>CM066728.1:92460684-93821517 GCA_033961575.1 Aselliscus stoliczkanus | reverse complement strand
TAGGATTTTTTTCAACATGGATTGTTTTTCCTATTCTAGAATATATTATAAATGGAATAATAAAGCATATAATTGTTTATATCTGGTTTGTTTGCCAACATGCTTGTGAGAGACATTTTTTTTCTGTTGTATTAGCAGTTTATTGTATTGATGAGTATTTTTATTACATGAATTTAACACAAACTATTTATGCATTTTCCTATTAACCGTCACCAGGGTCATTTCCAGTTTTTGACTCCTGTATAAAGCAGCTCTGGACATTCCTGTATAAAACTATTTATAGACATGGGCTTTCACTGATCTTTGGTAAACACCTAGGGCAAAATTTCAGGGATAGAGGTATACCTTTATAATAGGCTATCACACTTTCTTTTCTCTAAGAGGGTGTATTATTTACACTATCACCAGCCTGTACCAGAGATCTACTGGGTTGTTGGAAAAGTCATGATGTATTTTTTCTGTTTTTCTTTGCAAAAATGCATCATGACTTTTCCAACAACCCAATAGTTGTTCCACATCCTGGTTAACATTTGGTGTTCATAGATTTTTAAATTTTAGTCATCCTAGTGAGTGTATATAAATTTGGCTTTAATTCATGTTTTCCTGATGAATAATGTTGAATTGTTTCTCATGGGTTTTGTGACAGATCCAAGTTTCTTGCCCACTTTTGTTAGGTTGTTTGTGTTTTTATTATGGAGTTGTAAGAGGCTTTACATATACATTTTTTTAATACAAGTCTTTTGTCAGTTATAGGTTTTACTTGTATATTTTGTTAATTTTCCATTTTCACTCAAGTCTAATTTATTATGGTTTCTCGTTTTTATTATTCCTATGTTCTAAGAAATCTTTGCCTCCCTCAGGTTGCATAGGAAACCCATTACTGTTTCTTCTAAGCTTTCAGAGTTTTACCTTTGGCATTTAAGTTTTTGTATGCTGTTAGGTGGGATTAACGTTTATTTATTCTATATGTATATCTAGTCATTACAGGACTATTTATTTAAAGGACTTTCCCTCCTCACTGAAACACTTTCGAACCTTAGTAAAAATTATATAAACTTAATAAATGTTTGTCTCTTCCTAGATTCTTTATTCACCATGGATCTATTTTTTCTATTCTCATACCAACAGAACACTATCTTGATTACACAGTTTTATGATCTGAACTTTCTCAACTTCTGTATAACTGAATGTGGCTTTGTTTCATTTTCTTTTTCTTGAGTATATGTCCTGACTTCCATCTTGGTTTTCCTGCCCCCACCCCTCCTTTTTAATAAGATGGTTGTTTTTCATATCACTGTTCCTCTATGAATAGTATGTCCTTTTCTGTGGTGACTTCAAGATTTTCCCCTTGGCCTCTGGTTTTCTGTACTTTGACTATATGGTTTTCATTTCACTTATCCTTTCTGCAGTTCATTGAGCTTCTTTTGACCCCTAAGCTTATGCTTTTCACCAAATCCTGGGAATTAATGGTGTTAACTTTTCAACTGTGTTTCTGTCCCTCTCTCTCAGTCCTCTCATTCTGAATTTGAAAAGCATATGTTAGACTATTCAGTATTATCCAATAGGTCATGGAGTCTCTGTTACTTTTCTCTCACCTTTTTCATTTTTCACCTCTGTCTGATTTTCAGGTTAGGTCATTTCTTTTGACCTTTTTCAAGCTCAAAGGTTATTTATTTTTGCATTTCCTAACTGGATTGTTATAATGTAATGAATCATGTTGAGCTTTTTATTTCTTTTTTTTTTTCCTTTTGTAAACAGTTTTGAAACAGTTCTTATATTAAATATATTTGGGTGGTCTACAAATTAAAAAAGATCTTCATCTAAAGGTGGGGAAAAGTCCCTACACCAATGCCCCTGGTTTCCTTTGGAAACTTTTAGACAATACTTAACTAAAAATTTAACACCTTAATAATGAAGCATTAGACTAAGGACAATGATAAATCCAAGATAAAGAGAAGGCACAAGAGAGCAAGGACCAGTGGCTACTCATCTTGTCATTGTGTCCTCGGGAGCCCACTGGACTCACTCAGAACCAGCAGGGACAACATTTCTTGGATGAGATGCTGACCTAGGAGAAGTGTAGCGGGTCTGGTTGGCTCCCAGGAGCGATGTGGTGGAAGATGACCTGCGCCCTGCAATGTGGTGTTCAGGTGGCGCAGGCTGGCCTAATGAGGCAAATGCATGCAGGTGGCAAACATGAACACGTTTGAAGAGAAGCTTCAAACAGCTGAAGATGAGCTGAATATGAAAGGCAAGGTCAGGATCCTGGTTTCCTGTAAGTCTAAGGGCTTCTTTGGAGATGTCCTCTGAGCCTTGGGGATGACAGCAGTGGGCATGGCCTTTGTGTGGGTGTTTTCCATCTGTCTGGAATGATGGGATGGGAAAGAGGATCAATGCTTTTAAGCAGTTTTAAATAGCTCAGTTCCTGGTTGTGGATCACGCAATGATGGAGGAAGAAGCCGGCTTCAAAGATGTAGCAGGAAAGCATGAAGTCCAACTGGAAGTCAGAGTCGTGAACTTTCTGAAGAGCCCGGTGCTTTCTTCAGCCTGGTGCCAAAGTTCCTAAGGGCCACTGTGCTCACCCCACTCCTCTGGAAGAAGGTGCTACCAATTTGGCCAGAAGCTTTGGAGGCCTGTGCCAGCTTTATCCTTGGCCAGCCTGGAGGTCAGAGGTTATTGGAGGCATCAGCTCTGCCTGTGTGTGCTCACGCAGCCTCTTCAAGGATGCTTCCCTCTCTTCCACCCCCGCCCCCAGTTTCCACCTGGTGGACATTGAGGAGATCATTACCACTGGTAAGAAGCTGTCCACCATCACACCTGACTTCCCCAACACCAAGGAGGCTCAGACTAGAAGCTCCACAGGTGTCTAGTGGAAATATTTGCATTGGGTACTACTCACCACGCTCTCATCCTGGTATTCACTCACGGAGCCTGACGTTTTGGACAATGCTCTGCAGAGGCAAGGCCAGACCACACGTCTGCACTGACCTTCCCACAGTACAAGAAAGGTGGGAAATTTTCTAGCAGCACAAGAAAAACCTGAAGCCAACTCAGGCCAGCAGCTCTTACTTGTAGCATTTGGTGGAGCTGACCCCAGGGTTCAGTGGTGCGATGCCACCAACATCTTTAAGATGGCCAGGATGAATGCTGTGTGGGAAGACAACACGTCCATACAGATGTTGAACTTGGAGTCCGCTGTGGCGATAGAGCATGTCATTGCCCGACCTTTCAGAGGACACGAACAAGAGATGATTGCGTTCTGTGAGTCAGGCGTGCTTTGGTCAGTTGGCTGGTTGCTGCAGCAAACTGAGGTTGTGATGAAGGTCTCTATGGCAACGTTGAAAAGCCCAGCATTGGGCTTTGCTCAGATGGTTCCTGAGAGACTCTAGCCCTGTTCACCAAGGAGCAGATGAGCAGATGTGCCTGGCCCTGGGCGGCTGTGCAGCGGGGAACCATCTCCTTCAACAAGGTCACTTCCAAGGCTCAGGACGACCTGAGGAAGGTCATCCGCATCTACTACTGTAGAGCTTATGGGGGAAACAGAAGCAGCCATGAGGTCCCGACTTCCTAGATATGCCCTGCTCCCCGGCTATGTTAGTATCACCACCTAACAGGCTCCAGGACTCACAGCCCTCCAGAAAACAGAGGTGATAAATGTGAGGGACAAGAGAGCCTTTCCTCTCCTTTTCAGAGCTGAGAGTTTCTTCCAACAGTCCATCTTATTAATCTGTTCTGGGTCAGGGAACGGGGAAGAATCCCTGTTGATAGTTAGGACTTGACTCTGTGGTTGGCATGCTGCTGCCTGATTCTCCAGGGACTGACCCGTAGGCCTGGTTTCCCTTGATAGGTAGACTCTGCCATAGGGTCGTTCACTTGCTAAGGTTCCCCATCACAGGAGCCAGGAAGGGAACTATCTCAGCTCCTCCAGGGCATGAGGGTATTGGCTTAACTATGAGGAATTCCTTGCCCTGATCCACACACCCAGAAAAATAGCTCTCAATTTTTTATATATAGTTTTGTTTGAAATGAAGTCCTGAGTTAGCATAAATAAACAAATAAATAAGCAAACATATTAAAAACAAAATAAAACAAACAAAAGAAACATTATTACTGTGCTTATTCCTGTCACCATAAAGTGCAGGATATTTTGATTGTGTGAATTGTAAATTGGTAAGTATTTGCATTACCTTTTGAAGGAAGAAGAAAAGGCAAGGAAATGCTATTTAGAGGTCTTAACAAATATGGGAGGGGAAAACAGAGAAAATGATTAAAAGTTATTAAGAATTTGATCCTGTTGTTTAGTTATATAATTAATTGACACAGCAAAACTGGGGTAGGGACTTCATTTTATGATCATGAGTTTAGATATAGATGTATTATGTTAAAATGAGAAAAGACATCCATATGCAAATAGCCATAGACAATAGGCTTTATTGCATTTTTTCATGAGTAATGAAAGTAGAGGTGAAGACTGAGAAATAAGAAATAAAGAGCTGAGATGTTTATGAGTAAGAGAAGGAAACAGAACATGCTTCAAGGAAGCTAAGGAAAATGTGGGCTTGGAAACATTAGTTTTGTGATCTGTGAATCCCTGATATTTTTGCTGGTTGAGCAAAGGAATTAAAAATGGGGGAGGTCAGGCAAGAATAAGGAATTAGGATAGAAAGATAGTGATTGTGAGATATTAATTCATAGATAGTAGTCGTTTAAAAGGAGAGATGTAGTTGAGGATAAAATGTCAGCATCAGGGATGAATGGTTATCTCAGTGTTGACTGTTCACTGGTTTGATGAAATTAAAAGTTACAAAGGGGAATGAGAAAGCATAAAGGACTCAGTTTGGGCTGTATCTGAAACAACGTAAATGGAGAAATTACCTTTTGGCAGCAGTGCAAATGCCTTTTGGCCTGAGGCTGCAGAGTAGGAAGAGGGCGCTAGGTAAATAGAGAGTGAGGACAGACATTGCTTCAGATAGTTTTGACTTCTCAAGCAATAATGTTGATTCATCTGTTGGATAATGTAAGTGAATATAAAACTGAGAAAAGTGGAAAGTTTTGGAACAAGTATTGTAGAGGTAGAGCCAAAGATGAACGGAAGTATTATCAAAATGTGTTAGGGCCTAATAGATAAGTATTCTCTACATTAAGAAGAAAACTAGACCAGATAAAGAATTATGCATAATTAAGAAGGGAATCCTAAAAGAGAGCAATTTCCATCCTTTTTCTTCCTTCTGACTTAATGATGATGATTTTTAAAACAGGTTTACACATAATCTCATTAAAATCATCAGTTATAATGCAAATTGAATATATTTCTAGTACTCCCCCACATCTTTATTTTTGTCTTCATTGATTATTAGCTTATAATTAAAGTCCAAATATAGTTATAGCATATGAGATAAAAGAAGTTTTAAAGAAATCACCATTCTAGTAAAGCATTTCTTTAAAGTCTAACATGAATGGATAGAGAATACTGATATACATTCCTAAAATATGCATTCTAGGAAAGATGAACAATATACATAAGAAAAACATCTGTACCAACAATCTTTGTATAATTAAACTATTGTATAAACTGAATTCTGCATAATTTATTTAAGTAAAGGTGCTGTAAACATTCAGCTGTGAGAGGGCACCAACCTTGGTACCATCCTCTGTATCAAACCACACTAAGATTTCCTAGGATTGATATCACATTTAATGTATAGAAATTATTTTGTATTCCTTTCACTATCTAAAGCTGAATATATGCAAAACGTCCCTCTTATATGTAAGGGGATATGACTCTTTCTGTGGTAATAGGACATGTGGACGAGCACAGACATGAAGTGATGTAATTTACCTTCCATTTCTCAAGAACAAAGACCCAGTGATTATGAAGGATGAAATTACTGGAAAACTTTAAGTTTGAAAAAATAACAACAAACAAAGAACTTAGCCAATGTTGTTGTTGACATTGTTCACATTAATTATTGGGATTATAGCTGTGAACCTAAATTAATTCAATTGTACAGCTCTCAACTTGGATTATGTATATATTCTAATATTAAAAAGCAAAAAATATAAAAATTATATTTTTCTAATGTTAACCTCTTTCTTTAGTTACACTCCCTATAAAATGTCCTCATTTTTCTGCCAAATTTTCTATTTCTAAAAAAAAAAAATCTGCTAGAACATATATTATGTTTTTTCTCTTTTCCCGAATTTCCCTTTATTTTTATTTTCCTTTTTCTCTTTCTTTCACCCTACCTTCCTTTTCTTTCTTTATTCCCTTAGAATATCATATTTATTTCCCTTTACATTTTTTTTTCGCACCTCCCAGCCTTGTCTCTTTCCCATGTTAACATATAGGTTTTGTTATCTTAACTTCATATAAATGCTTACCTCATATATTAGGTGCTCCTTAGCAATTCATATTTATAACAGTGAGGCACTAAAAATCAGCTTAGAACTCCCTTCACTACAAACCAGACTCACTGCCACATCACTGACTGATTGGTTCAGGACCAAACAATAACATTGGAAAATCTTTTGGTTATATTTGCTTTCCAGAAAATAATAATTTCATCATTGTTTCATCATAATCTAAGTTAGACCTCAAAAGGTATTACATCTTAGCTTCTTCATTTTTGCTCTATCATCTGCTAGGAGAAAACATATCCCAGGTCACCATGATTCCAGAATGTGGATACACATGGACTAGACTTGAACCCAACCTACAGTTCATAGTTAAGTAGCTGATTTGAGTTGAGCTCAGCAGGTCCAGAGCTGACCCTCACACATATGAGGGAGAAATAAATTCCTTGAATAAGCTATTCTGTGTTCAGCTTGTTTTTAGTAACAGCTGATCGATAAATTCCTAATATACAAATATATTCAATTATAATTTATCATTGAAAGTAAGTTCATTTATTGAAATTAAGCAAATATATTTTAATGTATATTAATTTTATATATAATGTTTGTATATAATTATGGTATATAAATAGAAATTCATATTATCATTGTTTAACAATAATATAAGTTTGTTAGTTTTCTAGATATTGAACTAGAGAATAGGTGCTGGGGAGCAAACCATCAAATCATCTTAGCACCATTCTTTTTCATGGAATTAAGAAAGGTCAAACAATGTGGTTCATATTTAATTTTTTTCAATTCATTGAAAAAAAATGAAGGTAATAAAAGAGAGAACTTATCCTTTCATATATTTTCTTCAGTTATTGGTCAAAAATAAAGCTTTGCAGATTTTTCTCTGCTTTATAAACCTTTATTTAGGTGGTCATCTTTTAGTTCAGTATAAATTTGCATAATTAAAATAAAACACACAATGCAAAAAAATCAGTGTTAAAAGGTTAGGAATAACATAAATGAATAAGTGTATAATAAAAGGAAGATAAGATATCTCAGTTATAAACAAAGGAGGTCATTTTTGTCTCTGTGAGTCTGTATTTTGGGTGGTGGAATGTCACGCATTTCTTTCTATGTGAATTTACCTACATTAAACTGAAGGACTTGGAGACTCACAAATGGACTTCTCCAGAAAGACTTCTCCAACTTGCATCATGCATTCAGAGTTCAGTTCAGGATCAATGCTTTTATTACTGGAGATGCTCTAGCACTTTCTGGAAGTAATAGTTCCTGGAATGTTAAAGCATTTCACAATTGATATTGGTGGTAAACTAGAATTTATGACCTATCCTACTTGGCACAGAGAGCCCCATGTTCCCTCTCCAGGCTGCTCACTGTCTTGACCAGAAAGGTTAAGGTTTTTACTGTTTAGCCGAGTTACATCTGAGATGGCTGCCAGAGTTTAGGAAGCACTTACGTAGCTTTCTTCACACAAAGAATGAGTGGGTAACATTTACTATGAATAAATCAATAAGACTGATGTACTTGAAATACAGTTTGAAAAGGGCAGAGGCTTTCTCAAAGCTTTGGAAGCAAACCTTTAACTTGAGAGAGAGGGTTGAGAGTTGAAATTCACATAGTGGGATTATAACCATTATCTTTTCTCATGTGTAAAAAGGAACAATAAGTCACCGGGATTTACGGCTACAGTAAAAAGTTTTCCAAGAGATGAAGAAACATAATAATTGTTTTTTAGTGCTTCAAGATATTTTGTTTATTCTGTAAAAAAAAAAGCAATTTATTTTATGCAGTATCCATGTATTGGTCTGGAACTCGAATACATCTTAATATATCACAATGATTGTAATAGAGCTACAAGAAAGGGACCATTCTTTATACTTAAAAATGTTATTCTGTATAGAATGGACTTCTTTTAATCAAATCAAATAATAAATATAGATATTTCTACCCAACAACGTATTATTTTCTGATTCAATAATAATCACAAGATGCATTTTGAGATGGATATTTCTAAAGTAATAATTTGTGACAACAGTGATAGCCCTTATCTAGGGTGAAGGTACTGGAATTCTGACCTCAAAAAACGTTTTTTGGAAATTCAATATTTGTAGCTTTCATAGTGCTTAGCAACAGCAGAATACAAAATAACACCTGTGGAATATTTTTCAAAGGTTTAAAAGCAAATAATGACTTATGTCTAAAAGCAATGCGATAGTGATGTTGCAGGTCATAGAGCTAATCCATTTTTTAAAAAAGTCATTTTCAGAAGACAGAGGATGTACTTATTGGTACAGCTTAACACAGCTCCCAGAAGTTTATTCTTACATGTCAAACTTCGCAAGAATACCTCAAAAACCACACACAGCATTTGATTTCAGACAGCTTCATTCCTTAAGCAATTAAGAGGTTTATTTGAGGTCTCTCTATTTATTTGGCACATTGATTTTAACCACAAGATAATTCTATGGGTTTGGAAACTTTGGTTTTATTTTCTGGTTGATTCTCTATAGTTAGTAGAAAGAACAGAATTTAAAAGTCAAGAGATTTAGTTTTTTGACAGCTTTTAAAATAATGTTTTTAATTGAGGGCATACTATATTTAAAGCATTAATTTAGATTTTGGAGAGATGAAACAAGCTGGGAGGCTGTGGAGAATCATAAATGAAGTGTGGCCTCTGTCCTCTAAGAATCTTACAGTACAATGGAAGAATCAGACAAGTGCACACATCAATTGAGAGTAACTAAGAGGACCACAGAGTATGGGTAGAGAATACAGAAAGCTAGGTTTTATGTTGCCATTTTGCATTCATTCATATAGCACAGGTAATCCTCTTATATTTGAAGAACACATAGAGTTAGCTGGATATGATAACATCAGATGAGTAAAAAACAGTGTTTGTTATGCCAACAGGTATTCATCTGGAAGAGAGGAAGAAGGGTAAAGGGAGAAAAGATTCGTATTATATGTGTATTAAGAACAATTTCATGATATTTTCAATTAAGAATGTTCTACCAGGAAAGTTCATTTTCTCTGCTATATAACTTATCTTTCCCTTCTTTCTTCACTTACAGAGCTGCTAAATGTTCATCTGTATTATTGTAAACAGTTCAGTTTTCACTCTCAGCTGGCATATGTAGTTTAGCAAACAGAAACCTGGTGATAGTGGAACAACAGAATTTACTAATGCGTGTTCTCTGGGGGCCTAATGAACCACAAGAATAGATTCAGAGATTCTTATTAATATATTCCTTCCAGCAAATAAGTGCCTCCCTAGTGTACACATTTACTGCTGGAATTTGAAGGTCTTCTCAGTATGGTTCCACAGATGTGAAAAATCTCTGTCATACAAATTGTTGTGAAGGAAGGTAGCTTTTACCAGTGAGAAGCTTCTTAGCACACTTTATCCAAAATATAAAACTTACTGATATGATTGTTGGTCACTAAGATCTTAGGAATGAAATGACTTGACTGTGTTATAACAAAAAAAAACTCTCTCTCTCTCTCTCTCTCTCTCTCTCTCTCTCTCTCTCTCTCTCTCTTTCTCTGTCTCTCTCACACAAACACACATACACACACACACACACAAATTTTTTCTAACTATTGAAGACAGAATCCAGATTAAAAATAGTGAGCTCTTAGGGCCAGCCGAGTGGCGCGGTGGTAAGCTTGGGAAGCCAGCGGCCCCGGGTTCGGTCCCACATATGAGGGCCATTGACACTACCCTCAAAAAAAAAAAAAAAAGTAGTGAGCTCACCAAATAGTTTTTAGAGAAAGGTGAGAGAGTGAAGAAAACAGTGACAGAGAGATTGGAGGAACGAGGGGTAAGTAGTTGGCATCTATTTAAAACCCACCAAACTTCTCTTGACTAGATACGAGGGTCAATGAGAAGATGGGTTTCTTGTTCGGTTGATTGGGACAATCGCTGAGGCCCGGTGCTTCTGCTCACTATAGTACATATTAGTGAGAGAAGGATCACTCAGAGAGGATGGATAAATTTATTGTTAGAAAAGCTGTGTTTGATGTAATGAGACAATCCACAAGTCCTTGTTAAGCAGAAGGGTCAATACATCTGTTTTCGGGTTAGAGCACACTTCAGCCTATGTATTTACAGTTGGATTTGCCTGAGTGTGGTAATAAATGAAAGGAAGCAAATATGTATGGTCCCATGGGATGGACAGGTTACTATACAGAGAAGAAGATTCTTCATGAAGATCTGGGGAAAAGCATTTAAAGGGTGGATGTAAAAGGAAAAGAGTATTAGATAAAATAATAAGACAAGGTTTAGAATATATTATCAAAATAATAGGAGGACCAGGGACATGCTTTTCAAGAAAATCATGAAAAAATCTTTTCAAGAAGTGAGAGATATGCAGTGGAGAGAGATGCTGTGGAGAAAGTAAGGAAAATCAAGACTAAAGTGCTCATTGACTTTGCAGTTTGGAGGATCCCAGAGAATCAGTGAGACACATTCTAAGAGCCTTGATAAGATAAAGCAAAACTGCAATGAGCTGAGTAGTGATGGATAGTGAAGAAGCGACAACAGGAGGTAGATTACTCCTTCTAATGAATTTTTCTGTGAAAAAAAGATGGAGTAAACACAGTAATAGAGGAAGATGGAGGTTGAAAAACATTTTGTGTGTGGGGGTGGTTGATGGGTGGAATAGGATTCTTGAAGTTTTAAGAAAAGTAGACTGAAATAACAATTTAGTTTATAAGTTTCCATTAAAAAGTAATAACATATACAACTGTGGAGACATAAGATTTATGTCTATTTACTTAAATGATATTAAGTAAGTATTTCTTATTTCTCTGTGACTAAAATCACAGAAGTCTGTGAAAAACCAAGCCAATTCTTTCATTGCTAGCTTCAAATTCCTAACAATACTAGTGAAGAATTCCCATTTAATCATAATAGTTAAATTTTGAGAACTGCATAATTACACGTTAATGTTCTCCAATAATATTTTCTAGTATGGAGTGTGTGTGTGTGTGTGTGTGTGTGTGTGTGTGTGTGTGTGTGCACATGTGTGCCCTTGATATATAAACCACTTTGCCTTTTGAACACAGGAAATTGCATCCCATCGTCTCCTGCTTCAGTATCCTGAGTTCTGACTTTGTACTCAGATAGCCACAGCACACAAGTACAGAAAGTACCCTCTTTGCCGTGTAAAGCCAGGAAATGTGAGGCTTACATATCATCTGAATCAGGCAAACATGCAGCCATCCTTTTCCTTTTCATTTGACATCTATGCTCCCATCATAAATGCTTAATTACTGGGATTGTGCAGAAGACAATCCTCATAGTCCTATGAATTATAAAATTAATTGAAAAAAATGTTTATTCAAAATTCATTTTTTTTAAAACAAAATGGTGATACAGATATACTGAAGTTTATTTAGGAAGGTTTTAATCCATGAAAGATTATTATTTTTTTGTACTCTAGAAACAACTAAACCAATTTATGGATATATTTTATTTGTTTATCTAGGCTTGCTCTACTTTATCAGTACATATTTTTCAGTGTTTCCCTAAGGTCCATACCACCTTCCAAATTCTCTTGAAAACGATCTTGATTCTCACTTCAAGTCTATTGATTTGAAATTTTGTCTAGAGTGCAGAAATGTTATCTACTCTCTCAAAAGCGAGTTAGGTATAATAACCACCATGTCTCCACGCTCCACGGAACCATAAGGATTCAGAGTAGTGTGTTCTTTGTGAAAGGATCACTCTCCGATGCTAAAAAAAAAAAGGAACTTGGTTGATTTTTTTTCTTTTTCTCAGTAGCAAAGCCTTATTCTGTCCCTTGCTTTCTTTATGTCACTATAACAGCAATGCTCTTTCTCCTTGCTTTCTATTTACAGCTTTCCAGACCAATAAAAGGAGATATTTAAATTTTAATAACACAATTACAGCTTGTACTGTTAAGGCTCGTAAGTCTGTCATAACCAAACCCAATACATTTATTCCTAACACTTGATCTCAGGGTACAAGATCTGATGTCCTTCATATGCCAAGAAAGAAACTTGAACTCACTGTCCCAAGTCTGAATTAGTAGCAGTGCTCAACCAAAAGCAGGAAACAGAGGTACAAATGTGATGTAATGTAGACCTGGATTCAAATCGCTTACTCTGTGATGGGACAATTTTCTTAACTTCTCTAAACTGCCGCATCACGGTTTTTTTCTCAATTATTGCAATAGCTATTTCATGGATCTTTATGCCTACCTGTAGCACGTTCTCTACACAGTAACCAGGGTGATCCTTTAAAGACGCATAAGCGCATGTCAGCCTCCACTTAAAGGTGCACAGGAGGCTACAAGTTTCCATACGCCTTGCATCTCTGCCCTTGTCTGTTATCACTCTCTCCCACGTTCATTCCACTTCCACTTCAGACACGCTAACTTCCAGGATGGTCTTCAAAAATCAAGCAAATTCCCACCTTAAAGCTTTTCTGTCTACGATGATTTTTTTTCCTGATCTCACTAAGCTTTTTCTCAAGTCACCTTTTCTTTGAAACCAAACCTAACTACGCTATGAAAGATCGCAACCCTCTCTTCATTCCTATCCTCTCTTATATGCTTCATGGTTTCCATAGCCCTGATAACCTTTTAATTTAGCATGTAAATTAGTCATTTTAATTCTGTTTATTGCATTTCTCTTCACAACAGATTATAAACAACACAAAAGTAGGCATGTTTGAGTCTTTTGTGAACTTTTGCCCCCATGCCTAATATAAGGCCTGCCATAGAGTGAGCATTCAATAAATATTTGATAAATGAGTGAATGAACGTGAGTTCTCCTAACTACAAAAATTCAGACTACTCTGTGTTATCAATAAAAAAAAAATGTTGAAACTTAGATAAAATGGGCTATATTTAGCTCAGCACTGAGCACACAAAGTGTTGTGAGGGTGGCCTTTATTGTGCTGCTCTCAGCAACGTAATTGTCATCAACGAAAGAGTCACAGGTAGTTTAGAGAAAACGAACTCACACATGTACAAATACTCATGTACACACTCACACACACAAACACACTCTTGAAAGGCATGATGAAGCTTGATTTTAAAGTCATGTGATTCATTCTGGTATTTTGCCAGATCCTGGCAAACAGTAGATAACTTAGTGATTAACAACGTGTGAAATGGTAACTGAAAAAGACATCAGATAGATTGTCACATTAGGAAGAAGGGCTATGAGCAGAACCAAACTCCAAAATCATAAGACAGATCTCTCTCTCTCTCTCTCCCCCATCCCTTCTTCCCTCTCTCCCTCCCCATACACACATACACATACACAGCTGACAGCATCAGCAAGATATTTTTATATATCTAAGGGGGCAATACATTTTAGAAAAGCTGGTAGCTTCCTTTTAGAAGTACCTTATGGAGTACCAGTGGATTTTTTTTTTTTTCAGGATGCATTTCTTTACGTCTCTATCCATTCATTTATTGTTTCATCCATTATAAAATTCCTGGATTTTTTTTTCTTTTCTTTTTTTCTTTTTGTTAATATAGTAATTGACCTATTGTGCTGCTTCAGAAAAATATATGTGAATTGTAAGAGAAAGTATGATTAAATTGCAGTAGAAATGACCATGTCTTCTTAGTTGCGATTTACACTATATAAGCATTCAGTTACTGAATCCAAAAAGATTAATTTTACTTTCATTTAAGTGTAGAAAATCCATTAATGACATGGAATGAAGTTTTCATTTGGTTAATTACTTGAATACGGGTCATCCATATCTATAATCAGAAGCAGATAGCTGAAGCTTTTAAGTCATAAAATAAAATAAATTTATTCTCTATGCATATGAATAAGCTTGGGAGATGTAGGGTTAAATAAATCCTGGGATGTATCAAAATAGAAAGAAATATAGATGCCACACAGAACATTCTAGAAGCCTAGCTCATTCTTACATGCAGGACAATATTTATATGTTTGAATCTTTAATGTTTTTGACAGTGTTTCTTAGCTCTGGATTTTCTCTAAAACTGAAAGGTAATTGTCTTTTGCTTCCCTTTTATTGAATATGAATTTTTCTCTACCATACTTACTACATTCACAATTAATCTCTTTAACAGTTTTTGTGACATTTAAAGGCTTTTAAGTTTGCTTTAACTCAACTAGAAAGGAAAATGTAATTATTAATTTATATATATATATATATATAATCTCCAAGTGTTTTACACAAATTTCATTTCAGTGTAATCTCTCCTTTTGCTCTATGTGAGATCTGAATGGTAAATGAGAATTTATATTCACAAATAATTTTAAGCCGAGCATATGATGGATCCCAGGGACTCCCAGGCTAGTTTTTATAATGAGGTTATTTTAAAAATTGTGTCAGAACATGTTCTAATTCAAAATATTAATTAGATTTAATATAGATTTTATACATACACACAGGAAACAAACACAAAGATACTGCACATGTTTCTTTCATTTTTGTGAATAGATCTTTTGGAAATAATATGTAAAGATATAAAAATGAGACTGACCTTTTTAAAAGATATATTTACTGGGGCAATGTCAGCAAGGTGGTAGAATAGGAAGCCTCAACCCCTCTTTACCCCATGAGCACACCAATTCAATAATAATTTATATTCCCTTTGTGAGAAATTCAGAAACTAGTTAGGAGTCTCCTGCACCCTGGGTTAGTGCAAAACAAGCTATATAAAAACCAACAGGAAATTCAAGATACACTCTTGCCATAAACTCTACCCCAGCACAGTGCCCTACAATCAGCACAACATCCCCGACTATTAAAATCCCAGCTTCTTTTTGGGGAGGGAAGAAGGCGCACCATGTGTCCAATCACCCAACTTTTCCTGGGGCTCCCAAGAGGACAGACTTCTGTCTAGCCTGTCTCAGAATGCTGAGAGAACATGGAATACTAGAGGCGCCTGTGGTCAGTGAGAACAGAGATTGTGGTTTGGGAGTCACCATGACATTCCCTCTGACAAGGCACAGAACTAGCAGTTGAAAAATGCCAGCTTTGAGCTTTATCCAGGTGAGGGAAAGGGATACACTGAGAATACCTGGGGACTGCCTGAGGAATTGGCTTCACTCATTGTTACCCTAGGCTGATAATAAGTCTCAGAGTATTCTAGATGCCTGTTGGTCTCTAAGAACAAAGAAAGTGAGTTGGACTAGCATAAAGGTTGGAGAATCTCTGGCTGAGCTGACTGGTGAGACTCTTCTCTTGTATAAGACTAATCTGTGATGACTAGGACCAGGTGGCAGTTTTGTCTAATACATTGACACCTATATTGAAACTCAAGGAAAAAAAGAAACAGGGAAATATTTTTCAAATAATGACTAAGATAAAATTTCAGAAACTGGCCCTAAAGAAATGGAGATATGTCATTTATCAACAGAGGATCCAAAATAAAGATGATTACCATGGTCATAAGAACAATGCATAAACAAAGTAAAAATATCAGCAAAAGGATAAAAAATATTAAAGGATTAAACAGAAATTATGGAGATGAAAATTACAGTTACTGAACTGAAAAAAATTCATTAGAGGGACTCAAGAACAGACTAGGGTAAACATAAGACAGGAATATCAACTTCAAAGACAAGTCATTTGAAATTATTTATCAGATGAACAAAAAGAGTAAAAGGAGAGAGAGAGAGAGAACAAGAGAGAGAGAGAAAGGCAGGCAGCCATGGGAACTTATGGGACACCACTAAACAGACTAATGAATGAATTATGGAAGTCCCAGAAGGAGAAAAGAAAGAAAGGACCAGAAAATTATTCAAAGAAAAAAAGGCTGAAAACTTACCAAATCTGTGAAAGATAAGGATATCCAGATCAGAAATCCTACAGTATTTTAACAAGATGAACCCAAAGAAATACTACAATCAAATTATAAAAAGACAAAAACAAAGCGAATATTTTGAAAGCACCAAGAAGAAAAAAACTTGTCAAATGCAAGGGAACCTCTATAAGATTATAAACATTTCTCACTAGAAATTTTAGGCCATAAATGAAGGGCAGATATATTCAAAGATACACATATATTCAAAAAGAAAAAAAAGAAAAAAAATCATAACAAATCAACAAAAAAAACTGCCAATGAAGTATACTTTGCATAGCAAAATTGTCCTTCAGAAATGAAGGAGAAATGAAGCCATTCTCGGACAAATAAAAGTTAAGAAAGGTCATCAGCACTAGACCTACCTTACAAAATAATGCTAAAGGGAGCTCATCAGTTGAAAAGAAACAGCAACACAATAGATTAAGAAAGTCTAAAACTCACTGATAAAATTAAATACATAGATAAATATGGAATATTGTATTATTGCAATGGTGGTGGATAAATCACTTTGAATAATGGTATGAAAGCTAAAAGACAAAAATATTATAAATAATTATATCTAAAATATATATAATGGACAAACACTAAATTTAGACAAATTACAACATTAATAGCATAAAGTTTGGAGGAGGAGAAGTAAAAGCATAGATTTTGTACGGTTGATGTTATGTTGTTATCAGCTTAAAACAGAATGCTAAAACTATAAGATATTCTATGTGAATGCAATAGTAACCACAAAAAGTACCTATAGATATTACAAAAAAGGAAAAGAGAGATATCAAGATATATCAATACAAAAATAAAATAAAATAGAAAGCAAGAGGAAAAGAGGGTAAAAAAATGCAAAAAAACTACAAAACAGAACACTATGAACAACATTTCAATAGTAAAAGTTTTCCATTTAATAATTTCTCTAACTGTAAGCAGATTAAACTCCCCAATCAAAAGACAAAGAGTGGCTAAATGGGTTCAAAATATATATATCATAATATATCTATATCTATATCTATATCTATATCTATATCTATATCTATATCTATATATATTGCCTACAAGAAACTCACTTTGGACTGAAAGACACACATAGGTTGAGTAAAGAGATGGAAAAAGATATTCCATGCCAGGTGTCAGCAAACTTTTGAGACAGAAGAGCCAATCTTGTCCCTCACAACAATTTAAAAATTATTTGAGAGCCATAAAACAAATGAAATCACCATTATGTGAATAATATCCTTTAAAAATTTTATAAATGAAACTCTGATAGTTTTATTTTAATTTTCAATTTTACTTCAGGGCCACATGTACATACCCAAAAAGCTACATGTGGCTCGTAGCCACAGTTTGCCAACCCCTTTTCCACAAAAATGGCACCCCAAGAAGAACAAGGATAGCTATACTTATATTACAGAAAAAACACAGAAACTGTTACAAGAGACAAAGAAAAGTACATATGTAATGATAAAAGAATCAGGTTTGTACAAAAATATCAAAAATAGGGCCGGCCGAGTGGTGCTGTGATTAAATGCTGGTTTGGGAAGCCAGCAGCCCTGGTTCGGGTCCCACATGTGAGGGCCATTGACACTGCCCTCAAAAAAAAAAAAATAAATAAATATATATATATATATATATATATATATATATATATATCATAAATATACAATTATAAACATAATTTGTTAAATTTTTAAAAATAACAATTATAAATATATATTTACCCAACATCAAAGTATTTAAATCTATAAAGCATACATTGATAAAACCAAAGAGAGAAATAGACAGCAATATAATATTAGTATGAAACTTTAATACCCATTTTCAATAATAGAATTAGCTATACAGAAAATCAACAAGTAAAAGTAGACTTAAACAACATTATAGGCAAAATGGATCCACAGACATATACAGAACATTCTCCCCAGCAGCATCAGGATACACATACTTCTCAAGAGCACATGGGTCTTTCTTGAGGATAGATGAAATGGCAGGTCACAAAACAAGGGTTAAAAAAATTTCATAAGATTGAAATCATACCAAGTGTCTTTTCTTACCACAGTGGGATGAAACTAGTAGTAGAGGGAAAACTGGAAAATTCACAACATGTGGAAATTAAACAACATATTTTGAAACAACCAATAGGTCAAAGAAGAAATTTAAAACAGGATCTTAGGAAATATCTTGAGACAAATGAAACTAAAAATACATCATATCAAAACATAAGATACAGCAAAAGTAGTAATAAAAGGTAAACTAATAGCAGTGAACACTTAAAAAAGAAGGTCTCAAATAAACAACTTAAAGCTACATCTCAAAAAATTAGAAAAACCCAAAGTTAGCAGAAGAAAGAAAATAATAAAGATCTGAGAATTAAATAAAATAGAGAATAGAAAAAGAATAGAAAAAAAGCAATAAGACTAGGAGTGATTTTTTTAAAAGATAAACAAGGTTGAAAAAACTTTAGCTAGAATCACTATGAACAAAAAGAGAAGACTCAAATAAATAAAATCAGAAATGAAAGAGGAGACATTACAACAAATGACATAGAAATAAAAAGGATCCTAAGAAATTACTATGGACATTGATGAGCCAACACATTGTAAAACCTAGAAGGAATGAATAAATTCCCAGAAACGTATAACCTACCAAGACTGAATCATGAAGAAGCTGAAAGTCTGAACTGACCTCTAACTAGTATGGATATTGAGTTAATAATCAAATATTTCCAGGCAAAGAAAAGACTAGGACCAGATGGTTTACTCGTGAATTCTACCAAACATTTAAAGAATGAATGCCAATCCTTCTCAAATTCTTCCAAAAAGTTGAAGAGCAGGGTATATTTAAACTCACTATATTAGTCCAGCATCACTTTGACATGAAAGCCAGACAAAGATACCAGAGGGAAAGATAACTACATGCCAATATTCCTAGTGAATATAGATGCAAAAATTTGCAACAAAATACTAGCAAACTGAATTCACCAATACATTAAAAAGATCATAAACCATGATTAAATAGGATTTATCCCTGAGATGCAAGGATTGTTTGAGATATGCAAATCAATTAATGTAATAGAATGAGGGGAAAAAATCACGTGATCACATCATTAGATGCAGAAAAGGTATTTATCAAAATTGAACACCCTTTTGATCCCAGATTGAACCATACACAAAAATAAACTCAAAATGGACTAAAGACTTAAACATGCAACTAAAACTACAAAATCCTTAGGAAAAAACAGAGGAAATGCTTCCTGGTCTTGCCAATATTCATGGATATGGCACCAAAAGCACTTGCAACAAATACAAAAATAGACAAGCAGGAGTACATCAAATTAAGAAGTTTCTGCACTTCAAAGGAAACAACAGAGTGAAAAGGCAAACTATGGAATGAAATAAAGCATTTACAAACAGATAAAGAGTTAATCAGACAAAGAGATATATCAGATAAAGAGTTAATTTCCAGAATATAGAAGGAACTTGTACAACTCAACAAGAAAAAAATATAAATTAATATCTCAACTTAAAAATCAGCTAAAGATGAAAAAGGAAATTGAGGAACCTTAAATTCATATTACTAAGTGAAAGCAGCCCGTTTGAAAAGGCTACATGTTGTCTGATTCCAAACTGCAGACATTCTGGAAAAGGCAAAACTATGGAGACAATAAAAAAATCAGTGGTTGCTGGAGATGGGGGAAAATGTATAAGTAAAGAGGATTTTTAGGGCAGTGAAAATACTCTTTATGATACTATAATAATGGATACATGTCATTAACATTTGTCTGAATCCATAGAATGCACAACCAAGAGTAAGCAGCCCTAAGATGAACTATAGACTTTAGGTGATTATGATGTGTAGGATTTTACTTGGGGGGGAAAAAAAAGTACAATTTGTGTGATTGATGTTGATAAAGGGGGAGGTTATGCATGTGTATGGCAAGCAGTATATGGGGAACCTCTGACCCCTCTTCTCAATTGGGTTGTATACCTAATACTTTCCTTTAAAAAAAATACAGTCTTTAAAAATGTGCTAAAGACTTGAATAGACAGTGTTTCTCACAAGACATACAAATGGCCAAGGGATATGTGAAAAGGTACTTAATATCACTAGTCATCAGGGAAATGCAAATCAAAACCACAGTGAGATATTTCCTCATATCTATTATGATGGCTATTATCAAAAAAGAGTGTGGAAAAAAGGGAAAGAACCCTGGTACACTGTTAGTGGGAGTGCAAAATGATGCAACTAGTATGAGAAGTATAGAGGTTCTGCCCCCCCACATTAAAAATAGAACTATTATATAATCCAGTAATCTCACTTAATGGATATTTATCCAAAATCATTGAAATGAGGTTCTCAAAGAGATATTAGCAGATCAATGTTCACAAATGACCTGAATGTCCATCGACAGATAAAGAGATCAAGAAACTGTGGTCTGTACATATAATGGAATATTATTTGACCTTAAAAAAGGCAATCCTGTATTAGGCAGCAACATAGATGAACTTTGAAAACATTATGCTAAGCAAAATAAGCCAGTCACAGAAGGAAAAATGCTGCATGATTCCACCTAATTAAGGTACTTAAAATATTCAAAAATCATAGAATCATAGATTAGATAGGTAGTTTCCAGGGGCTAGGGAAGAAGAAGAATGGGGAAATTGTTAACCAATGTGCATAAAATTTCAATTATACAAGATGAATGTGCTATAAATATGTGCTGTACAGCATTGTGCCTATAGCTAATAATACTGTGTGTACACTTAAAAATTTAAGAAGGTTAATATGTTGTGTTCTTAGCACAATAAAAGAAAAATTAAAAAAAAAATCCTTGATGAAATATTTATGTAAATGTCCTTCTCTGAAATGTTCCATAAGGGGATATAAAGTCCTCTTTAGGAGTTGCTTTTTCTTGGGGTTTTTAAAGCACTTCAATTCTCAACTGAAACATTACAAAGAAGTTCCTGCTTTAATTGTTCTTTCTGCAAAGTCACACTGTTTAACAAGATTCTTCAATAGCACCTTTTATCAGTTTATTGCCCTCTTCAAAGTTCTACAATGGCTTTTCATTGACCATCAAAGAAAAAGCATAATTTTCTTCTGTAATTCACCAACACCTGTAACGTCTTAAAAATCTGTCCTAACTATTGCAGGATTATCTACCAAATTATTGGACACTCAAGCTCTTAGAGAAGGAAGGAAGCTGAGAGCAGACAGAACTACAATCAGGAATACCTGTAACGAAGTAGTAGTTTCTCCAAGACAAATTGTGTTTTCCCTAACCCCCAGGGAACATATTGAATAGTTAAGGATGTCTTGGTCTGTGTCAGTGGCATCTGGTCTAGGGAGTGATAGGTGGGCCTGTGAATAGGTGTCATCAAACACAATGAAAGGAGAAGTACACATCAGAGCAGGGAGTAGAAGTAGAGATGCCATTAGGGTGAGGAGATTCTTCCTAGGATTTAGTAAGGGGCAGGATCCAAGTCAAGGTGTCCCTGTGGGACAGCAGGGACCGACTGGGTTATTTAGAAATGGAGGACGAGAGCAGTGAGGATGCCAAATTCTGTAGACTGAGTCCTCTGTGATTGTAATTAATAACTTCAGTTTGGTGACCATGGGGGTGCCCAGGCAGGATTTATTCATTGGATTCTACAAACTGATATCCTTAATCACCCTTTATATAAAGAGCCCTGCCTCACTGCCAGGTGTGAAGTTCCTCTGATTTGCTCAAATTGGATGGAATTAAGAATATTCATCATTGAATGATGAAGAAAGTCATTGTACCTTCAGCAAATGTCTGCTTTTGTGCTCCTGTGACCAGGCTAAAATCAGTCTTCCGGGTAGGGGATTTGGGGGACATCAGGTGAATACAATCTTTTGAAAATCTAGGGGTAATTCTTTTTATTTAGTAAAAAGATTATTTAGGTGAGTACATTGTACATCATCATATAAGGATTTGGGCCCTGTCCACATTTTGGTGGATCTATTCATGGAAATTGTATAAATTATTATAAGAACAGAGTTACATGCTTCATTCATTCTGATTGAAACTAAGTAAAGCAAATTAAAAAAAAAATTCTGCAGCCTTAGAATTCAACTAAGTCTTACTATAACCATCATGTTAAATGTGTTCTGTATGAAATGGAAGGAGCAGCCATAAGGAGTATGTTGTCTCCTGTTGTGGTTTTGGTTTTTATGAAACTCTGTCAAGTTAAAGAGAAGGAGCAGAAAGTGCTTTTCTGCATGGTGAACTAGTTATTTATTTCCTGACTCCATGGAAAATGAAGATATCTTACAAAATGTAGGAGAGGAAATAATTCCCTTCTTAGTAAAGGGTTTTAACTTTTGGGAGCAGAACCTAACTTCTATGGACACTTGCCAAGCAGGTAATAAAAATAAGCTGGGTGTAAGAAAATCTCATTGTCAAACCATAATCTCTATTTCTATTTCATTAAACAAAGGTATAAGCGTAGTGCTATACACAACTGTGCATGGTAAAGGGGGTTATATTTCAAATTGGAAATCTTAAATAAAAACAATTGAAAAAAATACCCAATTACTTATATTTTAATTCTATAATACTTGGTTAGCAACAGAAAGCCTGATTTTTTTTTATTTTTTACTTCTTTTTTTAATGCAGGCTAATGTGTTAAAGTCAGATCTTGTATTTTATGCTGTATATAAAATACTTGAATCTTTTATCTGGTGATGGCAATGTATAATTTAAGCCTTAAAAATAAAGAAAAAAATGAGCTTTTTATATAATAGAGTTATTTGAGGATTTGAGGTAAAACACTGCACAATATATTTTCTAGATTATTTTTAGAATCCTGGCAACCCAACATCATTGCATATAGTTGTATGAGTCTTCTCTCATTCTTCACAGTAAATATCATTTGTAATGTTTCATTTACCTAATCAATATTTCTTGAGATAGGCAAACAGATCAATGTTATTTCATTATTTCATAAACTGTTTGTGAAAGTCAGATTTCAACCCCATGCTTTAAAAATGTAGTTCAGATGATTCATCCATTTACCAAATCAATGTTGGGCACTTTTGTACCAAATATTCTAGTCAGTCACTGAAGGTAGCATATGAAGATGAAAAAGTTCCTGCTTTCATAGAACTTAAATTCTAATAAACAAAAATTAGAAATGTGAGTGATAAAGGAAAGCCTCTTTAAGGAGATAATTATTAGACTGATGAGTGAATGATAAAAAAGAGTTGGTTATTTAAATAGTTAAGAGAACAGATTTCCAAGCTGAAAGGACACTTCATTCTTTTTTGGATATTGTTAAAATAGGAAAAATAAAAATTACATAATGAGTTTCTCAATTTACGGTAACACCAGGAAAGACTGAATTGCAATGTAGAGATATGGAAAGTGTTTATAAATGCTATAACTTCAAACATAGAATTCAATCCAATCTTTGCTGGTAAATCAAAGTGGGAATTTCCCTTTAATAGCATTATTATGATAAAACCTAAAGAAAATTCCCAAACACTGCTTAGGACATCTAGTCCTGGCATGCAAAAATTTCCCCTACACTCTGTAATAGGTAAAACAATATATTGTTGTCATTTTTCTGAAGCAAATTGTGCTAAGTTTCTAGTGGTGTATTATCAGAAAACCAATGCTTAAAATAAAGGAATTCTCTTTACTGTGGTTAATTCATGTCTCCACAGGTAGGCTATACCTACTTAGTCAAATGAGGCAAAATGAAGTTCTAATTGAATTTCAATATCGATTCATAATTTTGTTTTTCTGGAGTAAGTAATAAAGTATATAGTAATACATGGCCATTTGCAAAAAGCCACTCAATGTTTGCTACATGTGTTTGTCAATAGACACTGAATGCCTAGTGAGCTACCCCTGTTTAGTCTGCTAAAGAGCCCTACTTCCTTCAGATGATAACCCCCCACACCACCATCATCTTTTGATAAAGGGCAGGAGGTCATGTAATTAATGTTTAGATATTGTTTAGAATTGAGTTGAAGTGTTGCCTACCAAGAATACTATCACGCATTCCTGTGAGCCATCAACCAAATATAACCTCCTCCCTATTTAAAGGATAGAATTATTTTATTAATGAGTTTGGTTGGGAGGCAGTGTGACCTAATGGTTAAGATGTTGGATTCTGGAGTTGCCCACTTGTGCTTAAAATTCTGTTCATTCATTTACTGACTCTGTGACTTTGAGCAAGTTATCTAAATTCTCAACAGCTCAGTTTCCAAATCTTAAAATTAGAATTATAACAGTGCTTTCCTCTTAGGGATTGTTAGAAAGATTTTCTTTTTAATTTAAATATGTAATGTGCTTAAAAGATGCCTAATATATAATACGCACTCAATAAATATTAGTTGTTACTATGACCATCAAAATTAATAAGGATGCCAACCAGGTGTTGGTAAATGTAGCTGTCAGTCAATGAGCAATAAGGGAACAGAGAGAGCAGTTAGTAAGTATCCTTTGAGAGGTTGTGATAAAATGCAAGTCCTAGGGAGAGAGGGGTCTGGATTGTGTTTAGGGGAAATCATCAATACAAAGGATGTGGAAGAGATAAAGCCATAGTGCAACATACTGTAGAAAATCAAGTAGGACAGAGAAATCTTAGTGGGACAGTAGGAAAGAGATACCCTCAGAATTGTTATAAATATATTTTTGGTAAGGAAGTGAGAATATGAGGAACTCTCATTTGGTAGCCACATTTTTTTTTGTTTTTCAGAGAAAGTATGACAGACATTTATAAACTGAAGTGATAGAGTTTCTTGTTAAATCTCGAGTAAGGAAATACAAGTTTTGAATTATATTGAACAGGAATGAAAGAGAGATGACTAAGGGAAATTAAAATATAAGTTAGATGACTAAGGGACATTAAAATAATAGTAACTGTACATTGAGGTCATAGCTATGGTTGTAGTTCATTAGCTTCAAATAACAATAGTCTGAGAGTTGGATTATATTAACAGAATGTAATTTTCCTTGTCTAGGATTGGAGGAACAGATTGAAATAGTGACTTGGGGTTTGAATTATCATAAAAAGATAGGAAATAAATATAAGCATCTTAGGGAATTAGGGTGCTTTTGGAAAAAGGAGTTGAAATGAACAGAAAGAAATGGACAACAGAACAAGAAGACTGATAGATTAAGAAAATTTGAAAAAATGGGTAATCTAAATCTGCTGTTTAAATGTGAGTTAATGTTAATGCTACAAAGCAAAGTTAGGTTTATATATTAGGAGAATTATATAATAAGGATACATTTTCTGGAAGAAGTACCTGTATTAGTAAGGATAAAGATCCAAGTTGTAGTCCCAGACAAAACTACCAGAAATTATTGTGTAGGAGACAACAATTACTAGGATTAAAAAGAGTAAGACATTTTTAGCCTTTCTGGTTGTTTGTTTGGTTGTTATTTCTAATTATAAGAATAATGCATCATTAGAGTTTTTCCCTAAAGGGTGCAAATGATGTAGAAGTTTAAAAGAAAAACGTGAATGCCACTATTCACCTCACCTATCCCTCCAATAGTCTCTGTAGAGACAATAATGTTAACAATTTTAGAAATACATCCTTAGTAGGACAGTGCTGTTTATGTTCTCCTCCAACTTCATTATTTTTTTTTTTCATAGCAACTAGAATTCACTGGGATACTTCATATTTTGAAAACTCTTATAGAGTATTTCACATGTACCATAATTTAATATCTAACTGCTTCTCTAATTATATCATCTGTGTTCAGTTAGTGAAACTGAGGTACTCTGTAATTCAGACATAGGGATGAAATAGGAAGACTTGGAACAACAGCACCGGCTGTCATGGAAAGCCAGAGAAAAGGAGATGGGAGGCTAAGGAAGGAGACACTGAGAATCTCAGCCTGAAGCACTTATGTGGGAACTGCTGTCATGTTCAAGAGGCTCTGTGAGAGGGTCCACTGAATATCTCAGGTGACAGCAGCCTAGCAGCTGGCTCTCAGGCACTTACCACGAAACCGCTCTAAATCTTCCATTTCCCCAGGCATCTGGCTACAACCAACTCATGAGAATAAAATATTCTGCCTTGTCTCTGCCTTCTAAATATTTCCAGAGTTACTCCATGTGGTAAACGCTATCCTAAACCATAAAGGAAAGGAAAACTGGAAACTCCTCCTTAGCAATGCAGAGGTGACTTTGAAAGAGAGATGGAGTAGTGCCAAGTTGACAATAGGAAATATACAAACTAGTGGTAGGAAATTAGGTTGTTTGTAATTTTCGATACTATAAAAACAGCAAGGACTAATTTGTAAATTCACCTAACAGGAACCTGGGAAACAACCAAAGTATCTTCTATAGATGATTGGATAAAGATGTGAGATAGACACACACACACACACACACACACACACACACACACAATTACACAATGGAATCTTACTTGACCATAAGAAAACATGAAATGCTGAAATTTGCAACAACATGAATGGATCTTGAGATGATCGGGCTAAGAGAAATAACTCAGACAGAAAAAGTTGACAACCATATGATTTTACTCATGTAGGATATAAAACTGAAAGCAACAAATGAACCAGACAAACAAACAAGCAAAAATACATAGACACAGAAAACAGTTTCATGGTTACCAGAGGGTAAGGGAGGAGGGGGTGGTAAAGGGGGTAAAGGGGATCAAATATATGGTGATGGAAGGAGATCTGACTCTGGGTGGTGAACACACAATGTGATATATAGATGATGTGTTATAGAATTGTATACTTGAAACCTATGTAATTTTATTAATCAATGTTACCCTAATAAGTTTAATAAAAAAATAAAATGCTCAATATGGAAAAAAAAGAAAAGACAACATGAGTAGAAATAAGCATGAACTTTGGAGTCAAATGGCTTTGCCTACAGTCCAGACAGACTTTCAATATTTGCCATTTGTGCAATCTAGGTAATTTTTTATTTTTCATTTTAACTTATTGGGGTGACATTGGTTAATAAAATTATTTAGATTTCAAGTGTACAATTCTATAATATACCACCTGTACATTGTATTGTCTGTTCACCACACAATGTCAGATCATCTGTCACCATGATATATTTGACCCCCTTTACCCTTTTCATACACTGCAGGTAGGAATATAAAGTGGTACAGACACTATGGAAAACAGTATGGAGGTTCCTCAAAAAATTAAGAATAGAATTATCATATGACCCATCAATCCCTCTTCTTGATATTTGCCTGAAAATTTTAAAACATTTATTTGTAAAGATATATGTACCCTTATGTTCACTGCAGCCTTATCCACAGTAGCCAAGACATGGAAACACCCAAAGTGTCCTTCAATAGATAATTGGCTAAAGATGTGGTACATATATGCAATGGAATACTACTCGGTCATAAAAAAGATGCAATACTGCCATTTGTGACAATGTGTGGATCTCGAGATTATTATACTAAGTGAAATGAGTCAGACAGAAGGAGTCAAGAACCACATGACTTTACTCATACGTGGGATGTGAAACTGAAGGCAGCAAATGAACAAACAAGACAGACAAAAACTCATAGTGGCTACCAGAGGGACCTGAAGGGGTTAGGTAGAAAATGGTAAATTTCTTAATCACACAGAATGTTAGCTTCTTATTCTGTCCAAAAGAGTTAGTAATACAAACCTAGAATTTCATACCAGAATTCACCATAAAAATAATTTAAAATTTTAAGTACACTTAAAGTGAATGGTTGAAGTCACAAAGTTTATTCAATTTAAATAACATCAATATTTTTAATCTGGAAAATAATTTAAGATTTATGAGTTCATGGAGGTCTGATAAAATATCATATCTATTATTAAAACAGAAGAAATTTAATAAGATACCCACAGAATTCTGAGCTTTAAGCAACATGTTTATTAACATGCTGTATGAGACATACTCAAGTATATATTTATATGTATTTCCATTGTAGCTTGTTATTCTTTTGAATTATCTATTGAAAAAAAGAGAGTATGAAAAATGATAGAATTTTAGTGATATGAATTATATTTATTTTGTACATCTAATAGTTTACGTGTTTTGTCCTATTATATAAGAATAGCTTGTGAAAAAGGAAAAATGGAGACAGGTAATTTAAAATTTATATGGATAAATTTTTGTTAGTTTTGATAACTCTTAGAAAATTGGTGTATTAAAGCACTTATATTCCTTTTATATTTATAAATGAATCCACATACATAAATGTTTATGATATTGCTGTTTTTCTGGCATGTATACAGTAAATATTTATGCCATATGGGTAAGAAAGAGTAACACAAAAGAATGAAAAGATGAAGAAGTTGGAGCTACCTAACTTGCGAAGGCAGTTAGCAAATAAATATAAACAAGGCCTCCAGGAATTTCTAGTAAGGTTAAATTAATCCTATAAATGTGTAATTGTGAGGTGGATATAATTTGTGTTGCCTTTGCCAGTGGCTAATAATAATGAGATACTTCCTCATGAAGTAAAATCACATCATCTATACTACTCACACATGCTCACAATTTTTTGGTGAATAGATGTGTAATCACTGAGATCTTTGTAGAAAGATATATCTTAGAGTGGTTTGGTTATGGCTTATAATTTAGAGAGAACATCTCTCTTTAAACATGTGTTAGATCACAATATTTTAACAGCATGAAGAGTGTCTTAACAGATTCCCTGGAGCAGAATCTGATAGAAGGAGTCCTATGGAAGTGATTTATTAGGAAAATGCTCCAAGGAGAATCTGGTAAGGGGAAGCAGAAGCCAATCAGGCTAAGGGCTAGCTTCTGCTGAAAAAGCAGAAATCACACTAATGGTTTGTTTTAACTAATCCACAGATTTCTTTAAGTGTAAGGTACAGCATGTGTGTGTGTGTGTGTGTGTGTGTGTGTGTGTGTGTGTGTGTGTGTGTGAGAGAGAGAGAGAGAGAGAGAGAGAGAGCGCCTGTGTAGTATAAATTCTATAGCCTTAGAGAAAACGTTCATCTACACTTAGTCTATGTATACTATGTATATTCAATGTACTAAAATGCTGCTTTTCAGTTTAAAAAAGGTTTTTTGTTTTTGTTTTTCTAAGAATGTGTATGTCCACACCCTCTTTTATCACCATACTAGTTTATCTCATTGTTTTGAATCTTCTTACGTATGTTCCAGGCAACGGTAGGAGCAAAGAATGATAAGCAAAAAGAAGGCATTTTAACGAATGCAAAGTGTACCTAAATTGCACTGAACTCTGGGAAATGTAATCTCTGACTGATCATAGCTTCCAGGTCAACACTAAAAAGGGAGTTGCGGGCCGGCAGACTGGCGCAGAGGTTGATCTCTGGCTTAGGAAGCCAGTGGCCTCGGTTCGGTCCCACATATGAGGGCTAGTGACACTGCCCTCAAAAAAAAAAGGGAGATGCATTTCTGAAATGTATTAGTTTTCTATGACTACTGTAACTAATACCATAAACTGGGTGGCTAAAATCAAGAGAAATCTATTGTTTCACAGCCTGAGGGCTAGAAGTCCAAAATCAAGCAAGGCCATGCTTCCTCTGAAATCTGTAGGGGAGAATGCTTCCTTGCTTCTTAGTGTCTGGTGGTGGTTGTCAATCATTAGTATTCCTTGGTTTGTACATACATCATTTAAATTTCTGCCTCCCTCTTCACATGGCATTTCTCTGTGTATCTCTGTCTTCACATGGCCATCTTCTTATACAGATACCAATCAGAATGGATTAAGGGCCCACCCTACTCCAATAGGACCTAATCTTAACTAGTAGCATCTACAATAACCCAATTTCCAAATAAGATCACATTCTGAAGGTCTGGGCATGAGGACTTCAACATATCTTTTTTGAGGGAGAAACAATTCAACCTATTACATAAAGGGAATGTAGGGAGAAGACATCCTAGCAGTAGATCATAATCTTCCCTGTGGTCCAAATGAGACCTAAGGAGACATAAAATGATTGACTGTGCTCCTTTTTCATGTTTTCTTTTGGGTAATTAAAAACAGTTTTCAGTTTTTGAAGTAGAGAGAAAATGCATGGTTGAAAATAAATCAGGCAAATAACTCACTTTTTTTAAAATATAATGTGATATTTAACCCATCTAGTAATAAAATGAAAAATGTATTATGTTTATTGAAATATGGATTATGGAAATAACATTTATAACACTTTATTTATTCTGATATGCTCCATGTTAAAAACCAATATGTACTTATCCATTTATAATTTATAAATTCTCAAGGGTAATAGATTATTTAATTAGGAATAGTTGGTTCTGCTTTAGATTCATTAAGATAATTAAGACAATTTGACACATAAAAGACAAGTTGATTAATCATCAAAACTTTTCTTGTGAAGCTAATAATTTAATTCATTTATTTGCCCAGTTTTGGAGGCAATTGTCTTACCTTTGTGCTTCTGACAAAGATTTCTTTTTTATAAGAGGGTATTTTAAAGTTTGATCTGAGAAGCTTTAAAAAAAAAACAGTTGTGCCTTGTCAAATATTGAGAAGAAAAGATGAGAAGTGATTCATTTTAAGGCAGTAACACCAGTGACAATGAGCTGTGAAGGGTTTCATTTTTATAATAGAACTAATTCAAGAAGTAACTATGGGAAAGTTGAAACCCCATGAGCTTGTAAAGCATACTGCTGTAATTAGCTCTGCTTTCTCCTTTCACAGAAATGAAATCACTTCAAACAAAACTATTTAAAAAAGAGACAAAGCCCCCAAATATAATACTTTCAAACCCAGAAAAAGTCAGTTATTTTAATGAATATAAAATAAAATCTAATAAAATGAATGACATTGATTTGTGTGAACACAATTTCCATTTTTTCCATTTTTGAGGAAAATCTCTTAATGTTTCACTTTTAAAATAATAATCTAAAAATAAAACAAGCTTTTACAGTGGTAACTGGCATTGTTAGTAAATTGCTGATTTTTGTTCCCACATATAATGTTCTTTCTGCTTGTTCTTTAGGAAAAAAATACTTACTTGTTTCATTAATATGATATAATAAAATATAACACTTATTTCCAATATTTTGCTTCTAATCATTCAAAAGTTAACTTTTGAAAGTAATAGAAATAGTCATTTTTTTTTTTATTTTTTTTTTGAGGGCAGTGTCACTGGCCCTCACATGTGGAACCCAAACCGGGGCCGCTGGCTTCCCAAGCCAGCACTTAACCACTGCGCCACTCGGCCGGCCCTAGAAATAGTCTTCAAATGACACTGTTCCAATATAGTTACCAATAATTCATACAAAATGGTTATTTGTCAAGTTGCTAAAAGCAACAAAAACATCTCCTACAGGTAAAGTAAATAATATGGGGTTCAAAGAAGATAATCAATGATTAAGTTTCACATATATTTTCTTAGGTTTATTGAGCAATAATGTATATATAAGTGATATTCACTTACTTGATGTACAATTTTATTTTATGCTTTGAAATCATATAAAATCATATATTTGCCACTATAATCAGGATATTGAAAAGATCCATTACCCAAAATGCTTTCCTCATACTATCATTTTGCAATCATTCCCTTCTGCTTTGTCTACTCCCATGCCACCACTGATGAGTGTCCTAGTTATATACATTTGCCTTTTCTAGAATGTAATATCAATTGAGTTATATACAATGTAGCTTTTTGAGTAAGGCTTCTTTCATTTGAGATTCATCTATGCTAATGCACATCATCAGTGGTTCATTCGTTTTCATGGTAATGTAGTATTCCATTCTAGGATTTACCACAGCTTATCCACTGATCAGATAAAGAGCAATTGGGTTATCTCCAGTTTTTGGTCATCAGGAATAAAGTTACTTATAAACATTCATATACAGGTTTTTGTGTGAACAGAGCTTTCAAATCTTCAAGTAGATAATTCAACAGTATAGCTAGGCAATATAAATATATGTTTTGCTTTATAATAAATTGTCAACCTATTTTCCAAAGTGACTATCTACCAGGAATATATGAGAGTCCCAGTTGGTCCATGTTCTGTGCCAGAATTTGAAATTGCCGTTTTAGTTTACCTTTTTGCCATTCTACTAGGTTTACAGGATATACCCTTTTTAAAATAAAAAGTAACAAGAATAAATTAATCATTAAAATGGAGCTATTTAGTTGAGCATAAAGAATAATGTCTAGAAAAGTAACTATCTTGTGTTCCTCCAAAAAGTAAAGCTAGTCTCCTCTAGAATAAATTAATAGATGTTCTCATTATTCATTGTAAAGTATAATAACAGTTCAAGATATTGTATCATTATACAAACTGATAAATTTTGTTGTCAGGGTATCAGAACAGATCAGAACTTCTAGGTCAGTGGGTAAATCAATAGCTATCTAAATGTACCCACTGTCATTTCAGAAACAGGACATCTGCTTTTAAAAATATATTTTTTTCTTTTTCAAGAAGAGAAGTTCAATGAGAATCCAATCTTTTTTCTGAATAAAAATATTAATTTGTCCATAGACAAATTAAATAGAATTAAATTACAAAGAAGTTCATGCATTATTTAAGCACTATAACATTTAGATCAAGGAGTAAATAGTTTTACCCATATAGTAAGGTTTAAATTATAAACAAAATATTATAAGTTTCAAACTTCAGTGTTGAGTCAACAAACAAAATCTCTCTAGAAACTAGTTTAAGTAAAAATTACTCTATCTACAGCTATTTTACTAGTATCAATTAATTAGCAGAGGGCAACACATCTGAAGACCATTGTCTAATTCTAATTTTATGCAAAGTTTTATCATCTTAATGTCATCAGTAATGAAGTCCCTCCAATATCATGATTTTATCCATTTAACAAATATTTCATGAATGTAACACTCATAGAGGTAGCATCAGACATTAAAAGTTGGCTACTATCTCAATGTTGTTCTAGTTTTTCAGGAGTCTGCCATTTTGCAGAAGTTCCCTCACCACCAACCTGATGATTCTATTTTTCTAATGTTTAGCTTTTTATTACATATAGAAAAATCAGTTAATTAGACAAAGAAAAAGAAAAAATATAAATAGAGCACCATATTGGGGAGACACACTTGATAAAGAGCTTAGACTCATTAGTTGCTCTTCTTGTAATTCATTACTATATGAGTTTTTCACTCAAATTACGTAGAAATTTTTGAGACAAATAACAATAACAAAAATAATAATAGCGCTTGATCAGCTTTTAAAGGTAGTTCTACTTAATGGTTTCTTTGCTTAATATCCACATCACTTTAAAAAATGTTCACTGTATATAAAATATATATTGAAACATTTTAAAATAACTAATTTAATTAATTCATTTAACTGTTTAACATAATTTTATAGAAATATTAAAATATATTTATTACTGAAAACAATTTTTTCAATTTTAAGTTATTATATTCATACCCTGTCTATGCAAAGAAATGCACAGACATGGGTTTTGTCACTGTATTTTTTTGTTCCTTTTTATGTATGATCATAAAAACAAAGTTATATCAGCATTATATTGAAATCATTAGAAAAAAATGTTTTCTTGAAAGCTACTAAATTGATTATTCATGCAAAAATATTCAATAGAAATTGGTTAAATATCTACATTTTTATCCTCTAAGTATTCACTTAATGAAGGAGATTGTGACTGTCATTTCAGTGCTCTGGAGAGACTTGAGTTTACCAAAGATAAGGTGGCATATTTTTTTATGTTTTAAGACTAAATTTAATGTGCCAGAGTATAACAAGGGCACACAGCCAAAGGATGCTGATATCTGTCAAACTCAACCAAGTTAATTAGGATAAACTGACACGAAGGAAGCTAATTGTGTCAGATAAAATATCATACTTTAATTATGTAGTAAAGAGATGTGATACTAACTTCAACCCAATCATTTATTATTGTAAAAGTTCTAGCTACTTCCTTATGTGGAATTTGAATCTGTTTATTCTTTTGATGATTTAAAAAGAAGTATAAAATTCAAAAATTATATTTTCATACATAAGACTACAGGTTTATGCCCCTGCTCAGAAATTAGATAAGTTAACAAAATGTGAGAGATGTATAAATTTTCAGAACTAAACCTTCACCGCAATATTTACATTAGAGAGAAGATGAATGAAAAATTGATTGTAGTTATTGAGGACAAATTAGAAATAATTAACATCTAAACACAGAATGCCAGTGTTGCCTTCAATAGATAGTTGATAATATTGTGTTGAATATATTTTATTATTTCCCTATTAAACCTGAACTGAAACATGTAGCCACATATTTAATTTCACAGAATTGAGATTGAATTCAAAGTTAACTTTAAAGCAAGAGTCCACTGAGAGTTCTTCATCCAAAAATTAACTATCAGAGGTATCCCATATGAAAAAGTTTCTTGATAAACAAAATGACTGAAGTTAGTTTGATTTATGTTTTGCTGAAATGGCTAATATGATATATAGAAATGGTTAAGGCCCAAAAAGAGAAATTGTCATTGAATTAATGTGTGTTAACTCTTTTATCTTTTAGTTATAGAATTTGTGGTTAGAAGGGTTAAATTAGTGAAGTGAGATTGCATATTTATTGGGTTGTAGAAGAATTAACAGAGTTTTAAGCTGGATCTGAGCCTGAAACCTGTGCTGCCATCATCATACAGCTATATGACATAGGGCAAGTTACTTTGACCATATATCTCATCCTAAAAATATGAGTTCTTCTGAGTGTAATCTCAGGTATTATTAACTATGACAGAACAACAGGCTCAGATCAAGACTATTCTAGGGAAACTGGGCATAAATGGTCACCTCACTTATAACGTCTCAGCTTCATTGTCTTCATCTGGCACAGTCACCATCTATTGGTTGATCTTAAAACACATTTTGGAAATGATGGCTACTTCTAGGGGCTATACCTACTTCACATCTTTTGCTTTCCATAGTGGATATTATAGGGTTTGGAGATGTCAAGATAAAAAATGAATTATATGCTTATGGGGTATATAGTTCCATCATGAAAGAAGAGACAATCTGTGTTGTCAGCTGGTCAGTCAGAAAGCTCAGAGATGGCTTTCAGTAAGGTGCAGAGCTCAATGCCTTTTCTGCCAGCAGCTGAAGACACAAAGTGTCATGCTCAGAATACCGTGAACCTAGGCAAAGTGAATAGCCAGAAATTTCTGATACCCTATAATTAGCGTGCTATTTAGGAAATTGCCACAGGGAAAACACAGCAGACTAAAGTAATTAGAAAGCCTGATCCTTGCAACTATTCACCCATATCTCCTGCTAATGGTATCTCAGTTAAATTGGTTCTGACCCTCACTGTGGGCTTTGTGAAAGATATTTATGATGAAATATGCATTTGTTCTTCCTGCAACCATTCTCTGTTACTTATTTCAGAATAGATACTTAAAGTTGCACTGTTAAATAGCGATGCTTGGGGTGGGTGAATTACAATACTAGGACTCTTAGCGAGTTGGGTGAATCCTAATCATGGACATTGATATCTAAGAAGATGGAGTGAGACATCTCAGATTCTGCCAGCAATGAGTTTCTAAAATAGCCTTTGAAGACAAAAAATTTCCCTGGTCTGTCTACCCCAGCCTGTCCCCAAATGACTGCATGTGGTAACTTCAGAGCTCTTTTTTACAAACAGCTCATGTATCCCCGGCAGAGAGATAGAGCCTGGTTGGTGACTTACTGAGACAACTTTTGCACAACATTGGATCAGGAGGCTGTCTCCAAATGCCAACCATTCCATATGCCCTTAATGTCAACCACCACAAACTGTGTTCACGCATGCACACTGACAGCCTCTTTTCTCTCTTGTTGAAATGATAGGAGCCTCTAGGCTCCTCTTAAGACAGGGATTTGTACTTGGGGTGAGTACACTCTCAACTGTGTGTTCTCCAGGTCTTCACATCTGTCTCCCACATCATTAATTTATCTCTGCCAATGGGAAAATACACCTTGGCAAACAACCATAACCTGTTCTAGTGTCTCTTATTATTTTAAACAAAAATAGAAATGTTTTCTCTTCACCCTAAATACCCCTGCAGTCTCTGTTACCCTTCGCTGTACCATTTCCCTGAAGGTTTATCTGCAAATGTTGTCTTTCCATCTTTACTTGCATTCATTCTTCAATGCCCTTAACATTTCCTACTGAACAACTGTGACATTCTCCTTGTTTTCTCCTTACTATCACAAATTTCTTTTTGACCAACCAGCCAGTAATCTAAACACTTAAATCACACTATCATTCTCCTGCAGGTGTTCCACTTAATATCTTCCCACTAAGCTTTCAATGGACCTTAAGATTTTTTGTGATAGGAATCTGATTTCTCCATCACTGTCTCTTTCTCATAATTCTGGTACACTGATATTTTTTCACCTAAAACATGCCAAACTTGTTCTAACATAAGAATGTTGCAATTCCTGTTCCCTCTATTTAAGACATCTCTTGTAATTACCTACTTGTGGTAGAGGTGAGTTTTTTAGGTGATATAGCTTTTCAATACCCTTGACATCAAATCACACAAAAGCCATCTAAATTCACCTTCCTAGAAAGCCAGGCTCCACTTCAGAGGCTCACTGTGAACTTTGCAATTACCTATAGTGGTATCTTGTAAAATCCAGTACCATTCTCGGTGGTCAAACATATCATCCATCCAGCTTCCTTCTTGGAACTCATAACAAACTCTAAACCCTTGATCACTCAGTGAAACATGGTGGCTCCACATGAGGGATATGGTTTCCAAAGAACTGAGTCCTCATTGAAACCACATTCCTTTTCCATTCCCCTCAGCAGCTAATCCCACCTTCCAGTTCTCCATGCCTTCTCTGCAACACTTCTGCCACTTATTTTCAGGTACAGTAAGTCCCCGACTTATGAACGAGTTCCGTTCTGGGAGAACATTTGTAAGTTGGATTCATTCATTAAGTCCGACAAAATGAGTCTTACACACCTTTAACACAAATATACAATGTAAAGCCAATGGTTGAATGATTCATGTTATAAGAACGAGTGGCATCTACCATCTTTTCGCCTTGGTCCAATCTCTCAATTATTTTCACTTTTGTTTCCATGGTTATTGCTTTGTGCTTACTAGCAGTTCCCTCCACATCACCACTGCTTTTCCTCTTGGTTCCATACATCATGGGCTCTGACTGAGCACCCTACTACTGTACAGTAATCACACAGCAGCACAACTGCGACAATGTCTAGCAGACATGTGAACTGCTTCTGCAATTTGTTCTCACCTAAGAATATTTGTAATGCGAAATCCGTTCCTATCTTTGAAAGTTCGTAACTCGAATGTTCATAAGTTGGGGACTTACTGTATCTTTGTCTGCTGCCACACTGAGGAAGTTGAGGACTTCAAGAATGACACTGTCAAGACTCCATTGCTCATTTATACACCCATGTTCACCTACTTCTCCCTGGTCTGAGGACATAAGAAGTCTCCGTTCCTTGTCAAGGTCATCCATTCTTATCTTCCAAGACTTTGTTCTACCCATTTTACCCTCTTATCGTCTTTTTCTCACCAGTGTTCTTCTCCTTGTCCTATACACAATATAAAATGTGTTCCCACCCTACAGAAAAGCCCCCAAGGTCTGTATGTCTCCTTGAGTTTCACACCCATTCACTCGCATTCCTTCTCAGCTCTCATGGGCATAAGAGTTGTCCCCAGTCACAGTCTTTATTTCTCTCTTGTTTAATCCACTCCACAAATTGACGTCAATTCTCACCTTCTGGTACAAATCTTATCAACAATCCTCCCTCACTTGTCAATCCAAGGAATGCTTTTCAGTTCTTACAATGGGCTGACTCTCTACCTCCATTTGACATAGTTGATTACTTTTTCTTCTTTGAGACATCCCCCATTGCCCCAAGAAAGATGTAGCTTCCTAACTCTTAGCATCAACCTATTTCTCCATTTAGATTTCAAATAATATTTTCTCTGAAAGAACTTTATTGATCACTCTAAAGAACTACCCACATGAAGTTTCTAATCATATTAACCTGTTTCACTTATTCACAGCATTTGCCACTGTCTGAAATTACTATGTGTTTATTTGTCCACTTTAATAATTTGCCTTCTCCTATGGAATAGGGTCCAAAGGACGAGAAGAGTTTTTGTGTTATTTATTTATTTATTTATTTATTTATTTATTTATTTATTGTTCACAATTGTCTCCCAAGTGTTTAGAATAGAGCCTGACATTGTATAGATGCCAATCAATATCTGTTTGAAGGAGCCATTGTTATGTGTAATTCTTGGATAAATATCATGCAGTTACAGTAAGATCACACCTGAAGAAATCTGGCTAAGACAGGTATCTTTGTGGGATTTATTTTATCCAAAATTACACAATGGGAAAGAAGTATCTTCTGATTTGTTAACAATCTATAAGGATTATGGGTAAATCAAGTGATTTCTCTCTAAAACCTACAACACATATTTCACATACTTTATAACATGAAATCTCCTAGGAAATCACAACAAAACTATCAAAGAATTCAATAAAACCAGGCCATTCTCCCTAGCCATCTAATGTACCATTCACCTTCACTTTGATGACACACTGCCAATTCTATTCACCTAAACCCAAATAAATTCTTATAGCTTGTGAGGTTAAATATGTTTTTAAAAATGACAGACTTGTTCCAAGATGAAGAGTGTTGCAGGTATAAATCCTTGGCTGCAGACTTTTGTAGGTTATCTTTTAAATGAATGCTCAAAAATCATACAGTAAATGATTAAAGATAATTACACCTTCCAAAATGAGTACGGGTCTTGGGAGACATACTAAGTGTTTCAGTTAGGGCCATCTCATGTATCTGCAAACGTTCCTTTGATGAAAGGAAGGAGAGACATTTAACTCTCCAGTTGATATCTGAATCAGTGTCAACCCAAACATTTTTGAGGAAGTTAATTGAAATTAAATTCAGGAGGTTGAGTGCAGTGGAGGAGTTCCAATGCCTGAAGTTAGTCATTTAGAATTGCACTGAAAACAAACAAAAAGAAACCTAACAGCTGTTAAATGGCTAGTTTCACAGGGAGAAGAAATGATATTATCAAACAACAACAACAGCTTTTAACAGAGGATAATTTATAATAAAAAATGTCAGCTTGTTATTTCAGAAGTACTGAGAGAGATGAATGAATTATTAGTTACAAAACATAGTTCCATTTTTAAGCACCCAGAGAAAATAATTTTAACTTTTGAACATGGAAGTTTTAAAACTGGGTTTATCAATTCTAATGGAGACAAATGATTTAATTTTCCAATTTCTTTTGTCATCAAGTGTTGTGTTACAAAGTAAAACCATAATAGTAGTATAGGAAGTGATGGAAATGATTCAGTGATTAATAGAGACATTTCATATTGGGCTATCCATCAGACATGTTTACAAATATGTACCACAGATGCCAATTAATTGAGGTAAATATTGAACATTTAACTGTTTCATGACAATAAGAATATTCTTCTTCTGGTAGTTATTGCCTTGAATAAATAATACTGACATTTGAATTTACCAAGAAAAACTTATATTCTGGCCCTCTACCTATGGCCCTCTATATAACGCATACATGGGTGTTATTCATTAGTTGTCTCCATAGAAGGGAAAGAGCTGATGTCCTAGAATACTGATGTTTAATATAGCAGTGGGTGGTGGTAAGGCATTTATGACAGATGATGTAAATATGTGTATATAAAGTTTACCAAGTGATAATGTTTAATAATTCAAATATAAATATATTCTGTTTAACTTGTTTATTGAAGGGTAAGGGAAGAAGGATAACATTAAATGACAAGCCACCATATTCATGTTGCCTGACAAGACATGTAGGCCTGTTATCACACTGAATTTTCTTCACAACCATGTGCAGTATATTTTATACCTTTTTCATGGTTGATGAAAAGTTCAAAAATCTCTGTAATTTGCCTGAGGCCACTCTGCTGGTTAATCCCCAGCTATGGTTTCTATGCAGTGCTTCCCAAATGGAAAGTATACAGTGCAATATCCATACAATCTGATAGTCTCATTCTGGGACTGGCCAGGGGGGAAGGGAGTGGGGTGGGAGATGAGGAACAAATAGTGGGCAGACACAGGACTAAGTCATTATCTAGTGAGACCATGTAGCAAGCAATCTCAAACTCAAAATCTCTTTTTCCTTAACTCAAATCATTCAGAGGAGCTTGTTTCATTACATAATGTTCTAGAAAATAAATTATACAAGCAACTCTGCATTTCAAAGTCCTGTGTATAATTTTCCATGACACCTATTGTAAGGCAAAGAGCATGGTCTCCCACGTGAGGAAGAATTTGTTTAAATCTTTTTTTTAATCAATTCTTTTAAAATGTCACTGTTCCCAGAATTTTGCAAGTGGTGCCTCCTTTATCTTCATAAAACTTGTAAGAATGAGGGAATACTGTTTATTGACATATTATGGATGGGGCACACAGCTCATTAATTGGAAACCTTGTTGCCCTAGTATATAAATTGAGAATAATACCATTCTTAAAGTGTCGGAGGGATAAAGGAATGAACCTACATAATATGCCTGGCATGCAGTATTTGCATATTAAATGTTATTCCCTTTCCATCTTCTCCAATTAAGTCAGTTTATATAGAACACAGCAAATATAAAACTGTGGTCTTATCAGAGCACTACAAATCTCTTTGATTGTCAAGTAATAGTCACCTCAGCATAGCCACTTGAACTCCCTCTGGTCTCTAAGATATATAGATTGAGTAGAATAATCTGGTTGGGCTATCTAAAGAGCCATTAACCTGTATTGTAACAAAAACAAGGACTTTTCTTGACCAAATATTTCCAGGAAGCTGTAAATAGCATCAGAAGTATTACATTAAACTAAATGTCAGAATAGCAAACATAAATCGCAATTACTTAGGACTTCTGATGTAGGCATTCATACCTCCCATTAACAAACCACGATGATAATGGTTTATACCTATAGACAAAAGCAAACGCATCTCTATAGAACCTATTAGTTTGATACCCTATTGAATTTTGCTGTCATGCATATGGGTACTTGATGTGTAACTTGCCCCATTATTACTAAACATGTGTTGACTTACTTCTGATGTCATTGTTATGCAAATTTTATGCCAAAACACCAAAGAAGCAATTTAATATGTTTGTTTTTCCCTTTGGATTCATTTTCTTTGGAAAATTTTCTAGTTACATTAAGTTTGATGATGGGAAGCTGCTTTTAAATAGATGTATGCCCAACAGAAAACTACTGCTGACTTGGTTACATTGTGGCCAAAGACAAAAAGAAAAAAAAAAAAATCGTGTTTCTATCTAAGGTTATAATTCAAATTCTACTTGCAAATCTAATCTATCCTTTGGAGATCTGGTGGATTTCATGTTAATATACTACCAAGTACAAGAATTGTAGACATCGGCGTGCAAGCTCCACACTGGGGGGGGCAGGGGAGGCAATGGTCCTAGAACCTCCAACTTCTGCGCTGGGGTGCTCGGTTCAGTCCTTCCCCGCGGGCTCCTGGGCCCAGCTCATACAGCTCCTGCCTCCACCAGGAACCGGCACAGTTTGCGAGGTGCCAGCTCCCTCCGATTCCAGGGAGAAGGAGGCCCTTGCGGGGCAGGAAGGGATGTCTGAGGCTCACTCAGGATAGAAATGATGATAGATAATAGACTCCGAGAGCGGCTTAGATGTGAAGGAGGCACACCGGCAGTGGCACACCGGCAATTCAGACAGAAAATACAGCAGATGAGATTACTGTGGGAGATACTTCAGACGGACTTAATGCTTCCATCCATCCCCATGCGAGCCTGCTGCAGCATCACCGCTCCCTGGGCGGAGTGGCCGCTGTGATGACTGGCAGCTGGGCTCATGCTTTCCTGGCGGCCCAGGAAGCCCAACGCTTCCTGCAATGGCTTGCCTCCCTGGTTGTTCTCTTCAGCAGCCTAAGGAAAAACCCTTTGAGCAGTGTGTGCCAGCAACAGAAGTGCTGACACTGATGAAAGCTGGCCTGGTGGCTCAAGGAGAGGGAGTCCAGGGGACAGAAGCAGCTGTTCCTTGTGTGATAGTTATGCGCCTGCTTACCTGGACCCCCAAGGGCGTCATCACTGCAGCCAACAGGACAGTGAGGACCTTGGGCAACAGACTAACAATTCCCAGTGTCTCCGATTCTTCATCTGCAAAGTGGGGATAAGAACGCCTTCCTCAACACCACTTGGGGGTTCGGGCGCTAATTTTGTAAAGCATTTGGAAAGCCGCCCTGCTGTGTGTGTTAAGTAAAAACTAAATAAATCCCGTCTGTGCACAAAAAAAAAAAAAAGAATTCATCAATACATTAACTACCTGGTATGTACTTTCAATTGCTGAGTTATTTTCAATAGCCAAATATCTAACTTTCAGAATTTCATTAAATTGTAAAAATCTAACAATAATATATTACAGCAAAATTTCCTTATGATATTCATTCCAATTCTGGACATATAGTACAAATATATGTACAGGGAATTCATTCTGGTCTTCACTGAAATTGTGTATTCTGATCCCTTGTTTCTCCTACACAAGTGTCTACCACACTGACACTTATTAACCTGAAACTCCCCCTCTTGTTTAATACATTCCATTGTCCTGATGCCCTTCTGCTTCCCAAGTTTCTCCTTAGCTATTTGCACAATGATTGCTCTATCAATCATTTATTGTCTTCAAATTACTTCTGCATTTTGTGGTTTTCCCTCTTTGTTACACTTGCAATTTGACCTCTTCTTTAGGCTACAACTTTCTCTCAACATAAAGTGCACATGTATGTGCACATACAACATACACATAGTTTATTTGGCTCTTTGTTTATAATCTTCTAAAAAATAATAATTAAAATATAATTTAGCATATTATTTTTAGGACATAATTCATAAAATGAACAAACTCACTGGGGGCTTTCCTCTCCAGAGGCAAACAATTAAGAAAACAAGAGAAATCCAAGATGGCAGAGTAGATAAACACTGCGTCTGCTACTTTCCATGAACAGATTAAAATCACAAGTGAATTAGAGAACAATCAACCTGGAGAACCATCTGAAGTCTGGCTGAACAGAAGTTTCATAATTAAGTATCCTTAGATATATGAGTATGTATAAGAAGAGGCCACGTCAAGACTCATAAGTAGGGTGAAGATGCCAAATGGGCTGGCCCTAAACCTCCTTGTGGTGGCTGAGAACCAGGAGAAATATCCCAGCCATGGAGATTCCCCCTGAGGAGTGAGAGACTCCAGACCCGTAATGGCCTCCCCAGCCCAGAGTACTAATGTCAGGAAGAAGATCCCTCACAACATCTGGTTATAAAAACCAGTGGTAGTTATAACCATCCAGGAGGGACATAAGGCTTCAGGAAACCCAAACATCTTCTTAAACATACAGACTTTCTCATTCTCAGGCACTCACCTTGGGCTCTGGCAGAAGGACAGTAACTTTGGGGGAGTTAGAAGCATATGGGGGCCAGACTGAGGTGTGTGGTGGCAGACAGAGGGCTGGAAGATAGTTGTCATTTTCCCTGTGAGGGTTCCTCCTCCCATGCTGCTGGCAGGTGGCTGCCATCTTTAATGTGTTGAGCCCACCGCCATAGGCCAAATCTGAATCTGATTGGTCTGGTGAGCTCCATTGCTCCACCTTGCTGACTCCCTGGAAACCTGCCCTACCTGACTCCCCAACATCAGAGGCACTTTCTCGGAGAGCAGCGAGCCCTGCCTACACTGCACACTTTCTTGAAAAATTATCAGAGTCCACAGGACACAGGTATGTGACAGCTGGCAATGATGTGCTCTGAGACTTTTGCTGACCAGCTCCAGGCTCAGCACTGGCACCAAACCAGAGTCTACATTAACCTATTGACTACAATTCTTCCCACTCACTGAATCCCTGAGACCCTCACAAGGTTTTATCAGGGGCTAAAACTTAAAGGATCCAGCAGATTGCAGCAGGCCAAGGGGTGTTCTGGCTTTTTGCAGAGCTACCGTATACCTGGTACAAGTGGCAGCTGTCCTCGGTTCACAGCATGGCCTCTCCCATGCACCTCCAGGGTTAGCACAAGCAGCAAACAACCACGGATCACATTGGAATTACTACTAGGTTGTTCCCAGCTGGTCACAGGCAGTGGGTGAACTGAGTCTGCACTGGAATCCCTCACAAGAGGCCCCAAATCCAACATACTTGGACATTGGCTTCAGACCACAGCCAGAACTACCCAATTAGCCCCACAAGTGGCACACCCAAAGGGTGGTCTCAATAGTTGCCAGAGCCTGCTGAGGTGAATCTCACTCAGTAGGATAAGCTCCCTGCAGAGCAGCCTGTAAGCTGTGGACACAGAGGAACCCAACAGCCAATCAGGCTGAGGGTCAATCCCACCCACTGACATGTGAATAGGAATCAAGACTCAACTACAACCCACACAAGCCAGCACTCACAATCCACACAAGGGACACTCCTGGAGTACCTGGAGTAGGTGACCAGGGAGACTGTGCCAGCATCCCACAGGTCGCCTACTACATAAGGCCACCCAGCCAAGACTGGGAGACATAGCAGATCTGCCTAATATATAGAAACAAACAGAGAGGCAGCCAAAATGAAGAAAGAAAGAAATATATCCCAAATGAAAGAACAGGAGAAAATGACAGCAAAAGAACAAAATGAAATGGAGGCAAGGAACCTACCAGGTACAGAATTAAAAACAATGGTTATAAGGAACAATGCTCAAGGAACTTAGTGAGAACTTCAACAAAGAGATGGCAAGCATAGAAAAGGACATAGAAACCATAAAAAAATAATAGTCAGAAGTGAAGAATACCATAACTGAAATAAAAAATGCACTAGAAGGAATCACCAGCAGACTAGATGAAGCAGATAATTGAATCAGTGATGGAAGACAAGGTAGCAGAAAATACCCAATCCGAACAGCAAAAAGGAAAAAAAGAAAATGAGGATAGTTTATTTAAGAGACTTCTGGGACAACATCATGTGTAACAATAATTACATTATAGGAGTACCAGAAAGAGAAGAGAAAAAGCAAGGTATTTACAACTTATTTGAAGAAATAATAACTGCAAGCTTTTGTAAACTGATGAAGGAAATACACATACAAGTCCAGGAAACTCAGAGAACTCCAAACAAGATGAACTGAAACAGGCCCACACCAAGACACATTATAATTGCAATGTCAAAGGTTAAAGACAAAGACAATCAATAGGGATATATTGCCACTAGTACTATATTAGGGATCTACCATAAAATTGTCAGCTGATTTCTCAACAGAAACTTTGTGGGCCAGAAGGGATTGACACAATATATTCAACATGAGAAAAACAAGGACCTACAACCAAGACAATTCTATCCAGCAAAGCTATCATTTAGAATCAGAGGACAGATAAAGAACTTCCCAGACAAGAAAAATCCGAAGGAGTTCATCACCACTAAATCAGTATTACAAGAATGTTAGCAGATCAGTCGCCGGCCTCTGGATGGTCGCTCACCACGGCTATTGGCAGCTCACACTGGCTGCCAGCTGCTTACACTGGCTGCCGGCCACTCACTGTAGCCTATGGCAGCCCACTGCAGCAGGGGCTGCAGCCCACACCGTCGCCAGGGCTTGCACAGCCCAGCTCCAGGTGGAGCTGTTGTTAGCTGTAGAGGGCAGTGTCACTGGCTCTCATATGTGGGATCCGAACCAGGGCCGCTGGCATCCCAAAACCAGCTCTTAACCAATGCGCCACTCGGCGATACCAACTTGGGCCAGTGAAACAATGTCCTCTGCAACTAGACTGAAGAAAAAAAAGACAGCAACTTGTCTGTTCCCCTTCCCGATTCTCCAACGCTGTTCCCCTCTCCCAATTCCCCAATAAAAATCTTTAAAAAAAAAAAAAAAAGAATGTTAGCAGGACTTCTCTACAATGGAAAACAAAAAAATGATCAAAATTATGAATAATAAAATGGCAATAGTTACATATCTAGCAACAATTACTTTCAATGTAAATGGGTTAAATGCTCCACTTAAAAGACATAGGAGGACTGAATGGAAAAAAGCAAAAACAAACAAATAAACAAACAAAAAACAAAGAAAAACAAGACCCTTATATATACTACCTACAAGAGAATTATTTCAGATTGGAAGACACACAAAGACAGAAAGTAAAGGGATGGAAAAAGAAAGTTCATGAAAATTGAAATGGGAAAAAACAGAAACAAATACAAAACCTGGGATAGCAATACTTATAGTAGACAAAATAGACTTTAAAACAAACATGATAAGAAGAGACAAACTATAACAGTAGCCCCACTTCAGGGTATTTGTCTGACGAAACCCAAATACTAATTTGAAAGAATATGTGCATCCATGTGTTCATTGCAGCATTGTTTACAATCACCAAGATGTGGAGGCAGCCTGGATGTTTGTTGATGGAAGAATGGATAAAGAGTTAGTACATATGTACAATGGAATATTGCTCAACCATGAATGGGAATGGGTTCTTATCATCTGCAGTGGCATGGATGGACCTGGAGGGTATTGTGCTGAGTTGGAGTGTAAGATAGGGAAAGACAGATGCAATGTGATTTCACTTATATGTGGAATCTGAAGAACAAAATAAACAAACAAACAAATCAGAAACAAACTTGTAGACACAGAGATAGGATGGGGTTGCCAGATGGGACGGGGTCGGGGGTGAGTGAAAAAGGGGAATGGAATAAGAAGTACAAATTAGTTGTTACACAGTAATCATGGGGAGGTAGGTAATAGCATAAGGAATATAGTCAATATATTGTAATAACTATGTATGGTGTCAGATGGGGACTAAATTTGTGGGATAATAGATGGGAGGGGGTTGGGGACAGTGCACAAAAGGTGAAGGGATTAAGAATTACAAACTGGTAGTTACAAAATAGTCACAGGGATGTAAAGAACAGCACAGGGAATATAGACATTATTATGGTAATAACTATGTATGGTGCCAGTTGGGTACTAAACTAATCAGGGGCATTACTTCTTAAATTATATATGTCTAACCACTATGCTGTATAACTGAAATTAATATAAAATAATACTGAATGTCAACTGTAATTGAAAAAATAAAAAGGGGGAAAAAGGTGAAGAGGAATAAGAGGTCCAAATCTCCAGACATAAAACAAGTAAGTCATGGGGACATAATGTATGGCGTATGGAATATAGTCAATAATATTGTGATAGTGTGGTACAGTGTCAGACGGTTGCTGGATGTATCATGGTAATCACTTCTTTAGGTATATAAATGTTGATTAACTATAGTGTACCCCTGAAGCTAACATAATATTGTTTGTTAGCTATATTTAAAAAATCTTAACACACACACACACACACACACACACACACACAGAATCATACATCCCAAAATAAAGTTTATTTTGATGTGAAGCAACTACTTAACCACATACCTATTCATGTAAACTACACTGCAGAATAATATTACTCTAATAGTTCACACTACTAATTGCAGTCTGTTCAAAGGGAATTAATCATGCTAAAATTTAGCAAATAAAAATAGCCCAATAGTTTCACCAGTCTTATCAGTAATGAACTCAGTATGAAATCAAGAAGGGTGGGAAGTGCAAGGTTTCATTTTTCCTAACGGAATTACTTAATTAAAGATAAAAGAGACTTGAGCCTGTGACCATTTATTCCAGGTGCTTTGTCTTGCAATGACAAGTGAGCAGGAGTGTTTGATACTCTGCTTGCTTATTGATTGCTTCACCTAAAAGCTCCCACCTGGGAGGTGTAACTACATCCCAGTTTTTATAGGCAACGAGAAAGCCACACAATCATTTGTTAAATATGGAGTGTTTTGGAGTCTTTTGTTATTTCACTTCTCTCCCACCCCACCCCCCAGTGACATTTATTGTGATTACAAACTTGTGAGGTATGTATTGTAGTTATTTGATAATTTATTTAAACAGCCACATGGGCTTGAAGAAAAATTACATTAAATAATGTTAATTGCACTGCAAAAAGTGCATATCAATGTTTATAAAGAATACGCTTTTATTTATATGTTTATAAAAAACCATGTTTATAAAGAACACATCATGGTAAAAACTTGTGGATATCTTGGAAGTGAGTAGTATGGTGTTATCCCAGAAGTATAATATGCAAATATGCATGGCAAATGTTGATTGAATCAAAGTGCTATTAATTTTCAATCAATTTTATCTTAACATAATCTACATACAATAAAATATTATAAAGTACAGTTCAATGCCCTTTGGCACAGTGTACACCTGTATAACCCCCACCATAATTAAGACATGGAATATTTCACATACCATAGAATACTGTTCATGCCGTTTTGTTGCCAATCCTCTCAACACCCTGACTTTAGGCAATCTTGGGTCTGATATTTTTGTTCCTATAGATTTGTTTGAGTTACTTTTTATCTTATTTTATTTAAATGGAATCACACTTTATTTATTTTTCTATCTGGCTTCTTTTCCTTTAATGTGTTTTGAGGTATGTCCACGTTTTTGTGTGTATCAGTAGCTTGTAAGATTTTATTGCTGAGTAATATACTGTTGTATTTATGGGTCACAATTTATTAATTCAAAGTTGATGGACACTTGATTCAAATTCAAGGCTGATATGAGACATAAACTACTGTAAACAGCCATCTACATAGGCTTTCATTTTCTTTAGATAAATAATTATGGATTAATCTGAGTTGCTGGGCCACATGATGTTATAGTAAAATGGCAAAAGGTTTTCTAAAGTGCTGTACAAATTGGCATTTCTACAAGCCAAGTATGAGTGGCCAAAATTCACTTCATCATTAGTTTAATCGATTAATTTTATTTTAGCCGTAGTAGTACTCTGTAGTGGTATCTTATTGTGGTTTTAATTAACATTTCTCCAATGACTAATGACGTTGACAGCCTTTTTAGTGCTTACTAACCATCCAAATATATATTCCTCCTAATCTTTCAATTACCTTTTCATTATCTTAATTTTTTTGAGGCTTAATTTTATCAATTGTCTTATTTTACAGTCATGCTTCTTGGTCCAATTTAAGAAATATTTGCCAATCCTAAGGTAGCAAATATTATTTGTTATGCATTTTTTTCTAGAAATTTTAAGGATTTAAGATTTAAGTTTAGTTCTATGGTCTATTTCTAAGTAAACTTCTGTATGTTTTAAGGTAAAGGTAGAGGTTCATATTTTTTCCTTATTCATATCAAATTATCTAGCACCATCTATTTAAAAACTTAAAACTCTCACTTCTCCCACTCTCCCTATGAATTAACTTTCCTGGGGAAAAAAAAAAGGATCTATTTCTAGACTATTTTTTTCTATTGATCTTTATGTCTTATGCCAATACTATACTGTCATGACTACTGTAGCTTTATATATCTTGAAATAAAGAGTGTAAATACTCCTACTTTGTTCTTCATTTTAAAAATTATCTTGACTATTTTAGGTCTTTTGTTCTTCCATATAAATCTTACAATCAGCCTGTCATTACTCAAAATGCTCTGTTAGAATTTTAATTGAAATTATATTGAATCTATATATCATATTGGAGATAATGTATATCTTATCTACATTTTTTCTTCCAAATCATATACATAATTTTAGGTATTGTTTAATCCCCATCACCAGTATTTTGTACTTTCACTGCACCAGACTTGTACGTATTTTATTAAGTTTACCTTTCAGTATTTCATCATTTCTGATGATATTGTAAATGATATATTGCATTTAATGATTTATTAGAAATATATAAACATACAATTGATTTTTATATATTGACTTTGCTAAATTCACTTGTTAGTTTTGATAGTTTTCCTTATATTTCTTCAGGTTGTCTATGTACTCACAATCATGTCATCTGCACATAATGAGTTTTTGCATTTTAATTCACTATAGTAATTCCTTTCTAGCAGTGATATTTAGACTGTACACTGAATATCAATACTGATATTGTCATTTAAACCTATCATTTTACTATTAATTCTTTTTTTGAACATCTGTGCTTTGTTTATTTTTCTCTCTCCTGGCTTCTTTTGGATTATTTCTTGGTATTCTATTTTATCATTCACTATTGTTCTATTAGCTGTACTTTTCTGCTTCTATTGTTTTTTGGTCATTCTTCTAGGTTTTACAATGTATACCATTAGTATATCACAATTTACATTTAACTAATATTTACCACTAAAAATATAATAACTTCATACTAGTATACTTCTAACCATGAACCCTCCAATCCTTTTTGTCATCATCATATTTTTTACTTCTGCATATTCTCTACAGTCCATAATACTTTGTTATTCTTTTTGTTTTAAGCAATCACCTGTTATAGAAAAAAACACACACAATATGTTGCTATTATTTTATTTATTAAATTTATTGGGGATGACCTTGGTTAGTAAAATTATATAGATTTCTAGTGCACATTTCTATAATATATCATCTATATATTAAATTGTGTGTTCACAACCCAGAGTGAGTTCTCTTTCCATCACCATATACTTGACCCCCTTTAGTCTATTGCTATTATTTTTGTTTTAAGTAATTATTTTATAAAATATGTTTAAAACAAAAAAAGGAAACCCCTTTATATTTAATCAGCTATATATTGTTTCCAGTGTTTTCCATTTTTCAGCGTAAATCCAGTTTCAATGTCCTATTATTTTGTGCTATCCTGAAGAACTTTTTTTAAGTGTTCCTTTATTGTAAGACTCTCTCTGAAGTCTCCATGGGAGACTCTTTCCATGTCTCTCCTGCTTTTTGTGGTTCCCAGTATTTTTTAACTCACTTACCTCTGCCTCCATCTTCACATGGCTTCTCCTCTTTTTTCCCCCCAATATTTGTCTCTACTGTATGTAACTTCTAAGGACACCTGCCATTGGATTCAGGGCCCTCACAGAAAATTCAAGATGATCTCAGCTTGAGATATTTAAGTTGATTACATCTTCAAAAACCCATTTTCTAAATAAGCACATATCCACAGGCTAAAGGCCTTAGTCATGAACCTATCTTTTGTGGAGGCCTACCATTCAACCCACTACAGTTCTGTTGCTTTTCAGTTTATTATTTTTTCTGTGTACTTCAGCTTGAATAGTTTCTATTGTATGCTTTTAATTTTACTGATCTTCCTTCAGCAAAATCTGTTTTGCTTGAAACCTCATTGATAGATCTTTTTCATTTAAAATTTATATTTTTCCCTCATCTATTACCTGCCTCCCTTACCCTCTGGTGCAACGAGGTTAAACTGGGTCAAATATATGGTGATGGAAGGAGAACTGACTTGGGTGGTGAACACACAATGGGATATATAGATTCTGCATTACAGAATTGTACACCTGAAATCTGTGTCAATTGACTAACCATTGTCACCTCAATAAACTTTAATTTAATTTAATTTAATTTAAAAAAATTATACTTTTCAGTCTAGAATTTCTCTATGGTTTTATATGTTGTATTACATTTATCTCCTGTTTATGTTTCTCTTTTGCTTTAAATTCTTGAGCATATTTATTATAGCTGTATAAAATTCCTTGTCTGATAATTCTTCAATATTGTCACAGTGCCTCTGTGTGGAAGGTGATTATAAAGCTCATGTAGTGTTTCTCTCTTCTCAGGGATCATAATTTTTTGCTATCTGTTGTACAATGTCTGAAAGCTTCTGTTTCAGGAATGCTGTCACTTTTATTCATTTATTTTTTTAGTTCTTTACAGCAGACAGGTATATCCCAAATTACTTCCTCAAGCAGACATATGTATTTCTATCTATCTACATCTCCATCCAGATAGAGACATAATATATAGCTATGGATATAGATACAGAGATAGATAGATAGATAGATAGATAGATAGATAGATAGATAGATAGATAGATAGATAGAGAGAGAGAGAGAGAGATAGATAGATAGATAGATAGATAGATAGATAGATAGATACAGATATTGGTATAGATAAAATGGAAATATTTCTTCTCTTCAATATTTCAGAGTTAAACTTAATGCCCACTATACCAAGATGAAATATTTTCATGTTTTCAATATAATTATATTTGAAAAGAATGAATTTTATATGGGCATATTAAAATAAGCAATTAAATTTAAACAATGAGTCCAATCCACAGGTAAATCACCAGTGATACATGTAAGATGCACATACAAACTACCAGTCCATTCATAGAAATACATATGCTACTCAGTGCCTACAGGAGAATAAGATGCAAAATCTACATGTGATCACTTTCATCTATGTTTGCACTCAAGAAATAACATAATTAGAAACACATTACATGTGCTATTTGGTACAACTGATTCAAATATACCTGTATGCCTCATCATGAAGGTTGGGAAATATATTCAAAAGGGTACTCTAAGTTAAGCAATTAAATGCACTTTAAAATATAAATTTTGGCAAATATAAGAATGAAAATTATACAAAAGAAAACACTGTGAATTGTGCAATTCATTAGAGTCAAATGCTGTGCCTTCTCATGCCTCTATCTATCTCTCTTACTTAGGATTAGGTTTGATTGCATATTAGAAAAAAAACCACAGCATTAGTGTGGCTAAAATAGAATGTGAGCCATCTCAAAAAAACAAATTTGGAACTAGGTATCTTGGACATTGTGGAATCTTCAAGGGTTCTCACCCCTACCTTCTTGCTCTAGTATCCTCAAGTACACCTCCTGGTTCCGAATGGGTGGTAGAATTACAGCCATTACCACAGACCTCAAGGCATCAGAGTGGAAGAATAATGTCATTTTATAAAGATATCCTGAAAGCATTTCACATCGTTTTTTCTGATATTTCACTGTTGACATTAACACACAATCATGCTGCATTGTACAAGATGCTAGGAAATGAGGTCTTTTATTCTAGTCAACAGTCTGCTGGATTAAAATTTGAATTTCTGTGACTAATGGATATTAATATGTGTCTGTGTCAATTTAATTTTTTCATATATATATATATATATATATATATATATATATATCTTCAAGAGAGCACATAATCTAATAAAAAATATGTGTAAATTTGCAATGCTGATTTTATGGCATAGGTCAGAAATGTTAACACATTTAGAAATACAACACTGTTATAATCTGAGGAAATCCAGAGAAACATGCTGAAGTGGATATAAGTTTAGATGGGTCTTTAAGGATGGATTAAAACTCAGGAATTTCTCATCATTCTGTACTCTTAACCCATAGTGCAGGAACAACAGTGAAATCTATTAATAATCTAGATGAGATCGTTAGGCATTTTAACAAAGAAATAACATCCCTATCATTGGAAATCAGTAGGTTTTTTTAAATTCTTATTTTACGGTTCTAATATGGTTATACTAAATTTCATTCTACAAGCAAATCTGACAATTTTTTAGTTAAAAAATAAACAGATACCACTTATATAGGTGACCCTGGTTTTACGCGTTACACCATTTAAAAATTGCAAATAAAGCAAAATCATTTCTATGATAGTACTTCTCAACATTTAGTTAGGTGCCAGTAAGAGGCAGTACCTGACAGGACATAGGATCTAAAAGAAACCGAGGCATATAAGTGTTGGCCATCGTTTTAATTGCACTGCTCTATGGGTCTATGAGTGAAGGGATGCCTCTAATTCTATGTTTATAGAAAGCGTACAGCAGTTGTTTCAATAAAGCACTAACGTATCAGAATATAATGCATCCAAAAAAGAGAAAAACACAAAGCCTCCGCTTTCCATCTGCTTCTTCAAATCCTGTATTCCACTCCTTTTGGGGCTGTTTTGTCTTTCATGTTAGGAACCAATGTAATAATGTCACTGGCAGTTAGAGGACATTGACACACTTGACATCCAATTTAGTTAATGCTTGGGCAGTCTGGGAGATGCAGAAGCACTACTATGAATGCCGCCAAGAAGGCTCTGTGTGACTATTGAGGGATACCTTCCATTCCCAGGACACTCGTTAAACAATGCTAATGTCAGGATACCAGCAAGAGAACTCGAACAATCAGTGTCACAAGGACGATGTGGGTGACAGATTGTTTTGAGAGTTAATGGGTTAAAACATACTGCCTTTTTTCTCCCTCTTTGAAATGGAGTCTTTCCATAGCTCTTACAGTTAGTTTAAGATTCAGAGAAATGATGACTACTGACTTTACAAAGTATTATTGGAATAATCATTGCAATCATTATTTTTGGACGCACTGTGCAGAATTTATTTAAGCTTTGTCTGTACTGCAGTTTAATTTATCTGATGTCTGTCAACTTTCACAAGAACTAACTTGCAAAGGGGGAATTAGTGGTTGCATTAAGAAATATACAGTAACACACACACACATGCTGCCAATGCAAACTATTATCAAGAGAATTGTACAGTGTACCCCAAATATTCATATTTGTATATACTGATACAAACTGCTGACATTTTTGTTTATTATCATTCTTTTTTTTACAAATTATACCTTATGCATATACATTTCAATTTTTACGTAAAGTCATATTTTCAGTTCAATATTTCTCATAATTACTATTGAATTTAGAAGAAAATCATTTTATGTTACAATGTTTTCATTTGTAAATATTAAAAATGTTACATCTTTCTACAAAACTGACTCATTTCAAACTCTGGCTTCATCCTTAATATTTTTTACTAAAAGGTTATTTTAATATTTGAGTTCCAACAATATACCAGGCACTCTACTAGGTGATGGGAATGGAATAATACATATCTCAACCAACAGACATTACTGAGAGTTTTTGAGATTTTAAGGCACATTGTATCCTAGAAAGTGATCTGATGCTTACAAATGGAGCATTTCACTCAAAGTTTGGTAATAACATCAAAAACACTAAAAAAAAAAATATTTAAAATTAGTTTTTTAATACAAATTTATTTTAAAACAATTCTACAAAGAACAATGCAAAGATGGTACAGAAAGTTCCCATATACCCACACCTAGTTCCCCTGTGTTTGACATCTTTCATTGGTATGGTACATATTTTACAGTTAGTAAACTAATATTGACACATATTTATTAACTAAAGCCCATATCCTATGCAGATTTCCTCAGTTTTTACCTAACATTCTTTTTCTGTTCCAGAGCCCCATCCAGAATACTGTGTCATATTTAGTCATCATATCTTCTCAGGCTCTTTTTTGTCTGTGACAAGTTTCTCACTTTTTCTTGTTTTTGATGATCTTGACATTTTGCAGGAGTGTCATTCAGGTATTTTGTAGAATGTCCCTCAATTGTGATTCTGCTCCTGTTTTTTGTTTGTTTGTTTGCTTGCTTGCTTGTTTCATCATTACACCAAATAGGCTATATTATTGCTCTCTGGCTTTCAGTTGGATTTTGCTAATATAGAACCCGAGTTGGAAATCACAAGGGAATAAGGTTGTGTTTTTCATTCACATGTTTTTTTCCTTTCCATGTGAGGAACTTGGACCAACTATACCCACTGAGTACAGTGTATAACTCCACTGAAGCTGTCTCTATCTATATTTCCTAGGTTCTTGTAGCCACTCCTTTTCCTTGTCACCTCATTGACTAAATGTAACTAACATTTTCACTTACTGTTCCTAGATTATTTCATTACCCCTCATGATTTCCTTACCCCCTCACTCATATATTTCTCAACAGTCCCTTTATTAAACCTTTCTTGAATCATCATAATGAAAGTGGATGATGCCACTGGAACCCTGGCCAATACTTCAAGTTTAGTTTTTCCTGACATGGAAGCAGAATTACCTCCTTTTAAAATGTATCTTTATGATACTATAATACCTTACATGAGAAACTATTTGTTGATAATTCTCAATGTTCTTGTATTAGCACTCTCATTCTTTGGAGTCCTTCCAATGTCACTTATTTATTAATTCTTTTATTTCTTTTGTCATTGCAACTGACTACAATTCCAAATAATTGCATTTTATTACATCACTTCTTCATACTCCTTGTGGTTAGCTAAATGCCTATTTACCAAGGAAGAATTGACTGCTGCTATGGTTATAGTCACAAGAATAGCCACAGGCTCTTAGTTCATAAACCGCCCTTTGGGTCCCTGAACTGCCATATCAGAAATCCAACTATCCTGTGTGTGTCCTAATCATACAGGTACCTGTCAGTTAGAGCTGAGCTCAGCCTTCCAGCCATCCTCTCCAAGCTGCCGGATACATGAGTAAAGACATTATATAACTTACAGCTGAGTCCATGTCAGGGCACTACCACATGTGATGTCATCACATCTCATCTGATGTCACATGGTATAACATATTACCCAACCAAGCTGAACCCAAATGCCTGAAGTATAAAATGTGAGATACTATTTAACAGTTGCTATTTAATGCTCTTAGGTTGGAGCAGTTTGCTATGCAGAAATAGAAAACCAAAGCAGAATCTTTTATCTAGTACTTGAGAGAGGGGGGGTCTTCCTAACATGTCACATTATAGCCTGCTTGCCTGCCCCCATGCACCTCTCCATAAAGGCAGATCATAACTTCAATATTATGCTTACTGTATATATCCCTGTTTGGCACCAAAGGATGGCCGGCCAGTCAAAGACAGATAAGTTTTCTCAAGAGAGAAACAATCCAAGCCAGACACGGTCATGTGGGTGCCCGTGGGTACCCATGGATTCCAGTGGGTACCAGTAGGTACCAACAGGAGGAATCACGTGCTGACAGAAATAGGGCGTGAGCTCCTTGCTTCAGGGTCTGGCAGCCTGCCTGTGAAATGACATATTGATATGATAATATCTGTCCTCCTTGCATTCTTATCAGTAAGCCTTGGAGAAGGAGTTCTGTCTCTTAAGAGGTGCATGGCGGTAACCTCTGGTAATGGCAGCTTGCAGGTGTGGGTGATTTGGCCTTGAGCTATGTTTTTGGGTGTGAGACACACAGACCTCAGAAGCTACATTGAAGCTACATTGACCCTTGCTTGTGTGTAAGATAATAAAAGGAACAGCCAGGCCCGATTCAGGGCTCCAGTCCACGAGGCTGGGGTCCCCTAGCTCTGAACTGTTTTCTCTCCTATTTTGTGTCTCTCTTTTCCTTAACCTTTCGCCATCCCTTCTTCACACCCACCTAGCCCAGTCCTGCGGGACGCAACACTAACATCCTTAACATATGAAATTATTTTGGGGATGGAGCAGAGGTAAGAAACTATAAGGGCCTCAAGAGGGCTGATAGTGAAAGCTGGAAAAGCCTCATGAAGACTTGATAAGGGCTTTCCTTCATTTTTCCAAACAGTCAGAAAAATGTAGCTAGAGTCTGGAGAAAAGGGGACCTCTGCTATATGAGGAAAAGTTTGGCGACACTGTCACCTGTATTCAAGGTTTGGTGAGAAGGCTTTTAACAGTGTATGTTTTGACATAATACAAGACACACTAAAAGTGATAGCATTATTTGTGGGATTTTATGATAATAAGTGTTTAATAATAAGAAGTGCACACATGTGAATTTAAGAATATAAAACTGGTCTCGTTCAAGAGTGTGAGCTCTGAGCAACAGGAGTTTGATGCCCAGCCCGAGCTGAGCTGCCACTGAGCTGCCAACAGGTGGCAGGATGGCTCAGCTAAAAAAAAAAAAAAAAAAAAATATATATATATATATATATATATATATACTGGGAATGGATATTATATGGTACAGTAAAACCTTGGATTCTGAGTAACGTGGTCTGCAAGTGTTCTGCAAGACGAGCAAACTTTCTAATATATTTTAACGCTGTAAACAGCAATGTCTTGCAATATGAGTAGGTTGTTTCTGGAATGAATTATGCTCACAAACCAAGGTATTACTGTATTTTATTGTCCAACAAGAATGTTTCATGGCTTCTACACCTCCTTTCCTTTGTTTTTCAACTTCTTTGAAATTATTTTCTAATTAAACACTTCATTATGTCACTTGGATATACAAATCAGTAACCACAATTATCAAAGATTTGAATTATGCATTAACTCTTAACAATACATCCCTCTATTGCTTGTACACATTTCTAGAGTTAGTAACTATAGATGCTAATTGGAATGTAATTATGGATTCTGAGTTGTAAGAATCACTGAAGATTTAAGTGGATTTGTAGGCCAGTATCCCTCATGGGAGAAAAATAAATGTGCTTAAAATTGTGTTAGCTCTTCTAATAGTGAGACAGTGCCTCAAGTGATCTTAAAATTGTTCAATTAAGCTGAAATCTTCTTTGTCAAGTAATCAATGTGTTTACTAAATGACAAAAGTGGTGTCAAGAAGCTAGTGAAACTCAGTTATTTGGAAGATACAATGTGGGTCAGGGCAATTCACCAACTTGAACTTTACCATCATTAGTCAGATCTGATGATATGACAAAAAAGAGAAACATCTGTTCACATTTTTAAGGGATAAGAGTGAGGTAAGTTGTTGACCTCATGAGTAAACACTGAGGGAAAAAAAATTGATAAAATGAGTCTATACAACAGATGGTGTCCTCTTTCTTAATAACACTGGTTCTGATTTGAAAGAGTTTATAAATTGTTGAGGAGCTGAATTAAAATACAGAAATCACTAAGAAATCACTAATCAGTGGTATCTAATTCGATATAGTTTTTTCTGTTCTTTGGCTCTTGCCTTTCATCTACAATCTAATACACACTGGAAAATATATATGGTGTATATTATTATGGTTTAACTATCAGCTATTGTTCAGAAGAGATAGGTAGCTTATGCTTCCTCCTGTCCCCCATTTTGTTATAGCAATCACATTAATCTTTATTTAAATTGTGACAAATAGACACTAGGCTATGAAAAGAAAGAATCCTTGAAGAAATGTCCTTGATGCTGAGCAAGTCTTATACAAATGGCAACCTATTGAGTGCAGAATAAATGAGGTAATTACCATTCAGTTTTACAGATGGAAAAGCTGAGTCACCAGGAGGTTAAGTGACTTGCCCAAGGTCAGAAGAAGCCATTAGCATTATTATGTAGTTCTCCTTATTCTCTCTTGTTTCTCCTCTTATATTTTATCTAGGAAGGCAAGAAGCTTTAAAAGATCAATATTCTCCACATGTACCACATGTTCATTCTCGCAATTTGGTACTGACACAAAAACAATAAAAGCAATTTTTTTTTTAAATTTTGTTTCGCTTTTCTATTTTTCCCATGTAAATATAGTTTACTCTTTATTTCTATTGTCCTTACTACTGCAGAAATTGGCTGGCTCCTTTCATGTCACTAAGCCAGCAGAAATCAACTAGAATATAGGGGAGTTGTCTATATTTGTATATTGAAAAGTAAAAGTATGTCAAAGGAAACCGCTTTACTTTTTTATTTCATTTTGTTTATTTATTTTTTTGATGGCAGTGTCACTGGCCCTCTTATGTGGGACCCGAACCAGGGCCGCTGGCTTCCCAAGCCAGCACTTAACCACCGCGCCACTTGGCCAGCCCGGAAACCCCTTTAAACAAAACCCTCTTTCTCTTCTGATTTCTGATTTATACAGAAGTCACTAAATCAATTACAGAAAAAAAAACAAAAAACAGTGGGCTGCAATAAAATTATTATAGCACATAAATCTACTACACCAAAATGGTTAGTATTCTGATTTGTAAGTTAGATGAAATTTAACAAAATACCAATTCAGTGTGGCATACATGTATAAAGGATACTGAGATGCCATTTACTTTCTTATGGAATTTAAAACTGGTTGTGTTGGTTCTTTTTTGTTTTTTTTGAGGGTAGTGTCACTGGCCTTCATATGTGGGACCCGAACCGGGGCTGCTGACTTCCCAAGCCAGCTCTTAACCACTGTGACACTCGGCTGGCCCCTGGTTGTGTGTTTTAACTTGATGTAAATGATAGTTGCACGTAATGTGTTTACAGATGCCATGGGAACCAGTATGTTCTATCATATGAGTTCACATCATGGATGAGGATAAGACAATAGCTTTAAATAAAAGCTGATTTCATCTTTGTATCTCCAGATAGATAGCTGCATACATAGATATTTTCTTACTTCTCACATGGTTGTTTACCCTAGAATATGTCAGAATTTACCTTGTTGCAATAGTCTCCATAACCAGATATACAAATAAGTTCTGTTCTCTGAATGCTGCAAAATATGTCCATAGGTATTAAGTTTACACACAGTCATGTGCAAGCACACACACACACATACCTCCATCAATCCGTCACTCTTGTCTTTCTCAAAAAGAGATGGTTTCTTCTCTATGGCATGTCAACACATACCCAGAGGGTCTAGTCATATATGTCAAAGACACACAATATTTTTATAATAAGAATAAAGTTTCTATTATAAGATTCAGATTTATGGCCAAGCAGGATGATTCCACTAACAACATTGTGTGTTGACCTGGTCAGTAACCCTACTATCCTACAGCTGTAGGGAAAGCATTGCTGTACAACAATAACTTGTAATTAATAGTAACTTGTTTCAACTCTTTTTCATCTTAATAATTAAAGCTGCTTCTCCCTCATTGCTTGAAATATATTTTCTCTTCCTTTGGCTTTAAGATGACTCTGGTTTATCCTGGTTTGCTTCCTATCTCTATGTCCTCCAATTCTCACATGCTTAGTGTGTGTGTGTGTGTGTGTGTGTGTGTGTGTGTGTGTGTGTGTGTGTTTAATCTGCATCTCTTCTGATTAGGGACCCTTAAATATCAGGTTCTGTCTTCTGCCTTCTCCTCTGTAAAATCTCCATGAAGAAGACCATTAAGGATTTTCTGATATTCCTACATTTATTGCTCCAGCCAAAATTTGGCTGTATAACACTTCTTGGACACTTACAGGTATCTTAAACTTAATTGAACTCAATACCTATGAATCAAAATATTTTACTTTTCCAATGAAGTTTATCTGAGAGAATGATTCCACTCATACTCCTGTTAGCCATACACTAGATTACTCTATATAAAAAAAAAAACAAAAAAAAAAAACAAAAAAAAAACCCTCAAACTTATTTCTTCTGTTACCCAAACTAAAAACCTGGCAGTCATCATCAACCCCTTCTTCTCATATATATTCCCCAATTAGCCACAAGGTCTTGTTTATTCTTTTTTTTTTTTTAAATAACGTCCAGTATTTCTTCTCTTTTTTATATTTTTACCACCACTACTAAAATTATCGTTAACTATTTCCTGTCTGGACTGGTACAATAGCTTCCTAAATTGAGTGCCCTCTCACCAACTCTAACTGGCTATACAATCCTTTTCCTTCAGATATCAGACTGACCTTCCCACAAATTATATTATTACCTTAAATTATATACGTTTAGGTTAGAGTGAAACACAGCTTCATAATATTTCCTCTCTCTTACGGGTTTATCAATTCCCAGATCTGTGAATTCAGACTTGATCACATGCCTTACTTTAGCCAATGAGATATGCGAAAAAAATCTTGTGGAGAGGGATGGGCTTAAGAACTAGAACATGTTTACTATACTCTCTTACCTCTGCCAATGTAATTGGCAATGTCCCACAAAATAGTCACATTGTTGCTTTGTTAGCTGGAGCCTTGAGTAAGAAGACAGTGACAGAGGCCAGTTAGAGCCCCTGGTCACCAGTGAAGTAGACTTCACAAGAACAAGATATGCCCCTGTGCTGTTTATAGTCACCGAGATATTAGGGTTCTTTTGTTACCACACATAACCTCTTCTACATTGACTAGTGCAACACTGTCGTGTCTCACACGACAGGGCTGTAGGAGTTCGAAAGGGACGACGGGGGGGTGAGAAACAGAAAAATATAGACAAGAGACAAAGCATAGTTCAAAAGCAGTGCTAGCCAGGGGATTCAGTGCCTCTAGGACAAAGAGCCCCGAATAGGGCCTGACTGTTCCTTTTATTCTCCTACACATGAAAGGATCAATGTATCTTCCAAGGTCTGTGAGTCTCACACCCAAGAATTAATCTCCTGGCCAAATCACCCATGCCTGCAGGCTGCCATTACTGAAAGTCCCATGATCTGCTTACATGCACCTCCTTAAGAGCAGAAACCTCTAATGCCAAAACTCACTGATAGGATTACACGGAAGACAAATGTTATCATATCAATAGGTCATTTCACAGACATGCTGCCAGACCCTGACGAAAGGGGTTCATGCCCTATTTCTGTCAACTCCTATTGCACTCACTGGTACCCATTGGCACCCACGGGCACCCACAGGCACCCACGCGACCATGTCTGGTTTGGGTTGTTCTTTTCGTGGGATCTTATCCATCATTGGCTAACCAGCCATCCTTTGGTGCCAAACAGGGATATATATATATATATATATATATACAGTAAGCATAATATTGAAGTTATGATCTGTCTTCATGGAGAGGTGTATGGGGCAGACAGGCAGGATATAATGTGACACAACATTTGGTCTTTGAGCCTTTGACACACTTAATATGTTTAAGGTATTCCCCTACCTTATAAGTCTTGGTGGCACAGATCTTAGGGTTCACTGTATTAATCAGGATTCTCTAGAGATGCAGACCAACAGGAGATGATAGATAGATAGATAGATAGATAGATAGATAGATAGATAGATAGATAGATAGATAGATAGATTGATAGATAGATAGATATGTCTATCTATCTATCTATCTATCTATCTATCAATCTATCTATCTATGTATCATCAATCTATCTAATCTATCATCTATCTAGAAAGAGAAACAGGGAAGACAGAGAAAAACACATTTAGTTTAAGGAATTGGCACACACACAATTTTTGGAGTCCGGCAAACACAAAATCTGCACAGTAGGCTGGCAGGCTGGAAATCTAGGGAAGAGTGCTGTTCAAGTCTAAAGGATGATGGCCTGTAGAATTTTCTCTTCCTCTAGAGAGGTCAGTCTTTTTCTATTAAGGCCTTCATTTTATTGGATGAGGCTCACCCACATTCTGAGGGATAACTTGTTACATTCAAAATCTACCAATTGAAATGTTAATTTCTTCTAAAAAGTGCCTTCACAGAAACATCTAAGATACTGTTTGACCAAGTATCTGGGTGCCATGTCCAACCAAGGTGACACATAAAATTAACCATTATACTCACTATGGCAGCTGGGCATGCCAGACATTTTCTTTCTTATTCCCCCTAGCAGCAAAGATGTGTCATAGGCTGAAACATGAGATACATCTGACCCAGACGTTGAACTTAGGGTCATTGGTGCATAACAGCAAGGGTGGTGAGAAACTATCTCTGACAATTGTGAATCTTTTAGCAAAACCAAATCTCTTTTGTCTAGTTTCTCTAGGTCCAATGTGGTAGTTTAAGCTGCTGCACTCAAAGCACAAGAGGCAGTGGTCAGGTTAGGATTTTGTACTTCCTTCCTCATTTCAAATTCCAGGACCTGTTCTGCAGATTTCCTGGTGAGTCTAGGAGGAGATATATGTATCTATAGCTTCTTGTTTTAATAAAATAGAACTGGTTGCTGTTACTAACAGCCATGGCTTATTCTTGTGAAATTGTTGTAATAAGACACTGACATTCTTAGTACCACATGCAAACTTTTTTGTAATGTTTTGTAATGTAGCCAGTTTCATTTGCAGCATGTCTCTTGGTGTTTGAATGCTGGGTTTTCACTTTTATGTAAGTATCTTACTCTGTCTGGACCACTTCTTCTACTACTAACTTATTGAGTACATCAAGAATGCTCACTCGAAAAGTTTAAAAGTCATGGGCTCTAGAAACTTTCAAGATAAGGCTCTTATATGCCCACCAGTTTGAGCTATTTTTTTGTACCTCTGTAATGTTTACCTTTATCCAAGAAGATTTTGCTTACTTCTAGCAAATACATAATACTGTGATATGTTAATAATTGTCACAAATTTTGGGGATTTTTTTCATTGGAATTTAAATCTCTGTGGACAGAAGCCACCAATGCTATGCTTAATGTCTGATACATGTTCAATTATTTTTAAAATACATTATTGAATAAATGAAAAATATATCACAGAAAACTTAGCAATTAATGAATGTGTAAAGAACAGAAAAGTGAACAAAACAGAGGATGAAGAGGATCAGAAAAGAATCAGTAGAAAAGCTGGCTTTTCATATTAACATAAAAGTGAGTTGGATTGGGGTACGAAGAAATGATAGGAAAGACCTTTTTCACTTTCTTCTAGAAATTTTAATCAAGTGCACATAGATAATTTATAGAATTATAATATGCTCAACACTAGAATTATTAGTAAGATTCTTAGAAAGCGTAAAATTGTTCAATATGGATAAATCTGATATAAAAGATTGTATTGAGAAGGTAAGACTTTATAATTAGCTCTTTCACTAAACCTGTACGTCATTAGTAAAAGTGACACAGAAAAAGGGGAAAGGTGGAAAAAAGATAGGAATGGATGAATGTTAGACCACTATGCTCTGTAAGATACATTTGAAATCAATCACTATCAATTTTGTTCAGTTAAGTGAGTGACTGTTTAACTAGACTGATTTTCTGAACTTACCACTTGCTTTAGCCATTGTTTCTATGTCTTTATTGATTGCCAATAGGGTTACCATTATGACTAATGCATTTATTTAAAGGTATCAAATAATGATGATCACGTTCCTTTCGTTTGTGGAAAAGTGATGTTTCCCTGGATTTCAGGGAGGGGAGATGATAGATAGATAGATAGATAGATAGATAGATAGATAGATAGATAGATAGATAGATGATAGATAGGACTAAGTGCAGAATATGCAAGAACAAGGAGGCAGAAAATGGAAATCTACCTGGAAAAAGCATGACATGGCAGAGAATATGTTTTGTTTTATTTTTTTCACTTAATAGGTATTTAGTATCTTCTTGGTTTAATAACAAAGATTAAAATTATGTAATACTGATATAATTTCCTTAAATTGCATCTTCTTTGTAGATGTATTTGAGGTTCTAACTAGATGTTTTAGAAAGGGAGAAGGGGTTGCTAAAATGCAAATTATGGAATTGGGCCCCCCTTGGCCCACTTTTTGGAGGCTTTCTCCCTCCCATTATGTTATGCATCACTATCCCAGAGTGATTATGTCATAGAACACACCTGATTATTACTTCCTTGTATCCAGGCCTCAGTGATAGTCTTCATACTTCCTAACTTGGCAAAGGGAAGACCACTTCTTAAAGTTCTAACTAAGTATATATACCTTCATCTTGTTTTCTATGCTTCAGCTTTCAAACCTTGTGCTTACAGCTTCTTCATGCCAACAGCCTCCAATCAGGGCACACTGGAAGCCCTTCCTTTTGTCCACCATAAAGCTCTCCCACCCCCTTGCCTGCCTTTGAGTCTCTGCTAAAATGCAAGCAATGGTGGCTGATGCCTGGACTGTAACAAGCTCTGAATTTATATCCTTTGCTTTTTTTTCATTTAGTTGTACTTTGTTTATTTCCACAGAGGTATGAGGTTTTCAAAGTCAGGATTTTGTATCTGGTCACCTTGGAGTGATCTGCTGGGTACAAACCAGGGCTCTAAACTAAAATGGCTTAGAACAGATAGAGGACAAATAGACCATGTAGCTGTGGGAAGACAGAGGCTGATCTGTATCCTGAGCTGTAGCTTTGATAAAATACCATCCAGGCAGTTCCTTTAGACCTTCACTAATGAAACAGGAGATTGGACTACGTGATCTCTCACGTATCACGAGATCTGAGATGCTCATCTCAATGACCAGATTTTGTAGAAAATAACGAACTCTGGATTATATTTGAGGAGAAGAGGCTGCCTCAGGAAAACAGAAGAAAAATATATTTTAAAATTCCTACTACAATTATCTCCAAGGAGACCTTTCCTGACATCTATTAATAAGATATTAAGATAAGTCAAATAACAAGAAAATTAATAAGACAATAAGAGGAACATAGTTATTACTATGTTCATTCACAGTTAAGGAAACTGTAAAATGTTTAAATGTAAGAAGAAAGGTGTCTTTTTTGTAAAGATTGTGCAAGGATCATAGGAAACATTTTATAAAATACTGGTATTAAGATAATTTGTAAGAAACTATTTTACCTGAAGAATATCACTTACAATGATAAGATTTTGGTGATTAGTATTTGGGATCATAGTGAAAATACATGGTCTGTGAAAATGACAAATAAATAGAATCTAGGTCCACAAAAGGGAGATATGGCACTTGCAGGATATCATACTAATATAAATATGTGTATTTTATATATATATATATATATATATAACTCTTTTATTGAAAAGTGTCAATTCACTAAGGAAAAAGCATAGAAGAATTTATTTTTGCAATAACTCTCCCATCTATGATAGATGGAACACACCCTCCTCCCAATTCATCTCTATCTTTCCACTGGGGATGCTCACTTCCTTAATAATATCTGTTTCCTTCCCCTCCTTCTTAGTCATGCTCCACTATTAATCAGTTTTATCACTGAGGATTTTATGGAAACCTCAGTCTTATATTTGACATAAAGCTCTTTGCTCTACTTCTAGGCCAGTGCCCCTTGAGTCTGGGAGTGGAGGGGGTCATGTGGTCTGCTTTTTTCTACAGTGGCTTGTCTCCCTCTTTTCCTCCATGTGTTTCCTCCTGGGGGTGGTGGGGGGTGGGACCGGCATGAGACAGACTCCTTGTTTCCACATCAACACTCAGGGCTTCGTCTTGTGGGATGTCCCTACTATTCTAAGACATTTGTGCATGATGATGTGTCTCCTCTTTCACACTGAGAGGGAGCATAGCATGAAGGGTAGCTCTAGCTTCTTCACTGGGCAGTCACAACTCCCTTTTCCACCCTCTTCTGAGCAAGCTCATGGCCATTCAGGGGAAGAAATCCCTGTCTGTCCGATAGGCAGTGATTGTCTAGGGAACTACTTTTCTTGTCCAACACTGCAATCTTTGGAAAGGTAACTTCTAATTTTTGCCCCATGTATATCGGGGGAGCCAAGAAAATGTATACAAGTGGACACTTTGGTCAATGTTGCTCAAGCAGTAGTTTGCCGTGATCAAAAGTGTCTGGACACCGATGGTAACCACTTTGAGCACCTCTTGTAATTGCAGAAGTCAAACGTGACTTGTATTCTTCTTTTGTTATTGGTATATATTGAGTATTACAATTATTATACAGTTTACCCTTCTTAAAATGTGCATACATTTGTTTTTTGGCACCCTCTGTATATTTATGCAGATTTAGGTGAGAGGGGTAAGAGTAAAAATATTGGAAGGGTAGTTCTTGGTGAAATAGTGATTTTCGTAAAACCCTTAGGAATATATATGGCTTCAGCTGATATAATTTCTCTGAATTTAAAAGGAAAGAGACTTAGGTCTTTTAGTCCTTTCATATAAACTTAGTTATAACTCTGGGCAGACACAAACAATCTCACGCTACATGTAACAATGTCCACTAACTGAAGTATTTATAAAGTGATAATAAGATATAAAATATACATTGACAGTATTGTAATTGTTCAATTTAATACGTTTGTCTAAACATTTACGGAAACTCTATAAATTTTTGCAACTCTACAAATGCAGTTCTCACAAAGAGCAAGATTCATCATTGCAAAATGTAAAATGAGATATGGATATTGGGAGCAAGTATTGAAGTGATTCAACCTACCTTAAATTTACAAGCTCAATAAAAATGTTAGATACCCACAGTCAAATAATCCCTATCACATGCGCGCACACACACACACACACACACACACACACACACACTCATACACCACACATGCACACAAAACTGTGCTAGAAATAAATATCAGCTTTTATTAGTTATCAAATGTATGTATCCTAATAAAACTTATCAAATTAGGTCTGGGAAAAAAAAGATATAATTGGGAAAGATAACATATATGTTCTTAGATGTTACCCATAGAAAAATCAAGTGTTGTGGTAGTGCATTTTTAAATATATGTTTTTCTGATTCACTGAAGAATAATATATTAATTTGAATTTATTCATTTATGCATTTGAGAAATGAATCCCAAGCTAGCAGCAAGAAACTAATAACAAAATAATTTTTATTTCACTGTTGTTAATACTAGAGTCCAAACATATTTTGGAGAATTGAATCACCTTATTAATCAATTTGACCATAACTTATTATGCTGTACTTCCACCCACCCAATTTAAAAAATGAAAAAAAAGAAAGAAAAAAGCACAGGAAGCATAGAACATTAGAAGATATTAGGATAATTTACAAATAATACTACATGAGGAAATAAGTTTCATTCCCTAATTTTACTGCCATGACATAAATAACATTTATTTAATATTAGATAGTTTTCATTTCCAGAGTCTCTAACTTAAGAACAAAGTATTAAAACAATAAGCAGCTTTCTTAGATATGTCAATAAACAATACTTTCCTCTTTGAATTTATTAGTTTAATTTTTTAGATGAAGTGATAAAAAAAATTTCTTAACCATAAACATGCTGTTGGCTGGAATCAAAATGAGCAGAGCCAACAAGCATTCTTTTGCATTTGTTTAGAAGTTAGAGAAGGCAGCCATTGCCACAGAGGCCAAGAGATTTGTACTCTGTGAGTGTTTATTCTACCAAGGGCATACACACAAGGATTGGGATCCAATAGCAAGCACATAAAGGAAATACGCATGTGTATTAACATAAAATGGTGAGAATCTGAATTAATTTCATGGTAATCAGAATTTTTAAAAGGCTGTAGGAGATACTGGAACCATTAATAAGGAAGAATTAACCAGATTTTATAGATAATCATTTTTGTTATTGCATAATTTGCGAATGGGGATAATGATAGAACAAAATATGAAATGAAGAGAAGAATTTCACCGACATGATAATAAAGAATTCATCTCTGACCATATTAGAACAGATTATTTTTAAAAGATTCTGATCTTGGGGTGAGCACATTAATGCCTTGATTTATGAGAAGCATACTGTTGGCATCCAGGAAATGCTTGCTGAATAAATGTGAATTGTTTAACGAATAAAAGCAGCAAGTCATAGGATAAGATTAATATTGAGGTGTTATCAGATAGCCAGATATTATTATCTTGAGAAATGAAAGTTTTGAAAGTGTCACTGGATATCACCACTAACCTGTCATGTCCAGAAAGCACAATAAGATAGGCTTTACTTTTTACAGAGCTGTAATGTCAACCCTGAGAGGTGAGACAGCATCAAGTTTGAATTTCTATGCTGGTGATACTGGGTGAACCCATGAGTTTATAGTTGACTGTTTGGTCTCTAATCTCCTTTAGTCTTGCTGAGACTGAGGTATTCCTGTTACCCATGAGTTTATAGTTGACTGCTTGGTCTCTAACCTGCTTTAGTCTTGCTGAGACTGAGGTATTCCTGTTCTCAGGCATTATTTGTTCTCAGAAGGAGGCTAGGCAGCTATAGGTAAGTATTGATCCCAGTGCAAAAAGAACAGAGAAAATGCAGAATATGATGTTTCAGGCAGGCACTGAAGTGGAAACATCGAGAAGAATCTCAAAGAATGTTGGACTGGATATAGGCAGCCATCTCAGGTGATGGGTATGCTAACATTTCATTTAAGAGTAGATAAGATCCACACTATTCTATTTTAAAAAATAATTTAATAATTAAAGGACAATTGCTTACTCTAACTCATCAACCAAAACCAAGCCAATGCAATAATAATAGTTACCATTTATTAATTATATACTTTTTCAGTAACCTATTCAATTCTCACAGCAGCCTTGTGAGATAGAGGTGATTACTAACTCATCCAACTGAAATGGAAAATGAGAGGTTAAGTGGCTTTTCCCAGATCGTTCAAGATATAACTGGCAGAAGCAGGGTTCCAAATTTATGTCTGCCCATCCCTAAATCCAGAGATTTTATTTCTAAGCTCTTTTGCCTTCCCACCTGGAGAAGCAACACAGAGAATATAATTTCTGAGAAGCAGAAAAAGGATTTTCTCTGAAAAAAACATATCCCTGCCTGCCAAGTGATGCTTAAAATCCCCTTAACAGGGTGTTAAATTCTTTGCTTCCACAGTTGAAGGTTTAAAATAAAATGCAAATAAACTTTAGAGAGATAACATTTGGGCGGAAATTCATGAAAAAAATAAAAATCTTTTTTGTGAGCATATTCGTTGAGGGAAAAATGATTAAGCTCCACGTGGCATATAAAGGAAGGGGCAAACTGGAGCAATGGGAAAAAAGGGGACTATGGGGGACAGGGAAGATAAATGCCCTGCATTGCTATGACTGTGTGAGAGACTGTGCTGAATTTTGTCCTGGCATGACTGTAGGATCTTTAGGAAACTAATAACAGCAGAAACTAAACAAAACAAAGCAAAACCAAAACAAAAACCAAAACAAACAAACAAACAAAAACCTTATCGTTTTTGGTAAATATTTATATTTTTGAACTCTGAGAAATAAAAACAATAATACTTAAAAGAATGTGAATATACTTAGCTCCCCACTTTTGATTTCCTGAAAACTGCTAGGAAGCCATAATGCTACCGTTTCCCCCTCCTCCATATTCTTCCTCTTCAAAGGCGTGCATTCAGTTGTGCTCAGAGAGCCATTTCTCATTGCCAATGTTGTCTCTGGGAAGAGTCAAGTTAAAAGAAGGATACTTTGCTGCTCCTGTAATATGAGAAAATGTACACAGCTGCTACAAATATGCTACACGGGTAACATCTGAAAAGAAGGTTTCCCTATTGATTAAGTCATTGCCATTTTGCAACAAATAAACATCTTTTCTTATAGTTCATCCCTTTCCCTTATTCAATCCCCAGTTCATAACTAAAAAAAAAAGAAAAAGAAAAAAAATCATACTTTACAAATTTTTTTTTTAAATGTTTTTGAGGGCAGTGTCACTGGCCCTCATATGTGGGACTCGAACCAGGGCCGCCGGTTTCCCAAGCCAGCGCTTAACCACCGCACCACTCAGCTGGCCCAAAATTGTGCTTTAAATATACCTGCATATCTTCTAAATTTGAATTCTCTTGATGTTTGCCTGATTTGAAATTCTCATACATGAAAGTGTTTAATATTAAAACTGAAATAGTTTTGATAAATGTTCATAGCGTTTATTTTAATACTAAATAATTAACTGACCTCATATTACAGAAAGGGTTATATTCATTAACTGAAGAAAATACTGAGGAATTCCCATTACAAAAACTTCAAAATTTGGCATATCCATGAGAAATGTCTATGGGAATTTAAATTACCAAATTGGGAGATCTTTACCCTCACAAAATTTGAAGTGTTTCCAGATGAAATTGGTAAAGAAATTTCTAGGACACTATTGTTTTTGTTTCTTTGCTTGTTCATTTTGCAAAACAAGTATGTCTTGTTGACCAGAATGAAAAAATGCCATACCTGCACTACAAAAAAATAAAAAATAAATAAAAATTTCTGTGTGGAATTTCAAGAACTGCTTTAACTGACAACAAATACTTTCATATGCAATTTTAACTTTGCCAATTCAAATTATTTTATACCATTACAGAATTAATGTAATAGAAATATCTTTATTTATGATAATGGAAAGATAAGATAGAAATAGAGCAATCTATTCCAGAATGGAAGTAAAATGAAATATTAATCTCTCTTTCTTACACACACACACACACACACACACACACACACACACACACACACACATTCCCTACCAAATAATTGTCATAAGGTTAGGCTTAAATAAATACATAAAAGGGATCACAAGTTTTCCCGGAGCATTTCATTAACTATTGTGTATTGTGAGTTCTCAAAAGAGAGATAAACTATGGGATATTGCCCAGATTCACTGGATTATGGAACTACTATTTAAGGGACTGAAAGTACTACCGTTTATTGAATATTTATGAGTATTATGTGCCGAGCACTGCGTTAAGCACTTTACATATCTCACTTGATCCTCTAAAAACTGTAACACTTTATGAGCAATGGCTTTTTTATTATTTCAGTTTACAGGAGTGGAATCAAGTGTTAAGTGAGTAGGCAATTTGTCCAAGATAGCCACAGTGGGGAAAAAAATTGAATCCCATCTTCCATATTTCCACATCTCCTCTCTTGACTACTGTGTGTGCTCTATTACCTCCAACAATATAACCAGGATCTTAGTTTCATAGTATATCAACCTCCAAAAGGAATGTTCACTGATACTTATGATCATTTGGAAGCACAGAGAAAAACCTCATGAAGGAGCTATGGATGTTAGACCCCACTCAGCACATAGGGCCGACTGCAATTTAGATGTTAGCAACACCTCTGTTTACAATGGAACAAACTTGTTATTTATATAAGGAATCCTACGGTAAAGTGGAGAATTACATTAATTGTATTCAAATATACATGGTGTTCCATGTAGTATAAGACTACTATTAACTTTTATTTATCTTTGGGCTTTTCATCCAACATACATTTTAATAAGAATAAACCACTGCAGATAATTCAGTGCTTGACATATAATGCAGGTGCCTCTATTCCCAGATCTATATTTGGCCAAAAGAAAATGGAAAGAAGGGAGGCAGGCAAGAAGGAAGGGAGGGAAAGAGGAAAAGAGGAAGGGAGAATGGGAGGGAGGGAGATGGAAACACACAAAAAAGGAGGGAGCCATCTAGGGAGGGAAGAAAAGAAATTCAAAGGGAACATTTTATTACCTATATTTAAAAGTGATAAAAGTTTGTAAGTCGATGACCAAAGCAGCAAACACATTTTGAGTTTCATTTATAGACTAGAATCATACCTTGATTTAAAAAGTATATATATATTTAGAGGGCCGGCCGAGTGGATCAGTCGGTTAAGAGCTCACTCAAGACTGCCAGCTGAACTCTGAGCAACAGCAGTTTGATAGTTTGATGCCCAGCTCGAGCTGAGCTTCCAACAGGTGGCAGGATGGCTCAGCTAAAAAAAAAAAAAAAAAAAAAAAAAAGTATATATATATTTAAATAAATCAGTAGCCAAAATTGTTATTATTTAATGTTTCCTAGGAGTTTCTACACCCACTATACCAGTCCAATGCACTGATTCTATTATCAAAGCTCTTATAAAATGAACATTTCCATTATCTTTTATATATGTTTGACTTTCATAGTATTTTGATTGTATTTACATCTAAAATGTTGTATCACCAATGCTGTAAGACTTTTTAGGCATGATGTATTTTATGCAGCATGATGTCTCATTGTAAAACTAATGACTACATAAGTATTCATTTTTGCCAAATATTTTAATTATACCTTAAGCTCATGAGTTTATTACCTGAATTTTATGACTTATGCAACTGAAAGCATGTAAAAAGCATAGCTTTCTCACGGCTCCATGTTCCAGCTGCATGTCACTATAACACATGTAACAGAACTTCACAATACTCGTAGATAGAATTCCTATCGCAGCATATGCATTTGAGAAAGGATGTGAGGTGTATTTCCTTGTGACTTTACAAAATTTTCAGAGCTACTTGACATTGTATTTTAGTAAAAATGTCTGCCTCATTACTCAACTTTCTGCTTTTTGTGTTAAAAGTAAGTGCACTAATTTTTTTTGGTCTTTTTTTCCTTACTCAGCTGATTATTCAAACCAACCGTCTCTAAAAATTATCAATTTTCATAAGGTGTTATGAAGCAGGACCTACAAAATTGAAGATTGTTGCACATCAGATTACTATACATTAGTAGAAACGAAAAAATTGGATGATCTGGTAGCCTTCCCTTTAATTGTTATATTTTAAAACAATTGTTAAGAGGTTTGGAAAGGTAGGTCTGAAATTTCAGAGAAGAATATAACAAAAAGGAGAGGAATCTAGCATACTAAAGTATAATTAAGTTATTATTAGGTACTTTATTATTTATAGCCTTTGATCCTTTATAATTAAATTATATGCTCTCAAGGGCTACCTGCTCTGAATTCATAAGAAATAAGCAAGAAAAGTAAATGATTGCCCCTTTATTAATTATTTTAAGGTGCCAATATTTGTCCGAAGGCAAATATTTGTCCTAAGTTCCTGTCAGAGACTTGCTTAAATTACTCACTGTTCTTTAATTCTCATCCACTTTACTTTGCATTTTGGAAAAAGTTGAATTTGAATAGTCTACATCTTAAATTGTTATTGTATGGTATTTAAATTGCTATCAGCTCTTTATTGATCAAGTTATTGACCATCTATAATTAATGTAACATATATTTGAATTTATTTTATGCTATATGGCATTATAACATTCTCCTATGGCCCCCGAGTGCACCTTCCCTGTGTAATCTCTTAAGCTTAAGCATAAGTGGGATTTGTGAATATTATGGGGTATCACTGTGATATTATGTTAAGTTATATGGCAGAAAGAATTATGGTCTCCAATCAGTTGACTTTGAATTACTTGAAAGGAATTTTATGCCAGGTGGGTGAATTTCTAAAAGGAGTAAGAGAGACACACATACCAGCCAGAAGCAAGAGGACTTGTGTTGGAGAAGATTCTATTGCAGGGAATGGCAGGTAGTATCTAGGAGCTAAGAACAGTCCCTGTTGACAGCCAGCAAGATAGTGATTACCTCAGTCCTACAACCACAAGAAATAATGCCAACAACTCGAGAGCTTAGAAGAGATAGCTCAGCCTTAGGGGAGATCAAACACCTGGCTAAAACTTTGATTTCAGTCTGTGACACCCTGAGCAGAGGACCCAGCCAGAGAGCACCTAGAATTCCAACTCACAGAACTGGGAGATAATAAAAGCTGCTATATGTACAGTAATGTGTCACTCAACAATGGGACACAAACACAACTGTCTTCTTCTTTATGGGGAATCTGCTGTTATTTCTTAGCGAAACTTTGAAAAATTCACAAAAAGATTGTATGAGGAGTGTCATGTGGGATACTGTGTTACATTAGCAGACATACCAGCAAGTGCCCACTGATGGCAAAAAGTCCTTGTTCTAAGAGAATCTCACCAGTCACCATCCGAACTTTATGTAATGGGTGTATTTTAGGACATGGGAGAAATTAAAACAGGTGTTGATTAGATTCTGATCTGATTCTACTTCCTATTGAGATACTCAACATAGCATTGACTCTTCATTCCCTCCTCAAAGATCAATGCCTAGAGGAATTATAGAAGGAAAACCAGAAACAGAGAAAATGGTAAGAAAACCATTAAATAAGTGACAGAGGTCTATGTTGAACTGCTATGGATGGAGTGGTGGCTTTAAATTGGAGCAAGGGGCATCTAGGCACCACTATGGCAGGATAATAGAAGACAATAAAGGATGGAGGCCTGCTTTCCCATTTACCACCTCCATTTTGGACCACAGACGTTCACCCACTACCCACCTGTCTAGTCTCTCTACCATCTCAGTCCCACCACACCACAGGCTCTGGACAAATAGTGTCCACCACAACCCACCAGACAGTGACTGAATGCTCCAGTCCATGTGCCCTCATGAGTAAAAGCAGGACATCTTTGAACTTTGGTGATTTAAGCACAGGGAGATGGGTGGGGTCCAGTTAACTCTAGGAAAGTGTGCTTATCCTCCAAACTATTATGACTTGAGTTAAATTCAAAGTATACAGTCTTTCCTAAAGCCATTTTTTAAAAATTGGTGTCAAAGGATGAAAGCTTGATTTGAGGAGTTAGAGTGAGAGATGATAATGTGCTTTTTTGGTGCTTGGGGCTTTTTAAGTAGAGCACAGTGAACCTCAGTATGAAACTTAGGGGTGACAGGTACAGCGATCTGGTCTTTTACCTTATGCACTGACTGACAAGTAGCCAATGATACGGATCCATGTCCTACATTATCTCATCCAGTCCTCCAAATTGGTAAGCAAAGCTGGTTATATTATGATGCCATTTCACAAAAGAGGAAACTAAGACTTAAAGTGGTTACATAGCTCACCTGTTGAGGTACAGAAATGTGCACCTAGGTTGACTTTCTCTACCACTTGGACTTTTAAACTCCAGCAGTTATGTCCCCAATGATACTGGACTGAAGCATACAGGACAATTGAGGGATTTGGGGGAGATAAAATAGTTTCTGTTTGGTCATACTGAGTTTGGATTTCTATATAGCATTCATATGCAGATTTCTAACAGGCAACATTAGAGATCTAGGTATATGCTAATGGTCAATATTAGGGGAATTAGTGCTGGTTGCTGAGATTTAAGAATTACCAGTAAACAGGTAGCAGAGGAAGTGTGGGTGTGCAACAGGTAATTCTGAGAATATAGAGTTTAAGTACATAAAAAGTTCATAGAGGAAACAGAAAGATTGACATTCCAGTGACAGGAAAGGAACAAAGAACTAAAACTGAGAGGAAAATGAAGGGGATCAATAGGAGAAAATCTAGAGTGGTGTTAATAAGCATGTAAAAATTGTTAAAAATGAGGAATTTTAGCACTGAAAATGCCACACAGGGACCAAGGGAAATGAGTACTTCAGAATGACCTTTGGGTTTGGCACTTACATGGGCACTGACAACTTCAGAAAGAGCAATTTGGAAGGCGGTACCTGGGCAGATAACTCTGTGCTAATGAGATTTTAGAAGGTGAAACAGTGGCAGTTACTCTATTAAAAAATAAAAGATCTTGTTTGTGAATGGGAAGGAGAAGGAGTGATTATAGAATTCTAGAGGAAAATGGAGTTAAAGAACAACTTTCTTTGAAAGATGAGAAAGAGTTAGATGTGTTTTCATTGGGAGGGAAAGCACCAGTAGAGAAGGTGAGACTGAACATAAAGAGGAGAGGAGAGATCATGGATGGAGAAAATTCCTGAAGAAACAGTAAGCTGTAGATCCAGAGCACACACAGGACCAACCGTTGATAGGATGAGTAAGACATAATGGAAATTTGGTGAAAGGCATGGGGTAGATATCAATAGGGTTTTTTTGGTTGAGGATAAGAAATTTGAAGGATTCTCACACAATGATCCCTATTTAACTGTAAAACATAAGGCCAGTTTTCTCTACTGAGAGATCAGAGAGATACACAGGAATGGGACTGATGCCCTGTGAAAAATTGTAAAGATTTGGAATAACATGTCAGGGGAAGAAGAAAGGAAGTTATCAGCCAGGGACATAAAAGCATTGGCAAATATTATACTACTTTATCATCATGGATGCCAACTGCAGGAACTAAAAAAGAGGCACAAAGATTGACCAAAACTTTAGGACTGGCCAAAGGTAAGGCCTACAAGTGGGACTTTTAGCTGAAGAAGAAGCTACATGCAAACTAATTATAAATGATGAGTATTTTATTGAATAAGAAATGCAAGTGACAGGGAAGGGTCACATCCCTAACGAGTATTTTTAGGTCAAGACAATTTTCAGTGTCTGTCTTGGGAGTGAGTTGCAAAAGAGGACTAGCAGTGAAGGTTTTCAAGTTGAGGATATATTTGACATGGAGACTTTACAATGAAACGGTCATCTGAACTGATGCCATAATCCTCCAGGAATATAATATGATGTGAGTTAAAAATCAAATTGCCAAGACCTGGTGAAATCCAGTTGTCTAGCAGAGGATGATACAGCAGGACTTCACAAGGCTAGAGGAAAAATATTTTTACATGAAGGTAGAAGAATAATATTTTTGGATTTGGCATTTTGATCCCCACTGCCTCACCTAGCCCCTTGATATATTCATTGTGATTTGGAGGCTGTCGTAAGATAAAGGCTAGGTGGCAAATTACAAAGTCTAAAACATCAGTGGGAAAACACAGGCTCCATAAGGGCACAAAGATGATGTAGCCCTTGGAATCAGTAGAGTGTGGTTACGTGGGCTGATCCCAAAAGAAACTTTCTCCGCCTCAAAGACTTTCCTGAGGAAAGGTTTTCAATGTGGGCCCAGATATAGAATTCCTAGCTACTATATTTAAAGCATTTTTAGAATTTTATCATGGTTTATTTTTTAGTATCTAAATTTAAATTTTGAGATAATGCTCATCTCAGCAACTTAATATCTACAGCCAACACACATAAATTAGAACACAAAAGCCCATGCAGCTATTTATTGGGTGGGAAAATCTACTAGGTGGAAAAAAAAAACACCCCAGAATAGAGTGATTGTAAATTATATATTTGTGTGCAAGAACTTAAGTTGTGCAAAATATACTATTCCATCAGCAAAACTCATAGCATTTATAGATCAGTAAAACATCTTTGAACATTCTTCAGATATTTGGCTTAGTAAAAACTTGAAAAAGCACTTAGTCATGTACTTTTTGTGCTAGAGTGTAAAGCCTATGAATACTTCACACGGGAAATTTAATCTTCATTTTTTTACATCATCTATGTCAGCCCCCATCCACGCTGAATTTGTAGGAAATTTACCATGTTAATCATACATTTATTTTGAGAGAAAAGATTCTGGCATCTCCAAACTGTAAGAGACATTAAACGTCAGGAACTTATTCACACAACTGGCCAAACATTTTTATGTGTGGGGTCAGTGTCATAATTACTCACAGTTCTCTGACGGAAAGCTAGTCCTACTGTTACTTGTGACAGCCATCGCACCAGGGGACCTTTCGCTTGGCTGTTGCAGCACAGTTAGCCATGAAGTTAGGTTGCGTTAGGATCATTTCTGTAGTATTTAAAAAGTTTATTGAGTGCCTTGTTGGTTGAATTGTCTCCCCCACCCCGAATTCATATGTTAAAATCCTAACTCCACTATCTCAGAACGTGACCATATTGACTAGTGTCCTTACCAGAAGGAAAAAAAAAAAAAATAGGACACAGACATGCACAGGGAATAACATGTAAAGACACAGAAAGAAGACAAGCCAAAGAAGAAGTCCTCAGAAGAAACCAACCTGCCATACATTGATCTCAGAATTGTGAGAAAATAAGATTCCGTTGTTTAAGACAAAGTCTGTGGTACTCTTTTTAGGGAAGCCTTAGCAAACGAATACAGGAGCTAAAATGGAAACAGCTCCTCATAAGCCAGTGATCTCTTTGCAAATCCAGTTTACAAGGCTCTGTTTCTGCCTTGCCATGCATACAGCCCAGTATCCTTACCGAGAAGATGGATACAAAGAGTTCAAATAGAGAGATCAAGGCTGCCAAAGGATCCCTGTGCATATTCAAATCCTTTATGTACTGTTTTTGCCCCTCAAACTTCAGAAGGAGGGTTTGAAAAACAAGCTTAGCATTCTCTGGAGGGGAAGGGGTGGGAAAACGAAAGAATTTAAATTTCCTGCTAATGAGTAAAACTCCTTGGTGTATAAAACTAAACTTGAAGTTACTAATTCAAAGATTTTCTGTTTAATGTATGATTTCAGAATACACTCCAATTTAGTGTTTAGGGCATTAGGAAAACTCCGAAGCACAGCTTGAATGCATTCTAATTATAAAATTAAAAGATGGGATATTGAACTACTTAGTATGCCACTTACATACATTCAAACAATAACGAGTGTTTCAAAATAAGCAGCCGTCTTAGAAAATCCAACTGGGTGATAGTCGGGTTATGGTACATATGAGCAAAATGTGATTTCCTTATCTGAAAAGCAGTGCATAGAATGAGAACATACCAAATATTTGTCTGCAAATGTCAATAATAGAGTAAATCTTAGCAGACTTTTGAAGGATTATGAAACATAGAAAATGACTCAGCAATAAAACAAATAGTTTATATTGGTAATTCTTTAATGGAGAAAATATTCCTGTAGGTACATGCTACCTTTTTCTACCTCTCTGTTACTGTATGATATGGTGAAAGTCTGCCTCTACTGCCTTACAATTAAATTGTGAAGAACTTGATGATCTTGTCAAGAGGTAAGAGGGTAAAAAGTAGAACTATTGTACTGCACTGTACACCTGAAACTAATTTAAAAAAAATGTTTATTTCACAATAAAAGATTTTTTTTAAAAAGGAAAGTGGTCAAAGGGTACAAACTTCCAGTGAAAACATTAATAAGTTCTGGGAATGTAATGTTCAGCATAGTGACAGCATAGTGTAATGTTCAGCATAGTTAATACTACTGTATTGCATAATTGAAAGTTGCTACTAGAGATCATAAAAACTGTCTCACAAAAACAAAGGTATATGATGTGATAGATGTATTAACCAACTTTACTGTGTTAATTATTTCATAACATGTATGTATTTCAGATCATCATATTGTACACCTTACACGTACATAGTATTATATATCAATTATATCTCAATAAAGCTGGAAAAATAAGAAAAAGAAAAAAGAGGTAAGAGGGGATGTCCATTTACTAGGCAGAGATATGGGGAGCCAAACTGTTTTGAGTGTCCCTACTTAGGAATCCTTGTACTACTAATAAATAAATAAATAAATAGCAAATAAACATCTATTAAGTGAGAAAAGTATCATCATCTTTGCAGTTGAAACACCTAAGTCAGTAAGATGTTTTCTGATGCGATTGGTTCTCAGTTATGTCCCTGAATCCAAGTAAAGTAGGCTATTTAAGTGGACTACCAATGAAGGAAGGAAACAAATAGTCTAAGACGAAGGGAAGGATAATAAGATTGGACAAATTGTGGAACTCCTATTGACTTCAAGGATTAATCAAAAACTGTGAGTAAAGTGTAAGGTTTCAAAGTTTATTATTTTCCTTAATGAAACTAATGTTTATATTGTGGCTGAATAAATTAAGAATTGAATATGAGGCATCCCAAAAGAATACTACAAATTGTTTGGTTGATAGTTAATTTTGACATTACATATACTATAAAATTACTTTATTGTTTTCAAAACATGTCCTAATATTTATAACTGTCTTCACAATAGATTAATTGTACCTAGTTTTACTTCAAATATATATGATATTTATTTTATTTATTTACTCTTTTATAACCTACAGTTCAAGATGAAATATTATAGTTTTCAAAAACTGATCCCATAAATAAGGCTAATGGTTTAGTGCTCCTCTTTTCAAAATCTCACTGAAATGTCACATGTCAGTATGGATTTTGCTAAACTTCTATCTACTTCCTGGATCAAGTTTTTTTTGTTTTTTGTTTTTTTTTAAACACCTCCCAAAGCCTTGGTTCACAGGCAAGGTAGGAAAATAGAGGGTGATGGTCTTTGTTAACATGAAAAAATGCATCACACATTCTTTCATCGCTAAAAAAAAAAATAAAAACAACATTAACAATGTTGAACTGAAGTGAACAATATAAGTATTTGATTTATCTGTGTGGATTGTTTCAAGTTCAGTTGGACAGTTTTTGTGGGAAGCCGACAGCCCCCAAGTGTCTGACAAAGCCACATTGCCCTGCTCAGCACTGGATGTTTGGAGTGCTGCCTTATGGTTGGTCATGTAATATCTCCTGCCTCTATGACCCCATGTGCTTTTCCTCCTATAGGAGACAATATATTCACTGCATTTGTGGCAAGTTCCTGTGATACCCCAATGAGCTAACTACGCAGCCAAAGACGGGTAAGATCTCCTAAAAGAGGGGAGACAACCCAAGCCAGGCGGTAGTTCCATGGGGGACCCCTGAACTGAGATATTGGGTACTCAAGCCCCTTGGAAACTGAGGCACAGACCTCTGACAAACTCAGGCTGGAAAACTCAGGCCTGTGAGAAGCTGATGCACTTGCCTAAGGGCCCTGCTGTGAATAGTCTCCTTGAAGATTAAAAGTCTTCAGGCCATGAGAGTTCTGGGTAAGAGGCAGCTCAAAGACATCCTCTGACCATAGGTTTGTTAATTAGCCTTGTGTGAATTCCTTTGCCCAGTGCCTTGTTGCAGCAACAAATACTGAAGCTTTGACTGAGAAACAGATGGAGCCCTCTGTAGGATAAGAGAGGTGTGAGACCCTTTTGATTGCTAGGTATTGTATTTACATATGAATAGATTTCAGATGCTTTTACCCTAAACACAGCCACTCCTAGTCTTTCAGTATAGCTCAAGTGTATTGTGAGTTTTATGATTGTGTTGCTAGGATTTAAGATGATTTCTAGATATTCAAGATAGCTATAGTAAACATTCTTTAGGCAATATGTAAAAATATGTCAATCCTTAACATAAGATAGTCATGATAAACATTCTTTAGGTGATATACAGAAGCTAAGTCTGGGTTTCATGGCAATTATCATAATAAAGACAAGGTAATCCTTTAACGGAAGAGTAAGTCACAGTACACCCTGGAGAGAGCAGTTGCAGAGGAGAAAAGACTGAAAATCTTGGGTACTACAAACCACCAAACCCATGTACATTGAGTCCCTATAAAACGGACTGTTATTGCATTCAAGTGTGACACTCCTGAGAAACTCTTTTCGGTGTCTCCGCTCTCTTCCTTCCTTCCTTCCTTCCTTCCTTCCTTCCTTCCTTCCTTCCTTCCTTCCTTCCTTCCTTCCTTCCTTTCTTTCTTTCTTTCTTTCTTTCTTTCTTTCTTTCTTTCTTTCTTTCTTTCTTTCTTTCTTTCCTCGCAGACTCCGTCCCACCCGAGGGAACCCCTGGATTCCGCGGAGGCTGGACCCCCGCAAGTTTTTCTTCACTGTCACCTCACTCCGCAAACCCGCTGTGAAAGTTCTGAAGGAACTAAAGCTCTTTCTTCTTATGAGTCTTGGAGGGGAAAATCAGTTAAACCTTATAGAAAGAGAGCTTGACTTATAGATGAGAGGAAGAAGTGGGACCTTAGGGGGAGAGGAGAAATGTAAAAAATCTGGGAAGACTATGTATTCTGAATTCAAGGAAAAATGAAGGGGCACAGAGAAAGGGAACTCCTTGATGTCACAGGTAGAAACTCAGTGTAGACTGATAGGGATTGATAGGTGTACTGAAAGAAAACATTAAAAACGAGCAAACAAAACTTCTGTACCCATCTTTTGGATCCCAGGTACCGTATATACTTGATTATATTATGTTTTCTCTCACAAAAATAAACTGTACCTTGCTACATCAATTAGGCTATGAAGGGTTTACACAGGCAGTATAAATATAACTTGGTATCAGAATTGGAAACTTGATATCAGAATTGGAAATAAGAAGCTACAACCACAAGAAATAAGGACAGAGAATGATTTCTGGAAGATGCAAAGCATATTGGGACAGGTCGGTGGTAACACCCACCGGAGCTAAGGAATCTACAATCACTTACAAAGATGACAAGATCATAAGAAAGTGCTTGTCCATCAGAATCCACAAATAATTATGCAATCAGGAACAAAAGCACTGGAGACGAGAACAGACTGTGTGCCAACTTAATATACAGAACACCAGAGCCATACACTCTCCTGCCCTACAGCTATCTGAGTAGAGTGGGCCTGGGACCAGACCAGAAAAGCCCTCCACAAGCAGCATGGCGCTACAACAAGCAGTAAACTACTATATCTAGAAGGCACAATCATCAGAAGTTTAGTTCCTATCATCAGAATTTAATTTACTACAAATACAGGAAGGAGCATCATTCCCATTTAGATTGAGGACCAATACTTATTAATTTTGCTTAAACTTAATTTTAAAATATGAGGTAAATTTTCAAATATAAACAACCAATTATCACCAAACATCTGAAGAAAATAAGCAGCATTTAACAGTGGCATCAAAAGAGAATTCCACCTAACAATTGTTATAAAGGAAATACTTAAACATTAAAATTGTTACAACCAATATCAAAAGAAATATTGGAGACTTAACACATAAATTTTATCCCTTAGAAAGTATAGTTTCTAAAAACTGTAAATGTTCTAGGGAAAAGATAATTACCAAAGCAAAATTACATAAAACATTATTTGAAGATCATAATTGAAATGGCTGGAGATAAAGTTAGGGAATTGGAAAACTGTAATACAAAAATTGAAAAGAAGACTTGTGGAATTAATGCTACCTACAATATTTTTCTCATTTACCTGTCATGTGGGAAATACATGGCAATTTTATTTACCAACCACGAAGTACTTGACAGACATAATTCTAGGCAGTTTATGTACATTTTCACAGTGCATGGTAAATTCTTTCACTTTTTTACAGATGAAAATCTAGAGGTTTAGAAAGACCAATAATATCTTCAAGTCATTTGGATAACAAATTGAGTCATGATCCTGTTTCTCAGAATTCCACAATATTCAGGGATTTGGGTATTTTAACCTGAATCACATATAAATTCTGGGTTCCTGGCTGCAAATAACAGTCAGAGGTCCAAATAAGCACACCATATTATATTACAGTAAAATTATTTAATATGTTGCAGTAAAATTTTCAAGGAATAAAATCCAAATCTCTCAAACACATATATGTAATACATTAACGTACATTTCAGAATGAATTTTTCCCTATTGGTATAATGGCATCTTGGTATCTACCATAGCAGTATTTGCTAGAATGGGTAATCATGCGGAATAATACAAATAAGATGGCATCTATTCTGCCAGTGACCACATAACTGCTATTACTATCAATATAACTTCAAAATCATACAGTCTCCATGAAAAATCTTTATTTTCCAATGTTTTATGCAGTACTTGACATGAGTTTTGGTTTGACAATGGCAATCTCTTTATTCTTTACTTTTTAAAAAAATATCTTTTGCTCGTTTTTGTGGCCACAAGTTAAACTAGAGTGGCAGTATGAATATATTTTATACATTAAAATTTTCTTAATGATATAAGTTTTGTTCCAATGTTATCTTAACCTCTCATGGACTTTTTTTCATTATCTTTCTATTAAACAACAAAAAGTTAGCTTTAGGATAAGCTTTTTTTTTTTTCTTTCTTCTTTTCTTTTTTTTTTTTAATGGAAGGGAGAGGATTAAAGAGTTAGATTGTAAAGATCCAACGTATTCCAACTACTAATGAGTATGTTGAATTTTTTATAGATATGCAATCATTTTTAACTCACTTACAAAATAGTGAAGTGCCAATGAGAAAAAAGTATTGCTTTCCTGTTATTTACTTGTTCATTGAAAATGATTTTTAATTTTAAAAATTAATAAAAATTAAAATAAAAAATCATTTAATAATAAAAAAAGCTTTTAGAAACTAGTGAATAAAACATCTGTCCTCAAACATGAAGAAGCTACATTTTTTTTTCTCAAAAGAATTGTTGGCTAAATTACAGTGCCAGTATTAAGTGAATAGTATACATCTTTGCTTTCAATGCCAATGATATTATGTTATTTTTCTCACTTAAAAAATGAGAGAATATATATTTGTTCAGAGAGGACTCAAGACTTCAAAGAAGGATGCTAATGAAATTAAAAGTTTCAAAACACCTACACAAGATAGAGGGCTGGGCACTTTATATTTTTAAATCACATAAACATTCTGAAAGGCACGCATGTACAAATCTCATTTTACAAATGACAAACTAAAAATGTTGTGAAAAACTGACAGAACCAGCTGGTTAGTGAAGGTGAGCTAGCAGGGCTCAAGAGCTCCAAAGCTCATGTCCATTCCAGCTCCACAAGCACTGGAACTCTTATGCAATAACTAAAAATTATGACAGAAATTTTCTTTTGGAAGAAAGAAAACGAAATAAACTAATTTGATTAAAGATAGTAGAACATTCTTGCATTTTGCAGATTGGACGAGTGTATCTCTCCTGTATAATCAGAATCTGTCTGTCAACTTTGCTTGAGCACAAACTCAACAGGCCCTAAATGCCAGAGCAGGTTAAAGAATCTAAGTGGTAGAACGGTTATTGACAGTGCTAACAAGCTCTGATCAATTGATTTATGTAGAAAATCGAATGAAACCTGCCTGACCAAAGCCCAGTTGACACCAAAATCACATTCGATTTTGAGTAGAGGTTGTTAGGATCTCCTTTGGCCAGCTGAATTGATCAAGTATTTAAACCCCCTTTGGTTTAGATCCCACAATGAAGATACTACTGCTACTTCTCCATATATATTAAAAGCAAAATCCATGAAAAAGGCATGACAAAGACTTATTTGGTTAAAAAATAACCATGCAATTATTTTTACCTACAGTTATAAATAGCAAAAAGTATGTTTTATTTTTTCTTAATCAAATGTTTCTGGAAAAAATTGTCTTTTTTCAGAAAAAGCGTTTTCTGAAAAAACCAATTCTATGGAAAAGGCCTAAAAATACTGAAAGATCATTTTCCTAAGGTCTTCCTTTTCCTTTGTGTCACCATGATTCCATAAAACTTCACAAATTATTTAAACAAATGATTTAGCCCAGTGGTTAAAAAGTAGTTGTTTTCACTAACTTTAAATTGAATCCTATTTAAGTTGACTGGCTTCTTTAAAAACCTATTTTGTATATACCATTTTTATATACCCTCCTAATAAAATTCTATGTCATAATTTCCAAAGTTAATATACACTAAATGAACATATGAACGAAGTAACCACAGACTCTTTAAACTTCATTCTGCTGACCCATTAGCATCACCGGTAGCTGAGTTTTCACACATGACGAAAGTTATTCAGCACCACCTTCCTTAGCTCAGAACAGTTCAATATAGTTAGGCTTTTATACTGCAATATAAAATTTAGTAACATTTATATGGTGGACTTTTAGTGAGCTTGGTCAAACACAAACCACACATTGGATGTGTCTGGTACAGCATTAAGATTATGTATTTAAGAACAGAAGGTAGAGGGCTGGTCGACTGGCGTGGTGGTTAAGCGCTGGTTTGGGATGCCGGTGGCCCCGGTTCGATCCCACAGATGAGGGCCAGTGCCACTAACCTCAAAAAAAAAAAAAAAAAAAAAAAAAGAGCAGAAGGTAGAGAAACCATCAGAAAGCAGATTTGCATACCTGACATAAAAGACAGAAAATAGTACTTTAGCTTCTTGTCCTCAGGTCAATTCACTTTCTAGTATTCTACATTTGAAACTAGTTCTTTATTTTGTTCTTACCTGGTTTGTATTATCTCTAAATGGTTAAAAGAACAACTGGACAGAGTTCACTGTCTGGGTACCATTGCTTTTTATAGCTTATAATCAGTTTTTTTTAAGATTTGTTTTCCATATTTAGATTTACACTTGGTCATCCACTTGTTCACAGTATCAATATAGGGAATGACACAGTTTTATATTTAATAAATCTTTCTTCAATAATTAATGAGCTATATGTTTAAGAAAAATATGCCACATATAGACGTGTATCTATTTATTTCAACCCCTGAGACAGTACACTACCTTGAGAATAGAGCACAGAGCATTTGAACTTATTCTTCAGAGTAGGCACATAGGGCTTGACATGTGATAAGCTCTCACATATATGTCAAAGGAACAAACAACCAAATAATTAAATTAATATGCAATAATACCCGTTATCTACAAATGATCACAAACATTTTCACAAAATTACATTGTGTGAAAAACTTACTTGGATTCTAATGGCATCACATCAATCTATTATTCACACTTTAGTTGGAAAATTTTTTCTTCCCAAAGATCTCATTTGTAAAACAGATTTCAAATGTGGTGAAGTACTATTCTAAGTGTCCCTCTCCTTACAAAGTTCTGAAATCTAGGACTCTTTAATCTATTCAAGAATTTCTCTAAGAACTTAAAGTTGTTCAGAATAGTATTTGTACAATGATAAGATAGAAAACAGTTGAGCTGTGCACATGAGCGTGTGCACATGAGACCACTTTGGAAGAAGAGGCCACAGGAACCCGGTGAGCCTTTTTATGAAATCAATTCTGTGAAACCTTCGCTTCGTTGCAGCAAAGGGGAACGTTCACCAAGTGTTACTAAGAATTTTGCAGAGACTAATGGAACCAAATATAGGAAAAAGCACTGTTCACTTCAAGACTAAATGACGCTTGACCTCTTCTTGAGAAAAGAGTACTTAATTCATACTAATGGACAAAAAGTAACAGTAAAACATTAAACTCTAGGTTGTAGGCTACTCAAAAGAACCAAGGGAGGGGGAATATTTGCTCCCAAAGGAATTTCAAGAGCCATGAGTTGTTTCTGAGCTAGTATGAATAACCAACTGCAAATAATGGATTATTCTCCTGTGGTCTGTAAAAGACAACATCTGAATGACTTTCAGATTCCTAGGAAAGAGTCACTGGATCTTCAGCATACATCAAAACACAGAGCTAAAGGGGAAAAAAAAAAAAAAGCGGAAGAGGAATGCATTGCTAAGAAAAGAGAATGAAAAAGTAAAATATAATAATAGACACCAGACATTGAATTACTGCTGTCTCCCAATATTTCTTCACATCAATTTTGCTTCTAACTAGTACAGTTTATGGTATGAACCATGTTTTGGAACATAATTCATCATCATAATATGTGGGACACAATAGAGAGCCTTTCTATAAAAATTACTAAATATCACAAAAATTCCAAAGTTCCTAAAGTAACTTATTTTACATGTTTAATCTCATCAAAAAATCACATCAGTCTGATAGTAGGCATGACCAGAAAGAAGTAAGTCTGGCTAAGGGAGCATTTGTAAGAGATTTTGTTTTGTTTTTACTTACCTGATTTGCCCATTCCAGACACAAAAATTCTGTCTCCACTATAATTCCTGAAATAGCCATAGCAAATAAAGCTGACATTATTTTATTTTGACTCTATTGTGACAAAGAACTAGTTAAGTATAACAATAAACAAACAAACAAACAAACTATATATATATATATATATATATATATATATATATACACACACATATATATGCAATTTATTACACTGGTAAATTAATCTAATGATATACAGATTTGGGAATCCACATAGAATTTGTTCTACATCTTCTGTGATTGCCAATAATGTGATTTTCAAAGGTTGTGTAATAAAAAGAGGTTTACATAAGTGAAAATGTCATGACATAGTAATTTATGTATGAAAGTCATGTTTTAACATACTTTTTTTGCATTTTTTAAGGCTGGGTTTGTCACAGGGTGAAACTGTGAACCTGAACATCTGCAATCAATGAAGCCACATTAATAAAATTCATATAGCATATAAAAATGAGGCGATAAAATCAACTGGAAGCCCCAAAAATTTTGGGTCACATAACTAGCTTTCAAAACAGTCTGCCCTCTTTCCCAGCTGGGGGAATTCCAAAGTACCCTTCTGTCAATGTGCTCACATCCCAGCTGGACAGCTTGAGACATTTGCCGAAGACTAAATCAAGTGGCCTTTCTCTAGGGGCGGCCAGACAGCTGTCAGGGTCATAGTACCTTTGACATCAAAATCAAGAAGCCCTCTCTTCTCTTCAAATTTAATCCATGTGCCTTTGAATCAACTATTATATTAAGATTAACTGCAGTGTATTTCATAACAGCCAGGAAAAGATAATAAACAATAAATGAAATAAAGTGCCCTTCTGTTAATAAATCAGAATTCTTAACTAGTGGGTTCATTTGAATCTTGAGATAGAAAAGAATAGTGTAATGTGCTCTTGTCGGCGAAGATTTTTTTTTTAATGCTTTCAGCAATTACTTAACTTTTCTGTGATTTTGTGAACCAAGGAAATGATTATTTCTTTAAACAAAAAGCATGAAATTCTTTGCACAGAATTTATTCAGAATTCCTGTTTTAAATGCAGTATTCCTCTACCTAGTGCTAAAGAGCGAAGCTTCCTCTAATTCACTTAGAAAATGGCTTCTGCTTTCTGTGTAACTTTGCAACTTTGTGGCTCTTGAACATTCTTTGCTGCTTATGCTTTTTGGTTTGATGTAAAAATGAGTCTGATTTTAAATTCCTTTCATTTCATAGGAATAATACAAATTCCATGTAAGGCCTTAGCTGAAACCAAATCTATCCATGAGCATAAATATGGTTATCAGCTATGTAACATTATGAATAGAATTCCTGATTGCTATAGCTTGGTGTTTTACAATTTCTGTAGAACAGTGATTCCTATACTTTTGGGATTTTTCAACCATTTAAAAAATTGGGGTATCCAGTAGTCACATATTAGATGTGATCAAAAACTACAGTGAATGTTTAAATTAAAAAAAAATTATTACAATAAAAGAGATATTGCCATTAATTCCCCTCAAAATATTGCCCCTCACTTTGAACACACTTATCCCCATTCTTGCCACTATTTGAAGCAGTTCTGGAAGTCCTCTTTAGTGAGTGTCTTTAGTTGCACTGCCATGACTGCCTCAATGTCCTGAATTGATTCAAAACATTTTCCTTTCATGGTCATTTTGACTTGGAGAGCCAGAAGTCACATGGAGCCCGATCTGATGAGTAACGTGAATGAAGACACACCATAATGTTTTTATTTGACAGAAATTGCTGTAGCAGAAGCAATGTGTGACTCGGAGGCATTGTCATTATGGGGGATGAAGTAAAGACACTCACGAAAGAGGACTTCCAGAACTGCTTCAGAAAGTGGCGAGAATGATGGGATGAGTGTTTGAAGCGAGAGGGAGTACTTTGAGGGGGATTAATGGCAATGTGTCTTTTACTGTAATAAGTTTCTTTATTTAAACTTTCACCACATATTTTGATCATACCACGTATGTGTACTATTTCTAGGTTAGTATATTAAAAACAAAACGAAAACTAATTTATTTATCACAAATATGTCATAAAAGAAAAATAAAAAAAAAATTAGAAAAGTAATTGCAGTATAATGACAATTTTTCAAATGTTAAAGACTTAATTTTTAAGAAACACTCTATCATCTTTGTTTCTCTAGCTTTGGTGGAAACTTTATCATGGATTGGCACTCTTTCTAAGACAGTCAGGAAATTAAGAACCGCAGTCTTGGCTTCTCTTACATAAATATTGAATATTTCATACATTACAGCCCTAAACATATACATGTGTTACCAGGCATCATTTATTGAATTTAATTATTGCATAGGAACAGTTTTTATATTCTATGTCATAACTGTAACTTTTGGAAAATTAAGCAAACATCATTTAATATTTTTTACTTTCTCTGTTGCTTAACAAATGGCTCCATTCTCTTGTTTTGGGGAATTGTAATTTTGCATGATATTGTGTGTAATAGGATTAATATAAATTTAACAAAACTACTTACAATAACTGTTCTTACTAATTCACTAGGTAAGTAAATCCAAGGAAAAATAATTGGAGATTTGTAATATATAGCAAGCTCTAGAACTAAAATAACATATTTAATGAATCTGCTTCATTAGGTTGACACACCGAGAATACATGACCATACCTGCACCTGTTTTATACCCTGGGGCAACCACTTCTACTCTTTTCTTATGGACACTTTCAATGTTCTTTTGTAGATAATAAGCAGAATATATGTTACATATTTTATATGCTGACCATTCTTACACAAAGCATGAAACTACAGACTTCTTATGTACCCCTTTATCAGTTAATAAAAATACCTTCAAGATATTTCCATATGAGTACATAGACAATAATTTCATTCTATCTCTTTTCAACATTTAATGAAGTGTAACAAGACTAGAAAGGTATAGGTTTACATATTTTACAGAAATGAAGTCATCAATTTGGTGTCACTATCTGACAGCATATATATCGGGTGCCCTTATTTAACAGTTCAATAAACAGTTAAATAAATGTTTATATTTATTTTATGTACTTATCAGTTCAGGGGGGGTATCTTTAAAATACTATGGTAGGAACAGTTCCACGTTCTTATTGCTAAAGGTGAAAAACAATTACTCATTATACAGTTACTTGGTATTTCCTGTAAATGCCTATTAAAAGTATTCTGGAAACAGTGACACAGGAGCTCTGTAGATCTTGCCAGTAATGATGAGTAGGCACAGACATACGATATTAAAATAAATGGAAGTAACAAAGCCCAGCTAATAAGTTCAAATGTTTTAAAATCCTAAGTGTCATTTTATTTAGACTGATGATTTCACATTTACTCAGACCATATGCCCTATTTACAAAGCAAATTCACACTTATACCAATGTTTCCCATTAACAGTTCAGAAAAGACAGAGCAGACTCCTCACTGAAACAATGACAGCTCATTGTTAAGGGTTCAGGCTCCTTGCCCGATATAGCTTAGTTGTGTTCCAGGAAAGTCACAAACAAGCAGTAGAACTTGGAAAAATAAGTATGTCCCCTGTAAGCTCCAGTCGTCTGATTTGTGAAATGAGAACCTATTTCATAATATTATTGCCATATTTAAATGAGAAATGTATGTTTAAGAAATAACCTTGATGATAGTATACATTTGAAATAGACTTAACATGTCAATGATGATGATGATGATGATGATGATGATGATGATGATAATGATGATGATCAACCCCAGTGGAAGCAAAAATTTAACAGAAACAGAGTTAACACTCTAACTCAATTATGTATAAAGTTTACCTCTCTTTGATATTGGCATTTAAAAAAAAATAAACTGAACCCTTAAACTTATGTTTAATTAGGATAAAAGTCAATTTCTATCATATATTTTTAATATAAGATAAATATTTTATTGAAGATTCTGGTAGTGATATTTCTCAATGTAATTGAAAATGTTTCCTTTGTAAAGGATTAATTTTAATAATGCTACTTAGAGGGATGCTAAATTTTTGTAAAGATATAAAAATAATTTTAAGTTAATAATTTAAAGATGAATGTAAATGTAATAATTCATAAAAATAATTTGCACATATTCGGTATATGTGCTTATTTATATGTGTGTGTGTGAAGCTTCAGTACTGAGAGTGAAGACAATATGTAATAGAAAGGTTTGAGTACACCAATATGAGTTTTGATAGACACATTTGGAGAGTAAAGTATTTATTTTAGATCTCACAGCTTTAGTATGCTATATTGTGCCACAACTGCTTATACACCTTAAAGAGATTTCTTAAACATGCATCCAACAGAATACAACAAAGTGCTTAGAAGTGTACTGTATTATTTTATTCATAATTTGGTATCCATGGATTTTGGTATCAATCACACATATCCAGGAAAAATATTTATTTACTTGTATTATTTTGAAAAAAATTAATAATAATAATATAATAATAATAATAATAATAATATTGCTCTCCCTTACTCTGTCCCTTCTTCATGTTGTCCTTCTCATACAACCTCTAAATCTCACATCAAAGTCTCTTTCAAACTGCCAAGGTATAACTTTACTATTCATTACAATTACAGTATCCATTTCATTTATCTTCATTTTAACTCATGATCTTGACTTAATAAAATTATACCATTTGTATATGAAGCATTCGCATACATTTTAAAAGGTTTGCTTGATAAGATCTGGATTGTCATCACAGTCATTTTTTTAAAGGGAGAGGGAGTTGATGTCTGGCAGAGCTAGGTTAGAATCTCTTCCATTTACTAGTTGAGTGCCCTAAGTAAGCTATTTCAGCTTATTGGTTCTTGGAGTCCTAATATGTAAAATGAAGCATTTTATCTCAACTCTTATCACTGTTGCAAAGATTCAATAAGATGATGCTAATTAAGCTTCCCACACAGCTCCTGAACAGAAAAAACATTTCGTACATAGTAATTATTACAGTTACAGATATACCTTGGAGATATTGCAAAGTTTGGTTCCGGAGTGCCATGATAAAGTGAATATTGCACAAAAGGAAGTCACACAAATTTTTTGGTTTCCCAATACATATAAAATTATGTTTATACTACACTGTACTCTACTAAGTGTGCAATAGCATTTGTCTAAAGAAACATTGTACATACCTTAATTAAAAATAATTTATTGCTTAAAATGCTAACCATTATCTGAGCCTTCAGTAACTTATAATTTTGGTTGTTTTTGGTAGTGGTCTTGCCTTCATGTTGATGGCTACTTGTTGATCAGGGTGGTGGTTGCTGAAGACTGGGGAGGCTGTGGCAATTTCTTAAAATAAGACAATAATGAAGTTTGCTACATCAATTGACTCTTCTTTTCACAAATGATATCTTCATGGCATATGATGATGTTTGATAGCATTTTATCGACAGTAGAACTTCTTTCAAAGTTTCAGTAAATCCTCTCAAACCCTACCTCTGCTTTATCAACTATGTTTATGTAATATTCTGAATCCTTTGTTGTCATTTCAACAATGTTCACAGCATCTTCGGCAGTAGTTTCCATCACAAGAAACCACTTCCTTTCCTCATCCATAAGAAACAATTCCTTATCCATTAAAGTTTTATCATGAGATTGCAGCAGTTCAGTCACATCTTCAGGCTCCACTTGTAATTCTAGTCATTTTGCTGTTTCCACCACGTTTGCAATTACTTCCTCCACTGAAGTCATGAACCCTTCAAAGTCATCCATGATGGTTGGATTCACTTCTTTCAAACATTTGTTATTGCTGATATTTCAACTTCTTCCCATAAATCACAAATGCCCTTGACGGCATCTAGAATGGTGACTCCTTTCCTGAAAGTTTTCACTTTACTTTGTCCAGATTTATCAGAATAATCACTATCTAAAGCAGCTACAGCCTTACGAAATGTATTTCTCAAATAAGAAAACTTGAAAGGTGAAATTACTCCTTGATCTATGGGCTAAAAAATGGTTGTTGTGTTAGCAGGCATGAAAACAATATTAACCTTGTACATCTCCATCAGAGCTTCTGGGTGACCAGGGGCAATGCCAATGAGCAGTAATATTTTTAAATGATTTTTTTTTCCCTAAACAGTGGGGTTAAAATATTCACTAAACCATGTTGTAAATAGATGTGCACTTATCCAGACTTCACTGTTCCATTTAGAGAACACAGAAAGACTAGTTTTAGCAAAATTCGTTAAAAGCCCAAGGATTTTTGGAATGGTAAATGAGCATTGTCTTCAACTTAAAGTGACCAGCTGCATTAGCCCCTAACATAAGAGTCAGCCTGTCCTTTGAAGCTTTGAAGCCAACCATTGACTTCTCCTCTCTAGCTATGAAAGTCCTACGTGCATCTTCTTCCAACATTAGGCAGTTTGTCTACATTGGAGATCTGTTATTTAGTGTAACCACCTGCATTAATGATCTTAGCTATATCTTCTAGATAACTTGCTGCAGCTTCTACTTCAGCATATGCTGCTTGCTTTACCTTGTACTTTCATGTTATGGGGATGATTTCTTTCCATAAACCTCACGAACCAACCTCTGTTAGCTTCCAACTCTTCTTCTGCAGCTTCATCACCTCTCTCAGCCTTCATAGAACTGAAGAGAGTTTAAGCTTTGCTCTGGATTAGGCTTCGGTTTAAGGGGATGTTGTGGCTGGTTCGATCTTCTATATGGACCATTAAAACTTTATATCAGCAATAAGGCTGTTTCATTTTCTCATCATTTGTGTATTCACTAGAATTTTTAATTTCCTTCAAGAATTTTTCCTTTGCATTCACAATTTGGCTAACTGATAGAAGAGGCCTAGCTTTCAACTTATCTCAGCTTTTAACATGCCTTCCTCACTAAGTATAATCATTTCTAGCTTTTAATCTAAAGTGAAAGATGTGTAACTCTTCCTTTCACTTGAACACATAGAGGCCACTGTAAGGTTATCAATTGGTCCGATTTCAATATTGTTGTGTCTCAGGAAATAGGGAGTCCCAAGGACAAGGAGAAAGACAGGGAACTGGTGGGGCAGTCAGAATACATACAACACTTATTGATTGTTTACGTCTTATATGGGTGCAATTTGTGGCATCCCAAAACAATTACAATAGTAACATCAATGATCACAGATGATCATAAAAATATAACAGTAATGAAAACATTTGAAATATTGCAAGAACTACCAACATGTGATACAGAGACATAAAGTGAGCAAATGCTGTTGGAAAAATTGCCCTGATAGACTTGCTTGACAGAGAGATGCCACAACCTTCAATTTGTGAAAAATGCACTAACTGTGAAGCACAATAAAGCAATGCATAATAAAATGAGGTGTGCTTGTATTCATGCAATTATGTTCTGAAGTGATGGAATTTCCCAATTATTGGGTGGGACTAATCTGTTTTGTCAGGCTGGAAGTCTCCCTTTAGAAATGACCTAAGTAGAAAAAATGAAGAATGAGTGCAGAGAAAGCAACCAGATGGAAACACAAGAAATTTATGGTGGGAGTATTTTATTATGTGTCATGTATCCAGTAGCACTGAAAATTCAAATATATACTCTCTATTCAAATTGTTGTACAAAGTTTTTAAGCTGGGTTTACTTTTTGTTAACTTTTGATAGGTGTCTGTTGAATTCAATTTTTATCAGACATTTTACTCCCAGAATTATGAGAATGAAGCATCTTATTTATAGTATCTCTCCCTAGAATTGATTAAGTGATTTGTGTTGGGTCTACTCTAAATAGCATTTGAATCAATAGAATTCTATCATTTACATTACTACACTCGGTTCATATCTCAGTGGAGATAAGAGTTAGCCCACTATAGGCTATTTCTGTCATTGACTACAATGAAAACCTATAAATTAAATACATAAAAAAGCTACCCGAGCACTCTAATAAACCTAGTAATAGCAGGCGTATTGGGGTGGAAAGTCAATTCTCAAAGAATGACGAGTACCACAGCAAGTTTTCTGCTCTCTCCTTTGTAAACCCAGCTTTGACTAGAAGGTAGCTGAATCCTAGAAACGCTGGCAGGGTCAGGCAGTAAAAACTCTGAGAGAAACAATCTCTTTCTGACAAGAAGTCTGGGGAGAAAGGCCTCTGTGAGACATTGAGTGTAGGATAGAGAGGAAATCCTTGATTCCCTTGGATCTCTCTCTCACTACACCCAAGCATCCCCAATGTCAAAGTTCCACTGCTGTTGTGTCAGGGACAGTGGCCATGCAGCCACGCTGACACCTCAATTCTTTCTATCTAAAGTAGGAAAAGGGGATCCTTGTGTCAGATATGTATGGAGGGAAATCTTTGTTATTTTTTTCTTACTTGTCTCTTACTGCTTCTGCCTGAAAGGGAAATTAGTTATGTAAATGTCCACAATCATACAAGGGACTAACACCTTAAGGTAAACCAATTTTTCTGACCAAAAGTGCTATGGAAAATGGCCTCTGTGATCCGGGGAGTTGGAAGAGGAACGAGCAAGGAACTGGAAAAGAGGGCACGCTAAATGTACACCTGAGATGAGGTCTCAGGCTTACTAAGCTTCACATGAATTAACAAATGAGCAGTAATATATTAGAGGCTTTGAGGACAGACTACAATATGAACTACCACGCAAGTCTACCCAACAAGAGCAACATCCTTGACCATAAAACAAATCTTAAGATAATTTAAATCATACAAAGTCTGCTATCTGACAATAACAGAACTAACCTAGAAATCATTTATTCAAGAATACCTGGAAAACTGATATTTGGAAATTAAACGAGGTACCTCTAAATCATCTATGGATAAAATCCTCAAGGACTATTAGAAAATATTGTAATCTAAAACAACATGAAAATATATCAAAATTTGTGAGATTCTGGATTAAAAGGTTGCTTATAAGAAAATATATACCAGCAAATTCCTATACTAGAAATTAAGAAAGTTCTCAAATAAATAATCTAAGATTTCACTTTGAAAACTAGTAAAACAAGAGTATACTCCGTTCAAATCCAGCAGAATATTTAAATATATATATTTAAATATATATATATAAAACAGTGTCATATATATATATATATATATATATATATATATATATATATATATATGAGCATAAGAGCAGAAATCAAGGAAATTAGAACCAAAAAGAATAGAGAAAAATCAATGGGATAGAAAACTGTGTAAGTAGCAAGTCATGGCCTTTGGCATCAAGAATGACACAGCACATTAGGGAAATGCAAATAAAAACCACCATGAGATACCACCTCACTCCAGTCAGAATGGCTATCATCAATAAATCAACAAACAACAAGTGCTGGCAGGGCTGTGGGGAAAAGGGGACCCTGCTGCACTGTTGGTGGGATTGCAGATTGGTGCAGCCACTATGGAAGTCAGTATGGAGGTATCTCAAAGAACTGGAAATAGAGCTACCGTTTGACCCAGCAATTCCACTCCTAGGTATTTATCCTGAAAAAACCAAGAAACTTATTCAAAAAAAGTTATGCACCCCTATGTTCATAGCAGCACAATTTACAATAGCTAAGACTTGGAAACAACCAAAATGCCCATCAGTAGATGACTGGATTAAGAAACTGTGTTATATTTATACATTGGAGTATTACTCCGCTATAAAGAAGAATGAAATCGTACCATTTGCAATGATATGGATGGACCTAGAGACTATTATGTTAAGTGAAATAAGTCAGTTAGAGAAAGACAAATACCATATGATCTCACTCATATGTGGAACCTGAAAAACTGTATGAATGAGCAAAGTAAACAGAAACTGTCTCATAGATATAGAGGAAAAATCAGGGTTGCTAATTGGGAGGGGGATGGGGATGAGGGACAAGGGGAAGAGATTAGACAGCAAAAATATGCAACTACAATATTGCCACTGGGATATGAAAAACAGTTTGGGGAATATAATTAATAATGTTGTAAATATTCTGTGGAATGTCAGATGGTCATAGGTCTTGTTAGGGAGACCATTTCATGGATGGAGTAGAGGTTTGATCACTGCACTGTATAACTAAAGCGGAGGTGGTATACCTACTGTAATTGAATATATATAGATAGTCACGGGATGTGGATTATACTGTGGAAGAGAGTCAGAGGAAGTGTAATAGATATATATGATATGGGGGGGGAGTGGGGTGGCGAATTGGGGGTGGGGGGTTGTCACTTTGAGGGGTAAAATGTATAACTATTGCACTGTGTTGTACACCTGAAACTAATTAAAAATAAAAATAAAAAATAAAAAAAAAGAATGACACAGCAAAAACAGAAAATAGTAAACATACAACTGAATAAAATAATTGCAAGGGGCACAGAGAGAGCAAAGTGATGGTGGAGTTATTTCAACAGAGTAGGAAGGAGGAGCTCTCACTGATTGTCACCTTTAAGCTACATTTGCAGAATTTCACCATAGAGAGCTCATGGAGGAGAAAGAAGTCAGTTGGATTAGGAGTGGGGTGGAGGATGCAGTCAATATAATGTCCCTGAAGCAGGGGAGAGTGCTGTTTGTACAGGAATATGAGGGTGGGTGCTTGCTGAGTGACAGGGATCATGGTACAAGCTATGGGAGTCACACAGTCACTGCTTTACTAAACAAATATTCACTGGGTGCTACTACTTGCTATGGGTGCTGGGATTAGAGTAGTAACAAAACCTTCAAAGCAATTGCCCTCACGGAGCTCGCAAATGTGAGGAACATGAAACAAATAAATAATACTTATATAATTTGTCCAACCGTTATGAGTGCTGTGGATAAAGCAAAGTGGACTAAAGAGATAGGGAGTGTGAAGGAAGGGTGAAGAGTGTTACTTTAGGGTCCATGGTAAAGGAAGGCCTTTTATTATTATTATTATTATTATTATTATTATTATTATTTTCAGTTGTATGAAACAATGTAATATTGGGTTGTCAGAAAAGTCATGATGCATTTTTGCAATGAAAAACAAAGAAAAAATATGTCACAACTTTTCCTACAACCCAATAGTTAGACATTTACACCCTTCACAAAGTGATAACCCCCTCTTGACATCGTATATAGCTTTTACAATTCCATTGACTATTCCCGACGCTGTACTCCACATCCCGTGACTATATATATATATTTGACATTCAGTATTATTCAGCTTCAGCTTCAGGTGTACAGTGCAGTGATCAGGAAAAGCGAAGGCCTTTTTGATGAGGCAAATTTTGAGAAAAGACCAGAAAGGAGTTAGCCATGAAGAAAACTGGCTGAAAAAGATTAAAGCAGAGGAAATAGCAGTTAAATGTCTTGTGCTGAGTACACAGTTAGTGTATTTGAGAAGCAGTAAGGAGTTCAATGTGTCTGGGGGAGACAGAACCAGAGACGAGAAGCAAACATCCAGGTCACAGAGAGCCAGCCAAATGGGCAGGGCTGACATGCTGGCTTTTTCTGTAACGGCAGGATTTCTAGCTGAGAAGTGATATAAGCTGAGTTACATTTTAAAAGGCCCTTTCTGACTGCTATGTGGAAAATAGACTGGGGGGAAGCAAGGGCGGAGAGCAAGTGAGGGTGAATAAAACCACATTGGTGTGGAAACCATATCCAATGGGAAATGAAAGAAGTGTAGACAGCTGGTTTAAACAGCTTTTAAAATCATCTTGCTGTAAAGGGAAAAGGAGAAACGGGACAGTAGCTAGAGCGACATGTGGTATGAAGGGAGGGTTTTTATTATTTTCAGATGGAAACTATGTCAGCAAATGTATATGTTTAGGGAAAGGATCTATCTTGAATTAGAGACGATGCAGAATATGGGGAGGGGGGTATTACTGTACTTCAGTTACAGCGTTGTCGAGAGTGGAGGCATTGGCTGGAAACGCAGGCCTGGGGAGTATATATGTGGCTGAGGTGGGGAGACACATGGATGCAGGTGGGGTACAGTGTAGAGAAGGTGTGGAACATCTTTTCTGACTGCTTCTCTGTGTTTGTGTTTTTCTCCCATAGAATTGGACGTAAATTCATCTGCTGAGATTAAAGTACATGGAGGAGATTTTGGAGAACTGAGGAAAGACAAACTAATTTTGTTTAGAAGAGTTAGAGAGAACATCCAGCACAGAAATACAGTATGTGTGTGGTTGTAGGTATACCGCAGAGGCTCTGAAATCAATATTTCTGGTTGCATCCTGGCTCTCTCTTAGTAAGTGTCTGGCCCTGGGCTAACTACTTACAATTCCTACACTTCAGTTTCTTAATCTATAAAATGGGGAGAAAAATAGTCCTTATATCACAGGGTGCTCTGAGGATTAAATGAGCTACCCTCCTCCCACTACACACACATATCAGAGAGTTCCTGACATATATGATGTGCTCAGTAGGTATTTCAAATTATTAAAGTGAAGTTTTTACTTTAATAATTCTTACTATATCTGTATTGGTTTTTCCCCATATGTTCTAAAGCACTTCCAAACTCACTATTGGATTTGATTTGAACCCCTGGAAAAAAATGGAGGTAAAATTAGTTGGATTCTCCAGGGACCCAGGGAAGAGTTACTGTTGCAGCTTGAAGTCTGAAGGCATTTACAGGCAAAATTCTTTCTTGTTGAGGAGGCCTCAGCCTTTTGTCTTAAGACCTTCAACTGACTGGATGAGGCCCACCCATGTTCTGTAGAGTAATCTGTTTTATTCAAATGCTACTGATTAAATATTAATAAAATAAAATAAAAAATACCTTCATAATATCATCTAGATTGGAGTTTAATCAATAAAGTGGGTGCCATGATCTAGCCAACTTAACACTTAAAATTAATCATCACATGGTATAACCAGAAAGGAGGCTAGAATCTCATCTTCCAATTCTTATTATTTTGTTCTTTTCCCTACTAGCTGTTCTAGATGTCTCTAAATCTGAGTATTTGGTATGCAAATTTGGGCTTTCCTATAATTTCACAGAAATGTGTCTAGTAAATTTTCACTTTGACAAAAATTTAATAAAACTATCAAAGGTCAATGGAGTATGGAAAGGATGTGGAAATAAAAACAAACAAATGACACATAAATAATTATTAACAAGGTAGTCTTATTTTTATATCATGTATCTCCTCTTCAAACTGAAAAAGAATAGTATCATGAGTTCCATATGATAAACAAGCAGATACTATGAGAGATTATGATATATGCTCTAGAGTACACCTGGTGAGTCTACGATTCAAATGTGGAAATCTGTGATTTCTGAGTGTAAACTCTTTTTAGTCTGAATGTTCTGCCTCCTGGTGAACTTGAAAATAAGGCTCAAGTTTGAGTTCAGGTTCTACCAATGATTGACCATGCTACTTGGCATGTCTCTTAACTGATGTAAGTCCTGATTTCCTTCTTTATAAATGATAAAAATAATATCTGTCCATCCTCTCTAGCAGTACTTTTAGAGACCCAGATGAGATCATTTAAAAATTGCAGCTACATGATCACTGCTGATATCAGAACCCCATATGATTTTAAAAACAGAGGGCTTCGAGGTGTTGCAATTCATACTGATTATCGTTACCGCTATCATATTTTAACAACAAGTAAAAATTAATTCGATTTAAGGTAAGAAATGTTGGCTACTTGATAAGAATTCAAGTTTGCATTCAGTAAATCGCAACATTGCATTTAGTCCCAAAGAAAAGTACTAACAAAATACATTTTAATTTGGAAAGGCATGTTTTCAGCTGGATGCTTTTACTCTGCTGACACACACCTGCCACATAATGCCAGAAGCAGAACTGGACTCATATGATTAATAGACACATCTCACAATCATTTCTAGGGGATGGGCCTGCTGGGCTCCAGTCATTTGGGATTTATTTAACCTCAGTTCTGTGACAGGCCAGCAAGAGCCAGAGATATAAAGCAGCTAAAATGATGACAAAATTCTACAACTTACTTGAGGAGATTTTTTTTTAAATAACTTTCATTTCCTCCAACGACAATAAATATCTCAGAGACTGTTCTTTATGTTTGATTTCAATAATGAAATCCATAAATTACTAAATTAATAAAGTCATTCAGCAATAGAAAGTACAAGAACATTCCATTATTTGTGGTTAATGATACTTTCTGTGGTCAAAACTTTTTGTCTGTGGGAAGCAATTTAATCACTAGATGTGATAATCTTCTTATTCTAATTATCTTCCTTAAAATAATTTAGTGATTCTGATATAATATTTTCAGTGCTGTGAAAATGAAAATTGGGTCATGTCTATTAGAGTCACTGTACTTCCTTTCATTTCTATATTTTACTTATAAAAGTGATAATTCATCTTTTGTTATATATTAAACAATATTAAACTGTATGTAGTTACACACACATACACTTCCATAAGGAATAAAAAAACTAAAATATGATTTAGTTTGGACAAGTGGGTAAACTCCAACAATCTAGATTAGATAGATAGATAGATAGATAGATAGATAGATAGATAGATAGATATATCTGTAGATATAGATATCTGTATAGATAGATATAGATAGATATAGATATAGATATAGATATAGATATAGATATAGATACAGATATAGTCTATCCGATGATAAGGTCTATAAAATCTCATTTAGCTCAAGGAGAAATATGATTTACAGGTACTTTCAGAGGATATCAGTTGAGCACATTCACATTCTTGTCATTCTATTGCTCTTGACTTATCATGATATGTTTCTCTAACTTTATAAATGCTTCAGTAGCCAACCTAAAAAGTCATCTCTGATTTCTGGCCCATACAATGATTCTTCTAGAACGATACTCGAGTCACATTTATAAAATGCAAATCACATTAATCTTCATCTGTTCTTTCATTAATTTAATTTTAATTTAACTATTATTTGTTGATCAACTGTGACAGGTGATTGGGGTACAAAATTGAATTAAACAGGGTCAGTGGATTTAAAGGCTGATAGTTTAGGAGTGGATTCAAGAACACATACAGTCTTAAAAAATGTGGGCAATGTTAGATACCAATCTTTCTTTCCTCATTTATTAGATCAGTGAATATTCATTGATTGAGTACTTAGGACATGTCAGACAATGTGCTGGTAAAGAACTTGGAATTTAAGAAAAATATAAACACAACTCCTATTTGCAGGAGCAAACTGTCTAGTAAGGAACATAAACATAAAGAGGCCATTGGAATGCAATTTAGGAAATCCGATGAAGTGTGTCTATTGATTAATTAATTTGTCAATTTTATCACACAAATAGCTTACCGTTCATAGAGAATAGGTTTACAGGCAAACAGTGATAGATATGTGTGTTAGAAAAATAAGTAAAGTGCTATTCTATCAATGAGTAAAATGGTTAACAGACATTGGGTTGAACAGAAAATAAGCAATGAAGGAGTGTAGATTGCTTTGTGAAGTGTGTGGAAGAAAAGGGTGGGAAACAGATTGAGGGGAAAAGTGAGTTAAATGAAGTGATACTTATTTTGTAGGCATAGGTATTAAAAAAACAAGAAATTGTTGTGGGGAAAAAAATTCCTTGATTTCAAACTCATCTTGGTCAGTTCCTCAGTGTGTGACCCTCAGCTTATTACATAGCCACATTTTTATTTTTAGAGTAGGAAGAAAAATATCCCCTCTTGGGTTGCTGTGAACAATAATTGAAAGAAAGTAAAATGTTTGACACAATTACTGACTCTAGGAAGAACTCAAGGGCAGACAGAATAACAAGGAACTTAATGAAGATGATGAAGTATTTTGCTCTTTGCACTTTCAAGACCTCTAACCGAATTCATTATTCACTTAATATGTCACAAAGTTGAGTTTGTTTTTTATCCCTATTTCTTGACACCCCTCTTTAACCTACTCCATTTCCACTGACCTGTGGGAGTTTCCCTGGACATAACAAAACCATTTTATGTCAAAACATCTCTAACCACATGGTTACTTTTATCTGGAATTCTCTCTCCCCCACTTTTGCAAAACTCACACCATTAACCTTGAATTCAACTTGGCTTTCAATAACTATGAGATCCTGCTGAAACCCCTCTATCCTAGTGAGAGCTCACCATCACTTTATGTGCATCCACATAGCACTCTAGACACTCTTGTCTTATAAGCGCTATATGGGTTCATTCTACTGTTTTGCCTAAATAACTACCTTCTCATTTGTCACGGCCTTAAGGATAACCTAACCATCAAGACTTCCTCAATTTTGCAGCCTGAGTACCCAGCACAGTGCCTGGTACACAGTAGGGCTAAACATTTCATTTTAATACATAAAGAGCTTTGTGTAGATTTATGCAGTTACAACAACAGAAATGAATTAAAAAAAAAACAACATACTGCATGAAAGCAACATGATTGAGGAGGGCCAAAACGAGCCTAAGATGTTGCAGCAAATAGAGGACAAAGGATCTTCTGCAATGATACACATCACTCTCTTGATGACTTCATGCGTGTCTAATTCATCAGTACATAGGTAAATCCTAAACCCAACATGTGTCACCAAACTTTTTTACCTTACTCCATCTCTGCATTCAATCTATTCAGGCTGTTGCAATATCTTGCTATGTATTTTCTAGCTGTCAGTCTCACTCACTTGTCCCCCCAAAACTATATTTCCACATACAAACTAGGGTGAATTTTATTAAGCATGTATCATTCTTAAGTCATAAAAACCATCATTGTCCATAAATAGTGTCCAGATGAGTAAGAATACAATCTACATTCTAACCAGGGCCCATACATAGCCTTTGCTTGCCTCTCCAATTCCATCTTGCAGTGTTCCCTATGCGATATCGCAAATACTAACATCATGAAATATATACTCTTTAGTTCTTCCTAGACGTAGCTCCTTCTTGACATTTAGGCTTTAGTTTAAATAGTTTCTCCTCAGACAGACAGTTTTTCTGAACACCTTTTAGGACTGATTTTCGCTACATATAAACAATGCAAAAGAAAACCTAATAAATAAAGATACGATTAAATAAAAATGGGCTTCTCACAAAATATAAGTAGTCAGGGTAGGACTGAGTTATAGCCAGGTCTGTCCTTCAATTACTATTTGAATGGATGGGTGGGGGTCGCAGTTTCAAGGTTATCTTACAGGAAAGAAAGGACACATGACACTTTCCATGTTTGTGATCTGCTTGAACTTAGTCACTTGGCAAAGTAAATTGGTAAGTAGAGCCTTTGAGCTTGTCAAATTAAGTCAGACGTCTTTAGGGAAAGAAGAAATAAAAAGCGGATGTTAGGTCAGTAGCTGGCAGTCTTGGCCATAATTCTCTGCATAAATTTTCAGCATTTCCCACCTTATACAACTATGTATCTCTCACTATTACATCATACTGTCTTATGTGATTTCTTGCATAGAACCTATTCACCCCTGAAGCCAGTGCATATATTTTTATATTGGCTTACAACCTAGAACCACTATCTCCCCAGGTACATATCCATGGAGCCTTATCTCCGCCTAGTCACCACGATTCCCTAGTGCCTGAGACATCACCTGCATCTAGCAGGTCTCAATTCCTAGTTCATAAATGAATAAGTAATCTCATAAAAACATTAGATAATACCTGAGATGTTATGTGACAGTTTGAGTATTTTTGTTGCTTTTTAAAATTTATATTAACTAAAATGAAGTTTTTAAGTAATTCCCTATAGTGCCTCAACTTTTCTAACGAACATTATTATTATTTTGTTATTGGTCTTGTAAGTTCTCAAAAAAATATATACTTTTCACTCTTTGTTACAGAAAGACCACTTGGTCCCCACAATGTCAACACACATTTTATTCAGCATTTGGCACCTGAAAAATAGTTTATTTGTAAGTTGTTGAAAACCTATTCTGACCAATTTGGACCATAAAAAGTTACATTACATAATTAATAGAGGGTTTGAAAATCCTGATCACAGGGAGAGTGGTGATGTGTCTGGGACTCAGTATTAACTAGAAATGGGAATTTGAATTCTGTCATGTCAGCACTAAGCTATCATTCTCTTGACCAACAGAGAAACGTTTTTCTCATGGAGTCTTAGGGTTTCCAGCAGGTCCAAAAGTTGATATTTTAAAACTTTTAGGGCTGGTCGAGTGGCTCAGTTGATTAAGAGCTCACTCAAGAGTGTGAGCTCTGAGCAACAGGGTTGCCGGTTTGATTCCCAGCCCTAGCTGAGATGCTAACAGGTGGCAAGATGGCTCAGCTACAAAAAAAATTAAAAAAAAAACAAAAAAACTTTTGCCTCCTATTTGGCAAAATAAATAAATGAATGAATACGTAAATAAATAAATAAATATTCATTATATATATATATATATATATATATATATATATATATATCACTTAATGAATCATACTAAGTGTCAGGATCATAGACACATAAGAATAAGAGGGTTGCCCAGGATTCATATGGTTAGAGCTTGGAAGAGAGCAGTTGTCAGAAGATGTCAGGAAAGGGGGAGAAATCAGGCAAGTGGGTGCTGAGCAGAGAACAAACATTCATGGCGATGGACATATATGCACGCACTATTATTTTTCTTAATGTTAGCTCACAAAATTATTGATAGGGGGTATATTGATTCTCAACAAAGCGTTAAGCAAATGTGTCAGAAATGTGTAGAAACATAAATGTCATGCCACTGGTGTATATATGCCAAGGCATGGATTGAGTTCATTTGAAACAATGAATGTATAATAACAAAGCAATTGGAGTGGTATCTAGATGTATATGCTAACACTGAGTCCCTCTCACATTCCTAATATCTGTTCTCATTTCAAACACACACATATTCCCTAAGAATAACACTACTTATCTTTTTAAATAAAAGCCTGTGTTCTCTGTATTCCGGCAAATTGCCTAGTGTATTTATTTGACTCCTGCAGCTACAGTTACAGCCTTAACTCCAAGGAGAGGAACAATATTAACATACAGTAAATGCAAGCTTAACTAAGCTAAGTTTACATAAAATTGTTAAAGCCAGTGTATAGTCAGATAAAACCTTTTTTATTTTGTCAAGTGAGAATTTAAAAGCCTGATGATGTAAAAAAAAAAAAAATGGGTAAAGGTGACCACTAGATTTTTATTGGAACTTTGAAAGATTCAAAATAGTTTTCCAGTGTATGGCTATAAAATATTTACACATGCATATTATACAGTGTTCTTAATATTTCAGTTTAGATATTTCAGTAGTTCATGAGTATTAATAGTATATATGCAATTCTTTCCTCTGCTTCCAGCTATGAGCTCAAGATTGCTTCCTGAAGGGAACAAAAGTTCCTCCCCAGTACTTTGCTTCCCTGCTCCCCCACCATTTTATCACACACCCTAGCTTGCTAAGAAGATCAAATCCATATTTAAATACTGATGTGATAAAAAAAATATTTATCAGGGAAAGATAGGGATATCCGTTCTATTTGAATTAAAATTGCTGGAGACATTTCAAATTTTATCTGGCATAAGCGAGCATAGTTTGCAAATAATAAGTTGGAGAAGTCTCCAGAGCATACTGGTATTTGCCAACTGAAGGCTGGATTTAAATAATTAGTGAAATCACCATTTGTGTGCTAGAAATGTGATATTTTTACTCTGCACATTACTGCTGCAGAGAGCGAATCCAGAATGCTTGGCTTCCAGACACTTGAAGATCTACTGTCTTGACTGAGCCATAGGGAAAATTTTACCTTCAGCTGAGAGTCAAGTTGTGTTGGTAAAAGTGAATCATTAAGAGGAAAATAACAAAATTAAAAATCTCCTCATGGAAAAGCAAGACTTACTAATGAGCACAAAACATTAGAGCCAATTTTTTTTTCTGGTTTTAATCACAGGATGTGGCATAATTTTTTTACATGTCCACGGTGTTTTGTCCTTGCGCAGGTCCACTCAGGATGGGAGATATCAGGAATGTAACCTCAGGGAGCTAGACATATCTCATTGTGACCTATTAAGAAGTTTGGGGCGTCTGCTGGGAGAAGAGGAATGTGCTATATTTCTAACTTAGCAAAATTTGAGGCTTCCTGGAGCTATGAAAGATAACCAAGATGAATGAGAAATCTATCATCAAGTCGTGCCTGCAGCATCTCCATGAGGCCTGATTATATACATTAAAAAAAAAATGTTTTCAAACTGGAAACACAATGGCCAGCTATGCCAATATTTCCTCAGCTTGAAAAAATCCGTTTGTCATAATTCTTGTGGCTTGATGGGCATAAGTAGGAAATTTTCTTTTTATACCAGCCTGTCATTTTCAATCACTATTTACATGAATTTAAAAAAGTTTTATTTTTATATTTCCCATTTATTTCTTTACTTACATGTTATATATAACCACCCACTGCAGTTTACAAAGTGTTAATAAAATACTTAGCAACACAAACACATTTCCTCCCTGTTTCTGCCTCAGTAAGTTGGTTTTTGTAGCTGGGACAATGACTGGTTTTCAGAACATTATTGGGAAATAACTCAGAAAAAGAGATAAATAGTGCGGATTTATTTGCCTTCTAGCCCCTTCTACTTTTACAGCACACATATAATTTTAGCACTCTTTTCTTCCATGACAGCTTGTGACGTGAGTCAATCAATACTAGGCTCATCTCCACTTGTTTGCTGGGAACTTCAGAGCAATTGTACAGCACAACTGTATCGATCCATAAATAAATGGTAAATGCCTTGACTGACAGTCTTCTAGTTCTGTAGAAATTATAACACGAACACAAATATTCTAAAGTAACATACCTTACTGGAGAGGACATGTTTAATCCTCAATGGATACCAAAAGGAAGTAGAACAGCAAGGCCCAAGACTTTCCTTAATCAATAACTATATCCATAGGCCCACATGTTATCATTTTTAACACGTATAATTCTCCTTACATATTAGACCGTTGATATTGGCAATATTGCTTTTGGGAAACCAATATTGAGGAAAGTATGACACACACAAAAATGACTGAGTAAAATCTTAGAACTTACTACTGTAACAGCTCTTTCTTTTTAGGATAGATGGTGCATACTATCCAGACCCCAAATAGAAAGTGGTGTGAAAAAAAAATAGACAATAAAGTTTTGATACATTGATAGCTCAGGTAAGGTGGTCACAAGAAGAGAAGGTCATACACTCTCCAGGTTCCACCCATTGCTCCCTACCCTCCACTCCCCAGGTAAGACGTTTATGGCTTTCAACACCAAGGAATGAAGGGCTTCTGCATAATTCCTATAACTTTGTCAGACAAAGTGACTTTTTTTTTTTCTATGACAGGCTGGTCAGTGGTGTCTCTGAGGCAAAAGATGACAGCAGTACTAAGATTATATAGGAGATAGTAAAAACTGAAAATTAGGTAGACTCATTTTAGTTTCCTTATCAAGACAATCCATTGTAGTAATTTACATAAACTAAAGGAATTGAAAAGAGTAATTTTGTGAAAATCAGTTATCACAAATGTCTGTAAGAAGCCCATGTCCTTTTGTGGGATTCTTCTTATCTGGTTATTGTTGAAAGTATGTCAAGTGATGATACACCTAATGAGTGTATATTTTTAACCCTCACTAATTCTCAACAGATTGTGAGATGAGATGCATCATAAGTGATATCACAATCAGAGGTATTAAACCAAATAATAGAAAGTGAACGAACTATATGTCTTGACTCTGGAAATGACCCATTTTTATCCTTTAAAGAAGGGATTTTAGTTTTTTGGGTTGTTTTTTTTTTTTTTCATTTTTAAAGAAGAAGTTACAGTGCTCAGTACAGTTTTGAGCCTGAGATTATATTTAGATGTCCAAAGATTAATTATGAAATAACTAATGCTTTATTGGTTAAGTTCAACATGTATATGTGTACATTCATGTGAATGTATAATAAATATATATCTATGAACCATGTGGAATTGCTCATCCATAATCATTTTTGAACTCCAAAATGGAAATTTGTATAATTCAACCTGTAGTTGATAAATCCATAAAATGGAAAGGAATTATTTTTTTCCTTATGGTTGCTCCTCAGTTTTCTGGCACATGGGAAGTGTTTAAAACTTATTAGTGCTTCCAATTCAAAGGAAGTGGCGTAACGCAAATACCACCATTAGCAACAATGGGCCTCTTTCCTTAGCAGATAACTGTCTTTCCACCAAGATCAATGGCATATGGACAGCTTTTCAGTAAAAAAAAAAAAAAAAAAAAAAATCTTAGGAATGAAAATGTTTTACTGCTCTTTCTCATGTGAGTTTGTAGATCTGAGCTTTTGTTATTGTTGTCCCCACCATGATATAAGTATCAGTATCATTCTGGCTCTGTTCTCTAGTCTGTCATTTTATTCCTTGAAATTACTGTGGTATTAACTTACATTTTCAAGTGTCAGTTAAACATGAATTGATCACAGATATTAATGTCTGAAACTATTAAAAGATACAACATTCTTCCTATGAAACCACAGAATATTAGATTTGAAAGGAATTTATAAACAAATTACTTCAACCTTCAAGAAATGTATAAAAGTAAGAAGTGCTCTAGAAATTATAGGCGATTACCCCAAGATCATGAAGCTAAATAGCCGTTTTCTGTTTTTCTGACTGCTACCTAGGTAAACACGCCACCTACCTTTTAAATGTAATTTGGGAATTCAAGTAAAGTATTTCCTCAAAAAGCTACACTCTCTCAACATTGGTCATAGTGGGTTTATGTGTTTAGGTTTATTTTACTTTTTCAACAGGTATGACATTCACTCCCCAACAATGATCAAGTGACTCCAATTCAGGTGTTTGTTCAACATTCTGTTCACACAGCTTATCTCCAAGGCTGTGTGCATAATATGTAATCTACCTATCCCAGATGCTGGCAAATCACTTCCCAATTGCAGAGCCTGGGGTTCAAATGCCCACGTGACCTTGTAGACAGACGTCCCAGGCCTGTATGTCCCAAGCAACATTATGTAATCCTATACAGGTTTTATGGTAGAAAGAGTCAGTGTTTGAGTTCAGAAGTTAAAATGTCTCTCCATTCAAATCAGATACATATAATAAATGCACTTTCAAAGAAAACAGTCGACAACAATCAAAAAATATTTAGTGCCGGCCCAGTGGCTCAGTTGGTTAAGAGTTCACTCAAGAGTGCCAGCTCTGAGCAAAAGGGTCGCCAGTTAGATTTTCGGTCTGAGCTGAGCTGCCACTGAGCTGCCAACAAGCATGATATTCAGCTAAAAAAAAAAAAAAAGATATTTAATGATCATAGGGTTATACCTGTGATACCATAGATGAAGCTATTATTTATTTTGAGAATTTTCTTTCAGCTAATGGGCACAGGGGAAACAGTCTAATATTCTCAGATTTCAAGAAAATGGTCTGACCCAACTGTAGATATCAGCAATGTATGTCTACCCTCTATAATGTTATTATTTCTTCTTTCAGAATAAAGGTATCTGGCTAATATTTTAGCAAATTTGAAAATTCTTTTCTTCTATATAGCTATTGACAACTGTAATAACAGATTATTTTATTAAGGAAAAAAATTCACTTTACTACATATTTGGGAGTTTTGTTCATTTTAATACTCCATTTGCCACCTGGTTATCCAGAAAATAGACAAAGTTTTTTTTTTCCCTTTTCTAAATGGGAGAGAGAAAAAGTGAGAGAGAGAGAGAGAGAGAGAGAGAGAGAGAGAGAGAGAGAGAGAGAGAGAGAGAAGATGCAGAGCAGAGAAGTAATTTCAGTGATGGTTCCATTATTCAGAATTCTTTTTTTGCCCAGAAATCAACCATGCATGAATTAAATATATCTCAGTTTCCAAGGTGAAATGTTTCCTCTAGCAAATTTCTTACTTTTCCCTGGACAAATGGATATACAGGCAAAGATCTTAATAATTAATGACAAAACTTGAAAAAAAAATGGCCATTGTAATATTAAAACCATATAAAATAATATTGATCTATTCCATCTAACTATAGAGTTAGCAGGGATAGGATTATATTTGTCATTAAAGAAAAATTTTTTTTTTTTTACACAACAGTTGCATAGGCAAAATTCGGTTGTCAATTTTTAGTTCAAGGTTTCTTTTCCTTGGAAAAACAAGGACCCTAAGAAGTCTCTTGTCACTGATTTTTAACTATTTATTTCACAATTTTGACATAGACAACAGCAATTACAACAGGAGTCATTTATTTTGGTATACAACATATAAAACAGTTATTAAAATAAAAACTATGCCTTAGGAGGTTAATTTCTTTATTAACTGAAAGTCCTTTATATCTTAGCTCAAATTTATTAACAGTTTTAAAATAAAGCAAGTATTGGAGGGAATTTTCAAAATATTTTGTTTTGAGAATTAGAAAGTTTCATGGAAAACTCTTATGGCCTTTGAGATATTAGCAGCATTTCTCTATTTCCAAGTCTGTTTCAAGGTTATTTTTATATATTCCAAAAACTCAGATGTCAGTTCTCAAAAACCAAAAAGGTTTCATAAGCCCTGACAAATTAGTCACTGTAATATTCACCTTAAGCAAAATCACAAGAGCAAGAAATACATCATAACTATGGTGGCTCCCAAGATTCACTCATTGATTCCAAGCACAAAGTGACTGTTTAGTGCATGGAGGCACTATCTTTGCTTTGTGGGTATTAAAAATGGAATACACCACAGAATCTTCTCTCAAGGTACTTGCATTTAAATATGGAAGATGTACCTTATTGTCAGTTTTACTAAGATGATAAACTTTCATTGTTTCAAATCTTATCCCCATTGCAGGATTACTCATTGGTTGAGAGCCTCAATCAGGGAGGTGATGGCAAAATATAATTTACATGTCAAATCCAGCTCCTACCTTTTTGTATATATAGCACGTGAACAAAGAATGCTTTTAGATTTTTAAATAGTTGAAAAGAGTGAAATTTTCAAATAGTTTTATTAGAGCACAGCCATACTAATTCTTTTATGAATTTTCTATGACTGCTTTCACATTTCAAGATCTAAGTAGCTGTCATGGAGAGTGATGCAATACCCTTGATTTTGCCTCTTGGCCTGCAAAGCCTAAATTATGTAGTCTCTGGACATTTTTTTGCCTAAAAAGTTTGTTGAGACCTGACCTAGATTTTGAAGTATCAGGTTATTCTGTGGCAGAATGTAAAGTTTTGAGATTCTTTGCATTTCATGTAATTTATATCAATAAAATAGAACCATCTTCTCTTTTGAATATCAAGTTATATAGGTAGTAAGGTTATATCTTCTGACTTACAGAAAAGTTTCCACTCTTTCTTTATAAAAATGCTTGCTAGTTTGCCCCAATTTTTAGAAATGCTGTCATAACAACCATTCAGAATTCAAATTCTATTCCAATATTTACAACAGGTGTCCATTTCTGTATTAATCTCAGAACCTCAAAAGCACATCGATAAAGATTGTGAGTGGGTGAGTGTGAGTGGGTGAGTGTGAGTGTGTGAGTGTGTGTGTGTGTGTGTGTGTGTGTGTGTGTACATATGCTTTCACTCCAGGTTTTTTAATCCTTAACTTCCTTCTGAGCATTTCTTCTTTTTTTTTCCTTTAGGGAGAGGTTTCAGACTATGCTTTCCTATTTCAAAAATAATGAGAGCTATCAATATTTTTAAAAAGTAGCGTGAGTCTGTGTTTATCTAGCCAATTCCTTAAGCTGCAAGTACAAATCAAGATAAAGTAAAATCTGAATTTTTTTGCACCAGAAACATTTTTAGAGGCCTAGATAACAAATACTATGTTTTAAATATATTTAAATATTTAGTAATTTTTCCAACATTTAATTTTAATAATTTTAATGCATTTATAAGACACAAGAGGAAACAAAATAATTTCAAAACTCTTTTATGGTATAGTTTGTAAGAAGAATTAAGTAGTAATATCACATTAAAATTGTAAAATTATTTAATAATAGGCTACTAGCAAAAGTTGAGCAATGGGTGGCTTTTTTCAAATGAGTACATATTGATATAAGTATGCAAGTATGTTGTCTGTGTGTGTGTCTGTGTGTAAACTAATTTTAAATGTAAAGACTAGTGCATGTCAGGAAAAGCATGCCAAACAAAGGGAAAAAGAAACACTATGAACTTAATTTTAACACCAAAAATTTAGAATGTAACTCACTGTATTTTTCAGGTAAGATATCATATACAATGAAAAGGACAATTTGGACATCATTTGGCAAAAATTAATATGATATAGTGCTACTCTAATGACTTCTGTGATTCGTTTCATATTTAATATTTAATATTTAATATTATTTTAAATTAACATATAAAAGGCAGATGTACAGGTACACCAAGAGGCTCGATAAGGATATTCATTACTGTGCTATTTTAAAAAGCAAAGCTCGCCCCAGGATTCCATCCTCCAGGGGTTTCCCAGTGTTATGCTATGTTCAGACACTCAGTGTAGATTCCAGAAGTGCTTGTGGTCAGTAGCACGTGGTGAAGAGTATCTGCTTAAAAGTAAAATACCTATATTAGATCACTAGGTTTGAGGAGCATGAAGATACGTCCTAGTCTCTACTAGTTTGCCATTGTAGCCTGACAGCAGTCATAGCCAATATGTAAATAGATGAGAGTGGCTGCGTTCCCACAAAACTTTATGATGGACATTGACATTCAAACTTCACATCATTCTCACAGGTCACAAGACATCATTCTTCATTTCCCTGCTTTTTAACCATTTAAAAATGTAAAAACCAGGCTGTACAAAAACCCTGTGGTGGCCACATATGGTGTGCGGGCCTTAATTTGGCAGCCTCTGAACTAAAACCATGTTTTTCAATATATACCCAAAAAACATTATCCTGAATGAAAATAGTAGGTGTGTTAGTCATCCTTCCCCATGTTATGCTGAGATAACAAACAGCCTTCAATCTCACTGTCATTGCAACAACCAAGTTTAGGCCTGGTTCATGTTACACATCAGGCTGCAGGTCAGCACCATTCGGTGGGACATTTACTCCATCCTGAGACCCTGGTTAAAGGAGCAGGGCTTACATTGAAAACAAACAAACAAAACCAAATCTATAATCTAGTTATATATGTATTTAGTAAAACATAGACAAGTATAATATAATCAACTTCAGTTTGGGTTCAGAAGTAAGGGAATGGATTTGGAAAAAGTAACTGAGTAAATTATAGCTTAATAATCATTCAAAGCAAACATTTTCTTAACTTATTTGTGGCAAGAGTTTAGAGGCATTTATCATAGAGAAATCAATCTTTTATTTTCGTTTCACACGGTCTTCTATTAACCCAATTACTATATTTATCAGCTTTACTTCTATAATATATTTCTACACATTAAAAAGAAATTATATTATGTCAAAAAGAAAGAATTTACATTGCCCCATAATTAACTGAATGTTGTGTAGGTTACCTTAAACTCTATTAGAATTAAATTACCTTTACTAAGCTGTCTGAATAAAATGGTCTCTGATAGTTTTATCACACCATTTTGTCAAGACTTGTTTACAATTTCTAAGAATTAGAGGTAGAAATAATGTTTAGTAGGAGGTATTGTTTGTGATTAGTATGGAGTATTTCACCACTTTTAATTTGTATTCTCTTTCCATATGATCCTATCCCCTATGCCATTTCTCTTAACTGGACAAAAAGAGAGCTTGAGTGGACTTTTCCACATTACTTTCAAATATGTGTAAATAAAGTAGTGATGTCCTACCATTGCTGAGATTGCACTTCTTTCCTAACAGACAATTTAAAATTAATGAAAAAAAACTCGAGGCTATTATCAGCTATACTATCAGCTAAATATTTAAAATATGCAGTGGATTCTATAATCATCTTTCAAAGCAGTGTGTTCTTTAAAGTTCCTTCAGAAAACTGATCATCTAGGAGCAAGAATAAATATATTTTTCCAGATCTTAGAAGGAAATTGTTCCCTCTATGATTGAGTCTGGAAATGGCAGTCTGTGGCATTCTCTTCCTCAAAACACTAAATCTCTGTTTCATAAGGTATCTTGAAAATAGTATGCTAGTATGAATGGGGAGAGGCGGTATAAAAGCAGAGATTTTCTTACACAGGACTAGATTTTCATTCAATTATATACCAACCATTATGCTTCCAAATCTTAAAGCTTTTATATATGATTTTAAAAGACATTATTTTATTTCCTTTTTACTATTTTATTATAGTTTATTTTTTCACTTGTGGTGCTGTCATCTGAGATATCTGATCCTCTACCCCTAATTCATCCTACTTCCCTGAAATTATTCTACTTTCCTTCAGGAGAGCTGGTCTGGTAGGAAGAACCAAGCTATAAATCCCACAACACAACGTGTGGGAATTTAGGCCCAATCTTACCTCTCCCAACATTTCACTCCATACCTTACTTCATGCCCACTCAGTCCCTTGTTACATGTAGCTTGGGGTCTGGACTTTGCATTTGAGTTTGCTCTTTTCTTCGCCACGGTGCCAGAACTCAGAATAACAAGCAGCAAATTAAAGGTACACAGCACACTATTAATATTTGAGGACTAAATGAATGGTTGATTTTTCACCTAAATTTCCTACTCTTTCAACAAATCAGTGATGAGGAAATTGTTCAGTTCATGATTACTCACCCTCATTTTACCTGTAACTAAAACTTACTTGAAAATTAGAGTATGGAGGGCAGATTGAACATTATTTAATTTTAAGATTGCTATCAGTTTCCTAATCATTTTCTAAAAACAAGTCATCTTAAGATTTAAAAAGGCTTAAATCTTTTAAAAGCATGAATCAATAAGCTCTACCAATTGAAGAAAATTTTTGTGTTCTACAACAAATATTTAGGAGAATATTTTCCAAGGAATCCTTTCCAAAGTCTTTTTATGTTTGATTTGTAAATAAGTACAGGGATTTTCCTTGTACTCAGCAAGAGGAGAGTGAAAAGTGTGTCTATTCCATCTCTCTGGAAAGGAAGCTCCCATATATTGAGTTTTTATGCTGTTCATGATGGACTTGTTTTCTTTCTGTATGAAAGAGTTCCTTTTGCAACATAACAACAATTTAATTTATACAAATCTTAAGATTAGGTTTCCTGCTTAATTTGGCATAAGATTAAAATTATATTTAGAAATGTCAGGTATATATTCATCATTGACAATTGAAACTAAAGTCTGTAGTTTGTATGCAATGTTGGCTTAAGAAATGCCTCTTTGGATTATGAATACTTTCTTTCGAGTTGTTACAATAAAAGTTTTATTTGTGACTTTCATCTTAAAAAGAGCAGAGAATCTCCTGATAGCTTTAAGGTTTTGTAAACTCTGGGTTTATTGTATGTTTCTGAAGCTTTCTGAATAACTTATTTAGCAGAAGCATATAGCACAGCAATCTCTGAAGCATAGAAGTTATATCAAGGAGCAACTTGGTGGTATACATCTAATCAATATTTCCTTAGCTTTAAGGAATTAGAAATTTAAGAGCAAGTTGTGCTAAGAAACACAAATTTGCCTAGAGTATTAGAAATAAAAAATTAAATGACCATCTTAATACATTTTTTAGGCTATATTCCCAACTAATTATGTGCTTGATAACATTGTCCATTATAAAAATAAATGTATAGTGTGTCATTGAGAGTTACTAAATATTCCCTGGAAGTCAATTCAATAAACATGAAAATGAAATTAGGAAAGTAATTTTCAATGAGACAAGGGTGCGAATGCATGCATAATTCAATGATATATTGATAAATCAAATATGTATCTCTCAAAAATGAATACTAAAATGCTTCCAATTACTGTTATGTGCTATGTTAATTGTGAAAATTTTCACAATTAGTGTGGTGTAAATGATTGTATTTCCACTATGTCACAATGGTTGCTTACAAAATAAAGCAGTCACTAATCAGCTTTTTTTCTTTCTTTACTCATCAGTCAATTTGAGTAAATAATTCCGATTAATTTTATATGTAATGAAAAATAAACAATTCTGCCTTTGTTTTATACACTATAAAACAAATATCAACAAAAAAGTAATTAAAATACATCAATTTTTTTTTTTTTTTTTTTTTTTTTTTTTTTAAGGGCAGTGTCACCAGCCCTCATATCTGAGATCCGAACCAGGGCTACTGGCATCCCAAGCCAGCTTTTAACCACCGCGCCACTCAGCCGGCCCTAAAATATATCAAGTTTAATACCCTATAAATGTAGCGATCTAGCATCATAGTAATGGTACTGATTCAACTTAGCACCTTATTATCTAAGAATGCTAGAGGCGATACTGGTTCTGAAAAATGAAGATTCATTTTAAAATTGTGAACATCTGACTGCATTTTAACTAAGGATGCTTTCGTTCACCTCCCGGTTTGCTAAATTTTTATCATGAGCTATCATGTAAATTTTATCAAGTGCTTTTCCTGAATCTATTATTTTATGATTTGCTTATTGCCCCTTTATGTGGTTAAGATACCTGAAATGCACTGATTGACCTTTAAAATTGATAAATCTCATAAGCATTATTCTGAGTAAAATAAACGAGACTCAGTAGACTATAAAATATGTCAGTACATTTAATTATATTCCCCAAACTGGCAAAACTAATGGAAGCTATTACAGGTCCAAGTGTGCTCACTGCTTTTGGAGAGAAGGAGGTAGGGATTCAGAGAATGCAGGGCTTCTAGTTCTCACTCGGGATTTCCATTCTCATGATTTGTGTTCCTTTCTGTATATATGTTATGTTTCAAGAACTTAAAATAATTAAAGCTTAGGTAAATATGGATTAATCAATTATGGTTTGGGGAAGAGTAAAAAATTCTCATAGAAAATACATACATGGTGTATTTTATGATATTTTGCTTATGTTAAAAATGCATATTTCATTTCCTTATTAAGTTTCACGCTGAATATTAATGATAAGAAATAAATGGCCTCACAGTGTAACTTTGATTTTTAGGATATGGTCTATATGAATAAAATTGTCATTTCCCAAAAGTGAAAAGATGGAATAATCCTTGACATGACAAAGATTATCAACAAGATTTCTCTGGTTATACTTTCAGGAATATCTATATGAATTATAAATCAAACTAATGAAATGAATCAGTGAGGTATTTGTTTATCCATTCAATTAATAAATGTTCCTAAACTTTTGAAAGTAATAAAACAAATTAAAATGGCTTAAAATTAAAATGACTTAAAATTAAGTTATGAGATGTTAATTCTGGCTTGTGAGTTTAAGCATATTTCATGATCTCTCTGATCCTCTATTTCCTCATCTTTAAAATTCAGATAATAATAATGACTATATCATTCTGTCACAGTGTCAACTTAGTGAGATAATCCATGAAAAACAACAGCAACAGAAAGTAGCCTCCCCATCATGAATGTCAAACAGATGAGAAATAAGTGGAACATTTATGTTTGACTGTATATTCTCTATCTAGATTGTAATATTATGAGTATAACAATAATAACTTTATAAGGAATCATCTATAAAGAGATACCTCATTAAAATTTCTCTCAATCATTAGTTTGATTGCCCTAATCTTAAAGAATATGAGCGATAAAGACAACTTTGATGCAGAAGAAAATAAAGAATTACCACTATTTTGGGTCTCATTTTTATATAATTCTAACAGTCTTTTTTGATTTCCGCCAATCTTTCTATTCTGTTAATACCATGACACCATCAACAAATACTGAAGGTACAAATTGAATAATCACCCTTTTGCTTTTATAAGGAATTAGGCATTAACCTAATTCCTTAGAATACCAGAATAGTTTAAAACCTTCAATTGAACAGTAGGTAGAATTTACATTTCCCATTTTAATCTGTCAAAGGCAATAATTCTGAATTTACATAAGAGGAAGATAAAATACTAGAGCTTTGCAGTGTTGGCCAGTATGATAATAATACTAGTCATGTGCTGCATAATGAAGTTTAGGTCAATGATGGACTCCACACTCAACACTGGTCCCATAAGTGTATAATGGAGTTGAGAAATTCCTATGTCTAGTGGTTTGTAGTGGTGCAACACATTACTGGTTTGTGATGGTGTCAGTTGATCAGTAGTAGTGCTACTGGCTAGAAATGCCTGGTGGCACTCAGCTGGACCCCAGTGAGCTTCCCGCAGACATTTCTCCTTTTTAAACTAATGTTAGGCCTGGGCCAGCCTGTGGTTTTATGATGAATGCAATATGCCCTTCAGTGATAGTCATTACAAAACTTTAAAGAAAAAAAAGAGTTTATTACTTACAGGCCCAGGAGTGTACAAGGCATGTCAGAGGGCACAAAGTAACATTGAGGGTAGAGAGAGAGTGTGAGGCCTGGGGTTCTGCTTCTATTAGGGTTGGGGATGGAGCCCTAGAGTTTTAGGGACTCACTCATTATTGGTAAATATAAAACAATAGAGTGGTGCCAAAGAAATCTTAAGAAAGAAGGTGAAAGCTAGAGGTAAGATGCTACCTGATACTTTACTTACTATAGTAGTAAGTAAACTTACTAGTATAGTAGTAAGTAAACTATACTTACTATAGTAGTAAAGTCAGTATGGTACAGCCATTAAAAAAAAAAGACACAATGATCAATGGAACAGAATAGAGAGCCCAGAAATATACCCACACTCATACAGTGAATTAATCTATGACAAAGGAGGCAAGAATATACACGGGGTAAAGACAGTCTCTTCAATAAATGGTATTGGGAAAACTGGACAGATACACATAAAACATGTGTATAAACTCAGAATAAACTCAAAATGGTTTAAAGACTGAAATGTAAGACCTGAAACCATAAAACTCTTGGAAGAAAACATAGGCCCTGAACCCTTTGGCATTCTCTTATCAATAGTATTTGTTTGACTATGTCTCCTTGGGCAAGGGAAACAAAAGGAAAAATAAACAAGTGGGATTATATTAAACTAGAAGTTTTTAGTACAGCAAAGGAAACTATGAAAAGACAGCCTACTGAATGGAAGAAGATATCCATCAATGATGCATCCGAAAAGTGGTTAATATCAAAAATATATAAAGAATTCATATAACTTAACAGCAAAAAATAAAATAAACAATCCAATTAAAAAAAAAATGGGCAGAGGACCTCAATAGACATTTCTCCAAAGAGGACAAACAGATTTACAACAGACATTTGAAAAGATGCTCAACATCATTAACTATCAGAGAAATACAAATTAAAACCACAATGAGATATCACCCCACACCTGTCAGAATGGCTATCATCAATAAGTCAACAAACAACAAGTGTTGGCATGGTTAAAAGAGAACCTTTTTTTTCCACTGCTGGTGGGATTGTAAATTGTATGGAAAACAGTATAGAGTTTCCTCAATAAATAAAAAATATAATTATACCATATGACCCAGCAAACCCACATCTAGGTATTTATCGGATAAAATTAAAAACACTAATTCAAAAAGATATAAACATCCCTATTTTTTGCAGCATATGTACAATAGCAAAGATATGGAAGCAACCCAAGTGTCTATTGATAGATGATTGGATAAGAAGTGGTACATATATACAATGGAATATTACTCAGATTAAAACAGAATAAAATCTTACATTTGTGACAACATGGATGGACCAGAGTATATTATGCTAAGTGAAATAAGTCAGAGAGAGACAAATACTATATGACTTTGTTTATATGTGGAATCTAAAAAACAAACAAACAAATAAACAAACCAGAAACAAATTCATAGATACAGAGAATAAACTGATGGTTGCAAGATGGGACAAGCATTGGAGGCTGGGTAAGAAAGGCAAAGGAATTAAGAACTACAAATTGGGGACCAGCCAAGTGGCACATTGGTTAAGAGCTGGTTTGGGACACCAGCGGCCCTGGTTTGGATCCTATATATGAGGGTCAGTTGACACTGCCCTCTAACAGCTAACAATAGCTAACAACAGCTCCATCTGGAGCTTGGCTGCGCAAGCCCTGGCGACGATGTAGGCTGCAGCCCCTGCTGCAGTGGGCTGCCATAGGCTACAGTGAGTGGCCAGCAGCCAGCATGAGCGGCTGGCAACAGTGTGAGCTGCCAATAGCCGCAGTGAGCGACCATCCAGAGACCGGCGACCGATCTGCCGGGAAGAGCATAATGGTGATACCAACATGGGCCAGTGGAGCAACATCCTCCACAAGTAGACTGAAGAACAAAAGGACAGCAACTTGTCTGTTCCCGATTCCCCAACGCTATTCCCCGCCCCCAATTCCCCAATAAAATCTTTAAAAAAAAGAACTACAAATTGGTAGTTAGAAAATAGTCGTGGGGATGTAAAGTACAGCACAGGGAATACACTCATAGTCATTAATATTGTAATAACTATGTATGGTGTCAGGTGAGTACTAAACTTATCAGAGGGTCACTTGTAAGTTATATAAATGTCTAACAACTATGCTGTACACTTGAAATTAATATAATATTGAATATCAACTGTAATTGAAAAATAAGAGAAATTTAAATAAAAATAAAATATAAGAGCAGGAGTTAACACAATGGAAGAACAAAAAATGAGTAGCCCAAATGGTCAGTTACCTATAATCAACCAAGATCTCTACAACAAATAAGCTTCTGTGGGGGGGAAGCACCCTACATCTTTATCTATTCCAGTGGCTGGCAATGTGTTTGCTCTAGATAGCCTTTGTTGAGGTGGATGCCTCTTGAAATGGGTGCCTCTTTGGAGCGGATGCCTAGGCAATCAAAGTTTAAGTGAGACACTTGCATAACAAAAAGAAAAGCCAACTCTCAGGACTTACACTACAGTTATTTTTATTTTGTTATTGGTGATACTGGTGTAAACAAATCTACTCTGCTGTTAAGTCCTATAAAAGTAAAACATATAGAATTATAGTACTAAACTATATATAGCATCTAGTCTTGTGTTAGAAATTGTGATTTTTTTTGCACAATGACACAATCACCTAACTATTCACATCTCAGAATGTATCTCCTTCATTAAGCAGAACATGACTGTACTACTTAGGAATTTCTTCCAAGGAAAAGGATCAGTATTTGATCTACATGTTTAAAGATTTCATAATTAAGGTGGTCAAAATATTATTTGTCTTCATTTGTCAGAGTGAACCTTTGGTAGATATGGATTAATGAGATGCACATAGCATTATTAATTTAATACCTGTAACTAAAAGGCTCCTCCATTTCCAAGAGCAGACATGAGCCCATTAAAAACAATAATCACAAATTCTGGTCATAACTGTTCTAATGAACATGTTACACCTATTTAAAACTATGATATTTTTCACTTTACTTCAAAGCCATTATTTTTACTGACAATAACTCATCAGTTTGGATGATTACATAATTATTACTAAAGTTTAATGAATAATTTATGAAGTATGTTTAACTTTGGTCCAGTTCGTCTAATTAAGAGAAAGCTGGGCAGAATCTTGAAGTTAGTGAATTGCTCCATGTAAGCTAAGAAAACTATATTTAAACAAAATTCCCTTTAATAAATTGATGAATTTGTGACAAAAATTAGTAAATATAATGACTAAAAATTTTGTTGTTACAGTTGTAAAAATACATAAAAATTTGTAAATACTATACAAAAAATATGCCATATCTTTGTTTACTTATATATCCTAACTTTTAACATTTCACACACACACACACACACACACACACACACACACACACACAATACATCTACCTATAATATCATCAGTTGGTCTCTTTCTGAATCATTTGAGAGCTAGTTGTTAATACTTCAGTGTCCCCCAAAGCAAAGATACTCTTTTTTTTTTCTTTTCTTTTTTTTGAGGGCAGTGTCACTGGCCCTCATGTGTGGGACCTGAACCAGGGCCATTGGCTTCCCAAGCCAGCGCTTAACCACCACACCACTCAGCTGGCCTGCAAAAACACTCTCTTAAGAACCCCCATATAACCTAACAATTGAGGAAATCAACATTAATACACATTATCCAATCTATACACCCCATTCATATTGTGCCACTTGTACTTAGTTTTCTTGCCTCTCATCTTCCTCCAAAATGGAATTATTCTCAATTTTACCCCATTTTCATTGTCTGCCATTATTTTTAAAAGTACAGGCCTATATTCTGTATCAAATCTCTCAAACTGGACCCATCCGTTGTTCATTCATCACCAGAGTTCTGACCAAGCCATGCTTTATTTCTAAGAATATGACCAAACTCATCCTAGACTCTTAGTACATCACATCTGTGGGCATAGTTGATCAGTCCTACCAGAGGTGGCATTAACCCTGACCACCTGGACATGTCCGTGTTCTCTGTTTTTCTCCTAAAATGTCACCATTTCTCCTTTAGTAATTGAGTATTATTAGTGTGGGGAAATATTCTGAGATTAAACCAATATCCTGTTCCTCAGTTCCTCTTCAAAACTCCACCCACCAAACTTAACCTCCATTGACAATCATCATCTAAGTCAGCAATCACCCTGAGAGTAGCCAAATGGGGATTTTCTATTTCTATCACTGTTTATACATTTTCAGTTTAATTGGAATTCTGCTAAAGACCCTTCATTCTCATTTGTTATGGTCTGAGCTGTTCTCCCTAAATTCGTATGTTAAAGTCTTAAGCCTCATATTTCAGAATATGACTGTATTTGTAAATAGGATATTTATAGAGGTAATTCAGTGAAAATGAGGTCATATAGGTTGGTCCTACTCCGATATTGCTGGTATCTTTTTTTTTTTTTTTTTTGAAGGCAGCGTCACTGGCCCTCATATGTGGGACCCGAACCGGGGCCACTGGCATCCCAAGCCAGCACTTAACCACCGCACCACTCAGCCGGCCCCTGGTATCTTTTTAAGAGGAGATTTGTACAAGGGCATTTCACAGAGGGAAGACTATGTGAAGATACAGGAAGAAGACTGCCATTTACAAGCTAAGGAGAGAGGCCTTAGAAGAAACCAACCCTTCTAAAACCTTGCTCTTCAACTTCTAGCCTCAGAATTATCAAAAAAATTTTTGTTATTTAAGCCATCCAATCTATAATGGTTTGTCATGGCAGCCCTAAACAACTAATATTTATTTCAGAATGGAATCATTGGTTCCTATTTTATTCAATGGGAGTTAATTCATTATTACCATTAATTAGTTGGATGCTTAAATTACCAGATTTAGCTAGGATGGGAAGAGGTCACCTTTCCAAGGGGCTAAGCTTTAGTAGGTCTCAATTGCTCTTTGAACACTTTCTTACTTTCTGGCAAAACAAGACGTTCCAGAATTATTTCTACTTCAATCAGTCCTGGAATTGGACATTTCTGCAAGGGACAGTGTTGGCTTAGTGGAAGATGGTAAGCAGAAATTAAGATCTGGATGTTCAGTGTAATCATTGGTTCCACCACACCTTCTCAGCAGGCATAGCCAGGAAAATATGAGTACATTATACACTCGTCGTGATCATAATTATAATCATATTTTTTTCTATATGTATTTGTATATACATTAAAAAGTAAATTTGTATGGAATGGAAGGGAAGACTAGGACACACTGGAAGGATCCTGGGAAACAAAAGAGGAGAGAAAGAAAAATAGAATTGAGAAAACAGCTGCTTGCATATAAAATAAAAAAAATTAAGGAGGAATAAACCTCATTGAGACGACAAGTACATGTTTAAGTGGAGCCTTCTTCTCTTCTTTTTATACCAAATAAGAAAAGTGGCCTGGATACCGGTAGATTTAAATCTCTGTATCATCATATAAGTGAAATGCTGCTTCTCTCCTGCTGACCACACCAGTAGCAGTACCCTACCCCCGTCCTAAAATTCAACCTTATTATCATCTGAGGGGTAACAGTGAGTGAGAAGTCTCTAGTGTTTCTGTAATCCCAGAAAGGAGCTTTAATGGGATAGCAAAAGACTTATTTTTCAAAAAGTATTATTGAGCTAACAAAAAACGTGACCCATTTAAATTATACAGTTCATTGAATTTGACAGATATACTCACTCTTGAAATCACTGCCTCAATTATGACAAACTCACAGCCCCCATCATAAACTCTGTTTTTTTTATTTTTCTTCTAGTTCCTGTGTGCTATCACTATTTGAACTCTCTGTTAATACAACTATGCCTAGGATGCCCTGTCCTTCATGCTTTCAGGGTTTCTATTTGTTCCTAACATAAGGATTACTTAAAGCTCTTCTTTAGAATCTTTCCTAATTGGAAACAGCATCAGCAGTCACTTCAACAGTGTTACTGAAGAATGTAACCTAAGTTTATTAGAAATATGTTATTATTACCCATCATGAAATGAAAGTGGACAAGTTTTTATATCTTCACAAAAATCTGGGATCTATTTTTTTCTCCTGAGCAGAGATTATATATTCACGGGAACACACACACACACACACACACACACACACACACACATGCACACACACACCCTCACTTACTCACTCACATACACACATTATAAGGACTTACTGTAAAGATATACAGAGCCATTTCATCATTCATTATTTTCATTTCATTCACTAAAATTGCAATTATTCAAAAATTATTTTGCATTTTCCTTTGATAATGTCCCAGCCAAGAAAGATTAAATCGTATCTACAGTTTCTAATGAAAAAAGTCATAAGCCCCCAGGGTTTGAGTATATTAGAAAAAAAAAATCAATAATTTATCTATATCCCTAAAGACAGAAGAATGCAGCAGCTATTGTTCCTGTCTACTGGCCAGCATCTACTTTATAACCTAAATCAAATAATTTGGGTACCCACTGGACTACAAAATCTTTTAAATTTGTCCTTTGAGGAATAGACACTATTAATGCTAAAAAAGCTTAAATAACATGGTCTCTGTTGATTTCCAAGTAATCAGTGGTCAGTGTCCTTCTTAAGTGCATGGTCTTAAGACATTTACCTTGTCTAATAATCATTAAACAAATGTATACTGAGTGTCTACTATGTGAAAGAAATGATGGCAAAAATAAAATAGTAATACTGATTTCAAATTTATCACAGTTTCCTGTGGAGAACTGAAAATACAGTCCCAGGATTCATGGGAAGGTATACATAAAGGGAAATAACGAACGCTAAATGCTACCGGGAAAACAAGTAATATTACAAACTTAGACATGTTCATAGGGACTATTTCCATACTACATCTGTGTTTTTACTTATCATACTTTCTCTGTTCCCTGTTTTTCCTTCCTTCCAGTCTCCCATTGGATTCATTCCGTTGTCTTCATCCTGTTTTGTCCTTGTCTTGTTTGGCATTTGCATCATTCTGAGAGGGCTGTTGGTTAACTTTTCTTCTCTTCTATCATAATAAACCCTTTGTGGTTTTTTTTGTTTTTTGTTTTTTTTTTTAATTTTTATTATCATTATTATTATTATTATTATTATTATTATTAGCTACAGATGTACAAAGCAATGCAATAGTTATCTTTTTTCACCCCTTACAAAGTGACTCCCCTCTCCCCCCTCCCCTGCCCTCCCACACCCGATATCATACATATCTATTATAATTCCATTGACTCCATCCCTACACTATATTTATTCCACATCCCATGACTATATATGTGTTAAATTATTGTTGACATATAATACTGTTCAGAGACAGCTTTAGATGTACAGTGCAGTGGTAAGGCCACTACATCATCCATGAAGGGGTCTCCCTAAAAGGACATGCATCTGTCTGTTTCCCTAAAAAAATATATTTACAACCTTATTGACTATATTCTGTAAACTGTCTCTTCTGTATTGTAGTTATCAGTTTATGTTGCCTCCTCCCTTCCCCTTCTCCCATCCCCATCCCATCTAGCGCTCATCAGTTTTTATTTTGTGTCTCTACGACTACTTCTGTTTACATTACTCATTTATTCAGTTCTTTAGATTCCACATATAAATGAGATCATATGGTATTTGTCTTTCTCTGACTGACTTATTTCACTTAACATAATGTTCTCTAGGTCCATCCATATCGTTGCAAATGGTACGATTTCTTTCATCTTTATAGCTGAGTAATAATCAAAACAGTATGGTACTGGCATAAAAACAGGCACAGAGATCAGTGGAACAGAACAAAGACCCCAGAAATAAATCCATGTATATACGGACAGTTAATCTATGACAATGGAAGCAAGAATTTACACTGGGTAAAGATAGTCTATTTAATAAATAGTGCTGGGAAAACTGGACTGACACATGCAAAAAACTGAAACTGGACCACTTCCTTATGCCATATACAAGAACAAATTCAAAATGGATTAAAGACTTAAATGTAAGACCTGAACCATAAAACTCCTAGAAGAAAATATAGGGAGCAAATTTGCAGACATTACCCGGAGCAATATCTTTACTGATACATCCCTGTGGGCAAGGGAAGTAAAAGAAAAAATGAACATATGGGATTATATCGAACTTAAAAATTTTTTCACAACAAAGGAAACCATCAATAAAACAAAAAGGAAGCCTACTGAATGGGAGAATATATTTGTCAATGATATATCTGATAAGGGGTTAATATCCAAAATTTATAAAACAGTCATGCAACTCAACACCAAAAAAACAAACAACCCAATTAAAAAATGGGCAGAGGAAATGAAGAGACATTTCTCTAAAGAGGACATACAGATGGCTAACAGGCATATGAAAAAATGTGCAACCTCACTGATCATTAAGGAAATGCAAATAAAAACCACAATGAGATACCACCTCACTCCGGTCAGAATGGCTATCATCAATAAATCAACAAACAACGAGTGCTGGCGGGGCTGTGGGGAAAAGGGGACCCTGCTGCACTGTTGGTGGGACTGCAGATTGGTGCAGCCACTATGGAAGTCAGTATGGAGGTATCTCAAAAAACTGGAAATGGAACTACCTTTTGACCCAGCAATTCCACTCCTAGGTATTTATCCTGAAAAACCCAAGACACTAATTCAAAAAAAATATATGCACCTCTATATGCGTTGCAGCGCTATTTACAATAGCCAAGACTTGGAAACAATTGAAATGCCCATCAGTAGATAACTGGACTAAGAAACTGTGGTACATTAACCCTTTGGTTTTTAGAAGGGTAAAGAGCTGTCCAAAGACTATTGGGTGCAAGTCTATGTCACTGAGCCATTTGACGCAAGTCTTGCCAGAGAGATTGAAGCCGAGAATTTTGTATTGGCTTCACCAAAAAGACAATCAGCACGTGCGATATGCCCCGCACCCTTTTGTTTTGTGTCCTTTTTGAATTCTTGCTGGATGGACTATAGGTGGATTTCTGGAACTAGAACCAACACCTTAAGCCATGTGGTGAATTGGGAATGCTGGGTAAGGACTGGGGGCAGGAGAAAGGAAACTGGCTCCCTGGGGAAGTAGCAGAACAGCGCCGTTTAAACAGCTGAAGTTGTCTAACTGCAGATTTTCATGTGAGAAAAGTAAATATCTTCCTTGTTTAGCCATTGCTATTTTGAGTTTATTTTATTCTCAGACAAACCTAAGCATGGTAACACTTCTAAGAATAAATGAACTGTATCTTCACAAGGCATGGACTTCATCACAATGTTAGTTCCTTCTACCCCTCAATTCTTCCTTTCTACATTTTTTTTGTAGATTAGTATAAAAACATGTATTCTTTTAAATGCTTATTTGTACAAAAGTGAGTTCCTTCATTTATTTATTTAGCATTGTTTTTGGTATCTATTTTTTTTCTTCTTCTGTATTCATCTACTCATCCTCAGTGGAGTACATTTATCAGAATCTTCCAGAGAGAGTCTGGTGGAGATAAATATAATAAATATTTTACTTAGCATCTTATTAAATCACTCAAATTGTGGGATACAAAACAATTTGTCTGGGGGATGAAATTTATAAAATCAAATTTCTTTTATTGAATATTTTGTAGAAGACGTTCATATTGTCTTAAACCCAGCACTAATGAAACTAATTTTGAAGTCAATCTGATTCTTATTGCTCTGTGGGTAATTAATGTCTTCACTCTCCTAGCTTTTATGATTTTTCTCTTTCTTGAACAAAATTATCACAATGCTTTGAAATATGCTGTTTTTGTTTCTTTTCATTTTTTTGTTTTGTTTTGGTTTGGTTTGGTTTTTTGTTTTGTTTTAATTGATTTGTATTCAGTGAGATCTTGTTATCTCGGGGTACCATCTTCCTTTCATTGTGGGAAACTAGAGTTTTCATGACTTCAGTAACTGTGGCTATCTTTATTTTTATTCTCTATTCTGAAACTCTGTCACAGAGAGGTTAGCACCTCTATATCTATTCTTCACCTCTCTTTCATTTATTTACTTTCATGCTATCCTGTTGTGCTGTGTGCTGGGGAAATTTCTCCCTCTGATTTTCCATATTATTAATTTCTGTTCAGTTATATGCATTCCAATACTTAATCCACATATTGAGCTTTTTTTTTTTTAAATTTCAGTAATTATATTTTTCATTTCCAAGATCTCTAGTAAATTCTTCACTCAACTGCCAATTCTTTTCTCTGTAGAAGTGGCACGCTAATTTAAATCTCTGAACAAATTTATTGAACTTCTTTTCAATATGCATTTTCCTTGGGCCTAACAATTTCTTGCCTCTGATGGTCCTGGCACACATCTCAATGATTTGGTAGTTATTGACCGAAAGCTCATTTTTGCAGATGAGAATACCTGCTAGAGTGTGGGCTGTCACTGCTTGTGATTTCCACTTTGGTGAACAGGAATAAATACTCTGTTCTTGTGTTGAGTTCTGTGAGAGTAAAAGATGGATAAGATGCATTATAGGATTTAATCTCAAAAGCTATTCATTGGTCTTAATTTCTCATAGTATTTTCAACCATCCGAGGACACTGTTCTGAAAAAAAGTTAAAAAAATACTTCTAATGTTTATTGACTATTTATATTTCAAGTTCAAACAGTTATTTTCTCAATCAAACATATATTTTCACATATTTATATAGTGTTACTGTTAGGTAGCTTTCAGAACACTTTCACTGAGGCTTCTCAGATTGGGTTTTGTGGAGAGTGGTTCTATTTTGAAGAAGAGATTATTAAACTTTATGACAATGCAGCTACTGGACAATGCAGCTACTGGACAATGCAGCTACTGGACAAATCTAATATTTTCTGAACACTCCACATTAAAAACTTAGGCAAAACTTTAAAAAATGTGCTAACCACCTAATATTCTCCAAATGGTTTCAAACTCCTACATTAGGACATTAAACACTTGAAGATTTATGCCCACAGGGCAATGTCAGGAAATTTCAAAACACAGATAAAGATCATCTGATAACATCAACAGCTCTTAGTTTCCGAGCAGAAAACTGTGGATTAAAGTGTTTATCAGTAAAAACACTGGTCTTCTTGTCTCTAAAAGGTTTTCATGAGACTGTATATGAATGTTACAGTTTCTAATATTACTGTTAGACCATTACGATAATATTAGAGTTTTTACATAGTTTTTCTTTTTTCATAGTAAATACATAGACTTGAAACTATTTATTTATGATCATGTAGAAGTCCCCTTGTGTTTCTTTGTATTATTTTCTAGTAAGATGGAAATAATGAACTTCAATGTATAAGTTCACATAAATTGAAATGCACATTCTTAATATATAGTTTGATGAGTTTTGGGGCCATCGCCTCAATTGAGAAATACCACACTTCCTTTGTTCCCAAGATTTCTCTCATACTTTTATATGGACACGAGCCACACCCCAACACAGTCACTAGTCACTAGTTTTATCTTTTTTTAAAAAAAAAAAAAATTGGGGAATTGGGGGAGGGGAACAGCGTTGAGGAATCGGGGAAGTGGAACAGACATGTTGCCGTCTTTTTGTTCTTCAGTCTAGTTGCGGAGGACGTTGCTTCACTGGTCCATGTTGGTATCATCATTGTGTTCTTCCCGGATGAGCAGATCGGTCGCCAGCCTCTGGGTGTCGCTCACCGCGGCTATTGGCAGCTCACACTGTTGCCAGCCGCTCACGCTGGCTGCCGGCCACTCACTGTAGCCTATGGCAGCCCACTGCAGCAGGGGCTGCAGCCTACACCATCGCTGGGGCTCACACAACCCAGCTCCAGGTGGAGCTGTTGTTCACTATCTTAGCTGTAGAGGGCAGTGTCACTGGCCCTCATACGTGGAATCCGAACCGGAGCCACTGGCATCCCAAAACCAGCTCTTAACCAGTGCGCCACTCGGCTGGCTCACTAGTTTTATCTTTTATAGAACTTCATTTAAATGACATCGTAGAGAATGTATTTTTCTATCCCTGGTTCTTTTGCTCAGTATGATGATTTGAAATTAATTGATATTTTGCATGTAACAGTAGTTGATTCCATTTTATTGCTAAATGGTATACTACAATATTTACCTATTCATGTATTTATGGTTATTTATCCCCCTTCCCAATTTTGTCAAATAGAGATATGCCATTATTAAATTTACATATAAGCCTTTTCTTTTGCACAGCCATTTATTTTTTCTTTCTCTTGGATAAATAGGAGAATTGCAGAATCCAATGTTAAGTGTGTATAACTTTATAAAAAATGGCCACTTTTCCAAAATGACTGCTTCACTTCATAATTCCATCAGCTTCATGATATTAGGTATAATTTTATGTGCTTGTGGTTCATTTGGTTCTCTCCTTTTATAAGTTATCTGTTCTAGTATTTTGCCAATGTCAATTCTGGTTTGCATTCTTATTATTGACTTGTAGATTCTGGATTGAAATCCCTGGCCACATATGTATTGTGATATTTTTCTCCCAGAGTGTGGTTTATCTTTTAATATTTCTAATATTGCCTGTATTTTTAAGGTATAATGTCTTTTTTGAATAATGTCTAATTGATAATTGTTTTGTTTTTTTTTGGCCTACCACAAAATCTCAAAATTTGCTCCTTTTCTTCTTTTAATACTTTTAGTTTTAACTCTTGCATCTAACATCTATCTCAGATTAATTTTTTCTGTGGTATGAGGAAGGGTTCATGTTTCCTTTGTTTTCAGTATGGATTTCTGATTGTTCCAGCATCATATGCTATCAAGCTATCATTTATCCATTACTTGATTTCTCTGTAATATTTGTTCTGCTGATCTACCTATATGTGATATTGATATTGTCATAATTATAGCTTTATAGCAAGTTTCAAAATCAGAGTTCCTCAAGATTATTTTTATCAGATTTTTTTACCTCAAATTCATTTATTTCTTTGAGTAGCTTTTTGTAGATTCTTTCTTATCGTTTAATGTATATTAGCATGTCTTTTGTGAATAAAGACAGTTTTACTTGCTCCTTTCCAATCTTTATAACTTTAATTTCTTTTTCTTGCCTTAGTTGTTGGCTCAGATCTCTAATATATGGTTGACTAAAAGTCATGATAGTGGACATATCTGTCTGCTTCTGGACTGAGGGGAATAATTTTCAATATTTCATTATTAAATACAATGCTAGCCATAGGATTTTCACAGATAACCTTAATCCAATCAACTAAGTTCCTTTAATTACTTGGGTAGTGAGATTTTTATCATGAACTCTTATTAAATGCATTTTTTTTACATCCATTGAGATTATGATATTATTTTCTCCTGTTAACATGTTCAATTATAATGATTGATGTTTGAATGTTAAAAATAAGTTTTGCCTTCCTGAGAAAAACCTCCTTGATAATTCCATGTTCATATATATGTGTTTATTTATATTTTTGTCTCCAAAATTTAAATGTTAATATTTGAGAGATTTTGCATGAAAATTAATGAGAATATCAGTCTGTGATAGAAAAAGTGATCTGTTTTAGTCTGTTTTGTTCTTATAACATCCTTGTCAAGTTTTACTATCAAAGATATACTAGACTCACAAATAATTTGAAAAGTATTGTTTCCTTTTCTATTTTCTGAAAGAATTTATGTGAGATTAGCATTACCACTTAATTAAAAGTTCCATAAATTGAACTAGTGAAATAAATTTTGCCTTGGATATTTTTGTGGAAAGAATTTTGATAATATATTCAATTTTTTAAATAACTATGTGGCCATTCAAATATTCTAATTATTGTGTCCAAGTTTTGATAAGTTGCACCCTTTAAGGAATTAGTGTACTTTATGTAAGTTGTTTAATTTACTGTCATTAAGCTATACATAATAATCCTTTATAATGATGCTAATAGCTGAAGACTCCATAATGGTGTCCCCTTTACAATTCCTGATTTCGATCATTTGTGTTACCTATTTTATTTGTTAACATAACTAAAGATTTATTATTTTTAAAATAATGTAAAGCCCCGCCTCTTTCCTTGTTTATTGTTTATATTTTTCAGTTTGGTTCAAGTCCTCTCTTTTAAAAAATATAGTCTTTCTTTTATTTTTCTTGGGTTTAATTGCTCTCCTTTTCTAACTTCTTTAAGTATAATCTCAGAACATTAAATTTTAAACACTTAATTTTTCCTCATCTGCTTAAAGACATACTTCGTGAGGACTGTATTAAATACCTTCTACAAATCTGAAAATGTTGTGTATTCATTTCCATGTAGTTACAAACGTTCTTCTTCCATGTTTCTTCTCAATTTGAAGATATTATTTTGACATAACATTCATTTCTATTTTAATTTCATTGTAGACAGATACTGTATCCCTTACTTCAGTCCTTTTAAATTTATTGAGATTGTTTTATCCCTCATCCCGTGGTAAATACATATACTAAGCGTTTGCCACATTTCTCTAACTTGGTGGAATGTGAATTCCACAATCCACAGAAGTGAGGAGAAGCTGAAATTTCTGGTCAGTCCTTTAAGCTTTACAGGGGTCTTTCCCCACCTTGATTCTTTGAAGACTTGCTTGCTCATCCCTAATTATTGGATCATCTATGGATTTGAGGGAAATTTATATTAAGGTTGTGAAGATTGTCCCTCTGTGGTTCTCTCCTTTCGGGATTCTCTCTCCTCATTTTTTCATTATATTAGTGCCCCCAAATGCCATGCTATGACTCTTTGTGCCAAAAAGATTGAAAATTTCTGCTTGACTTTCAGCCACCTTATATCACAGAAATTTTGAGGGGCTCTCAGAGCAAAAATTTTATAAACGTAAATCTCACCCAGTGTGATACGCTTCTGTTAAGGGTTTAATTCCATTCTGCCTGCTTTTAATCTGTTGTTCATTCCAATAAAAGCCTCTGCAAGGCTTTCAAGTTATTATTCACAATAATTTTTTATGGAGTTCATAATGGTTACTTGAGGTAAGATTAGTGGGACAAATGCTACTCTGCTTCTATGAAAACCAGAACTTCCAGACTGAGGGTATTTTTATCTGGCTAAAATAATAATGGATTACAAGTTTTCAGCAAGCATAACCTTCATTCTTATCCATTACAGAATGTATTTAAACTTCCTTGAAGATGGTTTCACTTTCTCAGTTTTAATAGGCTTTTCTTCATACTTGTATCATTTCTCAAATGTCCAATCTAAACAGAGTCCTCTAAAATGTGTTTATGTTTTTTTAATTGTCCTCTATTTAGTAAGTGTGTAATATCCATATAGAAATGTTGGTCTTATTGGGAAAAAATCTTATCAGGCAAATCATATAAATTAAATTTTCCATGGATATATAAGGATGTGAAATCTGTTTAAAGTCTCAGCAAGTTGGCATAGAACGGGACTTGTGATAGATGACACGAATGACAACGTTTTGACAAACCAACCTGCATGTCAGAAGCATTACTTTGTACTGGAAAATAATTAAATAACAAAAACTAACTCACAGAGCTTTAATGTCATTTTCTTTGGTTAAAAAAGAAAAGTATGTATCTCCAAAACAGTGTTCTCAAATCAACAGTGAAAACATGTTTTAAAAGTCATAGCAAGACTGTTTTCAAAATCAAAAACCTATATATATGGCAGATACTAGTACTAAGTTATAATATCTGGTTAGAGATTCAGAAAGCTTTATTTATTTTTGTCAAGGTAAAATTATACCGGCAGAATGATAGAATAATTTATTTCATGACATTCACAGAAGTAAGTCTACATTTCAGGGTTTAATTAAGAAATTCAAGTTTGAATGAATTCAATTTCCGTATATTCATCTTCTCCTGTCTTAAGTATGAGGGAGAGTTATTTCTTTGATGATGCAATCAAATAAATAATTCAGAATGAGTAATCTTTTAAAAATATAATAAGATATTTTACCAATATCTACAATAAGACAATATAGGTCAAATATTCATTCCATACATGAAACTTCCTCTTTTAGTAAAAAAATCTCTGTTCTTCGTAACCCCCTATCGAAATGGGAGGTCTGTGTTAATTAAAATTTTGATTGTTTATATCTCTGATTGGTCTTGGTCACTACAATTAAAATATAGATAGAAAACAAAGTTACAGAATAAAAACATGGAAATGAGATGATACCGTTTAGATCCTCAAGGGGATTGTAGAGACAGTTAAGAATCCATTTTTCTGGAGATCAGGAACCAGTATGGTTCAGAAAATTAAGAGAGTTTTGCATATTGTCAGTATGCTTGAAATAGTGTCCTTAAATGTAGAGCATAGGCCATCTACTGCTCTGCTGTAAAAGGGCATTTTTATAAATTTATATTTAAAAATGTGACAGAAAGAAAAAAAATTTTTCTTTGCAACATTTTGCAATCTTTCATAATATAGGTCCTTAACAAATGTATTAACTAAAGGAGTATTACTAGGAAACTAATGAAGTACAAGCTTCAGTAATTCTTGCTTTTAAAGCCTCTTTCCAATGCTTTGGATGGTACCTTGCAATGTGTTCATGGGTCTATTTAATTTTACAAAACTTTGAAATGTATGTTTTTTTATTTGCAATACATTAACACTATAGTCTTTTGTACTTTGACCTCTCAGTTTAGCACTGATCAGTGGGATTGGTGTTAGAGAGGCTGCAGTATACTTTAGGGATCAGGCTTAAAGCAACATAGAGTTGGGGACATATTAATATTTGATTTTGGATTAGGTTGAATCTCTATTTCCTAATATACAAAAGTGGAGATGATAGGGCCGGCCAAGTGGCACGGTGGTTAAGTGCTGGCTTGGGAAGCCAGCGGCCCCGGTTTGAGTCCCACATATGAGGGCCAGTGACACTGCCCTCAAAAGTGGAGATGATAATGTTTTGCATTCCTACACTATCACTCATTGGGTGGAATACTTTATATATAAATATATAATACATGTTGTTTTACTAATATATAACATATAAATATATATTATATATATACATATATAGTATATGGCAAGAATCATGATTACTTAAATTCCTTTACAACAAACCAAAGAAATAAGATTACAAGATGACAAAAAAAAAATTACAAGACGACAATTATTACTATAAAATACTATACATTCCTAAAACAACATATTATTTGTTGACATCTATTCAATCATATAATAATGGGGTAAGTGATTTACTTCAGTTTCCCCCTCCCCACTCCCACCCTTTACACCCCACCCCAAATCAGATTCAAGGAGCCAAAGAATAGACCAATTTAAACAGTGTCACCTGACACATAAATTGCCAAATAAATTTAAAAATCATGGACCACCTAAAATTCCTTAATATCAAGCATTATTACCCTTGATATTACTGTCGTTGTCTCACAGGACCCTATCCTATAATCCCACTATATTAGCAACACTATTTATTCACTCTTTAGATTACATTGCTTGCTACTTCCACAGAACTGAAATGGAAGCTGAAGTAATAATGGATATCTGAATTACTGGGAGAAATGAATGGGGAAGGTTTAAACATTTTAAAACGCCTCACACAAGGGCAGCCAGTTAGCTCAGTTTGTTAGAGCGCAGTGCTCATAACAAACATCTAAGTTACCGGTTTGATTCCCACATGCACCACTGAGATGCGCCCTCCACAATTAGAATGAAACTATCCGACTTGGAGTCAGGGCTGCTGGTTAGCTCAGTTGGTTAGAGTGCAGTGCTCATTAACACCAAGGTTGCCGGTTCCATGTCCCACATAAACACATACATTCAGGTACAGTAAATAGTAAGCTCAAACATTAAAAATAAACCTCTTTTATAATGTGTATGTGGAAGACTAAAAGGTCCCACCATTTTCAAGAGGGTACTAGATTTACTGGGATGATCACTGAGTAAGTTATACAAATGTCTAATCACTGTGTTGTATACCTGAAACTAATATAATATTGCATGTCAAATATAATTGAAACATTAAAAAAAATTATATATATATATTATATATATAAAATTTATATATATATAAAATTATATATATAAATATATATATTATATATATATATATATATATATATATATATACACACACACTATTAAATACTGTTGGAAACCTAACTTTTTTTTTTAAATGGGTCAGCAAACACAATTCACCTTTTAGAAGAAATGAGTGCTGGAACTGTTTCCACTTGAGTGACATCAGCATTATCTTTGATTGTGGTGATAATTAGATCTGGATTCTATCCTGAGGTCCTACATCTGGTAAATTATTTTCTTGACTGAGTTAGATTCCAGTGTCAGCAAGGACAGCAGAAGGCACTCCATGCCTCAGGGCATCTCATCTGGCCACTTGTCTTTGACCTGTGAATGCCTGCACAGTAGTGTATTGTATTTTCACCAGCTGCCCAACTGTGTTTTTGATCCATGAGTGACCTTTATTAAGTTATTGAGTATGAATGAGCAGTTAACAGGGGCTCTCATATCTATAGTACAACCAGTTCATTATATAAGTGACAGATCATTTAGAGAACTGTTCTTTAAACAATCTTTGTGAATAATCTCACTGCTTGACAGGGAGAGTGGACCAATTTAAATATGATTAAAAACAGTGAATAATAACTAGAGAAAAAATTCTCTATATCTATCTATATCATCTATCTATCTATCTATCTATCTATCTATCTATCTATCTATCTAGATATATCTACATATATAAATATACATATAAATATATGTAGATATATACTGCCTGAAGGAAATATAGGGTATTTCCATGGCTGCTGTCTACTTCGAGAAGTCTGCCAATATTACAGTGAGATCCCAAGGGAATTGGTTATTTACCATCTCTGATGTTGGCAATGTCCTCAGGGAGGACAAATAACCAATTCCTCAGGCATCTCATTGTAATATTAGCAAACATTTTTTTCATAATGGATAATGATTGGAGGATATCTATCTATATCTATATCTATATCTATATCTATATCTATATCTATATCTATCTATATATCTATATCTATCTATATCTATCTATCATCTATCTATCAAGCTATCTAGCTATCTAGCTATCTAGCTATCTATCTGTTATAGAGTTGAGATAGCTGCCTCTTTGACAAATTATAGTTTCTGGAATTCTTTAATAGGCTTTTAACAAAATAACTTGTTCATAGACATGCCATGACATCTGATTAAGGGATTCACTTAACACAAGAGACCACCACCAAATGGAACCATAATAAAGTATGACATGGAAAATCTTAATATCATTGGCTAAAACCAATTGCTTAGTATAACAGACATAGCGATTATTCTCTTCAAAAATTATTCAGGTTCTTTGCAGAAGAAGACACTTCACTGGAGTACCCAAAATTCCCTCCTCATGTGTTGTCTCTCTTCCAGAATGAGTTCATGGTTGGAGTCAGGAACAAGTTGTAAATATCTAGAAGTAAAAGACACATCTAGCCAATAGGTTTCTTGAACCCTGAAACATTTGGGGGAATTTCCATCATGGAAAACCAGATGGAAATGTAATTAGAAAAGATAAAACACTAATTTTACTAAGATCCAAATATTTGAAGAAGGATAGCAAAACTAGCCACTCTTCAGATTTTTATAACCCCTGTACAAAATAATTATTTTTTTATCAAATGAAGATAAGAGAAGAATGTAGGAGTAAATAAAAAATCTTTTGACTTTCTACTTCTGTATTAAAAAAAAAAGAAAAGATGCTTCATAGGATTCATTCAGCTGCATGGGTGTCTCTGAGTGAATCCCAAAGCAAAAATTAATGAGTGTTGAATTATGTGTCAGATGGAGAAGATCACACTGATTATTTCATGTAATCAAAAATGATCAGACTGAAGTTTTCAAAGCTGAAAATAATATAATTATATAGTTCTCTGCTGAAGGCTATTCAAAACTTACTTTGCATTTCAATCAATTACATAGTTGAAGGAAATCTTTCATTGTTCTTTCACAACAATTTTTTATCTTAAAAAAAGAAATTTTATTATTTGAATAAATGTGAAGACTAACTCACATGAATGAGCACCTGGATTATAGTCACTTCCTAGCATGGTCAGGATCTCAAAATGTTTACTATTTAATTTTTCCCAAATATGTTTCTCTAATTATATACTGTGGTCATTCAAATTCTTGAACTACCCCCATTTTTACAGTAAAAGAAAAGCACAATCATTCCACTGATTAATTTTCAATTAAAATCAAATATAACATACCCTAAGAAGTATGAAAAATATATTCAAAAAATATTTTTCACATTTCTGTCTCTTGTATATTTTCCTGAAATTAGAATTTATTTTTGTTTCATGATATTTTGATTCTAGAAAGGACAAGAGAAATATTAGTTACTAGGATATATCTTCTCTAAACTCAGTAGCAACCCACCTGAATTGCTGCCAGCACCATTACATATTTCAATGTAATGGGTCCTCTGCTTAGAATCTTAGGCTCACCTGATTTTACAGATATTAAGATTTCTTAGAGATTTTTCAATTTGAAGATGGAAGAACCTCACTGTCTGGACTCTACATATCAGCCTGGACCTGCGCACAAGTGGTCTGAATTTCTGGCCAGCAATTAAATTTCATACACTTCACCTAAACTACGTGTTAGAAAAGTTTTCAGCAATCAAACTGGACTATATTATGGGAGGTTTTGAAAATAAAATTTATTTTACTGTCAGCCTATAGATTTAGATGTTTCAGCTTTCTATTTTTAGTAAAATATAAGCTAATGATAGCTAAAGCTTCTTGGGCGCTCACTGTGTCAATGATGCTGTTCAAAATTCATTATCTGTTCTCCCCCAAACCCTTGGAGATAGATTCTATTATGATGCCTATTTTACATAGCAGAATGAAGAATTCCTCCAAGAGGGTACAGCTGATAAGTATTAGAACAAAGGCAGTACCGTTGTGATGTAGACACCATATCCTAGGCAGTGTGCTATGGTGTTGATTTTCCAAGGATGGCAGTGAAGTAATTTATAGAAGGTCCAGGAAAATTGGGCTCAAATACATTTTTTTTCTATAATTTTAATGATATAAAATATTTAAGATTAGCTAGCATATGTTAATACAGTAAGTTCTCAATGTCATCAATAGGTTTTCTTGGACCTGTGGCTACATGATGCATAACAAAACTAATTTTACCATAGGTTAATTGATATAAACAAGAGTTATGTTCCTAGAGCATCTCATCCACATTATAACGCAATGACAATATCGAGGACCTGCTGTACAGCTGTGTTACTTAGGTTACTTTGATCATGTCACGAAATCAGGTATTTATTAAAATGTTCAATGAATCTAGATAAACACCTTTTAATTGTAAGTTCTTACCAGAGAAATATTTCAGTTGTTTTGTTCACATGTACGCCATGGAACCAGACAATTTCCTGAGCTAAGAAAAGGTTTATAATTCTCCATCTCAGTAATTTTCTCCTGAACAGCAACTATGCTCATTCTAAGAACAGAGTTGTCAATGCCAAATTAGTCTTTTAAGTGTGATGTTTTGTTACTAGCACTTGAAAGGTATGTAGAATTAACTGGAATGAGAGAAATTAGGAGAGTTACCAATTTCTCCATGTGCTGTATGTACTCTTAGTAGATTGATATTTCTTCCTCCTCTAATTTCTTATTTTATTTTTTCATATATAAATATATAGGAATTCCTTCTATTTAAGTGGTTTAGGATATTTGCTCAGAGTAAATAATGTGTATACATTACTGAAATAATGACTCTTTAGGTATATTGTATCTGAAATTACTTAAAGGAAAATTGATGTGATGAATCATATAATAAATGGCTTCACACATTGCACAGTATAATTATTTTAAATTAGAAGAATTATAAGTTGGGTATATTGGTTTTTAGTTGAGCAAGAATATTCTTTTAATGTTCAATCAGGCAAGTAATACACCATAATTAAATAATGTAATAACATAAACGTTTCAATTTCCAAACAGAGGGGAAGAGAATGCAAAATGTACCTGAAAGTCAAAAGAACATTCACATTCTAAGCAAATTTCAAACAATACCCATAGCTGGAAATATTGTCTAATCTCTTCCTCTGAGAAATAGATTGGATTCGAAGAGCTACACAATTTTTCATAAATTTTAAGTCCTTCCATTTTGATTTTTTTGTCTGTTGCCTGGGAGAAAAAAAGGGTTATGATCAATGAGGTCATTCTAGTAAATAACATTAAATAGACTAGTGCTTTTGCTGTGAACAGTGATCACTAATATGTCCACATATTTGATAAAACAATGTCTCCTTTAAAACTAAATGTAATAAGTGGTCATTGGCAAGATTTTTTTTGAAACAAAATGTGCACTGGTAATGAGAAGACCTGATGTTTTGTCACATTGAATTGATATACATAGTTCTCCTGATAAGACTGCAAGGTCCGTACATGCAGAGATCATGCTCGTGGCCACTAAGTGCTCAACAAACATTTGGTAAATTAATGACTATCATTCACTTTGATTTCCTATCAATGTCCATTCTCCATCCCAGTCTCTTTTTCTGGATACGATTTATCTGGATACGATTTATACGATTTATATGTTTTTAAAGAAGGCCTCATAGTGTATAAAAGGAGGGCAGTCCCCACAACACATAGAGCCATGCTACTTCCACTTTCCAGCAATGTGCTTGATAAACTGAACTAGGTATTGGATACACCCAAGCTTCCATTTTTACCCCCTAAAATGGAGAAAATAATACCTAATACATAGCATAACAAATAATGTTAAAATAAATAGCAATGGCAAAATGTTTGACACATAGTAGACATTCAGTGAATGTTAACAATCTTCTTTAGCATTTTTTTTAATGTTGCCTGAGATTATTTTTCACAGTACTCTAGTCATTGATGATGTTCCAGCCATTCTTCAACTAAGTAAAATCTTTATAAACTAAGCATGGCCTTTGATTGGCATTACGAACCGAATGTTTACATCTTCCAAAGTTCATATTTAGAAATCTTAACTTCCAATGTGATGATATTTAGAGGTAGGACCGTTGGGAGGTGATTAGGTCATAAGGGTGGAGCCTTCATGAAGGGGATTAATGCCCTTATTAAAAGAATCCCCAAAGAGCTCCTTTGCACTTCAGCCATGTGACTAGACAGTGAGAAGAGGGCCTTTATGAACCATGATACTGTTGGCACTTTGATCTTGGACTTCCCATTCTCCAGAACTGTGAGAAACCAATGTTTGTTGTTAGGCCACCAATCTTATAGCACTTCTGTTATAGCAGAGTGAACCTCTAGCTTCCGCCATGCCTCCCCAAAAGCACCCTCTTCCTCAACCAGATCCTAAGATACGCATCTCTGAGAAACTCCAGATCCCTCTATATTAAACACTTCTCTGACTAGGTTTATTTATTTATATTCAATGTTCCTTTTACATATGCACCAATAATGTACTATATTCTGAAGTACACAAACTTTAATGTATAATCATCATAATGATGTATATTTCCTGTTGCTTCTAACCCATTTAGTAATACAGGTGGAATCCTACATGGTTAGGAAAGCTCTTTTATACCTAATCCCCTTTGGAGAATTGGAAATGAATGAAAGGGAATGTTGGCATGAATTAGAAACCTAGAGAAATGTTAGAAAACCTCCATATTATACTCTTTTCTACATTCACACTCACTGAAAAACAAGAATATCTCCCAATGGATTTCTGGAAGACTTTGGTCACATCATTTTTGCAAAAGTAATGGTGATCTGAAATGTTAGCAAAAACTGCAGTTCTTGAAATTTAACCCCATATTAGGGAAGATTCATTTTTCATTTGGGGTAGTCTCTGAAATTCCTAACTGAAACTATATCTAAAGTTATGCTGATGAGCAGGTTCAAAAGAGAAAATATGCTATATATAGTCAAGGAAGTTGAAAGAAGTCTTACTCTGAGGGACTCATATGGCACTGATGTGTATCAAAAAATATCTAATCATATCAACAAAAGATTATTTATATTTGCATTAAAACTACCTTTTTAACATATAGATTTCTTATTATGTTAGCTGTGAATGTATTTTATTTCTTTAATGTTTTAATAACAAGAATATAATGTAGCATATATATATATATATATATATATATGTATAGATGTATCCTATCATCTATCTATCACCTATCTAATCTCCACAACATGTGAGGTTAATAGCAGAGGCCCTGTCTAACCATAAATTGATACAGTGACAAATCTGCTGCATCCAACTGACAAGTGGAGCATGGAGGAAGTTAATATAGAGAACCAGTGGAAATATCAGCTTCTTTTATTCCCTGAATCATTTGCTGCAGATGAGAAATATCTTTGCCGCCAGTATAGAACTAAACCACATGATTGTCCGTAACAATGTCAGCCAATATTGAGAGGACATAGCCTGTCTTCAAGATATTCTCAATCTCTTCTTAATAATCCACGCATTAACACCCCTTTACCTGCATTACACTGCATTCGTGTTTTCCTCTTCTATTCTCTACCCTTGCCCTCTGTAGTTCCACACACTTGGCTATCATTTCCATAGCTATTTCAATAGTGAAACACTGTGAACCCAGATAGCCATAAAAGGAGCTAAAAATACAGTATAACTCAGTAAATGGACCTAAGTGCAATGGAAAATTGCAATAATGATGTCAAGAAATACTCAGATTTCATGATATTCACAGAGTAGAGATAATTATTTGTCCAGTTTAAATGGAGCTATTGTTATTCTTGCTTTTCTACTGCTGAATTTGTTTTAACCAGTAAAATTTAAAAAAAGAGATAAAAGGCTTATTTTAGAAGAAATTCAATTAAGCTTCTTGTTTCAATCAATGATAGCCCTAGACATTTACAATGAACAAAAGTTTGATGTTTTTAATGTGGAATATCCTGTTCTGTAAAAAAAAAAAAAAAATGTTGTATTAACTTAGGAAAAATGTAAAATCATTAGAATAGTGTAAGACCTTCTTAATTTAATTAAGACTTCCTAGTACAGTTTAATAACATTGTTATCAATGACTGTCAAATAAGTTAGATCCTTGATCAGGAATATTATGAAAGTCAGAGGGCTTTGAAGAGGAATCTGTCCATCTGTCTTCTTTCAGAGGGTGGAGCAAGGAACTGCCTCCAAAGCAAACCATGCCACCTAAAAAATATCTTGCAAAAATGAGGAAAGTAGCTGACTTGGTAATGTTTCTCCGTGATTTTAGAAAACCACACATAACTTCTTTGTGAAAAGCATCTCTTTATTTTTTGGGGGGGCTTTTGACATTGAATCACACATATTCCTAATGTGCTGTACACTACCTTAATCACTATGAATTTCTTCACCATTAATTGAATAAAAATAATGCATTTCTTAAAACAGAAATTGTAGGCTTAAATAGGACTTGTACATGCTTAGCACAGGGTCTAGCACATACTACAGTCAATGAGAGGCAGCTTATTATTATGAAGGATATATATATATATATATATATATATATATATATATATATATATATATTCCCACACGTGGGGATTTGGAAGAAATAACTTTTTTCTACAAAATGCAGTTGCATTTTATTTCCAATGATTTGATCAGTATCACATGTGAAAACTATTGTCAGACAATATTGATGAGAGTAAAGAAAGTGTGTGTGTGTGTGTGTGTGTGTGTGTGTGTGTGTGTGTAGAGAGAGAGAGACAGAGAGAGACAGAGAGAAACAGAGAGACAGAGACAGAGAGAGAATATATGAACAAGGAGAACAAAATACAATTTAGTACGCTAGTAATGATAAATGGCCAACAAAAGATTTTGGCTTAGAGGTAAGTTTATGGATATTTTGTGGGAAAGACATTTTGTTAGGCAAATAGCTATGAATTCTTTCTTCCCTTGGATTACAAAATTTGTTAATTTTCTGCTTAAAAGAATTAGAATATTAATATGAAATGCATGCTCTGAGGATTAACTATCCAAGTTGCTACTAATTATTGGAATTAATCAATGGCTAAAGGACTATGACGATTTCTGTTACCCCAAAATTAGCTTTAAAAGGATAAACTGCTAAGAAGTTTATGATGATGATTATTTAATATAGAGGATTTATAACATTGTGAAAGTTCATTTTTACTTATCTGATTCAAAAACAAAGCAAAGCATTTTAACATCAAAGTTACTTCATTACCAAGACAATCAGACCTCTAATCAATTTTTAAAACTTATTGATCCTCAGGCTATTTGCTAATTACGTAAGTATTCAAAATAATACCAGAGCTGTCCAGTCTCCAATAGTCATTAAATAAATGGTACTGCCAGATATTAAACTCATGCCTTGTCTTAGTTAAGAAAATTTTATTCCTGGAATAACCCCTGTTTGACTATTTTTGTTTCTGTGCACAAAAAAGGTGATTCATTAAAATTTCAGTTTTGCTAACAAAGGTCATCATTCCATGACCTTATTTATAGTTTCATTTAGAAGGTGTATTAGCATTATTTTAACTATTGTGAGACTTGCTCGCAGAATGTATATATCTATATATTATACTCATATTTTTATTTTAAATTACTATACTTGACTCAATTAAACAAATTATGTCAACAGTTGATCTATTACAAATGTTTCTTTTTCATAAAAATTCATGAATGCCTCCTGCTCATGTTCTACTTAAAGCTCAAACTATGTCTTATTTATTTCAATTTTTTAAGCAAAAAAATATGCCTTAATGTTTTACTTTCCTTTGTACCTTTGGATTTGAATGGCAAGTATTTAAAGTTAAAGTTTTTAATTTTTGTTACTTTTTTGTCTTGTTTCCATTGTATTTTCTCTCCAAGGGCGTTTAGTTTAATGTACTGGGGAGTTGGAGCGGAATAAGAAATAGAAAGAAGAACAAAATCAACCCAACAGAAAAATAAGATCATATTTAAAACAAAATAAACACTACAATCCCCAGACACAAACTTTGTAGGAGAACATAGACCTAGGTGATATTGCTAATAAATTTGACACATCCCTCCTTAGACTTTGAGCAGGCTATCTACTTCACCTAAAGTAAGTTTCGTTGACCTGGAAGATACAGCCATCAATCTTTGAATAGAACAATAAAATACAGTGGTATTAATTGGGTATATAAAAGAACTTCAAGGACAGGAAAGATGTTAAACATGCTAGAACACAGGCAGAATTGGAAAAGAGAGTAGAGATTTGCAGTGCAATTTTAGTGTTTATTATCAGCAGTTCTAAAATTGTACTGTGTTAAAATCTTGTAAGACTTGTTGAAACGCAGATTTCTGGATCCTAAACACAATGTTTCTGTTTCAATAATTAAATCTTGGGGTCCACGAAAGCGCATTTCTAAAAAGTTTCTAGATAATAAAGGCATGAATGATTCAGGGATTACAGTTAAAGAAATACAGATCCCTATAACACAACCTACTAACACATGAAGAACTCTACAAATGAAGCTGGATAGGGGAAAAGGATGCAGGAACACACACACACACACACACACACACACACACACACTCTCTCATATACCCCACAATTATTTAGAAGGTAATGTGGAAAGCCACTTTCAAGGAAATAAGCAGAAATAATTTAAAAGTAGTCCTATTCAGAAAAATGACTAATTTTATTTTTAAATGCAGAAACAAAAAGAATCAAAGAATAAAATTTTTAGAAAGCAGATTAAGAATCACATATGAATAGCAAACAATTTTTTATATTCTAAACTATATCACAGACAAGGTGAACACTTAAAAGAAAAACCTAAAAGAAGTGATTGGAAGGTTCAAAAGAGAAGAGAAAAAGTAATAAGACAAAGATGATGAAAACATGAGCTAGTGGAGCTTAGAGAGTAATAGAAAGGAAAACAAAATGTAATAAAAAAGAGATAAATTAATATTAAACACAACTAAAATAAAATGAAAAATCTGAAAATATAGGTAAATGCTCGCTAAATGAAAAAAACTCACCCACAGAATGGACAGAAGATACAAGAATAAAGGATAGGTATAAAGAAACACAAACATAGACAAAATTGGGTTCATAAAAAAAAAATGAAAGAACACAATTTGCTTCTTTCTAACAAATGAAAGAAAACATCACCATATATTTGATCCCTTTTGCCTTCATCTACCACAGCCCCTCTGGGTAGTGAGCACACAATGGGCTATATAGATGATGTATTACAGAATTGTACACCTGAAACCTATGTAACTTTACTAACAATTGTCACCCCAATAAATTTTAATTTTAAAAAATGAAAGAAAATATACTCAAATATATAAGAAAACTTTCCTGAAATTACAGAAATAAAATCGTATTGAAAAAAAGGCATTGTGTCATGTACAGAATATATGCAGAAAGAATTAAAAACCCACAGGTGGAAAGAAAATATTATAACTAGAAGAAAATGCATGAGAATAGATTAAGCACCTTGGATACAGAAAAACATTCTTAAACTAGATCCCAAAGGCACCAATCAAAATGAAAAGGATCATAGATTTAACAATCCCAAATTAAAACATCTAAATGTGAAAAGGTGAGGTTTCATATTGTATGAGAGGTTGTATTCATTTGAGGTCCTCTCAACAAGGAAAATGCTAAAATATATACGTATATTTGTTCTTTGTTTCTGGAGTAAAACATCTTGTCCTTTTGTTCTCAGTATGGCTATTATGTTTTAATGACATTTTAAAATACTTTATACATTATTCTTATGTTTTTAAAAAAGTGTTGGGAAGATTATACATAAAATTACTCCTGGATCTTTATTGAGATTGTACAATACTGTATGCATAGTAAAATTCCAACTATGTAATATATAATTTATTATATAAATTTGAAAATATTAGAAGAAATTAACTAAAATGTACATGGTGATTATTTTTTTATTGTGTTACAAGTAATAGATAATCTTTCTCTAATGTCTAAATTACTATAGTTCTAATGAAGTTCTCACATATTTTCTCTTGAGTGTGTGTTACAGCAACAGCTTTATGAAGGTTAAATTTACAAATGAAATACCAAGTCTTGAACTGTTTGAACCTACTGTGTAGGTGACAACTGAATGGACTGGAGGAAGTTGTCTATAGGTCATCCATGGCCAATAAAAAGAGTTCAGTGAACAAAATCTCCTTGATACCCATCCATCCATCTCTTTTCTGAGTAGTGTCCAAACAGATTCTATTCTTTTTAATGCCAGACAATCAAAAAACAATATACCGTATTAAGAAAGAGCTAGTTGAAATTAAGAATGAAGCGTGGAATCAACAGCATAACTTTAGCAATACTACATTTGTGATCTGTAGTATGTAAGTTAACTGCATTAAGCTTCAGTTTTCTGATTCCAAAATGTGAATCAAAGTACTATTAACCTCACAACATTGCTGTGGTAAGTAAATGAGTCCATGGTGTCAGGTTTGTTATAAAATAAGCTTTTAATAAATACCAAGAATGCCAAAAAAAATGTATAAAAATGGAAGCTTTGATCAATGTTGTTCAGGCAGAAGTTTGCCATAATCAGAAGTGATTGGACACTGATGGTAACCACTTTGAGCACCTCTTGTAATTGCAGAAGTCAAACGTGACTTGTATTCATCTTTTGTTACTGGTATATATTGACTATTACAATTTTAATAGTTTTTTTCCTTTCTTAACACATTGTGGACTGGTGATGCAGATTTGCATCTATATATTTAAATGCCTCATCATCAGTGTGTTAAAATGTGTATACATTTTGTTGGCACCCTCTGTATAAGCTAATCATTTTCTTAATAAACACAATATTACTGGAAAAAGAAGCAAACACTGAGGAGCAACATTGTAAGGCAGCAAGAGCCATGAGTAAGCCAAGACTGGGTTAGAGGAAGTTACTTCTGGAAGTTAGAAACAGTGTAGCAGACATGATTTTGGTGGGCCCATAATGGTAAACTATAGACACCAGAGCTGGTTATCTTTTGCAAAAATAAAAGACAGCCTCATCATTTTGCCCAACACGTACTCTGTCCTGATCTACATTCTATATCTATGATAATTTGCTGTGTGTCTTGATACATTTCTGTTTTTCCAGTACTTTCTATCTATCCATACAGTAAGTTCCCATTACGGCAATTAGTTACATCTCTGCCTTCCAAACATCTCCCACTGCCCCTTCTGGTAGTTATTTAGATATCACTTCCTGTTGAACATTCTTATCTACATTTTATTTAACTATTTATCAAAGTCTTTTTTCCAGAAACTTCTGCACCAAGTCACCTGGAATGTTACTTTGAAATGAAGACTCCTGAGGTCACACTTCTGTATGCAAAGGAAAACCTCTGGAATTGAACCTCAGAATCTGATAGCTCTAATTTCCTATTCACAGAAAACTCAATAATAAATCATATCAGCATTTATATTTTTTTTCAACCCTTAATCCGTGATTTTCAAACAGCCATTTAAGGTTAATGGATTCAACTTCTAAGAAATCTGCATTTTAGTAATCATTTTAGGTAAAACTGATGGAGCTTTCTACGGATCACACTTGGAATACCTTAATGTAATTATTTTATATATTAACCATCTGATAATACAGTAGCTTGAACTGTTATTTAAGATTTATTCAGATGATAATTTTTTCACATGTTTTTTTTTCAATGAAAACGAAATGGAATGCTGGATCCAAGTCCTAAGCAATTTTTGGATTGTCGATAGAGACAATAAGTGCTATTTATACTAAGCATTATAGGAAAGCGGTAATTGATAAATATTTCCAAGATTGTTGGCCCTCCTAGAAAATAGGAAAATATTCTGTTCCCATGAGTCTTATTTGATAAATTCCTGAACACCCAGTTAGCATAATAAAATGTCTCCATGTTTAATATCCAATCTAAAACCTTCAGCAAGAGATATATGAGGGTTTGTACATGTGCCCTACCATGTGGAGGTAATAAACAGCATGGAAAAACAGACAAATATAAGGCACAAGTTGTATAGGAAACAAAGAAAATGCTTTCTAATAAGTGTACCATGTATGGCCTTTATTTTATTATGTTTTCCTGCATAACAAACAACATATATATTTGCTATTCATGGAAAGTGGTTTTAAATCTTCTCCCAACTGTCTCCGAGGCCTGATATTGTATAGTTAGTGATTTATTACAGCACACTTATACATATCACAAAAAATGTATATCCAACCCCTATACATAAAATGCAGTCTGAACGTATTGAAGAGAATTTTAGCAAGTTGGAAGGGTTACTGTTTCATCACCAGTATTTAAGGTTTGTCAGGAAAAAAACCCACAAAATTACTCAATTGACATTATTTCCCCAGTATTTATTTTGTTTTATTTATTTAAAACAAAATCCCTCAAACCATGTTCATTCTGTTCAAATATAATACATTTTATATATTTCTTTGACTGAAATTAAAACACCATATTTTACTCGAATGACAACTGAATGACAAGTGCTAAGTGTCTTCAGGGGAAAATTGCTTAACAAAAACCATATTTTGAAACTTCCTATTGAATCAATCATTTTTTTCTAACACTAAAATGTTCATAGGAATGAAAGATGAATGAGATGGTGATAAAGGCAAATAGTTTTTATGATATTACAGGGTTTTGCCTTGTTTTGTACCATGTTTGACAAACAGCGACATCTGTCTAAAATCTGTCAATATGATGGATGGGAAGCATAAATCACATTATCTTATGTCAACACTCCTCTCAGAACAATATTTTAACATAAATTCAGTGCTATGTCATGAACATGACCCTTGGGAAGAATAAAGAGAGAACATAAAACATTCAACTGGCTCTATTTACATAGTTATTTTTAACCTCTTTTGACTTCAGAAACCTAAATTTCCAGAAGAGATTTCAAAGATATAAACTATATCCCACACTGTTTGAGAGCCGTTAATATATCAAAATGACATTTTAAGTATAAATGCTATTATAAAGTGTATATCGACAATGACATTTCCAGTGAAATCATATTCTAAAAGTAATGAAATCAGAGCATTCAACGTGCAACTTTGGACTTTCAGCTAAAATTTATTTGAATGAATTTATGAAAACCTCATGCAATTGTACTACCATATCAATCCCAGTTTTAGAACTAATGATTTCTAGTAATTTATAAAGTGTACATACATTAAATGTGTCCTAAATGTGTTTGGTTAAAACATTTTCTCATTCATCAGCTAATGTCTTCTGCATGGGCAAGACGAGTAGATTTTTATTTGTTTAGACAACGTTTTTAAGGTTTTAGCATATATAATTAAACCTTAATAAAGGTATCCAGAATTCTGATTGCTGTATCTGAGCTTCTCTACCTCAGTCCCCAAACTCATATATATTTGAATATATTTGCTTTGTCTGTGCTAGGATGGGATGACCTGCTCCTCTCAACGACATTAAAAGAGTCAACCCAAGGCTACTATTTTGTTAGAAGAAACACGATCCCCTCATGTTTCTACCCAGTTCAATTTTTTTCACTGTTCTGAGTAAATCAATTGAATTGCTTGCCTACCAACAAAGAACCATCTTGTCTAGTGGAGTTTCTTTCTATTGCTTCTAAATCTCTGCAGAGATTAGCATGGCATGCTCCTCTAATAGTTGTTCTGTCTAAAGGAAGTTATCCTCAATTCTCATGGCACAAAATGAAGTGATATTTTAATACTTTAACCACATTATAATGAATGGAACCAACACAAATTTTAATTTAGGCACTGAAACGTCATTGTTATTTTTATCTTTTTTATTTTATGTGTTCATTACTAAATCATCTGACTTAAAACATTTGCCAAAAACAAAAAGAAAATCACACATCATTTAGCGCTGTGTAGTTTTACTAGCATTCTGCCTAATCATTCATGCAAACAAAAGAACTTTGTTTTCAGTGGGTGTGATCACACCACATAATTTAAACACTCAAACTCTGTTTTACCTCACAGTACTTGTCTATTTCCTTAACCTTGATAATTATTTAAATTTCATACTGAAGCTGGCCACACATATAAGTCCATTTGAAGAAAATGATAATTTGATTAAATGCAATAATATGGTAACTAACCTATAACCAAAACACAATTTGGATTCAACTGTTATTTAAACTTTAGAGCACCTTTTTTCTTCCCTGATAGATCTTGATATTCCCTGTCACGGTTTTCATTTATAAAATCACAACACAGGAAAGGTTATAAAGTTAGCTAAAGATTAATTTTATGTCTTGTAAAAAAAAAAATCCTGATTTGAGGATAACTCTAACAATCCTCATAGTTTTGCCTAAGAATGGCAGTGACTCATGACAAACTACTAGGCCAATCTGGAATTCCCTAGACAAGACATATGGTCAGGTTGGACAAGCCTCTGTGATGGATTGGATATCATACTGAGATGAATGCAACTATGGTTTCCAGTGAGTCTATGTTCCCTTGATGTTCTTATTGAAATTCCCGATAAGGCTGCAGTCACTTACTGAACCATAAAGGTGGCAATATCCTTGGATATAAGGAAAAAATAATAATAATAAGATATTGCAAAGTGTGTAATACAAGTGGGGCTATCTGAATAACTTTGCTGAACCAATTTATTCCCAAGATAAAGAATCAAAAAAAATTTGGATTTCATATATAGAAATATAAGACCAACATGTTCCCTCAAAATGGTCTTCTTGAGCTTTTTATAAATATGTAAAGGGCAATATAAATGAATAGGACATTATCTAGTAATTACAATGAGGAGGATCATATGGATAGTTCATTTTTACAATGCAGAAAGCAATTCAAAAGGTAAAATGAATTATTTTTAAATGAAGGAAACGTAAATATTATGCCTCACCTCCCATCCCCCAATTCCTCATTGCCACCCACCCTCTCCAAGTCTGAAGAACACTCATTATAGGAAAATTACATAAGAAATTATACCATTATTTATGTGGAAATAAAGTCTGAGAAAATATTAACCTAAAACAATTTTTAATGACTCATTCATTAAGGGTAACAAGAAAGGAAGCTATGCTGTGAGCTACTTGGTACATAAATTGGCTTGTCCAATGTCTCCTTGCCTGCCCTGAGTATAATGTCCAGGTGACTGATTGTCTTAAGTAACTACCTGCCTCAACAACCACTGAACAAGAGGGTAAGGAAGTTACTCAGTATTATGGAAGCCATCACCCAAGCTAGAATCTTGACTTGTGCCATTTGTAACAACATGGATGGATCTTGAGATTATAATGCTAAGCGAAATAAGTCAGACAGAAAAAGTAGAGAACCACATGATTTCACTGATATGTGGTATATAAAACTGAAAACAAAACAAAACAAAACAAAAAAACAAGGAAAACAAATGAAGAAACAAAACTTATAGGCAGACAATAGTTTAGTGGTTACCAGAGGGTAAGGGGGGAGGGGGGTGGTAGATGAGGGTAAAGGGGGTCAAATATATGGTGATGGAAGGAGAACTGACTCTGGGTGGTGAACTCACAATGTGATATATTGAGCTTTTTATAAATATGTAACACATATAAATATGTGTTACAGAATTGTACACCTGAAATCTATGTAACTTTGTTAACAATTGTCACCCCAATAAATTTTAATTTAAAAAACAAACAAAAAAAAAGATATTGACTCATCCTAAACAACTTCCAGTATATCTCTTAATTCCAACTGGTGGGTAAGTATGGTGACAATATTTGTATGTTTCTCAGCCACCTAGGTGGTTTCAAAAAATGTCTCCCAGTTGAGTTAATACAGAATGAGAATGGAGGTCCTTCCTTTACTTTTATTTCTTGGTGGCAAAGGGAAAAGCCAATTAATGGTGTGACTTCATATCCAATCTTTGAATGTTCTAATTTTCTGGTGGTATTCATCTTTTCCCATGTGTGTCACTGACAGCATCTCCAGCATAAATCCTAAGGCAGTAATGCCTGCTTTGATTCATTGCTGTCAGCTGTAGTGCCCCTGAGAGCATTTTTAGTGCCCTAAAATTCAAAGAACAAAAATCTCGGGAGGATGTGCTGTTTCATTTATGCATTCAAGATTGAGGTGAGGATAGAAAGATTATGAAAGAAAAAGTTATCAGCTCTTTCCTTTAAACTTGGGGGGGGGGTGCTTGGATAAAAGCTGGTGATTTTACGGAGAAATTTATCAACATCAGGTAATTGCGGACAGCTCATGGCTGACTTCCATGGCATATCTGGATTTAGAGTATAGATAAGCTCTATTAGGGAGAAAGGCATTTAAAGAGATGAAATTTCTTAGAATTCTGATTAGGAGGAAAAAACAGGATGTCAGGTGAAGTACATGTAATGTATTCCCTTCAGCATAAAAGCTGAAATCACAAATAAATCAGTCAGGACAGGATAATTCCAGTGATCCATATCACTAGAAGCCATTTTATCACCTTCTGAGTGGTAAGACCATTGTTACTCTCATCAATGGCTCACAAAATTTATATTAATTTTTTTAAAAAAAAAAACACAGGCACAGTGAAAGCTTTAAACTCTTGGAGGAAGGGAAACAGCACTGTCGCTCTTAGGGCACTGATGAAAACCAATAGCACCTAAAGAAAAGGAACAAGGAACAAGCATTCTACCTATGGGGATGGAACAGGCATACGTGCTGGGCTCTGAGGTACTCCAGGGAAGGGCAGGAGCCCTAAGCAGACCACATCACCATAGAGCAGGGCCAGCTCACATGTCTGAGGTGAATGCTTAATCAGGGGTTCAGTATAAAGGAGAGCCTAAAGCAGAGAGGGGAGAGTAGGGGCTGAAGGAAAAAACACAATCATCTTGGCAAACCACCCTCTACCCTGCACCTTAAACAGAGCATCACTACAGATCTTGAAGATGGTGGTGCACTTAAGAGTAATCTATCAACTACAAATCTCAAATCCAGCCCAACTCTTAATTAGATTAACTCCCCTCACCCCACATATTAAAAACCAAGCAGAAAGCATGCCCAGGTCCAGGCATACAACTGTTTACCTCATTGCATCTGTAAAATCCCCTTATGTTTTCCATATAAGGTAATGTAATCACAAGAATGACATCCCATCATATTCGCAGACATTCAAAGGGAGAGGATTATAGGAAAATGGGAGTCACTGGGCGGGGGCATCTTAGAGTTCTGCCAATCACAGTATGCAAACCACTTCTGTCAAAATCTAACACATAGTAGACACATTCATTGTCTCTCATTCCCATTAATGGCAGAACTCAGCAAGTACAATAGCATGAGGAGTATTTCCCTACACACGAAAAGACTGTGGTGAAGCCAAATTTTGATGCAAAATAGTAATCTTTGGCTCTTGTATATCCCTGGAAACTAAACCCAAAAAGAACTTCATTAAAGATAAAGAATTAGAGTCATGTATATTTTTTACTAATTGAAAAACAATCATTAGGTGAGGCCTATCATTCATGAAAGGAGTAGTTATCAAGCACTGCAAAATGAAAAATTAATCTCAGACCAATTCAAACGCAAAATTTTACTTTTACTTGGACTGAGTTTATTGCGCATTTGGAATTTGAAGCCACATTTACTGGACGTAGCATTTGCGAGCTATTACTTTGTCAATGTAACTGCAAATATTTAAGATTTTTCTATGTGTGAAAAGTAATCCAGAAACAATATTCTACCATAATATCCATTCACACTTTATTAATAAAAATATTTAGCATGCTAAAGGGAAATTACTGCATTAACTAATGAAGGATACATGATGGTCAGGCATAGAGTCAGGTTTTGAAATATATATATGAATTTTTGAATTACATGAATATTTGAATATAACACATAATAAACTGAAAACAAAAATATTCACTCTGTATTCAGAAACTAAAGAGGCATTTTCCAATTATAAAGATCACAGAAGGTTTTATGGAAGAAATAGCATTAGTCAGGAATTTTAAGACAGTGTGATTTGCATAATTAGACAAAAAAAAGAACATTTTATTTGAAGGGAATAACATGGATAATCTAATAAAGAAGGAAGGTATAAATCATAATTGAAAAAACAGCAATTTGACTGGGAATAGTAACAGTGAATTATCACTATGGTTTACGTGGAAGACAATTTAACCAGATACTTTCCCAAGGAAACAGCTGATGGAGAAGGTTAATGGTCATTTTGAAGGATCAATAAAGAACTCTGAATTTGTTAAATCCTATCCTTCATCTTAAGAAATGGTAAATGGAGGAGGAAAAAATAGAATATTTTATCACGATGTGTGCTACATGAACTGTACAATCTGTATGATAAAAATTAAATGGTGAAACAATGAGTAAAGTGTGACTCTCACCCTTTAATAGAGACAGTGAAGGATTCTCTGAGCATAGAGTATTTATATGGGAAGGTAATGGCTTGATGGCAGATACTTAGGAGGAAAGTTTAAGTGAAAAGTTGCAGAATAATATAACAAGAACTTCAGAAAAGAGAGAAAGAGTCTCCTTGATCAAGATAAGGAAGTAATTTGAGAGAAAGTAAGCAAAGCCCACTTTCAGAATAATCAGACTATAGTTACTAGAGCAGACTGAACATAGCTCATATACTTACCTTTTAAATGCAGGATTAATTGAATATCTATATGAAAATTGGGCAGCACCTTTGCCATCAAGTATCACCTGGCCTAAGGGATCCAACAACTCTTTGAAGAAATGCAAATAACTATATAAGGAAGTGCAGAGAGCAGATGACTTACTGCTGTTCTCTACTCTAAGCAACTTCCTTATTTTGGAGTCATGGCTATACTTTGAACTAGGTGATATCTTAGATGGAATTACCAGGTATAGAATATTGAAATGTTATGCTGTACTATGTAAAGAAAGGATGAGTGGTAGGAAAGGAATAAACAAAGGTAAAATATACTCCTATTTTTCTTATATTGAATTGACATAGAATTTTGTCCAGGACAATACTAGTAACAATGTAATTCTTTATAGTACATGTAAAAGGTAAATAATGTCACAAAGCATAAGAGGGAGGAATTAGGAATATTCTGTCATAAAGAATCTGTGCAAACACATGTGATTCACTTAAAGCATTGTAAACACATTTTAAAAGACTACATAGTCCAGCATATTGGTCATGCATCTACATAGTCTATGAAATGTGAGGGGTGTAAATGTCTAATTACGTTGCTTTGTCCACCTGAAACTAATAACAACAATAAAAAAAGACAATATAGTCCATATCAAATATAGGCTATGTAAAAATTGTAAATTTCATCTTCTCCACTGAAAGATAAATGCAATAGAACTGATGTCTTCAGAGTTCACATGAATTTAAATTTTAGTATGCATTTGACATTTAAAACATAATTTCTGCAGCTATATTTTATGACTAAAATGTTACTATATTTTATGTTATATGATTGTTATGAATATTTTTACATTGAATTTATAGAAGTTTATTTTTGTACTTTTCATAAAATTTTAACATACAGCCATGTCAATATTGAGAGAGTAAATAATATAAAAGCAATTCTTATCTGAGAGGATCTTTTTCATCAATTGCCAAATTTTAACCAAAAATGTCTATTTGAGAATACATTTTGTAAGATATTACCAATCAAAGCCATCTGTCTGTAGTATTAATAAGTGTTATATTTTATAATAAATTGTGTAGAAAGTATAAGTAAAGAGCTGCAAAACTAAATACCAATGTGTTCTTAGATAAAATTCATAATATCTACATAACTACAGAAAAGTAAACATCAAAGATAAGGTCATCACTATTTTAATTACCATTAATATGTTAGTAATCACTGGAATTTCTGAAATAATGTGTGCAGGGAAAAGATTATTTTGAAAAAGACACTTTGAAGACATAGAATGTCATAATTTCTTTGAAATTACTTAAAATTCAGTGAAAATTTTATCCCTTTAGAGATATGTAAATGAAATTATATCATCATGCAATACACAGCAGTATAACACAGTAGTACATCCCCAATGAAGAAAGATGTAACATTTGCCCACAGGGATTCAAACACATATCTGTATCAGAATTTGTAGCTTTTATTTTAATTACTAATGTTCAAAAATAAGAAATTATATTTTAAGGAGAAATTACAAACCATAATTTTTCTTTTCTTCCCACACATAATTCCAAATGTAGTGCACAAAGTAGAGAATAATTGGTTTTTATCCAGTGTGTATTACTCTATGATAAGAGAATCAATTAAACTGACATAGGCATTTTAACATAATACTTTTGCAAAATTATTGTAGTAATAATAAGAAATAAAAATAAATAAACCTGGTGTTAAGCAAAATAAATAGATAAATTGAAGGCAACAGTCATGATGTAATAAATAATTTTATGTTTTTTCATGTTGTTATAGGAAAATGTAGAACTGTCAAATCAGACACATAAGAATCCAAGATCTTACCCAGAATAAAATTGACTAATAATTTCAAAAGCAGTTCAATGTGCTATTTGACTCATAATCTAGTTATATTTAATATATTTAAATTATTCATGTATTTGAATATATAGGGCATGTACATATGAAACAAAGTGTCTACCACTATACTTTTTATCATTATTTTAATTTAAAAATTATACAATTTAAACATTAATAATAATATATCATAGTCATTTATAATGTATTTGTTAACATTATGCTTGAGTGAATTCAGTTAACTTTTAGGACTCTTTAAATAGTAAATATATTTTATTTTGCTTAGGTTTCCACAACCATTTTGGTTATTTAGCTACAGATATAATAGTTTCTGTAAATTTGAGATGTAGAACTTTTCAAAATGTCTCCTGTATATTTCCATTGCATTGTGTCTCATATTTTGTATTTTCCAGAGAGATACAATAGAATTTTTGTTCCTGGCTTCTTGAACCTTTAGATATACATCTAATGGTATTTGGATTCCTATTGCTTAAACTTATTTTTATTCTATCCTCTCACTTCTAAAATGCCCTTTTATATTAAAAAAGATCTTTTTTAGTTAACCTGATTTAAAGTTGGCCTTATTTCACTAATTTGGGTCATTGCATCCATTTCTGTCAGTTTAAATGGACTATTTCTTTCCCAGGTGATGTGGCACTGAGCGGACACTGGCTTATGTGAATAATTTCCAGGTCAGTCTTTTCTAAGAGACCAGTTCTCTTAACTGTCCTCAAAAATCACCTCATACTTCAAAGAGTCCACATATTGTCATTGTCAATTCTATAAAAAAAAAACTTCACTTCTATATCTGTGCTATTTTATCCAAAATTAAATAGATATTATGTTAATTTATAAAGGAAATATCAAAAACACAGAATATATTAGAGGTATTTTTTTCAGGTAAAACAACTTTTTTCCCCTTCATTTGTTTATCCAACAAGTATATAAATACTTAATATTTTTATGACATTGTGTTATGTATAGGCACAAAAAAGATTAAAAAGAAATGATATGCACTCTCTTAGATCTTTGTCTTAATAGCTGAAATTAAATATATTCACAAGCATACAATATAGACATCATACAACATAAGAGAGTAACATATATTACTTGTGGATACTGATCCACAAATGACAGGGACCAGTACCATTCTTACACTTTTCAGTTCCTGAGTATTACTCAACTTATATGTAAACTTTTAGCAGGCCATCAAGTATCTCCTTAGGGGAGCTCTTTTGACATAAATTGTCAAAAATGCCAGGCTTTTCATGCTCTGAAGAGGCTAAAATTATTATTTGGTATGACAATGTTCTTTTTTTTTTTTTTTTTTTTAGCTGAGCCATCCTGCCACCTGTTGGCAGCTCAACGGCAACTCAGCTCGGGCTGGCATCGAACCGCTGTTGCTTAGAGCTCAGCTCACACTCTTGAGCAAATTCTTAACCAACTGAGCCACTTGGCTGGCCCTGACAATGTTCTTTTGGAGTATAAATGTTAATTGATAAATTATAACCAGTCAAATTATTATTTTGTAAACACATCATATATTGGTTGTGATATAGTGACAACACCATGGGTATTTTAAGGAATGTGCAGTAAAATGAGGCAGGAAGCGATGGAAGTAATAGTGATTAATAGCCTGACGAATGTAGGACCAGAGGTGCTAAATACACATCTACTTTGGTCATATTGCACTCTCAGTCCACAACCTACTGTGCCGACTCTTTCTCCTATCAAGCTTCCTTAAGTACTCCTGTTCTCAGGCTTCTTCCTAGCTCCCTTCTTTCTGACTGCTCTTTGCCCCTTAGGGAACTTCACCACACCCATATTGTGATAGGCCCCCAAGATTCCTCTCCTGATGTATTCACCCGATATAATCCTCTCCCCTTGATTGCAGGCCAGGCCTGGGAAATAATGGGCAATCACTCTTCTGAATATATCACATAGCCACAGGGATTCTGAGGATATATATAAGACCCCTCATCAGTTGACTTTGAGTTCATCAAAAATGAAGAGATTCTTCTGCTAGAATTGAAGGAAGAACTGTGCTGGTATAGAGAAGACTATACAGAAGGAAATGGCAGATGACCTCTTGAAACTGAGAGCAGGACCACTTAATACCTAAGAAGATAGTGGAAGCCTCGGTCCCATAGCCATCAGAACTAAATTACGCCAACAACCAGTGAGATTAGAGGAGATCCCTGAGACTAAGATGTGATTGCAGCCCTAGCCATCTTGATTTCCTCCTTGATAGAGGCCCTGATGGAAACCCTGAGAGAGCACCAGTGGAGCCTTGCACAGACATCTGACTTACAGAACTGTAAGATAATAAATGGATATGTTTTAAGATGCTAGGTGTTTGGCAATTTTTACTCAGCATAGAGAACTAATATACATAGCTTTAATTGCAACCCCAAAACCTAATGAATCCCAAGCACAAGAGGCCAAAGATCTCTTCAAAGCTGCAGAACAATATTTAATGTTTTCATACCATCTCTACTTGGATGATTGATAGATGATTACAAACCAACATATCTCCAACAGAACACATTATCTTATCTTCAACTGAACCCTGCACCTTGCACCTTCTATTCAGGGAATAATTCCAATATCTGCCATTCAATTCAGAAATAAGAGAGTAAGGGAGTCATTTATAATTCCACTCTCTCTCCCTCCTTCTCTATACATTTTCCTACTTTAATATGTCTCAAATCTAATCACATCTTTCTATTCTACTGACATATCTGTCAGGCCAGCATCAGGGCTTACCATGGCTGCTACATGACACCCATCTGGCTTTCCCGGTCCTCACTTGGTCCGCCTTTTATACATTACGCAAACTGCAGCCAGTGTGATCTTTCTAGAATATGAATATGAGTTCCTATTTAAAACATGGTGGTGCCTCCCCAGTGTCCTCAGGAAACAAAAAAATACAAACACCTTAACATAGTTTACAGATTCTCCTGTGATCTTGCTCCTACAAAACTCTCAGCCCTCATATCTCATACTCTTCCCCATCCTCCTTACCTAACATAGGACTAGTTCTCCCAAATGCTAATTACCTTTTGCTTTTGAAATTCAACTGTGCCATTCTTTTCTGTGCTTTGGAAATATGTTAATTTTTTTTTCTTTTTTTTTTTTTTTTTAGCTGAGCCATCCTGCCACCTGTTAGCGGCTCAGCTTGGGCTAGGCATCAAACTGCTGTTGCTCAGAGCTCAGCTCGCACTCTTGAGCGAGCTTTTAACCAACTGAGCCACTCGGCCAGCCCAATATGTTTAATTTTATCTAACATATATGTCTTACTTCACAACAAAGCAGAATATTTCTTGAATGACACTGTCATTAACTCCTTCTGTTTTATTATAAGAATTTCCATAAAATAGCATTGCACTAACAGTCTCTGAAAACACCAACCATGCTGATTCTAATTTGCAGGGCTACTCGTGGTGGTCTTTCCTTTTCTTTCAGGGTTCTTCCCTAACACTGGCAGAGGCCGCCACATCCTCTTGGGAATCGGAGCTAACCTTCAGTACTTGCCAACATCAAGCTCGTTTCCTAAAAGGTGTGCTGTCAGGAGGCATACAGTAGAATACTGCAGAAAGTATTCCAGAAAACTACCTGGTAATTATGTCACCATAGGGATCGATTATAATACCATTGCAATGCTTAAAACTCTCATATTTGGTTATAAATTGAAATGCTAGCGTAAAATTTTTAAAACTAATGCAAAAGCATGTAAAGTAACTGATCAGCTGACCTAAAATCAAATCTAAAGAGTTGTCAAAAGTTATTAGAAAGGGTCCCTAAGCATAAACTGGATGAATTTGGTTAGCTCAAATTCTGCTGGCTTCTATATTTATTTATTCTCCTTAAACTTTCTCAGTCTGAACAATTTCTTAATCTGCAATGGAAATATTGGAGTAAATAATTTCCATATAGACTTGAGGTATATTATTTATCTTTAAGACCTTAGGCCTAATAAAAAGCAGGAGAGATATTTTGATCATGAGGCTCTTCTGACACCCCACAATTCATCTCATGTAATAAGCCAACCTGCTCTGGTAACGTAAGGTGCGTATATGATCTGTTATTTACTCCACAGTAAAGATGACATCTGCTGAAAATACATAAAAGGAAAACATCTACTAAATCTACCACTACAGTTGTTTGATTAGTTACACTGGCCAGAACTAGAGGAACTCTCATGTGTTCTAAGATATATTTATCTCCCTTTAGACTTAAAAAAATCTGAAGTCTTCTTCCACAACAGAAAAATTGCCCCTTGAGATATAAAGTGGCTAAAAATAATATACTCTAGTAATCAAAAATAAAGAATATAGTTCCTGCTTTTCTCCCCCACTGTATTAACTCCAGTCAGCTTTTCACAGTCACATTCAGTCAATAGTCATTGAATGTTTACCATTTCTATGGACAATACTGTGAAAGGAGCTTAAGCCAGGAGGCACTTGTGCACAACAATGAGTAATGGATAGCATTGAAGGGTTGCCTGGGGGGTAGCATGGAAGAAAAGAAGTACATATTTTTATACCCCCAAAAAACACCTACCCAAAATGATTAATTCTCAAGCTTCCAAGAAATTTTATTTGTTACTAAGTTCTATAAATCATGAATTCCTCCCAAGAAAAGTTTTCATCATTCAGTTAAATCACAATTGAGAGATTTGCTTAGAGTTTATCATTTAGATCGCAGCTGAAAAAGTAAACAGATTTGAATCCTTTGAATCTGAGTGGAACTGCATATGCAAGAGTTCTTTTCTTCGCATCTTGTTTGTATCTCATGTGTAGAAATGATATGCTATCTTTGTGCTCACAGTTAGATATCTGCAAACACAGGTCCCTAACCAGAGGCTGCAGTAAATACACACCACCTGGGTACTTATATAAAAGGTAGTCACTAGGATGAAGCTGGCATCAATAGATATTTTTAATTGTAGATATCAACTGTATACACATAATATTTCTCTAGCTTACTATTAACATTTGTATGAGTTTTCAGTTATATGAATTAAAAATTCCTGGGAATGTTTTCTGTTCTCCCATGTGATAGTAAATTATTCTGTTTTGCATAGCTTATATCCTCATGATTACAGTGGTCTTTTAACCAAATGGCACATATTAATGTAATCAGTTGTGTCTCCCTTATTCAAGAGCTTGTCTGCTCTCATCATAATTCATTCAAGCACTGTTCGAGAAAAAATATTCTTTCTACAAAAGATATAAGATGTTCTGTAGTTAATCAACAAGAATGTCTTTAAAAGTGAAGGAAATATTGATATTTCATTAGCACTTGCATTGCCACGGTGTGAATGGATTTTGAATATTGTTGGATAAAGGTTTTTATGGCTTCTTCATATGTATTATCCTCAAATTATAGAATTTATGTTTAGTTGAAACATTTCAGGACACACAGCTGTTTAAATTAATCTATCAATATATAAATAATAAAATCTACTGTATAACATTGTGGCATTAAAAATAAAGGAGAATATTTATATAAACTCAGTGGTAAAAGGATAAAGACAATAATGAAAAGATTATGCATTTGACTACATGGAAATCAGAAACTAGGTTCTGAAAATAAAACAGTAGTATAAACATAAAAGACAAGGTATAGTTCATTTTTCACTCTTTTGTTGGTAATCCAGTATAAGTTAAACAATGTAAAATTAGTACCAACATCCTTTATTGTTTTCTTTATAAACAACAACCTACTATAAGTTTTAATAGAACAAATTTAAAGTTTCACTTCTTTCCGCCATTTTCCCCCCCACTTTTTCTGGTTTTGTTTTGGCTTGTAAAAATCCTATACAAGCAATTTTCAAACTTTCTTAATTCTGCAGTTCATGGTCAAAACACATCTAACATTGAAACAGATGTGGGCCTCATTGCTCTTGACTTTTCTGGTAGAGGCTCTCAGGGTCCTGTAACATCCGGGAACTTGCGTATTTGCAGATGCGTTGAAACTAGCGCTATAAATTTTCAAGTCATAAGTATAGGATATGAGATTTCAATAAGGGGAATTAGACTTATGAGATGAGATGTGTGACAATATTTTAGGTTATTTTTATATAATGAACTTATTATATGTGTTTATATACAATGGTATAAATTACTGAAAAAAAACTAAGTTTAAGATCAAGGTGGTTTACAGTGGTTATTGGTTTCTTCACAAATATAATTCACTGAACAATGATTTAATTCTATAACATGTTACCCAAGCATCCAGATATAGAATTCCAAAAATATTAGCATTGTTAGTGGGTTAATCGTATGAAAATTAATGATCAAATCCCGTTTACACCTTCAAGTCACATTTTTTTCAGTATTCTACACTGAATTACTAATTGTCAGAAAGGAAGGATTTTATATCTGTGTTCTTTCTAACCATGTTATATAATGTTCCCAAAGTGTGTATGTAGTGTATGTTTCAAATTTTTAGGAGTAAATATTATTTATAGTAACATTATGCAAACATTAACATATTTAGAACTCAATCAGTCATTCTAGAAATGATAGAATAGGTGGCTTGTATCAACTCTTCACTGAGAATAACCAGAGGAGTTGGGCTTAAATATAAAAAGTACATTTATTAAGGGTATGAGAAAGCTGCCACAATCCATAGGAGGATCATGCTGAAGGTGAGTACAGTATAGAGAGCTGCCAGACACAGTAGGCATCTTCTCATTTAATGGCTTGACTGAGAGGTGAGAAGATGAGAAAAGTTTTCCATATACTCACCAGACCAACAGGACAAATACTGAAGTTCAAGGTTCTACAAGGGAGATGGTCCCTGGAAAGTACTCAGGCTTTGGATGAAATCTGGAGTCAAGAACTGAATCTAGCTTCTGATATTCTAAATCCTGGATTGGTACGTGGTGATGCAAAGGTACTTGTACCACTAGCCTAGCTACCTGTTAGAAAACAAGTAAATCCTTTCTAGAGTAAAATGTTATCAAAAACCATGAATTATTACAAAATAATTTATCAGATAAAATGAGAAGCACACAGGCAAATAAGAATAAACAAGGAAAATGGCTGAAAGCCAAGAGAGTAAAAACAAAAATTTAAAAAATTTTCTGGGCCTCCAGATAATGATATCAGACACAGACTTTGAAGACCATGGATACAAAAATAAAATAAATATTAAAATTGGAAAATATAAAAACTAAACATTAAAACTCATGAACTGAAAAAAAAATTGATTAAATATTTAATGGTTGGAGTCGACATTGCTGAAAAAGTAAATTTAATAATCTTGAATATAGTTCAGAGGAAAAGGTACAGATTTAAGCATGAAAAGAAAAATGTAGGAAACATAGTGAATATCATACGCAAACAATATAAAACAAGAGAATATTTCCAATAATTGTATGTACCTGGAATCTCAAAAAAGGGAGAAAGAAAAAATGAGGATATGCAATAAGTTAAGAGAATGGATGTCAGTTTTCCAAAAGTGATGAAAAACATCCATCTTTCACTTCAATCAGTCCTACTAACCCAGCTTCATAAATATAAATAAAGCCACATGAAAGAACATCATTATAAAGCTGCTGAACACTGTAGATAAATAGAAAGGATCTTTAAATTAAGTAGATAAAAGAATATAACTTTACAAATTATAATAAAGAAATGAAGAGATTGAACTCCTATTGTAATAGTATAACATATCCCACTCCATCCTTAGTGCAATTTATGCCATATTCTACATATGTCTTCTTCACAAACTTAAGGGAAAAAAATGTTCCCTGTATTTTCCCATATGTTTACCATTCCCAGGGTTTTTTATTTCTTTCTGTAAAATCTGGGTTCAGATCAGGTATGATTTTAGCTTGAAGAACTATTTTTAGTATTCCTTATAATGCAATTCTGTTTGGAAATATGTTTTTTGTTTGTTTGTTTGTTTGTTTGTTTGTTTGTTTGTTTTTACTGAGGCCAAGTAGATTTGTCTGAATTCTCTGCTAGAATCCCACAAGGCCAAAATCCAAATGTCACCAGGCTATATTCCCTCTCTGGAGGTTCAATGGAAGAATCTACAATACTTCTAGACTCTTGTAGAATCCAGTCCCCTGAGGCTTATATCCTCCTTCATTCCCAGGTGCTAGAGATCTCTGCCTGGTATTTGCATGTGACTCTCTCCTTTGTTAAAGCAGCAATCACATACTGAATTCTTTTTCTGTTTGAAGCGCTCTGACTTCCCATTCTACCGTCTCTTCTACTTTTAAAAGCACATGATTTACATTGGGAGTGCCCATATAACCCAGATAGCCTCCTAATTTTAAAATCAGTAGAATTCCCTTTTTGCATGTAAGGCTACATATTCAAAGTCCCCATAATTAGGGCATAGAGGCATAATTCTGCCTACTATAGAGTTGAATCCTATCTTTAAAAAAAAAAAAAAAAAAAACTTATCCAAACATGTCTTCATTTAGCCTTCATGTTAAAATAAATTGCAACTGGACATAGAATTCTGGGTTGATAAATTCGTACAATTGTTCAGTACTCTCAAGATGTTAATCCATTGTCTTCTGGCCTCCACTGTTTCTGATCACACTTTAGACATGCACATTAATGTTTTTTGGACAGGAAATTTTCTTTACTCTAGCTCCATTCAATATTCTCTATTTTGGTTTTTTGTTTAGCCTTTTTTAAATTTGACTATGATGCCCTTTGACTATGATGCCCTAATTATAATCATTTGTCATAATTAACTTTTTCTTGAAATGATTGAATATATTTAATACAGCTGTTTTAAGGCTTTCACTGCTAATTCTAAAATTTGGGTCATCTCAGCTTTTGTTGGTCTACACCATGGAGTACTTTAACCTCTACTTGTTTAACAAGTTTAGTAACTTTTAATTACATGTTTAATATTGGGTATGGGGTGTTTTGCACAAATGGTGTGGGGAAAAAAAATCCCTGAGTAAATACATAGAAAAAACATGAACTTTGGCACTTACTTCAAACAATGTATAAAAATAAGTAACAGAACAGAGACTGAAGTGTCAATGTCAAACTATGAAAAGCTTCAGGGAGGAAGCTTAGGAAAGCATGTTCACAATCTTCACATAGGCAAAATCAGTAAGAAGACAAACAGCCTAAATCAAAAATGGGCAAATATTTGAATACGCAGCCCATAATAGAAGATATCCAAATGGCCTATGAACATGTTAAATGCCTTTTCCACATCATTAAACCAGCCAATGCAATGAAAAATGTAAAGAGATAACATGATAGAGCATTAGGATGGCAAACATGTAAAAAGTTGGTGACACCAAACGTTGGTGAGAATGTGGAGCAATTGGAACGCTTACATCACTGGTGCAAATGTAAATCTGCTTAATTATTTGAAAGAGCTGTTGGACAGTTTCTAATAAAGTAGAACACATGCCTACTCTCATTCCTAGGAATTCTTACTTCTACACATAGAAGATAATTTTATTTTCTTACTTTAAATCGTAGACAGTAGTGACACCTCTAGTAGCAAAGTTTCATACTTTCTAAAAGCTCCTTTCTGGACCATCCTCTATATCATTTTAATTCACAAACTCAGGAGTATACATTTTATCAACACGTATTGTAAAGACTTGCCTTTAATTTGAAGTACAAAACTTTTGCAGATGTGATAACTTATTTATCAATTATTTATTTATTTATTTCCTGATCATTACTATTTCAAAACAACAAAAGCAATTTTGGGTGACAATCAAATTGAAGGCATATTTTGTAGAGCTTCAATTCAACAAAATAACTGCTCAACAGAATTTTAATGTAATTTTAAAAGTATCCCTAAGGCACCACAGAAATATTTATTCCAAATATAAACCACAGACAAATATAGTAATACCTTGGTTTGCGAGCACAATTCGTTCCGGAACCAAATTACTTGTATTGCAAGACATCGTTCATTTATCATGTTCGAATGTATTAGAAATGTTGGCTTGTCTTGAGGAACACTCACAAACGATGTTTCTCGCAATCCAAGGTTTTACTGTACAAATCAAAGCCAAACTTCTTACAATATTCTTTTGACACCATTTTTTTCTGCTCTACTCCACTCTAGCTGCTCAATAACATGCATTTCTTCCAAATTCCAAAAAATAACTCCAATCAACTCAGCCAAAATACAATTTCAATTCCTACTTTTTCTCTTCCCTCTCTCCCTTTCTCCCTCTCTCCAGTATTCTCCCATGCAGGATTTTATCCTCCTTAATTTGGGGCCTTTATGCATTTTCACTTCCCATGTCCTTCATGGAATGATGGGCTGAGTGGTAGCTATGGGAGTTTTCATAGTATCTGTTTCATCTCCAGTGATTGGAACCACAAGCATAATTCAAGCCCTAATAATAAAGATTGAATTTGTCATGGACATGTAAACCATCTTGACACAGATAATAGGAATATCTGGGTGCTTCTGGGTAAACCTTTCCCATATCCTCCAAAGAGATCTGAGAAAGTGAAGGGCATTGCATGTCTGTTTATACTTGCAAGAGCTGCAGCCATTTTTCATCAAAGTGGAGAAAAAATAAATAGTTTATGTTAGTAGGTAGAAGATCGGAGTTAATCAACTCTATCATCTGCCTGCCCAGGGACCACCAATTTTTATGGTAATTTTAAAAATCTATTGTTCAAACCAGAGTTGAAGATGATTGTTTGTAATGGAATGCTTCCTAATTGAAACAGACTTACAATAAGGATAAAGTATGATTCATCCTTCATGAAGGGTATATTTCTTACAAGAGTAAGAGAATGTGTAAGGAATAAGACCACAAGATTCAAGGAAAGACAGCTATGAGGGGAAATGATAAATCCCTCCATAAAAGTCTGGAGGAGTGACGAGGAAAATACGGTAATAGATCCTGCAGAGTTTTGTGCTTATAATACAATAAAAATTATTAGATCATTTAATGAAATAAGTGCTAAAAATGTCCTTTTTTAAAATCATCAAATGAATATCAGAATTACATATTAACTTAAATTCATATCAAAATAGTCCTCTTTCAACATTTGACAATTTTTCAAAAAGTATAGCTTCATTTTGTATAATCCAAATATCACTCATGTGCAAATTTTTAGCACTTTCTCCCTAAATTGATAGATATCTAAAACGGCTTCAGTAACAGGTCTTTAATTATCACAGTTATCTACTAATGAAGAAAAATTAACCTATCGAAGTTAACCTACCTTTATTATTTAGTGGCAAGAGTATAATTTAAATGTTTGGAAACGTGATCTCTTAGAATATGATAAAAGCAATTATACTTGTGTGTTAGTGGGCAAATTAATTATATGTGGTCAATATTGTTTTAAACCTCACAGTTAATTATTTTATAGATGCAATAATTTTGTAAAGGGTATGACATGCTGTATTTTACTTTACATAAAACTTTGGAATTGCTAAATTCTCAAGTGAAGCTTTTAAGGAAATACATTTTGTTTACTTTTGTTGCATTTTCTAAATAATTGGATTTTGTTTATACAATAAGAACATTACCAGTCATCAGTCGATGTTTGTAATTCTCTAAAAGTATCTGATGAAGGAAACAAAACCTTGGCTACATCTCATTTAATATTTTTCTAAATTGTCTGAGGCTGACTTGCATATTCAGAATAACAGAAAACCAAAAACAAAACATGAACTTCACAAGTATATGTTTACATTTGTGTGTTTGTATTTATCTAGGAGGTGAAATATTCACATGCATAGATAACCTAATTTTTAAATGTATATTTGATATTAAGAACATATAGCATTAATTTATTTTCTAAAATTTATCAGGACCCTTCATTATATTCATGGGTTTTATATTTTGAAACGAATACAGACTAAGATTTCTAAATTATATTAGTAGATTAAAAATATCCCTGTACTTTTCTTTCTTCCCATCTTTGCAATGATGATGTAAGAGGGACTAAATTTGGCCTCCTGTCTTAAATATCTAAATAACTGGACAAAATATATTTAACAACTATATTCAGACAACGGGCAACAAGGAGCATAGGGCTGTGGTACTGAGAAAAGGGAAATGAGGTGAAGCCCAAGATTGTTCAGGCTTCATCCCAGGAGGCACATTCTTAACCCAAGGGCAGGAAAAGAGGATGAAGAGACTATGTCAATCTTACTAAATAGCAGCAACACAGATCAAAGCTTATGTATATAGTGGAATGTGATGGGGTAGATTTCTGAAGAGAGGGAAGTAGTCAGGAAAAGAGCTTCAAAATTATGCAGTCCTTTAAATCTTTATTCAATCAATACTAAGGTATTAATGTACAGGGAAAAACTCCACAAGGTGAAGCAGTAGAGTAACTAGCTAGAAGCCCAATTGTTCCCAGAAGTCACAAAGGCCTGAAAAGTATTTCTGTCCCCGCCAGATCATAGAGTCTTCAGTAATCAAATGAAACATTTACTAGAAAAGGCAGAAAGTTCAGGTCTAAGTAATGGAGATAAATTACTCGGGGATAAATTGTCTAAAATGTTATTTTAGACAATCTTAACAAAATGTTAAAATAAGGCTAATAATGGTCATAAAGAACTTAACAGCTAACAAGAAAAAAAAACAACCCAACTAACTGTGAAACAAAGCCTAAAAATCCAGAGATATTCAACAAAAATATTAAGTTATTAGACATTCTGAGACACAGAGAAATGTTAAAAATAAAGAGAAGAGAAAGAAACCCCAAAATGATAGAGGTGGTGGAATAAACAAATATTATAAACCAGGAATTAAGCTAAAATCAACATTTTTAAAGAAATACATTAAAATAAAAAAGAGGGAAATGGGAGATATAAAAAAGCAACATATGAACAAGACAAAAACTCAGACACAAATAACATTTTAGTGTTTACCGGAAGGTAAGGAGGATGGGGGGATAACACAAGACGGTAATAGGGTGTCAAATATATAGTCACAGAATTGACTCTGGATAGTGAACACACAATGCAATATATAGATGATGTATTATAGAACTGTACACTTCAAACCTATATAATTTTATTAGCTAATGTCAACTCAATAAATTTAATTAAAAGTAAAATTAAAAATAAATACGATTTAAGTTCACTGTGTAAAATGAAAAAATCCTTTCACAAATGGATAAAGAAATTGTGATATATATGATATTCCATTGCACATATATGCAATAGAATATTATTCAATCATAAAAGAAAATAAAATCCTGCTATTTGTAACAACATGGATGGACCTCAAGGGCATTAGGCTACGTGAAATGAGCCAGACAAACAAAGATGAATACTTTATGATCTCTCTTATATGTGTAATCTAATAAATAAGCAAAGAGAGAGGTAGGGGGTGGGTGTGAGAGAAATGGGTAAATGATTTTTTTTTAATTTAAATAAATTGATATAAAAATTTACAAAAGAATTACAAATAGAATTAATTAGAAATAGTAAATATATACATGTATATATAAATATACATGTATATGTGTGTGTATATATATATATATATAAAATGAAAAATGCTCCAGAAACTGGAAAAGGCAAGAAAACAGATTCTTCCTTTAATGCCTTTGGAAAGCCACTCAGCCCTGACAGCATTTTGATCTTACCAAGTGATAGCCTTGTCAGACTTCTGACCTCAGAACTGTAAAATAATAAGTTCGTATTGTTTTAAGCCACTAAAATTCATAGTAATCTGTTTCAGCAGCAACAGGAAACTGAAACAAGATATATGATAAAAATCATTTTGCTACAGAAGAGGGGCCTCTCCATATACATGATGTCCTATATAAACCCCCGCTGACCCCTACAGTAGGCCTTCACGGGCAGGTGACAGGCAGCCTCGCTAAGACTAAAGAAACTGAAGAAACATTGAGCTCCTACCCATCTGAGGGGCACCCAGAGTTTGTAGTTTGAGTCTAGCCATGGTAACTTTCTACAACAGGAAAAATAAATACTTTTCAGGGGAACTAAAGAAAATTCAGTCTCTACATAATATTATTTCCAAAATTGAGAATAAAACCCAAATTTAAAAGACATGAATTAAAAAAAAACACAAAAAAAACATGAGTAATACTAAGGGACAGTGTCATCAATGAAGACTCACCAAGAGATAATCCATATGTGGAATTAGCAGACATGTATCTTAAAGTGGCTGCAATATCTAAACTGAATAAAACGTTAAGCATCCCATAGTTAATGGCTATAAAGGGAATCTCAGCAGAGAAGTAAAAACTATAAAAATAACGAAATGGAGGGTAGAAGAAGTAACTACAGATTTGTTTCTATGTATTAGATTGTAAATGCAAAATAACGTAAAGCCTATTATTTCCCATTGAAGACTTTTAGTGAGAATTCATTAATATTCCTTTTAGTGTGCTGCCTTTTTATTCACTTAGAGAATCTAACTTGAAGCTTATTAAAGTTTTCATTGGGAACTCTTGTTTTTTCTGACTATTTTCTCTATGAGGTCTTAATTACGTCCACTATAAATCCTACTAGAGTTCTTAGAAACATAACTTGAGTCAGTTAGAGTCCTGGTAGGAAATAAATGGCATTCCCAAAAGAGTATTATTTAGGAGAGAGCAATATTTAAAACTATTTTTTTTTAAGTACAAGCAAAATGTAAGTATATTACAAAGGAGAATCATGTGCCTGGGGTCTGGTGAAATTTGGTGCACTTAACTGTGTCTACTCTGAAGAGGTTGGGCAAAAGGCCACGTGTTTATCAGAATCCAAAAGAAAGGGGGCTGTGTGGGGAGAGTTCCTTTTGGGGAGAGGGCAGCATCCAGTCCTAGGAGGCCTCCCTAAATAGACCGGGTCACCTTCATGAAAAGAGCCGACTATAAGGTTGAATACCTTGACCTACTCTCTCTTCCCAGGGTCTCCTGCTGGTTGAAAGAAGTAAAGGAAGCTGTGGATTTTATCCATGCACATCATGCTGTCAGGCGCAGATCTGGAAGAAGAGTCAGCAAGCAAATCTATATTGCAAGAAATCACTGTATGCAGAAAAACTCTCTTTTTAACTGAAACAGGCATAATACATTTGACATACAGCATATCACTTTTCATACGTTTTGACAACTTTCAAATAATATTAACTTGACTACTGATTAGATGAATTCATTTAGTTAGGAAAAATCTCATGTTACATATGTAATTCTATATGCCATAATTTAGCTCTATTACATATAGCTAGAATGTCTATACAGTATTAAAAATGACGGTTTGCCGTGATGATTTCTGACATTTGTAATGTAAATTTAATTGAAACTTTATATTAAATTTAAATGACTTATGCCACACTCTTATTTCATCACATATGCCAATGAATTAATGTGGATTTAATATGTATGGCACTACATATATTTATATTGTATAATTTATATATCAATTCTGCTTATGTATGTAAATTTGTTTTTTGTGTTTCCATTGCTTCCCAAGTTGCTTTTTAACCGTTGGAATTTCTTTTTAATTTGCATCCTCTGAACAAACCATATGTCTTTTTCAGTTGATGTTTTCATTTATATTAAAACAATTTTTTGGTACATAATTTTTTCAAGTCATATGCCTTTGAAAGCTTCATTAATTTTGTTAGGCCACTAGCAAATTACTACTTCAGGGCACCAAAAGTTCCCGTTGTCACCTGAAATAGTTTATACAGCTTCTAAAATTGTCCCACTTGCTCTCACAAAATTGCTTACCGTTGAGAGACTAACTTTGGAGAAAGAACAGCACGTTTCATGGAACATTATTACTTGCCAGGGATTTAGTCCTCTCTCTTCTAAGTGGGAGCTGAGGGAACTCGGCGTAGGATCCATGGAAGTTTCCGTATAAACAGAGAATACACATCTCTGCCAAAGACAGCGGAATGCCATATGACCTCCATGTAAACAGGGTGTGCGGATGTGTGGATAAAACTAAGGACGGAAATCATACAGAGGTTCCCCTATGGGCTGTGCCATGACTTCATACTCTCAGAATCAGGGCAACAGAGGCTTTCAAAAAAAATGACAATGGAAGATACTTAAATTCAACAGGGCTGAGGTGACTTCAAAGAGTCAAATTTGGAAAGAGTCACCTGTGATGAGGAAGCATAGTCAACAGAATAAATTGAGAATCTTTCAACAGTGCAGTCGACACAATTTAATTTAAATATTTGAACAAATAGATTTGTGGCAGATTTATATCAAGGAAAGATTTCTAAAACACAAACTAATAGTTGATTATTTTGAGAGATATCTGCCCTTCAATTGCATAGGGCATTATTTTCAATCATCACAGTAGCCTTTCTCCCAACATTTATTGAGATTCAATATGTTCAAATTGATATAATAGCTGCAAAGAAGAGACATATGTTCTGACCTGGGGAATCTTCCTGTCTAGGAGTGAAGACGACGCTCTTACATTAATAAATATAATTTGAGATAAAAATGCTAAATGTGATTATTATTATTGTATTATCTAGAGGCACGAGATATGTTTGGGACCCATGGGGGTTAGCCTAGTCTTTATACCTTCTGCGCTCAAAATAACATTGATGTTTACAAAAGATCATTGACCATTTTGATTTCTAATAATAAGGAAAGCTTTCTAGGAAAATAAGGAAAAAAAAAGTTTTGTACAAGATTTTACCACTGATTAACAGACATTAAATGTGCTCAATTGGAATAAGTTACATATCTGAATCTAGGGTTTGACATATGGCAAAACTAATTTTACTTCCCAATTCCTACAACTTTGCCTCTACACCCTGGGGACAGATTGAACAATTTACAGATTATGCATTGCTCAGGGTTCTCCTCTGCTATGTTGATATCTTTCCTGGTGTGTTTATCTATCTATCTATCTATCTATCTATCTATCTATCTATCTATCTACCTACCTATCGTATCTCTAACTATCTATCATCTATCTATCATCTACTTAGACATTTATGGAAATAAAAGAGAGATTAAATGTATCATATAAATTGTATTCTTGGCAAGATACTGGAGAAAGTTGAAATATTTGATTAAAACTCAGGTTTGAGTGTTATCCCTAAAGAAATGCCCAATAATTACATAAAAATGACTAAACTTTTGACATAACACTGTGCAGTTGTTTTGCACTGAACGTATTTTACACATTTTTCCCAACAGCTCTTATAGATCTTCCTCATTTATTCTGAAAGTAGCAGAATGATGTACTGTAATTTACTTAATTGATACACACTTCATAGATGGTTTTGTTGTGTCAAATGCTTATTATTTTTTTTTATTATTAATAATGAGCAGTATTTAAAATGAGTTTCCATGTACATATATTCAGCAAATATTTATAAGTGTAATTTGTAAGTAAACTTAATGTCGTCATTTGATCAAAAGGTTGGTATCCTTTCAGTTTGGATAAACATTGATAAATTCCATTACTAAACTTTACACACTTTTTCACACCTTTTTATATTGTGTAAGAATGCCTGCTTTACCACACTCTTGGAAATATTGGTTTGAATAGAATAAAATGTTTAGTTTGAAATAGAAAAATCCCTGAGTACACTGTCATTTGCTTTTTCTCCCAAGAAACTTCTGATATGATTTCAGAAATATGTTATCCAATAAACACTTTTTTTGAAATCTTCTACCTTTATTAAGAAGTAAAAACAAACAAACAAAAAAATAATAGAGAAAAGAGGAACCCACTTGAAGCCCACACTGACAGCCTCATGCACAACTATCGGAAGCCACCTGTGGTCACAGCCAGATGACTTCACAGGGAGACGGAGTTCAATGATAAGATGTGCCCTGAAAGTCCCATAGGAGGCTCAAAGCAGATGAGCTCTACCTTGGAGAATACAGGTGTTATGAGGGCAAATGTTGGAACAGCTTTTGTTTACATGGCAGCGCCTGACAAACAATGGACTTGGGTGTCTTCCTCCCAATGACCGTCCTGCTTTTCTCTTTTTATTCCTTAAATTTTTCTCCATACTCCAAATATCTTTTTTTTATGCATTATCTCTATTTCTTCTATGTGTTTTTATGTCAAGCTTATTTCATCTTACTTTGATAGTATTACTCACACAACTCACCCTATCTACATTCATTCTCACACAAAAAAACACAGATTATTGAAAGTTTAGTTCCAGGACAGCTCAAATTGATTCTACCAATCTAGTCCTTAAAAGAAAATAATGGCAACAAATAGTTGTCTTTTGCTCACTGCTGCCTCAGAATAGCTCTTTCGGGTGAAGGTAAGTTATATATTCAATACACTTTTAATTTGACAAGATCAGAACTAAATTGCTTTTCTGAGTAGGCCTGATTACAACATATTGTGCTATACTGTGATGCCTTACTGTGTAATCTAATGTACCATAAAGTATCTTTTTCTGAAGTATGCCAATGCTATACAAAAAGACGTAGATAAGAAATATGCAGGTACAAATGGAAGTACTATGCTTGGGAAACACACATGTGATTTTACACAAGGTATTTCTTACAGAATCTGATCAAATAAAGCTTTAAACACAGTAGAGCGGAAAAAGCAGTGTAGGACATTAGCACAGCTTAACTAGCTACCACAAAGGCAAACAGAGAAGTCATCTCAAAACCTGGCAATTTATACAACGTGTGTGCAGGCAGGTATGTAAAGTGCAATTTCCTAACAATAGATCTAATGGAATAATATTACTGACATCCACAGCATAGTCTAGTGTGTCAATTCTCTAGAATTAAACCAGGTCCTCTTTTCAATGGAATACTCCTGTATTCAATGAGAGAGTGTAAGTCTTCAATATTTTTGGTTTAAGTTCTTGTTCTGAGTTCTTTTTTCCATTAGTTACCACCATGAATTAATTTAGTTAAAGGAAATGGACATATAAATGAAAGCTCTCCAAGTCAAGTTTAATACGACAGAGTCCTCATGAACTGTTGTCTGATAATGTTAAGAACAACCATTTGTAATCTCCAAGATACCAAAATGAAGAGTGTATGATTATTATAGTGTCTACTTATTACTTCTTCTACACTAAATTTATATTTCTGTATTTTTAAACTATATATGCAAATGTAAATCACAGACTCTCTGCAATAGAGTCATTGGGGGATGAAAAGTCACCCCAAAAGTCATATAGAAAGTGTTATGATTATTTTTCAATGATAACTTTCCCAGTGGCATGAATGATACTGAATTATTTCCTGAGCACAGAAACAATAAAGTATAAAAAATTTGAGGGTGCTGCTGTGTTGTGGAAAGGGAATGGGTTTAGAAGGTAAAGAAAACTGATTTCTATTACATTCTACAGCATAACTTTATATTTGTGTAGAAATCCTCCACATTTCTAGTTCTCAGTTGTATTTATCTAAATACTAATCAGTTTTTAGGTTTCTTCTATCTCTAAATGATAATTTAATTTTATACATAACTCTATGATTGTAGACATTTTGATAAGGATCCCATTTTATTGTCTCAAATAATGTCAAAGACTATAGTCAGGGTAAATATTCTCAAAAAATCTTTGAAAGTTTTTAATATTTAAGACTTTCCTAAGATACACAATTTATTAAAGAATCTACCTTTAATATTCTACACTGTCACAAGGCAAAGTTGAAGTGGAATTCAAGTTACAAATAAGTAGACTTAGATTTTCAAGCAGAAATTATCACAAACACAAAGATTTGAACAGAAATGGAATTTATAAAAATGTTCAAGACATGAAAGAAAACTGAGTTTTTAAATATTTACAATAAGTAAATAAACAATCACACAAGCAAAACTTTCTTAATCTTCAGGCTATTAAGACTAAATAAATGTGTAGCTAATAAAGATCAGAGGGCTAAGGAACAATATGAACATTTCATTAGCACAAAAGAATTAAATAATAATAAAATTTTACTTAGGTATAAATCCAACAAAATATATGAAGAAAGCTCTATATGGGGAAAACTATAAAATGCTGATTAAAAATATAAAAAAAGATCTAGATAAATGAAAAGATAGTCCATATTCATGGTAAGAAGACTCAATATTATTAAGATTTCAGTTATCCTAAGCTGATTCATAAAGTCAACACAATCCAAATCAAATTCCCAGAGAGTTATTTTATTGATAAATTGATTCTAAAGTTTATATGGAGATGCAAAAGACCCAGAATAGCCAATAATATTAAGAAAAAGAACAAAGTCTGAGGATTGATACTACGTGACCTCAAAACTTACTAGAAACCTATAATAATCAAGACAGTATGGTACAGCATTGATATAAAAAAAAATAAAAAAAATAAAAAATACAGGTAAATGGGGTGAAATACAGAGCCCACAACTAGATTTATAAACATAAAATCAACTGATTTTTGACAAAGAAGAAAAGGCAATTCAATAAAGAAATCATAGTCTTTTCAATAAATTGTGTTGGAGCAACTGGACAGCCACATGCAAAAAATAAGTAAATAAATAATATGGACACAGACCTTAAATCTTTCATAAGATTTAACTTAAAATGGGTTGTAAACCTAATCAAATCCAAAACTATAAAACATTTAGAAGATAAGATAGGAACAAACCTAGGTGCTTGGTTATAATGTTTTTAGATACGTAATAGTGATTCAGGAAAAAAAAATTAAGTTGGACTTTACTAGAATAAAAACCTTTGTCCTAAAAATGATACTATTTAAGAGAATGAGAAAACAAATTACAGACTTGGAGAAATAATTTGAAAACATATTTCTGATAAAATCCCAAACAGTGAGAATATCAAATGCCAGCCAGGATACAGGAAAATAGGAACTCTCATGCATTGCTGTTGGGAATGCAAAACGGTACAGATACTTCGGAAGACAGTTTGGCAATTTCTTACAGAGCTAAACACAGTCTTCCCTTATAGTCAGTAGCTGTGGTCCTAGGTATTTACTCCAATGGGTTGTAAACTTATGTCTAAGCAAAAACCTGCACACAGATTGTTTATAGCAGATTTATTCATAATCACCTCAAATTGGAAGTCACTAAGATGCAGATGAATGGTTTAAGCAGACCATGGTGCATCCATACAATGGAATGCTCTTTAGAGAGAAAAAGAAAATGATCTATCAAGATACAAAAATATACGGAGAAAACAAATGCATATTGTAAAGTGAAGGAAGCCAGTCTGAAAAGGTCACTGCCTACTGTATGATTCCAACTATACGACATTCTGGAAAAAGGCCAAACTATAGAGAAAGCAAAAAGACGAGCGCTTGCTAGGGGTTTGAGGGAGGTGGAGGAGGTTTGAATAATAAGTGGAGCACAGATAATTTTTAGTGCAGTGAAACTATTCTACATAATATTATAGTGGTGGGCCCATGACATTATGCATTTGTCTAAACTCATAGAAATGCAAAGAGTGAACCCTCATATTAACTATGGGCTTCAATTAATTATAATGTATCAACATTGGTTCATAATTGCAAAAAATGTATCACACCAAGGCAAAATGTTAATAATAGAAGAAACTTCATGTGAAGGAGATAGAGGGATTTTGGGAACTCCGGACATTCTGCTCAGTTGTTCTGTATAGCTGAAACTTCTCTAAAAAATAATAAAGGCTACTGAAAAATATGTGCATTATATTAAGAACCTGTGAAGGGAAATTAGCTCAAAGCATGTCATGCAAGAATAAGCAACTATCTAAGAATGTGTATCTAGTTTTTTGGTATTGTTTATAATCTAAAACAGAGGAATCAGAGAAGCTCTAGGAATATGTACGAGATTTGTGGCAAGAAGATGAATAACTCAAACTTTTTCACTTAGAGTGATTTCTGTGTTTATATAAAGAAGACGACTGCAAAGGGAAAGGGAAATTTATGCTCAGAGAACAAGACCCTGTGAGTTCATCACCTTCATGTAGATCTTCTAACAGTCGGAGAAACTAAATATGTCATGGATTATTCAGATCAACACTTTGAAAATCAATGTATTCCCAAAGCTTATGTACCTCTCCTGAATTTCCCCAGGGCCTGTACCCAAAGTAACATTTGATCTCTTGAATAAATAGATAGTCTTTGTTTGTGACTCAAGATCAAAGCTGGTACACAGATGGGGAATCTCCTGGGAAAGGAAGTGGGAAGGATCTGTGACTTAGACGAAGCTGGCTCTACATTTTCTGACTTCCCGAGTGTCTCTAAAAATGTACAAAATCACCTGGTTTTTGGTATCACTGTGAAAAAGTACTTTAGATATTTTTCATTGCATTTAGATCTTGGGGAGAAAAAAAGACAACTTTTATGTATTATGTTTTCATAAAAAAGTTTCTCTCTTGCTGTCCTCAGTAAGCATAATCCTTTTTTTTTCTTCCCCCACAATAAATTGTCTACAGGGAGGTTATGTTGGTTATATGCTATGCTGCTTTAAAGCTACTTGGTAATGTGCCAAAGCGTGTGCCATTCATTTACTCATGACAATTTTGAATCTGCCTTTATCCAAAAGTGGTAAAAGACAACCCTTCCTGTGTGTATGTGTGTGTGCACATGCTTGTCAGCGGCTGTATATTGCTAAAATCAATTACATTCTATTAGCTGGCTTGATACTCACTTGCCATCACCAGCCATAACCGAATATGAGGCACTTCCTAAAACACACACAACGCAATCAGGTGGTTCCAAGAAGAAATACACAGAATAAGACACTGTGAGCTTCCTTGAGAAAAGTGTTGCTATGGGAAATGTGTCTGTGCCTTTGAAGGCACACTGACAAAATGAACTTTTGGAATACAGTCATTCTGAGGATGGGGACAGCCTGGAGGACCAATTCTTCCAGCATGGTGTGGATGAAAAGATTATTCTTAAATCCCCAAGTTAGCTACTGGCTATATCTGGTGTCCAGGTCACCTGCCCTCCAGGGCACTGCTCTTTCTACTAAACTTGGCTGCTTTTGTTCTTGGTTGTTCATCTACCAAATCATGCTTGACAAGTACCACTTAAGGTTATCATTGCTGATCACTAGAGTTCATTTCCTTGGCAGCTCAAACCGAAAGGAAACTAGGATAAAGAAAGTCTAGAGAAAAAATAAATCCTTAGGTTAAAATAAAGTGCAGAATGCTATGCCTTTCCCAGGGCTACACATATCATTAAAGCATAAGCTCTGAAGAAAATAAGTCTGTGCTACTGATGTCACCATTTGTCTATGAAAATTGTATGCATTGATCATTGATCTACTATTGCTAGTTATGCCTTTGTCTTCTGATGGTCTGCTTTATTTTTAGATTACCGATGTTGTAAATCACACAGGGGGCAGTGGAGAAATAGTTTGGAGTATGTGTCCATTTCTTCTAATACAGGAAAGTAAAGAACCTTGAGTCAGTAAGACCTGCTGTAGTTGAAGTCATCTCTAAGAAGCTTTTACTTTCTTTTTCATTCAATTTAGTACTAGTCCCCTACTCTTGATTTCTTACGCAGCCTCTTATCCAAGTAAAAGATTTGTCAAATCTGGTTCCTTTTTGCATCATCCTTAACTCATCCAAAGGAAAGCAATCCCTTTAATGTGAGGAACTTCGTGTTTTTAGGCTCGAACGTTTATAGAGGGTGGTAGTATTATTTAAATTTTCAAACAAGGCCATCTATATCGACCCAATACGTGAAATGGGGGTATGATAATCTCATTTTTATTAAATTTTTATTATTCATAGATCAGGAGTAATAATTTTTGTTAGCATCAGATAATTCATGTAAATAACTTTGAACAGTGCCTGGTCTGCAATAAATGAAAACAAGTACAACCATTCTTGTTTTTGCTGTTGTTATTATTAAGCTGGTCATTCACTATTTGTCACTCCAAATTAATTTCCTGTTCTTCTCTGCTCTGTTTCAGGCCCTGAGAGGTTACTGTCTGTGAAATGTCTCCACAGAACACACTTGTCTCTGGCTTCCTGTTGGCTGCTGCCCATGGGCCACAGTGTCAGGCATCAGGGGCAGGAGGAGAGAGTGTTGGAGGTATTTATTGCCTGCACACCTGAGCTGTCTCCATGAAATGGCTGATATCAGTTACCTTTGGCCATCGCTCCTTAGGTGGCTCATCACTTATGCATAACCCATTGCTAGCTCCAGGACCAAGAATGTTTCCAGTGTTACTAGTCTCTTTATTAGCTCTTGTTAGTTCCATTTATTCTGTCTATGATTTACAAGTAATTCTTCATTAACCTTTATTCAACAAAGCCTTTTGAATGTATTCTGTGTTCCCAGCTAGGGATTTGAGTCCTGCAATATTAACACTCATCGCTACCTACACCATCACACCACCACAGCTACTAAAAAGCTACTAGCAATACTATAGAAACTGCTAGTACTAGTATTGTTACTACTTCAATTACTATTATTATTACCATTAGGACTGCTGCTGCTGCTTCTATTACTATTGCTGAAAGCGGAAACAATACCAGCAATAATATTAATGTCACTGTGGTAGGATGAGGATGTAGTGAAAGGAGAAATTATACTCATTTCCTTCTATGAATGAAAGCATTCCAGCACCATCACTTTCAAATTTAGAACACCACTCATAGCTTCTTTTATTTTCTTATACTGCCCCATGACCATGGTAATGATGTCAATTTTCTTCCCACTTCAGTAACTGCCTAGTCTCCAGTTACCTTCTAACTTTTCTATCTCTACAACCACAGCTCTTTCCAGAGGAGAGTGTTTACATTTTGCTCAAATGAAGAGAAACAAATCAGCTGACACATCAGTTCCATGCTCATCTTTACCTGGCAAACTAATCAAATAAGTTAGGTAATGAAAGTACAGAGGGAAAATCATCACAGGCAAGAAAATAATAAAGATATCAGGCATGTTCAATGGCAATAAAGTGTGACATGTGAGACTGCCAACTGATGTGTCTGACCTGTCACATATTCTTTCTATTTTGTGAAAATAAGAACTTAACAATGAGATTTAATAACCATTTCTATAATAGATGTCAGGAGAAGACCCTGCATCTATAAATGATAATGGCTATAGACCTTACCTATGTGTGTTCACCAAGAAATCACGCAGATGGCTAAGTTCTGGTAAATACCACTGGCTGGACTAATGCTGTAGGAATGTTTATCTCTTGAGACACTGACTGATATCTTATCACATCATGAACACTCTCTGTATTTGAAAAAAATAAATAAATAAAATAAAATATTGTCTTCAGTAGCAACAGTGCTTTATTCTGTTTTCATATTTTCTGTCTTTTAATTCATTATTATTTCAAAATAGATATTTCAAAATGATATCTATTTAAAACATCCAATTTATAATATAAATACAATGTCTATGTTTTAAGCTAGTGATATTACATTATCTTATTAATTGCAATCTCATTTCTACTAACTTTCTTTTTTTTTTGAGGGCAGTGTCCCTGACCGTCATATGTGGGACTGAACTGGGGCCGCTGGCTTCCTAAGCCAGTGCTTAACCACCACGCCACTCGGCTGGCCCTCATTTCTACTAACTTTAAACGTTCCTATATTGGGCGTTAGTTCTCCATGTTATCAGAAAGCATTCCTCAACAACAAACTGCCTCATGTTCGAAACTCACAATCTCCTATACCCTGATAAAATTCAGTACTATATTCGCAAAAAGTGAATCAAGCTTAATAGTAAAATTCTTTTCAGTACCATAAATTCCATAGTTTGTCCTTCAAAACCAAGATAGTCATTGATACAGAAAAAGAAAATATAAACCAAAACACAGTAAGTACTGTTTCAATTGAGATGCCTATCTCATTCCATTTGGCAAGTTTAAGTATTTTATTATACTATATGTGCTTCTTTGTATATGGTTATAATTGTGATAGGCATATAAATGACAGTATTAAAATGATTCTTGTTTTGGAATCTTGTTAGTTTGAAGCAGCTGTCAAAATCTCCCTTCTCAGAAATAATGAATTTCATCTTGAAACCTCTCCTGCCCAATTTCTGGCAAATTGTGTTTTCCCTTACTTTTCATTTATTGATCCTTCCATTATAGCTCCTCACTGATTAATTTTTCTGGTTCTATCCCAATATTCTCATATAAATTCCCTCAAGATGTCAGTGTAAGGCCTTTTATCTCAAAGCAGGAGGTGGTCCTATAGTCATGCAAGTCATACAAACAAGCGTTTATTTAGAACTCCTTCATTTAAAATTTTAATCTATTTAATTTTTTTCCTACCATTTCCCCTCTCATCTTAACTCCCCCCCCCCTTATTTTCTGAGCCTGGAATAAAATGGTTATCAAAACTGGACATAGCCCCTGCCCTCAAGGGCTTTGTACCACAATGAAGGAAGTCATCAATTACATAATATCACAAATACATGCAAAATCATAATTATAGGAAGTGGAATGACAGAAATGTGCATTGTATAATAGCATGTAACAGGGTGACCTGACTTGATCTAAATGTTCAACTCAGGCAAGTGCTGACACCACAGAAAGCTTTATAAGTCACAACAAAGATTTGACTCTGTTTTGCTAAGAGCCTTGGAAATTCAATAAAAGATTTTAAAGAAAGTGGAAATGGGATCAGAGTTGCCATTTTAAAATTTGACTCTGGTTTCCATTTGGAGAAATGATCTAAGGAGGACAACCTGGAAGCAGAAGAACATTTAAGTGGCCTTTCTCAGGTGCCAGGTGTCTATCTATAAACTATCATACAGCACCAAAATTTGGGGTAAAAGAACAACAATTTTTTTAAGCTTAAAAACAATGTGGATCAGAAATTTAGACAGGGCACAGGGAATACGATGTCTGACAATTTAGTTTGTAAACTTGCCACCGTATGCTTACATTGGCAGCACTGGACAAACAGCTTGTAAGGTTTCATAACCTTAGTATATCAGTGTCTCACAGCTGTGTTTGTGTTCACGTGTGGCGGTGTCAGGCTTAGTGGTGTTCATTATTGTTGTAGTGTGTTTTCGTGTGCCATTGCAAGAATGTCTGAGCTTAAATTAGAGCAACGAACAAACATTAAATTTCTTGTTAAACTTGGCAACTGTGGAAGTGAAACCAGGGACATATTAGTTCAAACTTATGGGGACAATGTCATAAAGCAAATAGCAGTGTACAAACGGATTAAATGTTTTTTCTGAGGGGAGAGGATGCGTCACTGATGAAGAGAGGTCAGAGTGGCCAGTCATGAGCAGAACCGATGAAAACATCGCAAAAATTCGTCGAATTCTGCGTCAAAATTGTCAGCTGACTGAGAAGCATAGCAGACCAAGTAAACATCGATAGAGAAACTTCAATAGGAAAACCTTAACCAAAAACCTTGGCATGAGAAAGGTATGTGTAAAAATGGTCCCGAAGGAGCTCTTGCATCACGACAATGCACCAGGTCACATGGCACTGTCTGTGAGGAAGTTTTTAGCCAGTAAATAAATAACTGTATTGGAATACCCTCCCTACTCACCTGATCTGGCCCCCAGTGACTTATTTCTTTACCTGAAGATAAAGGAAATATTGAAAGGAAGACATTTTGATGACATTCAGGACATCAAGGGTAATATGATGACAGCTCTGATGGCCATTCCAGATAAAGAGTTCCAAAATTGCTTTGAAGGGTGGACTAGGTGCTGGCATCAGTGCATAGCTTCCCAAGGGGAGTACTTTGAAGACGACCATAGTGATATTCAGAAATGAGGTATGTAGCACGGTTTTTAGAATGAGTTCATGAACTTAATTGCCATACTTTGTGTAACTGGGGGTGACTCCCTGAGAGCTGAAATCACCGACAGGCTTCTTTACCAACATCTACCATGGGCTTTGTACTTGAAGGCTAGGCATAGCTGGGACATTAGCCAGAACAAGTACACATGGTCTTTATATCTGGGTTTGTCGTCCTTAAAAGATGACCAACTCATATTAGTTAGACATCTTTTATTATTATTATTATTATTATTATTATTATTATTATTATTATTATATCTATTGGGGTTACATTAGCTAGTAAAGTTACATAATTTTCAAGTGTACAATTCTGTAATATGTCATCTATATATGGCACTGTGTGTTCACCACCCAGAGTCAGTTCTCCCATTACCGTATATTGGTTTGTCAGAAAAGTCATGATACATTTTTGCAATGAAAAAAAAATAGAAAAAATATGGCATGACTTTTCCGACAAGCCAATATTTGACCCCCTAGTTGGACTTCTTACATGGTGGCTTAGGATTCCAAGTGTGGCTGTCCCCAGCAAACAACAATAAAGCTGCAGGGCCCTTTATAACCTGCCCTTGGAAGTAACATGGCATTACGTCTGCCCTGTTCTATAGGTGAAAGTATGGACAAGCTCAGCCATAATTGAGAGGGAAGGATAAAAATGTATACCTCTTAATGGGATGTCAAAGACTTTGCAACCATTTTGAAATTTCTATAATAGTCGAAGTGTAATGCTAATTGGGATTAGGGAAGTTGATATGACATGAATAGGATATATTTACAAATATTGGAAGACTTTTATGATATAATAATCATTTCCCCAATTCATTCCTGGTATAGGTTTTTCTGTTTGTTTCTCTATCGCTTTAAGCCATTTTCCTTCAAGTTGAGAATTACATTACTCTTTTCAAATAATCATTTTTTGTACTTGTTAGCTTTTTGTTATGCATTTGTTTTCTATTACAGTAATTGTTATCTTTATTATTTCTTCCCATTTAAGTATAATTTCTACTTTGTTTACAAACTCATTAAAGTAGATATGTACAATTTTGATTTTCATAACTTCTTCATATATAAAATGTTTTTTGAACTCTACATTTCTCCTTAGGCACTGCTTCAATGAAATTTTCCCAGTTTTGTATTATATTGTTTTCCATTTATTGAAAATATTTCATCATTTCCACTGTGATTATTTTTTTGACCTATTATTTTAAAAGTACATTGGTTAATTATCAAATACATGGGTATCCTGCACTATTTTTCTCCATTAATTTCAAGTTTAATTTCTTTGTGTGGTCAGAGGACATACTCCATATTTTATCACTGCTTTGAAATGTGTTGTGACTTGCTTGATAGCCCTCCATATGGATAATTTTTATCAGTGTTTCATGGGTACTTAAAAAGAATGTTTGCTCTGCAATTGTTGAGTTTAATTGTTATATATATGACAATTAAATTACTTTTATTTTTTATGCTGTACAAATTCTCTATATATTTACATATTTTATGCTGTTCTATTGATTACTGAGAGTAGTAAAAAGTCTCCCACTGATTTCAGATATTTTTGTTTCTCTTTTTAGTTTTAGAAATTTCTGCTGTATACATTTAATAACATGTATACATGTTATTAAGTCCATAGAAATTCTTATATATTCCTGGTGAATTGACATGTTAAAATATCCCTTTTTCTTTAAAATAACGCTCCTTGATTTAAGTGTAATTTGTCTGATATTTAAGATAACAATATTTCCTTCTGTGTTTCCATGGTGTCTTATTTCTCAATCTTTATTGTCAACCTTTAAGTATTTTTATATTTCTTGTATGAATATTATAAGCAGTACACAATTTAATTTTTAAATGTTGTCTGAAAAAGTTTTTATCAGCTGTATTCTTTATTCTATTATTTACTGATGAATTGGAATTTAGCCCAAATCTTACCATTTGTTTTATTTAACACCAACTCTTTGTTCTTTTCCATCTTATTTTTAAAATATTACATTAGGATTCTTTGTTTTAATTCCATTTTCCCTTCTATTAGATTTTTAGCTGTTCAATCTTTAGTATATTTCACTTCTCAGATAACAAATGTTCTCACATTTTTGCTATCATTTATGCTATCCTATATTTCAATTCTATATTTTTAATATATCATTAAATGTTATTCCTTTGTTTTATGCAAGTGGTAAATTATTTAGATTTAAACATTTGGTTATCATTTCATCATTTTTCATTTCTTTTGCATCTCTAATATAAAACCTTAGATTATTTTGTACCTACCCCCCAAAATAAATATTGCTTGTCAATATAGAATTTTAATTTGGTAGTTATTTTTTTCCAAATACTTTATAATATCATTCTTTATTTTCTGCCTTGCATGTGGTTGTCTTAATAAATCAGCTATTTGCCTTAGTTTTAATCTTTTGAAGATAATATGTCTGTATTCTTTGGCTATGTTCCTAATTTTCTATTCCTTTTAGTTTTTAGTAATTTGTGATAATGTACCTAGAGTTTTTGCCTTTTTCTGTTTTTGTTTTATTTTGGGTTTTTTTGTTTGTTTGCTTGCTTGTTTGGTTGGTTGGTTGGTTTTTGCCTGGGGTTCTAGACAATTTAGAACTTTCAGCATTATTTCTTCATATGTTGCTTCTAACCCATTCTCATTTTCTGATTACATATATGTTAGAACTTTCTAATTTGAGCCAAATATCTCTTATGGTCTTTTGTGTGTTTCCCACATTTTGCCTTCTTGCACTTTAGGGTATGTATTTTCTACTGACTTATCCTCTAATTGGCTAATCCCTTATTATGCATATAGGTTTTATCTTCAATTATTATGGCTTTTATTTCTGGACATTTCATTAGATTATGTTTATACTATTGAATTATTTCTAAAATTCCCAATCATGTAATTTAATTACTTGGCAATTTCACTATACTGTAATACCTTGGTTAGCAAGCATAATTCTTTCCAGAAACAAACTACTCATATTACATCACTCATTTACCAAGTTAAAATGTACTTGGTTTGTGAGCATAATTCATTCTGGAAACAAACTACTCAAATTATAAGACATCACTCGTTTACCATGTTAAAATGTACTAAGAATGTTTACTCGTCTTGCGGAACATTCGCAGACCAAGTTAGTCACAATCCAAGATTTTACTATTTATTTTAAAGTCCTGCCATATTTGTGTGTATACTGTGGATTTGTCCCTATTGTCTGTTACTGCACATGCTTTTTGGTCAATTCTTGTCTTTTTTAAAGCAGGTTATTTTAATTTTGTTGTTGTTTGGTTGTTTCTAAGAAAACATAGATGAAAGAATTCCAAGATATTGTCCTCTCCAAAGAAGACATACTTTTTCTTCCATAAAGCAGACAGCCACAGACAGTCATCTTATGTCTATGAAAACCACAGGTTGCACTAAATTGAACTTGGTCTCAGTGTCTTTCAAGACGGGCCAATTCCGCAATAATTTCTCTCTCTCTCTCTCTCTCTCTCTCTCTCTCTCTCTCTCTCTCTCTCTCTCTCTCACAGCCTATTATGTTCCGAATTGAGAGCCTGAAGTGGTAATCAGGGCCTATCATCTTAAGTTCACAAACTTAATTGTCTGACCTCATAGATACTTTTTTTGAAGTCCACTTTCTTTAATGTTGTACAAAAACATATAGGTAGAAACAAAAGCAAATTAAACATTATCACATTTATTTACTATCTAGTTCTTCATGTTAACTTTACTATTAAAACAATAAAACACTATTTTTCATTTTCTATCTCCATGATTTTGCTGAAAGCTCTATTCACTCAGAGATTCCCAGTCTCTGATTTTGAATTATCAAATGCTTTGATGAGAAAAGCCATACTAAATGCTGGAATAATTTAGTGGACTTCCATTCTTTCTGGGATCTTGGTGTCACAATCCTTACTCCCTTGGTATTTCACATATGAGGTCTGATATTTAAGTTTGCAAATTCCTCCTAGAAAAAGTGCTACATAGTTCATTGCTGAATATCACTATGGTCACCTTTGAAGTACTCCCCTTGGGAAGCAATGCACTGACACCAATGCCTAGTCCACTCTTCAAAGCAATTTTGGAACTCTTTTTCAGAAATGGACATCAGAGCGTCATTGTATTACCCTGATGTTCTGAAAGTCATCAAAATGTCTTCCTTTCAATATTTCCTTTATCTTCGGGTAAAGAAAGGAGTCATTGGGGGCCAGATGGATGATTAGGGAGGGTGTTCCAATATGGTTGTTTATTGACTAAAAACTCCCTTACAGACAATGCTGTGTGAACTGGTGCATTGTTGTGATGCAAGAGCCATGAATTGTTGGCAAATATTTCCGGTCATTTTGGTCTAATTTTTCCATGCAGCCTTTTCAGCACTTCCATATAGTAAACTTGGTTATCTGTTTGTCCAGTTGGTTCAAATTCATAATGAATAAGCCCTGTGATATCAAAAAAGTTTATATATATATTTTGAAGTCCACATTCTTTCATGTTGTACAAAATACATTGCTAGAAACAAAAGCAAGTTAAACATTATCACATTTGTTTATACCACTATCTAGTTCTTCCTGTAAACTTTACTATTAAAATAATAGAAAGCAAGTGGCAATTTAGGGATTGGGGAAGGGATAAAATCAAAAAACATTTTCTACCGCTGTTTATTCTACACTGTGTAGAGCTGTGCTCATACAGATAACTTTTTCTTTACTTCTCCACTATGCAGTGATTCAGTTGTATATAAAACTAAATCTGCTCAAAAGCTGAGGGACATTAGAAATGATAGGTATATATCCTGGTGCACTGTCATACAATTTAAACAATGGTGCAGCTACCAGCTTATAATTTTTAGGGACTGCAAAGAAAGCTTTCTCTTGAAGTTGAACCAAAACAACTGATTATGTTCCTTAGGCTTTCTAGTACGTACAAGAATATAGGAATACTGAGGAGGCTCATAATTTGGTCTCCACCAGTTACCAGTGTAGTCAATGACCCGGCCTTGTAGGGCTCCATTTTGACGACCTAGTATGCGTCAGTAAGCATTTTAATCCATCAGCTTCATCTTCTCCTGGGTTACGTTCACCACCAGTAATTTGAAGAAAGTTGTTCCTAGCTGTAGCAGTAGCACCTGAGGCAACCAGTGCTCATGTACAATCAGAAACCCTTCTACCATGTTCCTCATTCCAATTTTATCAAATCCCTACCACAGACACTAAAATATGACTGCAATAGAGCTGTCCTTCTCATAAAGAGGCACCTTTGTACCAAAAGTGTACATAATTGGTAAGAGAGTACAGGTAGATGGTGTCACATTATACCCTGCCTGTCTGCCTCCATGCACCTCTCCATAGAGACTGATCATAACTTCAATATTATGCTTATTGTATATATCCCTGTTTGGCACCAAAGGATGGCTGGCTAGTCAATGATGGGTAAGGTCCCACGAGAGGGACAACACAAGCCAAGTCGTGTGGATACCTGTAGGTGCCTGTGGATGTCAGTGGGTACCAATGGGTACCAACAGGAGGAATCACTGAGTTGACAGAAATAGGGCATGAACCCCTTGCTTCAGGGTCTGGCAGCCTGCCTGTGAAATGGCCTGTTGATATGATAATGTCTGTCCTCCTTACATTCTTATCAGTAAGCCTTGCCAAAAGGAGTTCTGTCTCTTAAGAGGTGCATGACAATAACCTCCGGTAATGGCAGCTTGCAGGTGTGGGTGATTTGGCCTTGAGCTATGATTTTGGGTGTGAGACACACAGACCTTGAAAGCTACACTGACCCTTGCTTATGTGTAAGATAATAAAAGGGACAGTCAGGCCCCATTCAGGGCTCCAGTCTACCAGGCTGGGATCCCCTGGCCCCGAACTGTTTTCTCTCCTATTTTGTGACTGTATCTTTTCCTTAACCCTTCACCATCCCTTCTCCACACCCACCTAGCCCAGTCGTGAGAGACGCGACAGATGGTGTGCTCCACGGTAAAAGACTTAGTCAGCTAGATGTACGTACGTGCTGTGGAACTTGTTGACTCCCCGGGGCCAGCAGTTCTGCCAGAGATTGGGTGGCATCACGATTGAACCGGCAAGCTAGGGCACTAGCGATAAGTGGAAAGGTGGAGACAGCGGCAGGTATCTGTGTTCCACTCAGCAGCGGCTGCTCACCATTAACATGAGAACGTAAGAGCTCATATATGAGGTCTGATCAAACAATATGATGAATATTTAAATAAAATTGTTACAGTAAAAAACACATTGTCTTTAATTCCCCTCAAAATACACCCCCTCACTTCAAACATACTTATCCCATCATTCTTGCCACTTTCTGAAGCAGTGCTGGAAGTCCTCTTTCATGAACGTCTTTAGTTGCACTGTTGTGGCTGCTGCGATATCCTGAATCATTTTGACTTTGGGGAAGAGCCAAAAGTCACACAGTGACAGATCTGGTAAATAAGGTGGATGAGGACACATCATAATGTTTTTATTGACAGGAATTGCCATATACCAGAAATAATGTGTGACATGGAGGATGATTTATGGCACACTTTAAAACACACCTTCTCTCAAACGTAGCTCACACCCACCTGACTGCACCTAACAAGTTGAAACACGTTACACACTGTTACTAAGGTTCGATGCCCCTCTTCCCATAGTGAAGGCCCATGCCTTTCCATTGGATGGCACTTGGCAGCAGCATTCACTGTATTTTGTGATCACAACTGAAAGGCTCTGTGTCACACATCACTTCTGATAAGGAAATTTCTGTCAAATAAAAACATTACAGTGTGACCTCATCCACCTTATTCACTGGATCTGGCACCGTGGGGCTTCTGACTTTTCCTGTAAGTCAAAATGACCATGACAGGTAAAAGTTTTGAGTTGATTCAGAACATCAAAGCAGCCACGACTGTACAACTAAAGACACTCATAAAAGGGAACTTTCAGAACTGCTTGATAGTGGCAAGAAAAATGGGATAAGTGTGTTTGAAATGAGGGGGAGTATTTTGAGGGGGATTAATGGCAATGTGCCTTTTACTGTAATTTATTTATTTATTTATTTAAACATTGACCTTGTTTGATCACACGTCGTAGATATTTTTTAAATAAGTGTCTCTGCTTTCCTAGTTAATCTCAGCAGGAGAGTCAATTAGAAAGATGTTTTCTACCATTTCTGGAAGCATAACATTCTCCCCGCTTCATTTTTTTTTTTTTTCTATAGCTTAGGCCCTGACAAAACATTAGAGATTTATGCATTTACTGGCTGGCTCCCTTCACAATAACACAGTGAGAGGGATTTTATCTGATTGTTGTGCATTTTTCCCTACTCCATGTTATATCCATAGGTTTGACAACAATGGTAGTCACATAGACAACAGGCATCACACATTCATGGAAGTGGAATTAAGGCAAGAGGTCAGAGTGGAAGGCAGCAATTTTGGAAAACATTAAAGTTTTGTGCTTTTAACAGGCTTTATTGCATATGTGGAATTTAATAGAACTCAGTCTGATCAAGTGGACCAGCACAATGTTTTTTATTAAAGAACAGAAATAATGTGTGTATTATTGAAAACTGTATTAATGTGAAATCATGTTGTACACATATAAATATAGATCATACTAACACTTCCAATGCATGCAGAGAGTTCATAATTTACAAAATGTAGAAACAGAGATATGAGTTTTCATTGGGTAAAAAGGCTAGCACATATAATAATATACTTTTTTAAAAGCATATGTCATTTTACATTGCATTACTTATAATTTCCAAACTGTTTTTTTTTTTTTTTTTTTTGAGGGCAGTGTCACTGGCCCTCATACGTGGGACCCGAACCGGGGCCGCTGGCCTCCCAAGCCAGCACTCAATCACTGCGCCACTCGGCCGGCCCTAATTTCCAAACTTTTGATTACAAATACAATCAATTCAATGAAATTCTTTTAAATCATGCTTAGTTCACAAATATAGGTTTAATCTTTGCTACGTGTTCTCTCATAATGAGTAATCAAATGTGTAATTTAAAAATTTTAATATCTATCATTTTCATTTTTGACTTTTTAAAAACAATTTTAATTGAGAGAAAACAACAGCTTGAAATCATGTTGATTTTGACAGAAACAGCACTGTCCCTAAGGCTGTCTCTGAGGAAATGACAGTAAGATCAAAGTACTATCCATGCCATGCCCAGTGAACCTGTCCTAAGCAGCATCAATCAGATAACAAAGTACAGATTTTAAAAATGCCTCAAAATGAATCATGTATTTTATTATCATGGAGAGACACATTGGCATTTTACAAACCTTGCTACTTATTCCTTTAGAAAAACTAAGCAATAATTCACCAAAAATATTATTGAGCAATGCTTAAAATGTATTACCATGATGCTGAATGAAGCACTAGAATAATGTAAAAGCAGTTACATTTTGGTAATAAAAAAAATCAAAATAAATGAATACAGAATTTAAATTAGGGGGGAAAAAAAACCTATAAAAGTAAGCCAGTGTTCATAGGAAAAGAGAACTAATAAATCTGAAAGCTGAAATAGCTGAATTAGCTCCTCTATACATCAGATGTGAAAAATCAATTCAAAGAATTACCTTTAAAAAGTTGATACAATTCTGGTATGAATATCTAAGAAATAATTTTAGAACACACAATAAAAACGAGAATAGTAGAGGGCCGGCCGAGTGGCACGGTGGTTAAGTGCTGTCTTGGGAAACTGGCGGCCCCAGCTCGGGTCCCGCATGTGAGGTCCAGTAACACTGCCCTCAGAAAAAAAAAAAAAAGAAAGAAAAAAAAATGAGAACAGTAGAGAAAGGATACAAAACCTCATATATATGAAACTTGTATTGAAAAACTTAGGTGAAATCAATATTTTTGATAAGTATGGATTTCTGAAATTGCCTCAAGAAGAGATAAAAAATCTGGGCAAAATGAATTTTTTTTTCAAATTTAATCTAAAAACAAGTACTAGTTCTAGATGAATTCATGAGGTAGGACTGCAGCTTTGTGACTTGTATGTGGGTATATGCCAGAAATTTCTTAAGATATAGGAAGGACACTGAGAAAGTTCTTGTAAGAAACTGAAATGAAGATATGTATAGCAAAAGTTTAGCAGAATAATGGTCTACAGTTACATGGAGAACAGAAAATTTACTTTAGATCTTTTAGATCTAAGGAGATTTCCAAGCAGAATTTTAACTATGTATGATAGGAAGGAATATAGAGAGATGAGGTAAGGTTTGAAATGTTTGACTTTAAGAAGATTTTAGCAAAAATATAAAGAAGCCAGGACTTGTTAGGCTAGAAAGTAATATATATATTTTTCACTATAAGTCTTTAAATCCAGCAAAAAAAAAAAAAAAAAAAAAAAAAAAAACTTTTAAAACAGGAAATAACATCAGGGCAAAAATAAAATCCAGAATATTGCCTAAAAAACATAATCTTAGAGTAATTTCTTATCACGAGGTGACTGTAATCTGTGAAGACATCAGAAAGATTTATGTAGTGCCTTGTAAGCCACCTCAACTAGACCAGAGTCAGTAAACATTTTTAAAAACCGAATAATAAAGCTTTTAGATTTTATCCATATGATCTATGTAGCAACACTCATTCTGTCATTGTGGAGAGAAGGCAGCCATATAAATACATGCATAATATATATGGCTGTGTTCCAATAAAACTTTATTTACAAAAGAAAAAAAAAGAAAAGAAAAAAGAAACAGGTCATAGGCCAAAGTTTGCCTGTGGGGGCCATAGTTTGCAACTCCTGAACTAGACGAAAGATAACAAAGTTCCATAAGGGCATACATTTTACACTGCCTCCAATAAACCCAAAGTCTTTTAAGAATCCTAAAGTCATCCCATGTCACCCTGACTCTTGGTCCATACCAGAAAAGAAGAAAGAAGCTATCTCAAAGTAATTTGAGGCTGTGCCTCTTGTCCAATGGAGTAAATCTCAATAATATCCACACACACACACACACACACACACACACACACACACACAAAAATAAAATAAAATAATAAACCATTGTTTTTAAGGGAATTATAAAATTCTCTTAAAAGAGAACATCATCATGCTGTAATAAAAATGGCAAAGGTGGCTCAAAATAAAAGGAGCTTCCTGGACTCCAACCTTCTATACATAAGGAGTAAACTCAGAAATATGTTTCCTGAAAACACAGGTCATTTCTAATTAAAAAGGAAAAACATGATAGAACCAAAGGTCAGAAGGCAAAATCAAAACCACAGAAAACTATTTCCAAGGGAAAGGACTGGGCCCCTACTGAAGGAGCTGGTGCTTGTGCCTGGATGACTTTCAGAACCGTTTCGTACCAGTGACTTCTATGGGCATTCCCTTTTACTGTTTCCTAATATGAGTATCTAAATATATGCCAGCCTCATTGTTACATGTTGAATATAGGAGAGACCGATACGTTGCCTTTAGCTCAAAGGTTTTCAGAGGAGAGGAACTGTATCCTTGAGGATTTGGTGTCTTCTGCTCCTTTACCTGATGAGATGGTGAGACCCTGGACTCTCAGCTGATGCCTGGACTTGAACTGATGTTGTAATGGTTTATTTTGGAGGAAAGAGTGAATGTATTTTGCATGTAGGAAACATGTGAATTGTTATGATCAGCGGGGAAAGCTGCTTCAGATTGAGTTTTGCAACAAGGACTCCAAGAGAATCTCCTATTATGCATGTTATTCTACAATATGATTCTGTGATTCCTTGAACAAGAAGAAGAATTTAGTTCACCAGACCACTGAGCCTGGGTCCACCCTGAGACTGCTATTTGCAAGAATGCAACAGAAATTTGGTTGTTTTCCTTTCAAGGCTATGCTTTTAACTGGGCCTTCTGGAATACTGATTTGGGGATAGTCCTTCAGTCCTCAGATACCGTATTGTGCAAGACTCAAGCCAAATGGGAATGTTATTAGGAGGCATGTCAGTTGTCAAACGGAACTCAGGTATGAGTCAACAGTCAGCATCAACTCGCAGCCATGCTCCTTTGCCCTGTTGGAAGTTCAAGTTCAGCAGGGAACCTAGATGTCCAAAGCTACTATCTGATGGTAATTGTATGAAGATCTGAAATAAGAACTGCTGGGCTGGCCGAGTGGCACGGTGGTTAAACACTGGCTTGTGAAGCCAGCGGCCCCGGTTTGGGTCCCACATACAAGGGCCAGTGACACTGCTCTCAAAAAAAAAAAAAAAAACAAAAAAAAACCACACCTTTGAAATAAGAACTGCTTAGCTGAGCTTAGTCAATCCACAGAACTGTGACAGGCGATAGCAAATTTTTATTTAAAGTCATAAAATGTTGGTCTGCTTATGCTGAAATTAATAATCAGAATATAAGATGAGTTAATGCATAGGCGATATATGAGTGGATAGCTCTAAAACTCAACTTAATTAGAAGTTATTTTCAGTAAAAACACTGTGAATCAACAAAATCTTTAATCATTTTAACAAACCATCAAAGCCATTAAAATGAAGATTATGAGCTGGTAGAAAAACTAGATCCTAGGTACTAGTGGTCATTTGAGACACTTTGTTTAATTACATATGATGAAAGTTGTAGCACTGCTGGTTAAAAAGAGACCATCATCAGCTATATGTTTGCAATTGAATATTATTTGACAAATATTTCTCTAAAAGAATAAGGAAAATTAACAGAGATTTCATCACGTAAAAAGTGTTTGGGCCTTCCACCGGGAAGGTTCACTTATTGAGGTTTCTACCAGTAGTCATCTGATTACTTTTCATGATACCACATCTTTGACAGGCTTCTGAACTTTGTGCACTTGTGATAATCCTGAATCAACTTGTGAAACAGTGAAAAATAAACCAAAAAAACCAGAAATAATCACAGATTTAAATGAATTATGATTATCAAAATATTGTGACAAAAGTAAAGCTGTGTGTCACACCACTCATAGAAAATCAGCTCTTTCTAATTGTCTTATTCTTCAAAAGTTGATAAGTTTAGGAAAAGAAAATCTTTCATAACCTTACATCTCTCCTAACCAATGGGAAACATAGGTTTTTTAGCCTTTTTCTAATACCAACAAATATAATTTCTTACATTAAAAATGGATATAGGATATGGAAGCATAATGTAAACAATGTAAGTCTTCTAATAGATTTCTCATTCTCTTCCAGACAATTAGAATATATACTTGCTTAATTTTGCCATTAGCAGAACTTTGAGGAAAAGTTTTATTATAGAAACACTGGCATAAGGCAAGTTTGGAGAATAATTTAATATTTATTTCATTAAAATGTAGTAAATGCAAGAGAATAGAAATGATAATCTGAAATACCAATCTAGGGTAAATTTTTGAGACTCGTGTAAGTCTGAAATTTACAAATATTGCAATAGGTAATAATAAGCTATTTTATAATGCATTTTGGGAAATGAGTTTAGAAGACCATAATTTTGTTGCAGGAAATTAAAGCTGTTGATATCATGCAGAATATATTGTTAAAGCAAGAAAGAGAGAAGTGTATTGCCAGCAGGAAAACTAGTGTCTGAATCAGTATATACATAGTAGTTGTTCATGTATTGGTTTGGAAGAAGGAAGGAAGGAGAGGTGGAGAGAAGAAAGGAAGGAAGGAAGGAAGGAAGGAAGGAAGGAAGGAAGGAAGGAAGGAAGGAAGGAAGGGAGAGAGACAGAAAGAAAGAAAGAAAGAAAGAAAGAAAGAAAGAAAGAAAGAAAGAAAGAAGGAAGGAAGGAAGGAAGGAAGGAAGGAAGGAAGGAAGGAAGAAAGAAAGAAAGAAAGAAAGAAAGAAAGAAAGAAAGAAAGAAAGAAAGAAAGGAAGGAAGGAAGGAGGGAGGAAAGAAAAAAGAAAAGAAGGAGAGAGAGGGAGGAAGCAAGAAAAGTCAAGAGAAGGAAAGGGGAGGGGAAGGCAGGAGAGAAGAGGACAGGAGATAACAGGAGAAGTGACAACGAAAAGAGAGAAGAGGAGAGATCAAAACAAAATATGAATTATTTATTTATTGGCATGCTATAATTTTCAAAAGTGATTAGCACATATAATGTTCCTAGGCAGTTGTGACAAGGCTATATTAAAAGCAGAGAGATTAGGACTGAAACTAACAGAGATGAAAAGTCCAAAACGCAATTTTACTTTGCCTTTTAGCTTCCAGCACCTGAGCAATAGTCCACATAAAAACGTTTATCATGAGTTACTTCATCCTTCTCCTTGAATTCTCCTCCAGTCCATAGCATCTGCATCTGCCTTTAACCTGCTTTAACATCAGTTTAACTTCCTTGTTCATTTTAGATATCATCTCTCCCTTTCAGTCTCAGTTCTTAGCACACTAGCTTAATTTATTGAACATTTGCTTTATCATCAAGTCTTTTCTAGGATCAGAGAGACTTTAATACCTGATTATCTTCTTCCTCTGTTCATCTCTCAACACAGGTATATTCACTATCTCCATATCCTGGACTCCCATCCCCCTCACAGTTACATACCTGAAAACATTTGCTGCACTTTTCTCTCAAATTGCTTTCATTTCCACCAGTTTCTCTTACATTACAGATTTATATACCTCACCATGGCAACTATGATTTTGTTATTTTTTCCTATGGTTTCTGAGTATCTGTACATGGGCAATACAATGAAATTGGGATGAATGATGAAGATTGTATTGTACTCCACTGCTTTTCAGAAGCTCAAAGATTTCTTTTATTCTATGCAAAATATTTCATGGAAACAATGTAATTCTACTAAAGCTAGAGGTGGAAAAATACATCCATTGTCAAGTACTACTGCAGATAACCTATTAAAGTTGAATGTAGCTGAAACTTTTGCAGCCCCTAGTAAAGTATTTAATTGAAGATAAGGAAGAATCGGTGACAATGTTCTGCTTTTTAAGATTATAAACCAAAACAGATAAATTTTTTGAAGTATACTAGTCCAAACATAATACTGATCCTTTAACAATCCAAATGTAGCATAATGTGGTGTCTCCCAAATTTTATTTTAATAAAGTTTAAGACAGTAAGGTCTATGGGGTATTTGGATAAAATGTTTCTACATTTCAATCTCTGAGTTTTTGTTTTGTTAAAGGGAGTAAGTGGTTTTATGGAGACATTGCTAAATAGCTGAACCACCAATTTTAGCACAGAAACCTGAGTTTCTCATTCTAACTGGTGCAAAGATAGAGATTGGATGAAAACATTCTATGAATGTGTCTTTAATGCAATATATTCAACATTAATAAATATACAAGTAAAGAAATATATGGCAAGTGAGGATACTTTAATGTACGTCTCTGCAATGAAATTTAATTGATATCCATTTCATTTAAAATGGAATTTCATGTCAAAAAGATTAGTAGAGACATAATCAATCAAAATTTGTTCAACATATCAAACGACAGCTCAGTGGAATGGGGGTGGAATCACAAGACTAGTGACATCTGTGTCTATATAGACTTGAAAATCAGAATGTACTATGGATACTGATATATCTGAAATGTATTCTCCTTCTCATATCTCCAGAGAAAATATGGCTGGGCTGCAGCTGTTCTTTGGCCACCTAATGGCAGTCATACCTTCAGTGTTATCAGTTGACAGGACAAGAGCAGATATGCTTTGTCACTTTGCCATGCTCATTGTCTGCAAATATTTTCCATTCAAGAACTATTGAAAAAAATATCCGCCCTCATAAATCATTTTTGAAGACTCATTTATGTGCTGATAAAAAAAGTTACAAAACTGCTCAAAATGCACTGTGCAGCTTTTTTTTTTTTTAATTTATTTATTCCCCCAAGAATAAATCTCACCAACATGGAGGGAGAATCAGTATTAACCAAATGAGGGCAGCAGAGGCACATGATACAGGTTAATAAAAGGGTCATATTGGGTGGTCAATAATCCTAATTTAAGAATTTGGAACTCAGAAGTCCAGGCACTGATATCAAATGTAAATAAGAGTTTGAATCAGTGGTGATTGTGTTTAGAATTAGCTTGGGAAGGAAAGCCTTCAGTCCACCTACATATTAATTGTTCTATCACCATTTTAAAAATGGGCAATTGATTTTATTAAAATTAATTTTATATAAAGTTCTATTCAAACACTTTTTCACATTACTTACAAACACATTTTACAAGATTGTTGTCTCTGTATAGAAACCTGAAGCTGCTGCCTCCTTTGGTTCATTTTAGGGATTGCAATATATTATTTTATGGGTGCCAAGGTTAAGGCGGCACACAGTCAAAACATTAACTCAAATATCAGAAGATATTACAATAAATAAGTAAATAAATAATCTAATCTACAAATGCATTTCTCTTTTAATTGGAGGCCTACCACTGCATTTCAAACGTCTTCACTTCTGATAAAAAAGACATGGTAAAATTAAAATATATGTTTTAATTGAAATCAAATATTTATCAAACACCTAATAAATTACTTGATAAACATTCATTCTCCAGTCCAATTCCCCCTGTTACATTGATCTATCTCCTTTGCCTATTCTGATTTTATAATACACTATAAGATCTGGGGGTTAGTTGCTGAGTACTGTTATTTTTTTTTTTGGTATTTTTTTGTGTTTATTTTATTTCAGATTGTTTTAGAAAGATTATATTTTTTAAATTTTTCTACTACCTTTCCCCAAAACAATAAAACATTAGGATTTTTATTTTACTTGTATTTAAGTTGAAATTTAAAAAAGATGTGGTATGTATACACAATGGAATACACCTTTGCCATAAGAAAAGATGAAATAGTGCCATTTGTGACAAAATAGATGGATCTTGAGATTATTATGCTAAGTGAAATAAATCAGACAGGAAAAGTCGAGAACCACATGATTTTGCTGATATGTGGGATATAAAACTGAAAGCAAAAAAAGAACAAGACAAATAAAGAAACAAAAATTCATAGACACAGACAATAGTTTAGTGGTTACCAGAGGGTAAGGAGGGTGGGGGATGGTAGATGAGGGTAAATGGGATCAAACATGGTGATGGAAGGAAAACTGACTCTGGGTGGTGAACACACAATGTAAAATATATAATGGATGATGTATTGCAGAGTTGTACACTTGAAACCTATGTAATTTTACTAACCATTGTCACTGCAATGAATTTGAATTAAGAAAAATTAATAGATTCTGAATTTACTCAAATTTTGTTTCAGATATCTCTATGAAGGATGTTCATTTTTCTATATTTTACACTTTTATCATCAAAATATTCTATTTTCATTATGTAGAGTGGAATTTCTGTTATCTTCAGTAACCAGGATATTACTAATAATTAAAAATTTTCTTAAATGATTTATATAGATGGATAGATAGATAAATATATCACCACTTTACAATTTAAATAATTACAATGAGTTATTGATTGATTTTGTGTGCAACTATTTTCAGCAAAATAATAGTCTCGTGACTTACAGTGCAATAATTATGATTTATATATTATTACAAAACTACTACATAAAAATCTTGAAAGTAATTATATTGAACTTTTGGTTACCACATGACATTCATTCTCTCTTTTCTTTACCAAAACAAAACAAAACACAGCAAAACAACTTAAATTGGTTATTTTCAGTGATATTAAAAATCATCACCTTCCTAGATTTCCTTGCAGCTGGAAGCGGCTATGCAATTCTAATGTATAATATTTATAAGGAAGATACTCTGGGAAAAAAACCTTTTAAAAGTAAGCAAATCCATTTGGCATGCCTCTGCAGCCTTTTGCCCACCCCTTCCTCCTGTCTGAAATATGAAAGCAGAACCTGGAGGGGGCGCAATTGTGATGTGAAGGGGTTTTCTGTCATTTATTGATAAACACATTTGTAAACACAGTCGTCATCAATGCCGGTGTTAGCATTACATTAAATCTGGGTTCAGTTATTTATGTCCAGAATTTAATGGGTGAAAAAAGATATTAGGCTAGAATATAGATTTGGGAACCATTTGCATTTCTTTTTATGTATTACCATGGTTTTTAAGTTATTGAAGTGGATGAAAAGAGCAAGAGGAGAATAAAGAAGAATCTGGAACATGGATATCTGTGGTTCAGACATGAAAGTGTCTTGTATTGTTCATAACCTGTAACTTGTATTGCTCATAATTTACTTGCTCTTTATATCCCAAGAACTGAGTCCTATGTTTTTCTAAAACCTTAGATTAGATGTTTACTTCATTTGTTTGAAAGGAAATGGGAAGAGTAGGTGACATCAGATAGTCAACAGTTTTGAGAGGTTATTGAAAAGGGAAGCAAATAAAGTAATAGGTGGGAGAAATGGAATAGGAAAAAAAATTAAACAGGAGAAACTGCAGAATGTTGAATGTTAATAAAAGTGGTCAAGTACATGGTTAAATATTACTAATGTAGGGGAAACAGGAGAGAATTGTAGGAAATATGCCCCTGAGCATGTGTGAGATGATGGGTATCTACTGCAAATATATTGACAGGAATATAAATAGCTACTCTGTGGTAACAAGGTGAAATCCAGAGTAGATGAATACAGATCCTGGTATGTGATGGTAGTGACCTATTTTGTTCTTGATTAAACTTCCTGAAGCAGAAGCTTAGATGGGGATTCTTATACAAGGGACTTATCCAGTGAGTGGTCTCAGGACAAAACCTTATGAGGAGATAAGAAAAGCAACTGAGGCCCATGCAATTGTGTCAGTGAGATTGGCTGAGGGTCATTTGTCAGTGATGTGAGGAGGTTGGTGCAATGATCCAAGTACTTCCAGCAAAGATAAGTCCTGTGGTCAAGGACAAGTCTCTGGGGAGCTGTACACTGATAAGCAATTAGCAGCCAATACTCACAGAAGCTTGGATTGGATGTATCAGCTCAAGCAGGAGCGCTGGCTGCTTGCTATGAAAATATTCATCTGATTATTTGTTTTCTCTGTGAAGTAGAAAGCAAGGGTATTCAATGAGAGAAAATGTAAAAGAATGTGGAGGATATTTAAGGAGAAAAGGTAAGATGTAAACTTGTCATCTAGGACATTGGGGATGTGAAGGGACAAGAAGCATGAAGAGCCCATGTGAGCTTTTCAGTCATTAATTTAACGTAAGATAAGTCCATGCTTTCCTCCAGCTACCCACACTTGAATAGCTACAGACGTGTGTGCAGTTTGGTTGAGTTAGGTTTCACCAAGGTTGTGAATCTTCCAAGTTCATATGAATAAGAAAGCAGGGTACAAGGCAATTGGGCATGCATATTCAAGGAGTGATGACATTGATTTACTATAAAATTTAAACTGGATAAGAGAGAATATCAAAGGCACAAAAATAAGTGAAAGAAGAGATGATCAGCACATAAGAGATCTCACTGGAGTTAAATGAACGAAGAGCTCAGAAGGAGAGACGCATTGTACCAGTCAGGGTACTCCAGAAAAGCAGATGCAGAACCAGCCGTGTTCTGCTATCATCTATATATTTATCAATATATATACCTATCATCTATATATTTAGATATACATTTACATATACTTGATAAATATATATTTACATGTACTTGATAGATGAGAGAAAGATACATAAATAGATTTATTTCAAAGAATTGACATATAATTAATTTCTGGGGATTCCAAGACTGAAATTCACAGGGCATGTGGGCAAAATGAAAACTCTCTTGGCAGAGAGCTGATGCTAAATTCTCAAGGCAGGATTTCCTCATTCTTAGAAAGACCTCAGTTTTTCTTTTAAGAACTTTCAACTGATTAGATGTCAACCACATTATCAAGGTTGTCCTTTACGTAAAGTCAACTAATGGTAGATGGTAATTATATCTACAGAATACCTTCACAGCAATACCTAGATTAGTGTTTGTTTGAATAACTAGGGACTATAGTCTAGCCAAGTTGATACATGAAACTATCACATGCATGAATTTGGAATCATGCTAGGGTTGCAGTTATTGGTGATGACAGATTTTAGAGTACAGTGATAGATACTGGTCAAGTAGGGATGGGAAACAAGATCACCAGTCACTAATGAACAGCAGTTTAAGGAGCCATGTTGTTGAAAGGAAAATTGAAATTTCCAAAAATTAATATAGGAAGAGTATTGGAGAGTGTAACAGTGATCCTAAAGGCCCAAATCATTTATACACTGGAGAAGTAAGCCAGGGGGATAGAATGTCCCAATGAGAGAAAGTTTATGAATATGTAATAACCTGATGCTCCAAGCTGAGGGCTAAATAAAATAACTTAACTGGATTCCAATAACCAGAAAACGTGATTTGCACTCAGTCACCTATTCCGATTTTATGCTTCCTGTTTAATTACTAAAAACTGCCTGCTTGGGAGGAAGCCAGGACACAGTATTAGGTCTGCGAGTCAGAAATAGGCCCCTTACTCCCTTCTCAAATTGGCCAAAAGGAATAGATAGGGTCTCAGTCCTGATGTAATCTAGGAAGCTAATTTCCAGTTCAAGGTAGTGATATTAGCTCAAGAAAAAGACACAACATTGTTACTAAAACTAGGAAAAACATTCATAAGTGGACTTGGAGTTCATGCCTTTCCAAAAGCCCCTATCTTACTATCTGGTAGTATTATAATATACCAGGAGACGTTTCTCCAGGAATATAGACTTTACACAAAGAGGACCATTTATTTTCACATCCTACCTGATGACCAGTGAATTGATTGCCAAGCCCTGCATATTTGTTCACTTGTGTTCATATTTGTTATCACTGTTGTAGTACAAACCACAATAACTATTTCTTGGTTATACTACAATAATCCTCTCCTGTGCTTTCTGACTTACTTTACATTATTTTATTTGAAAAGCACAAAGGGAATTCACTATTACCCTGCCTAAAGATGACCACTATTATTTTTGCTTTTAACATTCAGTCCAATGTTAAAAATATATGATCTGACCTCTGCCTCTCTCATCTCTATGTTACGACACTCCCTCTGTCTTGTTTACCAGGCTCTAACATTTCTAGGCTTGTTTTAGTTAACTGAATGTTTTGTGTTTGTTTTTTAATTCAAATATTTCATAAAAGTATTTGCCTCCAAATCCCCATTGTCACCTCACTTCATTTTTAAGTATCAGTAAAAATGTAGTTTTTGTTAGGAAACATTGTGGAAGGAAAGTGTTTCCTCAAAATGCATATGTTGCAGCCCTAAACTACAATGTGATGGTATTTGGAGATGGAGATGGGGCCTTTGGGAGGTGATTAGTGTTACATAAGATCATGCTGGGGTTAGTGTCCTTATAAAAACAGACATCAGAGAGCTTGATATCTCTCTCTCCCCCTCTCTCTCCATCCGTGCTCACACAGAAAGGCAAGGCTATATGAGAGCAAAGCAAGAGGGTGGCCATCAGTAAGCCAGAAAGAGCTCTCACCAGGAACACAGTAAGACAGAACCAAGATCTTGGACTTCCCAGACTCCAGAACTATGAGAAAATAAATTTCTGTGGTTTAAGCCACTCACTCTGTGGTATTTTGCTATGGAAGCCGAAAGACAGGGAGTCATTCCCTGACTCCGCAGCTTTTGACTCCCAGGGTTATTCACTCTGTATTTCTCCTTTTGAGAAACGTTTCATATTTTCAATTCATTATTTGTACAATAGCTCTCTTCTCCAAGTGTACATAAGGCCTTTAGGGGCAGAGAATGTTCCTGTCGTGAAACCTAAGCCTTAGCACAGACTACTTGGCTTAAAAACAAAACAAACAACACTCAATACTTTATTCATAGAAAAATAAATAAATGAATAAGTGAATGAATGAAGTAAATTTCACTCGTTTATATGGACCATAGACAATTGTGAAGTTAAGGACAATATGTGAAATAGATACTCAAATTCACAGGTAGCTAAAATGTATGTGCTGAATAAAATAGTTGTGGAAGCAAAGATATTATCGGAAAAGTTTACAGGGAAAGAAAATGACATGCAAATCAAAATGGCATTGCTAAGATACAGTAGGGCCTATGGATATTTGGAGATGATGGGAAACTTGTTAGAAATTAGAGAGAGATACAATCATGTTTGAAATAGCATCCTAGAGAAAGTAGGATGTATTTATGCAAACATAAATAATGTTTGCAATCCTAGAAGAATTTATGCTCTAAGGAGGTATCATATATATGGTAAATAGTGTAATATGTCAATATTTCAGAAACTGATGCAGTTGTTTACTTACAGAATTTTATTTTAATCATATCTTCTCAAATGTCCTACTTGCCATTATTTGTCATGTTAAAATTAAACATAAACAGTGGACACTATAATGCATAGAATTAATATGGGGATTTCACATCGAGTAGGAGATAGTTTTAAATATCCATCCCAAATTATAAATATGATAATGGTAGAATCTCTCAGAAGTGTGACACAAGAATCTATTAATATATCCCTCAGTACACAAGCCATTTCTTTTCCTTTTCTTGAGATCTGTATCTGTATTAAATTGATTTCCTGCATATTATTCTTCACTGGTAGTGATTGTCCATGAAAAATTAAATTATGATATTACAGTTTTCATATACTTAACTAATTTAGGAAATACGATCATCAACAAAGAATGGTGCCAAAATATCTTTATATTATCTACAATGAAAGTTATTGTCCACTCAGTCTTCTAGAAAGCAAAACCAAAATCACATTTCTTTTTGGGGACAATATTTCCTAACCAAAGTCATGTTTCCTCAGATGTAGACTGAAATTCAGTTGGCTATGATTTCCAGGTTTTGCACAAGAATTTTCTAATAAGAAAATGTAGCACTGCGATCAAAGGTGTGGGTGGCCATTTCTTCAGCTAATTTTTTCCTGAGTTTTGCTACTCCACAAAATCCTTGCAACTTGTCAAATAAAATGGGATTGTAACTCCACTATACCCCTTGTTTTCATATCTCAGGGAAGCAACAGAAAAAGAAAAAAAAAACCCAGAAAACAGAATGATGTCAAAATGATATAAAGGCCATCATCATGTATTTACCTATCAGAAAGAATATGGATGTAAAGTGTATAAAACACTCTTTACCATGAAATGTATACACATACTCCTTCCTATTTTAGACATTTTTGGAAATAAATAGTGGTGACAGAGCTAATAATTAAAAATGTACTATCATCCTGTTCTTGCCAAAAACAAGATGATAAATTTAAAATTCTAAATATTACTCAATTTCTCAATTTTTCTTAATTCTTGGGTTAATTAAATGAAAATATAATCAAAGAAATTGAGTAACATTTAGAATCTTAAACTTATCACCTGACTCTTTGTTTGGCTAGGATGATGCCCTCCTCCTTTTCTCTCTTTCTGTCTCCCTCCCTCTTTCAAACACACACACACACACACACACACACACACACACACACACACACAAATATATTCTTGATTATTGATAATGTGCACAAGTTACTCTATTACTCTAGGAAATAGTTACAAGACTAATCTACATACTGTTTTTAAAAGACCTTTGTAATTTTCCTGTTTCTAAGTCTTAGAAAATCCCATTAAAAGCAATCAATATTAATCTGGAATCATTAAGGGGGGAGTTTTTTTACACACTAGAAAATTTTATTACTGTAAATTTTCCTGAATCAGCTCAAAATATTTTCTTATTTCTATAATTTATGTCACAAAAAGTTTTACTTTCAAAAGTCAATGTTGGGTCCAAGACTTTTATCATGCCATCATAATCTAATATTAATGTGCTTCATGTAGAGATGTATATCTAACCCCTGGAGTCAGCTCAATTAAGTCTTAGTGTGAGTTAATTCCTGTTTATTGTCATTTTCTCTCCTACTGCTATGATTGATTTAGGCCAGTTATATTTTGAATAGATAATTAGATTACTTTTATAATAAAGTAAACACATATGAAAAATAATGGGATAAAAATTTTGCATTGGAAATAATACTTCTAATAAGAATTTAATCTATTAACACGTTGCGTACGGATCACAAGAATCTCGAAACAGGAGGTATGAGGGATTTAAACCCCGCCGTACGCAACGTGTTAACTCAAGCGCCAAGACCCTGAGTCTAGTCTATCAATCATGTGAGTTTTTCTTTTTAAAAAAGTTATGTTTCATATGTCAACTATAGTTTAATAAAAATAAAATGTTTTTAATGTTTTAAATAAAGAAATATACTTCCATTCATTTTACAAGTAAGTTTCTATTTTATTGGTGTAGCTAAAAATAATTTATTCTATTCTAGAATTGATGCATTGACTAAAACTTGTATTAAACTTCCCCAGTATCATTATATGTTTTTCTTTCTGAGTTATGTATTTTTTTCTTAAGGTGTTGTATTAAAATATAGTTAACATACAATATTATATTAGTTTCAGGTGTATGCTATAGTTAGTCAACATTTATTTATTTATTTATTTTTAAATATTTTAGCTGAGCCATCCTGCCATCTGTTGGCAGCTTAGCGGCAGCTCAGCTCGGGCTGGGCATCAAACTGCTGTTGCTCAGAGCTCAGCTTGCACTCTTGAGTGAGCTCTTAACCAACTGAGCCACTTGGCTAGCCCATTAGTCAATATTTATATACCTAAAGAAGTGATCACCATAAACCCAGGAACCATGTGACACCATACCACACTATCACTGTATTATTGACTATAGTCCCCACGCTGCACATTACATCCCCATGACCTATTTGTTTTATACCTGGAAATTTGAACCTCTTACTCCCCTTCCCCTTTCCACCCCTTTTTAAATTTTTTCAATTACAGTTGACAGTCAATATTATTTTATATTAATTTCAGGTGTATAGTATAGTAGACATTTATATTATTTAAGAAATGGTCCCCTTGACTAGTCTAGAACCCACCTGGCACTATACTTCATTATTACCATATTATTGGCTATATTCCCTATGCTGTATTTTACCTCCCATTACTATTATGCAACTACAAATTTGTATTTCTTAATCTCTTCAACTTTTTCACCTTGTCCCCTAACCCCCTCCATCTATCACCCCAATAGATTTAGTATCCATCTGACACCATATGTACGCATCGTTATTACAATACTATTGACTATGTTCCATATAATATACCCTACATCCCCATTTGTATTTCTTAATCCTTTCCCTTTTTTCACCCACCCCAACCCCTACTCAACTGGCAACCATGAAAATATTCTCTGTATTTATGAGTTTGAAATCAATTTGCATCTGTCTTTCTCTGTCTGACATACTTCACTCAGCATAATATCCTCCAGGTCCATCCATGCCACCACAGATGGCAAGAACACATTCCCAACCATGGCCAAGCAATATTCTATTGTATATATGTACCCCCTCCTCTGCATCCAATGACATAGTATTCTTTTTATGTTTATATATCAATGTTATGAAAAATATCATTATATCTATCTTTAAGAAAATCTCAGGCCACGTTTTAAACACATTTGCTATATCAGACATATTTAAAACATATAAGCTTACAAAATATTTTCTCTACCTTTTTTCTTCTTGTTATATAGGTATGATTTGTAAGGACTTTTTGTCCAAATTATATATATATATATATATATATATATATATCCCTAGTTAGTAAAATTTGTCAACTAAGATAATTATGTATCAATTACCAGAATATAAATACATAAAATCCTAAAATATGCTTCTTTATAAGTGTTTTCATTTTCAATACCATAGCTAAATATAAATTGCTTGGATTTTGAGGGCTTTATTGTAGATTTTAAGAGTAATTACTTAGGACAATGAATCAGGTGATTTGGCTATGATTAAGCCCTTGAACTTTGTGACTAATCTTCTCACAAACAGTATACACAATAAAATAGGGATGTCCACAATACATTTTCTACTGTTTTAGTTTTCAAATGGATTGCTTTCTTATTAACATATCACCATATGTTAACATTTTTATTTAGTTTTAAAGTGGTATTAGTAGCCTAAAATGTTATACCTATATATCTTTTAAAAACCTGAATTAAACTGTACAATGCTGTTGTGCTAATTCATATTTGATGTTTACCCAGGATCCTCACAAAGCTAAATAAGACTAACTCACACTGTGCCTATACGTTGCTTTCAAAAACAGTGTAAACAATTTGTTGGCCCTTTCAGCCCTCTGCAGTTCATTGTAAATCAGTACTACATTGGTATACAAGTGTTACCTGGAGGACTAAAGACACATGTGTGTTACTTAAAAGCTTACTAACAATGTATATTGCAGATAATAAACAGAATATAAATCATGAAATGATAAGACTGGACCCTTCTCTTCTTTTAGTGTTTAAAGATTTCAGTCCCATAAAATGCAACTCTTGTTTAAAGTTATGCAATAATTCACTTTTAGATCCAAGATTCCTTTCAATCATTTAATATTAAATAATTTAATATTTACATAAATTTTACAAGAGCTCATGAGTTTTCTAGTAGTCTCTGTCTCCTTTTTATTGATGGAGCTCAATATACTCATAAGTACTTGAGAATGAACCCCAAAAAAACAAAGATAGTATCCCTATGCCTTCTAAAATATATATATATCATTGCTTTTTATAGGCATAATTTTGAAAGTGTTAAGCTAAAATATCAAGACAATTTTCAGAAAGGACTTCTATTAGTAATTTTTCCATTTTTGTGATTTATACACATGAAAGCATTGTGACAAGGAATGAAAAGAAACTGACATTAAATAAGCAAATATACATAAAACCCAGATTTAACATTTATCAGGAAGTTTAACCAAAGGGAACCCAGAAAAAAAATCAACATAATTAATTTTTCTCAAAGACATAAATCAATATTTACTTTTTAAAGTCAGTGTCCAGGTATAAAAGGACAATGAATTAGAAAGTTGCACGATACAATTATGAAATTTATAATTACAAACAAGGAACCTGAAATAGAAAAAAGGAAGTGCAAATGACAAAAATAAAATAATATAAAACTAGCTTTCAGAAAAAAAATTAAGAAATCATGTAAGAAGTTTGAGAAGGATAATTAGATGAAGCATAAATGGAGGGAAAGGGATATGGTAATTTCCACTAGAGGCAACTACCAGCTGAGCAACCTGATAGGGAAACCAGAAAACAGAAAAGGTTTTTAAGCTAATTTGAACTTTCGGTTTTACCCCCAATAAGTAAAGAAGCTGGAGGTTTTCATTTTCAGTGTTACAATATGAAAAATAATTAGCTAGATAGATAGCAAAATGATAGATAGATAGATATAGATAGATGGATAGATAGATAGATAGATAGATAGATAGATAGATAGATAGATAGATAATAGATGATAAATGATAGATAGATAGACAAACAGACAAACTGAAAACCAATTTTTTTGTTTGTTTCATACATCAGAGAAATGACCTTGTAGGTAAACTTTTTGTCCTGAAGTCTGGGGAGAGACAGGTAAATCCAGTAAGTCACAGCCAAAATCTGCATCTGGAGCAGAACCTTCTAGAGCCATAGCCATAAATGGTAGTCTTGATAAACTTCTGGAGACTAAGGGAGACTCATATGTAAGTAAAACATTCAAGACTACCATCTTGGAGGAGCCAGATTACACTTTCATGCTAAATCTAGAATACATCAGATTGGTAACTCCAGGAAGATACAAGGACTCCTTTGGGTCTGTGTTACAGGCAAATGATGAGCAATCCTTGTGAAATGCACCCAAAGACTTCTCCATTGAAAAGGCCAACTATCCAGGAGGAAAGGCTTTATCATTGACTTCTCCAGTGCCACGAGGGAAGGGCATTCTTCCCATGCCACTCACCTCTAACATTTATATTCCATCAAAGATGGAAGGAGGAAGTTATTAAGGAGAAACACTGGTGAAGATAATAGTCAAGGAACAGAAATCAATGGAAGACTAAGATTTAATGGGAAAATTATAGACAACTTGCCTTCCACCACACCTTACCGTAACAATGTAGTATAGGACTCCAGTACAATAGTAATGGATTACAGGTGAGTTGCAAGGCACAGACACTGTCTGGAGAGACACTAAGAACGGAGACAAAAATAAGGACAGCTGATGCAGTTGTGGCCTCAGGCATCTACACCTACAGCAAACGTTAAACAAAACCCAACTCCTAGCCATGCTCATATAAATCCTTAACTAAATGTGTACAAAACACAGTGTGAAGAGACAAAGCAAGCATCAGAAGGAGACTCAAATATGACTTACATTTTAGAATTTTCACACAGGAATTTAAAATAATTATGATTAATATACTAAGGACTCTAATGGAAAAAGTGGACAACATACAAGAACAGATGGGAAATATACGTAAAAATGGACATTAAAATAATCAAAAGGGAATCAAAAACACTAAAATGAAGAATACCTTTGATCAACTCACCATTTGACTGAACATGACTAGAGAATGAGGCAGTGGCCTTGAAGATAAGTCAATAGAAACTTCCCAGATGAAATGTAAACAAACAAACAAAAACAATGTTTTCTGTTTACAAAACAAAGTGAACAGAAGAAAATATCCAACAGCCAAGAAGAAGAAGTAAGAGAGAACACAGAAAAATAAATTAAACTACTAATGTCAGACACTTTCAAAAATTAATGGCAGACATCCCACAGACCCAGGAAGCTCAGAGACCACCAAGCAGGATAAATACCAAACAAATGGCAACATTCAGAAATATTTATAGAAATGTGTATGTACTATACACACATATTTCCCCTTGAGAGGACATAGAAATGAGCACACCCCAGAAATAACAAGCATACCTAGTGCCCAAATCTTAGTTTCTATTACTATTTATAAAACAGAAACCAGGGCTCCTTGGAAAAGTGACTGATTCTGGGACTAAAGCAACAAATTTACAGGATAAGCCTGGAACAATGGCTAATGTCAAAAATTTAAAAAATGCTTCTCCCCCTAAAAAAACCTACAAACATATATTGATATAAATAATTGAATAAAGAAATCAATGGAGTAGATTTTAAAAATTCCATGCTCAGAATAATTCTAATTTATGTACATACTCCTTTCTTAAGATGGTGAAGCATAAATCCTCACCCTTCAAGTTTGGGCTACACATAGTGACTTTCTTCCAAAGAGTAGAGTATGGAAGGGGAAAAGAAAAATGGTAACTTTACAGTAATAAAGACTGACAAACACTATGTCAAGCTATTTGATCAAGGTTAACATCAACAGTGAAATCATATTTACATATTATATCATTGACATGATGTGATAAGAACTACACTTTACCTTTGTGGTCTTCCTCTCAATCAAATTATGAGAAACACAGTAGGAAAATCCCAGTTGTGGGGCATTCTACAAAATACCTGACCAGTGTTTTTCAAAACTCTCAAGGTCGCCAAAAACATGTCAAATCTGAAAAAATGTCACAGACAAGAAGAGCCAAAGGAGACACTATAACTAATACTGTGATATCCTGGATGGGATCATGGAACAAAAAAGGACATTAGGTAAAACTGAGGAAAAATGAAGAGGGTATAAACTTAGTTAATTATAATGCATCAATAACTATTCATTAATTTTGATAAATGTACCATATTAATATAAGTTGTTAATAAGGGAAATGGGGTGTGGACTCTCAGTACTATCCTTGCAATAATTCTCTAAATCTAAAAACTTTTAAACTAAAAAGCTTTTTTTTTTTTTTAAATGATACATGTGAAATTAAAGACAGTTAGTTCAGCTCTTTTCCAACTCTTACATGATTAAGGCAAATGACCCAGTATCACTTTCATATTCCTAAAAATTCTCCCTGCTTCCACCGCCATTTTGTACTTTGTTCACCTGGTCCTTCCTTTACTCTTATATATTCTTTTCCATACATCCGTGGTACAATTCTATCAGAGGTAACCTGATTTTCAATGTGCTTTCAAAACAGCCAATGCAGACATATAGGTACTGGATGTTCACTCTGAAAGGGCTGCAGTGTGGTGTTCTGGGATTGAATTGGAGGCAATTACCAAAGAATTTAGGTGAACAAGAGAAAAAAGGTACAAAAGAAAATAAATTCTGATTTCTGAGGATATAAAAAAGACAAGCATAGGATTCAGAGAAAAATAATTATCACAATCGGGAGAAAATAGTTTTAACACTAGAAAAAGTACTAGCTAATTAGAAAACACTAGTTTAACACTGGAGGAAAATAATTTTAGCAATCATAGAGTTTGCTTGCTTTGAGAAAATAAATAATATCATTTATATTGAATACTGCCCATCCTAAAAATTTTTAAAATGGTTGCTCACATTTGTCCTCTAAATTAAAGACACTACTCAATAGCTGCAAATGTATAAACACTTCACAATATTCCAATATCATTTCTGTATATCCATTACTTCCATAAAATAAGGACAATACAACTCAGAGGCAGTAGGCCAGCAGTATTTTTTGAGCAACGTTAGAAAATTAGATATACCGAACCTAGCTGTTTAGGACAGCAGAGGGAGTTGCTATGGGGAAGGAGCCAATCACAACAATTCTAGTTTTCATGGCTGAACAAGAATGGGTAATAAATATTTAGAGGCAGACATCAGAAAGATACAAACCACATGACAAAAGTACTTAAGGGTACATATATATGTGCCTTCTTTCTGGCTGCTATGTGCAAAAGACTTGAGGATTTGAAAATTATATTTCATAGTATTTTTAATTCATAGCTAAATGAAATATATTTTCTTCAGTTGGATTATAACAACAGGAACAATAAAATACCCTGTGTATATCTTTTAATTAAAAGAAAAAGAAAAAGAAAGGAAAAAAAAAACCATGTTTTATATAAAGGTTATTACAATGATATCTTTTTTGGATTAAAAAGAGAATGTCTAAATTCGACTTTAATATCTTATGTGTTCTACTTTCATAATCCTTTTTTATATGTATCTGTGTACCTCCAGTTACTGCCATTTATAAATCAGTTACCACTTCCTAGTGGAAAGTGAACACCTATTTTTACTTAACTAAAAATTATTTAAGCAAATTTTTCAAAGCATAATTTGAAACACACACTCAAAATTCTGGCCATTGTACAAAATTCCCAAATGTTTTTTGTACAAAATAGAATTTTAAAAAGAGATTTCATTATTCTTTAAATAATTTGCATTATTTGTCAAGTTATATAAAATTCTCAGAAAATTATCTTATTTGTTATAATCTTATTTGTATATGATATTCATTACCCAACAATATGAGTTGTTCTACTCCTTTTTTTTTCTGTTATGCTTATTGCAAGACCTACTCTCAAAAGAACACTGATTTAACCTTTTGTTTTATTATTTCTTAGTATGGGATCAATATTTATCTATATTAAGTGAATGTTTGCTATTATTTGTACATTAAACCTACATTTTTCTTCTTCTTTTCTTTTTTCCTTCCATGCTCTCTTCTGTTATACCCAGCAATCAAGAACAAACGAAAGCAAGATCTTTAGTAAATTTGGAGTTTATTAGCCAGTGGCTGCAAGTGGGCTCGGGCCCTAAACTGAACTCACAGCCCCAAGTAAGCAGGGTAGACAGTTTATAAAGGCAAAAACTGCAAACTGTTTTTGTTTTTTGGTTTTTTTGCAGTTTGCAAGGGGTTTCTTACAGATTTGTAAGGGGAGCATATTACAGAAGCGAAAAAGGCAGTGGTTAGCTTGTGTAATGTCTGGATGCTGTATAAGGGACAGACTGGATGATTTGTGTAGAAGACAGGTAAGGGGTGGATCTATTCTGGGCAGGCTAAGAGGAAGTTTCACTACATTTCCTGTAAAAAGCAGCGGGGGAGAGGGGTAACGGGTGAGGGTCCTGTTATTTCACATCTAATCTATTTTTCCCTATTATTCATTACTTTAATTACTAAAGAAAAGTTGTATTCAATTATAATTCTCATCAGATTTGAAAGTTCTATGAAATTTTTAATATTTAGTTTGTTTATATGTCATATTTAAACAACATTCTTCATTAACACAGCAATCTATTTTGAAATTTCTCCATTTATTTATTTATTTATTTATTTATTTATTTATTTAGGTCATCTTTCCTTTCTATTTGTCACATCTGTTCCTTTTAAAATTTGTTTCTGTAAGTGGAGATGCAGTAAACTAATAGTAAAGACAAGTCCACAATTCCTCTTTCCCTCTTTCTCTACTCCAATCACACTCATACTTTGTGTCACCAGAATCTATCCTCCAAAGTAACCAAGAGAGTTACAGATTCTATCCACTTACTGGCCAAGAATTTACCTTCACAGGATATCTCAAAGAGGAATAGATATTAAGGAATATTAAAAAAAAAGTATTTGAATAATTCTAAAGGAATTTGTTACTTAATCCATTCAGAAATGTTTAACTTATTTAAAACAAGCAGATGCCAAGTGGCTTTTGCCTAAATAGTTCAGCTAATCTTGCCTATATAGTTCAGTTTACACAATTGTAATTTTGGAAGCTTTATATAGATACTAACAGAGAAAATTTCCCTATTTTTCATAATACTGATTGTTATTATCTCACTCCACTTATAACAGAATCTTGCTTATAGAGGTTTATGTTGGCTGTGTATTTTGTAAGCATATGTGGCTGCAATCACAGCCAATTCTCTTGCTGTGAACACCACTAGAATTGAGAATTTTAGTGATCTCATCATGAATCTTTCCAACTGTTAAAATAACCTGTGATTGTAATAAAAATGAAGCCTTATTTGTAAAGTATGATGAGTTCTACTTACCCATTCTTTTTTTTAAAATTTATTTATTTATATATTTTTTAAATTAGCTTCAGGTGTACAACACAGTGCAATAGTTATACTTTTTACCCCTCAAAGTGACAACCCTTTGCCCCAATTCTCCTCCCCACTCCCCCCCATATCATACTATCTATTACAATTCCTTTGACTCCGTTACACCATATAATCCACATCCCGTGACTATCTATATATTCAATTACAGTTGGCATACAATATTATACAACATCAATTTCAGGTATACAGTGCAGTGATCAAGCCTCTTGATATACACACCTACTTAGAACTACAATGTGTCTGTCAATCTATTCAGAATCATTATTTTCAAAAATTTGTAGAAATTCCTACTTAGATTTGGAGAAGACATTACAGGTATTTATGCAATAACCATTCTGCAGTAACTATTCTTTAATGGAAGACCCTCAATGAAATATGTCTCTTTCTGAACATATTTTACGCTTTTAAAGCAATATTAACCATTTTCCCCACTTTTCAGTCATATTTAGTAAAATCTAAACACTTCACATTACTTCAACTATCTAAAGTCATTCCTTTCCAACCAACATGAAGAAGGTTGACATATAATTTATCGTCCATTTCAGTATCTAAAAGTAATTTACAACAGGTAATAATATATTGGGTCTTCAGAAAAATCATGACACATGTTTGCAACAGATGGCACTAGTTCATTTTTGAAAATACTAGAGTCATTTGCATCTATGTTATTTCTATGTCATTTGACAGCTGACAGTGCTAGCTTCATTCTAAAAGGAAAAAATTGAGTGATTTGGTTGAGTTTTGGAGATTTTACAACAAATTGAAGATGGGAGACCAAACTGTGCATTTTTGCCATATTTTACTGTTTTACTTCCATGAAGGGAACAACGAGCATTATGCTTGTGAAAGTTGCATAAAGTTTACGGTGACAATGCTCTACAAGAACATCAGTGCCAACAATGGTTCATGAAATTCCATGCTGGTTATTTTAATATCAACAATGCTACTCTGTCACAGAAAAAATAAAGGCATTGGTCAAGTCAAACTCATGCTACAAGACACGAGAGATTGCAGAAACATTGAACATCCATCATTCGAGCATTCATGACAATCTGAAGAAACTGGGATAGGCAAGCAAGCTCGATATTTGGGTTCCACAGAAACTCAAAGAAGTTCATCTGATGGCGCGTATAAACATGTGCAATATGCTCATTACACGTGAGGAAAATGATTCTTTTTTGAAGTGACTGATAACTGGTGATGAAAAGTGAATTGTTTATAAAAATGTGGTGCACAATTTTGGTCCCGATGTGATAATTCACTTCAAATGATATCAAAAGCAGACGTTCATCAGAGAAAGGTTATGCTCTCAGTGTGGTGGGATTTTAAAGGTGTCGTGATTTTTGAGCTCCTACCAAGGAACCAAACATTCAATTTGAATGTGTACCTTCAGCAATTGGACAGTTTGAGCGAATCCATCATGCAGAAATGTCCAGAGCTTGTTAATTGTAAAGTTGTGTTCCATTGTGACAATGCAAAACCACACACAAATTTGATCACCCATCAAAAATTACTGGAGTTTGGATGGGATGTATTGCCACACCCATGATACTTGCCTGACCTTGTGCCATCAGATTTCTACTTGTTTTGCTCTCTTCAAAACTCCTTGGGCCGGCCGAGTGGCGCATTGGTTAAGCGCTGGTTTTGGGATGCCAGCGGCCCCGGTTCGGATCCCACATGAGGCCAGTGACACTGCCCTCTACAGCTAACAACAGCTCCACCTGGAGCTGGGCTGTGCGAGCCCCGGTGATGGTGTGGGCTGCAGCTCCTGCTGCAGTGGGCTGCCATAGGCTACAGTAAGTGGCCCGCAGCCAGCGTGAGCGGCTGGCAGCCAAGCGTGAGCTGCCAATAGCCGCGGTGAGCGACATCCAGAGGCCAGCGACCGATCTGCCTCATCCGGGAAGAGCGCAATGACGATACCAACAGTGGAGCAACATCCTCTGCAACTAAACTGAAGAACAAGAAGACAGCAACTTGTCTGTTCCCCTTCCCCGATTCCCCAACGCTGTTCCCCTCCACCAAATCCCCAATAAAATCTTTAAAAAAAAAAAAAAACTCCTTGCATGGTGTAACGTTCAATTCAAATGAGGTTGTAAATCAGCACCTTGTTTAGTTTTTCACAAATAAATAGATCCTTCTATAAACACGGAATTATGAAGCTCACTGAAAGATGGCAAAAGGTTATCAAACAAAATGGGCAATATATCATTGATTGATCTTTGTTCTTTATATAAATAAATTACCTTTGAAAAACAGACAAAATGCGTTATGACTTTTCCAACAACTCAGTAGGATTACATCAAACTAATAAGCTTTTGCTCAGTAAAGGAAAACCTCAACAAAACAAAAATTTAACACACTGAATCAAAAAAGATATTTGCAGATAAAAAATTTGATAATGAGTTAATATTCAAAATAAACAAAGAACTCATACAACTCAACATAAAAAAAAAAAAAAAAAGAATCAGTCTCATCACAAAATGGTCAGAGAACCTGAATAGACATTTTTCCAAAGAGGACATATAGATGGCCAACCGATACATGAAAAGCTGCTCAACATCACTAATTATAGAAATGTAAATCAAAACCACATTGAGATGTCACCTCCCACCTTCAGATTGGCTACTATCAAAAAGACAACAAAACTCAAGTGTTGGCGAAGATGTGTAGAAAAGGGAATACTCACTCACTGTTTGGTGGGATTGCAAATTGGTCCAGACACTATAGAAAGCAGTATGGAGGTTTCTCAAATTATTAAAAATAGAACTATCATACAACCCAACAACTCTACATTTGGGCATCTATCTAAAGAAAACAAAAACACTAATTCAAAAAGATATATGCACCTCTCTGTTAATAGCAGCATTATTTACGATACCAAGATATGGAAGCAATCTAAGTGTCCATCAATAGATAAATGGATAAAGAAGGTCTGACACACACACACACACACACACACACACACACACACACACACACGAATATTACTCAGCCAAAAAACAGAATGAAATCTTGCCATCTGCAACAACATGGATGGACCTAGAAGGTAATATGCTAAGGGAAACAGTCTGACAAAGAAAGACAAATACCATATGATTTCACATATATATATGGAATCTAAAAAACAAAACAAACAAACAAATCAGAAAAAGACTCATAGAGAATAAACTGATGGTTATCAGAGGAGAGAGGTATTGGGCAAAAAAAGATGAAAGGCAATAAAAGGTACAAAATTCTAATTATAAAATTAGTCAGTTATGGGGATATAATGTACAGCATTGTGAATACACTCAATAATATTATAATGAATTAGTAGGGTTACAAATGGTTACTAGACTTACTGTAGTGATCACTTTGTTAGGCGAACAACTATGTTAACTAACTATGTTGTTTACCTGACAATAATATAACATTGTATGTTTACTATACTTTAATTTTAAAAATATTAAAAGAATAAAAAGTAGAAAATACATAAAACTATTTTGTTTTAATTGTCATATACTAATCATACCTTTAGTTCATGCTAATCCTACCCCTAACTGAAATTTCTATTTAGTCATCCTTATGCTATTAAAGTCAGCTTCACCTTTGGTCATTTATGTTCTTTTCTCCTCTACTTATTTTCTTTTCTGTTATTTTTGTCTGCACATTGCCATCTATTTTTAACTGTAAACTTTTGCATTTAACCCATCTTTCTAGCCTGCAGATATCTTTTTGAATGCTGAACTCAAAATATTGAAAATACCTATTATTATTTCCAACTCCATGTCTGAGCAAATCTAGTGAAGATGTGATCAAAATTTGTATCCAATTCATTGAGACAGTAAAGATCAAAGAACACATCAAAATGACTTGAACTTGAGCCTTGTTGATTGTTGTTTGGTTCTATTCATTCGCCTATTGCACCATACTTGTATACATTTCTCAATTTTACACAACAGGATATATCATATGAGTGTCTGTCAAACAGCTTTCTGAAAATCGTTTTTACTCAGCACTTTTTGGAGTTTATAGTCTCATAACCATATCAAAAAAGACAATTGAACTAGCCTAGCGTAACTTATTTAATGAGCTTATATTAGTTCCTCATCATCACCATTCTCATTTATAGGTGTTCCAACACTGTTCTTTTATTAATAGACTCTGGGAAATTATTCAAAACTGGCATCAATATCCTTGGTTTGCAGAATATGCCTTCTATGTAGCCTCAAAACTCGTGTGCTTTGACCATCTAATTTCTCCCATGCTTCTCTGCTAATTTTTATTGGCAATGATTCTGCATTTTATCTGTCATATTTTTTATGCCTCAAAATTTAATTCACACAGTGTAGAATACAAAAAATAATGTAGTTTCTTTGTTAAAATTTGTCCTCTTTGTTTGGATTTGAATTTTATCTTACCAAGAGCAAGTGCTAAATTTTCTATTCCAGTATGACTCTTTTTTTCAACAAGAAAAAAGAGGGCACAGCAGGAGTGGAGGATTTTTTTTTCCCCCTTCAGTAACATCATTACTATTATAAGGTATTTCTTAATGAGTGGCTGACAGCTGTCTGACTCTTCTTCCTCTGAGCATAACTAAAATCATGTTTCTTATCCTTTGTTAGTTTTCTTTTTCTCCCATAAATGCCAGTTCATTATGTGGGATGTGACTGATTCTTGATTTTATTATTTTCAGGTTTTATACAAAAATTTCAATCTGAGCTTGAGAGAGAAAGAGAGAAAGAGAGAAAAATCACATCAAGCTCTTCAAAGTATTTGTTTATAATTTATGCCTTGCTTTTTTTCTATCAAACATTTAAGGTGACTATTATTTCAATACCTTCTATAATTTTTTTTCTCAATGGAATCACTTGTGGTTGTGCTGTCAGAATTATTTTCTACAAAAATATCCAGTACCCTTCTAGCATGTTTCATTTACAGACTCAGCAGGAATTCATATGCTTTCCTAAAATTTGGAGGTACAATTTTGGGTGTATCCATCTGATGCTTGCTGCCTATTCCCTCACTACATGGCCAAATTCCTCAAAGGAATTTGTCACCAAGTATTTCTCCTTGCAGTCCACACCTGGACCTCATGGAGAGCTCTCTATGACCAATTGACAACAGAAAAAATTAATCTTGTTTTATACATATGCTTCTATGACACTAGCGCATTCTAGAAATGAGCTACTACAGCATTACAGCCTGACTGAGGCCAGAAGGAGAGTGCTGATGTTAAATCCACTCCATAAACAGAACTTCAAGCAGGACATCTGTTCACTTCCTGGCAGAAGAGATGACCAGAAAAGGATGCCTTTACAAAGCTAAAGATATGACTAGATTATAGGAAATCAGACAGAACAAGATTGGTGCTAAGCCATCTGGGAACAAATATGTGATTGGACACTCGAAATGTGCCCTCAGGGTAAAGATATGTGTTTCCTATTTGAGTGCTCCCAAAGAACAACCACTGCAAAGGATGCTGTTAATAATAAATTATCCAAGATGACCTGTTCTATTAAAGCCAGTGACCTGAATCTCTGCCATCTTTTCTGCTTGTTCATAGGACTTACAGGACCGTAGTAAGAATGACGTAAGTTAGGTATTTGGTCAACAAATGGTCTTCTGATCACCAATGCTGATAACTTGCCAAGAACAGAGACCCAAACTGAGTTTCTAATATGCTAATTTTCCCTGAGGGAACAGACCAGTGATCTGATATTAGGTACTTTTTATTGAGCTCATTCTATAATGGAGGGACAAAGAAAAAACTGTTTCCCTCACCTACTCTTGATTCTTTTGTCAGTACCACCATTCATGGACCTTTAGAATCAATGTACAAAAATTGATTGCATTCTTATATTTTAATAATGAAATTTCAAAAAAAAGAAGTGAAAAAAAATTCCACTGACAATTGCAAAAAAAAAAGAAAAACAGAATAAAATACCTAGAAATAAACTTAAAAAAGGATGTGAAGGACCTATACACCAAAAACTATAAGACATTCTTAAAAGAAATTGAAGAAGACAGAAAAAAATGGAAAGATATTCCATATTCATGGATTGGAAGAATCAAGATAGTTAAAATGGCTATACCACCCAAAGCAATATACAGATTTAAAGCAATCCCCATCAAAATCCCAATGACATTATTTTTCAAGAAACAGAATAGAGCTCTGAGCCCCAGTCTGAGTCCTATTTTGCCAAGCAATCCCTCTCTTGGGTATCTATCCAAAAATCTGCAAACATTTATCCATAAAGATATATGTGCTCCAATGTTCATTACAGCTTTATTTTCAGTGACCAAGACAAGGAAACAACTAAAGTGCTCTTTCATAGATGATTGGATAAAGAAAATGTGGTGTATATATACACAATGGAGTAATAACCTATCATAAGAAAAGGTGAAATAGTGCCATTGCAATAACATGGATGGATCTTGATATTATGATACTAAACAAAACAAGTCAGACTGAAAAAAGTCAAGAACCACATGATTTCACTGATACATGTATATAAAACTGGAAACCACCAATCTTTTTGCAGAATTTTCTTAATCATCCTTTGGTTAAGATCAAGTTTGTTCAATAATACATCTTCTACAAAAATTCTTCTGGAATTGCTCATGGGTATAATATTCACCAAATTACTTCATGTTGAAAATAGCTTTCCTATAGTCCTCATATTTTATTTTCTAATTTGGCTGAAGAGAAAATCTTTGGCTCAAACTTCTTTTCCTTGAGTTCTTAGAAAAATGTTCTAAATGCTCTAAGGTTATACATGTTAAAGTATGCTATTCAGTAATTTTGTAACAAAGTTGATTTTTTTTCTCCTTTCTTTGAGGTTTTGCCTGGATGCCCAAAGAAACTTTTTTTTTTTTCTTTTTTAATGTCAAAGGTTAATGGTTGAAAAGGTTATGTCTCAGTTGATCTTTCTAGGTTCGTTTCCCTAATTGAGACCTAGGTCCTTTGAAAATGTAGTTTCATATTTTCTTTGATTTCTTTAAAGTTGTTTTAAATTTATTTAATATTAATTATAAGTTCTATTCTTTTTACATAGTGGTTGTTTCTATTTTTCAGAAGATCCAATTATATTTATGTTGGATTCTTTTTATTTTATTTATTTATCACTTTGTTTCCACCTTTTAAATATTTCTTTTTCTGTGTAATTTTTGGATCTAATTATTCAGTCCTCTGTGCTCCTTATTGAACTCTCAGTAGATATATTCAAATTTTGCAATTTGTTTTTATATCCTGAAGTGCTTTTTGCCTTTATTCTTCAATATACTTCTGGAAATTTAGTAGGTCTTATTTCACATTTTCCTCAATATATGTATACTTTCATATGTCATTTGCTTCATTATTATTAAATTGCTTCAGGGGTTGTTATACGTGTGTGTCTATATGTACACGTTTGTGTACTTTTTGCTAAAGGTTTTTAACTTTATTTTCATTTTTTATTATAAAATTTTATGTTTGATGTGTTTTTTGTGTTTAAAATCTTTAAAAAAATTTTTAGACTGGCAATTGTAGGGGAGACTATAAAGGGTATGGGAGGGTTAATTTCTCAATTTAAGAGCAGACTCTTCTCAGGCTAAAATGCTGTTTCCCTACTCTATCATGCTTTTATTCTTTTGTTTCTCTCTTCCGCTTCTTTTGTTATGTCTTGTTTTATTATGTTCCTTCAACAGTCACTTATTCTTCTATCACTAAGCCTACAAGGGGCATCTTCACCTTGCAAAATATCTTCTTGTCTATGAAACAGCATCTTTCTAGGACTGCTACCTCTGGTCTCACAGACTTCCCAAACTTTTCCCTGCTAATCACCAATAACCAATCCATCAGGTCACAGGCCTGCCTCCAGTGTTTCCACTCATGGAAGAGTCTTCTCCTTCTGAGAATAAAACTTCATTAATGATGCCTTTATTTTCACCTCTAGGATCCTAATGTACTATCCTTTCTTTTCTGTTGTTTGTCTGACACATATGTCTAATGTAGACCCCGTACCCTGCTTTGTAGGTCTCACATGTGTAATTCCCCACTTACATGTAAATTAAAGTTGATTGCCACTGTGTCCTAGAAATATGAAATCATGGTCTATGAATGATTTCATATTCTCTTCTTTTTGATCTGTATGTGTTTTAGGAATATTTTTTAATAGTAATCTACAATTTAGATCAACATTATTGTCCTAGGGAAATCTGGAAAACTGTTTTTTTTCATTTTTAAAGTTGATTAAAAAATGTTAAATACACTAAATATATAAATACAACCCACTGTACCAAAATCACAGTACAAATCATTCAAATGGCCACAAGGTGAAAAAATTAAACACAGATTATATCACAAAATTTGGTAAACAATTGGCTATGTTTACTTAAATTTGAAAATATTTATAAAACCAGGACAAACTCATTAACCAAACAAATATTAATTTTGGATCACAGTGTAATTTCCAGAAATATATGAATTCAGGGATTAATATTTAAAATGATAAAAAACACAAAGAACACAAACACTGTAAATCTTTCTTCACCAAACAAAAAAGAATCAAAATTTGTAAAGCTAAAATAGAAGGAAGTGCAATGGAAATTCTGCATAAAGTCTATAATAGGAAAATATAACTTATTGCCATAAATTCAGATAATAAAGAAACACTGCGGGGACCAGCCGAGTGACTCAGTTGGGTAAGAGTTCGCTCAATGAGTGCAAGCTAAGTTCTGAGAAACAGCAGTTCGATGCCCAGCCCAAGCTGAGCTGCCACTGAGCTGCCAACAGGTGGCAGGATGGCTCAGCTAAAAAAAAGAAAGAAAGAAAGAAAGAAAGAAAGAAAGAAAGAAAGAAAGAAAGAAAGAAAGAAAGAAAGAAACACTGCCTCCAAATAGTGTAATGCATTGTTCTAGTAAAAATATAGATCACTCTTTAAACCCTGATGACAGAGATTAAATAGTTTTAGGTTCTATAAAATATTTATTAAAAATTGACTGCAAGCAAACCTCAATAAATTTCTTAATATAATATTCCTGTGAACATTATGCTGATTTAGCAAAAACTGCTGGCGTTCTCCCCAAGACCAACCCCAGAGGAATTAAAGAAACAAGTGAGAAGAAACACCTGGAGAAAACGTTTGTCTTTTGAACAGGTCTGCCTTAGTGGCTTTAGCTTGTGGCAAGATAGGGACAGGCACTACTCTAATAAGATAAAAAGAATTCTATGATATCACTTCTCATACCTAATCTTATATTACCTTGGAACTGTCAGTGCTGGATCCCACACCTATGGCAAATCAAACCTTTCAAGTAGATGTACTCAGGGATAAAATAAAAACTAGTTGGGTAAGTTGCTAGGGGAAAATAGAAAAAATGTGTGAGTACTGACCAGCCTGTGGAATTTGCTTTCCAAACACTAGTTTTCCTAATTCCTAAGGCTGGTGAAGAATATTCCAAAGAGTTCTTCCTAAGCCTGCTTCTCCATGGAGGTGGTGGGTAATGCCTTGATGTGACAAATGTTCCCTTGGGTTAAGGGTGGATTAACTGTAGTGTTCTCAAAGTCTGTCGATTTCACTGTAGGACTCATTCTAACTTAGCTTGAGTTCACTAGGGCTAACTCAGATAGAGGTCTGTTGTTAGGGCATTTCTCACACACTTTACTGGACACAGTTCCCAATATCCTCAATGGAAATACAAACTCAGAGGCCAAAATAATGTGAATCTGAGTGGTTCAACTATTTAAAAAAAAAAAAAACACCAAAAAATAAAGAAATCATGCCATCAGAAGCAGAGATATTATAATAGATGGATCAAAGATATAAAGCTTGTGGGGTAATATTAGCAAAATGAACAAAAATCAAAGGAAATAAGAAAAACAGATTTAGCTGCAAGGAATATAAGAGTTGAAACAAAGAATACAACAGATAGTGTTGAAAGACAAGCCACTTTTGTCCTGGATGATATTTGTAACTCAGTCAATTGATTGACTCAACAATCAGTGAAAACCAATGGTGTTATACAAACTTTTTGGCTTCTGATGTCCAAGAAGAGAATGTTTGCACAACAGCATGATTACAACACAAATTGTAACTTTCAGGCATTTCCAAATCTCCTGAGTTATTCTTCTTACTCTCCCTTTTAGAAACAAAAGTTTCTCTTTTTTTAGCTCAGAGGCATCTCAGATCAAGCTGGGCATTGAACTGCTGTTGCTCAGAGCTAGCTCATACTCTTAAGAGAGCTCTTAACCAAGTGAGCCACTCAGCCAGCCAGAAGCAAAAGTTTCTAAATGTCTCTCTGGAACTTAAAGGTTCATACACTGTGTCAGGTCCAAACAGTCATGTCAGTGTGATGACAGGATTTTGGAGAAGCACATGCATTTTATTGAGCATCTTCGTTTAAATTCCTCCACTACACCAGTTTTATACATGCTCATAGCATAGGCTGTAGTGCTTGGAATAGTAAACTGTTGAGTTAACAAGTGGAGTAAAATTATGGAATGAATACATTTGAGAAATAAATTAGTACACTGACAAAGAGGATTTAAAAACTCACTCAGAGAAAGAAGAATAGAATAAATACATTGTAAATACAATAGAACAAGAATATAGCAGAAACACTAAGCATTCGGTAATACAAATCCCAGGAAGGAAATAAAACTGAAAAGGAAAAATATTTGAAAAAAATAATAGAGATAAATTTCTCAGATGTACCAAATGAGACTAAAAGTACCCATAGAAAATAAAGGGAAGCAATAAGGAAAAGCCCACAATTTACATTAATTTTGAGAATATCAAAGACAAATAGAAAACCCTAAAAGCTTTGACAGAGAAAGAACAGATTATATACAGAATGATAATGTATTTTTCCATATTAATATTAGTTGAAGAAGACAAGTGAATAAGACTTTTAAAAATATAGAAGGAACATACCTTTGAATGAGATTTTTCTTGAACAGTCAAACTATAATTCAAATACAAGATCATGAGAAATAATTTCTTAGGAATACAGAAATATAAACTTTAGAAGTTTTATATAAAAATACCAAAAAAGAATTTTGAATAAAGTACTTAAACTTATTCAGGAAAAATATACTTGAAGACCAAAAGCTTTAGGACACTGGTTTTGCCTTTAAAAAGAAAAACAGTAAAACCTAAGACAACCCACAAGTTAAAAGTGAAAAGAAAATGTATCCATAATAAGCAAAAGTTTAACTTTTAGACAACAATCAAAATGGTGTCAAGGGGAAAAATGTAGCATGGATATTAAATAAATAAACTATTAAGGTATTAGAAAAATGACTGTTGAAGAAATAGTAGTCATATATGTTTATAAATGTATACATATATGCGGTCAGACAATTAAGTCCATGAACTCATCCTAGAAAAGGTGCTACATACCTCATTGCTAAATATCACTACAGTCATCTACAAAATACTCAACTTGGGAAGCAATGTACCGATGCCAGTGCCTCATCTGCCCTTCAAAGCAATTTTGGAACTCTTTCTGAAAGGGCCATCAGAGCTGTCATCATATTACCCTTGAAGTCCTGAATGTCATCAAAATGTCTTCCTTTCAAGGTTTTCTTCATCTTCAGGTAAAAAAAGAAGTCATTGGGGGCCAGATCAGGTGAGTAGGGAGGATGTTCCAATACAGTTATTTGTTTACTGGCTAAAAACTCCCTCACAGACAGCGCCATGGGAGCTGGTGCATTGTGTGATGCAAGAGCCATGAATTGTTGGTGAAAAGTTCAGGTTGTCTAACTTTTTCACGCAGCCTTTTCAGCACTTCCAGGTAATAAACTTGGTTAACTGTTTGTCCAGCTGGTACAAATTAATAATGAATAATCCCCTTGGTATCAAAAGAGATTAGCAACATCATTGCAACAAGTTTGCAAACTTAATTGTCAGACCTCTTATGTGTATATCAGGTGTCATCAAACTATACAGCGAATGTTTAAATTTTAAAAATTTATTACAGTAAAAGGAACATTGTCATTAATTTCCCTCAAAACACTCCCCTTTGCTTAGAACACACTTATCGCATCCTTCTTTCCACTTTCTGAAGCAGTTCTGGGGGTCGTCTTTCGTGAATGTCCTTAGTTATGCTCTCATTGCTGCCTCGATGTCCTGAATCATTTCGACTTTGGGGAGAGCCAAAAGTTGCACAGTGCCAGATCCAGTGAATAAGTTGGATGAGGACACACTGTAATGTGTTTATTTGACAGAAATTGCCGTACCAGATGCAATTTGTGACATGGAATCTTTCCATTGTGAACACAAAATACAGTGGATGCTCCTGCCAAGTGCCATCCAATGGAAAGCCAGGGATCTTCAATATGGGAAGCAGAGCTTCAAACCTTAGTAATAGTGTGTGACAAGTTTCAACTTGTTTGGTACCGTCAGAGGGGTGTGAGCTATGGTTGAGAGAAGGTGTGTATTAAAGTGTGCCATAAACCATCCTCCATCCTGACAATGCTCCGTGTCACACATCACTGCTGGTATATGGCAATTTCTGTCAAATAAAAACATTATGGTGTGACCTCATCACCTTATTTACCGGATCTGGTACTGTGCAACTTCTGACTCTTCCCCAAAGTCAAAATGACTCAGGACATGGAGGCAGCAGCCACGCAGTGCAACTAAAGACACACACAAAAGAGGACTTCCAGAGCTGCTTCAGAAAGTGGCAAGAAAGATGGGATAAGTGTGTCGAAGTAAGGAGGCGTATTCTGAGGGGGATTAATGGAAATGTCTTTTACTGTAATAATTTATTTTTAATTTAAACATTTACCACACTTTATGACTATATACACACACACACACACACACACACACACACACACACACACATTTGTATACCTATATAAATGTATAGGTATATATTTATATATTTACATTTATAGTTATATCTTCTGAACACAAAGCCAAGATATTTTTTCCCAAGTTCTACCAAACTTTCAAGAAATCATATCAGTGTTTTAAAGTCTTACAGAGAATAAAAAAGAGAAAGCATGCCCCAATTCATTGTATGAAATTGCCCTAACCCCAAAAATAAAACCAGGAAACTATGTTATATCTGTGTGAGACGTTGCCTATTATGGAAGGAAACACTGAGGACAGCCACAGGGTGAGGGATGCCTCAGGAAATTAGCTGAACCCTGTGTCACCAATGGTAGGAGGCCGGGAGCAAGGTACTGCTGTGCCTGGAAGTGGGTGTGACTCTATGAATAAGTGTAACCCATGAAAGATCTAATAGTTGTGACTGTCATAACATGAAGCATGGCCTCCAGGCCCATGAGCTAAGACAGCAGTATAAATAGAAAAACCATAGAAAATGATGTGTGTGCCTTTTCCTCTAGACCAAACCTTCCCCAGAAGGAAACCTATAAGATCCTGGACGGAAACAAAAGAAAAGACCAACAGCAAAGGAACACAACTTGGTCCATCATCCCAGGAATTTTTGAGCCAAAATCAAAACTGAAATTAGGATAAAAATCTATGTAAAATTAGATATAAAATATATGTTTTCAATTGAATAACCTTAGGTTTTTAATGCTGAAACAGGCAAAATGAGACTTTCTATTACTGACAAAATTAAATGTCCTCTTATTCCCAAAATATTAAGGAAACTGCTCAAAATCTTAAGCGGCAAGGAAAAGAAGTTTGAACCTTAGGATGTCTGAAACTGTGCTGGGAGAAAAACTTGCTTCAGTTGTTAATCTTAGCATATGATGGAGAGAAGCTGAGGATTTCCATGAACAATTAGGGATAAGCTTTTTCCTTTACTCATGATATTAAACTTGATGAAGTGTATCTGTACTTTTTTTTTTTTAAAGATTTTATTGGGGAATTCGGGGAGGGGAATAGTGTTGGGGAATTGGGGAAGAGGACCAGCCAAGTTGTTGTTCTTCAATCTTCGTTGTGGAGGGCGCCAGTCACCATCTGGCTTCCATCAGCAGCTCATGGCCTCTAAGCTCAAGGTGCTGTGTTCAATCTTAGTTGCGGGTGGGTGTAGCCACCATGCGGGCGTTGAACCAGCAGCCTTGTTGTTCAGAGTGCATCCACTGAGCCATTTGGGCAGCAGCTCAGCTCAAGGTGCCAAGTTCAGTCTTAGTTGCGCGTGAGCATAGCCCACCATGGAACATGCAATCTTGTTACACCAGCTGAGCCATGCTGCCAACAGGTGGCAGGATGGCTCAGCTGGTGTACTCTTATATTAGTTTAATCCTAGTGATTACTGGTCAAATCAAATTAACAAATAAATTAATGAAAACTCATAGCATATTAACATAAGCAGCAGTTTATCTCTAGGAAATATTTATGTTGTCAAAATAAGAAATGACCAAATCTGTAGAGAATTTTTATGAGTTATTTGAGCCAAACTGACAACAACCACCAGGAAGCAAAATCTCAATGGATTAAGAAAATGCTTCAGACAATGGCAGTTTTGCAGCTTATTTTATACAGTAGAATAAAAGGAGGAGACATAAGGAAGGTTACATGAAATCCATTGGTGGTAGATTAAGCCGGTGGGAGAAGGCAAAAAGGGGAAAATTCTGGAATTGGATAAAAAGTAAAACAGAGAAACACATATTTCTTTTACATTGGTGAGTGATAGTTAATGATTAACATTTATAGCACATGGAGATGGTATTCAGGAACAAGATAATAGTGAGGGCTTCTGGGTCTCAGGCTCTGATGCAAGGTTGTACCCTCAAGGGTGGGAATCAAGGATTTCTCTAACCTTCCACGGGTATGTTAGCCTAGATACAAAAAGACAATAGACAGGCTCATTTAAAGTAAAGATTGACCTTTGTCAGGGAAGCCACAGGCCAAGGATGTGACTACCCACCATGGTCCACTTTTAGTCAGGAATTTTTATGTTCAGGCCATCCTATGTGGTGAATTTTGGTCTTTGAAATTAGGGCCCAGCATGCTGGTCTTCCCTGAGTTTGTCAGGTTTAGTAAGTGGCCCCTTTTTCATCCACAAAAACAACCTTATTTAGAGTAAATTATAGACATTTTTATTTAAATTAATTTAATAGTGAAAAAAATTTCAGTATCACTTAGACTGATCTAATCTTTTGAGTTTTATAAATGTGTGTTTTGGATGAATGAAAATTTGAGACGTGTTGATTTGATGAGTGTTGTTAAGTTGGGGAAAAATTTGTAATCATCAGTGCCAGTTTTCTAAAGACTAAAGAAATGGATATCTAATCCATTAATTTAATTTATCTTAATGATGCTAATTGCCACATAAGCAATTCTGTTAATGGCATCAATATTGGTCTTGTAAAGTTGAATTGGCATTCACACTGTGACATGGAATTCATTCAACTGACCCTGAATTATTGAATATTTATTATGTACAAGGCCCAATTTAGAATACACAAAATAAAAGGGTATTCCTAGAAGGAGTTTATATAGAAATTTTCATTGTGCCAAGCTTAAAGGTATGTGTTTTTTTCCATATTTTACTCTTACATTCAATAACTATTCATGACCTCATATGGACAAGCACCAGGCTGGAACTAGTGACTCACCTTTATGGAGTTCAGGGGTCAGTGAGGAGAGACAGGGGATAAATATGTAAATAATTAGCAAAATAATATTTTGAATGTTCTAAGTGCTCTGAAAAAAATTAAAGTGATAATGTGATAGACTGATGGTCAGCTGGAGTTGGGACTCAATGTATAGTGTCTAGAAGATGCTCCCTGGAAGGCCATATTTGAGGTAGATATTAGGGGACAGGGTTTAATGGGAATCATTTTTGGTTTTTTAATTACATTTATTGGGGTGAAATTGATTAATAAAATTATATAGGTTTCAAATGTACAATTCTATAATACATCATCTGTATATTGCATTGTATGTTCACCACCCTAAGTCAAACCTCCTTCCATCACCATATATTTGACCCTCTTTACCCTCTTCTACCAGCCCCCTTTCCCTCTACCCTCTGGTAACCACTAAACTATTGTCTGTGTCTATGAGTTTTTGCTTGTTTGCTTCTTTGTCTTGTTCATTTATTGCTTTCAGTTTCATATCCCTCACATGAGTGAAATCAAATGGTTCTTGACTTATTTCATTTAGCATAATAATCTCAAGATCCATCCAGGTTGTCACAGATGACAGTATTTCACCTTTTCTTATGGTTGAATAGTATTCCATTGTATTAAGTAATACATCTTCCTTATTCAATCATCTATCAAAAGACACTTTGGCTGAGAAAACTATTTGAGGACAAGAGTTGTGTGGGCTCCATGAGGGATGGGAGGCAGAGAAGGGAGCAGTGCAACAGTTATTATTACCCAGATACTTTACAGATAAGAAAACTGAATCGATTCAAATAATTTTCTGAGTTCACACAGCTAGTACATTTTACTAAATCTGAACCTGACTATTTTTGACAATAAATATTTATATTAATAATAGTAAAAGGGTTTCATTTAGTTGTATATAATCTACTGTATACTACTGTTAAGCAGACATAGGTATATATACTGTGAAGACACTGTTACACAGGGGTTGTCTATCTGTTTCATTGTTTTTTTCAATTTGAAATCCTTCCCTAATCAAGAGCTGGAGAATTCCTTAGCTAGCATGGATCTATTCTGATACAATATGTATTTTCATTATTAGTTTACACTATGAAGTACATCATATGTACAAAACAGCATATAAGCATATATGTAAGTGTGAGAGTGTGTGTGTGTGTGTGTGTGTGTGTGTGATGTATCTGTGTGGTGTTTAACAAATAATGGTAGAATTATCCACACACCCAATACCGAGCTTAAGAGAAAACATTAAAATCATATTTATATTATAATTAGCTATTTACATGTGTTCTCCCACTGGTCTGTGGGTTCATAAAAGGCAGACATGCCTCATTATTCATAATCCCTGCTTTTAAAACAGCTGTGACACATATATTTGTGTTTAATAAATATCCTTCAATTATAAAGTACACATAAAGGTAGCTGCATATAAAATATTTTTACAATTTTTTTTAGGTTTTCATTCAGGTCTATTCTCTTCTGTGCAGATATAACTTTCTCCTGCAACAATAGAGTATTTGTGAAGATCTAATTTGAGTTCCCTTTGCTTTAGAAGCAAAGCTAAAACCTATTTACATACTATAAGTTTTTTAAGATTTTTTTAACTGTTCTATAATAGCTGCTATTCTTCTCTTTGTCATTTTATGCATAAAATGATGTCTTCAGGTCCTTTGTATAAAGACCACAATAATGTATCCTGAGGTTTTATGTATGGCATAGAAAATCAATGTATGCAAAGGATCATACAGTAACATGAGTTAATCATATACTTCTGGAAAATTAGCCTGATGTAAGAAATACCAGGTAGATATTTTGGGGTCAGCTCCATAGGTGTCATCTCATCGTTGTAAAATTATTAACAAAATGATCTCTTTATTATTTTTCCTTTAATTGGTCTTTATACCATCATCATTTTATTATTTGTCATCTATAATTGTGTTACTTTGCATACATATAATTTGTGAATATGTTCTCTTATGAATGTGTGCCTTGTTTCTTTAGCAGATAGGCTCCAAATATCAGAGAAGCGGTTGGAGACTCTCTGTGTAACTAAGGCAAGATTACAGTCCCATTTTTATGTGTGTATTTACTGATTAAAACATCATCCATACAACAGAGGAGATAAAATGGCTAACAGTACTAAGCTGACTTCACTAAAGAATGCTTATGGCTGCATTTTTGGCAACCTGAGGCAAGTTTCATGATTAAAAGGAAAGAAAAAAAAGAGGATTCATATTTCCACAGGCAATTTAAAAAATATCCTTTGGAATAAATTTAATGGTATATCATCATTGCATTTCACAACATATCTTAAGAGCTACCAGGATATTTTTGTTCAAAATTCATCTGAGAGTTAATTCCTCGTGCTTAATAGCTGAAAGCTATCATAACTAAAAGGTTGGTAATAAAGAGAGAGTCATTGCATTATATGAATAAGTCTATCAATTCAGAAAATTATCTCAAAATCCATGGATATTCATATATGGACTTTGGCAGCAAAACATTGCATAAATATTCAATGTATTATGTTAAATATTTATGTTTATAAATATACATTTCATATTTAATGAAATGAGTAGAAATATCAAAGGTCTATAACATCTTCATTCCATCTAATAAAAAGCAAAATACAAATGCACTATAGTAATTAACTGACACATTACTCTTGTTTTTTGACACTAAAGTTAGAAAATAATACTTATATTTAGATACAAATGCAACATACTAAGGAGGCTGAATATTTGTTATATGAAACAAAGTTTCAGAAGATAACACACAATTCAAGAAAAGCATCTACTGACTGCAGCTTAATAACCTTGTCAAGGAAATGACTGAAAGAGGGGTGCAACTATTTTGTAGCATAAAGGCCTTCTCACTGATCTACTGACTCACTTCATTGGCACAAAGCAGTAGCTGGGCCTGCAATTCTCTCTGCCTTCCCCCTGGATCTTTCCTAATTGTCTCTGATTCTTGGGCTAGAAGCAAGATAACTCCACGAGGAAGGACCTGGCTTCTGCAAGCTCATTACCAAGGTATGAGACAACGACATTAAACTGATTACAGTTCATCATCCTGGGGTCCTGCCTCATGTTTTCTAAGTTTCAGCTCATGATTTTGGGATTCCCAGCTTGTTCTAATGGGTTCCAGCCTGCTTGTGATGCTTTGTGCTTCAGCATTAGAGATGGACAGTACCTTGCAAGGACTGCTTAGCCAGCCCCACATTGCTTTATCCAATTCTCTATGCTATCATTTATCTATCTATCTATCTATCTATCTATCTATCTATCTATCTATCATCTATCTATCTATGCATCCATCCATCTATGCATTCCTATCATCTACCTCTCATCTACTTCTGTCTTACTAGTTTACTTCTTTGATTGGACACTGGCTGGCATACGAGGTCAGACAATTAAGTTCACGAACTCATCCTAGAAAAGGTGGTACATATCTAAATATCACTACACTCACCTTTGAAGTACTCCCCTTGGGAAGTTATGCATTGATTCCAGCATCTAGTACACCCTTCAAAGCAACTTTGGAACTCTTTTTCTGGAATAGCCATGAGACCTGTCATCATATTACCCTTGATGTTCTGAATGTCATCAAAACATCATCCTTTCAAAATTTCCTTTATCTTCAGGTAAAGAAAGAAGTCACTGGGGGCCAGATCAGGTAAGTAGGGAGGGTGTTACAATACGGTTATTTGTTTACTGGCTAAAAACTCCCTCATATCAGCGCCTTGTAAGCTGGTGCATTATTGTGATGCAAGAGTCATGAATTATTGGTGAAAACTTCGTGTTGTTTTTGTCTAACTTTTTCACACAGCCTTTTCAGCACTTGCAAATAATAAACTTGGTTAACTGTTTGTCCAGTTGGTACAAATTCATAATAAATAATCCCTCTGATATCAAAAAAGGTTAACAACATCCTTGCAACAAAGTCTTGAACTTAATTGTCAGACCTCGTATATCACTAATTCTGGAGAATGAAAATTTTCCATGATTATTTAATTGTTAACCTCATTAGCTGAGTCACATTCAGGTCATAAAATTTAAAAGTTCCCTAATGTTAATAGCTCCTTAATGTTAATCACCATCCATAAGCATGCTACATTTGTCATCACCAAGAACTTAACATTAATGCATTGCTATTAACTAAACTTCAGATTTTATTCATATGTTACCAACTTTTCCACTATTTTTGTGTTCCAAAAGACAATCTAGGATACCACATCACATTCATTCGTCATCTTCTCTTAGTCTCCTCCAGTCTCCAGTAGTTTCTCTTATACTTTTGTTTTCTCCTTTCTTCACCCATCTACTTGACAGTTTCAAAAAGTCTTAGTCTTTCAACGTATTTCTTTGGAGCAACACTAAGTTTAGGTCTGATTTTTTTTTTTTTTTCTCCAAGATCAGATTGGAATTATGTGCATTCAAGGACACCACAGATGTGAACTTCTCTTATCATCATGTTCTATCAGGGTTATATCAACACAATGTCAACACAATTTATCACATGGTTAAGGTAGTATCTGCCAGATATCTCTACTGCAAAGATACTATTTTCTTTCTTTCCATGGTTGAACAGGATTTTTGGTTTTTGGTTTTTGTTTTAATTAGATCAATTCTGTAATGGATACATCAAAAATGTAAAGTCAAATAAAACTAAATTTAAAAATCTAAATGTAGGGCCGGCCAAGTGGCACATTGGTTAAGAGCTGGTTTTGGGATGCCAGCAGCCCCGGTTCAGATCCCACGTATGAGGGCCAGTGACACTGCGCTCTACAGCTAACAACAGCTCCACCTGGAGCTGGGCTGTGGGTAGGCTGCAGCCCCTGCTGCAGTGGGCTGCCATAGACTACAGTGAGTGGCCGGCAGCCAGCGTGAGCGGCTGGCAGCCAGCATGAGCTGCCAATATTTGCGGTGAGCGACATCCAGAGGCCGGCGACTGATCTGCCTCCTCGGTCGTAATGAGCGAGGAGCGCAAAGAGCGCAATGATGATACCAACATGGGCCAGTGAAGCAACGTCCTCCGCAACTAGACTGAAAACAAAAAGACAGAAACTTGTCTGTTCCCCTTCCCTGATTCCCCAACACAGTTCCCCTCTCCCAATTCCCCAATAAAATCTTTAAAAAAAAATCTAAATGTAAAAACTCACTACGAAGTAACTATATACCTGATCGATATTAAAAAAGAAACCAAACAAGAATGGCAGGTGAAAGGAGTGGGAAGGAAAAAAAGAAGGAAAGAACAAGAGGATGAGAGGAAAAGAGAGAAATAAATGAAAAAAAAAAAAAAAGGCCCATCACAGTTTATGGTAATGTACCCAATGGCAAACATGTATTATGATTATTCAGACTATTTAGCAGACATTTGTTTATAGTCTGTTGTGGGGGACCAGCCTCTGCGAGTCCAGGGGTTCCCTCAGGTGGGGACGGCATTGGCAAGAGAAGAAAGAAGAGGATGGTGGAGACACCAGAGAGAGTTTTGCAGGAGTGTCACACTTTATTGTTACAGCACGTCCCTTTTTATAGGAACTCTTAACCATTACCTCAGTCACAAATTATGTTTCACATGAGTTTGATGTTTTTTTTCTTTCTCAGGGTTTTTACAGTCTTTACTTCCTTGTAATTGTTCTCTCCAGGGTAAACTGACCTATTCTACGTTTAAGGATTACCTTATCTTTTACTATGATGTTCTCTTTGTGACCCAGACTCAGTTTCTATGTATCACCTATAGAATGGTTACCATGACTACCTTGACTATCTAGTAATTATCCCAAATTCCAGCAGCTAAACACAATCATAAGATTCACAGGGCGCATACTTGAGCTATTACTAAGAGACTAGGAGTGGCTATGTCTAAAGTCTATTCCTATGAGATTACTTAGAAGCAAAAAGGGGGTTACAAACATTTCGTATCCTACAGAGGGCTATAGTTATTACAATAGAGTGTACCATCTGTTTCTCAGTCAAAGCTTCAGTATCTGTTGTTACAACAATGTACAAGGCAAAGAATTAAAATAAGGCTATTGATTAACATAGCTCATGGTCAGTAAGCATCTCTTATTGGAACTCTCATGGCCTGGAGACCTTAGTCTCCAAGGAGACCTCTCACTGTGATTATCTTAGGCAAGTGAGCTCAGCAGACTGATGTTATCATCAGTTTCTCACAGGCAGGCTGTCAGTTTCTCACAGACAGCCTTTTGGCCAGGGGTCTGAGCCTCTGTTTCCAAGAGGCTTGAGTCCCCAATTTCTCAGACCTGGGGTCCCCACGAGGGCTACAGCCAGACTTGGGTTGTTTCCTTCTTGGAAATCTTATCCGTCATTGACTTACGTAGCCATCTCTCATTGGGGTACCACAGGAACTTGCCATAAATGCAGTGAGTGTACTGTCTCCTACAGGAACTGATGTCGAGGAAAGGCGCATGGGCTCATAGGAGTGGAGACTATAACCGACCATGAAACCGTGTTACATTTTGGGGTGCTGATGATTCCCAACAGTCTGTCCTTTAATAGATCTTTAATAATAAAATAAATAGATCTCTAATAGTAAAATAAACATATTATATGTTATATTCCCTCAAGGAATTCACAGGCTAAGAAATTACCTGTAAACATCATCAAAATCACCTTGGAAGATGGTCAAATGACCCTCATTTTTCTCCTCTCCAAAATGTATACAAACACACACTGCATTGCACACACAATGTCCACAGCCATATATAATGGATGTTATGTTAATACATAGATGTCTCTGAAGAGGTGAAGTCAGGATCCATGTAATGAATATCATGGCCCATCACCCAAATCCCCACTTTTTAGGAACTGAGTGCTCCTTATCCTAGATGCCTGCTGAAAAAGTTGTTTGCTGACAGCTCACATGAGTCCCAACTCAAATACTGCCTTTTCCTAAGGTTACTGCCTTCCTTGAGGGCAGCCTGCAACCAATGATCACAGGCCAGAAGAATTACTAGCTGATTGTTCCATGAGGGGGCCTGGAGGAATCTCACATTTTAGTGTGAGACAGACACCAACATCCTTGAGAAGCTCAGTGGTAGCTTTTATTTGTTGGCCTGGGTTTTTGGCGAGTGTTGCTATCATAAAACTGGGCTCCCTGTTAGCATTAGTGGTGATGGAGTCATAAGTGGCAGGTCTGATGCATAAGGAAAAAGCTAGACATTGTAGAATTATAATAATATGGAAAACTTGGAGTGGAAGCTAATGGGGTCTTATCAGCAGTAAACTGTGGAGATGTTTAATAGAACATCGGACACTGGGATAATTTAGGTGGGCATCTAGCAAGGGTATTGCTAAATCTATACAAGCAAAAGAAATCAAAGAACAATTATCAGAAGTGAGCTTGTTGCTAATTAATGGCTCATAGCACAGATCATCCCTGAAAATTGTTTTTGGCCACATGGAGCTACCTCAATTCTTCCTTGGAAAAGCTCACATCCAATGACCACTGGAAACAACAGAACTAAGGCTTGATTTCTTTGCCTTGAGTTGGGACCTCTCTTGAAGACTTCAGTCAAAGTCTCGCTTGCTTTGTCCTTCTTCTGATCAATCCAGCTTCCCTCACTCCTTTAGAAGTGTTTTGTTTATTTGCTTGCTTGTTTGTTTAGAGGACTCCTCCAGTAACCACCTGCTTGCAAATCACCATCTCATCATCTATCTCTTAGAGAGCATGGCCTATGCCTTCAAACTCCCTGTCTCTGTGTCTTAGAGTAAGGAACTCTATCAGGAGTAATCATGACTATTCTTTTCACAACACACGTAAGTGTACCCTGCAGTTAACTCCATATCTTAATTGTATTCTCATTGCGATTATCGGTCTTAATTCTACTTTCTTGATAGTTGTATTTTGTGGCATAATTCAATTTTTTTTTAAATTTTACAATTCATTGGCATTGATTCCATTCATTATGCTTTACCTCATCACCACTGTCTAGTGCCAGAACATTTTCATCACTCAAACAGCAACCCTGTACCCATAAGCAGCCACTCCTCATTCCTCACTTTCCCCCTAACCTGTGACAACCACTAATCTGCCTCTTTGTCTCTATTTATTTACCTAGTCCAAATTTTTCATACAAGTGGAATTATACAATGGGCAGCATTTTGTGTCAGGTTTCTTTCACTACAACAATGTTTTCAGGGTTTATCATGCTGAAGCATGTATCAATATCTCATTCCTTTTAGGACTGAGTAATACACTATTATATGAATATATCACACCTTGCTTAACCATTCATCTGTTGATGGCCATTTGGGTTATTTCTACATTTTGTTTCCTTTTTAAATTAAAAAAAAAAAAGTATATATTTAAGATGTACAGGGCCGGCCAAGTGGCTCAGTTGGTTAAGAGCTCGCTCAAGAGTGCGAGCTGAGCTCTGAGCAACAGAGGTTCGATGCCAGCCCGAGCTGAGCTGCCGCTGAGCTGCCAAAAGGTGGCAGGATGGCTCGGCTAAAAAAAAAAAAAAAAAAAAAAGATGTACAGCACAACACTTACATAGTAACGCATCCATCTCTTATACAGTTACCATTCTTTTTTTCTTGAGACACAGATTTAAATAAAAACTAAAAAAGCTTTAGGTTTCCTCATTGAGATTTAATAGGAACCAACATCCTGGGGCAAAGTGATCAGAGGAAGACTCTGTCCATAGAAGAAATATTTTACTCTTATGTTTCATTTATTGTAGTTTTTCAGAAATTTCCTGGAGGAAATGGCAGCTTCTCAACATGGGGCAAAAGTACTCAGCTCACTGTCAAAAATTAGTTCTTTCAAGTTGCTATTGTCCTAGGGAAGTAAAAAAGATTAAAAAAAAACTTGTTTTTAAAAAACTTAATCTTTTAAACTTCTCATGACCTAGTATATAAGGATTTCAAAATCAATTCCTTTCAGAGAATGTACTTCACAAATAAATAAAACATTTTCAGATGACCTATTTCAACTCATTCATGTTGCAATGTAAGAATGAATTATTATTTAAAAGCATCTCTTTATGGGTCTGCTTCAGGCCTACTAAACTCCAATTTCCCATTTGGACTGTCATCTCTCCACAGCCTTTCTAGTAGCATTTTATTTGCATTTTACTAACTTTCTAACTCTTTTTCTTCAGTATTTGTCCTGGTTTTTCAAGCCATGTGTTCTTTCCAACTCTTTTGATGTAAGAAAAATAATAGCTATGTGCAGGAGATCACTGAAGTTTTATAATGCAGACTCCAGCAAAACAGAAACTGAGATTAGGGAAGGGAAGGGCACATGCACACAGAGTTGCTGAAGGCCAATAAATTATGGCCACAACTGTGGACAGTATCATTTAAGTACTCTTTAGTTCCTGATGATAAAGCGCTGGCTTATCACCATGCTGACAACTGCAAACCCCTGTGGCCCTCAGCTTCTGTCTTTTCTATTTGTTACCTAGTCAGCCACATGGAATTTAACGGCACACACAGTAAAGCATCTTTTCAAGTAGATCTCAATAAAAGACATGGAACAAAGTAAGGGCTTACGTCTTGTCTGGTGAAGAAATTGTTTCTTCTATTAAGTACCACCTCCCCATTACAGAGAGACAAAACAAATATAAAATTACTATATTGTCAGTGAATATCTCTTTTTTATTATCTGTTGTTACAGAAGAGAAAAAAGAGATGGAATATTGAAAAGTGAAAGATTCCATATTTAGTTTACAATTTCAGAATGTTTACATATTTTTGTTTCTGGTTGTCACTACTTGAAAAAATATCTTCATGTCTAAAGGATAAAGACGACTTTTTTTTGTTTTTTTCAAAAATTGTGTTTTAGTTTAAAAAATAGGGTTTGAAATTAAATACATGTATATTCCTTTTCAATTATGGATTCAACATTCCAATTAAGAATCACAGAGGAACAAGGACGGCAGTAGATTAAAATAAAAGTTTTTTTTGTTTTTGTTTTGTTTTTTGAGGGCAGTGTCACTGGCCCTCATATGTGGGACCTGAACTGGGGCCGCTGGCTTCCCAGGCCAGCGCTTAACCACTGCGCCACTCGGCCAGCCCTAAAATACAAGTTTTAATGGCCAATTAAAATGCCTCATTTGCCAATATTAAGATCTTTACCTACTGATGAATAAAATATGTAAGCTATGAATATACAGAGGGTGCCAAAAAATGTATACACATTTTAAGAAAGGAAAAAACTGTATTAAAATTGTAATACAATGAATGACACTAGTATTCATTTGATTCATGCCATCTTTTGAGCGAATGTCAACTACACATTGCTACCATAATTCAATTCAACTTGGAAAAGTAATAGAGATAACATCTCTTAAAATGTGTACATTTTTTTGGCACCCCTGGTATTTATCATTTTGAATCAAAACCTTAGGTAAAACATCTGTCTCAGTTTGGAATATGGGTAACTGTTAAAGGAAGAAAGAATTTTTAAAATAGGCATAAAATAGTTCCCTTTCTATGTGAATGTAAGGTTCCAAATATATCTGAGCTATAAACATAATGAAGTGATATATAATACAAGCCATGTAACAATATTAAGTAAATATTATTTATACTTTTGTTAAAGGTACATTTGAACTTCAGGCTAATTTTAAATTTGTGTCCATTTATTTATAAACATGAGCAATTTGTATCATGAAATTTTTACTTTACCAATTACTTTTTTATCCTTTTCTTTCATTTCTCATCTATTATTATAAAAAAATATAACTACATGACATCCTTTTTCATTCACTAGTTTCATATCAGCAGATTTCTTTTTAGCCATTTTAACTTGTAGCTCTTGACATTAGACAAAGAAAATTGGGATTAAATACGAAACTTCTTGATTTTGATGTGTTCACATGAAACCAGATTCTAGTAAGTTTATTAGTCTGATAGAATATGAATGTAAAAAATGTTTTTTAATAAATCAGAATATTTCATAGAGCTTAAAGTAGGAAATAGTATGGAAAGGATGAAAACAAGTAGTTAAATATGTTAACTTGAAATATTTCTTAGAAAAAACAAGTGATGTTGGTGATACTTTCCCTGATCATTTCTCGCAGATCACATATTTTCTCGTGACTTGAACATTAGCCATTTTCTTTCTCTCCTTTCCTACAGCAGAATATACAGGAATCAGCCTGCATGCCGGTTATCATATACAAATTTGTTCAGAAAGAGAAGACCTGCAGAATGTAACCAATTTTTATTATCTTCATTACATATTCAAGTTTCTATTGAACACCTCCTCACTTAAAGCTGGGTAACCAATCTATATATTGTCCTAACACTTTTCTCACTGATGTACCCGCAGAGTATCCAGTGGGAGTTAAAACTTTTCTTCAAGGGTCCATGTATTCAAAAGCAAATACATACAGAATAATTTGCAAATAATTCCAGTGGCTTCGCAGGATTTATGGAATGATCCATAGATTCACATGAATTGAGGCCAAGCAAAGCCTAGTTAAGTAAATTTAAAAATACCTTTAGATATCAAAACATATTTATTTAACTTTAGCTTCTTTTTTCTTGAGGAACGAGCAATCTAATTACATCATCCAGAGCACTATATTAGTTCTAGAGTTTTCTTAAATAATGTCCATAATTTAATCAAAACGACTCAGGTGTTCAGGAAGATGAGACTTGATTTATAACATTCCATTAAATATATATATATACATATATACACAAACTGACCTAGAGGAAGAAGCATATATAGCAGTTGTCATCCACACACCATAAAAATAATTGATTTATGGTCAAGAAATTAAGAGAAAAGATGAAAAATGTTGTCAAGGAATAGTAAAATAAATATATAAATTTTTCTATTCTTAGGTAAAAGATAAAACAGCAGCAATATTTTAAAAACCATCAAGATACACATTCAAGAAATGCTAAAATCTTCAAGAAGGATAATTTTTAATGAAAAAGAAATAATAAAACTCTCACTTTGGCATGTCATAGTAAAATTGCTGAAAACTAGACAAAAAGAAAATCTAAAAGAACTCATATGTGGTGGTGGAAGGAAGGGTTATTATTGCCAAAAATAAATAATATTACTGAAAACTAACTTCTCAAAAAAATATCAAATATAAATAAGATGCAGAAGACAAAGAAATGACATCTTCAAAGTGATTTTTAAAACTACTAGCCAATCTAGAATGCTATATTCACTAAACACACTCTTGGAAAATGAAAATAAAATGAAGATATTTTACAAACAAAGAAAATAACATTATACATGTATGTTACCACCAGTAGAAGGAAAGTAATAGTAAATGGGAGCACACAAATGGAAGAACAGGGACATAGAAAAAATTTTTTTAAAAAAGAAAGAGATGAAATGGTCAAATATGCATGCAAATATAGAGAAATAGCACCATAATATGAAGTATGATGAGATTACAAATTCAAAAATTATTTACCACACAAGAGAACTCAGACAGAGGGAGCTAAATGGACAAAAAGAAGAAATAAAGTTCCTAGATTACAATATACTTTAATTAATAGACAAGGATAGATCTTATAATCTCTAAGGAAACAACTGACATAATTGAAATAAAAGAACATAGGGCAACAAACTAATAGCACGAGAACTAAATCCTAAAAGTATAATTAAAATGTCAAGAAAGTAAAGAATAAAGGGAACATTAAATACCTGGGATGACTAGATAATAAGAGTATGATTTTATATAGAAATAGGAATATCATCATGATTGTACTAAAATTTAATGGACAAAACTCTAATATAAGGTGTTATACGCTACTTGAAAGAGATACAATTTTTAATTATAAGGATAGAAAAATGTTAAAAATTAAAGAATAGACACAATACACTGCACAAACTTTAGACTAAAGGGAACTGATATACCTATAGTAATATTATGCAAATTATAAGATTTTAAGGCAAGAAACATTATTAGAATTAAAGAGGAACATGCCTAATAATAACAGTGACAACCTTCTAGAAAAATAAAATGATCTTAATTTAGATAATATCAAATTATATACAGGGAAAGTAAACAGAAATAAAAATTTAAATAGATAAATCCATATCAGAACAAATATGTTGCAACATATTTTCAGTAAATCATAGACTAAGAATACCAAAAATCAGTATGTAGTTAGAAGAATTGAATAATAATATGAATAGCAAACTTAAATTAATTGGTGTATACAGAGCACCCACCCCAAAACATTAGAATGGGAATGGGAAAATTAGCAAAATTAACTATATGTTGGACTAGGTATAAGTCTGAAGAATTTCAAAAGATTTCAATTATAGATAAAGACTACAAAAAAAAATGATCTGTACATAAATGTTTTAATGCAACATAAAAATAGCAAATCAAACCAAAAACAATTGAAATGATAGAAAAGAGTCGAAAATAATGAAAAAGAAACAAATACACTATCTAGAGGATCAATCTATGAAAAGTTAATGTTTTATAAATGAAGTAAATAATTTAAAATTATTTTACAAAATTAAAGAAGAAAAAGGAGAGTAGATGTAACCAATATCAAAAATTATAAGAGCGACATTACCAAAATTTCTACAAAAATAAGGAACTGTTTGCACAATTAAATGAGCATTTTGAATATTTAGGTTAAGTCCCCAGAAAAGTACAATTCATTAAAAGTGACACATACGCGCGCACACACACACACACAAAAAAAAAAAAAAAATAGAAAAAATTGATTATTATTTTATTTAGTTAAATTAGATTTACATTTAGAAACTATCATATGAATTCTTATGAAATGTTTGAATTCTACCAAACATTTAAATCAGAAATTACATCCATCTTGCAAAAACTTTTGGAGCATTAAAAAAGAGAAAAACTTCTACCAATATATTTTATGAGATTAGTTTAACCTTGATAAGTAACCTGACAAAGATGTTACAGGGAAAAAAATTTACACCAATCTCTCTTATAAACACAGATGCAAAATTCCAAACAAAATATTTTAGCAAAACAATGCATTATAAACAAATGAATTTGTCCTAGGAAGATGTGGTAGGCAGAATAATGACTCTTTAAAAATGTCCATACAGGTCCAGAATCTGTGAATATGTTGAATTAAATGGCAAAAGGGACTTTGCATATGTAATTGCAATATCTTGGCGATTCAGGAGATTATCCTGGACTATCTACTTGGGACCATTGTAATCACAAGGGTCCTTATAAGAGGAGGCAGGAGGAAAGTCAGGAACAGGAGATCTGATGACAGAAGTTGTAAATATGCTACCTTATATGGCAAAAGGGACTTTGCAGATATAATTAGGGTTAGGGGTTTTGAGATGAGGAGATTTTCCTGGATTATCTGAGTGGCTCCCAGTCTAATCACACTGATCCTTTAAAGCAGAGAAATATCCCTGGGTAGGTCATAGAGATGTGATGCAAGAGGAACTCCATTTGTTATCCATAGCTTGAAAATGGAGGAAAGGAGCCAGGAACCAAGGTATGTGCATGGTCTCTGGAAGCTAGGAACGTCATCATTGGACAGTTTGTAAGGAAATGGGAATCTCAGTTCTAGAACTACAAGGAATTGAATTTAGCCAATAACCAGAATGAGCAAGGAAACAGATCTTCCCCTAAAGCACTTAGGGGTTGAAATGTAACCTTGCAAACATCTCTACTGTAGCCTTCTAAGACCTGTAATGGACTTCAGACCAATAAAATTTTGAGATAATAGATTTGCATTGTTTAAGCTGCCAAATTTATGGCAGGAATAGAAAATTAATGCAGAGGGTGAAAGTTATTTAACATTCAATAATTTTAATAATGTAATTCAACATGAAGAAGAAAGAAAAATCATATCATCAATAAATTAGATGTGGAAAAATCATTTATCTGATAAAGTGTTCATGACAAAAACCCTTGGCAAATTAGAAATAAAAAGAATCTTCCTTAATGTGATAAAGGCAATTATTTAAAAAGCTACATCAAAAAAATTTCTGAATGGTGAAACCTTTCAGAAATGTTAAAACCTTTTTACTTAGAGAATTGACAGAAGACAAGGATGCCCACTGTTACTATTTTAGGTGAAGACAGTGGCCAGATAAGAAAAGAGGGAGTCAGTATGACAGGTTGGTTACAAACTTCCCCTATCCTCCACTTCTTTCTGAATCTATGCTTTTGCAATGAACTTTGCTGCTTCTCTCTTCAAGAGGTGGCATCTATTCTTCCTTAAATCTGTGTAGATTTTGTGAATTGTTTTGACCAATAGAATATGGCAGAAATGACAGTGTGACAGTTCCTGGGATAGGCCTCAAGAAGTCTTACACATGCTTCCATTCTCTCTCTTGGACTCTTGTTTTCACCATGAGAAAATGCTTAGTGGATAATGAGAGACGAAGACTAGCAAAATGGAGAAAACACATGACCAACTGACACCCAGTTTATCTCAAGCCAGGTAATAATGTACAAGCAAGTTTAGCAGAGTCACCTACCTGAACCCTAGCTAACTGGTAATATATGAATGAGATCAGAAGAAACATCCAGATAATCTATAGGCTCCTAAGCAACAGTTTTGATCAGCTGTCGTAAACCACTCAGTTCAGAGTGCTTTATTGTTCCACATTATTGTGACAATGGATAACTAATTGAAAGGACCAATGTGTCTGTAGAGGGAATAGGACACAGATCTAGTCTCTAGCAGATAGTGATTTATATTCAACCATTTTTACACATGTAATTTATATGTACATATTTATTCCAACAATTTAGTTACTGTGGTTGTAAATATATTAATACTTTATTTACTGAGATATTCTCAAAATAACCCTAAATTTGAGTGGGATTTACTGACTATTGAAAAGGTGTCCAAGTAAGAAATGACTTTCCCTGATAGCAGCAGATATTTTTTTTATTAACTGGTTATAATGAAAGGGACAATTAACAAAATAGTAACTGAATAGTGATGGAGAGATGAGCATGTTCAAAAAAATTGACAACAGTCTATGCCATCAAATACCCAATAATATAATTAGCACAGATTGTATTTTCAGGTGCAAAGAAAAAAGAGTTTAAGAAAACTACCGGTATATTCTGTTAACTAAAATCTGCCAAATTCAAATTTCTGGAAGTGCTCAATGGTGTTCTTTCTGCCTCCTCACTACTGCATTTATCTTGAAGGAAGTAGCACCAAAGAAAATAAGTACTGTCTGCTTATCCATCTTGATAACTTAATGCTTCTCTCTGCCTGCAGCATTGTACATTACCATTTTGAGCAAAATCTATAGGTCAATCAATCTCTTGCTTGAACCAAAGTGCCAATCTGTCATGAACTGTAACGCACTCTCTCTCTTCTAACCAAATTTTTAGTCTCTGAATTTATTTTTCCAGATGATTCTGTCAGTGTGCTGAATGATAGAAAACAAACCATATGTTAGCCATGTTTGTACACTGCCTGATAAGTATCACCATGAACTACTACTTGATAGATGGCCACATGAATGTAAATATATCTTCATTATAAATCTCAGGACTATAGAATCTTGCAAAAAAAAAAAAAAAAAGAACCCTTATATCATGTTATTTGCAAAAAGCAAATAAATCACAAGACAAAGTTTTTCACATCTAAAACAAACATAGGGAATATTTCTTGCCCTATTTCATAGGAATACCACATAGAGGGGTCTATCTAACTAGAGGGAATTGTCTAATATGATTATTTAAAAGTATAAATAGCCAAAGGAATGTGTGTTCACATAAACAGTTGAAATAGCAATACAATCTAGAGGAAGTTACTTAAGCTTTCTGAGTTTCAGTTTCTTCTCTTGTAGAATGCATTAATGATACTTGCTAAAACCAATAGAAAGTCACAGATAAATATTTGTTCTTTTTCATGTATCAGATATTATGCTCAGCACTTGGGAGACACTGGATCATCAACTTGAACTTAATCACAAAATTACCTAAATGAAGTAACAAAGTGTATGGAAACTTCTTAGGAGGATACTGACTCAAACAGGTCCATGATAAATGCCAGGGCCCATTTACTCCACCTTATTTGGAATGTAACAAAAGTTTGGTATATCTGATTTACTGAAGTCCATATCACCTACTATACTCAAAAAACTCTAAGCCATCCCTATTACTACTAAGTGGCGTTTGTTGGATAAGATTACTTTCACCTTTGTCATGCTCACTGGTATCCTTTCACAGGGTTCCTGAGAAAAGAAACCATATCACACAAATCAAAAGTATATGCCATATAGCAAAACAAACAAGAGCTTATTATAAGAATTCTTAATAATTTATCTTCAAAGCACTGTAATTGTAAGAATGAAATATCACCACCAAAGTTGATACAACTTCTGGCTGCCTTACAACTTTTAGATGGATACTTAGAACTTGTGGCCCAATATATTGACCTGAAATATTAAATCTGTCAAAACACACTAACTGAACTCTACTGAATTGATATGCTCCTTTAGCTCATGCTACTCAGTGTAACAGTAAACTGTATTGTTTGCCGTTCTATAGTCCTGCTGACCCCTCAGTCCTCCCTCCCTCTATACTTTTCCTCCTCCCTCCCTCCTCTCTCTCTCACTTTTCTCTTTCTCTCTCTCTCTTTTAAGTAAAAAGTGGTAGAAAAAAGCAATTTGAGGCAGTTATCCATCTCAAGTCACATCAAGATCTAAAAGCAAATATCCCTGAATTAGTATTATTTATGAAATTTCTGTAAGACAATTAGTCCAGAATGTGTTGATTTGCCGTGAAAGTTGTTAAAAAACACCGCAGGACCCATCCATGTTAATAGTTTCAAATACAGTAATGGAGCTATGCGTGGCCCTCACCGTGGCCTGTCCTATCTGTCCTAAGAGAAAGAAAAGGAGTCAGAATAAATATCACTTTGTGGTAAATATATCTACATTGGAAAGAAAAAAAAGAAAAGAAGAGAAGAGAAGAGAAGAGAGAGAGAGAGAGAGAAAGAAAAAGAAAGGAAAGAAAAAGGAAAGTGGGGTTTAGATCTGCTTAGACAAATAAAACAAAGAGATAAGAACTTGTAAGCAGAGAACTAAAATGATGTGGTTGACATGTAAATATTTTCAAATAACCCTAGAGAGTAGTCTGTAGGTACAGACACAAATATTTTCAAAGTTTGGCTTCATTGCTAGCCTTAAAAATGAGTACTAGCCCACGGAAAGGGAGAACAAAAATGGATTTTGTTAAGTCCCTGATATCCAGTTTCTGGATGTGTCTGTGGTGAACTGCAGACTCCTTAAAGGAGGATCCCTGTGCTCACATAGCAGTGTAATGTTTCTCAGTAAATCAGATGTTCCTAGCCAATTAGTACCGAACTTGGCCAATATGAAAGTAAACAATCTAATCCAAGCTTTCTATGAGACAGCAATGACTCATACAAGAAGAAAAGGTGTGTACCATGCTGTGTATATCTTGATCTTAGACAATTTCACATTCATGGGAAAGATCAGTAATTCTATATTCACATTTCTGTATAAAATAAGGACCATAGTTTCAATTATTCCTCTATGCGCTAACTAAACACAGAAAAGTCAAGGTTTCATTTAAATTTCAGTGGTGAATAAGTAAATATGGTATGCCTCCAAGGAATTACTGTAATGATCCAAAAAGAGGTATGAGAAAAGACAAGAGATTTTCCCCTTTATTTTCACACTATAATTATTGACATGGATGCTTTTGTCTGTCAGCACTGACATTAACCTATGAAGACTGTATCATTAGCATTATGATCTATGGGCCTTATAAATGCCCAGTACTGTCAGGGAATACAAGCACTTGGAATTTCAAGCTCATGTGTTTGCTTTATAGGTCTGTGGATATTGCCTCTGAGATCTAGTTATGTTTCCCATTATGTCAGCATTCTGTGTAAATTCAGCAGGTTGCAATCGTTGGGAGCAGGCTTCTAAGAAGCCACACAGAGAAAGATGAAGCTCTCTCTGTTCAGAGGGCCATGTGAGAAATAAGAAAGCCTTCTGGCCCAGCTCAGGGTTATTGTCTTTGACCATCAAACAGTGGGCTGTGAAAACTTCAAGCAGACAGCAGTAATACTGCAACAAAACAGCTCAAAGGAGATTGCTTTGAGTTTGGTTGAATGTGACCAGACAATGTGGAAACAGAGTAAGTTCTCTTCCAGCCTGCCATATGCCACGATAAAATGCAGCAATATTCACCATACTAACACACACATATACATGCAAGTGTAATGGAAAAAAGTAATATCTTAGAACATTGATTTCTTTTTCCCCCTTTTGGCTACAATAAAAGTAAAATTCTCTCTCCCTCTCTTTCTCATTTTTGCTCACTCTTTTTCCATTTTTCTTCAAGCTGAATATATAATAGCTTTTTTAAAAAAAATTTAACATTTGAAGTGAAAGTCATCATGCTTACTTTTTTTTTTTTTTTTTTTGAGGGCAGTGTCACTGGCCCTCATATGTGGGACCGAACGGGGGCCGCTGGCTTCCCAAGACAGCGGTTTACCACTGCACCACTCGGCCGGTCCACTTTATTATTTTTATTTTATTTACAATATGAAAGAAAAATTAGCATCAATAATAAAAATCCATATATTAATCCAAATTTCATTACATATTGACCTCCATAATTAAACAAATATATTTTACATAAATGTAATAATAGCAACTAAAAAAGAATCAAAGCTGCTTTTATCTGCCATGCAAGAAGGACACTAAAGAATCTATATATTCGTCCCAAGTTCTGTGTATTATTAATATGAGTTCAAAACCACAAGAGTCTGCTAATTTGTATAACTGTTAAATTTCAAAAGATAAAAAAACATCTTAAATGTCCAGTATAAAAACAAAGTATATGCCTAATTTGGCTACCTTGGAAATTTGGCAGTTTCAACTGTGAAAGAGAAGTGATTGTATTCAAATCTAGGCTCAATCACCTCCCAAGTGAATTAAACTGGGTGACCTAACCTCTCTAAGCCTCCATTTCTTAACCTGTAAAATGAGGATAACGTTATTTTTTCATTTATGGCATTATTTATTTACCATATAATTAGCATAGAAAATGAAAAGGAAATGTTATTTGTAAAGCACTTAAGAAGTAAATAGTTTTTAAAGTTAGCTAGTGTGCTTTTATAATTTTAAAATGGCATCGATATTGAGGTAATATGGAAAGAGATACTGTCTAGTCTCCCTACTCTCATCAGTGATGAATGGAGCATGACCAAAACTGATAAGGATTAACCCAAGTAGATTCTGCTTTGTAAAATTACTTTGAATAAAGTGTCCCATTTTTATTTTTTTATTTTTATTTTATTTTTTAGCTGAGCCATCCTGCCACCTGTTGGCAGCTTAGCAGCAGCTCAGCTTGGGCTGGGAATCAAACTGCTATGGCGCAGAGCTCAGCTCACACTCTTGAGAGAGATCTTAATGAACTGAGCCACTCGGCTGGCCCAAAGTGTTCCATTTTTAAAGGCACAATAACCAAATCACAAAAAAAGTGTTTTAATTTTTCTTTTGTTTAAATAAGTGACTTTGGAATTAATTTACTTTTTAAATACTCAAATGAGAGAGGTAAATATGTGATCTCAATTAATTTCAATTTTTCTCCATTTCTCCCTGTAGGCTTCTTTCCAATTATGATATGTCAAAGAAATACCTTCATTAATTTGTCTCTGTTTCCTAACACACTGTGCTTCCTTTCATGGACACCTTTATTATTTCTCTCTAATCCCTGAATTATTTAAGCTGCCAAAAACTAAGTTCTTGGCATTGGCTCTCATGATAGTTAAAATTTTATAAGCTTTACCTATAATTACAAACTGTACGATTCAGAGAACTATTGAAAAATATAATCAAGGCAAAATATCACAGAGGAATCACGTCAGCAAAATAGCCAAATAGGAGTCTTCTACCATCTTCCCAACAAAAACACCAACGTAGACAATATTCATGGATTTTGCGGAAGTCAGGGAGTACAGCAGAGAAGTTCCAGCACAACACTGGAGCAAACCAAACCAAACAAAGAACTCAAGATTGGATGTATGCAGAGGTGAAGAGGAACCATTTCACTTTACCCACATCACCCCTCCTCAAAGGCGGCAAGCTTCACTCTGTCTGCTTCTTTGCACCTTCTGTCCTTTAGTCCCACACCTTGTGTACTCTACTCCATATTTCTGAGAACACGGCTGGTGGCCTCCTACTAACTCCTGACAACAAGAAGCACTGGTGGAAACCAAAAGACAAAAGGGAGGGGGTACCTTCTGCTTCTGATACGTGATAGTTGCCACCAATACAACAGCTTGCTCACACCAAAATGTATGTGTGTGTGTGTTGGGGGAGGGGGAGGTGGGAGGTGGGGAGGGCAGGCACAGAAGGAGGGAGTTGGCATCTGGACTCTTTAAAGGTTCTAGTTTTGGCTGAAGCAGCACCTCTTCAATGTTCCAGAACCTACCATACGAATGTCTCCCAACAGTACAGCTGTAAAGCCAGCTCTGCAGACCCCACCAGAGGAGCATGAAGGGTTTCACATCTCTGTAAGTCACTCTTCTGGCCTGTTGTCTTCCCAGGACCCGCCCTGCTCCACCCATCCCTACTCCTCTTCTCTCCTATTCTCCTACCAGTTTGTAAATAATTTCCTATAATTAATTATCTCTCTACCAGAGAGAAGTAAGAATGTCCACACTTATTTCTCTTTCCCTCACTGAACTTTGCCTGTTTATCTATCATCTGACTATCAATCATATATCTATCAATTCATCACATCTATCATCTCCTTTTCTGTACACAAAGGGTGCCAAAAAAATTCGTACACATTTTAAGAGATCTTATCTCTTAAAATTAATAGGAAAAGAGATGTTATCTTAAATAATACCACTAGTATTATTTCATATTTCATATAAAACATAAATATGGTGTGCATATTTATAAATTTGTTTTATAAATTTGTATGTCATATAATAATATATTGTGGATATCTTTCTATGCGAATGGGTATTCTTCAAAATGCATTTACAATAAGTTATTTGACCAATCTTCCATAAATGAACATTGAGCTATTTCTAAGGTTTTCTTATTTATTATAAACAATATTATAATCATATAAGTAACATTTGTGCAAATGCTTATTTATTATTAATGTCATAAAACAGGAATCACTGTGTCAGAGGAGGTTATTTGGAACACTTTTGCTATGTAATGACATTTTTTCCTAGAAAGGGTTAACATGAAACCTATTTATCTGAAGTGAGTTAGAATAACCATTTCCTTCATATTCTTGCCTCAAGTGTTATTCTTTATTTTCATCTGACAGTTTTATTGGTAAAATATTTCATTGTTTTGGTCTCCAATGAGGCAGAATATATCTGTCATTTATATTTATTTTTTTAAAATTGCCTATGATGACCATTGCTCACTATTTCACTGGAATGTTTGCATCATTTTTCTTATTTAAAATTTAAAATTTCTTTCCAAAGTGCACACTACACTTTATTTTCAATAAATGTTGATCCTTATACCTTTATTTACTCTTTTGTGGATTTTCTTTTATTAAAAAACATTCAGTATTAGTAAATATAAAAGATATTTTATAATTTTTAAACTATGTTAAGTATTTACATTTATCTTTCTTTTTAAAATGATTTTTGTCTCATCTTACAGGGCTTAACGAACCTTTTCTAATATATGTTTACAAAGCTTTACAACTATATTTCCTTCTGATTCATACCACAATTCATCGCCTCACTAAAATAAGAAGTTAGGGGAATCATATTTTATAAATACCTTTTCCTTATATATCAATTTCTGTTGATTGTACCTCTAAAATGTTTCCAAAATCTACCCGCACCTCATATCAACTGTCATCACCTAATTCAATAGCTGTTGGCATTGCTCTTTCCAGCTCTTTGTGTGTTTTCTAATAAATTACCAACAATCTGAGTATTATTTTACAAATATAAATGGAATGAAATTATTTGTCTAAAACACTCTAATGATTTGTCTTTTCTTAGAATCAAACCTAAAACCTCCCCATGCTTGCTTGGCCAGAGCCTGCCCAACATCTCCAGCCTCATCTGATGACTGACAACTGTTAGTCACTAACTTCTTATCACACTGGCTTTCTGTGACTTCTCAGAAAACACCAAGCTCTTTGCCACAGTGCGACTCCCCTTTCACTGTTCCTTGGTGATGTTCATCCGCCAGCTCTTCACATCAATTAGGTTACAACCTACATATCTCCTGCAGCTCAGCTTTGGACATCGGCTTGCTTTTCTCTATTTCATAAATCAATTTCCTTCCAAAAAATTGTTAATGAATTATTTCTTTTATATGTGCATTATCTATCTCTCTTATAAGAATGTAAGTAGAATGTAAGTAAGACTTATGACAATAGGAGCCCCAACTATGGTGTTCACTCTGATATTGTAATTCTATTGTAATGTATGGCATAAAGTAGATGATAAGTAAATGAACATTTGCCTAAAGGAGGAAAAAAGAGGGAAAAAAGAATGAATATTTTTCAAATGAGGAATTTGAGGCTTACAAAAAACATATTTTAAATATTTTGTCCAATGTTAAGCCATCATTTTCTCACTAACTTGGAATCACTAAAACTTGACAGTTTAGTGATTATAGCAAATGTACTGCAGCTTTAGAAAACAAAACTATCTAACTGAGATATTATATAAGGGGACTGTCTATGGGATTCAGATACAGTCAGTTAGAATCAGTTCCCATTTATGACGTTATAAGTCACATTATGGACTTTGAGCTTCATTTTTATACCAAGGAAGATGAGGAATAATCAAGGTCTTTGTTGGGAAGCAATGATCAGATTTGCTAAAGTATGTATCTGCACTTTGTGGAAAGTTGAACTAGATAACCTCTGAGATTTATTCAAAATGCATGTTCCCATGATCCTAGAACTTAACATTTTGAAAGTGACCTTTCTAATATTCCACTAAGGGAAATTAGTAACAGAGATTTATTTGTATACATCCTGATATAATCCTATGTTTGTAGGCAAATTATGTGAGAACCCAAACTTTAAAAAAATGTTTTATTAAGATTAATTTTAACTCTATTAGCATATCTAAAATATAGCAAGGTTCTATCAGAAACTTTGAGAGTATAATTTAAAACCTGAATATGTTAAGCATACTGCACCATGTCAGAGAGAAATATACCACATATTTTTTCTCATTTTCTAGGCTATGTGTGTACGAATACTACCATCTGCCTTCATATTAGATTGGACACAAAGGAAAACTATAAGTGAATTGTGCAATTAGTATATAGAACTTTCACTCTTTAAAAAGGTTGAACTAAACTCTTCCTTCTTCTACATCTTAGTATAGATGGCTTTTATTTTTCCTCCATTAATGACATCTCAGATCAAACAGATCTTTTGGAACTCTCTAATACAAGAATAACCATAGTCTTCACATGTCACCATCTATCATATTACTCAGTTTTATTATGTATATGGAACTATTTTCTTTTGAAGATATTTGTTTATCTTCTCCCCTTGTTAGCATGGAAATACCATGAGAGTATTGACCTCATCTGTTTTGTTTCCTTTATATAATTCCAGTGCTTAAAGTAATTCTTGGCTCACAAAAAGAAACTGTAGAACAAATGAAAGGCTGAATGAACAGCTATGCTAAATTGCAAAATCTTATTTCAATTCTTAGTTTTGCCTCCTATTATTTATGTGGCTTTGGTCAAATCCCTTAACAACCCTGGGCCTTGGGCTCCCCACTTACTTAAAGCGAAGATTCCTTCACAGTATTGTTTTAGTGCTAGAATGAAGCAATAAATAAATTAAAATCTAAAAATTAACTATTGGCATCTTGTTGAAGAAAAAACATTTACCATTAAAGATGTTTCTGATGTATCTTGAACTCAATTAAGAAAGTAGGTACTCTAATCACATATAAACAAGTGTGTAAGAAAAATTAATTTAAATGTATTCCACTATTCACATTTGACTGCTTCACAATGAAGCTGAACATCTCCATTGGAAAAATAAATATAATTTTAAAATATCAAGCCTAAAATTGAAATTGGCAACTGGAGACAATGATATAATTGATATTTATATATTTTTTTCATTATTTGAGACCAATGTTTTGAAGAAATTTTATTTTGCCGGATAGGATGTTCATCTATACAGATCCCTAAAAATTCACTGAGCAAATATGTTGCATCCTCCAAACATCTTCTATTGCAACTCAAGAGATTTTTACTTAGAACTTTTCTTTAATACACAATCTCCTTTTATATGTGAAACTTTAAAGAGACATATTCTAAAACTGAGAAAAAATATAGATGATAAAACCTATACAATATAGTTTTTTTTTAAATAGTTAATCATATTTTATGTATAATAAAATTTGAAGATTATAAAAAGTGGGATTTGTGGTTAAATCTCAAAGGTATTTTCTAAGAACCAATTTCATTAAATAAAAGTACAAGGGTATTAATCCTAAACTAAATGCTACTTTCATATATTAAAATGTGTATTATATATGCCTCACTTTGAGGTATATGTGCATAAAGTAATCCCAACCTTTCTCTAGACCTACCAATAATTGCTAATCCCAGCAAAAACAGTCTCATTTGCTCAAATTAGTGCACTTGGGGGTTTTAATATTTTCATATTTGAGCTTAAAGCATTAGTCTATGTGGATTTAACTGGCGTAAGTCAATATTTTTATCTTAATTCAGTTGAGAACTCGAACAAAAGTGTTGCCTAACAACCACAAATCGATAGCAGAGAAAAGACTGTGCCAACTTCTCCTTGTTCTGTGGTCAGCTTGATTTTGTTTCCTCTGCTATCTAGCACCAGAGGCCATGATGTACAATGGAAAGCATTCAGATAACATAAACTGAGAGGCTGATCCTATGGTATGATCCTTCTCTTCCCAAGACAGCCCATGAATTCCTATAACCCTCTATCTGAGCCACCTAGTGTTAATTATTTCAATATTTCCAAGAGCCTATTGGGTACAAAGGCTATATTAGGCATTGAAGAAAAAGAGTCAAATTTGAATAAAGTACTCTCCCTGAACTTAAGTTACTGATGAAAAAACTAGCTCAACACAGAGCCCTGTTAAATGAAATCTGTAAGAAATACTTTAATGAGCTATAAAAAAATGCACTAAAAATAACAATAAGGAAACATAAATTCAAAAGGCAGTGAGGGATTATCTACACTAAGAATACCACCTCCTATAAGCCTCATTGTCTTTCTTTTATTCTTCCTTACATTACCATTCTACTCCTAATAGCAACAGCAATGATAAATATTTACATGCTATACCTTGCTTGACCTTTACGATAACCTGGAGGTGAATAATAGTAAGGCCATATACCAGTACAATAACATCTTGGTTTGCGAGCATAATTCATTCTGGAAACAAACTACTCATATTGCAAGACATCGCTCATTTACTAAGTTAAAATACATTATTTGGTTGGTGCAAAAGTAATAGCGGTTTGTGCCACTAACCGTAATTACTTTTGCACCAACCTAATAGAAATGTTTACTTGTCTTGTGGAACACTCACAAACCAAGTTACTCACAATCCAAGGCTTTACTGTAATTGAAATCTCATTCAACACTGTTATAGTACTAATTTAAGGTCACATTACTGGTGTCAGGGTCAGAATTCAAACCCAGAACTGTATGATTCCAAAGCATGACCTTTTACCCACCTTGATATAATGGCATCTACACCTCACTTTGAAGAAAAAGGGTAACTACTTTGCAGTATGAGAAGAAGGGTATTTGACCCTGAGGGAATATAGGGTATAAGGTAAGACACTGACTTGTGAGATTGCATGGTGTAATTAAAGAACAGATTAATTAAATGATGCTGGAGTGTAGACCACATGGAAATAGTAGAAAATGAAACTGAAAAGACTTAGGACCAGGTCATAGAGCACCTTTCTAAGGAATTAGAATTTTACTTTTTTTAAAAATTATAGAGTCATTATTTTTCTTCAGCAGATAACATTATTTCATACAATACAGCAGGAATACTTCAATGTATGACATTTAAGCGGTATCAGATAAATGTCTAAGAAATCAAGTAATGGGGATGAAGTAAAGGATCTATTAGAGGATACTTACGAAGATAAGGAGCAAGTTCATAAACTGTGGCAGTAAAAAAAGCATTAGATTAGAGGAAGGGAAACGTGGTTCAAACCCAGCTTAGCTTGGATGTCTCCCCCACCATTACCCTGAAAAGCCTCAAGGTTTTTTTTTTTGGAGGGCAGTGTCACTGGCCCTCATATGTGTGATCTGAACCAGGGCCACTGGTGTCCCAAGCCAGCTCTTAACCTCCAAGCCACTCAGCAAGCTCATAGGGTTTTCATCTAAACTCATCCAAACAATGGGAAAATTAATGATCTTTAGAATTCCTTACTCCAAAATTTTATGACTTCGATCTACTAAAAGGATACACAAAAAGAAATTGTTAAATAAATCAATTTCGATTGTAACCATGCCAGATTATATTGTATATAGAATGTGTTTGTCACAAGGGGCAAATGATATCTGCCAGAGAGGCTGTAATAATATCATTAATGTCTGTGCTAAATACAAGTAAGAAATATTTCTGTGAAAATTATGAGCTTGGGTTGGGGCATATTGAGCAGCAGATTAAAGCAAACTCATTGAAAATGCCCTATGGACAGTCGTACTGCAAATCAGGAACACAGGCAAATAACCCAAATTGGAGAGATGGTCTAAGGAAACCTGACTGGGATGAAGGAATCAGTGGCACAAACAGATGACTCTGAGAGAATGTGTCAGTGAAAGGGATTGTGAAAACAAGGAAACAAGCTGAGAATGAGCAGTAAGTACAATAAAAGCAGATTAAAGAATTTGCACCTTCAAAGAAATCAAGAATGAAAATAATGCTAAATATAACCTTTGCTCTGTACTGTCACGTGCAGTAGAAAAAAATAATCTAAAATGATATCCAAAAAGTAGGCATTAGACTTTTTTACAGAAGGATATCATTATTGACCTTCAACATAGTTTCACTTGGTGAGAGGGCCTACAGAGAAAGAATAATGAATTAAAGACTTTTAGGAGGAAAAACTGAATATAGTGAAAGTATATCAAGATATTTGAAGATGTAGAAAGAAGAAAATCTGTAGTGTGTAAACCAGATCAAATAAAGACTTAAAATTCATGTGAGCTGCTTAGATCTCCTACAGTGCCTGGCAAGCTAATTTGCATGTATTGAGTATCTAAAAATACCTGTTGAACTGAACTGAATAGCATCTAATTGGGCAAAAATGTGGAAAGAAACAGTTATTTTTTTAAATATTGAAAATGTAAAAGAGGACAAGAACAATAATTTATATACATATATATTTATATCTATATGTAGACGAGGGGTACCAAAAAATGTATACTCGTTTTCAGAGATGTTATCTTTGCTCAAGCAGTAGTTTGCCATAATCAGAAGTGTCTGGATGCTGATGGTAACCATTTTGAGCACCTTTTGTAATTGCAGAAGTCAAACGTGACTTATATTCATCTTTCGTTATCGGTATATAGTATTACAATTAATAGAGTTTTTTCATTTCTTAAAATGTGTATACTTTTTTTGGTACTCTGTGTGTGTGTGTGTGTGTGTGTATATATCTCCATCTTTTCATATATCTATTTTTTTTTTCTTTTGACCAAATTATATGCTGAGCATGAGAATGTTGCATGGCCAGGAAGTAAAGGTTTAGAAGTTCCTTAGAAAGATTGGTCATTTACACATGTAAAAAGCTGAGCCAAGTTTGGATAGCATGAAATTCTTTTTTTTTTTTTTAATTAAAGTTTATTGGGATGACACTGTTTAGTAAAGTTACATAGGTTTCAAGTGTATAATTCTGTGATATATCATCTATATATCACATTGTATGTTCACCACCCAAAGTAAGTTCTTCCATCACCATATGTTTGATCCCGTTCACCCTCAGGGACCAACCCCCTTTCCTCTTCCCCTCTGGTAATCACTAAACTATTGTCTATGTCTACCACTTTTTGTTTATCTTATTCCTTTGGTGCTTTCAGTTTTATATCCCACATATCAGTGAAATAATATGGTTCTGTGCTTTTTCTGTCTTACTTATTTCGCTTAGCATAATTATCTCAAGATCCATCCATGTTATCACAAATGGCAGTATTTCTTATGGCAGAATAGTATTCCATTGTGTATATACCACATCTTCTTTATCCAATCATTTATCCAAGGACACTTTGGTTGTTTCCACATCTTGGCCACAGTAAATAAAGCTGTAATCAACATCGGAGTACATACATCTTTACGGATAAATGTTTTCAGATTTTTTGGGAATCCCCCCAGGAGAGGGATTGCTAGGTTATATGATAATTCTATTCTTAATTTTTTTGAGGAACCTCCACACTGCCATCCATAGCTACTGCACCAATCTGCATTCCCACCAACAGTGCATGAGGGTTCCCTTTTCTCCTCAACCTTGCCAACACTTTTATTATTTGTTTTGTTGATGATAGCCATTCTAACTTGTGTGAGCTATTATCTGTCACCATGTACCAAAATTAACTCAAAATGGATCAAAGACCTAAACATAAGACCTGAAACAATAAACTGAATAGAAGAAAGCATAGGTACTAAACTTAGGGACCTTGGGTTCAAAGAGCATTTTATGAATTTGACTTTAAAGGCAAGGAAAGTAAAAGCTAAAATAAACAAATAGAACTATAGCAAACTAAAAAGCTTCTGCACAGCAAAAGAAACCATGGACAAAATAAAGAGGCAACTCACCAAATGGGAGAAGATTTTTGCAAACAACACCTCTCATAAGGGGTTAATATATAAGAAACTCACAACTCAAACACCAAAAAAACAAACAATTCAATTAAAAAAATGGGCAGAGGACCTGAATAGACATTTCTCCAAAGAGGACATACAGGTGCTCAATAGACATATGAATAGATGCTCAACATCACTAATCATCAGAGAAATGCAAATAAAAACCACAATGAGCATGAGAAATGCAAGCCAGCAAGGAGTCTTCACATATCTTAGTCCTCTTCAGTTAGGCTTTTAAAACCTAAGAAAAGGAGACCACAAAAGTGGAAACACGTGGTAGACCTGTGATCAATATTGAATTTCTTTTCTTCTTGCTTCTCCATGTACAATGTGAATTCAAAGCATAAGTTGCTGAAGTAAATCATAGATCAATGTTGTCATCAATATACCCCGGAACCTAGGAGGCCAGAGTACCGGAAGTCATCTGCATAATGGTGAAGCTGCCCAGCTTGGAGACCAGATGGGATTTCTGACTTCAGTACTAGTGGATTTCTTTTTTAATTTACAGAACATTTGAATTTTAAGCATTGAAACCATTAAAGAATTATGCTAAAAAGAGTTACCAGGGCCTATGAGGGGGGTGAGACACAAAATAGCAGAGGGAAAGGAGGCTTTCCAGGATGTTCCAAGGGATTGATGTCCACAGGTCCTTTTCAGTATTTGGGAGCCAACACGTTTCCCTGGGCAATACCCCCAGGGATGTGTGGGGAAACCCAGGGTGTGGCAGGAGGTGTGCCCAAGGAGGAGGACCCGAGGCCTCAGGACATCCCTGTAAGGACACAGATTATAATGTCTAAACTTGACAGAAGTTGCAGAGCTACCTGACTTCAGGGATTGATTATGTATGTTTAGATACTGTGTCTTTCCATAGTGACTAGGGGGAATTGAAATTTAGAAGTCCTGTCTCAATTTTCAGGTGTCATGGAAGTACGGACCACAAATATACACTCTCCGCTACCTGGGGGGGAAAAATCAAACTGATTACTTTGTAGTGATATCTTGTACTGAAATCCCTAAAAAGAGTGTTTTTCATGTCTTCCTCTTGGAAGTTAAAGTTGGATGCATTATAATACATGACAATATCACTGAGAAACACAAAGTGACTTAAATTCATTAGTTTAATAATCCTTGGAAGACTAAGATACAGAGTGAATAGATACTATTATTTTACCCCAGGGAAAACTGAGGTACTGAGTAGATAGCCACCTATCTAAAGCCAATTAGAGAGAGAGAGAGAGAGAGAGAGAGAGAGAGAGAGAGAGAGAGAGAGAGAGAACTTAAGGCTATAAATTGTAGATGGTTTTATATATTGTACCTGACAGAGCTCAGGGGAAAAAAGAAAAGAAAAAGAATCAAAAGAGACAGATTCATGCTTTCGAGGCATGCCCCAGGAATGGAGGATTCTCTTTTTATGTTAATCCATTCTCTTTGAGCCAAAAGCCGAGAGTGCACAGACAACAAAAGGCCTGCTATGCCTGCTGTCCAAAAAGACTCACCACAATTTGTCAGTCTTCACATTAAACACGGCTTTTTACACACCGCTGGCCTCTAAACATAAAAGATCCTGTTGGTTTGCCTAATTAAATACAGTGAGATCAAAGGTTCCCCAATGTCTATCTGACTGTCTCACTGAATTGCCAGCATTGAAAGCAAACAAGAAATGTAGGGGAGATGTGTCCGAAGTTCCAGACATCCCGCTCTCTTTCGGGTGGCTTCACCTTTTTTTTCTAAATAAATAAATATATAAAGCCAAGGCAGCCTATGAATCTTGGGACTATTTCCTTTGTTTGTGTTTTCTCTTAATCAGATAATTGTTTTGACATCAGAATTGGAGGAGACTAAAGTGCAGAATATAGAGATGCCAGACGTTTCACTTTTGCACAAAAGATGGTATTGCACCATGGTCCCCAAAATACTGCATTGAATATTTTTCTAAGTAGAAAAAGACCCTGGAGCAATACATTTTCATAAGTCAATAACATTTTATAGAGGAAGATGCATTAAAATAAAATATGGCTGGTCTTAGGTGACTAAACTCCTACTTTGCACTCATGAATCCATCCATAGATTATTCACAATGGATGCATTGTTTACAGGAAATTCCAACCTCCAAGGGATGATCTAATCCTGATTCCTTTGGGCTGAGTCAATATTGATTATGCTCATTAGGGAACAATATATAATAGATTTGGAAAGGGTCCTCTCTTTGAGGAGCATTATATGTTGGCTGAATAAGAACTTGAAGAAAATTGTGAAAGCTTTAAAGAAGACATGCTGGGATACACTCACTACCTTCCTCACTACCTTTATTTCTCTCCAAACAAACACATTCATTTACTCCAATATTTATAAAGATAAAAATAGTTTTGAAATTAAAAATATATATAGGACCGGCTGAGTGGCGTGGTGGTTGGGAGCTGGCTTGGGACGCCAGCGTTCCCAGTTCGGATCCCACATGTAAGGGCCAGTGACACTGCCCTCTTAAAAAAATAAATAAATAAATAAATAAATAAATAAATAAATAAATAAATATATATATAGTAGATATCATATCTAATATGGTATTTTATATATAATAGGACCCTAAACACACTTAGAAGGCTTTCAATGTTTTTTTTATGTGAATATAAAGTAGACTAACCAAAAATTTAAATGACAAATAATTATCAATGAAAAGTTACCATTGAAAACATAAATGCCTGTATACTTTACCTAGCAACAAAAATTTCTTTCTGCAATATGCTATTTATTAAAATGCAATAAAAAAATTTCTCTTGAAAACCAGATGGTAGATGACATGATAAATTAAAGTCCCACAGAAGTGTGAATAGAAAAAAAATAACTTGCTGCTGACATAAATGACATTTACAATATCACATATGTTTTTTTCTAATGAATTTAAGATGATCTTGATATTGCAAGAGACCTTTATCCAGAAATAAAACAGCTAAAAGGGAAAAAAATAAGGCGGCAACTTGCATTTCTATAGAAATGAAATATAATTTGAAAAAGAATATTTGAATAGTAATGAAAAATTGACACAAATAGAAAGAATATTATTTTTCAATTAGAATCTCCTTATTCTTTTTTTATTCCTATTTATCAGAAATGAAATAAATGAGAAATATTATGTGTAATGTATTAATACTTCCATCAGTATCCTGACTCTGGTCAAATATGCTCCAAATTATTACATTAATATATATGCAATTATGTTACAAATTTACCAGCATTATGGAAAGGTCTCAGTAAGTGCTTATGAGAGCCTATGAGGTTCTGGGTTACACAAACTTTTTAAATTTTTTTCAAGATTTTTATTAAAATATAGTTAACATACAATATTGTATTAGTTTCGGGTATATATCATAGTGATTCAACATTTATATACTTAAAGAAATAATCATATGATAAGTCCAGCAATCCTTCACTGTACTATGTTGTCACAATATTATTGAGTACATTCCCTATGTTAATTACATCCTCATGACTTATTTGCTTTATACCTGGAAATTTGGACCATATTCCCCTTCTGGGTTACACAGACTTAATTTGAGATATTTCTTCATAGCATACCAGGTGTGGTACTATGGTCATGTTACTGAACTACTCTAATCTTTGATTTCCTTATTATGTAGCATAAAATATAGCTGAGAGGTTTAAATACAGTGATATAAACAGCACTTAATACAGTACCTGGCACATACTAAGCCCCCAGTAAGACATTAATCATTATTTTATAGTTCACAGGTTGTAATACATGCAGAGAAAAATATAAATTAAATACTTTAATATTGAGTGAAGGCCATTTGGTACCTCAATTTTAAGTCTCATTTCTTAAATTGTAACATAACCTTTTTGGCAGACGACCTCTTCAGCAGTTGCTCCCCATGCCTGGCTGTGAAAATGTTAATGGCTCTGAATACTGAACAGATCTCAGTTAACTCTGTAAACAAAATGTATAAAAATTTCAGAAACTGTTTTTTGTTAGAAATGGTAATAAATTGCTTATTGCTTTGCAAATATTGAACCTGGGAAAATAATGTTACATCTGCTAAAATCTTATGGAGAGTAGCTGATGGCCCATTGAATTGATAAATATGGAGGGAACAAACAAGGATCGTTGTGAGACCTTATGAAATCTGGTCTTTGAGCATACTCAGGACAACTGAAAAATTGTGGTGAAATTCTGAAAAGCAAAAAGAAACAAGGGATAAATATTCTCAGATAAATTTTAGGTACAACTTAGCAAAACTCTGTAGATAGCGAGCCATGGAAATGGAAACATTTAAACTGAAAAAGCCATGTCCTATGTCAAGAGATTTCATGGCTGTCTAGATCAAATTTAAATTCAATTAACCATAGCTCAGTGGTAGCATCTTTTCTACCTAAACATATGGGCAACATCTAACTTTGTTGGTAGTCTGCTTTACAGTAAAAACAGACTTTGCGAGCCAGCTTAATTCAATCAGTAAACATTGGCATAAGTTAATAATAGAAGAGCCCTTAATCCAGCCTAAACAATAATGAGGATTTGAACCCAACACTTTTGTAAACTGATGTACAGTTACACTTTCATTGGCACCTAGTGAATAAGGATGCAAGGGTTGAGTCTGAAAAATAATGTCGCATGCGGCAGTTAGTAGGCAGTTAATTTTTTTTGCCTAGTTGAATACCATTTATGCCTCTTCTTGTGTATTAAAGACACATAAAAGAAACAGATTCATAAATTTGTATGGATCAGTTAAAGCCCCAGGAGGAAACAGATGGTCTTCAACATGTTTAACTGAAGCAAGTTTCACAGAGGGAGTCTACACAGAGTTGAAGGTGAAATTAAGGACACCAGGAAGAAATGAACACCCAGGAATGAACAACAGCAGGAAGCCAGTACAACTCTGGGCAGAAGGGACAAAGAGAAGGCACAGTGTTTATAAGAGCCCAGCCAGAGCTAGATCTGTGGAAGGGGCACAGCCATGAGGAATTGTGGGCAGAGCGGAAGGGCATCAAGGCCAGAATAGTAAATATAAACACCCAGACTAGGCTTGTAGCTTTCACGTACTTCAAGAGCTTGCCCATTGGATGAATCCAACAGAAAGCCAAAGAAGGAAACTCACCAAGGTTCAAACTCCTAGGGCACAGAGTAAGGCAGAGAGGGGCTGAGTGAATAGGGGGTCTGGGGTGAAAAAAGGGATAATCAGAAAATAAAAAGCACAAATAAGTAAAATGTGTTTGGATTGCAAGCTTAACTTTTTTAAAGTGCCTGATAGTGATACTACAAAAGAGATGAAAACTTTTCTTTATGGTAACTGTTTCACTATACGCATGAAATTGTTTCATCCACCACATTTCAGCTTTAAGTATTTTTAAATTCATACAAATGCATGCAATAAAATGCAATTTCAGCTCAATTAGAGTTCCAGTGCAATTAAAGCACATTGAAAATAAATGATACAAAAACAATCTTTGTTGTTGTTTTTGTGTGCATTTACTGGGATATAGGCTCTTTTAAGTACCAATCTGTTATTAGAAATATATGGAAATATATGTATTTGCTGTACAGTTTACCCAATAAGTAAATCATAATAAGTCATTTATCAGAGTACTGCACTTAAATTATGTGTGAAAATCTGAGATCTGAAATGACAAAGGTAAGATTAAAAAAAACATCTGCACATTCCAACAGAAGGATGTATGCCCTGAAGATTTGATAGCTTTTTAAAAAAAACTGACAAAAATTGAGGGAGCTGAAAAATGCTCAAAATGTTCAAAGATCTCCTAGACATAAAAATAAGTAAATGAATGAAAAATACTATTTCTGAATAACACATCTCCTTTCATTTCCAACCCAAACAGTGAAAGCTATGTGCTCACTTATCCTCTAGGTTACAATGGGTTAGAAAGTTATGGGAAGTTAGAATCAGGGCAGCCTACTAAGGAATAGCAAATAGTTCCTTGATTCCTGTTATATTAAGGAATTTAAGGCATCAGGTTAAGCAATGTGACCACACAAAGAAATCTACTTTACTGGTTCCCATTTTTAATGTGCTTATTATTTAAATGAGATGAGACTTCAGAACATAAATATTCTGTATAACTAATGCATGCACACACATACACATATAACGGTATAACAAAACAATTGGATAAAGAACCATACATTAAAAGGATAATCAGGATATAATTAAAAAGATAGTGGCACTTGCATGGAAACTGGACAGATATGTAATAATGAGCTGGGTAAAGGAGGAGGATATTTAATGTGTAGTATGTATAGAGCATGCTGCTAAAACAGGGTCAGTCCAATTGTGAGTACCCTTACAATGGCAATTATCCCAAAAGCATAATCTGGAGTTTATCGCACAGGCAAGAGGGAGACACTTAGAAGGTATTTCTGCAGAGAAATGGCCTGATGGAAAGGTAGGAGGATGCCTGAACCAGTTAGATAAAAGAAGCAGGGAATAATACATTCCCAGAAAGGTATGAGGGACTGATGTAGTAATAATTAATGATAATGGTAAAAAACGGGGAATATCTCAGACTTGTTTTGAAAAAATAAGGTAAACTTGCTCTTATTTGGAACCAGATAACAGAGATGGATGGGAAGTTAAAAATCTCAACACCCTGGTGATTAGAATAAAATCGGTCTCTGGAAAACCAAGACGGACAACTAGCCATAAACAGGGAGTGCTAGTGCCCTCAGGCTAAAAGCAATTCCAGCAGGAGCTACCTCAGAGAGCCTTTGGAGAGGAAACTCCTGTGTTTGTTCTCATTCAAAAATCTTCAGGCTGTCTGGTGACAGTGTTGTAGGAAAGAGGGTCCTTGGCTTTGTGCAGGAAAGACTTCAAGTGTGGGCCACGCAATAAATCAAAAGCAGCTTACTGGGAGGTCCCTTAGGCCAGAGACAGCCCTGACCCTGCCATGGCAATGTTTTTTTATTAGTCAGGCATTTTAATATGTGAATGAGGAGGAAGAATATTCTTAATACTTTTCAGAAGCGGTGAGTTTTTCTGGAAATGTGGGAATCACCCCTTTTTTTGTCCTGTCACCCCTTTTTGTATGGTCTTCTCCAGAGTGTCATGGTGCAAGGGGGTGTGTGGAAAAGTATTACAGAGACCATATATGTGGCTCTAGGTTATTTGGAAGTGAATCTCCTTGCCATCTTGGTTTTGGCTGGTTCTGGCTGGTTTCCTTGTCTTATCTTGATTTACTGGTCCTTTGTCTTTCTTTGGCTGGTGGTTCCTGGGTTTTCTTAGAAACCCTACCCCGCCTTATCTCATCTCCAGGAAAAGTTTTAGTCTTCCTGCATTCAGTAGTTCCAACCTGATGCTCTAGAGTAATCTTAGAGAGGTTTTAGCCCCAGTTTAGGGATGTGTGCCTTAGAATTGTGTTCAAACTTAAGTCCTATTATAAATATTTTGAGTGTCCTAAGAGTCCCAGAGTTATGAAAGGCTGGACAGAAATTGGGGGCGGGGGGAAGGGTGATGGTGGTGGGTAACAGAAGAGGATAGATTCGCTTTTCTCAAATTTATTTACAACTTAAATCTGATTGGAAGATTCAAAGTTTCCCTTTCTAGTTTACCAGAAACTTTTCCAAAGTTTGAAATTCTGGGAAGCAATATTTTGATCATATTAAACTGATTTGTAGCCAAATATTCAGTCTAATATAAAAACTTTCAACATTAACATCAATTGTGTGAACCACAAAAAAATAAAGTTTGCCTGTTGTATAGCACAGACGAGAAGCATCTCAAAAAAATTGCAAGACAATATCCACAACACAGAAGGAGTCAGAGACATTAATCCACTACGGAAAGGCACTGCAGAGTAGTTTCAGATGCTGAATCAGGAACTTTCTTTTTTTGTAGTTGTTCTTATGGTGCTAGTATTTTCTGTTGTAAACTTAGGAAAGGCATCACACATCTCTGGGTCCCTGCCTCTCTTCACAGGATTGTAGTAAGGATGATATGAAAATAGAATGTGAATTGCTTTGAAGAATGTCAAACCAGATATGATCATGATCCTCTCTACAGAAAAAGTATCGATAGCTCTTCCAGTCATTGAATCCCTGTAATACTTTTAATAAAATTCAATCAGTGTTAAGTGAGGGAAACAGAGCCCAGGCTTGATAGCTCAAAAGAGAATACTTAACATTGGAGACAACTTGCTAAAGTCTTCAATGAGGTGAAAGGACAAAATGGGAACTATGAGGCAAACCAGAGATTATCAGGAAGTCTCTTATATATCCAACTCTATAGGAACAGAGGAGGTGTGAAGAGAAGAGTTGGTGTTTCAGAGCCAGGGACCTGGGACTATGAGTTGGCTGCTTGGCTAAAAGGAGGAAGAACTAAGGAAGAAGTGGGCTTTCATTGGGAGTTGGAACCTTGAGGGGATGAAGCCACTGCTGGGGTGTTGCCTGAAGCTTTGAGGTTGGGGAGAAAAGTCCTGACTTCTTATTCTTCCTGCCAGTGCTTCCTATTGGAGACTGCATAGGAACTTGTTAAGGAGGCAGCTCTGGAAAAGTAGCTTGCAGGGATTAGCTCACTACAAAACTGAGCACACACTGAGGGGTTAGGAGCAGATTTGCGAGTAAATTATCTGGGCCGGCCGAGTGGCGCGGTGGTTAAGCGCTGGCTTGGAAAGCCAGCGGCCCTGGTTCGAGTCCCACATATGAGGGCCAGTGACACTGACCTCAAAAAACCAAACAAACAGAGTAAATTATCAGCAAAGGCAGTAAAAAGTAATTGACTTAAATGCTAAACAGACATTACCATCTGGCCTAGTTAAGAAGAAATAGAAGCCTAAAATTAATACAATTATACTAACCTGCTTGTTTAAACAGATTAAGGACCTAACCATGACCCAAATTTGTCAATATAATTTCCATATATAAATGCAACTCTTCTCCTTATTTGAGAAAATAATTCTCTTATCTGGAGAGTTCAATAAACTCAAATCCCTCTAATGTATCATCCACACTACTTACTACTAGGTGAGTGATAATTAAAAATTTTAATATAAGCATGTCAAAGTTCTGAGTAAAATCTTTAAATTCATTCACTATTATGTTGACTGTAGGATTATGACCAAAATTCTTAGCAAGGCATTCCACAGTGTCCCTAATATCACCGTTGCATACCTCTATGATCTATCTTACACTAATCTATACTCAGATTCAGAGTACCAGCCACACTAAATTATTTACATTTCAAAAAATTACCATTCTCATCTCTGAGTCTCTTCTCACAGATCCCACTTTTAAATAGCCTGCATCACCTTTTCCAACCTGCCTAAGTAACACATATTCATATTTCAATACTTAGTTCATGTACCAAGTTCTTTATGAAGTGTTTTCTGAAACCATCTTGTTCCATAAAATTGATCATCACTGTTTGTGCCACTACTGGTCCCTGCAATAACATTTATAATTGTAGTTGTGGGATGCCCTGTCAGAAGTTAAAATTGAAGTTTTAAATTTTTCTCCACTTTAGGAAGACAGAAACTGAGCAATCTTTAAAGATAACCCCTTTAGATGATTGACAAAATCGGCTTTGAGTTTGTAGAGGTAGTTTCCATAAGAAGAATAATGTAGGATCGCAGATTCAAGGGTAACCTGCCTTCAATGATGGAAAAGTAATTCAGATTTCAAGGAATGAGGACTGCCAGAGAAATAGGAAGACTTGACTATTGGGGTATATAGATGTTGGAACATTACTAAATTCTGAAACAATATTCTTGGAGCAGGTTGACATTCTAACTGGTAACTTTGAACAGAAAGTCATAAACCTGGACTGCAGTTTTGGAATATCGGTCATGGTCATGCAGAGGGTTGCAATGGAATAAGCTATGTTCTCACTGGAGAATCATTGCAATACTGGTTAAAATGTTGTCCAGTGAGATGTCACTGTGACACTAACCCAACATCTTTGGTCTCTGTGTGATGGACTTCAGCAGCTGTGGCAGCAAAAGGGTGATTCAGACTCTAATTGACCCTCTGCTTGGTGTAGTTACTGGACTGACTCCCTTTTTAGACCCTGTCAGCTAATTTCAAGAGAACTTAGAGTAAATGTAAGGGGGGTTAGCAAGATATAGCATTATCCACCAATAGGACCATTATAACTTGAGCAAGTACATCAAAAATTAAATAAACATATCCATAATTTTTAGGGTAAAATTCATGCTGCTGAAATTTATAATACTTAAATATTGCTTAATTATAATGCATTATTTACATGTCTACCAATTTTTCTAAACTCTAATTTTTTGGAGGATAGAACATAGCTTTTATTTACTTCTCCCCAGTTTTGGGGTACCAGTAAGATTTAATTAAAGAAGAAATTGTCAATAAATAAATGAATCATTTAAGTCATCTCATTTTGTGAGATGAAGGCAAATTTAGGGGATTTTTATACTAAAATTATCTTTACATATATTGTTGAAAAAATAGAAGCGCAAATAAAGACAATTATCTGATCAAAGTCTGTAATATTTTGCAAGTAGGTACAGTAACAAGTTTTAAAGGCAGAGATGAATTAGAAAGAAACAACCTATAGTTTCCACTCCTGTTACCAATACCAAGCTAATAAGTAGATAATAACAGGTAATTAACTTCTGTGGCCTATAGAATCAAGGTACACAGTCCATTATCTGAGTCATTCATTTTCTAATACTATTTAAAGCCAAGATTACTAAATTTACATGTAGGAGATTTTATAAGCCTATGGCAATGTCCAAATATTTACAAATTTCCAATATCACCTCAGTGTATGAGATTGAAGTCAAAAGACTAAATAACAGATGTCATAAAATGGACAAGGAATGCTGTTAAGTTTCTTTAAAACATCCTAGCTATGTCTGATATCTATAAACAAGACTTCTCTTCAAACTTTCCAGAGAACAAATTGCTAAAATAAGAGAAATATAATAAAAGGCAGGGAGAAACAAGTGCTCATGGGATGATGAAGAGGGAAATCTTGAAGAAAATAGTCTACTTAGGCACACGACTTGTTCTGAAGTCAGGGAACTATACTTATTTTCAATAGAGCAAAAGCTCATTCATGAGAAATAGTAAGAGATAAGGGAGGAAAAGTAATGTAACCCAGAAGTCACTTACGTGGGCAGCTCAAGTTCTCAAGTCTGCTAGGATAATTTGTCTTTAGGCTTTAAGTAAAATTAGCATAGTCCCCTTTTTACCATGGTTTTGATTTTTACTGTTTCAGTTACCCACAGCAGTACAAAAATATTAAATGGAAAAGTACAGAAATAAAAAATTTCTAAGTTTTAAATTGCACAGCTTTCTTTCTTTCTTTTTTTTTTTTTCTTGAGGGCAGTGTCACTGGCCCTCATAAGTGGGACCCGAACCGGGGCCGCTGGCTTCCCAAGCCAGCGCTTAACCTCCGCGCCACTCGGCCGGCCCACACAGACGCTGTCCCGTTCTGTCCCGTCCAGTACAGGAACCACCCCTCTATCCAGTATTCTTCATAATGAACAAGCCCCCGGCCTGTTAGTCATTTTATGGCTATCTCAGTTATCAGACTGACTGTCATGGTATCACGGTGCTTGCATTCAAATCACCCTCATTTTACTTATTATGCCACAGACATATAACTTCCATTACAATATATTGTTATAATTATTCTGTTTTATTAGTATAATAGTTATTATTAATCACTTACTGTGTCTAATTTTTAAATTAATCTTTACCATAGCTATGTATGTATAGAAAAAAGCATAGTATATACAGGGTTTGATATCATCTGTGGTTTCAAGGATCCACTGGGGGTCTTGGAAGGTATATCCACAGGAAAGAGGGTCTACTGAACTAATGCAAACGTTAAAAAGAAAACTCATTTTCCCCTGTGCATTTCTCTAGGGATTCAAAGAGAACTTATGTTTCTCATCGCCTTATGACTTGAATTTTCTGCTTCTACTAACTTCTTAATTTCAAATCCTATTCTTTTCTGAATTATCCTTTTTTTGTTTAATACATGCCAATCACTTGCATAGGAATGAAAATGTAGGAGGCTTTTATTGAAAAGTCAGGGTAAAAGGAAAAAAAAATTGTAGAAAAGCAAAAGGAAGGTCTTAAAATGAGATATTAGTAAACTTTGTGAGTAATAGACTAAGCTATTGACAAAAATGAACCGAGATTTCAGCGGCTCAAGGTAAAAATAGAACTTTACTTTAATCTCAGGTAATATAGAAATAAGTAGAACAGGGCTGGTGTGGTAGTTCCATTATTTTCAAAGGGTGGTTTTCTAGGGCCCATCCTTTCCCAATCCACAGAAAAGGGGAAGGTGAAAGCCAAGGGCAAGTGGTGTCTTCTTTATATAGTCAAGCCATAAGCCTGACACTTCTTGTCAAAATTCATCCTCCCACCCCACCCCCATTAGACTTCTGGCAACATTTAGCTGTGAGAGGAGAAGGAAATGTAGCTATTGCTATGGTACCCAGATGCTGCACTAAAATTGAAGAGGTTCTATTTCTAATAGAAGGAAGCATTATTCTCTCCTACATCATGGTCTATGAAAAATAACCAGCTTCTTGGTATTTTCCTAGATCCACCTACCCTTTGCTACCTCCAAGATCTCATCCTTCTAGGCCAACAGACATATGAAAAATGTTCAACCTCACTGGTCATTAGGGAAATGCAAATAAAAACCACAATAAGATACCACCTCACTCCAGTCAGAATGGCTATCATCAATAAATCAACAAACAACAAGTGCTGGCGGGGCTGTGGGGAAAAGGGGACCCTGCTGCACTGTTGGTGGGACTGCAGATTGGTGCAGCCACTATGGAAGTCAGTATGGAGGTATCTCAAAAAACTGGAAATGGAACTACCTTTTGACCCAGCAATTCCACTCCTAGGTATTTAGTCTGAAAAACCCAAGACACTAATTCGAACAAATATATGTACCCCTATGTTCATTGCAGTGCTATTTACAATAGCCAAGACTTGGAAACAATCGAAATGCCCATCGTTAGATGACTGGATTAAGAAATTGTGGTACATTTATACAATGAATGTATAAAGAAGAATGAAATCGTACCATTTGCAATGATATGGATGGACTTAGAGACTATTATGTTAAGTGATATAAGTCAGCTGAAGAAAGACAAATACCATATGATCTCACTTATATGTGGAATCTGAAAAACTGAATAAATGAGCAAAGTAAACAAACAGTCTCATAGATAAAGAGGAAAAACTGATGGTTGCTAGTTGGGAGCGGGGTGGGGATAAGGGAGAAGGGGAAGGGATTAAACAGCATAAATAGGTAACTACAATATTGCCACAGGGATATGAAACACAGTTCGGGGAATATAATTAATAATGTTGTAAATATTTTGTGGGGTGTCAGATGGTCACATGTCTTGTTAGGGAGACCATTTCATGGATGGAGTAGAGGCTTGATCACTGCACTGTATACCTGAAGCTGATGTTGTATAATATTGTATACCAACTGTAAGTGAATATATAGATAGTCACAGGATGTGGATTATACTGTGGAAGGGATTCAGAGGAAGTGTAATAGATATATATGATATGGGGGGGGAGGAGTGGGGTGGTGAATTGGGGGAGGGGGATTGTCACTTTGAGGGGTAAAAAGTATAACTATTGCACTGTGTTGTACACCTGAAACTAATTATAAATAAATAAATAAATAAATAAATAAAAACATCTCATCCTTCTTACTTGCCCAAATAAGCTAAAGTATCTTCTTACACTATTATACAAAGCAATTTACTTCATTGTTTCTCACTTCTGCCTTCTGTACATTGCCTTGAAGATATACTATCTCATGGCAAAAAAGCCTACTCTGGTATTTTCCTTAACAAAAAGTATATGCCCAAGTGAATTATTTTGTTTCTCCCTTAGGAAACAGAAATTCAGATAGTAAGTTCTTCAGAGCAATTCCTTTTTCTCTACTCTCACAGATAAGGAACCTAACGTGGAAGACCAAAGGCAAGCATTAGAAATTTGCACGTTAGTCCGTACATTAAATATTTCCATCGAGAAAAAAAAAATTATGCTTTAGAAGGAAAATGAAGCTGTCATTACATGTAGGTTGAATTGTAACAGGAGGGGTAAAAGCTGAATCCATTCAGAAATATATGCATGTTCCTAATTCTTTACAACATCAAGTATATCTTTACCATTGCTTTAACAATGATCTCTCTCTGAATCTCTTAATCATCAGATTAACCTTTGCCTAGTTTAGAAGTATTGCCTTTTGTGCCCCTGATGAAAAGTGCCTCATAAAGAGAATCCCACAAATGCATGTTATTGACTGAATGAAAACATGGCATTTAGTTAATAAATATTGCGCTGGGAACTTTAAAAATTGCTAGAAATTGAAAGATATAGCCTTTTTTTTTTTTTTGAGGGCAGTGTTATTGGGCCTCATATGTGGAATCCAAACCAGGGCTGCTGGCATCCCAAGCCAGCTCTCAACCACTGCGCCACTTGGCCGGCCCAAAAGATATAGCCTTTAATCCCACAGAGGTTACAACCTAGTGGGCAGAAAGACAGGTAAAGAGACAATTATGACACAATATAACAGATACTTTATTTAAGGTCAACAGTGGATGCTATAGGCTCAGCTTGAAAGGGCATCCGTGGAAGAGCTGGGAGGTCTTCTCAGAGGAGCTCACACACTTGTGCCTCGCCTAGGGGTTTAGGAAAGAAATCCTCCAAAAGGAATGGGTGCTGAGGCTGGAAGGCACTCAGATATTAGTGACAGGAAAGAGATGGTAGTGTTTGAATAGTGTATCAAGAGGACAACAAAGGAGATATGAAGCTGATAGCCTTTAGGTTTTCCTAAATTTTCTGAGTTTTCACATGACAGCAATAGAAAGTTAGTGATGGATTCTAAACAATGAGTAACCTCAACAAAGTTTTTTTTTGGAAAGATTATCTTGATGGGTAAAGAATGAAAACAACCTGAAGACCTTCGTGACAAATTAAGACACTATTGTGTAGGAAGCTTGTTGTTGCCTCTCCAATATCCATATGGAATAGACATAAAGATTGGATAGAACTCTCAGTCCCATTCCTAGATGCAACCACGGTTAAAATTCTATATAAATATATATGTCTGTATAATTTTGTATAATTACATATGTATATTTTTATCATTAATACCTTGTATATATTTATTCAAATATAACTTTTAAAAAGTAAATCCATAATAGAACTCAACCCTGAGAATCATACAAGTAGCCCAGAAATTTTCCAACCTATATGAGGCCATTTAAAATCCAACACAAAACCTCCTCGTATCTTTCCACCACACACAGAATAGAAAGCTATTTGCCATCCCAAGCAAAGCCTCGTGATTTGACCAGAAGATATATTCTGATCTCATCTTTCGCCACTCTCCACTCACTACTTTGATCAAGCTACGCTGGTGGCCACGGCTGTGTAGACTTTGTATTTTGCTCTTGCTTAAGTCTTCACTAGTGAAATAGTATCTGCACCTAACAAACACTCAACACACATTTTTTATATATATTTTCAAAGCATATGTGCAGCACAAAGCAGCTATACAATTATAAACGGTATTTTTATGATGTCGTGTTCACTGGAGGAAGTTGGTCCAATTGTCCATAGATTACTTAGACAGAAGTAGATTGTCTCCCATACTCTGAGCCACTTGGCATTCTTCGAACATCCTAGATGGTGATATTAGTGTGACCCCATCTTAACATTGTCTTAAAGCGACAAGATAAAACACCAAGAAAAGTTCAGAACAGGAACTGATGAGCCTGAAAGGGATAAGCACTCATTGCTTAAAAAAAAAAAGGTATCTTACCAGCTAATGGCTACATTTACAAGTATTTCCATTCAGTGAAACATTGAAGAAAAGGCAGAGTATTGCTCTCCTTAAAATCAGGTAAAACATCATACTTTCTCATTAGTATGTGACGTAATAAGAGTTACACACGGGGGCAGGCCGAGTGGCACGGTGGTTAAGCGCTGGCTTGGGACACTGGCAGCCCCGGTTCGGGTACCACATATGAGTGCCAGTGACACTACCCACAAAAAAAAAAAAAGTTACACATGCAACGCCCTCAGGGAGGTAAAATCAGTTGATCAGATTCAGCTTAGTTAACAAATAGTTATGAAAATACATAATGCATATGTTTTAGGTCAAAGTTGTGGCACAGATAGTAAATGCTGCAGCTGTTCAAGGAAGCAGAATACAGAAATCACTGTGACATGGAATGTCATGTGATTTGGACTTCTTAAATAGGTTTGGTTAAATGAGAGACGGAGGGGATATGACAGAGGGAGATAATATTAAAGGCATGGATGCCAGTTAATATTATTTCCCATGGTGCATTATACAGGGTCTCTCCGAAAGGAGTTGGCCACCCTGGCTTAAAATTTGAAAATGCTGAATTTGTGAAAAATCATTTACAATTTAAAAGGGTCAGAATATGAAGGGTCTTAACTTAGCTCAGGATAAATGAATAAATATTTCTGACTTATGCACATAAGAGATTTCTGTTATTGTCCCACCTGTTCTAGCATTTGAACTAACCTACAAGTCAAATTATATTTGACTTTCCCTAAGAATTTATGGTAATGTGTAACCAGTACATAAAAATCATAACCACAGGTAGACCAAGATGATTTCCATAGAAGACAAAAATAAAATAAAAGAAAAAAAAGAAGAAAAATCAAAGGGTACTAATTATAAAGTACATATTTAATATATAAGAAGTGCTACATAAAGCTGATAGTCAAATTTAACTTTTATGAGAACATGGTAAGTTTATTTCAGAAAGTATACAATTAGCTTATATGTAAAGAAACACTGTAAAGAAATATACTAATTATTAGCTAGAAGAATTCAAAGTTCACGGTCAGAGTAAAGTTTGAAAACTCTCTGGTTTTAAAATTCTGGTGATGGTTTTACATCTTAATCTCATTTTACTTAACTTATTGTTAAAATTCTATAATATTAAAACATTAGAATCTGTTTTCTTATGTCTCTCTTTCTCTTCCCCCCAACCCCTTTTTCTCTCCCTCTCTCTCCCTTTCCCCTTCTCTCTTTTTCTCTTACTCTCTGTCTTTCTTAGGATGGAACAAGAGAAGCATAACTTTCCAACCAGTGTATCATGGTGCTCCATGTACATTAAAAATTTTTTGGAAGATTTAAGTTATTTTTTACATTCATTCAAAACTTTACATCTATAATTATAGTTGAATACTGTATGCATAGTTTTTTTTCTGAAAACTCCTCTATTTAAAAATTACCATTTTGGCTGTTAAAGCTTCAGCTTTAGCATCCATCACTAAAGAAATCTCTATAACATTATAACAGTGAAGCTCTCCTCTGAGTAACATAGTTAATCATCCCAGGTAGTCTTATTACTTCAGTCAATTTACTTTTGTAATCAACAGTGAAATTCTCTTTTATGTGAATATTTAAAATAATAGCACTATTAAAATCCTTGAAAAAATGTTAGAAAAAATATTATTTTTCCCATGAAGTCATATCCAAACAAACCAATTTAAAATGAAATCCTAAAATATTCAGCATGGTAAGTGAATATATTGAAGTACGTAGGATATCACAGAGATACTGCTTTAGACCATTTCAGCAACAAGAATCTGAGGTTCAAGAAATATGTTGTTTTGTTCACAGTGAACCTGTCTACATGTAAAATTAAACCATAGACAATTCTATTAAGTGGCATAAAGATAACGCTATGCACATACTGCAGTACTTAAATTTTGAAAATACCAAATGTCAGCAAAGATGTAGAACAGGATTTCACACACAGTGCTGGTAGGAGGAAAACTTTTTATAACCACTTTGGAAAACGGGCATTATGTTTTAATGCTAAACAAATGTATACTCTAAGACCAAAAATTTCACACAGGAATGCAAAATTCATACCTCTGCGAAACAAAAGACATGTACCGTGATGCTTATAGAAAGATTATCCATAAGAGACAAAAACTGAAAACAGCCCACATATATATGTAAACAGCAAAATGGATACATTAATTGTAGTATATTTATACAGTGGAATACTCTGTAAAAGAAAATGGGCAAAGTACTGCCACATAAAACACCATGGATAAATCTCCCAAATATCCTGTTGAGTTAACAAAAAGAGAGTGAAAATATATATATATATATATATATATATATATATATATATATATATATATATATATCATATTCTTCCATTAAAATAAAATTCCAAAAGAGCTACCATAAAATGTGGCATTAAAAGCCAGGGTTGTTGGTATTTTTGGATTGGCGATAGGATTAAAAAGAGCATGAGAAGGACACCAAAGTTGCTAGAAATGTTATCTTTTTAGTGCTAAATGGTGATTTTTCAGGTTGATTTAGTTTCTGGTAATTCATCAAGCTATAAACTTTTGATTTGCTTATGAGATGATTTTCAATATGTACCTCATACTTTGATTTAAAAAAAAAGCTTATTAAAACATTCATCATCTGTGCCCGCTTCAGCAGCACATATACCAAAACATACATTTATGAACAAACAATAGTTAGGCAATATTGTGATTTGTATGATAGTGAGGAATTGTTATGACCAGTACAATAACATTTGTGCACACGCTAGGAAAACTTCATCACCATTTAAAAATACCTGGCATGCAAAATACAAATGGATTCAACATTCACATGATCAGGAAACTTCAACCAAGCAAGCTCGATAATACGTTTATTAGACAATAAACATGGAAGGTGGTAGATTTAAATAATAGTTGCCATGTTAAAGTCTAATATAAAGACAATTTATCTGAATTTTCATTGATGCTTAGAAGTCATTTTTGCCATAGAAATAGTCTGCAGTCTTTTGCTACTGCTGACTAATGTGAAAAAATTCTTGTCATTTGTGGAAATTACAAAAAATGAAAATATAATCATTAGAAAATGTTGATCAATAACAATAATTTTTATCACTCCCAAAATCACATTTACTTTTTTCCACCAAAACACTACAAGTATGCTAAAATTTCATAACTGTTTTACAGAACTGAAAACCATGAAGCTGCTTTAGATTTTGGCTATAAACCTGGGGTGGGAGCTCTTCAGAAGAACACTACCCAAATGTTTCCCCTGGAAGTAGATGAGGTTGTATCACACAGTAGAATTTGCCAAAGGATAATTTCATTATTAATCAAGGGAAGCAGCATGTTTCCCTGTTATGATAAAGGATAAAACTCAGAAACACCCAAATGGAAGAGATACATAGAGCAAGGTATGGCGGGGAGCAGGGAGTGGAGTCCATGGAACTCTCATGCCCTCTCAGGAATGCTACCTTCCAAGCGCTAAGCCAAAAAACAGAAAATTTAGATAGTTAGATAGATACGTAGATAGATAGGTAGATATATAGATAGGTAGATAGTAGATAGATAGATAGATAGATAGATAGATAGATAGATAGATAGATAGATAGATAATCTAGATCTCGATATGATATAACAAAAGTAATATACACAGAGGGAAGTTCAATTTTCTTATTGAAAATATAATTTAGATTTTTTTTGCAAATGCAATATTTTAATATTTAATATATTTCATAAAATTTGATCATCTCTCTTATAATTATGTAACACAAGAAAGTGTATATATAATATATACATATATTATATATATATATATATTTTTTGAAGATTTTATTGGGGAAGGGGGACAGGAGAACAGCATTGGGGAATCGGGGAAGGCGAACAGACAAGTTGCTGTCTTTTTGTTCTTCAGTCTAGTTGTGGAGGGCGTTGCTTCACTGTTGGTATCGTCATTGCGCTCTTCCCGGATGAGGCAGATCGGTCACCGGTCTCTGGATGGTCACTCCCTGTGGCTATTGGCAGCTCACACTGGCTGCCGGCCACTCACTGTAGCCTAGGGCAGCCCACTGCAGCAGGGGATGCAGCCTACACCATCACCGGGGCTCGCACAGCCCAGCTCCAGGTGGAGCTGTTGTTAGCTGTAGAGGGCAGTGTCACTGGCCCTCATATGTAGGATCCAAACTGGGGCCACTGGCATCCCAAAACCAGCTCTTAAGCAATGCGCCACTCGGTCGGCCCTATATATATATTTTTATATAAAGTCCAATATAGAATTTTTCAGATTCTTTTCAGTTTACCATATGAGGTATATCATTTTTTTTAGCATGCCAGAATGTGAAAGTCTTGAGAAGCACTATTATAAATAGTTTAGGTATAATTCCTTTCATATGGATGTAAATAGATCCAACCCACGAAAGATTTCAAGAGCTTCTTGCTGGATCATTTTGCATTTTGTCATCTCTATCATTTTCCTAAATTCTCCATCTCAAAATGATCTTGATTATGAAATCTAGGAAAGTAGGACTTTTATTTGTTTGCTTGTTTACTGATTTACCCCATTTCCTATAACACAACTGGTCACTAAAAAAACGAATTTTGGTTGAATCTGTTGTTTAATGAATGTAAAAATTATTTGCCTGATTTGGTTGCCATTTTCTTAAGCTACTAGTTTTAGAAATATTTCACAGGATAAATGAGAAAGAAACATTCTCTATATGTCAACTATGAGTGAGAGTAAGGCATACTATTTCAATATTCCTGTTAGTTAAATAAAGACATTTCCTTATTCCTAAGTAAACTTAAGTAAACCTTGACACGTTTCCATGAACCTTATTAGTGTTCTCTTTCCTTGTTTTTTCTTTCATGCTTTCAACACTGGCATTATTTTACACTTGCTTCCCTTTCGAGAAGTTTTGAAAAGGATTTCTTTCATATGTCCTTTCATATCCAAATGTTATTTGAATCTTGAAGACTATAACATTGTTGTAATGCTTTAAAATTAAATGACTTTGTACCTCATGATTATGCTGACAGATAGATACAAATGAGAGAAAATGCATAAGTGAATCTAAGTAATCTAAATAGACTAAAAGTAGATTATTTGCTTTTCTTTCTCTGGTTGTTTCAGTAGACAAGGTGTCTGATAGCATCGACATTTATATCCTTTTTAGAAAGCTGATAGATTACTCAGTGATTATCAAGGACAAGCTAAAATCCAGTCTCTTGCATCTTCGATCATGCCCAAAGCCTAACTCTCATGAAAGCTTTTTAAATCAGAATAGGAAGATTACGAGAATTTTCCTAACTAAAGGGCGGGGCGCGGGGGGGGGGAGTCTTAGCGTGGGGATGATAAAATGATTTTTTGGAGGAAGTCTGAAAAATATGCTTCATGCAATTATGATATGTAAAGATATTTCGAAGATTCCATTTAAAGGCTTCTAACTTAACTTTAGAAAGTTCTTATAATTCATTATCAGTTTAAACTAATTTAATTTAAACTACTAGCCTGAAAAAGGAATATTTTCTTCTCTTTACATTTAGCCCATTCTGCCCTCAATGACCTCGGACTGAAAGACAAATTCTCTTTCTAGTAAATGACACTTTGTAAAAAAAATAAATAAAAGCTATTTTAAAATAAATTTTAGATGAATGATAGTAAACTTCATTCTGTCATTTTGCTATTGGAAGTTATGACTACAGAAGTTGCTCAGGAATATCCTGGTTTTAGAAAGTTTAATCAATATGGCAGCCTGTGTGGGAGGAGACATGACAGGGTGCTGGAAAGTTTCCTTCCTGGTGGGTGGGTGGCTGCACAGAAAAGATCTTCGGAAAAGTAAGTTTTGTGTTCTTCCTAAGTGAGAATAGCTCATGAGAATGTCTCTGAGTATCTCAGAAGAAACCATGAATTTTGAACAAACCTGAAAAAAGACATAGGTTGTTATTTTATGTCACAAACACTTTACCATTTGTAATCTATGCATAAGTAAATTTTTTTTTAAATTGGCATTCACCTTTAAAAAGGGTTACTTTAAAAATATTCAATAACTTTTGCAAAACATATGAAAAAATGTTATTTTAGTTTTCAGTCTCTTCCTAACTCTGTTAGGTCCAAGTTAAAAAACTGACATACTTAGGATCAGCTCATACCAAATAGAAGTATATCATTCCAAGTCATTTTAATAATAATTTTCTTCTATGAAAATATTATTTTAAATTTGCGGGAGGGGTTTTAGTGAGGGTGTTTCATACACAATTTATAATTTATATAGTGAGATCATAAGTGTAAAAACGAATGATTTCACCCAATTTTTCAGTCATCCATCAGGCAATGCATACAAAATAAAAGAGTAGTAAGAATCCATTCTTGTTTGAAAGAAAAACAAGAGATTCACTGCAACTTTCTCACTGTCAGAAAATATTTTACTATTTACTAACTCAAATAATAAGCTTAGTTTCCTCTGTTCTGTCTTCAATAAAGAAAAATATCGATTGCCACACTTTCACAAAGCCCTTCATATATTTGAAGATTTGTTAAACAATTCCTCTTAAGTTCCTAGTTTTGTTATTGTTCTATATACTTTATTTAACTTATCTCTTTATTTGGAACACTTTTCTAATTTACCTTCCTTACCTTCAAATTTTACTTTTTAGCTGACAAAAATGTGTAATAGTATGACAATGGGAAGATTTTGGTTTAGAACTGATATTAGCTCCTCTAAAAATTGACAAATGGTTCATAATATTTCATTATATTGTGTTTTAATTAAAAAAAGAACACTGTCACTGCCCTTTTCCTTTCGGGAGTTGTTTCCTTTTCTCCTTGCCACATTTTCTAAATACAGTTGAACTTTTCAACTTTTCCTATAGTATACTCCTCCTAAACTGAGGGCTAACCTTACACTTATTGAATAGCAATGAAGTTTTATTAAGTAAAGAAATATATAGTCTCAAAACTATTTTTGATAACTTATCCTTTTCTTTAGCAACATCCTTTTGGTTTCCATTTTTTACATATTTTATAATCTGTATTTTATCATCAAGTAAATTTTAGGCAAGGGCACTTTGGCTATTTCCTCCCTAGCTCACCACGCTACAGTCATTTTTAGTATTTTAATAGTTTCAAATATTATGTGCATTTGGATTTACAAACTTAATACATACAAGGGTATTGTTATTATTATTATTTTACAATTCTTCTGCAATTAGAGTGGTAGAGCTTTAAAAAGAATTTTCTCTCTAAATGGATAGGATTCAAATATTTATATTTAAATGAGGTAAATAAAAAATTATACTTTTAAACTATTTTCATGCAGGCTATAAAATTGTATTGAACACAACATTTAAAAGTTATTCAATTATCACATAATCAAGAGTAATATTTAAAATCAATTAAAATGAAAAATTTATTATTGTTTGCCAGAGCTAGAGAACATTACATATAAACATATAAGCATACGTGTGTGTGTGTGTATGTGTGTTTGTATATATATATATATATATATGTGTGTGTGTGTATATATATATATATATATATATATATATATATATATAGAGAGAGAGAGAGAGAGAGAGAGAGAGAGAGAGACACTACAGGTTTCCCATGTTCCATGCCTCTTTCTTCTGTAATAACAGACACAAAGTTGATCCAGGGTTGCAATACATTCCACTTAAAGTTGACATCCCCTTCTCTTCCTAGATGCTAAATAAGCCACATGACTGTGTCATTTCCCAAACATATTTAGAACAGTGTGTAGGTAATGGAGCCACAACAGCCACTTTGGATATGGAGTAATTTGGAGGAAGGTAACCAATGCTGTGTAAGAAAGAGGAAAAGGAGACAGAGTGGCCTGTGCTCCTGATTGCCATAGAGTCACTATGCCATCCCAGGACTCCCTGCTTCTGTGTTTGTTCATATGATAGAAAATATAATCTTATGTTTAAGTCACTTATTTAAAATCAAGAAATCTATCAAAAGGTCAGGGAACAAAAATGGAGGTTTTCTTTCTCAGATAAAATGTTGAAGTCTAGTAGGCACTGGTGCCCTGCTCAGATTCTGCCTCAGCACTGAAGAGCTTGCCCTCCATACTGCTGGGGTTGTAGCTGGCTGGCAGTCTTCAGCTGCTGCCAACACCGAAAATTGTCCTTTGCTGGAGAAGAGTCACCCTACCTAGGGTCACACTCTTTCTTGGGGGCAACTAGGATGCAGAGATTGGTTAATGCGGGGTTATAAATCCCCGGCATGAATGCCTCCACTAGGGACCACTCGAGGGCATTCCAGCTTCAGAGCTCTTCACAGTGTCTGCTTCTGACAAGCCTCCTTGGCAGCCTAACTTGTCATCTGCCCTTGCCTTTTCCCTTGACTTCCCCCATAGACTATGATTGTCAGAGTGCCTCCTAATACACTTCCTGCACACTGATCGTCATCTCAGAGTCTGCTTCCTAGAAAACCCAATCTTCATTGATATTAATAGAAGGGTTAATGATTAAAGTGTAATTTAGAGAACCTGGTTGCCATGGTAAGGGGGGGGGCATTAGTGTTAAAAGAACAAATGTCTCCAAAGCAATTTATAGATTCAATGCAATCCTTATCAAAATACCAATAGCATTTTTCACAGAACTAGAACAAATAATCCCAAAATTTATATGGAATCACAAAAGACCCTAAATACCCACAGCAATCTTGAGAAAGGAGAACAAACTTGGAGATACCTAATATCAAACTATACTACAAGTCCATAATAATCAAAACAGCATGGTACTGGCATGAAAACAGACACATAGATCAATGGAACAGAATAGAAAGCTCAGAAATAAATCCGGGCCTATATGGTCATTTAATCTACAACAAAGCAGGCGAGCATATACAATGGGGTAAAGACAGCCTATTCAAAAAATGGTATTGGGAAAAGTGGACAGACATATGCAAAAAAATGTAACTGGATCACTCTTACGTTATATATAAGAATAAACTCAAAATGGGTTGAAGACTTAAATATAAGACTCCAGACCATAGAACTCCTAGAAAAACACATAAACTCTCTGACATTGTAACTTTTTTTTTTTTTAATCTATCTCCTCAGGCAAGGGAAATGAAAGAAATAATAAGCAAACGGGACCACATCAAACTAAAAAGTTTTTGTACAGCAAAGGAAATTATCAACAAAATGAAAAGACAACCTACTGAATGGGAGAAGATATTTATCCATGATATATCAGATAAGGGGTTAATATCCAAAATTTATTAAGAATTCATACAACTCAACATCAAAAACAGCAAACAATCCAATTAAATAAATACTGGGCAGAGGACCTGAATAGACATTTCTCCAAAGAGGATATACTGATGGCCAACAGATATGAAAAAATGCTCAAAGTTACTAATCATCAGAGAAATGCAAATTAAAATCACAATGAGATATCATTTCATACCTGTCAGAATGACTATTATCAATAAATCAATGAACGACAAGTGTTGGCAAGGATATAAAGAAAAGGGGACCCTCATGCACTATTGATGGGATTGCAAATTAGTGCAGCCACTATGGAAAACAGTTTGAAGATTTCTCAAAAAATTAGAAATAGAAATACCTTATGACCCAGCAATTCTACTTCTGGGTGTTTATCTGAAGAAACCCAAAACACTAATTTGAAAAGATATATGCACCTATATTCACTACAGCACCATTCAGAAGAGCCAAGATACACAAGCAACCCAAGTGCCCATCAATAGATGACTGGATAAATAAGTTATACATTTATACAACTATTACTCAGCCATAAAAAAGAATGAAATCTCATTTGTGACAACACAGATGGACCTAGAGAGTATTATGCTAAATAAGTCAGACAAAGAAAGACAAATACCATATGATCTCACTTACATGTGGAACCAAAGAACCCCACAGATACAGAAAAGACATGGTTGCAAAATGGGAGGGGGTTGGGGGACTAAGAGAAAAAGGTGAAGAGATTAAAAAGTATAAATTGGTAGTTACAAAATAGTCATGGAATGTAAAGTAAGGCCTAAAGAATATAGTCAATAATATGGTAAGAATTATGTATAGTGCCACGTGGGTACTAGACTAAATGAGGGGATCACTTTGTAAGTATAAATGTTTAACCCTATGCTGTTCACCTGAAATTAATATAAAATAATACTGAATGTCAACTATAATTGAAAAATAAAAATAATTTAAAAAGAACAAATGCTTCATGTCTCATAAATGTACACACTGTTTGTAGTTTGGTGATCTAATAGAAAGCAAAACAGATGAGAAATAAAAAGATTTAAAACTAATGTTTCACTTTCCATTTATTATCTTAGGATTTTTTGGAATATTTTTCATCATGTGCATATAAAAATTTTATTTTAAAATTAACAACAGAAATCAATTAAATTCAATGATTTTTTGAGCATATACTATAAAATGAATGAACATTTCAATGCACTCAGAAATAAATGATGATGAATGCAAATCTTAACCTGGAGAAGCTCATGACTAGAATAGGGGAACTGGTTATTATATAAATTATATAAATAATCTTTAAATGATATTCAAAAACCTATTACCGGTATTCCAAGAAAAAAACAACAACAGAAAAACAAGGTATTCCAAAGAAATCCATATGTCCTTTATTTTTCTAAACTTATATATACCCATTGGCAGAGCATTTGGGCAGCCATAATAATGATTGCGTTTTCTTTTTCTTTTTTTTTAAATTAAAGTTTGTTGAGGTGACAATTGTTAGCAAAGTTACATAGATTTCAGGTGTACAATTCTGTAATACATCATCTATATATCACATTGTGAGCTCACCACCCAGAGTCAGTTCTCCTTCCATCACCATATATTTGACCCCCTTTACCCTCTTCTACCACCCCCCTGCCCCTCTTACCCTCTGGTAACCACTAAACTATTGTCTGTGTCTATGAGTTTCTGTTTCTTCATTTGTTTGTCTTGTTCCTTTGTTGTTTTCAGTTTTATATACCCATTATCAGTGAAATACTATGGTTATCTACTCTTTCTGTCTGACTCGTTTCGCTTAGCATTATAATCTCAAGATCCATCCCTGTTGTCGCAAGTGGTACTATTTCATCTTTTCTTATCCAGTCCTCTTTGCAGGTACATGTGTTTCTGTGACTCAGTTTTCTGCATGATACAGACAGATTGGTAATCAGTGCATTGGATGTGAAAGGTACTCATTTAGGCGTACCGTTATTTTGAACTGCTCAGTTTATCAATCATAAGTCTAGTATTGATATAACCAAACACTGGAGTAAGTGGCGTTTATGAGAGGTATTCACACTTTTTTAAGGACATAAATAGTGTTTTTTTCCATCAAAAGGAAAAGTGTTTACAACTGAAAACAGGCTTTCTGGCTATTATTGGGAAATGGTGTTTATTCATGCAGACGATTTGAATTCAAGAATTGACAGAGTTCGAGGTTTCGTTCCTTGTGGTTCTTGCCTGTCCACTCAATGGTAAGTGCAAACAGCACTGCAGGACCAAGGAGCTGGTCCCCTGGGCGCCAGGGAACACTTCTCTGCTGGGCACTGTAGTTACGATCTGATCTACATCTGTGTCTGCTGTCACTTCATCACGTAAAGTCTCCTCTTACCATAAAAGGTTTTGTGAATTTCACAGCAAAGTCATGATCATGTTGTTGTGTTTTTAAATGCAAGATGACATTTCCATTCTTCTTGATCAAATACTGACATCTCCCCTTGAGCCTTCTAAAGCTCCCTTTCCCATAAATATCCTACTCCTCCTTAAATGGAGTTAAAGCTCATTTATTTTTTATTAAAAATCACTGCAATTTATTTTTCTATTAAAAATCACTGCATCTAACCAAGGATGAAAAGTATGCCAACCAAATGTGTACATCATCTCATCCAAAAGAAAAAAAAAGACTTTGCAGGAAAACGGCCTAAAGTATTACCAAATTCTTAACGTTAACAAGTTTGATATCTACTCTGCAAAGCCCTATATTGTTCAAACAATACCGATGTTTTTTCAGTTATAGTGTTTATCATATTATAAATTAGGCAATGTTGAAATGCTTTATGTTGCCAAAATATATTTTCAGATCATGCAGTGATCTTATAATCACTCAAAGCACAAATCAATCACATTCATATAAAACAAAACTCTAAAAAGTGGTACATTCTCTTGTCAGCGAGTAATTGGTTGACTAAATTAAATCAGCTGTAAACTACTTCGTGTGCATAGAACATTTTTCAATTCATTGAATTGGGAGACAGAAAAAAAACAGTCCAACTCAAATACAGACTATAACATCCTTTTTAGAAAAAGTTTATCATACATTATAGCTTTGAAAATTTTTAAGAAAAAGTAAAGGACATTTATTCAAAACTATATTGTATGATAAACGTTTTCTAAAAATGAAGTTATATTCTGTATTTATATATATATGTGTGTATATATATGTGTGTGTGTATATGTGTATATGTGTGTGTGTATATATGCATATCTATATATGAGAGAGAGAGAGAGAGAGAGAGAGAGATTGAGATTGAGATTTAAGAAACTGGCTCAAGGGATGGGGGTGGCAGTCAAGTCCAAAGCAGGCTGGAGGGCTGAAGACCCACAAAAATGTTAATATTGCAGCTTGAGTTTGAAGGCAGCCTGGAGGCAGAATTCCTTCTTCCTCAGGGAACTACAATCTTTCTCTTAAGGCCTCCAACTGATTTTAAAGGGTAATCAAAGTGTATTGGCTTAAACTGTAATTTCACCTAAAAAATACCTTCACCACAACATCCAGACTGATGTTTGACCACACATCTGGGTACCATGGCCCAGTCAATTTGACATATAAAATTAACTTCTACTTATAGAAGTATATTTGTGTCCAATTTTCATTTTCTATATGAAATATTCTCCTGGTAAGTATTAATAGATTTTGATACATTTTGTGGACATTTATCTACGTTTTCCCTCATAGACTATTTTTTTTTCCTTTAATTAATCATTCAGTGAGTTGGGTTTTCTTAGGCCCCATATTTGTAACTGGCTTCTGCAGAAATGGAAAGATGGGGCAATGTATAACCATAAATCTTTCTCCTTCTCTGCTACTCCAGAGACAGAGAACATCTTTCCAATATGGCTCACCGTGGGAATCCCTGTGAAACCTGTTCTCTGCTTCCCACAAACAGAATATGTGAAAGAGTGCTTTTCCTAGCATCCTTGTAGTCTCCATTGTCCTCAACCCTTGTTAAAATTGAACATACCAATTTTGCATTTTAGAGTGTGTCTCTCACCTTGGATTTCTAATATCACCATTACTTCCTCTCCCTCAACTGTCTGCAGTCTCTTTCATTGAACAAAACTCATATGCATGTGAAATAAATAGCAATGAGACATAGAACAATAAGTGGTCTAATTAGATGAACTTCTTGAAAGGACAGGGGAGGGATTTGGAGATGATTTCTCAATGAATAGATATTGAAAATTCAAGGGGAGAATCTTTGTGTGCCAGTAAAAGAGATTATACTGAGCCAGGAAGTTAAATACTTGAAGGTTATGGGAATCATTGTGTTTCCTGATGCAGTCATAATCAATGTAAATAATTGAGGTGTTTACACATTCAAGTAACTTTACTTCTCCTACCCAGAATTCATAGCTGTAGAATGAAGTAATAGAAGAAAACAGGTATATTTTCTCATAATAGTGTGAATACATGGACTTGAATTTTACCATATGGAGAGCTTGTACATTTTTTGCTCTTTAGCACTGGCTAAAACCAATGTCAACAAATGTTATCCAAAATTACCTTTCAAATATAATTTTAAAGTTATGAATATATTCCTTCCTTGAACCATGCATGGGTAGAAATATGTAATGATAACCAGAAATATGTGGACAGATTCAGGTAAAATAAAATACTTTCCAAGATTTTTAAATGGATTCAGGACATGACTTCTTTTACTTACATGTTTGCAAATAATCAGATAGCTTTATTTGAAAATATTCTTCATTTTCAGATTCTTACAATTTCACTAGCTGCATCAAAATTGAGAGGAATGTGGTATTTGCAATCCTTTATTAAAATCTAATCGTAAGACATTCTTGGCCTACTTTTAAAATTAAAAGTTTTTATAGTTTAGTGAAATTCAGCTAAATTTTTAGCAATTTCTCTCTTTACTGGAAACTTTTCTTATTTACAATTGAGCCATCATCATATCCTAGTTCATGTAAGTTAAAGAATTTTAATAATATAACCCTTAAATCCTGCTGCTTATATTTCAAGAAAATCAAAGTGAACTGGGACAGCATAGATAATATATAGTAATTCACAGATACACTAATAAGAGGATCTATTCTAATTAAAATACAATCAGAATTAATGAACTTCTTATCTTAGAAACAAGTACCATCTCCTTTGCTTCCTTGTGCTTCTACCACCACCAAAAAGCATTCAAAGATTACATTTCAGATGATGATGTTTTCAGCAATAGATACGTGGAATTAAGAAAGATTGCCTCATAGAAGTGTGAAAAGAACATTCACTGAGTTTGTATAAGCCTGTCACTAACTAGTTAATCCTGATACTAACTAGTTGGTTGACTTTAGAAACTTCAGAATTTTATAAAATCCTCAAGGCCTTTGCTTTTCATTTTATTTAGACTAAAATCAATTTTAGTCTTGAAATAATACCACCGGGACTTTCTGGTTATATTATTAAACAGTATACCCAGTTTAACAATGTTAAAATATTAACTTGAAATAATAAATTATTTTTATCCATCATGATGATATAATTAAGAAATTTTAAGTCTCTTCAAAGCCAGTATTCTCCATATATATGATAAGAGAGACAAAAATATTAATAGACTTTAACCAACAGTTGCTTTAACTTCCATTTATCCATAGAGAGTAAACTCTAAAATATCTAAGAGTAGATGTGGGTTTAGATTAAGTGTGGGTGTAGAGGGAATTGGATGGTTAAGATTAGTGTAGTGGAAACTCGCGGTGCTCAGTGCAGGTTCCTCAGATCCCTTGTATCTTTTCTATGTGATACTTGCCTAACTTTACAGTGTGTTTGACTTTATAGGCAAGCCCTAGGCTGCAACTATTCGTGATACTGCCCAACAGGTACTGGAGCAGATTGTTTTACACAAGCACAGAGAGCAGAGGCAACTCACAGTCATCCCTTACTCGCTAAATGATGAATGCAAGAGTAAGCCCAGCTCCTGTTTCTAGAGCCAGAAAAAAAAAAAAGAAAATGTCTGGTGCAATTTATGGCTGAGTCTGGGACATTGCCTGAAACTACACCTCTTGGTTGATTTGTTCCCTACCCTCTTCTCCTACCTCCACTTCCTTCCTGGTTTTGATTAGAAGTGTTTCCTTAATTTATTACATACAAGTGAATTCTAACCTAAGGATCTGCTACTGGGGAACATAGTTTTAGAGAGCTAACTTTTAAAAAGAGAAAAAGCAGCACATGGAGAAGATTGAATGAAGATGACCATTTAAGTTCTATCTTTGTATATTATTTTAGAAAACCACCTATTTTTCTGTCTTACTTTCATTAAAACCACCCAAGATCTTAACACATATTATTTAATGTTAAAATACAGAACACAATGCTCTTTATAATATGGCCTTAAACCACCTTTATATTTGTATCCATTGCAATAATTAATTCTAAGTATAACTTATGTCCTAGCCATTGTCAGCTTCTCTTCTCCCATGCCCTAAATTATGCTACTTCTGTCTTAATTCCTTTTTTCACTTTTTTGCCCATCAGTTAAAATGAATATATATTTTGAACTTGAAACCAAAGGTGATATATAATTGCTAATTTCTTATAGAATTTGAGAGTAAGATGATAATATTTCAAATTTAATTATGGAATAAAAGATTTGGTAAATAAATAATTTCAACATTAATAGTAGTGAAAACTCGGCAATAACAGCAAAATATAAGGTTAAGGGTATTTATGAAGTTATAGTTTAAATGTTAGTTAAAAATTAGTATAGCATTAGAAAAAATACAATGGTAGAGAACATAATGAGATGACCTATTTAAAATTATGAATTAAAAACTTAAAGTCAGATAAGTATAAATGTATAAAGAAGAAAGAACCCATAGATTAGAAATATCAGGATTGAAAGGACAATTCCACCATAGATTTTTTTTTTTTTAAACATTAAAAGAATAATAAGAATTCCCTTTTCTGGGAATGCTGGATTAAGATTCTCTTGGATAACTCCCTGCATAAAACAACTATCATCCATGGACAAACTACAACTGCAACTTCCTAAAAAGTACTCAAGTGTGGAGAGAAGCAGACAGATGCTGGTAAAGACAGTTAAAGGGGGCTGAATTAAATAAGACCTGCCATTGTGGCATTTCGCCCATGCACTCAGTGTGTAGACAGAAGGTAGTAGGGTATAAGTGGGAAAAAAAAAATGATTTTCTGATTTAGAAAACCAAAGCCTAGAAAACCATGAGTACTGGAAATGATGGGGAAATGTCATAAAGGAAAAAGCTAAAAAAGGAATACCTAAATCCTATCTACCCATAGGTCTTACTGACTCCTCATGCCTCCCATGTAGCAATGGTTGACTTACTCGACCAGGCCAATACCACTGAGTGGGGCTCATTGTGGCCTAGTATCCTTTCCTTACCTTTCTTATTAATACTTGGTGAAGGTCTGTGGAAAGAGATTATGAGTGAGTTCAAACTATTTTTGTGTTTAGAGTTCCCAAGGACTCTAGACTTTAAGAAAGACCTAACTTGACTGTAAGCACTTTATTACAACAATATATAATTGATGTTGACCCAACTGGATGGTGGCCAGTGCCTCTGACTCCCATGCATTGTTCCTGGTGAACCAGTCCTCGTATCTTGGCTCTCATGAAAGTGTCCCTACTTAGGGTCAGACTCTTGGTTTCCCTTAGCTCTCTGATGGGCTCAAGAAAATTATTCAGATTTCTGACCCTGTGAAGGTCAGAGAAATGTTCTTTCAAGCTTTCTACCTCTAGGGCAGAAATGGAACCAAATTAAACAATACATATAAGAAGGATAGAACATAATGGCTAATAAATGCAATACATCATAACAGATAATAAAGAGCAGTCATACAATTATCGGAATAGATGCAGTAAAAACATTTGCACAAATTAAGACTTATTCATAATACAAACTTATAACAAACTATAAATAGAAAGAAATCTCCTTAATCTGCTTAAGAGTTATCTGCAAATGAACTACCGCAAAGATTATGCTAATTGTGAATGATTGAAGTCTTTCCCTCTGAGATTGGGAGACAAGAATGCCTGCTGTCACTGCTTCTATTCAGGGTTTCATTTAAGTGTCTAATCAGAGCAATAAAAAAAGGGAACCATAAGACATATGGGTTGGAAAGAAAGAAAACTGTTATTATTCACAGATAAAGTGATTGTATATGAGAAAAATAAGAGTCTAAAAATAATTTTTAGAAATAAGATATGAATTTATCAGTACTGCTAGATACAAGGTCAAAATATTAAAACAGGCAATGACTTTTTAAACCATTGGGTTGGTAAAAGAATCAAAACCCACCAAAGACCTAGAAAATAAATCTAATTGCTAATTTCAGAATGAATAATACAAAATATTATTAAAAGGAAATTTGAAAAGCTTAAATAAAGGGAGGAATAAGAGTTCTTAAGGATTTAAAGAATTAATAATTATATTACATCGTCTTCTCAAAATTATCCATAGAATAAATCCATTACCAATCAAAATAACATCAGATTTTTTTACTGAAGTTGAAAAGTTTATTAAATCTCATATACGAATGAAAATAGCCAAGAGAATCTTTTAAAAAACTTAAGCAGTAACACAATTAGATAAAACCATAGTATAAGGTTAGGAAAATCAGTTAGTCAGACAAGTTAGAGAGCAACAGACATGGTAAATTTCATTATGGTAAAGGTTGTACTGCAAAGCATTGGGTAAAGATTGGAATTTTCAATAAGAGGTATTGGATAAAATGGATTTCCATGTGGAAATAATATATTTTGATGACTATCTCACAGTGTTTACAAAGCTAAATGATAAATTTTTTAGTAGAAAATAGAACAATATCATCATGTTCTTGGGGTAAGAAACATTTGTGAAATTAAACACAAAAACTATTAACTTTAAGGGGAATAAATGATGATTAGATTACATTAAAATTAAGAACTCCTGTTAATGAAAATAACCATTATAAGATTGTAAAAGTAAGCCAGAGATGAGGAGAAGGCATTAGCAACACATATATTTAAAAAGATACTTGCATTAAGAATGATGAAGAGTTCTAAATCAATAAGAAAAAGACAAACAGCTCAATTAAAATTGGCAAAAAACTTGAGAAGATATGTACAGTAATACCTTGGTTTGCAAGCATAATTCATTCTGGAAACAAATTACTCGTATTGCAAGACATCATTTGTTTACTAAGTTAAAATGTATTAGAAGTGTTTGCTAGTCTTGTGGAACACTCACAAACCAAGCTACTCACAATCCAAGGTTTCACTGTGTGTGTGTGTGTATATATATATATATATATATGCAAATATCCAGTAAACATTTGAAATTGTACTGAATTGTATTAGTCATAATAAATTGTCAATTAAAAGGACAGTGAGATATCACTACATATTCATTAAAAAGGCTAAAATATAAAAGACTAAAAATACCAAGATTTGGTGAAGATATTAAACAACTGAAATTCTCATACACTAGTGGTAAGTTGGTACCAGCATTTTATAAAAATGTATTTTATAAACCTAAGCAGACAAATACTTCATTATTCAACAATTCCACACCTTCATATATACCCACAAGAAATGTACTAGAAATTTCTAGGAGTTCAATTGGTAATAGCCAATAATTAAGGACAACCCAGACATGCTTCTAAGTATAATGTTTTCCTATAATGTATCACAGTTAAAGTTCTCTGGAGGAAGATTCTGAGATGGTGCTTGGATTGCAAGATATTTATTAGAGATCACTACCTGTTAAAGAAGGGAAAGAAGGTACTAACTGAACAGTGAGAAGTGGAACTTTGAGGCAGAAGGTCTGAAACAGGTGAGAATCTTGGGCATGAAGATAGCTCATCAGAGTTGTCTAAACTGGATTGAAAACAGTGGGGACTATGGAATTTCTGTTACACTCAGTAAGCGGAAGTGAACTGTCCCAGGAAGTGCATAACTTAAGCAAGGAAAATCTCTGTAACAGAAACAGATCGTGTAGAAGGTGACAACTGGAGACCAATGGCTGATGATGCTCTTTATAGCTGGGTAGCAAGTCTTCCTTGAAAGAAGAGCTAAGCAGCCCATCTCGACATCAGTAATTAATGGAATACTGTATCTCGGATGATAATGAATATATTATTGTAATATGAAATATGAACAAATCTCACAAACATCATGTTAGGTGAGGAAAAGATGACATAATTCTACCTATTTAAAGTTCAAAAACAGTGAAAGCTAAACTTGATTTTCAAAGCTAGTATAGGGTTACCTAAGGGGCACAATTAGTGATTAGGGGGCCAAGACGCTTCTGGGGTGAGGATGATTTTATATGTATTGATTGACTACATAGTACAGGAGTGTGCTCACTTTGTTGAAATTAATTTAACATGACCCTTAGGATTTGTTCATGTTTCTGTATTCATATTATGTGCTAGGAGAAGGCAAATAAAAGTGATGGATAATTAAGCTCCCTCCCTTCCCCCCCCACAAAGCAACAACTTTCAAAATGGAAACAAGTAATGAAAAGAGACATAGACAGAAACCTACTGATCATAGAGATTTTAAGACACTTCTTACAAATAAGTGAATAAAATATTAGTAAATGTAAATGGTCTGAAAAAAATCAAAAGTATGTAGTATATATATTTATATATAAACTATGATGAAAATATACTTTTTCAAATGCTTACGGAATGTTTATTAGGAACTTCCCATATATTATACCACACACAAGAAACACATCTCAATAGCTCCCAAAGAATCAAAGTAAAAGGAAAAGCCTTCTCTGAGAACAGTGAAATAAAGAATACTAATAAAATACCAGAAATGAAAAGCCCCTTCCACTGAGGAATAAAAATGACCCTTTGAATCAAAAGGGAAATACAAAGTAAATTTGGAGATTTTCTTGAAAACAAAATGAAAATAAAATATATCAAAATTAATGAGCTACAGCTATGAAATGCAGGTAAAAATTTCCCAACTCTTTTACACATACACCAAGGCTCATCAGATCTGTGATGAATTGAGTCAGCCTATTTTTTTCCTCCTAGAAGATTCTTCCTTCCATTTCTTCCTATTGGAATCCTACTTTTCCCTTAGATCCATCAAAAATAAACTCTTTCCTTAAACAGCCAGCCCTCTTTGTTCCCTAAAACCAAATATAATCATGGCTTGCTTCATAGAGAAGATGTAAATGAATTAATTTAAATTTTGTTTGATTTCAAAGATTTGAGCAGGCATTGGGATGTATTTATACATCTTTGTAGATACTTTTATATTCTACTGTTCCTTATATTTTTTTGTCAACTTTTATTAATCCCCAATTTAAGACAGAAGCTAGACCAAATTTTATACATTTTTAAATATATCGACCACTTTGCTTTGCTTTGTTAATAGATGGTACTTAATAAATACAGGGGGTGACAAAAAAAATGTTTACATGTGGACACTTTGTTCAACATTGCTCCAACAGTAGTTCGCCATAATCAGAAGTGTCTGGACGCTGATGGTAACCACTTTGAACACCTCTTGTAATTGCAGAAGTCAAACGTGACTTGTATTCGTCTTTTGTTACTAGTAAATATTGAGTATTACAATTTTTAATAGTTTTTTTTTTTCCTTTCTTAAAATGTGTATACATTTTCTTGGTACCCTCTGTATTCTAAACTAAATAAAAATTGCCTAACATTTACTTGTCCATTTTACTTATCCAGTCTTTATTTTTTTCATCAAATATGGCTCTTAAGGTTTTTTTTTTAAAGAATTTATTGGGGAATTGGGGGAGGGGAACAGTGTTGGGAAACCGGGGAAGGGGAACAGACAAGTTGCTGTCCTTTTGTTCTTCAGTCTAGTTGTGGAGGACGTTGCTTCACTGGACCATGTTGGTATTGTCATTGTGCTCTTCTCAGGCAAAGCAGATCGGTTGCCAGCCTCTGGACGGTTGCTCACAGTGGCTCTTGGCCACTCACGCTGGTTGCCGGCCACTCACTGTAGCCCATGGCAGCCCACTGCATCAGGGGCTGCAGCTATGCCCTCCTGGGGACTCACAGCAGCCCAGCTCCAGGTGGAGCTGTTGTTCACCATCTTAGCTGTAGAGGGCGGTGTCATTGGCCCTCATATGTGGGATCCCAACCAGGGCCCTACTGCTTAGAGCTGTCCTCCCAGGCCAGCTCTTAACCAACACACCACTCAGCCGGCCCATAAGTAGTTTTAATATATACAATTATAATTACGACTGTGTCATTTGCATTTCATTCACAACTTTATGAACTCAAATTCAGTGACATACAACTACGCACATTCTTACTCAAGAGGAATTTTCAGTTCTGAATCCATATTTCTTAATTAGTCATTTTGGTAAATCTCAATATTTTCGATGGAAGCAACTCACATATCTTTCTCCTGGTGTCTCTATATGAACAATAATCATTGGCAGCAATTAAGCAAAATAATCTTTGATGAGCATATTTTAGTTCACTTATGAGTTTCTCTATTGCTTATTTTATCTCTTAGTAATAGACTGATAACTTTTAATGTTATCTACCATTCTTTTTTATAGTAGAAGCTCGAGTTGGTACAGGATGAATATTCCCAAGTGCTTTGATAATTAGAGTAGTGTTTCTGGTGGGTACATGAAAACTACAAGTATAAAATCTAATATGTCAGCATGCCAAAAAAATAAATGGTGGCAGCATTCCAGAAAGGATTAAATTCATTGAATAGTTGTTAATAAGGTTTTCACTCAGGGGTCATTCATCTTTCTCATTTTGTTCCTCTGTTAGCAACTCCAAAAACAGGTCTCCCTAATGAATTGTTGAATCAGACAAGATAAAATAATATAAATGAACATACAAAAATTCCATTAAATGATACAATCCTAAAGACTTTTATGAACTCACTTATTATGTAAAATAACTTCAGCTAGCCAAAGAAAATAGAAACAATGAGGTGAATAAATACCAACCATAACACAAGAATTATAAGGACATATTAGTTACATATAAATATGGTCTTAGCGAAGGTGTGGTTTAAAAATCTGGTTGAGATTGCAAATGTAGAGGAAAGCAGGGAAAAAAAATGGTCATTTCATGTCACCAAATGTAAGAAGTAATTTTTACAATGAAGGGAGCTGACTTTCTTATTTCACGCAAATTAATCACATTATTCACAAGTTAGACTTTTGTAAGGAACACATTTATATTGCGATACTAGTTTTGATAGATGCTTCCCAGAGCCAAGTCAGAAAATTATACAAACGTGCGATCTTCTATAAAAATTCATGCATTCCCTCCTTTTTTCCCCCCACAGCAAACATATACTAGAGGCAAAAACTAATAAAAAATCAGATAATAACAGTGCCACTAGAAAAATAAGGATGCTAAGTTCATTAAGTTAGAGAAATAACTTTATAATTTTAGAGATCCTTTTGTCTTTTCTATTACCAATATCAATAAGAATTGTCTCTTCATAAAATTCTGATTTGTCAAGTGACAGCTATTCGTATTTTTATCATTTACTCAAATATATGCTAATGTGCCACTGATCTATTGAATGAATCTTTTTATAATCTCAAAATGATGAGTTAGGCATCATTTACTATTAAGGAGTATGGCCTTTAGGGTTATATGCTCCTGTGTTTAAGTTATTTCCCTGACCGGCTGTGTTGCCTCTGAAAATTTACTACTTTGAACTTAAGTTTTCTCATATATAAAATTGTCTAACAACAGCTATCTTACAGTGTTAGTCTGAGAATTAAATAAGATGATAAAAGGCCTTGCGGAATGTCTAGCAAATATAACTGTACAATAAGCAGGAACTGTTATTAATAGTATAATAATACTAACACTACCGTTATTACAAAATATTGTATCTGACACAATGTCTCCTTTAGACTTTTCTGAAATTGTCTTTCATCATGTTCTGTGGTTCTTTTCTAAATTTTGGTGAAGCCCAGTGTGCTGGGGTTATAACCTACAACAACAATCTAGTAGAGAACAGCCTCTACTCAGCACTTGGAGATAAACTTCTCTCTTCTTTGCAATGGTAAACTAAGGGTCTTTGAAGTTTATGAAATTAGAGATCATTTCAAAGTCTACCTAGTAAAAAGAAATTGATTCTCACTGAAAACATCTTCAATTATAGGGTAGAGTTATATAAAATGGCAAAGTGCAAAAGGTGAGTTTAGCAAGTATTTGATAAATGAGTGAGTAAATTGAGTGAGTGATCTAAGATATACTGTTTTTAATACTCCTCTCTTCATAACTGCATTGGACCATAAAGTGTTCTGCTTTCTAGTGATGGGTTCGGACTAATACTTGTAGACTCCAAATGTGTCACGATATTAATTAAAAATAGATATCAGATGTCAAACCCACCAATTAACTACACCTCAAACAGTTTACTATTCTCTTTCTATGTTGTTCGATATAATTACATATTTACATAAGAATTAAAGAAAAACAGTGTTGTTCGTTTTTTCATTTAAAATAATTTCTCTGTGACTCATTATTCCCATCTGAGAAAGGAGTCTAACAATAGCTTTGCCTTATAGGTTTTGGGGAGGATTATTCCTGTTAATATGATTCATTCTTTGGTCAATGTCTCACACATAGAAGCATATAGAACTTTTTGAGGCTGTTTTTACAAATATAAAACATCATCTAATATTTTTTAACCATTATATTGGATTCCTCAGAATGTGTGTCTCTGTGGTTTTACTCAAATAAAAGCTAATGGAGGAGTGTTCACATTTATTTCAACTTTTAAAAATTACTTCAAATCTCTCTGTCACTATCATTTTTGTGAAAATTGCTTTGAATACATATATAGATATAGATGATACATAGATATATGATACATAGATATATAGATATATAGATGTAGATATAGATACAGATATAGATATATAGACAAAAATATGTGGAATTTTAATAGGTATTGTTAAATAGCTTTCCAGCATGCCTATAACTATTTATACTACAACATTTATACTAAATGTTACCTACATTGAATATACTTGAACTTTCAATATTTTGTCATGCTGACTGGCAAATGAGGGTATTTCTTATTTTAGTTGTGAGTTCCTTGATTGCCAGCAAAACTATACATGCTTTCATCTATTATCAACAATTAAAATGCCCTATTCACTAAATTGACACTTCTTATTGTTTACTTCATTTTTTATTCTGATGTACTTTTTTTCTTTTTGACTTGTTATAAATATTTGAAATACGTTTTACTCAATTTTTGATTTTTAACTTTCTAGATAATATTTATTTTGCAGTCAGAAATTTACAATCCATCAATGCTTTTGTTTCACTCTTTATATTGTGTCTAAGATGACAATGACTAGTAAATGTTATAAACATATTTTCCTACAGTGCTTCTCATAAAGTATTTTTGTCTGTTTTTCCTTAAATTCATTAGGAACTTAATTTATTTTGGTGAATAATATTTCACAGATTTATATATTTTATTTTTCAAATAGCCAATTATCTCAAAATAATTTATTGACCTGTTCATTCTCTAATATCTCAAAATGACAGTTATAATTAATTCTCACATTGAACTTTTTCTGAGCCCCCTGTTTTATAACTTTTACAAAATTATCTTGGCAATCTCCCATTTTTTCCTTGATCTGAGTTTTACAGTCAGTTCATCAGGTTACATGAAAACACTGTGCCAATTTCTTAATAGCATTGTACCAGATTTACACATGAATGAAGGGAGAAAAGACAAATTACAATACTGAAGATTTCTATACAGAAACACTGTGTTTTTCTATTCAATCGGAACTTCTACTCATTAGAACAGTTTTATATTTATATATTATTATTAAATATAATATATATTATATATATTTATATATTATTTATATATGGGACTTGTACATTGTGGTTAGTTCTATTCCAATTTATTTTATAATTTTGCTGTTATATTACATCACTAATTCTCTTTTATTTTGCTGGTGTATAATAACAATAGTAAATTAATTTTTATGTTAATCTTATTCTGCTCATATTGTTAAATTTTCTAATTCTAATATTTCTCAATTGATTTTATTGTATTTTCTAGATTATCACATTTCCTGTAAATAATAAAAAAATTGTCTCTTTTAGTGTTTATGCATTTATTTTTCTTCCATAGTATTTCATTTATTAGAAATTTAGTGGCTTTTTATTATTTAACAGCATTAGTTAGGACTGTTATCTTGCCTCTGTTATTAAATTTTGATTGCTTTTAATATTTTTTCACTGAGTTTTATTGAAAATCTCTCTCCCTCTCTCTCTTTTCTCTTTTTCAAGCAAATACACAAAAACACATCAGAAATGGATGTTCACAAATATATTGTTCACAAATATATTTGAGATCAATACATTTTTTAAAATATATTTATTAATATTATCACTTCAATATTATTTATAATGTTGAATAATTTTGTAAGTGAAAGACATGAATGGGAAACACACTTGGCTATAATAAATTAGTATTTTAACACATCAATATACTAATTTTAATATTTTTATAAGTTTTTTTTTTAGTTAAATTTATTGGGGTGACATTCACTGGTAAAATTATTATGTTTCAGGTGTATATTTCAATAATCATCTATATATTGCAATATGTGTTCATCACCCAGAGTCAGTTCTCCTTTCATCACCATGCATTTGACCCCCTTTACACTTCTCTACTATCTCCTTCCCACATTTACTATCTGGTAACCACTAAACTGTTGCTTGTGTCTATGAATTTTTTTCTTTCTTTGTCTTGTTCATTTGTTGCTTTCAGTTTTATATCCCACATATACTTCTTGACTTTTTCTGTCTCCTTATTTCGCTTAGCAAGATAATCTCAAGATCCATCCATGTCGTCATAAATGGCAGTATTTCATCTTTGCATATGGCCAAGTGATATTCCATTGTGTATATGTACCACATCTTCTTTAGCCAATCATCTATCGAAAGACACTTTGGTTTCCATGTCTTGGCCACTGTGACTAATGCTGCAATGAACATAGAGGTACACATATCTTTATGGATAAATGTTTTCAGATTTTTTGGGTTGATACACAGAAAAGGATTGAGGGGTTATAGGGTACTTCAATTCTTAATATTTTGAGGAACCTCCAGACTATTTCCTATAGTGATTGTACCAATTTACATTCCCAACAGCAGTGTATAAGGGTTTGTTTTTCTCCACAGCCTCTCCAGCACTTGTTATTATTTGTCTTGTTGATAATAGTCACTGTAATAGGTGTGAGGTAGCATGTCATTGTATTTTTGATTTGCATTTCCATAATATCTAATGATGTTGAGCATTTTTTTCATATATCTTGGCCATTTATTTGTATGTCTTCTTTGTTTTCTACTTAAAAATTTTTCTTAGAGCAAATATTTACATAGTTTTCTTAATTAGTTTCAGGTATACAAAATGTATGTCTTCTTGGGAGAAGTATCTGTTCAGGTCCTCTGCCCATTTTTTAATTCGTTATTTTTTTTTTGAATGAAATCACAAAAGACCCTGAATATCCAAAGCAATCCTAAGAAAAAAACAAGGCTGGAGGTATCACACTCCTTGACTTCAATTTATACCTCAAAGCAACAATAATCAATCCAGCATGATATTGGCAGAAAAACAGACACACAGACCAATGGAATAGAATTGGGAACTCAGAAATAAACCCACATACAAATGGGCAGATAATTTTTGACAAAGAAGCCAAAAAACATACAATGGAGAAAAGAAGTCCTCTTCACTAAATTGTGCTGAGAGAACTGGAAAGCCATGTGCAAAAAGAAATGAAACTGGACTGCTATATGTCACCATGTACTAAAATTAACTCAAAATGGATCAAAGACCTAAACATGAGACCTGAAACAATAAACCACATAGAGGAAAACATAGGTACTAAACTTATGGACCTTGGGATCAAAGAGGATTTTATGAATTTGATCTCAAAGGCAAGGGAAGTTAATGCCAAAATAAATGAGTGGGACTATATCAAACTAAAAAGCTTCTGCACAGAAAAAGAAACCATCCACAAAACAAAGAGGCAACCAACCAAATAGGAGAAGATTTTTGCAAACAATGCCTCCGACAAAGGGATGCCATCCAAAATATATAAAGAACTTGTAGAACTCAACAACAAATAATATTTTATTTAAGGTGTATACCTCCACATGGATATATGAGATTTACATATGGGTGTTGAATTTATTTTGTTTTTTTGATTGTTTGCTTGATTTAAAATTTTGAGTGTTCTCTTTTTGTTTTCTATTTTTATGTTGCCCTTATCTAGTTTTGATAGTGGGATATTATATCAGTCTCATAAATTGAATAGATTTGTATTCCCTTTTGTGATCTGAAATAATTTTATGTAATTTGAAAATTATCTGTTCCCAATAATTAGACACTAAGCACTTGTCCAACCATGTGGTCCTGGTGTCTAATTTAAGTATAAACCCCTGATTCCCTTCTTACATTGTTACAGATTCTTCAGTTTGGGGAGAGGAGGCAAATATTTAGAATTTCTATAAACAGAATATTATCCATGTTGTCTAGAATAAAAATTTATTAGAGTTAACTCCTAAAAGAAAATATAGGGAGTACATTTGCAGACATTACCCGGAGCAATATTTTTACTGATACATCCCTACGAGCAAGGGAAGTAAAGGAAAAAATGAACATATGGGATTATATCAGACTTAAAAGTTTTTTCACAACAAAGGAAACCATTAATAAAACAAAAAGGAAGCCTACTGAATGGGAGAATATATTTGCCAACGATATATCTGATAAGGGGTTAATATCCAAAATTTATAAAACACTCATGAAACTCAACACCAAAAAAACAAACAACCCAATTAAAAAATGGGCAGAAGATATGAAGAGACATTTCTCTAAAGAGGACATACAGATGGCCAACAGGCATATGAAAAAAAGTTCAACCTCACTGGTCATTAGGGAAATGCAAATAAAAACCACCATGAGATACCACCTCACCCCAGTCAGAATGGCTATCATCAACAAATCAACAAACAACAAGTGCTGGTGGGGCTGTGGGGAAAAGGGGACCCTGCTGCACTGTTGGTGGGACTGCAGATTGGTGCAGCCACTATGGAAGTCAGTATGGAGGTATCTCAAAGAACTGGAAATAGAGCTACCGTTTGACCCAGCAATTCCACTCCTAGGTATTTATCCTGAAAAAACCAAGACACTTATTCAAAAAAAGTTATGCACCCCTATGTTTATAGCAGCACAATTTACAATAGCTAAGACTTGGAAACAACCAAAATGCCCATCAGTAGATGACTGGCTTAAGAAACTGTGGTACATGTATACAATGGAGTACTACTCCGCTATAAAGAAGAATGAAATCGTGTCATTTGCAATGATATGGATGGACCTAGAGACTATAATGTTGAGTGAAATAAGTCAGTCAGAGAAGAACAAATACCATATGATCTCACTCATATGTGGAATCTGAAAAACTGTATGAATGAGCAAAGTAAACAGAAACTGTCTCATAGATATAGAGGAAAAATCAGGGTTGCTAATTGGGAGAGGAATGGGGATGAGGGAGAAGGGGAAGGGATTAGACAGCAAAAATAGGCAACTACAATATTGCTACTGGGATAGGAAAAACAGTTTGGGGAATATAATTAATAATGTTGTAAATATTCTGTGGAATGTCAGATGATCATAGGTCTTGTTAGGGAGACCATTTCATGGATGGAGTAGAGGTTTGATCACTGCACTGTATTACTAAAGTGGAGGTGGTATACCTACTGTAATTGAATATATATAGATAGTCACGGGATGTGGATTATACTGTGGAAGAGAGTCAGAGGAAGAGTAATAGATATATATGATATGGGGGGGAGTGGGGTGGTGTATTGGGGGTGGGGGGTTGTCACTTTGAGGGGTAAAATGTATAACTATTGCACTGTGTTGTACACCTGAAACTAACTAACTAACTAACTAACTAAATAAATAAATAAATAAATAAATAAATAAAAAGAAGGTGTTACGATGATGATGATGATGATGATGATGATGATGATGATGATGATGATAACAATAATAAAAAGAGCAGCTAGCAAAAAAAAAATTTGGGGGGGTTAAGATTTGAATAATAGCTTGTTTCTTTTTCTTATTTGAAACTCTCATTATTAAACCCTCTATGTGGGGATGGCCGAGTGGCTTAGTTGGTTAACAGCTCACTCAAGAGTGCAAGCTGAGCTCTGAGCATCAGCAGTTCAATGCCCAACCCTGAGCTGAGCTGAGCTGCCACTGAGCTGCCAACAGGTGGTAGGATGGCTCAGCTAAAAAAAAATTAAAAATAAATGTTTTTAAAACCTGAATTCAGCCAAATCTGGGTGTAGAAGGGGGGAGATGAGAAAGAAAAACTTTAGAATAATACCTGAGAAGATCCAAACATAATTATACATCTGTGCAAGCCTTATTTAGACTAGGGGAGGAAAGGGTGATCCAACAAAGCAAATTTGAAGGAGCTGTAAGGAAAAATAAATAAAATTACTTCTGCTCACCCACAACAGACTCCAGCTTGCTTCACTTCCAATAGCCAGCAGTATTATTAAAACCTTCAGGATATAACCCCTACCTCAGTAAAGAAAACCTTTCTTATGAAATTCATTTTATGTCCCATTGTCTAGCTTTTCCTTATTTGAGAATAGTTCCACCACTTTACCATCACATCACTGTACAGTATTTTTTCTAAAAGAAAGGAATCTTTTGAAATTAATTCAAACCTCTGTCTCTATTGAAACAGATAGTTATTTTTGATTGACACTTGAAGTCTAAAAATGGCTACTGTTCTCAATCTAAGTTCAATTCTATTCACCAACTCATAAAACACAACTTTTCTGCAGTTACATTCTCAGTATTTAGGTCTATACCGTGCTTTATAATAAATACTCGATAATATTTGACATATGTATTTTACACACACACACACACATAAACACACACACACATAATATAGTGATCCATATTAACTTTTTCAGATCTGATACATTGTTGCATCTTAAGTCATATTTAAGTTGGAATAAAACTGTGTTAAGTCTATATATCCTACCCTAATTCAATCATTCTGGAAGCAGAGAACTCCAAAGTTAGCTATTTTGATTTTATTACCCATTCTCAGAGAAACAGATGATGAAGATTGCCTTTTTACTTAATCTCTTTGTTATGTTGATGTATAAACAAAGTTAACCTAATTTTATATATATGTACACACACACACACACACACACACATTACACAAAGGTATTAAGACATTTTGAACAATAGGGATGGCACTTTAAACATCATTGTACCCTGTAGAAACCCATCACCTCTTTGCCAATAAGAACATGAGCTAATCAGAGCAATGCAGCAACCCAGTAACACGTATTTGTGAATTGTCTTTTATGACTTTACTACAGTTTTACTAACAGGAATAAATAACCTAATGTGCTACAATATGTTTTTTTTGTTTTCTGTTTCTTGTTTTTTAAATTCTTTTATTGTGAAATAAACTTTTTTAAAAACAATTAGTTTCAGGTACAAAACACAGTGCAATAGTTATATTTTTTTACCCCTCAAAGTGACAACCCCCCTCCCTCAATTCGCCACCCCATTCCTCCCCCCGATATCATACTATCTATTACAATTCCTTTGACTGCCTTTCACAGTATACTCCACATCCCGTGACTATCTATGCATTCAATTACATTGGCATACAATATTACACAACATCATTTGCAGGTGTACAGTGCAATGATCAAGCCTCTATTCCATCCATGAAGTGGTCTCCCTAACAAGACATGTGACCATCTGACACCCCACAAAATATTTACAACATTATTATATTCCCCGAACTGTCTTTCATATCCCTGTGGCAATATTGTAGTAACCTATTTATGCTGTCTAACATCTGATAAAGGGTTAATATCCAAAATTTATAAAACACTCATGAAACTTAACACCAAAAAAACAAACAACCCAATTAAAAAAATGGGCAGAGGATATGAAGAGGTATTTCTCTAAAAAGGACATACAGATGGCCAACAGGCATATGAAAAAATGTTCAACCTCACTAATCATCAGAGAAATGCAAATAAAACCCACAGTGAGATACCACCTCACTCCAGTCAGAATGGCTATCATCAATAAAACAGCAAACAACAAGTGCTGGTGGGGCTGTGGGGAAAAGGGGACCCTGCTGCACTGTTGGTGGGATTGCAGATTGGTGCAGCCACTATGGAAGTCAGTATGGAGGTCTCTTAAAACTATCGTATGACCCAGCAATTCCACTCTTGGTTATCTACCCAGAAGAATCCAAGATGCTAATTTGAAAAAATATATGCACCCCTATGTTTATTGCAGCACTATTTACAATAGCCAAGACTTGGAAACAACCGAAATGCCCATCGGTAGATGGATTAAGAAACTGAGGTATATTTACACAATGGAGTATTACTCCGCTATAAAGAAGAATGAAATCGGACCATTTGCAATGATATGGATGGACCTAGAGACTATTATGTTAAGTGAAATAAGTCAGTCAGAGAAAGACAAATACCATATGATCTCACTTATATGTGGAATCTGAAAAACTGAATGAACGAGCAAAGTAAACAGAAACTGTCTCATAGATATAGAGGAAAAATCAGGGTTGCTAGTTGGGAGGGGGGTAGGGATGATGGAGAAGGGGAAGGTACAATATGTTTTAATTTTACTTTTTCACACTGATTCTTTAGTCTTCACAGGATATTAGGGGCAAGGATGGCTGCCTCAGCATTTTGGTACATTGAATTTCTTATACTGTAGTGTTTCGGGAGATTGAAAAGTAGAATAGTTTTTTATACCTCTGTTGCCAGACTTTGTCTACATTGTTAATGAAGCCAGAGAAATTCTGATGGAAGCAGTAATTTGTAATGGAATGTTTGGCATCAGGTAAGAACACTAGTATAAATCTCAACTCTGAGCCACAAGAATTCAACAAAAAAGTTTTGAGAATTTTGAGCAACACCATCCTGACTCCATCATTACTATCCCAGGGTGGGGAAAATGAATTCTCCCTGAATTTACAGAGAAATAGTTCTAACATCTCCCTCCACCCTATCTCAGAAGCTATGTCTCCACCACCCAGGTGAGAACAGAGCATAAATTTTATTAACTAGGAAAAAAATACTTGAATTGAGTCTCAGTTGTTTCAAGTTTCAAAGGGAAGTGTGACTCCAAGTAGAACAAACAGGTGCTCTGAATTGGTCAAAGGCATTGAAAAACAGTTTACATGAAAAAACTTGGTTTCCTTTCGATTTGTGTATGATAAAAAAATAGATCATGCCTAACAGTGGTGAATTTCCAGATTAATGTTCATTATATAAAAAGTGAAAATAAGAGGGGTTATTTACTTATTTATGGGCAGAATTCAGGAGATTTCTTCTTTACCTAAGAAAAAAAGTAATGAAAATCTCTAAGAAACATGTTGTGAATGGCCAGCAGATGACAAAAAAGGAATATTATTATATAAAACCTATTCTTAGAGTAAATTTTTATAGACACTTCTGTATCCTCCAACATATCATATGTGGACTATCTTTCATTCAATGTTAACATTACTAACTTGATTATAGTATAAAATGAAGTACAGAAGCATAAAAGAATAAATTATTTCCTGTGAATTGCTTCGACTCTATACAAAAAATTTCAGAGCATAGTCCTTTTCCTGGAACATAAACAACTTTTGAAAATTCATTAAAATAAAGCTATAACTAATATGAAATTTAAAGCAAAGACATTCTAATATTATGAATAATGGTGACTTTGAGTCTCTCTCTCTCTCTCTCTCTTTCTCTGTCTCTCTGTCTCTCTGTCTCTCTCTCTTCCCCCACCATCTCTCTCTCTTACATATACTTCTTAATAGATTAAATGATGAGAGTATTTAGTTTTCTTAACACAATAAGATATACACTTAAAGCTTCTTATTTTTTTTTTAAATTTTTATTTTCTTCAACTACATAAATCAAAGTAATTTTAAGGATGTGCAACCTTTGCAAATGTAACAATAACTCAGCTTCTAAAAGTGCTTTATCAGGCCTATGGATTTAGGGATGTGAATACATGAATAGAGTCCAAGTTCAGTGAATGATAATCCCAGCGCTGTTGGTGATTTATGGTGTGGAACTGGGCAAACTGCCTAACATCTCAGTTTTTTCATCTGCTAAAAGGAAATAATAAAAGCACTTCTCTTGAAGGAATTGGGTGTGGTTCAACTAATCAAATATGTTTAAATATAGGGTAAACACATTTCCGTAAATCACGTTCATATAAGGAAGCTCTTTCTCGTTCAGATTCAGAAGTATTCAAGTGAATTTTTTTTTAGAGCTTGCCTTTAATAAATAAACATTTTTGTTTTTTCAGGGTTTATCAAAGATGTACACTTAAAAGGCCTTAAAACTCAAGCTGTTAAACCCACATATTTATGGTGAACTAATGGTTGACAAGGTGGGGGGTCAAGAATACACAATGGGAATAGTCTCTTCAATACATGATGTTGGAAAAACATCAGAAGAATAAAATTATCCACATGCAGAAGAATAAAATTAGACCTTTATTGTACTCCATGCACAGAAGTCAATCCAAAATAGATTAAAGACTTAAATATATGACCTTAAAATGAAATTCCAAGAAGCAAACAGGGAAAAATCTTATTGACATTGGCTTTGGTAATAATTTCTTGGATATGGCACAAAGCACAGGAAACAAAAGCAAAAACAGACAAATAGAACTGTTGTATATCAAAATAAAAGACAGCAAAAGAAACAATCAACAGAGTAAAATGGTGATATATATAAAGAGAAATCATATTTTCAAAGCATAGATCTCATGAGGGCTCAATATCCAAAATGTATAAGGAACACCTAGAACTCAACAGCCAAAACACAAATAACCCAATTAAATAATGAGCAAATGACCTGAATATATATTTCTCAAAAGAAGACATATAAATGGCCAACAAGTATAGAAAAGGTGCTCCATATCACTAGGTATCAGGGAAATGCAAATCAAAACTACAATAAGATATCACCACACACTCATTAGTATAGTGCTTAACAAAAACACAAGAGATAACAAGTGCTGTTGAGGATGTGGAGAAGATGGAACTCTTGTGTACTGTTGGTGGGAATGTGAATTGGTGCATCCACTATGGGAAGCTATCAGAGAGTAGAGATTTGAGATTCCTTAAGATATTAAAAAGAGAACTGCCACATAATCCAGCAATCCCATTTCTGGGTATTTATTCAAAGAATTGAAATCACGATCTCAAAGAGATATTAACACACCTATGTTCAGTGCAGAACTAGTCACAATAGCCAAGATGGGGAAGAAAACAAAAAGCCCATTGACGGATGAATGTATAAGGGAAATATGTATATATTAATACATACAATAGAAAATTATTCAGCTTTAAGGAAGAAAGAAATTCTGTCATTTGCTATAACATGGATGAACTTGGAGGACAACATGCTAAGTGATGTAGGACAGACATAAATGAACAAATGCTGCATGATCCCATTTGTAACAGGAATCTCAAATAGTCACGCTCATACAAGCAGTCTAATGGTGGTTACCAAGGGTCAGAGGCGGAGGGATCAGAGATATGTCGGTCAAAGGGTACATAGCTTTAGTTATGTAAGATGAATAAGTTCTACAGATCTACTGTACAGCATTGTGCATATAGTTAACAATACTGTACATTTAAAATTTGTTAAGAGGGTAGATCTTATGTTAAATGTTCTTAACTCAAAAAAAGGGGGAGAGAGCAAAGTTTTAGAGGGAATGGTTAAGGTGATGGCATTGTTGGTGACAGTTTCATGGGTACATACTTATCTTCAAACTCACTGAGCTGTATACATTATATATGCACCACTTTTTTGTATGTCAATCATGCCTCAGTAAAGGAAAGACACAAGCTACTCTCTTGTCTTCTGTAAATATATCCACACACATATCTATGCTTGTTTGTTGAATGCCAAGCTGAGAGCTGTTATTGACCCCGGAGGATTAAACGTTAGTGCACGATGCCAAGTAATTAGATAAGTGACATTAGACCATCATTTATAGTCCTGTGCAGTCATGAATGACAATGTCTGCTGAAACAAGGACAAATGAATGAAAGCCAGCAGCTCAAAGAAGCCCCTGCAAGAGTTAACATAAACACCAACCCAGCACAGGATTCCAATAGAATTTTGAAATAATCCTTTGCTTTTCCTAACAGCATTCAGTACTAATAAGACAAGTCCTGAGCCAAGTCAATAAACCCACAGTAAATGTCATTTTCCCATATGTGCCCTTTCAGAGGAGAAAATTACATTAATGGCCATCTTTATCAAAACAAAGTAAACACGTCCTATTACAGAGAATATGCTATGGTTTAGTGGTGGCTCAAACTGTTCACAGTTATTTTATTTGAATAACAAGCATCATTTTCTAATTCATTGTTGAGAGTCTATGATTTCCCCCATTTTAATATTCAATAAATGTTTTAAATAACTAAATATTTATACATTTAATTTTTTTTTAAATCTTGAAACACTCTGAAATCCAGACATTGGTTTGTTTTCTTAACTTGTTTTTGCTTCATATGTAAATGAGAAATGACTTTATACTTATAACACATTAAATTAGATTTCTTAAAATAAGTTTTTAAAGAACAGGTTTCAATGGATTTTTCTATTTTAAAATAATTTCAGAATAATACTGTTTCAAATACAAAGCATCATCTGGCCAACAGTGCTTTTAAAAACAGTGCTTTTTAAGTTTTAATGTGTTTCTATTTAGTATGGTTAATTTCAAAGGATCAGTAAAATTCAGATTCAGATAAACCAAAAACTTATTATATGTATAATATTTGTTTATTTAGAAGATGCAAAGCAATTCATTATAAAATGAGTTATGACATTATTATAGAAATATTTTTCATATAAATAATGTCATTTAAGCCTTACAAAAGTACACGAGATATGAAAAATGTGTTATTTTATATACAATAGTTCATCATTACTGCCTAAGGAACCACTCCAAAACACAGTAGCTTAAAAACAAGAAGACTCCTTATTGCCCGTGAGACTACAGGTCAGCAGTGGGGTTCTGCTCATCCACACTGGGTGAGGCTGACTTCAGCTGGTTTGCTAATGTATTTGCAATCAGCTGGTGGGTCAGATAGGGGCTGGCTAGGCTGCCTTGGCCTCATGTGGGTGATTCAATAGTTGGGTTTCATATGGTCTGTCCTCCTCCAGTAGGCTTGGTCAGACTACTTCTCACATAGAGGTAAGAGTCCAAGACAGTGAGCAAAAGCACTCTTTCTTGAGGCCTAGTCTCAGAGCTGGCACACCATCTCTTCTGCCATGTTCTATTGGCCGAAATAAGTCACAGGTCAGTTCAGATTCAGAGTGGGAAAATAAAATCCACTCCTTGATGGAAGGAGTTCTAAATCACTTTGCAAGGACCCTATAAAGGGGAAAAGGAAGAATTGGGGCCACTTTGGCAATTAATTGATCACAATATCTAACTTTCAAGTAAGGAAACTGCAAGAAGGCTAGAAATTTGAAAAACGTCAGTAGAAGAAGTTTTAACTACAACGTAAATATTCTGATTTAAAATCTAAAAATATTCTTGTGTTTCCATATCTGTAAGTTTATTGAATATGCCCTCAAAAAAAAATCATTAGACAAAATCCAGTAAAAACTGCTGAAATAGAATAAAATAAGATTCCATGTTAAATTATTATTAGCACTACAATGTGAGTGACATACTAAAAAAAATGTTTTAAAAACTTGATCCAGGTTGCCAGGAAAGAGTGTAAAGTTTACACAACAAAAGGATTTCAGTACAAACAATCTCAGCATCAGCAGTGTCCTACTGCTAGAATACAATTATAATAATTTTTACTTCATTAATCTGCAAACCTAATTATTTTCACAAAATATCCCAGCAGTTTCAGCCTACTTCTTATAAATGTTTATATCCTAAAATAATAGATAGGTTGCTGTTCCTTGCAACTCCATTACTTCCATAAAGCATATATTAATTGAAAAACACGTGAAATAAATTGAATAAAGCTTAATTGGCTCTAGTCAAGTAAAAACAAATTCTATCTTAGAGTAAATCTAGCTATTTATACACTCAAAATCCACAAGATGTAATGGTCTCTGCTACTTGATTGGAAATTAAACATCTTGTAGAAAACTCAGGTGTATTTCAACTGGAAGGGTCAGTGAGCAATCCTTAGGAGAAAGGTAAACTCTGATATAGAACTTCATTTTGCAGAGGATTGGCATTGACACAAATTTTCCAGAAGCAGTAAAGTTAAGTGTTGTCACAAAATATATCAGTTACCCAAAGCAATGATAAAAAACAAAAACACAAAAAAATCCCTCAAATATTTAGTTACTTAAAACAACTATGTATTTGGTTCACAGTTCTGTGGTTTGGAGATTTAGGCTAAGCTCAGCAGGGATGTTCTTCTGCTCATGATTTGGGTCCTTCATGCATTTGTGGTTAGCTACAAGTTGCCTGTGAGTTGTCCTTTGCTATCCTGGCTGGCGTCCTCAATATCTATGGAACCTCATATGGGACAACTGGCCAACTTAACTCTTGACCATGTTGTCTTTCTCCTTTGAATCTCCTGGCTGGGCTTATTCAGATGACAGGCAGGAGTGCAAAAAAAGCAAGCAGAAGTGTGTATGGCTTCACAAAGTCTGGGCTTGCAACTAGGATCCATAACAACCAGCTCACTGTATTGGACAAAATTACAAAGCCAGGCCAGATTAAAGGGGCAGAAAAACATAGTCCATGTGAAAGAAACTGCAAAGTCATATTATAAATGCATTGATACATATAGAGGAATGTTTGTGGCCAGTTTTGCAAACACTCTCCTAAAAAATAAGAATTCACATTCTTTTGGTTCTCACAGTGGAGGAGAAGGTTGGAGGTATAATGGCCAGAGGTGCCATTATAGAGATCAGAGAATAGAGACCAGAGGTGCTTCTGAACACCTTACAATACACAGGACCATCTCCCATAAAAAAGATATCAAGCTCAAAATATCAATAGTGCACAGACTGAGATACCCTGACTCAAGGAGCATGATTCTAAATTACTCTGTACAGAATAGACGGTAGATTCTATAACACAGCCTAAGAGTGCATTACTTTAATTAATTTAATTTTGGTACTCATAGAGAAACAGTACATATTTACGGTATTAACTTTGTTTCCATTGATTTAATTATACTGCCACTACCTTATAGGTCTATTTTTGTTTCTTACATATTCCTTTCCAGACTTTCTCATAGGCAAGCATATTTTGATGAATTCATAGTTAGTTTATATTGCATCTGTCATCTTTTTTTTGCTTAGAATTTTTAAGTGCTATATAATCTTCAAAATTATAACTGTCCCTAAAAACATTCATAATGTTTCATCAATTCACCATTGCCCCATTTATTTGAATTGATTCTGAATATTTAATTAACTTTCTTGCATTCTAAATAATGTTATATATAACTAAATTTGTATATATGCATAATTATTTTAAAATTTATTTTTGCTCAGGATAAATTATATATGGGATTGTAAGTTGAAACATAAAAATAATTTTATGATGCTTAAGAAACATTGTCAATTTGATTTCTGTTGCGTTAAAGACCTCACACCTACCAATGCATGGTATATATTTTATTCCAAGATTTGTAGCATTAAATATTAATATATTTTTATTTTTCCTTAGTTGATAATGCAAAACCTATTATTCAGTTGCTTTACTTGCAAGTGTTTACCCACTAGTGAATTTGAATATATTTCTTTATATCCCTTTGCAGCTAAGGGACTTTGGCAAATCACTTAACTTTAATAAGCCCATCAAATATAGGTAAAAATAATACATACTTCAGAATAAGTTAGAAAGTGTTGGTATAGCATTTAGCCCAGTGCCTGAAAAGAGTGTTCAATAATGTTGAATATTAATTTTTAAATAATATTTTAAATAATTTTCTCTTGTGTCATTTTTTTTCCTGATTATTGTCCATTTGTCTATAGAGGATATGACGCTTTTTTTAGCAAATTGTATAAATATTTCAATACATTTAAAATATTAACCCATTTTTCATAATTACTTTAAATTATTACCAATCTTTTCATATTCTTTTCCATACATGGAATCTTCTTGAAAGTATAATTATTTTTTTTCCCTCAGTAAATGCCAAACTTATACAAAGCAGGTGTCATAGGGTCAAGTACAACACTATGATGAAAATGCTTACACTCCGTAACAGAATCTCCAGAATTTCATCGCAGTGCCTGGTCTTGTCTTGTTCACCATGTCTGTCAATGGTGTGGGTGCCATCCTGATCCATTTTGTGCTTGACAAAAAACTAGGGAGTTAGATATAATTTAGACATCAGGTCTTGGATACAAAACGATCCTGACAAGCTGGAATGATGTGACAAATAAAATTCAATTCAACAAAGATTTATTGAATGTCAGCGATGTGCAAGATACCGTGTTTAGTATGGAAACCTATGTGTACTGGTCTCTAAAATAAACCAGTTACACATTATGAAAAAGAATAGGAGTCATGCTTATATGAGTACCAAAAATAAATTAATTAATTAAAGTAACATACTCTCATGCTGTATTATAGAAACTATTTATCCAGGACAGATTACTTTAGAGTCCCATTCTTTATATCAAGGTTTCTCAAACTTGGCATTATTGACATTTGGGCTAGATAATTCTTTGTTTTGAGTGCCTTCACTGTGCATTGTGGAATTTTAGCTGCATTCCTATCCTGTAGATAGCAATATGACCTCCCATTGTGACAACCAAAAATCTCTCCAGACATTGCCACATGTCCCTTGAAATGCTAAATAATTCTAGTTAAGAACCACTGGTCTATGTATGTAAGTACATCAGCCCACCTTCATACCACTCTTGAAAGCAGACATGAAGAAATAGATGAGAAAAGAAACAAAATGGGAGGGGACCTCATATACATATCAAAAGAGGAACTTGATTTGTTGTTGTTTTCTTAATGAGCTTGTCTAGAGAAGAAAAGTCACCCAGGTCACATAATGATAGCTTACAATTTTTAAACACTTTTTATATGAAAGCACTATCTCAGAATGGTTAGTTAATCTACAACCATCTTTTCCATTCCTACTGAACACCAGGCACTGGGCATACAAGGTTGTACACAGCAGCTTCTATGCTCAAGGGGTTTAGTCATTAAATAATTACTTAAAAATAATTTCTCATTAACTGCAGTGTGTAAAGTGCTCTGTAGAGGAAGTATCCTGTTCTATGAGCATGTATAACAGAAGATATCAGCCTAAAGCCTGAGTTTAAGAGAGGATTTCTTGAAAGAAAACAATGTTCGAGTTGAGCCATGAGAAAATAGTTAAGTTTAACAGAGCTGTGGAATAGAAACAATAGCATTCTAGGCAAAGAGAACCGAACACATGACAGTCCCAAGATGGATGAGAGTATGTGGGACATGAGGGCCGCAGTGGCTGAAAGAAAGTGAGGGCATTAGAGTAGGACAAGATGAACCAGATATCATGCTGGATATTTTGAGGGCATGTTGGGATTTGAGGTTACAAAACAATTAAAAATCATCAAAAGTAGAATTTTAAGGAGAGAAGAGACATATTCACATTTTCTTCAAAATTAACTATGACAGTTGTGTTTTTTTAGTCTTGGAAGGCATCCCTAAAAACTATGGAGGGTTAACAATGTATGGTGTAAGATGGGTACTAGAGTTATTGGGTGATCACTTTATAATTTTTATATATGTGTAATCACTATGTTGTACACCTGAAATTAATTAATATTATATGCCAACTGCAACTGAAAAAAAATTTACAAAAAAAGAACTATGGAAGGAAAAAATACAAAGAAACCAATTTCCAACTCTCTTCTAAATCCCATTTCTGCTGTAACCCTATATCTGCTTGAGTCATCAGTGTGTTCGAAACAAAAATCCCATATGCAGAACTTATCGAGTATGTAAAAGGTTTTGAAAATGGTCTATGTTTTAAGAAGCCTTTGTGTCCTCAACCAAAAATGTCCTGATTCTAAAATGTTCACTCTTTTTTCCTATATAATAATTAATAGTCTAGTAAAAAGTTGTAAAATCAACACTGATCTCTTTTAATATTGTTGAAATTGCTCATTCAGTACTAAAAGGATATCGAACATCACTGCTTAAAAAATCTTTCCTTTTCTTAAATTATTCTTAGGCACACATCAAAGAGGACATTGGTATTGAGCCTATAGAATTTTATTTGTATACAACTGGCATCTGATTATGCTTTTGTCAATACAAATTTGAAAGCAAATAAATAATCACTCAGCGTATTAGCGAATTCCCTTGCAATTTTCATGTTACTACTATGAATTGAAATGGCACTTTCACATATAAATTTATATACTTTTATATATGTGCATGTATGTGTGTGTATATATATATATGCACACACACACATTAGTAAATTCCACATACCTCATATGAAATATATGTATTACATATTACTGTATTATGCTTCTATATAAAAGTAGCTTTACTAAGCTTTTCAGAAAAGGTTATGTGCTTACATCTCCCATTTGAGAAAAATTTTATAATTTGTTGAATTCAGAATATAAAACCAAATACAGCCTGTTACAAAAAGAAATACCACCATGAATATCACTGGTAGAGCTCACTTAACTTTAATCATAGTTTGCCCTTGCAAAATGGCAGTAGCAAAGTTCCTGAGCTTAATGTCAATCACAAATATTCCTGATTAAAATAATAATTTTCCTAAAGTGAAAAGTTTCAATGGCTCATTATAATCTATTGTTCAACCAAAACTACAGATTTCTCATCTAATTAGAGTCATAGATACAAATGGTAGACTATTCATTTACTTTTGCACTTTTCCTGTTGTGCAGACATCTGAGACTTAGTCATTAAGAAGAGATTAAATCCCCCAGTCTGGCCACTTATGAATCATGGAACAACGGGCAGATAATCTTATTTCCCACCTTTAAAATAGTACTGTCTTGTTGTAACAAGTTCTCATGAAGGAAGGAATGTTAGCAATGCTCACTTACTACACCATCAAAATTAGTTTTGTTTCTCTTCTAAAGGGATGTTTTATGTGTAGCAATCATTAACAGTTGGCTAGACAAATGTACCTTGTCATTTACAAAATAATATAGAAGATGAAAACATTTCATTGTTGTGAAGACTAGTCAAAAGGTACCGACAATTATTTTATTATCCAACTTCAATCTTTTCATTTCCATCAACCCAGGAATAAAATACTATAGTAACATTAGAGACAAGTAGAGGCAGACTATGCCTACACTGTGAAGCAATAGAGAGGATTTCCGAGGTCATATCCCATTTCGAGGTGGGGGCCTTCATCCAACCAGGAACACACCATTTAGACACCTGTATTGTCACTCAGGTAACACTCTCTCAGCACTCCAACTCCAGTCAGTGATTAAGTCCTATTGGTTTTCTCACACATATCCTTGTGAATCTGTTTCCTGTCCTACATAGCATCTACCATCACTGTGAAAACTCGTGAGGTTTCCTTTACTGCTCCCTCTAATTGACATTCTCCACTACAGCCAGAGGAATCTTTTCATAAAACAAGTCTAATGATGCCATTTTTCCTGTTTGAAATTATGCACGAGCCCCTCAACCAGGCACCCAAGTCCTTTCATGATCTGACCCTGCCTCGTTCTTCAGCCTCACCATCCATCTCATAATCTTTGAGAAGTGCGTTCTTGCAACCCTTAACAATGATAAGGGTCACCACCTGAATCATAGCACCGCTCCTATTGTTCTCAGAATCCAGGATGCCCTGGCTTGTTTGTCTGATTGATCTTCACTATGCTATTCATGTAACAGCATCTCTCTAAAAGTTTCTTTGATCTGCACTCTCAGAGATTAATTCTTTAACTCTGCATTCTTCCTTTTCTTTAAACATAACATATTTTTGTATAAGTTTGCTTATATGTGTAAAATCTAGTCTCTTGAGGGAAGACACGTTATTTTTTCAGCGCAGGGTATTTTGACATAGCTGTATTTAATGTGGAGTCATGTGGATGAAGCCATTTTGAATCAATCAGGCATTGAAATGTCTGTCAAAGTGCAACTTAAATTTGACTTTCATGGCTCTTCCCTATTGTTATATGGGATTTTTACTTTCTATTTAATAAAATATTATAGCCTCATAATATTTTAAAACAAAATAATACTCATAAGGAGCTAAACATATAAAGACATAATTTTACATCTGTTACAAATGGGGTCATGTTCCTCCCCATGACATGCGCCTCATCTCCTCCTGGGCTTTGTTCAAATGACCAAAGGTAGATAGGTTTCCCTGTCTACCCTATTATAAGTTGCAATGCACACCACAATCGCACTCCCTCTCTTCCTTCTCTACCTTGATATTCTCTGTAGTACTTATTAATGTCTGATATAATCCTGTATATCTGTTTATTTGCTTATTTTTGCCGTCTGCCCACTAAAATGTAAATGCAATGAGGAAGGAATTTTTGTGTATTTTTTTCACATAGTATTCTATCCATGAAAATCTACTGAATAAATGGATTTGTTTCAATATTGTTTACCCACATACAGAACCAGGAACACAGATTCAAATGCCAGGAAACATGGGTAACAAAGAGGATAAGGGAATAGAGAAAGGATAGTAATTGAAAGGTGTGTTTAATTGGAAATAGCAGCACTGAATTAACTTGGGCATACCACGTGAACACATGATTGTATTGTGTCCTTAATTGATCAGTGAAACTGTAAATTTGCATTTCCTATATCAGAGTTGCTACTAAAATGTCCTGTGGTTGAACAAAAGGAGAGATTTTTGTAATAGATGTATTCACTCTTTAGAATGAAGAGTTGATTCTGACAGATTATACCAAAGATTATGTTTTCTAGTCTATTAGTCTATCAAGTGATGGATCAAAATAGCAACAACAACAAAAAAATGCCTCCACTATCCCCCACCAGCTCTTAAGTACTTTGATTTTAAAAATAGAGTTTCAAATCACAGTCTTGAAATCTATGAAGTATTCAAGGAAACTTCAGAAAACAAAGAACTGTTAATATCATACCCAAATAAAAATTAGACTTTATTCACCTATTTGTATATTTGACAGGCAGTGTAAATGTAAATTTTGACAGATTTTATTCAGTTTATAACCTTCTTACAAATAAAAAATTATATTTCCTTCTAAATGTCTTGAATATTTTGTACATAGTGCTAAAATGTTGTGATTTATCTGCCTGTGGTATTGAAGCTTTCATAATTTTTTTGTTAATTTTCAGTTTCCTCAAAACAATCAGAACTATTTAATGACACTTTGACTTTATAAAAATTGAACAAGACAGCCTCCTTAGACATGCCTACAAGAGAGCTATCATGGTTGCCAGAAATATTTTTTTTAAAGCTAAAATGTTGGCCTGTTGTACCATCATATTTTCAAAATGTGGAATAAAAAGAATGTCCTTCTCTAATTTTGAAACACATTGTGGATGAGAATCATTAAAAGGATCACAGTAAAAAAAATTATGCTTTGTTCCTCCACAATTTTTTGTTATTACTTGAAGAAGCTATAAAGAGCCTAAAAATGATGAACTGGCTACATCTTAGTTGTTCAGTGTTATGTGTAGGTTATGACAAAACTATATAGCAAAAAACATATTCTTTTTTTGGAAATAAGGTTGCTTCAGAACTCAAAAAAGGTAATTCAAAAAAGGCTTTTTCAATTTCTTTACTAAAAATATACCTTATTTTGAAATCCACCTTTAGTTTCACAAGTTCAAATTACCTTTGTACTTTAAAACCATTTCCCTAACAAAGAGAGGTTTACCTAATTTACTTCAGAGTATAGAAATGAGTAGTCTGAATTTATGAATGCAAGGGCCTGATTGAAAAACAGCTGGTCTACCAAAACAAGCTTGTAGAGTCATAAGGTTGGACATTTTTGGAGAGCTGAAAGATAATTCCTGCAAGTCTAAAAACCTGCTGTCACTAGTAAGTAAATTCTTAATATTACCACTACCTCACACTGTTTTCAAAAATTACCAAAAGATCTATCAGGGACCTACATATAAAAGCTAAAACTATAAAACTCTTAGAAGAAAACATGGTTATATATGCTCCTGATCTTGTATTTAGCAATGGATTCAGATATGATATCAACCACACAAAAAACAAATGAAAAAAATAGATAAACTGACCTCATAAAATTTAAACATGTATGCATCAAAGGGCATTATCAAGAGAATGAAAAGCAACTCATAATAATGGGAGAAAATATTTGTCATATATCTGATAAGGTCTAGTATTCAGAATATATAAATAAGTCTTATAACTCAGCAACAAAAGATAATTCAATTTAGAATGGGGCAAAAAATTTGAATAAACATTTTTCCAAAGGAGATTACCAAATGGCCAATAATTATATGAAAAGATGTGTGATATCATTAGTCATTAGTAAAATGAAAATCAAAACCACAATGAGATACCACTTCACACCCACTTTCATGGTAATAATAATAATTGTTATTATTATATAATAATAATATAAAATAATAACGTATAATAAAATAATATAATAAAAATAATAATAATAACAACAACAACTGAAAAATAACAAGTAGTGGTAAGGATGTGGATGTATTGTACATCACTGGTGGAAATGTAAAATGATTCAGCTACTGTGGAAATGATTTAGTGATTCCTCAAAAAGTTAAACATGGAATTACCATATGATCTAGGAATTCTAACCCTAGGTACACATGTAGAAAAATTAAAACTAGATATTCAAACAAAAACATATATACAAATCTTCATTGCAGTACTAGTCACAACAGATAAAAAGTGGAAACAAGCCATATGTCCACCAACAGATGAATGAATAAACAAAATATGGTGCATCTATCTATACAATGGAATGTTATTCAATCATAAAAATGAATTGAATATCAATTATCTACTATAATATAGATGAACCCTGAAACATGTTCAGAACATGAATACATATGTTAAGTGAAAGAAATCAGACAAAAAGATCACATATTGTATAATTCCATCTACATGATATATCCCGAATAAATCCATAGGGATGAAAAGCAGATAGGCTAGTGGTAGCTAGGACCTAGGGAGTGCAAGAATGGTGAGGAACTGCTTCATAGCTACAGGGGTTACTTTTGGGGGGTTGAAAATATTTTACACCCAGACAGAGATGATGTTATAAAACATCAGGAATGTAAACTTTAAAATGGTAAATTTTATTATGTGTGCTTTACCTCAATAAAAATTGTTCTCAAAAATTTAATGTCCTTAAAAAAATTCTAAGTATTCCATGATCAAATGCTTCTGTTAAGAGTATATTTAGCCTGATGTCATCATATTGGACTGACATCAGAAATGAGTGCAATATGGGCTTGACTGAAGCCGAGCTGCAAATCCAATGGAATGTTATGTTTGGATGGTATCCAGTTTTACCACTACACAGAAGAAAAGAAATATGTCCTAAAGGCTGTGGGCAGTTCAAAGATCTAACATTACAAAAGGAGGCAGAAAGAGGAAAAATATCCAACTGTATCATGTGAAGGAAAAAAGTATATCATTGTTATTTTTAGTAAGCATACATGATATTTATTAAATTACCCTTATTTTTTCACATTCTTTTTAAAAGACTTACATTTATGTATTAACAATACAAAATAATATAGCCTATAAAATATAAATATGTAGGCCCAGCCGAGTGGCTCAGTTGGTGAAGAGCTCGCTCAAGAGTGTGAGCTGAGCTCTGAGCAACAGCAGTTCAATGCCCAGCCTGAGCTGAGCTGCCGCTAAGCTGCCAACAGGTGGCAGGATGGCTCAGCTAAATAAATAAATAAATAAATAAATAAATAAATAAATAAAATAAACATGAAATAAATATTTTAAAAATAGTTTAAATCAACTGCTGTATCAGAAGACAGAAATGTTGTAAAATATTGTTACTTTTTTCTCACACATATTGTTTCATTAGTAATATTAATTTTTACTTAATGCTAGCCACTGTTAACTAGTCCTACTGAAATCCCAGTGTTTATGTAACAGAAAAGTAAATACAGTAATGAGACAAAAAAGTAAATATATAATTTCAAATAAACACCTATTTTCATATATTTATGAAAGAACAACAGCATGTATGTGTATACTTTTTTTTTTAAAGATTTTATTGGGGAATTCGGGGAGGGAAACAGCATGGGGGAATTGGGGAAGAGGAACAGACAAGTTGCTGTCTTTTTGTTCTTCAGTCTAGTTGTGGAGGATGTTGCTTCACTGGCCCATGTTGGTATCATCATTGAACTCTTCCTGGGTGAGGCAATCGGTCACCGGCCACTGGACGGCTCCTCATGGTGGCTCTTGACAGCTCACGCCAGTTACCAGCTGCTCATGGTGGCTGCCAGCCACTCACACTAGCTCAAGGTAGCCCATTGCAGCCCCACTGTAGCCTGTGCTGTTGCCGGTGACTCATGGCAGCCCAGCTCCAGGTTGAGCTGTTGCTCACCATCTTAGCTATAGAGGGTGCAGAGTCACTGGCCCACAGGGGATCTGAACCAGGGGCCTTGCTGCTCAGAGCTCATGTTCCTAAGACAACTCTTAATGAACAAGCCACACGGCCAGCCCCATACTTATTGATTACTTATTTTATATATGTAACTTTAGTCTTGTATGGTTGTATCCTGGGTTGCTCTTCTAAAATGTCAGTTACACTATTCAGAGGGTTGTGTGGAAGGAATGAAAAAAGTATCCTTGTTTAAGGGAAAGTCACACTTTGAGAATTTAGAAGTAAAGTAGCATTATGACTACAGCTAGGTTTCAAATGGTTGAGAGACTAATGATAATGGATAGATAGATAGATAGATAGATAGATAGATAGATAGAGTTATACAGATATAGATACAAACTGTTATAGATATACAGATACAGATATAGATACAAACCCATTCAACTGAACATTTTATTATATGTAAATTATAGCTCAATAAAAAAATAAATAAACACTTGGAAAAAAATCACCCTTAAGTCACTTTATTTAGTAGACCTTGTGTACTCACTATCAAAATTATTTTAATGCAGGGTCCTTTGAGTTCTTGCATAAGCAAACATATCTGAAGCTCTTTGGATTTTAATACTTAGAAATAAATGATCTTACTATGCCCCTCAAAAACATTTTGTTAAAAAAAAATACTCTGTTAGCCACACTCCTACAATACAGAGTCCCACCATACTCAGATTCAGAATCCCCACAGAGTCTGGCACAGGGCTGCTGGGAAGGCAGGTGGCCAATAAGTAGAATCCTAAATTAAATGGAAAGAAGAATTCAAGGAGTGGGGGAGGGTGGGGCAGTGCACACATTAGAGAACACTGAGCTGGTCTGCTTACCTGTGTGCCATTAGCCGAGCTACTAATATTTCTGAGCCCCCATTTATCCTCTGTAAACCTGCAAAATCAGAAACTCTGATCCCACTTAGCTTTAAATAGTTATTTAATTCCATAAACAATGAATACAAATAGTATTATTTGACTCACTGAGTGATGTGCTGAAGTTAAAATATAAGTAAAAGGGCTGCATTTTCTTGATGATTTATATTGCCATATTCTGACATACCCACAAAAGGACTGAGAGTGCGAAGGAGAACTACAGATGTTTGGATGTTCACATTGGCTCATTATCAAGATGCTGAGCCTGACTGCTTTGAACTGAAAAGCAAATGGAAAATCTCTGGAGGATGAAGCTTCCCCTGAGATCTCGCAAATGTGTTCAGATCTGGCAAGGCCACTCGGCCTTCCAGTACATCCTTTTACAGCCAAAACAATTGCCTACATTCTGAAGTGAAATTCGGAATCATTTTCTGTTCTGATCACTCAAACAGTTCCGCATATTTTAGTTTAAATGTTTTTTAATAAAACTGGGATCATGTCCTTAATTTTTCCTGAAAATTGTAGATCTAGAAAGACAGATTTAGATACAGATATGCATAGATACAGAGTTTCCTCAGGAAAAAAATATACACTTAACTCAAAATAATTTTGTATTCTTACTTTTATTTATATATACATGAAGAATATATAACTTTAAAAAGATGCAGTTGGATAATTAAGACCTATTTCAACTTAGATTTCATTTTCATTAGAGCATAATTCAACCAATAGTCAAATCTATTCTTAGTTCTTAGTTGATTTTGTAAAACCGATTTGATTGATTCACAGGTTTATTCCACTTGAATTTGTTCATAGGAATGGTAAGAGATAAATGGAAAACTACTTTGATAGTAGTACCATACATTTTATTTTAAATTGATATTTATTTTCATGTTGCTATTATTCAAATAATGGCTCATGACTCAACAAGACCCCCAAGGAAGTACAAAATCTCCCCCATTTTAGAAGTATCTGAAGGTAGAGGAGACATAGATAGGATTTCTCTCAAAGGGGCTGTGAACTTTGTAGGTTTGTATTTTAATAATTATATCCCACAGAGAAATAATGAACTCTATAATATGTTAAAAAGCATCTAGAAAACAAAATCATTTTGTGGTCAAATTTAGGTAGTACAGCAGCCTAGATTCCATTTTTGGAAAAGCAGCATATCCATCTGTGTCTCAAAGCTCTGAGAAATCCCTAGTGAAAAAAAACAACAATAAAAATGACCCAGCTTTTCAAGTTTATCTGACTTCGTCCTGCCTATCAGCCCCATTTCTCCCTTACTGCCTTGGAAACCACTGCACTTTAACCTAGCTCTGGCCCAGTCTATTTGAACATCTCAGGGAATTGTGGGTTGCCTACACTTTCCCATAGACCCTGATAGTCTATGGACTCTAGCCTCCATAGTACTTCCTGGAAGTATAAAAATCACTTAATTATTAGAACATATTATCATTGATGCTCTCCAGCCTTTAAAACAATTCTCAGTTTATTTCTTATTCAAATTTCTTCTGTTAAAAAACTATCAGGGCTGTCTTGAGTGTCCCTCAAGCCTAATATCAAATAATCACCAGTTGAGGGGAGGGGAGATTCTTAGAATCTGAAAATTCATCTCTACTTCACATACATTCCAATATTTGTATCAGGTTCAGCATGATTGATGCTTTCCTAGTAATGCCCTAAACTGAATTTAACTTTCCCCTCCCACTTTTCTACATGTAAAACTGAAGTACATTCATGAAAGTGTTCCAAACTAGGAAGGACGCAGATTCAGGGAGAAGTCTAGTTATCTCTCATTTGCATGTCTCCACCTGCCTATTGACAAGAAGTCACCTTCTTGGGCTTTAATCACCTATCATATCATTTTTGTTTTTTGTTTTTTGTTTTTTTTTTTGGTGTAATGTGCATTTTAGGTGATGAGGTAAGTATTTAAAAATATGAATCCCAATGTTTCAAGGATAGAGTGTAACAGTATAAATGGGGGGAAAATTTTTCTGTTCCCTTTTCTCAGGCACCTGATAGTGTTTTCTCACTTAACACTCAATAATCGTATGAGGTCGGTATTATAATCTCCATGTTGAAGATGGGGTGTGAAGTTCAAGGAGATTTTCAAAATAAAAGTTCAGCAATTATGTTCTCTAAATTTCTCCAAAATATCAATAGGCTACATGATGTTTTGGTGAAATATAACACTTGGATATTAAGTAATTGATACTAATAAAATCATTATTTATTTGAAGATAGCTCAACTGGTTAGTTTTTTGTATAATTCTGATCCTTTTGCCCTCTTGATATTACATTTACATTAGACTTCAAATCTTAAATAGCAACTGGTTATATCATCTTCATCATGATTTCCATAACATTTATTTACTCCTTATTCAGGGCTGAATAGTAATTTTGGTAACAACTCCCCAGAATGTGTGAGAGGAAAGTCCAATAATTTCCTCTCACTGTTCTATTCACGTAAGTAGAGTGCGGCTATCACTCAAAGAAGAAGCAAGATAATCCCAGACACCCATGCTCGGCACACAGGGACGAATGATCTAGTGCCAAGCATTGCTGGGTATGAGATGAAGTATTTCCAGATGGTTCATGCCAATCAACCAACTGACATGATCAAAGTCATTCAGTATGATCCAGTACAACCCCAACTGGAAACACACAAACAAATACATCGTTGTTGAAATCAAAGGCTGCCCAATTCTAGCCAACCAGTTAATTCTAGCTCAACACTTAAACACTCACACAGATTTACAGGCTTAAGAATTAAGTGTAAACTCTCTAGTTCTAAATTCATTAATCAAGCAAAGTACTACAAAAAAGTAAATCACCACTAAGCCCATAAATCAAGTCAAGTTCCAGGCACCCTATGCGATATGTCAAAATGATATCAAAATGAATAGCAATGATAGCAGTTTAACAAGTGTGTGCTGCAGGCTTTAAGGGATTGTTTCAATAAAGTTCCAACTTATTTTAATGAATTAGAATTGGTGCATGTCTTTGCCAAAATTTTAGTAATCTACTCTTTCATTTTCAAAAGAAGTAATTTAAAGCTAATTGTAGACTGCAATTTGAGCAAAAGAAGTAAACACAAAATTTCCACTTGTCTGAAAGGTTTTCATTTCAAAAAGAACAATGAATGGAATGCATCAATTCGGTATGCAGATACAGATACGATGATATACCCCTTTTCTGAAAAATGAAGGATGCAAATGGAAGACAGCTGGATTTACAAAGGAAGTGAATGTCCCAATACCTTATAAATTTCTGATTTTGTCAGCACAAGTAACCAGATTTTATGTCAGATCTGAAAGGTATAGACTTATATAATGCATCAATAATGGCTATTCATTATTGAGAGGTAATTGTGTGACAGTTACTGAAAAATGCTTTACGTACATTGCAAAAACTTAAAACAGGATAAAGTGATGCCTGTGAGGAGCTCGTGCAAACCCCCCTTTTACAGATTACTGAAATTTGATTTTAAATATTTAGTAAACGACCCACAGTAACACTGTGGAAGCAGGACTGGTCCATGGATGATCTAAAAGAACCACTGCATGGAACAGCCTCACTCTGCTTCCTTCCTGGTTTTCCTACTTAGGAAGCATCATTGATTTGCATAACTGGCAGCAGTCTTCTGCATGCTGCTATGTGGTGTAGGCTCAGTCTTCTAAAGAAACTGTGTGAGTACAGCTTCTGAGGAGCAGGATGCTTTAGAAATACCCAGCCACCTGGAAAACCGTAACAAATATAACTTGGTAATCAGCTCTCAGCTCTTTCCCAGAGCTGTGATGTCTCACATGTCAAAAGTAAGCACTTCCCAGAGTTCTGACAAAATTACACCCAGGCGAAATTTCTCCCTCATCAGGAAACTCCAGTACAATGAATTACACTGGTACAGCATTTCCAAACCAAAATCCTGAATGCATAGGGATTATTCTCCTCTCTAAACAACCACCAATAAACACATTCAAAGACTTGCCGAAGAGGAGTAATGGGAATGCAATCCTTGCAGCAAATATCATGACTGAGATAGTAATTACAGAAAAATAAAAGAAAAATTGACCTGCTACTACTCCAGAAATCAGACACTAGACTAGCCTAAATCTTCAGATGGAAACCTTGGCACAGGTTGATGTGTATGTGCAGGAATGACTTTCTTCCAGTTCCCTTTGGAGCGTCACTATCACTGTGTTGACTGGAGACTTCAGGGAATGGAGGAATGACTTTTAAGCCCCTGATACATCATGTCTTTGCATGGCCCTTGGACACGTACCAACGTATTGCAGATGCCAGCTGTGCCCAAGGCTGCAGGATGACGATCGGCAATTATTTCCTCTCACTAAAGAATAAACTTGAATTAAGCAGACTCAAGAAGGGAAACGGGAAAATGCCCCCTCTCCTTTGGAGTTTTAGCTGTAGTCATAGGTTTCAATAGCAAAAACATGGAAAAGTCAAGCTAAATTATAGTAGAACCTGCATAGTTTTCACCTTGAACATAACTTAGTCAGCTGGCTCAGCAAATGATACACTATCTTTTAACATAGTTATTTGGCACTACATGGTACAGGAACTATGGTTAAATGAACTATATTTGATCATATAATTCCTTTTCTTACAATATGTTCCTATACATTGAAGACCAGCTTCTTCAGGAAATAATTCTAGATCCTTTATTACCCCAAATAGTTTCATCACACTAGCATAGTGTTTTATCCATTTTCTCTGCATCCAATGTTCTTCTCCCACGCTACCCTCTTCTCTCTCTCCATCTACATCAACCAGGTTGTATTTCTCTTTAACACTTTTCTTGCACATTGCTACCTCCTCCACTTCCATTCCGTTTCTAAATTAATGGCTCTCTTTGCCCTCGTTATGTTCCCTAGCACTGTATCCCTAAATTTAACGCAGCATCTAACTTATTCTGTTATTCTCAGTTTGTTTGTTCTCTGAGGACAGTGCCAAGGCCTTGGTCACCCCTGTGTCACAGTATTTATCAAGAGAAACAATGAGTGAATATACATTGTATAGTGTATATCCATTATATTGCATAATACATAAATATAGCAGGAGTCCAATAAATACCTTGTAATAAATGAATGAATCATGATTATAACTAAGCATGTACTTTACAATTTGAAGTAACATCTTTCCTTTATGCCATAATTATTAGACCGCAATGGAAAACAAATACGTATATATGGTCTATGATCTGTCTTTTCACTTAGACCCACTAACCTTACCTAAGTGAGAAAACCTCCCCAATTCCTAAGAAATTAGTAGAATGCCATTAATTCAAATGTGCTTTCCTCTTCCTGGTGTTCTAGAGGCATAAGCTTGGAGATGGTGTGAGACTTCTTTTCCTGGTTAAAATGATACAGTTGACAGCAATAAGAAATAAATGTTCAAATGTAAACACTGAAGAAAAAAGGATATTGACTATAATTAACTGTAAAATTACAAGGCAAGAAGAAAAAGTTGAAGGATAACTTTTTCACAAAGTTCTTGAAATTTTTGTGGGATGTGTACATGAAAGTATAGATAACCAATTCCTTTTATAAAAAAATGACTTCACTAAATTTGGCTTAGTGATCTGATCAAAATGTCTAGACTTTTTTTCTCCTAAACAGATGTGAGAAAAGTTGGAGGGAAAGATAAAACAACAACTGACAAAATGTTGATAATTTTGTAATCCGTAGGGGTCTATTGTACAATTTTCTATGTATATGGGGAGGCACAAAGAATCTCAGAGTAGTGTATTTTCTCTACAAGTAAATGTTTCTTTTTTACCTTTCCTAATGATTTCTCATTTTGATTTACTCTCATTCTTTACATTTGTTTCATTTTAAAGATTCATATTATACCTCTAGAAATTATTAAATTGTGTTTGATTATGTTATTTTAAATAATATTACAGTACTAGTAGATTATAAATAACACTAAATATGCCTAACAGAATGCCTACAAATACATTGTAGTTAATGTATTATAGATATTATTTTTATGAATAACTTCAATAACAGTTTTTAAAAGTTTTTTACCACCAAATAATCAAGAAAATATCATTTAATATGCAAATCAAAAATATTTTCATTCATTATAATGATGTTTGGATTCACCTAAAGGTTAGATCCCTGTATTACTATGTCTTAGTTATTTAGGGAATAAGGAGGAAACATTTGGCATGATTTACACAAACTACAGAATTTTGGCAGAATATGAAAGTCAAGGAATAATTCATGGCATTTATTAAAATTTATTCATAACACTACATTGGTTACATTAGGAAGCAGATAATTTAATTCTTGTACAAAATATGCAGTTGAGTATAAAACTTTAATGCTTCTAAAGTGGAAATATAACTGAGTTATAAAACTGATTTCTTATTCCCTATTAATTAAAAAATATGCTTAGATTAAGAGATTTAAAATAATTCACCTCACCTATGTGATTTCAGAAGAAAGTCTTAAACTGAAAGATGCCTAATGGAATAGGAACAAGATAAATATAATTAAAACTGCCATTCTAAAAGGGGAGGGACATTTAAAATGCTCAGTAATAATTAGTTGCCAGTGAAGAAAAATCCTGGTTTGCTAGAATTAGAAAACTCCTTTCCTGGAAATGAAATGGGTTTCTCATATAGACCCTGCCTGAGCATTGGGAGCAATACATTTCTGTGGCCCATGGCTTTGCCCTCTTGGAGGCTATTTCTTCTTCATCTTATGGCCATATATAAAAATGGATGTTAGCAAGGAGATTCTCCCGAGGGGCTGCCCATCTTATTGGCCATTTCCTGCTTGCTCATGATGAGAAACTTGAGGGCTGCTTGGGGAGTGAAAAAAAAACACACAGATTTTTCCAATCCTAAATTGTGATTTCTTCAATAACACAATTATCTCAAAATATACTAGGCATCTGTTCAATTTGCTTGTAGTTGATTCCATGTGCCACTATCCATATTCAAAGTTCTTTTCTGGACTTAACAACTGCGTTAACTCTATCATATTTACTAGCTTCCTTGCTTGGCCTTAATACTTGATTCTTGGAGCACAAAGGCAGTCATAGATTTTTTAATCCCACGAAGCCCCAAATTTCTGGATCTTTCCAGATCTTTCTGTCTCTGCCCACACATCCAAAAATTCTTGCCTGTGACAGGTCATCGGTTTTGTATCTTACTTTGCTAAAAACAGCCAGGAGAAGTATGATTTACCAACGTTATTGCTCTGTATAACTACTTCCCTTAAAGCTACAGGCACTGTGGAGCATTTCTCTGCCAGGTTACATACAGTAGGTAACAGTTTTAATCAATGTTTGGCCAAGGCCTCAGAAGGTCCCTATACCTGTTACCTGACCACTAATCCAAAGCCATATATTTTAAGGATCTATTACGCTGCTCCTATTCCTGGGATTAAACACTGTGTCAGGCAGGGTTCAGTAGAGGAACCATAAACTATTGCAATGTGTTTTTTTGTGTTTTTTTTTTTTTTTGCTGAGCCATCCTGCTACCTGTTGGCAGCTCAGCGGCTGCTCAGCTCAGGCTGGGCATCGAACTGCTGTTGCTCAGAGCTCAGCTCGCACTCTTGAGCGAGCTCTTCACCCACTGAGCCACTCGGCCAGCTCTCTATTGCAATGCTTTTAAGCATAAAGAAGAAAGCAGGGAATAGGCTCTTATAAAATCCTATAAATCCTATAAGACATAAAGAAGCATGTTTTGGCCTGAGCCTCTTACAAACACTTCAGGAATAGAGAACAGGCTCATTAGGGATAGCACCTCCTCTAAGACCACCACCAGGACAGTTTCATTACAGTCTCCATCTGCCATCACCACCACAGCATCCTGGGCAGGATGAAGTGAAAGGCTAGGTAACTGAAGCCATAATTCCAGGAATATGGAGTCATTTCAAGAAGCCAGTGCAACTCCCCCACTGTTTCTTTTTCTTTTTCTTTTTTTTTTTTGAGGGCAGCATCACTGGCCCTCATATGTGGGACCCGAACCGGGGCCGCTGGCTTCGCGCTGAACCACCGCGCCACTCCGCCGGCGCCCCCCTCCACTGTTTCTTGACACCTCAAAAAACGACTGCCTTACTAGCTGACATGCAAGGAGCTATAGAGGGGGTGGCCTTCCTCTATCTTGTGTTTTCAAATCTGAATGAAGGGTTTCCTTTGCACAATTTAATTCACACCAAGAACACTAACTCCGAAGGACAGTCAATTCAAAAAGATACTACTGGGGCCAAAGCAAGATAAGACAGGACTGAGGCCAACTGCGTAGTAACGGCTGTAGTCGGCAGAATCCTAAAGATGCCCCCTAAGATGCCTGCTCCTTGGTTATTTCATCAAATGCAAATATAGGAACTGCTGAGAATGGATTTTGCAGTTGTCATTAAGGTTATTGTCCTTAGAGAGATTTTCTTGGATAGTACAGATGAACCCAACCTTCATCACATGACCCTTAAAAGCAGAGAACATCCTCTGGCCAGAGGAAGAAGAGATTCTGCAGAAGGGAAATCAGAAAGATTAAAAGCATGAGACGTGCTCTATCTGCTGGAGTGGCTTTCAAGGGGGAGGAATGAGGCCACCTGCCCAGGAATGTGGGGGCCTCCCAAAATGAGAAAGGCCTCGGGCCAACAAACAGCAAGGGAATGGGGACCTCAATCCTATAACCGCCTCATTGATCTGAATTCTGTGAACAACTGCTGTGAACTTGGAAGCAAATGCAACAGCAGAGCCTCCAGAAAGGAATGCAGCCCTGTGGATATCTTAACAGCAGCCTTGGAGATTCCAAGTAGAAGACCAGCTGAACAACTCTGTGCCTGAGCTTCTTTGGTTAAGCCCATTAATGAGGTTCAGCTTGACGTGGAAGAAGCTGAACATACTTACTGCTGTTAAAATTCAATGACTTGGGGATAACTATATACCCACAAAACCATCACCACCATCATGTGCCTGAACTTCTGACCTACAGAATTGTGAGTGAATAAATTAGTGTTCTGTAAGCTGCTAAATGCATGGTAATTTATTGGGACGCCAAAAGAAAATGAATACACCAACATGTCATCAACACACTACACACACACACACAAAAAAAAAAACATACAAAAAGAAAAGTGGGGATGAGGATTGAGAGAACAGATAAATCAATTCTGCCCAAAGTTCTTAGAGAAAATTCCATGCAGGAGGTGCAATACAATCTACATTTATGTAAAGGGGTAGAGAAGGGAAGATATTTGATGGGTGAGGAAAATGGTCTGAGTAAGTTAGAGGTGACTCAGGAGACTGCATCAGATTTGTTCTTCTAGAAAAGGGGGTGGCAGCATGGGTGCTGAAGGATGAAGCTGGGAGGGAAAATAAAGACAGCACATGGAAAGGCTGGCATGGGAGCCCCACAAATTTCAGGAAAAAGATTCAGCATCACAAAACAAACCATAAATGAGAAATGTGAGACATATGAGTGTACTTCTATAAAACAAAATGCTACTGAAGTTTTTATCAAGATATGTCTGCCCATACGGCTGGTCCACCCAATTTGTCCTGCTGTCTCTGCAGTTTCCTTCCAACTTGCTTCAGATAACAAGTCTCTTAACTGCTCCATACACAGATTTGCAGCTGATGGGTGCCTGTCTATGTCTTCCAGTTGCCTTAGTCTTATTGATGACCACATCTCTACAATAATATAAATGGACCAAAAGGAGTGAGGACTTCAGGGAGACCCTCACTGCCTGTGCAAGACTGCCAGAGGTCGGGAAAGGAAGACTCTGCTTTCCTTCATTTACTCATTAACATCTTCAACATGTCAACACTATCATTCCCCATAACAAATTACTCATATATTACACAAGTTTCCATCACCCATTATTTTATTCGGTTATCTATTAGGCAGTAACCGAAAATTACTCACTAAAAACTAATCATATCTGGTTCATCTTTATTCTTTTAAAATCACCAGATTCCCCCACTCCACTTTCATCGACAAATAGCTTTTAATTTCCCAATAAAGTATGCCAATGTGACTAGAACACACACACACACACACACACACACACACACACACACACACACACACACAAAATACATTCATTTTTGCTTGCCAGAGTAGAAAGCTGGTTCTGGATAAGCATCTGTAAACTGAAAAACACAATCACAAAAATAAACAAATACATGCAAAGCGTTTTAGCAGGTTGGGGGATGCCTGTGGAGCTGCCATCCTCAGATGATGCATCCAGCTCATTTCATGCCTCCAGTTGGAACAGCATTAAACAAAATGGCAAGGAAATTAGGTTCCAATGTGGATACATGTTAGAAACAAATTCTGTTTATTTCCTTCTTCCCTCAGCCGAATGGCAGCATTTCATGTTAAAATAAGGGATCAAATTTCCATTTAAAGTTAGGTTTACAAACATCGTGTCTCCACAATTAACTTCCTATAATCGCAATTACATTTAAATTGGTAGAATCCGCTACATAGGTGTGAATATGCACCCTTAGATTTAAAAGCAGACATTTAGCAATTTTAATTATTATTTTAATTTGGCTTGGGTAGCACAAACACCTCAATTTGGATTATTTTTTAAAGGTTTTTATTTTTTGTAAATTGAAACTTTTTTAAAAGGAAATTTCCTACCACATCATTAATACCTCAAAGGTATAGATCCAACAGAAAAGCCAACGATAGTCATCCAAAGTTTCAAAAGATGCATATAGTTTCAGTGTGAGTGAACTGACAGGGATATCATCAGATTAGTTCTTTTTTCCTCTAGAAAATATATCTAATATTTGAGACAGGTCAAGAGACGGAAGCAAAAACAGAGAGTGTCATTACAAAATATAATTTCCCTTACCCCTTTGAAGGTTTTGGATAAGAGGATTTTGACTTAATTTTCCAATCAGTCTCTCTGGCTCTCACTTGGCAATTCTCCCTTCTCTCACCAAAAACCCTAGCAATGTTCTAAACACAGAAGAAAAAAAAAAAAAAAAAAAAAAAAAGAGAAAGAAAAAAGGTTTCTTTTGATTTGGCTAATGTCACAGAGAATGGATTAGTTTTCTAGTTGTGACAGAGAAAGTTTGCTTTCCCCATTCCAAGAAGAAGGTGCTGATATTCAAAGTTATCGGGGATCCCCCTGTGCAGAACTTAAATCATACAAGGCTAGCCATTATCTGGAGTCTCCCCAGTTACCTTCTTTATCATTATTTGTGAGCATTTCTAAATACTGACCTATGTTTAAAATGTGCTTGAAGATAAAAAACTTTTTTTTTTTCTTGTAATATCTGGGAAGCCAGTGAATGAGGATTTCCAAACCAACCATAGAGATCCTCACGAAAGGAAACTCAAAAATATCAAGAAACGAACTTATGGGCCGGCTGAGTGGCGTGTTGGTTAAGAGCTGGCTTGGGACGCCAACTCTGAGCAGCAGAGCTATGGTTCGGATCCCACATTAGGGCCAGTGATGCTGCCCTCTACAGGTAAGATGGTGAACAACAGCTCGACCTGGAGCTGGGCAGCCATGAGTCATCGGCAACAGTGTAGGCTGCATCAAAGCTGCAGTGGGCTGCCGTGAGGTACCTTGAGCGGCAGGCAGCCAGTGTGAACTGCCAACAGCCTCATTGAGCGGCCATCCAGTGGCCAGCGACTGATCTGCCTCACCCGGGAAGAGCACAATGGTAATGCCAACATGGGCCAGTGAAACGACATCCTCCACAGCTAGACTGAAGAACAAAAGGACAGCAACTTGTCTGTTCCCCTTCCCCAATTCCCCAATGCTGTTCCCCTACCCCCACATCCCCAATAAACTCTTAAAAAAAAAAAAAAAAAGAAGCAAACTTATGATGTATAAACCTAAAACAAATTGCCCTGTAACCAAAAGCTGAGGGCTTTCTCAAAAATCAGTGGATTTCTTCTCTTAGTACCCAAATAATTAAATCCTGTTCAACTGCAGAAAGAGTTAGCACAGTTAAATTATCGATGATCTCTGGCTGAAAAAGTATTTACTTATAATCGATGCCATTATACCTGATGTTTAAGCCTGCCTCGGGAATTTTTTTTTATTATAATTTATTCAAAATATTTCTTCATTCAAAAATTAAAAACAAAACTTTTTTAAAGAACTCACCTAAACTCTGATCAGTTTATTCACAATAGGTCTCATTTAAGGTTTGAAGATGGCAACATGTGTTCTAATTTAGAAACAAAAGAATTTAGAGAATATTCTGGAAAGTTTCTGTGCTCTCTGTTTGCTTATAATAACTTTATGCTAAATAGGTTATCAAAGTTAATTACCTTGACATGGCTCCTGTTGTGAATTGGAAAGAGGATAAAATAGATAAGCTTCGGAGAACTTCAAATACTTGGTAGTATAATTTAAAAGAAATGGGGTCAATATGAATTAAGAAAGTAGATATGTTTAGAAACTGCAAATACTCAGGTGGACTGACTTAAAGAAGAATCTACATATAAAATCTACTTAATCACATGAGTCCCTGACCATTAATTACTGTTATATATAATTATTACAAAGAAGAGATTTTCACTTTTCCTAATACTTTGGAAATTTGCCAGTAAAGTTATGTTTCTTCTGTAATGAGAAGTCTAAGCATGTATTTGTTATCAAATCTTAAAGGAAATGAAAACTAAAAAATGGTTCCAATCTAAGGAAAGATTACAGATGGTGTTTCTTGATGTGAATATGGTTTCCTTAACTTTATAATTAGAGCCCATTAGAAGCTTTTCAGACACAGGTGAGAGGTTTCCCTAGAAAACATGAGGAGCAGGGGGCCCATTCCTTTATCTCAACCTTCACCATGCACAGAAATTTCCAAGTGGGCAGATCAGATGCACAGGTTAATACAGACATTACAGAGGAGATTTCCAGCATGAGACCCTCAGACGGTTATCTGAACCGTGCTGCTCTGAGCCCCAGGTCTGAGAGATGGGTCACGCACTCTTGCTGAAGTTCACCGGCTCAGTAGCGTTGGAGCAGAATGTACCACCACTCAGGTGGGAAATATGTCCCAGTAGGAGGTCTGCACTGACACCAAAAGGTTATGCTGAAACACAGCCTTTGTTTGCCCTCTTTCTATATTTTATCAGCTGTGGGAATGTCAGATGATGGTAAAAATGAAACAGACAAGCGTTTTTCTTCTTGAGCAAGCATTTTACAGTTTTGGAGCCCTAGATTGTTCTCACACAAGTGACTGTGGACTGTCGGGAACTCGCTTTCCAGCCCAGCAGGACTCTCAATGAACAGTGGGAATAATATCTCCTATGTACACCAAGAAGAAAAGGAAGGTAATAACAAATGAAGGATATTGAAAACACAGTTTAGAGTGGAACCTTTGAATATTTTCCTCTTGGGGAGGTGGCACTAATTTGTTACAGCACTCGTACAAGCAAGTATTGTTTTGATTGTGCTCTTATGAGTTTGTGATAAGGCGCCGGGTTATGAACATATGAAAAAGAGAAGATGATGAATAGATTAATGTCCTGAGGAAAATGAAGTAGTAGGTGTTTAGGTACACATGAAAGCTTTTCAATAAATATCGTGTATCTGAAGCTTGTGATCTTTTATTTGATAAACAAAAAGCAAGACACTGAATAATTTGATTAGACTTTGTAATATAGTTACCTTATAAAAAATAATCTATTGGAATTCAGAGGCTGTCCAGAAGCTGAGACAAGAAGAGAAGGTGTCCCAGTGGTGTTTATGGGATGGTAGTAGCTAAAAAGACACCATAATTGTAGATGTCTGAAAGCAGGGTGGAGAGATGTGAATGTTTTCAGTTTAAAATTCACTTCTTTGGCCCTCTGAAATGAAACTTCATCTGCTCTTATCCTCCCCAGACTCAATGTACTTCAAGGATCAAGGCTGTACTTAGTGTGACCACCCTGCACCACAATTGCTTTGTCATCCCTTTGTGAAACAAATGCCTGTTTCTTAGAGAATAAAACATTTGACTCTAACATCTAGTTTAGGAATGATTCCAGGAAGTAAACCCTGAGAACCAGAGGTGGGTTAAGTGATTTTTTTTTAAGGGCAGGCTCCCAGGAAAATTTATAAAGGGAAGCAGGGAGGAGAACAGTGAAAGGGAAGAAACCAAGCTACAGCAAGGTTTCAGAAAAGGAACCAATTTCAACATAATCAGGCCTCTCAACAGCAATATTTAGTGCTAAAAGACAATAGAATATGATTTCTGAGAGAAAATGATTTTCAACCAAAAGTCCTTTGATGAATCAATTATCAAGTTCAATGACTGCTTCCTTTCCAGCAATAGATAACCTGAAAACACACCTAGTTAAGAAAATAAATAAATAATTTAAAAAAATTAAAAATCCTATGTTCAGCACATCAGCTAACATTGGAATTGCTCTAGTAGAGGTTTCTGATTGTAAAGGTCTCTGGTATAGAGGTCTGTGGATAAAACAATACATTATAACCATGAGTTTGTTCACATATATACATTTTCTGAGAAACTGAATGCTGAAAACTAACATCAGAAATAGTCACATATTCACCTCTGTTTCACCTCTAGAGTATCTGGAAGATACAATTGCAAAACTTCCTAGAAAGGACACATCCTCACAAATACCAACTCCATCTTAGTAGTTTAAAAAATAATTTTATGGAAGGAGAACTGACTCTGGATGGTAAACACACAATGTGATATATAGATGATGTATATATACACCTGAAACCTATGTAACTTTGCTAACTATTGTCACCCCAATAAACTTAATTAAAAAACATAATAATAATTTTATCATGCTTATGATTTTGTGTGTCATGAATTCTGGCACGGCATATCAGGAATGATTCCCCTTTAATATGCAATGACTAGAGCCTCAGAAGGGAGGCTGAACCACTGGAGCTGGCTGATGGCTGGGGATTGGGATTTTCTAGCAGCATTTCCTGTCACATGTCTGGTAACTGATCCCGGATGTCAGCTTAGACCTCACCCGAGAGAGCCAATGAAGGATCTTCACAATGTCTTCCCATGTTTTATGATGTCTGGGCTTCCTCCCAGCATAACAGTGTGAGGGTACTCAGACTTCTTGCCTGGTGCATCTGACCTCCAAAAAGAGAGGAGCCCAGTGCACAAGGAAAAAGCTGCACTGCCTTTCCTGACCCAGGGGTTAGTTTGGTTCCTTTGAGGAACAGAAATTGAGATAATAGATTAGATGCCCAAGAGATTTACTGGATGATACACCTGTGAGGGAAAAGGTGAAGTAAGTCAGAGGAGGCAGTGAGAGTTTTTACAATAGATGGTGAGGCAGATCTGACTCCTTTAAAGGAGGGAGGAAAGGAAGGAAGCCTGAAGAGCAGAATCTGAGACTACAGAACAGATCCAAGAAGGTTTCCAGCAAGTGGATGGGGAGTCTTTTAGCCAAAGTTGCCTGTCACAGAAATCCCCCATCTGGCAAGTACTGGCCTGCCTTAGTTTCCTACTGCATTCAGTCACTGGCTGAGAACAGCCCAAGGAAAATGTCATTTCAGACTGAACACTGGGATGGGTCCACAGCACAGAGGCTGGGTTTGGTTTTCAGCCTCCCCATAGTAAGCAATCTGAGACACATTTCCATGTGGCCACACAGTAGCAGAAGTCATTCACATTCTGCTACTGTGCATTGGTTACAAGCAGGGGATAAACTGGCCCAGATTTAATGGGAGGGGACATAGGTTCCATCTCTCAATGTGAGGCAAGTTCAAGGTTTTTCAGCCATGTTGTAAAGAAAATAACTGCCACATCTACCTCAGTAAAAATAATAAGGATGTTTAAAATGTATACATCAGAAAAGCATTATGAACAAATATATTTAAGAAATAAGGTAGAACTATTAATAATAACAAAAACTAATAATAAAAAAATAAAATTAAATTAAAATAAAAAAAGATAAAAAAGAAAGAAGGTAGAAATATGATGTAATTTGCAAAACAAATTATCAAAATTCTTTGCCACTGGGAAACAGAAGCAGCATTTGGGAAAGGGTATATAGAAGGATACCACTCTTTTCCATTATAAGGTTTTTTTAGTACTACTTAAATTTTTACTAATTTGTCTTCATTACTTCAATATACTAAACAAAAATAAGCAAGTAAACAAAACTAAAATAAAGCTTACACTCCCCTCCTTAAAACCTTTGTTTTTTTTTTCTTTTGCCAATAAAATCAAGTCTAAACATTTAGTTTACAAGATCCTCCATAATCTGATCTATCAGGTGGATCAAATAATACAGTGAATGTTTAAATTAAAAATCAGGGCCGGCCGAGTGGCGCGGTGATTAAGTACTGGCTTGGGAAGCCAGCGGCCCTGGTTCGGGTCCCACATATGAGGGCCAGTGACACTGCCCTCAAAAATATATATATATATATAGGCAAAAAAAAAATACAAAAGAACTAAACTTGAGCTAATTGTATATTTTGCCGGCCGAGTGGCGCAGTGGTTAAGCGCTGCCCTGGGAAGCCAGCGGCCCCGGTTCGGTTCCACATATGAGGGCCAGTGACACTGCCCTCAAAAAAAAAAAACAAACAAAACAAAACAAAAAATCAGTTATTACAGTGAAAGACACATTGCCATTAACCCCCTAAAAATAACCCCCTCATTTTGAACACACTTATCCCATCATTCTTGCCACTTTCTGAAGCATTTCTGGAAGTCCTCTTTTGTGGGTGTCTTTAGTTGTGCTGTTGTGGCTGCCTCAATGTACTGAATCATTCTGACTATGGGGAAAAGCCAGAAGTCACATGGTGCCAGATCCCATGAATACAATGGATGAGGACACACTGTAATATTTTTTGGTTGTTTTTTTTTCTTCTTTTTTTTTGGTTGTTTGTTTGCTTTTAAAGATATTATTGGGGAATTCAGGGAGGGGAAGAGTGTTGGGGAATCGGGGAGGGGGAACACACAAGTTACTGGTCTTTTGTTCTTCAGTCTAGTTGTGGAGGAGGTGCCTTCACTGGCCCTGTTGGTATTATCATTGCTCTCTTCCCTGCCAGTTGAGGCAGTCGCTCACCAGCCATTGGACGGCCACTCATCGCAGCTCACTGCAGTTCACGAAAGCTCATGACAGGTGCTGGCCAACCCCATTGCAGCCTATACCAGCACTGGCCACTCACAGCAGCCCAGCTCCAGGTCAAGCTGTTGTTCACCATCTTAGCTGTAGAGGGTGCAGCATCACTGGAACTCTTGTGGGATCCCAACCCAGGCCCTGCTGCTCAGAGCTGGCTTCCCAAGCCAACTCTTAACCAACGCACCACCCAGTCGGCTCTGTAATGTTTTTATTTGACAGAAATTGCCGTATACCAGAAGCAATGTTTGACACAGAGAGTTGTTATGATGGAGGATGATTTACAGCCCACTTTAAAACACACTTCCTCTCAACCATAGCTCACACATGACTGACTGCACAGAGCAAGTTGAAACTGATCACACACTGCTGCTAAGGTTCAACATGCCGCTTCCTGTATTGAAGACCCCTGTCTTTCTGTTGGATGGCACTTGGCAGCAGCATTCACCATATTTTGTGATCACAATGGAAAGGCTCCACTCATACATCACTGCTGCTATGGCAAGTTCTGTCAAATGAAAACATTATGGTGCATCCTCATCCACCTTATTCACTGGATCTGGCATCGTGAAACTTCTGGCTCTTCCCCAAAGTCAAAATGACCATGAAATTTAAATGTTTTGAATCAATTCAGGACATCAAGGCAGCCACAACAGCGCAACTAAAGACACTCACAAAAGAAGACTTCCAGAACTACTTCAGAAAGTGGCAAGAGCAATGGGGTAAGTGTGTTCAAAGAAAGGAGGAATATTTTGAGGGGATTAATGACAATCTGTCTTTTACTGTTTCATATATATATATATATATATATATATATATATATATATATATATATTTTAATTTAAACATTCACCATATTGTTTGATCACAACTTGTAGCTTTCCAGACTCTGTAATACACAGTATCAGTTATCTTTTGGTAAGCTGAGCTGTAGTATCAAAGTCCTAAGTTTCTGTGGCTCCTAACTCAGCTCAGTGGCTATGGGTTAGCTGTGGTTCTTCTATATACATCTTCTCATTTCAGGATCAGGCTGATAAATAGCCCTACTCATGACATGCTATTCTCTTGCCATAGGAAAATGAACACAAAAACTGGATACTAAACAACAGTGGGTACTAAAGTTTCTGCTAAAACTGTGCTGTCACTTCTGTTCATATTCCACTGGTCAAACCAATCAATGACAAAGCTTGATGTTAAGAGGGTACAGGGAAGTGGGCTATATGCCTCCCAAAGCAAGTTTCTACTATAGGTGGGTATGAATAATGCAACCTCCATGCACAATTTCAGTCACAGTATGGGCTACATCCATCCCTGTTTCAGTTTCTAGAACACATCCATATTCTATTTCTTTCCTACCACTGATATCCTATGAGCCAACACACACAGAAAAATGTTGAGAAGTTTGTTGAGTCATATAAATTCAGCCTAGAAGTAAAACATTTGTGCAAATTCTGCCTCCAATGAGGAGTTCACATGTTGATTATGACATTTGCTTTTTAATTAGCAATTTTCCAGAATAATGGGATCTCTGATTTTGGAAATCGCCAGTCATGGTTGAGATTAATAGAGGAAAGGAATACATGTGAAATAAAAGTCTTAGTCTGCTTGAACTACCATAAGAAAATACCACAGACTGTGTAGCTTAAACAATAGAAATGCATTTTTCACAGTCCTGGAGGCTGGAAAGTCCAAGATCAAGGTTCTGGCAGGGATTTGTTTCTGGTAAGAAGCTCTCCTTCTGGCTGGCAAATCTCCCCTTTATCCCCAAATGGCTTTTCTTTTGAGCATGCATCAGTCCTACTGGATTAGAACCCCAACTTAATGACTTCATTTAACTGTTTCACACCCTAAAGACCCTGTCTCCAAATACAGTCTCAATGGTGGGTAGGACTGCAACAGCAGTAGGGAATGACTAACAAACAAAAAAGGTGTGTATGAAGACTCAGATTAGTGCCATAGAATAAAGATGTATGACTGAGAAGGCAAAGAATTTTATAAATACCAAATGCCTCTCAACATAATGGCACTATATGAAAAGCAATGTGCATAGTGGAAAGGCACTAGAGCCCAGCCTAGGGTTCTTCACATACAGTATTACTTATCAGTTAATCTCTTGCTTCCATTGCTCCTTTTTTGAATAAAATGGAGATAAAATATAAAACTGTATCAGTACTAAAAAAATAAATAAATAAATAAAACTATATCAGTACTATCATTTTTTATTCAGTACATGTGAACTCATGTCAAGCTGTCATCATATCAAAGATCTGAAAAAGAAAACATAATAAGTACAAATAAATATTAAAGTGGAAAAATGTTATGAAAATATTAATAACAATAAAACTGCCATTTTGGGATTATTCTCTCCATGATAGTATTTTTTGTAGTCTTACCCATTTCCTTTACTCCTGCATATTTATTTTCTTCAGCCCCAAAACATAAAATGAACTTATCTATTTTCTTACCTGAGTAACTAGTCTTTGAAATATATGCAGCTAGTTAGAAATATGTGTAGTTCATCTGACATGGTTATTCAGAATTCTACCCTTAATCCTACATAATATTACTTTTATTTGGACAATAATTCCCTTTGTAAAATTTAAGCTAAATTTCATATTTAGTTATAAGATTTTTAACAAAAGAATAAAATAGAAAAAGTGCTTATGCAAGTAACTTTTCTCTAGGTCACTGCACCCTATGATTGTATTGTTATCTAGACAAGGGCCATTTCACTGGAAGAAATAAAATCCTTTCTCTCCCTCTATAACTGTCCCCAGTGACCAGTTGTCCTGTGCTACCCTTCACACGTAAGCCTTAGTACTAGCAATCTGGTCACTTCTTGGGAGTCTATAATGCCCCCAGGACAGAGTAAGAAGCCTGGCACTATTCCAGCACACATAATTGTACTCTTCTGACTTAACAATCCCTTATATTTTCAATTAAATGTAACACTTCAGTCTATCAAATCCCTGTGTGCCAGCATAGGGTTGCTATGTTCAGGTTCGTTCTTCACCTTGATGACAGGTAAAGTTTGCAAAGTCTGGGAATTTACAGCCTGGAAGACGCTATATGAATGCAAAGCATAACCAATCCTATTACAGACCTGACATTGACTATTTATGAAGACCCTCAGTGCTTCTCCCATAATGTTGGTCGTTTGCCAGGAATGGCATTTGGGCATTGTCCAGAATTTTGTTGTGAAATGACCTTTCCTGTTTAATGGAAAGGATATGATTTTTTTTATACCAAAGAAACGGAATCTGGGGTTATGGTAAAAGGATGTGAGTGATGAAAGCACATCGCAGAATACTGGGAGAGGTCACGAAGCCCGCAAAGGCTACCTGCTTTCTAAATGATGGTCCCAGGCAGCAAAAGCCAGAGGAACTCATTGGTGAATCTACTCTTACAGTTATTACAAGGAAATAACTGTGGATCTAACCTAAAAATCTCAGCAACAGATTTCTGGTTTCATAGAATAACATAACAGCATTTAATCATATGTCTACATTTATAAAGATATCTTACCCTTCCCTTTGAGCATCTACACTTTAAAATGCATAGCAACCCCTTTTGTTCAGGTGTATTTCCCCAACAACAGCATGCGGGTCATCACTGACTACAATGGCGAACAATGATTTTGCTCTCTTTGTGGTGTTTTAATAATACCTAGGCTGTAACCATATACGCAGAATACAAATATTCCACTTTATTTTGTTCTCTAAGTCGTGTCTGAAGATCTTCTCCATCCAGGTAAAGCATCAAGTCCTTAAGCTTCATATCTATATTTTATTGTGTCTAATGGAATTTAGGGAATGGGGTATGAATGCTCACAGATGAAAATTATCTAGCCTTGATGATTAACTGATTTGAGTCATCACAGCTCAGTAATGGAAATACCAAATCCAATTGTAAGTTTTCTGACTCAGTGTATCAACTTTTCTACTCATTGCAGAATTACTCCCTGAGAGGAGATCTGCCCTGAGAATCCTTTGGCTCACCTTTTTGAAAATATATCATGAAGTAGAACACGCTACTTCATTCAGAGCAGCTTTGCTCATCTGAGAACGGACCAGATGTGGTTTTTCTTTCGTTGTTGTTGTTGTTATTTTCATTTTTGTTTCTTTCTTTTTTAATTGGTAAATTTGGTAAATTTGGGGTCAGAAGTAAATCCTATCGATACATAAATCTACAATGCCAGTGAAGGTTTTTCTTTCTGACTGGTTAGGCAAACCACTGAAAACCAGGCAGGGAACAAAAATATTTTTAGTTGCTGGCAGAACAGAATCTGTGACACTGCAACCAGCAGCTGCATCTGATTGCTGACCATTTCAGCACTAGATTGCAAGAGGCATCTCCTTTTTGCAGAGAACAATGTCTGGTGAAGAGTAGGTGGGGAATACATGTTTAGTGATTTCAAGTGCATTGTTTTGTAGAATAATCAACTTTCTAACATGTTCACATATTAATTCGAGGAGATGTAATGTGAAAATAAGAGAGAGGAAGAGGGCATTTGAACCAGTCTTTACTTAGGAAGCCCATAGGGACCCTGCAATCGCAGAGGAAACCTGATTTGGCTGGCAGCTTGGACCATGAAGAACCTTCTGGGAAAAAATGTTGAGGACGAGGAAAGTTAGCTTACACAGGGCCTATATCCTTGAGGATGTATGAGGACGCAGCAAACTAGAGGGGAAGTAGCTTTTAGGTATAGCCACTGAACCAAGCAATCCCAGTGCTTGACTTTGTGTAGTCCTTGATGCAAGCCCATGAAGTAAGGATTGCTATCTCTTCTACTAAGCTAGAAGTTGCATTCCATAAAAACAAACAAACAAAACAAACACATAACTCACAAACAGCTCTTTCTTACCTCAAAACTCTCGACTTTACCGTTTATCCTGCTGATAACGAAAAATAGAGCAATATAAAGATAAAAGTACAAAAGAATGTTGTCAAATGAAGGAGCTTGAAGTGCAGTTTATGAGAGAGATAATTGAGATGGAATGCCATGCAAAGTGAAGGACTTTCCAAGGTTCAAATGGCTCAGTTAAAGGTCGCAGGTCCGCTAAGGCCAAAACTCTGACACATTTGTCCATGGATTCCTATGAATGCAGGGCATTGCTTTGGTCTTCCTTAATACACCCCTCCCCAGGTAGATGGGAATGGGGAACAGCTAACATAAGAAGTCCACAGCTCTAGTGGGTGCCTTGGGTGCTAAGAGAGCTTTGGGTTTCACATGTTGTACTGTGAGAAGCTTGAATAGACTCAAACTCTGAAGAGTCCTCATCAGAGATACAGAAAGGGACACAGAGCTTTGATGCAGCTTTAAATAGGCAGTGTTAACCCTGGCTGTGCTGTAACCCGTGAGTCACCTGAAGCCTTAAAAATAAATGCTGCTACCCAGATTTCAAATTTTAACTTATCTAAGGTCTACTACTACTTGTCAAAAACTCAATTTTTCTTTTTTGTTTTTAATTCCCATGGTGACTAGCATCTTAAGCTAAGTTTGACAGAAGAAGGTACATTCATACATTCATATCTTAGAGATAGAAAAAAGAGTATGAGTACAGTTGTCAAAGAATAAAATCTGAAACTTTGATGATTTTAAATAATCTCAAACTACAATAAAAACCGAGGAAGCCAGAAGAGAAAATTCTATATTGCAAAGAAGCACATGAGAAAAAGCATCACAGTTTTTAAAAAGAAAAAGCTCTATGAAAATTCTAATTTGGGTCAAAAAGATAAGCAGGTTGTTAACCTGTAAAGTCTAGAAGAATTAGACAAAGGTAAAACTGAAGGCACATAACAAAAGGAAGAAAATCTATTCTTCTAAAATATCATTTTCCATCTTTGTGTGTATGTATATGTTCTTTGACTGGAACATTTTAATCTTTTTATTAAGTATTCTGATAGAAATGGGAAAAGTGGTTAAAGGAGTACTTGGTGCTAAAAGACAGGGAGAGGGACTGAGCAATTGGTTTGATACAAGCAAATTTATTTCCAAAATACAGACTTATTTTTACTGTACATCAAACAATCTTGGAAGCCTAAAATTCCTTATTGTTCATAAGACATAGAAGGCACATACTTGTCATTCTACCTCTAAACCTTATGGCAATATTTGTATGTTTTGTTTTGTTTTCTTCCTTGCAAAGCAGAAATAATTAGATTTTGCATCCTGCCAAAATTATCATAGTTTCCCTCTTTGGTTTTTTTCTGGTTCAATTTTGGGAAATCACCAGAGCACAAGAAATATGGAGGCTTTAATAATTAGTACTTATATCTGCAATTTATATTAAATTCAGGACAGCAGTGGAGATTAATATGCTCTGCTTGATGAGAGCAAGAAAGCTCAACCAAGATGCATGCAGACACTTGGCTTTGTTCCCTGGGAGAAGCTCTGCTAACCAAGCATTTGCCAGCTTTATTAATTCCTCCTGACTGTTGGGTCTTCCTGTTGTTTATTTGTTTGTTACCATTAGCCGACTTCTTTTATGAATTCTCTCAATGTTGCCATATGTTGCAGCCTGCCATCAGTCAGCAGTGGACTGGCTCAGCCAGCAGAGGAAATTGAATTATGGCAGAATTGAGGAAAATGTAACTATTTCTTTCTTACTGAAATACAATTTGTTCCTTTCAGCTGGCAATATGGAATTAGGGAGAATTGCTCAATGAAATAACTATAGGACCATCTAAATGGACCGTTTCAATGCTAACTTTTTACAAAAGTTAAAAAAAGTAAAACATCTCATAGCTCACAGGCCAACATTATACCAGGTATGATAAATGAGTTTATTTATAATTTAATCCCACATTGTAAATAATCTACACATATTTCCTTTTTGAGTATTTTTCCGAGGAAAACTTTAGGTTGATTGTTTTATTGTTTAAATAACAAAACAGTAAAATTAAAATGTCTCTCCATAATCATGAGAAATCTATTGAAAGCTTTTCAATAACATCCATGATTACATAAGGGATATTTTAATACTAAAATGATTCAGATAATGTTTAAAAATGCAGAGGTTGAAAGGTAGAATTGTTTATAAAATCAAAAAGTAAACACCATATCTGAATATATAATGTGTTTTTACTGTGATAATATCTTTATTGTTTGAATTTAAATTCTAGGTATCTAGAGAAAAAGCATTGTAGAAAAGGGATTAGGTTTTAATCCTTATTCTGCCCTAAACTTGGTGTATTTTATTGGCCAAGTTATATAATCCATCTACCTCAGTTTCTTCCATCAATCAGTTAATATTTACCATGTGCTAAAAAGTCCAGTGGAGAGAAGACCAGGTGCTCCAAGGGAGAATATGTTTGATAAACATTAAGCAGGCAAGTGTGGATAGAGAGAAGCAGTCAAATGAAGTGGTAGGAGAGAAGAACAAGAGATAACAAGCAAACAAAATCGGGCTTCTACTCTGAATAAGGAGGGAAGACAGTGGACCGATATAGAAAGGATGCCCATTTTTAAGATGCATCTCTGGTTGCAATGTAGAAAACAGTGGTAAAAGGGGAATAAGGCAAAAGAGGCATGAAAACTAGTTAGTCTATATGTCAACTGAATAAGAGAAATTATGACAGCTTGGTTTATAGAAGCAGCAGAAGCAGAAGAAAAGTGGGATATATTTTGAAGTTAGAACTACCAGAATTTGCTAATGGATTGGGTAGGTTGTGAGGAAAAGAGGAGAATCATGGATACTTCCCAGGCTTTGGGTCTCAGGAGCTAGAAATGTTTAATAACCATTTATGAGATGATTAGGTGAGAGAAGGAGGTTTAGGAGGAACATCATCAAGGCTTTGGTTTAAAACATGTCAATTATGAGATATTTATTACACATCCAAATAAATTTTTTGGATAGTAAGCTTTATTTAACCCTGGAACACAGAGAGTAGTCTGGCTTTGAGATGTACATTTGGGTACCATTAGCATATAGATCGAATTTACAGCCGTGAAATAGGATGACACAACTTAGAGAGTTTGTACAGATAGAGAGAAGTTGGAGAACTAAGCCATAGAGCATTCTAAGGATGAAAGGTTGCGGGAGAGGTGAGACTACCAAAAGGGGTCCAGTAAGAACAGATGATGAGGTGGGGGAAGAGACTATAGAATAATACCTTAGGGGCCAAGTGAAGAAAGTATTTCCAGAAAAAGAGGCTGATCAATTGCTCCAAATTCTATAATTGGATGAGTACCTTGGGGGCAGGGATTAGACTTGACTAGCTTGGGTTAGATTCAATGTGGCAATTTTGAGGTTATTGGAGACTCAGCAAAAGCTGTTTCCATGGAATGGTAAAGACAGAAGTCTGACTGAATTAAATCCAAAGGAGAGGAGAGGAGAGGAAGTAGAGAAAGATAGCGTAGATTACCCTCTGAGGAATTTATCTACATAGAGAAGCAGAGAAACGAGAAACAGGAGGAACGCAATTGATGGAGAGGATTGTGGGCTGGTGAGAAGGTGATCGGGTTACCATTTTTTTAGCAGGATATTTGTTTGCTAGAAAAAAATCGTTGAATGAAGAGAAAAATGGGACAATTATTGGAGCAATGTTCTTTAATAGGTGAGAGTAGATGACATCTACACATGTGTAGTCATAGATCCTTCTGAATAGCATAGACCATCCTTCCAAGGCAATAATAGGGAAGGCAGTGTGTTATGTGCTCAGATGCCTGAGGGTAGATAGGTATGGTGATAAAAGCTTAAGGAAGTTCTCTTCTCATTGTTTCACCTTTTCTCAATAACCAAGAAAACAAAGCCATCAGCTGGCCATGAAGACAAAATAATAGGTAAGAGAAATGAAGAGTAAAAAAAATGTTGAAATGGTCACCTAAGGCCACAATGCTCAAAGTGTAGAATTTGTAGTACTGGACACTGGAAAGGAGAAGCCATCAGGGAAAGACCTCGCTACCTATGCAGAGGGGCCATCTTCAATTTTTCACTGTCAATCTGTACATATGTAAACTGAAATCCCATGATGCTGAAAGAAGAACTACTGTCAGGGAAAGAACAAACCTAGCAGAGTTATAAACAGAATAACTAGCAGAACACACAGAAAGCCAATGAATCTTTCAAGTCTCACCAGCCAGCGTGAAGAAGCCTTGTTAAATGCAAGATGGCTACTGTTAAACTCACAGAAAGGCCATGCCTTACTTGTGAGGCCTAATTAGCCCAAGTGTACAGGATATAATAGACAATCTTTTAATAGCCTAAAGAAATGTTAAAGGAATCTAACTTATCTGCAAACAACCTAATTAAATGCAAGAACAAAGTCCAAATCTCTAAAGGAAAACAATAAACTACACACAGCAATGTACATAATAGCCATGGACCAATAAAAAATAACAGATATGTAAAAAACAGAAAAATATGACTGGCAATCATGAGATCAAACAAATAAACAAACAAACAAAAAATACACAGAGAGATCCAGAAATGGCAGAGATAATGAATGAAGGCAAAGAGAAAACAAGAAATAATGGATGAGACAAACAGAGAACAAAGATTAAGATGGCAGATTTAGACTAAAATATCAATAATGTATCAAAAGTAAACAATCTAAAAACATCCATTAAAAGGTAAGTCTCATCAGGTTAGATAAAAGCAAGATAGAAATATTTGCTTTCTAAAAATAGATACATCTTAAATAAAAAGACAAAGAAGAGTTAAAAGTGTTAAAAGTAAAATAATAGAAAAAGATATATCATGAACACACTAACCAAAAGAAATATGAGTGGTGAAATAAACATCAGAAAGTAGACTTCAGGACAAGGAATAATACCAGGGATAAAGATAAGTAGATCAATTTCATAATGATAAGTGGATCAATTCCTCTTAATATATTACAACCCTAAATGTTCAAAATGCATGAAGCCAAAACTGACAGAAGTAACAAGAGAAATAGACAAATTCAATTGTAGTTGGAGATATTAACATTCCTCTCAGCACCTAATAATGAAAAAAACAAGTAGACAAAACTAAGCAAGGAGAGAATAAACATGAACTACACCATCAACCAACTGGACTTAACTGACCTTTATGAAAAACCGACCTATTGTAGTGGGTGGCACAGCAATCCCCCCAAATTCATGTCAACCTGGAACTTCAGAAAGTGAACTTATTCAGAATAAAAAGTCTTTAAGGTAAGAATCTTCAAATGAGATAAGGTAAGGATCTTTCAGATGAGATTATCCTGCATAGAGTGAGCTCTAAATCCAAAGACACTGTCCCGATAAAGGCTGACAGAGAGAAGATGATGTAAAGATAGAGGCGATGAATGAAAAGATGCTTCTATAAACCAAAGAATACCAAGAATCATTGGCAACCACCAAAACCTAGGATTGAGGCACAAGCCCTGCAAACACCTAATTTCACCTCTGGACTCCTGAATGGTGGGAGACTGTATTTGTATTGCTTTAAGCCACCCACTTTATGACACTTTGTGTAACAGCCCTAAGAAACAAATATACTCAGCCAATGAGAGTGTAACATACATTCTTTTCAGGTGCTCGTCTACCTTCACCAACTGAAACATCTTAATAATTCCGAAAGCATAGAGATCATAGACAATCTGCCCAGACTTCAACAAAAGTAATAGAAAGTAGCTACAGAAAGATATTTTGACATTTTACAAATACTTTGAAATTAAACAATAATAACAACAAAATACCCTCCTCCATAAATCATAGGTCAAGGAAAAAATCACAAGGCAAATTAGAAAAATACCTTAAACTGAATGAAAATAAAAAGAGAAGATAGCAAAATCTGTGGAGACAGTTACAACAGTAATTAGGATTATGTTTTGTTTTAAATGCTTCTATCAGAAAATTAGAAAGATCTAACATCAGTGATTTAAAAATCCATTATAAGAAGCTGGAAGGATATGAGCAAATTAAATCCAAATAAGTAGAAAGGGGAGAGAAAACAAACAAACAGAGAAGTTAATGAAATAGAAAACACAAAGAGAAAATATAGGTAAAATATTAATTAAACCAAAATTTATTTCTTTGAAAAGAATAAAAACATTTATACACCTCCACTTAGAATTATCATGAAAAAAATAGACATTAATTACTAATCTCAAGAATAAAATAAGACATTTACAGATCCTCCAGACATTACCAGGAATAATAAGGGAATATTTAATTAATATATTAAATTTAATGCCAATAAATATAAGAATCTACATGAAATTGACAACTACTTGCCAGATAAATTACCAGAACTGACTCAGAATAAAATAGAAAACCTGAATGGCTAATGTATCAACAAAATTGATTTTGTAATGAAAAACAGTATGGACAGAAAACCCCAGGTATGTATAAATTTTGTACAAAATTATTAGGAAGAAATAATATAAAACACACACAGACTCTTACATCAACATATAAATGGACATGGTATAGTCTAATCATAATACAGAAACTACTTCACAACAAAAAGAACAAACTACTAATCATGCAAAAAGATGGAGGCATCTAAAAGCATTATGCTGACCTTAGGTTGTTTTGTACATATGAGACTAATAAAATAAAAATAAGAAAGAAAGAAAGAAAGAAAGAAAGAAAGAAAGAAAGAAAGAAAGAAAGAAAGAAAGAAAGAGAGAAAGAAAGAAAGAGAGAAAGAAAGAAAGAAGAGAAAAATAAAAAAAATAAAAAAAGCATTATGCTGAATGAAAGAAGCCATACCCAAAGAGAATATGCATTACGATTTTATATATTAAATTCTTGAAATGAGACAGAAAAAAATAGAACTTGATAATTAGCAATGCACCTTAAATTTTAAAATCCTGTGAACTGATGGGAGCTGTATTAATTTTCCACCCACTAACATGTTTTATTTTTTGCTAAGCTCCAACTCTTTACATTAAAATATTCCTACTATCCGTGTTATGCCATTCCATTTCCAATTAGTGATTGTCTTTTTTCTCTCACTTTTGATATAAATTCCTAATTACAGAATCTGACCTATTTTTAACAAATTAAATCATTGTCATATACATAGATAATAGTATACCAAATAACAAAAATTTTTGATTTAAGAAACAAACTGATTTACTTTAATTAAATATAAACTTAGATTTTAATTCCATATATCTTTATACTGTGTATACTCGTATATCTATGTATGTATGTGTGATAGAGGCATGTTTTCTTTTTTCTTTTTTTTTTTTGAGGGCAGTGTCACCGGCCCTCATATGTGGGACCCCAACTAGGGCCGCTGGCGTCCCAAGCCAGCACTTAACCACTGCCACTCTGCCAGCCCTGAGGCATGCTTTATTTTTAAAGGTTTAAGTAAAGCTTTTTTCATACATATTATTTTTCTGCCCATTTGCAATTATTCTCATATGTCACGTTTGCTTATATGACACTCACATTTGAGAAAATTACATATGATTTCTATATTATAACAAAATTACCTATTTTTCCTTTGGACATTTTTTTTTTAATAGCAGCTAAGTAAGAATAGATGACATTTGAATTCTATTTAAGTTTATTTAATGAACAGAAATTTAAAAGTGTGTAACCATTTTTCACAACTCTTCAACAGGTATTGGGGTTGAAAGGAAAAGTTAGCATGATGTTACAAACTATTTAGGTCTCTGATGAAATACAGTAGAAATTAGAAGAATCTTATTTAATCTAAACATAAGTTCACATGCTGTTCAAGTGTTCATTCCTACATCTAGAAAGGGTAAAATTTTCTTCCAGGTTTTCTACTCATTTTTCATATCGATTGTCTCAGACCCAGACAGAATTAGGTTAGAGAATTTCACCTGTATGCACACTTTTCAACAATATATCCAAGTTTTGCTGAGCTTCAGAAAGTATGCTGGAGGTTTATTTTGTGTTCAGGGCAAAGTTTGACTTCTTTCTTATTACAAACAATGTTGCTACCTCAATCTTTCCAAGAAACAACAGGCAGAAAATCTCTTCAGAAAGTCACAGCCTTGCAGGGATACAGAATTACATGTGAAACCAGCAGGTATTAGAAAAAAGAAAAGTTAATAGCAAGTGACCTTATATGCATGCAGATCTTATCAAGCAATACACTTCTGGGTTTGATGACTTAATGAGAATATGACTTTTCCTTCATCATGTTAAAATATGTCCTGTCAATGGGATCCTGAGTAAACACTGTATTTATATTAAATGACAGGAGAATCTATGATTTATCTTACACATGGAAATCTGCTTAACATGATAATAAAGGACGGCTTAAAGTTTGGGAAACTCTGAACACTATATTAGATAATACAGAGAATATAGTCCAGGAAAACTATGACCATTACTTTTCAGAATTCACAAGTAAGAAGATAAGTACTCAGCATTGTGAATAATATAAGCCTTTCAAAAATGATAGGACAAAATAAAATTAATAAGTATATATCTATGCTTATTTCAGCATGGAAAAATATTAGATTAGCATGAATTATTAAGCAAGCAAAAATAAAAGAACCAAATTTTCTGAGATCCCCTGCTATTTTTAAGAATTCTTGTTTGGATTCATTGTTGATACATTAATCTCTACCTTGAAAAAGAGATCAAGAATAGTAATTAATTTACGTAACTTCAGACAATATATTTTACTTTGCATGATTGATAGCTGATAAATTCTAAATATTTTCTATAGAAAATCCTGCTGCCTTCTTTTTGAACTTAAAAAAATATTATTAATGACTGACTTTAATACATAGAAAAATCACATATAAGATTTCAATCTGCATCACACCTAACACATATTTGAGTGTATATTGTCTGTTTGTAAAAATTTAACTTCCCCAAAGTGAACATTGTACACACTTTAGTCATCTATTCTCTATTTATTTTTATTATTAATTTTGTAAATAGACTTTTTAAAAGAATCTTACTATGATTTCAATTAACCATGTCTTTTTTATGCAGTACCAACATGTGAGCACCTGCCCTACAGAAAGTACTTACTAGAGTCTGGAGATATAAAGATAATTAGGGAATATGTCTGCTTTCAAAATTCATAATATAATGTGCCTTGCCAAATTTAAATACTAGAAAAATGGAATTAAATAATTTCAATCTCTAAAAGGTAAAGCTATTAAGGCTTCTTAAACCTCCTTCCAAAGTCTTTGAGAAATGATCCATAGTTAACCTATTTGCTAAATGTTGTTTTTAAGTTTGATTTATTTTTCTTATTAAAGTAATACAGGCACATAATTTAAAATCCTATAGGCTCAAAGGCCAGGTTTCCTTCTTGAGGGCTCGCCCTCTGCTATTCTCATTTAAGGAACTGTTTAAATGTTTCCATTTAACAGGTTACATGTTTTCATTTTTTTCCAATGGCTATTTTCAAATTTCTAAGTAATATGCTAATACAGGCCTGCCTGATATTCCATTTATAGACACTGCAAAATAAAAATGTTAGCAGGTGTATCTATTCTGTCATTTTACAACTTTAAGGGTAAAATTTATATTCTTCTGCATGACCATAACTAAATCTTTTCTCTGTTCATTAGTTGGTTTTATAATAAGTGTTGCCAACTCAATAAGCCAGAATATGCATTATTATGAATATATAAATATTGTGCAATGTAGTGGACAAGTAGTGTGCCATGACTACATTTCCTTTCTTGAACAACTTTAGCATGTTATATTTCTGTTCATCACACACACACACACACACAAACACACACACACTCTCTCTCTCTCTCACACATGCATGCACTGGGGTGCCAAAAAATGTATACAATTGGACACTTTGGTCAATGTTGCTCAAGCGGTAGTTCACCGTAATAAGAACTGTCTGGACACTGATGGTAACCACTTTGAGCGACTCTTGTAATTGCAGAAGTCAAACGTGACTTGTATTCAACTTTTGTTATCAGTATATATTGAGTATTACAATCTTAATACAGTTTTTTCCTTTCTTAAAATATATATACTTTTTTTTGGTCTCTCTCTCCCTCTCTCTCTCTCTCTCCCTTTAATATTTGCTTTCCTTTTAAAAATAGTATATCAAATTTTGCTGAGACCAAAGAGATTTATTTTTTTCTTTATGTTAATGTGTGTTCTCTTAATTATCTCTGCCTGTACCAGGGCTGGGTTTCTGTTTATCTTGGTCTTTTATTCTTTATTTTTTCTTCAAATATTTTTTTTTTTTTACTCTATTCATATTTAAGAATGAGGAATTGAAAAGCTGCTGGTATCTCTCAGTATCTGAGTGGGTGTTGGTGACTGGCAGGAAATATTTTAGAATAGATGTCAGTCAGCTAATCCCAAATAGAATACAGATCTGCAGCACACTAGCTGAAGAGTTAATGTCATGCTTGTATTTCATGTAAAAAATATCATCTTTTTAAATATGTGTGTGTTTAAATTATTATAATTTGCCTGGTGAGCATGTAGATGCCTGGCTTCTATACTTTTCACTCGCAGGGTTTGGAGAGTCAACTATTTTGTGAAGGTGTCCTCAATTACTGCTCGGTTTCTCTGCTGACATCTGACTGCTGTCCCCCATTACCCATCTGAATCGGGAGCTCATGCTGATTTTGCTGACCAGGCCCCATAGTCCAGCTGTTCTTCCTCTACTCATCGCCTCCATCACTCATCTCCCACATGCCTTCTGTTGTATTACTGTAACACTTTAAAATCTCCTTTATTCTCATTGTAATGTAGTTTCAGGAAGGAGGGACTATAAATGTTTATTCTGTCAGTGACCACTTGAGTATCTAGAACAAGGCATAGAATGTCCTGGTATTCTAAGTTTCCATCTATAAAATGAAAGGGGTTTCAGGTATTTGGCTTAAATTAGTATTCCTCTCACTATATACCTCAGTATACTTATTCCATTAAGTATTAATGGATATTTTATGATTAAATAATAGGTGCTGAATAATATACACCCCATTACATACAAAATGCTTAACATTTTGTAACCCAGCATTACTCACCACAGAAATCTGGAACAGAAAATGGAAAATTTTCACAGCATACTTGATGAATCGTTTAGAAATTCTTAGAAAAATAACTGCAAAAAGACTTGATTGACAGAAGTATACTAAAATGGAAAAACATCATGAATGAATCTATGTTTTGTTGACATTTGTATGCAATTGAGATACCTTCTTAGAAATACAGTCATAATTTCGCCCCTGCTAAACATCTATTGTGCAAATCTCTATGTTCAATAAGAAAATATTTTGAAAGAGATGATAATTGCTCTAATGTTTATAGGAATGTAAAGCAGCCCAAACACTCCAAAAACAGTGTACAAATAGTCTAAATAATAACACAATATCAATTTTGGGGATGGTTTCAACTTGTAATATAACTGTGACTCCTAAAAATATTTTACATTCAGATTTGAAAGTCAGTCCTGGGCTATCTAAAATCTGATCACAATCTTTTGAATAAAGTTTAGCCATCTATGGCTGGGAAATACGGGGTTAATTCTAGATGTTTCTCCTTATTTCAATATGGTGTTTATACAGATTCTGACCTCCAGTTGAAGGTCAATCTTGCCCCCCTTCCTCTCTAAGCCTTCCTCAGCTTACCCATATTGTCAAAGATATCACTATTCTAAACTCTCATAATATCTGCAACTTTTGCTCCACGACTGTGCACTTGATTGCAGTGTTTTCATATTGTTTTATTATTTAGTTTCAATGTGCATTTTGTATCCTTCCCATTTAAACTGTGATTTCTTAAAAGCGTTATATATCTTTTATCTTATTCAGTATCTACCTAATGATGGAGCCATTATAATCACCCAAGATCCTTGTTGATGGATTTGAGTGTAAAAATGGGATTCAAAATATTAATCATATGAAATAAGACCTGAATTGTGATTGTGGAACTTTAAAGGATATAGAAGTTGATCAATAATCTTGACTTTTTAAAATTAATAATCCAATGAAAATTTGATGTAGTAAACTCACAGATTTCCTCTCACTAAACTGCACAAGTACATTTACATCTCAACTAAGCATATGCTTAGACGGCATTCACAGAACCTTGAATCAGAACCATGGAATGCCTATTTTATAACTCATGTCTCCTCTAATGAATAAAATCAAATTAAAAATATAAATTCTTTATAATCTTTCATTCATAAATAAAGCCAGTAATTACCAAAAGAAGGAATAGAGAAATGTAACACCATCATAAATAGAATCCATATTTATGCTTTGAGAATTTGCTTTTGTTAAGTAACATTTTGTTAAGTAACGATTCTCAAAATCCACACAAACATATATTGGTACTTTCAGCCCATTGGCATATATAGTTGACATGATTCTATACAGTATCTTTCAGTGCAGTTATGTTTAGCCCATACTCATTTGTGTAACTGAAAATATCTCTCTTGATCAAGTGGGCAAGCTAATAAAGACAATTCAAATACAATGGGGATGCTACAAAGTTTAACAAAACAGATAAACAATTATATATAATAGATACTGAACTAGACACTGTGTAGGATTAACATGTAATAATAATATCTACCCTTGTCCTTGAAGATAATTAAAATAAAATAAAAAGTATTATATTAATTTTAATGTATAGGTAGCCTTGAGCATAAAAATAATAGAAAGCTGCCAAGGAGAATTGTCATGAGGAATGTCTTATAAGAAGGCAACATCTACAATGGATGCACTAGGCTTTGAAAAATAATGAAGAACCTGTTGTATATTCTTCAGGATACTTTTTTCCATTATTTAGAAGTATTTAATGCACTCCTACAATGAGCCAAACATATTTACTTTTTCTAGAGGCAGGTACTTTATTTTATTTTATTTTTTTTAATTCTTTTATTGTGAAATAAACATTTAAAAAAAATTAGTTTCAGGTATACAACACAGTGCAACAAACATATTTTTAATAGTAGCAAATTTTCAACTTTTAAGGCCAGATATAGTTGATTAAACTTTCCAAAATCACCAGACCCCACACAGTGATGAGTTTAGATAACACTATGTTTGGTCTGAAAGTACATGGGCATTTAAAATTATAAAATAGAGTTTTGTTTATAGCTTGCAAAATAACTCCAAACAAAATTTTAAAACGTGTTGCAACATTGTTTTGATTGATTGCAACAATTTTTAGGATCAAAAGAGGATATTTTAAAGGACAATTTAGACTAAAAAAATATATTCTTAGATGAAAGTAATTACTTTTCATAAATCATAGCTATGCTGAAGATCCACGGACTGAACAGAGTATGCACTGAAGTCTAAGATAAGTCAAGGTCAAGACTAAAAATGTCACAGATCATTTAGACATGCCTTGTTCCTTTTCCCTCATTGATTAAGATAATTATCAATATCCCATGGCTTATACATTTAATGTGAGGTTTAAGTAGATCAGGCCTATTAATTTGTGTTTTGAAGATAAACTTGATCAGCTCAATACACATTATATATATATATATATATATATATATATATATATATATATATATATATACAGACAGACAGCAAGGAATTAATTAGCTTGATTGCTGTTTTCTTAGGAATCAGATTCCTAAGAAAGTAGTCTTAGGAATCACAGTCCAAAAAAATGTTCCTACAGTCAAAATAAATTTCAAGCCACGGGCTCAGATTTGCAAGGAATGCAATTTCTATACTTTTAATAAGCATAATTTCTAATTTGTGTCTCCAGTCCAGCTAATTACAGAACTATAATTCAATCACTGAAGGTCGCTGGGGTTCAGGAGGCATCTTATCTGAGTTGTCATAGTCTACCAAAGATGGCATCATAGTCTACCAAAGGAGGTTTCCTTTCTCTTTTCCCATGTTTGGTGATTAGGAGATGCAGGCCATTCCCAAACCGCCTCATTGTGGCCTGTTCAGGGCTGCTGGTTCTCAGGGATGGGCCCATGCTTATCTCAGTCATATAACATCCTCATATGCAGTCACAGGAGGTGGAGTATAGCATAAGGAAGATGTTCAGTGGAATTTGAACAGCTATATATGATGTCAGAGGGAAGCAGCTTGGGGGAGGGGGATTATCACTGTGTGAGGGGTGGAAATGGCTAACTAATAAATTGCTTTGTATATCTGAAACTAATAGAAAGAAAATTGAAAGAAAAAAATGCATACAAAGCATGAACTTACAGTTCTGTGAACTGTCACGAAACAAACATACATTTAACCATCACCCAGATCAATAAAAGAAAGAAAGAAAGAGAGAGAGGAAGGAAGGAAGGAAGGAAGGAAGGAAGGAAGGAAGGAAGGAAGGAAGGAAGAAAGAAAGAAAGAAAGAAAGAAAGAAAGAAAGAAAGAAAGAAAGAAAGAAAGAAAGAAAGAAAGAAAGAAAGAAAGAAAAAAAGAAGGGAGGGAGGGAGGGAGGGAGGACTGTATTATGGTATTAAAAAGTTACCAAACTGTTCAGACATGCAATAATATCTATTTTAAAATTCTGTTTAATATTATTTCATAGACGTTTTGGTTCTGAAAGAAATATTTTAAATAGGTACTCAGTGAACAGAATAGGACATTTTCTTCTAAATCCACATTACATAATTTTGAAATAGTTTCCTTGTTTCAGGGAACTCTCTACAGTCTTCACAATAAATCTGACACCATTAGTAGTTAATGAATGTCCTGTAACATTCCCTAGAGAAAGAGCAGTTTGCCTGCCATGTAATGTCATGTTTCAGATTTCATAAGGCTTATGTAAAGCCTTCCTAGTTAGATATCAAAAGCCTAAGACCTTCTCAAGATTTTCCCTTTTTGGATCTACTCCACAGTTATACAATTCTTTTAATGTATACTTTTTTGTTATTAATAAAGTTTTAAAATTTCCAACAGGAAACTTAAAAGCAAGTGAATATATTTTATCATTAAGAAATATTCTTACACATTCTAGAATCAGCAACTTGTTCAAGTTTATGTCAAAATCAATGTTCCTTGGGAGATAGTACATAAATGTATGATTGATGATAATCATGATTATCTTATGAATTTAACTCTGCATCCAAAAGCAAAATAAGTTATGTACATTATTATTCAGTTTCATCTATAAATTTGAAATTTTATTTACTTAAGGCTTTATTTTTTTTTTATATCCATATTTGTAAATGTGGTAAGGGTGTCATGATAATGAGATAAGGATGTCTTTATTTGTGTTCAGATAGTCAATGACATTGGAATATGTTAATATGTATTTGATTCTTCAGGATTGAGAATCTCTGCAACAAAAAGTAAAGATTAGTGCAAGGAATGTGAGAAACATGAAAATACTGGGATAATATGGATCCAGACAAATTCCTAGATGGCATGGCGGAATAAGCATTTTTCATGTCATGAAAATTATAGAAATTTTTAAAATTTTACTTTTATACTACTGATGTATACTGAATTTTTTCTTATTTTTATTATTATTATTGAACTATATGTTTTCAAAGATAGGATTTGAACATGCAAATATTATTATAGAGTATTTTATTAAATGAATTGAATTAAAAACAAGAAAACAGGAATCTATAATCCCTGTGACTTTGTTGTTCCCAGATATAATGCTAATAAAATGTGACATTGTGAGACTTACCATTTGAAAGCCACTCTCACTGGTGACTGGTGACTAAGGAGAAAATGAGGTTAGAAATCATGTTCTACCTCTGACCGACTATTTGCTATTTGCCAAGGACCTTAATTGTTTCAAATTAATACATTTATAATAAACGCCTATCTGCTAAAGAAATTTTATGACTCTGTTAATATAAAACCATTGCAACATGTTGCATTCCAGGTCCTCCTAAAGTGTGTTCTGCTATGTATTCATCTGAAGTTCTGATTCATCATTAAACTATTGGCCTCTGTGTGCTAATGTCTGCTGCAGGTGATAAGAATTGAAGTATATCTATATTTGACCAACTTCTGCTTGGTTAGTATTTGGTTTGCCATTAAGTGAAAACCACTGGATGCTTTTAGAAATAGCATAGAAAAGCAGAAATAAACATAGACTCTATCATTCTAAAATAACAAAATCAATACCAATTTGAACAATCATGCAGAAACCTTCCTTGGGCAGCTGTCCATTTCTATACAGATGATGAAACACCAACTTAGAAGCAATGGGGACTAAAATTCTCATCCCACAAGAGCTCTCAGAATGCAAAGCAAGTTCCTTACACTCAGTCAACACTGATAATAAAACTGGATATGCAGGTGCAAAGACAGTTTTCAATATGACAATCAATTTCAAGCCTCCAATGTCACTCAGCCAATTTTATAGGAAGTCTCATTGGTGCAGTGCGGATTTCTCTCTGCCAAATTTTATTTTGGTGGCAAAGTTCTATCAGTACGGTCCCATGCTCTGATTATGCAAAAGTCAAAAGTAAAGTTCAGGATGGTCTGTATCAATAACAGAGAAAAACTTTGGGGCATAAAAATGGGAAACTCATACATAAGATTTTTTATTCATTGTGTTTATTCATAGTTACTATTATAAAATAAATTGTGTTAAATATGACAATATTTATTTCCAGATCCTTAGTTTTATTTTTTGAGGTAGAGCCTAATGGTTATTTATACAAAAATTAGACACTGTTACTTAAACTTACATCACATGAGCTTTTTCATGGGTCAATTTGCTTTGGACAAAGAGGAACATCCTCTGTGTAGTAAAACTAGAACAAATCAAAATTATAGCACTCTTAATACTTATCCCAATGATCACATAGTACCAGGTATCATTTCAATGGCTAAATGCAAAATTAAGGGGCAAATTGTTCCTATCTCTTACTCCTGCCTGCTCTTCAGAGATATTCTTTTCCTTCCAGATCAGCATCTGATCCGCCTCCATCCTGAAAGATTCAAGCGCCCCCTCAATTCCTTCAGAGACAAATGTAATTAAGCCTATTGATCAGCCAATGGTTTTTACTGCTCCTGATGCCCCTAAATCTCATCTCACCAACTCCTGTGCGGTTCTGCTAACTAGGAAACATTATATGTATCATTCTATAAAATGATTGGGATTACTTGCTAGAAAATACTGAAACTTGCTACTCTACCCAGAGTTTCTAACCCAGAATGTCTGAACGTGGCTAAGGAAATTGGATTTCAGCAAAGTATCCAAGAATATTCTGATGGACAGTTCCCATGAACCATTCTGAGATATGCTGCATCAAGGAAAATAAATAATTAGAGACATCAGAACATGTAGGTTGGAATATCTGGCCTTCTTATCAATGCCAGTGTAACAATTTCCCCAAGCTATTCTTTCTCTTAAAATACTATGGGCCTAGAAACTTTGAAATGATCACATTTTCTAAAAAACTTCCTGGAAAAAAATTTATTTTTTTTTTTCAGGACCAGAACCCTACATTGCCGATATCCTTTTATTATTATTTTGTTGTTGTTCCTTTTTTTTTTTTTTTTTTTGTGAGCCAACCTGCCACCTGTTGGCAGCTCAGCAGCAGCTCAGCTCAGGCTGGGCATTGAACTGCTGTTGCTCAGAGCTCAGCTCATACTCTTGAGCAAGCTCTTAACAAACTGAGCCACTCGGCCGGCCCTGCCTATGCCCTTTTGATGAAGGAGTTCAAACATGGCTCCCATGGAAGAGCCAAGCATGTCAGGTAGACAGATAGAAATAGATACTTGTATAATACTACTTCTATATATATTGTATATCTATATAATATATGTAGTATTGACTTATGGGCTGAACGTACGTTCAGGTGGAATCAATTCCCATATAGTTAATATGAAAGACATTGTGCAACACTTGAGTCTATATGTGTTTATTTTTATTTCTTTAAAAAAAAAATTCGTGCCCTGTCGGTCCCATCCAAAAGTTTTTATGGGGTATAATCCCAATATGATCTCATTGATTCACATTGCTCAAGCTCACTAATCATTAATATTCTCTACTCTATTTTTTAAGCTATAATGAATCAGGCAGAAATGATGCAACACTCAATGACAATGTCAATCAAAATTTGTACCTCCTAGTGTTTGTCCTTTCCTTCAGTAATTACTAATGAGAAATAAAGATTGCATTAGGGATAATTTCTTTGTCGTAATTATATAGTATAAATAAGCTTATATAAAAACAATTAACAGGGCTGGCCGAGTGGCACGGTGGTTAAGTGCTGGCTTAGGAAGCCAGCGGCCCCGGTTTGGTCCCACATATGAGGGCCAGTGACACTGCCCTCAAAAAAAAAAAAAAAATTAACAATAGTATATAAGAGAAGATTACAGATTTGCTTTGCTGAAAGCTCAAAGTTTTCCACTGCACAGGGAAGTGGCAGTGATTCCTCAAGTCCTAGGAAGAGAGAGAAAGTATATATTTTTAAGAGTCATCTCTATGCTAACTCTCAATCCCAGTCACATGTTTAGAGAAAGCTTTTTTCCTGCAGAGATTTGGGGGCATCATAAAGCAATAATAGCTTTAGAGCCAAAACTTTGGCAGGAAGTTTAAAACATTGATGGAAATGGCATACTCTACTTGTATATACTAAAAATGGTTATTTTCTACATATGGATTTTACATTGTTCTTTGATTTCAAAATATTGTGTGTTCTTGAGGAATGGGTGCACTTATTCTCTTTTTTTTTTTTTTAAAGATTTTTTTTAATTGGGGAATTGGGGGAGGGGAACAGCATTGGGGAACCGAGGAAGGGGAACAGACAAGTTGCTGTCCTTTTGTTCTTCAGTCTAGTTGTGGAGGACATTGCTTCACTGGCCCATGTTGGTATCATCATTATGCTCTTCTCAGGTGAAGCAGATCGGTCGCCAGCCTCTGGATGGATGCTCACAGTGTCTCTTGGCAGCTCCCACCAGCTGCCAGCTGCTCACACTGGCTGCCGGCCACTCACTGTAGCCCATGGCAGCCCACTGCAGCAGGGGCTGCAGCTGTGCCGTCCCCGGGGACTCACAGCAGCCCAGCTCCAGGTGGAGCTGTTGTTCACCATCTTAGCTGTAGAGGGCAGTGTCATTGGCCCTCATATGTGGGATCCGAACTGGGGCCGCTTGCACCCCAAGCCAGCTCTTAATTAACGTGCCACTCGGCCAGCCCATGTGCACTTATTCTTGAGTTGGTACACGAAGGAAATAAGGAGTTCAACTCAAGAAGGCTACTGAAATAATAGACAAAGAATGGTCTTTCCCTCACATTGCAGCACTGTTATAAAAGAAACTATCTTGGCTTGGCATGGTCCAACCTGCTCTGTAGCACTGATGTCATCATGTGTGACAAATGAAGATTAAATAACCCAGAGTGCAACAAATTCTTATCAATGAAGGAGCTGCTCCTTTATTACATAATTTATAAGGAAGAAATATAAGAAAACAACCCTCTTCTCCCTTTGTATATCTTCTGTATGGAAGTTGCACTATTGTAATCTGAAGTGATTGTCTTGTTGAAGACAACAGATTGACCACATCCATGTGGATTGGACATGGGGGAACCCCTTAAATGAAACAGACAGTCTCAGTGCCAATTATCTGGGGAAGTGTGAAATTTAGGAAAAATAAATTTGTCATTGGAAAATGGCCCAACACTGGAGAGAGAGAGCAAAACTCTTTGCTCTCCCTGGGTCTTGGTATCTTTGACTTGATCTCTGAAGATTCCAGTTATTATTAGAGTGCTGTCAGCAGGTAGAGAGAAAGCAGTGTCCAGCATAGGAAGACAGGCTGAGAACTAGATAGGGAGAAAGTCTGAAATCTAGTGCATTGCGTTGATGGGATGATAGGCATCATACAGAGGACATCTTGAAGAGCGTCTTAATGATACCTCCACTTTCAAACTACTTTGGGTAACAATTTGGCAGTTTTTATACCGTACAACCCCCAAATTCCATTTCAAACTGTTCAATCAAGATGAATTAAAACATATATCCACAAAAAGACCTGTACGTGAATCTTAATAGTAACTGTATTCATAATAGCCCTAAACTATAAGTAAACAAATGTCTAACAACCAGTGAATGAATAAATACGCTGCAGTATAGCCACACAATTCAGTACTACTGAATGATAATATGGAGTGGATTAATGATACATGTAACATTATGGATGAGTCCAAAATCATCATGTTAAGGGAGAAAAAGAAGCCAAACAGAAAGAGTATATTTATTTTAAACTCTAGAATAATAAACTATTGTATAGTTTTAGAAAATACAGGACTGTCGTTACAAAGAAGATAAATGAACTTTGTGAAGTGTCCTCTTTGTAGTGGTGTGTATGCACATTGATGTATTTCTCAAAATTGACAGGACTGTAAAGTTAAAATGAGAGTATTTAACTATAAGTAAATTATACATCAATATAGCTAATGAAATGTAAACTATTTCATTAATTTCTATTGAAAAACTTAGAGGAATTCATGCCTGAGGACAGAGTGGTAAAGCAGAGGGCAGTGTCTCTTGAAGTGTGAAAGAGAGGACCAGCCAACTGCTGTGGTCCTAGCTCATTCTTCTCTTACCGTGACCCCTCTCCCAGAGATTAGGGGGTGTGCTTGACATAGAATGTCCTCTATTATCACTGAGGGGAGGCAAAAAAGAGAATAAGAAAAGGAGATAGAAAAGCCATTGTCCAATGGCTTAGCATTGGAGCTATTTAGAGTGCCCATATGTCCCAGATTGTCCAGGCTCATTTCCTGTTTATTGCTACTGTCCTGATGTAATTAGTAATAGTGCCTCCTTTTTACTCTAGAAGAATATCCCAGTTTAGACTCTAAATTTATAGTCACATAAGGTTTGCCACATACTAAAAACTAATGACTAGAATAACAATTAATATGGGAAATCAACTAGCTATTCCTTCCCAATTTTGAATATTCCTTAAATTTTTAACTTCTGTGCCCCACCCCCTTCTCCAAAATTGGAAACATTTTTATAGACCATTTCTAGTATTTTCCAGCCTGCTTGTATCTTTTTTCAAACCCACCTGTCAGCTTTAAATTCCAGAACCATACACTAAATACAGGCTGAACTTGTGTCTTTGGTCCTGACCTACTGCTTGAGACTCACATCTTGTATCATGCCTTCTTCTCTCCATCTCTTCTGTCACACATTCCTTAACAGAGTGAAAACTTAGTTTTTAATACCATCTACAATCTATTAGTTTTTGTTGCTGTTTAACAAGGACCTTGATTATAACACTACGGTTTGATTTGAAAGCACTCCTTAAGATACTGACATGAATTTGTTCCAAACATGAGTTTATACTGTCTTTTCTGGGTCCTGATTGAACTGTATATTTCCTAGCTATCAGGACATCCCATCTTCGGATTGTCTGGTAGCTGTTTACATATTTGTCTTCCCACTGTTGTTATCAATTATCCTCAGTATCCTATCCATGTCAGGAAGAGGCAGAAGTGTGCAACAATGGTTTGCATACTGGAATAAATGTTATGTATATTTGACTAAGTAAAATTAAAGAGAAAGAGAGACAAAGGGACAAAAAGATTGCAAGGAATTTTTCTGCCCAGGGAAGAAGTACACAAAGCTAGAAATCTCACCTATTTTACTGAGTACACTGAAGACAAACTTCATCTGATTAACAACACTGAGACAGGTCAGCCTGGCTGTTTGCTCTATGATTCTCTCAGGAGGAACCACTCCTTTGGAGTTCAATGCAATTCCATAGTGTACAGAAAATTAAATTTATTAACAGGAACACTTTACCTTAAAAATTCATAAAACAAAATGGCAACTCATGTAAAGCGGTAAGTGAAGACATGAGTATAGAATGATATACATTTTGGCCCATTATCATAACGTTGCAGAGCACATCAATGTTGTCTCACCCTTTTTCTTCTCCAAGCACCACTTTTCTTGGAATATCCAACATAACTGCATGCCTAACTATCTTTTAAAAGAAACACAAGGATTATCATTGAAACAATCATAGTATTTTGACATTGTATTATTATTGCATCTAGTCACCAGCACTGGTTGCTAAAGAGTGTAGGTGTCTTGTTTGCTGTGCACTTTCATAAGTCACTTTTAATTACAATATTGCAGGCCAACCATAATATTAAAATACTAGGGGAAAAGAGAAAGCAAGGATGAAACCTTATCTAATCTGCAAAATACAAAATTAAGCTTACTGTCTTTAGTAGGTGCTACAGAAAGTCAAACAATAAAATGTCCCATCATGATTCTGTATTTCATAGGGGAGAAATATTCAGTGGAAATATTAACAGCAACCTAAGTATCAGGGGTCCAGGAGGAAATCATAAAATACTAGCTGCACTTTACAAGGGCTTCTTTCGTTCCCTTACAAAGGATAATACATTGATTGGAATGATTTTTATAAGATTCGATATACTTCATGCATAATTCAGAAGAAAAATCGCCTTAAATTTATAACTTCAGGTAATGTGTCAGTGTTCACCTTATTGTTTGAGTAAGCTGGTTAAAAATAATCAAAAATAATGCACAAGCCCTTAAATTAAAACTCGACTGAGAATGAAAAATGATCCCATAACCCTCAAATTCTTTTATCCTATAATGTGTTATTACTTTAATAAAAACTATGTTCTCCAACTGACCTATTTTTTCTTTTGGTGGAGATTTTAGCCACTACATAGGTTAAATAAAGGTAAAGAATGGAAAAAGACTTTCTCAAAGTTGGTCCTGTTTTTCAAATATTCACTCTTACACCATGATTTCATTACACAAATAATCACAAAAAAACCTTTTAGAAAGAACTGGTATGCAGAAACAGGAACTAGAACTTGTATTTTTAAAATATGAACATTTCCACAACATTACCACACAACATCATTCAAATATAGGCAATATCATTCCCATTTTATAGATGAAGCGTCAGAGCAATGGGGAATTGATGTTGGTGCCTACATCAATTTACTAGTCTCTAGTTAGTAAAGAGCAAAGAAGTCAGCCCAGTTCTTCTCTCTTTAAAACTGTGTTGCTACCATTACTATAATCCATCTCTTGTTTGGATTCAAACTCTCCATGGTCAGTTTGGAAGACAAGGCACTGGTGCAACTAATTATACAAAACAGTCATAACTTCAGTATAGGCTCAGCTTCTGATAACACCATGAATGTTTTAAATATCAGTGAAACTTATAGATTTCTCATACTTTTAAAAATGTGTTTCTCTAGTTTTAAGGATGCTCAAGGAACTTAGTGAGAACTTCAGAAAAGAGATAATAAGCAAAAAAGAACATAGAAACCATGAAAAAGAAACAGTCAAAAATGGAGAATATAATAACTGAAGTGAAGAATACACTGAAAAGGAATCAAAAACAGATTACATAAAGAAGAATATTAAATCAGCAATTTGGGAGACAAAATAGCAGAAAACACCCAATCAGAACAACAAATAGAATTTAAAAAAAAAATTAAAATAAGAGGATCGTTTCAGAGGCCTCTGGGACAAGCATAACAACATTTGCATCATAGGGGTACTGGAAGAAGAGAGACAGCAAGGAATTAAAACCTATTTGAAGTAATAATGACTGAAAACTTTCCTAATCTGGTGAAGGAAATAGACACATAAGTACAGGAAATGCAGCGTCCCAAACGAGATGAACCCAATGAGTCCAACACCAAGGAACATCATAATTAAAATGCCAAAGCTTAAGGACAAACAGAGAATCTTAAAAATAGCAAGAAAAAGGCAGTTAGTTACCTACAAGGGAGCTCCCATAAGACTGTCAGTTGATTTCTTAACAGAAACTTTGCAGGCCAAAAGGGATTGGCACAAAATATTCAAAGTAATGGAAGCAAGTACCTATAACCAAGATTACTCTATGCAGCAAGACTATCATTTGGAATTGAAGGACAGATAAAGAGATTCCCAGGCAAGACAAAGCTAAAGGAGTTCATCAACAATAAACCAGTATTCCAAGAAACTTTAAAAGGACTTCTTTAAGAAGAAGAAGAAAAAAAAAGTTCAAAAACATGAATGATAAAATGGCAATAACTATATATCTATTACTAATCACTTTAAATGTAAATGGATTAAATGTTCCACTCTAAAGACATAGGGTGAATGAATGGATAAGAAAACAAGACCCTTACATATGCTGCATACTCACTTCAGATCTAAAGACACATACAGACTGACAGTCAGGAAAGGGATGGGAAAAAGATATTTCATGAAAATGGAAAACTAAATAGCTGGAATATCCATACTTATACCAGATAAAATAGACTTTAAAACAAAGGCTATAACAAGAGACAAAGAAGGACCCAGTAATTCCACTGTTGGGTATTTATCCAAAGAAACCCCAAATACTAAGTTGAAAAGCATGTGCATCCTTATGTTCCCTGCAGCATTATTTACAATAGCCAAGGTATGGAAGTAACCTAAGCATTTATCAATAGATGAATGGATAAAGAAGATGTAGTACATATATATAATTGAATATTACACAGCCATAAAGAAGAATGAAATCTCTCTATGTGCAACAACATGGATGGAACTACAGGATATTATGCTAAGTGAAATAAGTCAGACAGAGAAAGACAAACATTGTATGCTCTTACTCATATCTGGAACCTAAAAAAACAAAATAAACAAAACAAAAATGAACTCATAGATACAGAGAACATTTTGATGAATCCCTGATGGAAAGGGAGTTGGGGGATGGGTGAAGGACGAGAAGGGATTAAGATGTGCTAATTGTCAGTTACAAAAACAGTCATGGGATGTAAAGTACAGCATAGAATATAGTCAATAATATTGTAATAACTATGTATGGTGTCAGATGGGTCCTAGACTTATTGGGGTGATCACTTAGCAAGTTACATAAATGTCTAATCACTATGCTGTACACCTGAAGCTAATATATAATAACATTATCAACTGTAATTGAAAAATTGAAAAAATAAATTATTAAAAAAGTAAAAATTTGGTTGTTTCTACCTGTTTTTACTGGATGGCTAGCTATATTTGGAAAAATTACTTAGAATCTTAGGTTTCTTGTTTGGAAATAATAAAAGAATCTACTCAAGTTTTTGGGTTTTTTTTAAAGATTTTATTGGGGAATTGGGAGAGGAGAACAGCATTGGGAAATTGGGGAAGGGAAACAGACAAGTTGTTGTCTTTTTGTACTTCAGTCTAGTTGCGGAGGATGTTGCTTCACTGGCCCATGTTGGTATCATCATTGCGCTCTTCCCGGATGAGGCAGATCAGTCCCCGGCCTCTGGATGGTCGCTCACCACGGCTATTGGCAGCTCACACTGTTGCCAGCCACTCCCGCTGGCTGCCAGCCACTCACTGTAGCCTATGGCAGCCCACGGCAGCAGGGGCTGCAGCCTACACCGTTAGTGGGGCTCATGCAGCTGCTGTAGAAGGCAGTGTCACTAGCCCTCATATATAGAATCCTAACCGGGGCCGCTGGCATCCCCAAACCAGCTCTTAACCACTGCACCACTCGGCCAGCCCTCAAGTTTTTGTTTTTGTTTTTGTTTTCTATTAGGAAAGTTTAAAATTGGCATCTGTATTACTAAGAGCCTTCTTTAAAAGTGATAATGACTCAACAGATTTCTCACAGCGCTATGATAATACACATAAGGCCATTTAAAATGACTGCATTCATGGTAATCAGATTCACATATCTTGAAATTTGTCTCTCTCCCCCAAAAAACTCCAAATGTCATCACATCTATAGTCTTTTTTTTTCATTTCATCTATATCGCTTTGCTTCTATGATTATTCACTTTACTCCACTCAAGCAGTTTCTCGCCCTCCTTCTATGAAATGATGGATAAAATGTATGATTCTTTACTCATGTCTCTAACGAGGTGTAGCCTCCTTCCCATCTCTTCTAAATCTCTGCATCCCACCTAAATATGAAGGTTCCCATGTGTTTTCTCTTGTTACCTTATCTTCCTAAACTATGGGCCTTGAGAGAGAAGGACACAGCAGCAGAGAAAAAAGTTCAAGTCTTGGGCCCAACAGATAGGTATTCAAACCTCCAGTCTACCACCTACTAACTGTAAAATTTAACAAGGTGTTAATGTTTCCTGAGCATCATTTCTACCTCTGTAAGTGGTTGAGGGATGCAAATGATAATACTGGCTTCGAGGAGTTGTGAGAATTAATAAAATAACATGTAAAGCACTAAGCAAATTGGAATATAGAAGTTTAATAAATGGCAGTTAAATTTATCATAAGTGATGATCTGATTACCTCCCATTGTTTCTCATATTACTACTGTGGAGATGTTTTTTGAACCCATAACTTCAGTAATTTCTAACATTTCTCTTGAAGATCTTTATCTTTTTCCAACACATCTGGCCAAAAACTGGAACACTATTTCATCTTTTCCTCTCCCATTGGGTTGATATTAGGCTGCAGATATATTTATGCTTCTAAAGAACTTCTGTAAATATGGCATTGCTTCCAGCATCACATGCTTATTCTCACTTTGTCCTTGCTTAAATATTTTCAATGGTATTGATTTTCTATCAAATAAAGTTAAAATTCCCCCAGGCATTCATCCATCCATCCATCCATTCATCCATCCATCCATCAATCCATTTTCCACTGTGTCTTTGTACATTCTATTCCTTTGCCTAGAATTCTTTAGTCAGTATTTGTATTTGGCTAAATGTTCTTCACTGTTAAGTTTTGATTCAAAACCTTTGCTAACCCTACCTCCCTCAATGAATTATAACTCTTCTTACATTATCTACATTTTACCTTGTATCATTTGTATCAAATCTCCTTTTTTAGGTGTTAGATCATATTAAACTTATAGTCCTATTTTTTCATTATGCTATAGAATTTAATGTTTGCACCTAGAAAGCTTTTCTATATGTGTGCGTATGTATATGTGATTGAATCTGTACATATGTATATATAGACTACACTCATACTAAAATAAATGTGTTCAATCTTTTCCTGACTCATATTTATAAAGGAAATGGGTATTTGCTGAGTTTCTTAGATGATTAATGATGGGGTATTGGACACTTTCCTTCAGCAACTCTCAACAATATATGTTGTAGCTGGTTTACACAGGATGTTTTTTGTTTATATGCCTCAAACAGTACACATTTTACATGTTGCCAATTAGAAGGACAGGGATATTAGGAGTTGGATGGGGAAAGAAGTATAAAATAACACAGAAAAACTTTTTTAAAAAAATTTATCTTCATTGATTCTATTTCTGTTTCCTATTCTATTCCATTGTAATTGTTAATGTATGTTCGCTAACTGTAGCACACATGTAAAAATCAGGGTGTTGTGTAAATATATTTGGCTGTGTGGAGCCAGCCATGTTTAGGGTATGACATTGCTTTCAGAAGAACAAAATAAGCTATTCACGTTAAAAAATGTTCATTGGTGATATAAACATTCATGCTTCTACTATGATAGATAATTATATGCCTACATGTGATTGGATGTATCTAGAAATATTCTTAACTACTGCTTAGTTTGGTGCATGCCCAAACTTTAGGCTTAAGAGTCTTTCTAAATCACATTTGATCCCACAGTGTAGTCACATATTCCCATGGGCTAATGTCTAGGACTTCAGGACAGTTGACATAGAAAGTATGTTCTCTAGACTCATTTTTATCTTCTAGCATTATATCCGATGATTGACTGTATCTCTTCAACATGCTTAGATAAGACATATTAAGGGACAGCACATACATGTCTTTACAGACTCTAGATCAATTAAAAGCTATGTGTTATCTCCCTCTCCAAATTATGCTTTATACGCTCTCCCAGACAGCTGAAGCAACTTCAAAAAGTTGAGCACTTAGAGCACTTAGAGCTTTCCACTGCAGTGCCATCAAGTTTCCCTATGTCCTATACTTCCTTCTGCCCTTTACATTTTTCTTTTACTTTGTAAGAAACTTCCCATTTTCTCTTACGATTATATTTCTAGCCATGGATACAGATTAGGCGGTCCTTGAAATTTAATACACTAACACTTCTACTAATCACAGACTGAAGCTTTTAAAATAAACTGACTCAGTTGGAGAACTCATCAACATTAATAATCAAATTTGTTAAAACCTATTGTTAACATCCATAGAAAAAATATATCCAAAATATATCTATAACTACACCCAGTTGAGTTTCCTCAAACTACTCCTGGGCTCAGGATTTTACTTAAATATTTGGGTCTCCACCTTCTGTTTATTAAAGAAATGACTCAGGGTTTTGGGGGTACATTTCATAGTTTTGGAATGTTATTCATAATGCATCAGTCTATTTTCTAATGAAATAATAGTGGGAGTATTTTTGGATGATGTAATACACAGGAAGTGTATTTAAGAGAATAGGAGAGGACTGTCCACTGAAAAAAATAACATAAGTATTAAGGGGAAAGAGGGAGGGAAAAAAAATGGAAGAATAAAAAATAACCAGCAATGTAGACTTCCAAGGAGAACAAGGAGTGGCATTTTAGGAAGAAAGAAAATTTGACTAAGTCATATGCCTCCCCTTTTCAAAAATAACTTTCTTGAAATATATTTTAGTGTCATATGGATTTGACTATACTTCCTGCCAAAGTGGGAAACTAGTCTCTAAAAGAAGTAACAGGGCAAGTCATTCTGAGTGCTGTGAGTTTTTGGATGAAAATTGGCAACACCATGGCAAAATAAAGACCAACACAGTAAATGGTCTCATTTCTTGAAAGGTGGGTTATAAATAGTTTTTTTTTTTTTTTTTGAGGGCAGTATCACTGGCCCTCATATGTGGGACCTGAACCAGGGCTACTGGCATCCCAAGCCAGCTCTTAACCATCACGCCACTCGGCCAGCCCATATAAATAGGAAACCAAAAGTACAAAAGCCTTTGTGCTATTAAACAATTTACATTAAAGATGGCATGACATAATCTTTTGAGTCAAAATAGACATAAAAGTAATTTAGAAAAATTACTTAAAAAAAAGCAACTAGATAAATTTCCACAGCTTTCTTTTGTTTTTCAGCTTCTAAAATAAATACTACCATTGATAGTTTTCCTCATTCTATGTGCAATTTTCATGTTAATGGATATGCTCACTTATACATATATACTCTAAAAATATCCACCTTCACCAGATTTTTCACTCCCCTTTCCCCAGAATGTCTCAGGACTGAAATGTGTCCTCTAATTCCCTTTTCTAAAGGACATTTAAATAGAACATACATCTGTTTTTTGCCCTTCACCTAATTGCTAGAAGAGCTGAGGCTAAAAATACTTGGTGAGAGGTGCTGAAGATGGCCAGTCCACATTGAGAATATTTTCATCACAACCAGAAATACAGAATGAAGCTGGAACAGAGAGACTATGAGGAAAAAAAACAGAGAAAATAGACTCTAGATACCTATCACAATAGTAACTCACATTTATACAGTGCTTATTATGTGACAGACACGTATGTAAATTGTTCACATATTTATTTGGGCAATCCTCCCCAAAGCCCTATGAAGTAGGTATACAATATCTGCCATTTTACAGGTGAGTAAACTGAGGGGCAGCCTATTTAAGTAGCTTAACAAGGTCATGCTGATTGGAAGACTCAAACCCAGCCTTCTAGTTTCAGAGGTGACATTCAGAACCATGACAGCATATTACTTCCCAGGAGAAGGGAAACACATTGACCTCAGCAGGATGGTCTTAGGCTTTGGCTTTTACAAAGAGAAGTTGCTGATGCCTCTTCTTAAGGTTTTCTGGCCGCTGAGATCCCTGAGAATGGCCACCAGATGAACTAGACCTAGTTCAGGAGTATAATCACAGTAACTGATAGATGAAAACTTTTATACTATTTGCAGCAATTATTATTTTACTTCAACAAGAAATGCAGGCTAATGAGAAAGTACACAAAGATATTTTTAATTCTGGGATTATAAGGAGAAAAGTTAAAGCAAATTTCATAAGGATATTGTAGCCATGTTGATGAATCTCTTCCAGTTTCCAATCAGTGGTCTCATTGACAAGTTCAGAGTTTATTTACTACCAATAAGTAATGGTATAGGTCTTCCAATTCATTTGAGTACCGTCCCATTGTGCTGCCTATCCGATGCCAGTTAAAACTAGTGTTTTTCAAATTACTCCCCCTTCTCAATTTCCACACCCTACTCTTGCTAGTGGGGCAGGAGGCTGCACTCAGAAACATAGGTGAAAGAATGATAATATGTTTTTGATTCCTCAACATTGACAAGAACAAACGGGCTTAATTTTCTAGGAAGACAAGGAAAAATGCAGAAGATAAAAGCACAATGTGACCGTGCTTGATTTAACTTCTTCAAGAATATCTCTGAAAGTTTTCTTCCGAAAATTTGTCTTATCCAAGGTGCAGAATCACTGTGAGTTCCTCTCTAGGGCCACCTTGAATTCCATAACATTGAAAAGCATTACTTGAAGGTAACAGAATACAGTAAATATTTAAGGATTTCACATCACCTTCAAACTCTTCAAAAGATAATGCCTTGAAAGACTAGAACTAAATGGGAGAGAGGGAGCTGTTTCTCGTGGTTTCCTTTTATCTCTTCATTTGATTCTACATTCACTTAGAGTCCTTTAATTTGAATTCTGAGTTCCTCTTCATTATGTTATTTAGAAATTATGTATCTTTTTAACACTTGGCCATTGTTTTTATTTTTTATTTTATTTATTTTTGAGGGCAGTGTCACTGGCCCTCATATGTGGGACCCGAACCAGGGCCAGGCTTCCCAAGCCAGCGCTTAACCACCGTGCCACTCGGCCGGCCCTCATTGTTTTTAAATCATACCACTAGAAAACTAAATTCCTGAAATTTATGGCTAAAATCATCTCTTTATCATTCTTTTTGCATGGTCTTCTCATTTCTTTCTTGTTTTCTTCGATTTTTACATTCTCTTAATTCTCATTTCTTATTCTGTCTAATATAACTGACTAATTCTTCCTCACAGTAGATTTTATTTTTATTTTACTTTAGACAGACATAATTTAGATGCCATGAACATGTCTTTAATATAGTATATTTTATAAATAAGACCCAAAACCTTAACCACATCCATTAAATAAATGTATAAATGTTGTAAATAATTGAAAATTCAAAGCAGTGAGTAAGACATGGTAGGCACTTCCATCCTTTAATAAATATAAAACAGTTGCTCTGTACCCTACCCTCACCACCTTTGGCCATATTTTAAACACCCTCCTTAAGTAACATTATGCTCTTTGGCTAATGAACAGTAATGAACTCTTGAAAGATTAGTACCAGCCATACAGTGGTTGCATTGCAAGTAATAGACATAGAAAACATTATCACTGATGAGGTAAAATTCAAGTTTTGTTCCCACTAAGTTTTAGATGGAAAGTGCCATAGCTCAGATTTCAGTTTAAAAATAAATAAAAATTTATGAAGAACAGGAAAAAAAAAAGGACTTTTTTAGTCAAGATAGAGAATTTCACAGGTGCTTTTTAAAATTTAGTGATATACAAGTATGTAAGAAGACACTCATCTTCGTATTAGCAATATAATAACAAAATATATCTTACTATAACTTCTTAGGGCTTATGTTTCATTTTTACTTTCTTGCTACTGTTTTAATTTTCTTCCAACATTTTCATTTTTATTCCAGATGCTTAAAATTATATTTAATTGCCTCAATCAAATGGCAATTTTTAGTAATGTTTTATTAAACTTTTTGCTTTGTTCATAGGGTACAAACCTAAAGAAGAACCCAACTAAAGATCTTTTTTTTGGTTACACAGTTTAAAAAAATACCGGGGTAAATGTTTATTTCTATTCATGTACCTTCCATTTAGGCAGGGTATCTATATCTACATCTGTATCATCTATATCTGTATCTATATCTATAACTGTATCTACAGAGGGTGCCAAAAATGTATACACATTTTAAGAAAAGAGAAAACTGTATTAAAATTGTAATACTCAATATATAACGATAACAAAAGATGAATACAAGTCACGTATGACTTCTGCAATTACAAGAGGTGCTCAAAGTGATTACCATCAATGTCCAGTCAACTGCTTGAGTAACTCTAACCAGTGTCCACTTGTATCACTGCACATGCCATTTCAATTTCTTCATACAGTACCATGCGTCTCAAACTTATCACGAATGTGTGCAATTGTTAGGCGTGTTGGAGGTTCTGCTGCGTACTCACACCTCCATTGTCATTGTACTTCCACAACGTTCTCGAATTTCAATATCACTTCAAAATTGTCTTGCACTCCTTGCATGACAACTGTACTTCTGCTGTTTTCTTTAACTGTCCTCTCTGTCACATGGTAGCACTAGAATTCATTTCATTAACACCATCTTTTGAGCAAATGCCATACTACACATTGCTACTATAATTCAATTCAACTTCAAAAAGTAATACATAGATAACAGCACTTAAAATGTGTATACATTTTTGGCACCCCTGTACATCTATATCTATATGTATATCATCTATCTATAAATATATATATATACCAAAAATGTAGACAATCTGTGCCTTCTTAGGAACATTTCCAAGCTAGAATTTATTTTAGTGCCCAAGGAATTATTCTCTTTGGTATTTCCACTCACCTGCGAGACATTTTCCTATCATCCTTCCTTATTCTAAAGCTTTGGGCTTGACTAAGTTGAGGAAAAAAGGAAGCAGAGAAAAACTTCCACAATAGACATAGAAAAAGAAAGAAAATGATTCAATTCTATTATTTCCATAGTATAACAGCATTTAAAAGTTTGATTGCAAGAAATATTTTTTAAAAGATTTATTAAAGAAGGAAGGAAGAGGAGGAAAAGAACAAAAAGAACAAGTAGGTGGAAGAGTGGGAGGAAGAGGAGAAGGACAAGGGAGCAGAAGAGGTTGTTTGGGGCATTCATCCTCCTAATGGAATGTACTTGAAAGTTTAAACTGTATACTTATTTGGTTTCTGGCTACATAAGAGGTAAAAGATAGACGTAATCTTTCCAAAAGTGAAAGGATAATATATAACCTTAAAAAAAAAAAAGAAATACGCATCAATGGTATTGTCCTCTTTTTTATACTAAAAACTTAATCTTTCTGATTCTAAATATTTGTCAATATTATTTTGAATTTTAAAATGCTCTGCCATTTAACTTCCCCTAGTTTATGGTTACAGTGACATCAATAGCTACAACAATACAAGGCACACACACACACACACACACACACACACACACACACACACACAAAACCCACAGAATTTCAATGGTTTCCAATCTCCCAAAGGTCTCTCATCTAAATAAATAAAGGTTATAAATCTTTCACACTGCAGATCAGATCAAGTAGAGATCTGTTCCAGGTCCAGACTGAAGAAGCATATAGACAACATTGCCATTTTCATGGCAGAGGGAAAGAGAGATAGCACAACTACTGGTGGCCCCTAACCTTTTTCTTGCAAAGAGAATAAATATCACTGCTACTCACAACTCATTTACTAAACCAAGTCATACTGTAAGGTTGCAGTCAATGGTTGCAGAAGAAAAATCCATCCTCTCACAAAGAAGAGTAATAAAAACCACATGACTAAGCCTGATGATGATGGAGGGAGGGTTGTGTTTTTCATAGGGAAGGGAGGGAAACATTAGGAAATTGTTATTTAATCTACCATAAATACTTATTCAATTACAAGTAAAACTAGTAGTTTGCAGTTAAGAACAAGTATCAACACTTTTCATTTTTTAATGAACAGGGCAAAATTGATCTGAGAGGGAATCAGCATTTTTTACATCACTGTCCTTACACTCACCACTAAGATTTTGAATTTAAATATTGTTAAGAGCATGGAATTGTGTGTTGATCTTTTTTTCCCCCGCTCCAGAATATTTAAATTCCTCCAGCATGGAAAAGTGTTCTCTTCATATTTTTGAAAGCAACCTCATGCCTTCCTATAAGGAACTCACTTCAAATAAGAATATTTATTCTTTCCTATTGCTGGCACCATAAGATGAAAAGTACTTCTCAGAAGTTGTCTCACCACAAATGGGAATTTTTAATCAGGAAATGTGTTGTGCTAATCTAATAGACTTTAAGTTAAGACTTCAGTGTCACTGAAGCCTAAAATATCCCCGAAGTTCCACATATAGAAATCTCTGAATAATGTAGTCCATCCCTAAAGAGGTATTATGCAAATGAATGCATTTAGTTAATATGTACTGTAAACAGATCACTACTTCTCTATTCCTTTCTAAATCACAGCAGAGATTAAAACTGTAATACTCTTATTACCTAACAAAATAGCTAAATATTTAAAGTAGATCTGCAAAGAGCTTCAAGCCCAGTATAGCATCTCCTTGAATTTAGATTGGGTTTTTCTTCCAAAGGTCAGAGCATCTTTGTCCCAAGCCCCCAGGAAACATTTCTCTTAGAAATATAATACCAAGTTGCACTAGCTTTCTCTGGCCACTGAGTGATTTATGTTCTCATATTACCAAATTGCAACCCAGTACTCACTGACAAATGAAAGAGTGACAATCATCAGTAACACAGAAGTTGGACAAATCAAACTTAAGATGAAGGCACAGTTGATTGCTGACTTCCGCTTTAGTGGCCTCACAGCGAGATAACGTCAATTGCCATTAGAACTCATTCCTGTCACGTTGACCACTTTTACCACCAGCAAATGAGTTCAGGTGAGAATGAAAACTGAATAATGATCTTTTCATTTGTCTTTTAGAGCTTTATTGAATACAGACCAGGAAGTAGGATGCTATGGCTTTGGCTATATAATTTTAAAAGGTTGATTTTTATGAAGGTATTTTCGAGCCATCATAAAAGCCAGATGAGACTGACAGCAAAGCTTCTCCTCTCTATTATACAAAAGCCAATTGATCAAATAGCACTGATTTCATGAAACATGCCCAATATCCCCTTGGGATCACCTGTTTTCTACCAGAGAACTTTCCTTCTCTTTTGAAAGACATAAAAATAAACATGGGTACATGATGACTTTTAAATCAGCAAATTCGCTGTTGCTTTTTAATGTGTTATTGAATTGAGGTAGTTTATTTCTTTACTGTTCAAGAACAGAGAGAACAGAAAGATGGAATGCCGTTTCATGGTTGCAACTGCAAAGTTCTGCAACCTTCCACAGGGAAAAGAAGAGAGGAAACATAAATCTACACCGGTCGCTCTCTGAGAAAGGGAGACTCAATCAAAAGCATTACAGCTTCCTCAGAGAGGCAAACAGGCCACAGAGCAGCACTGAAAGCCAAGTTTTAAGAGAGGAGGAAATGATCCGCTCAGAGCAGTGCAGCAGCCAGCAAGTAAATGTTTCAGAAGGTCTCCTGTACTCTCCTCACTAATGGCCATTTTGACTTGCCATTGGTACAAAATAGATCACTGTCCTTGAGGTGTGAATTCTGTGATGGCCAGGGTGGCAAGAGTTTTCCAACACCTGGCATTCTCTGAGGCAGTCAGGCCAGAAATGTGAATGCCAAGAGAAAAGCAGAATCTACCAGGAAATCTGAGATACAGCCTATATGGTCATTGGGTTTTCACATTCCTATTTCACCTGTGTCTTGGGACATGTGTCTTGTCCCTGTTCCATGACATGCTTCTATTTTATTTCTGCTGTTTGGCATCAATGTTTCTTTTTAATTAATTTTTTTTCATTCCTGTGTTCTTATAGCAATGCTTCAAATTTTCCAGTCCCTTTCTTTCTGTTTTTGTCCTTTGTGACAAGAAAGAGGTATCATTCTGATCTTTTACTTCCTACTGGTATATTTTTAACATTTAATTTTATGCGGAAACACACGGTTGTCTAAGTAACTAATGGGATTCATGGCAAGAGCAAAAAAAAATATCAAGTCGACTACCTAAGGTATGTTTCTGTTTTCATCAACATTAACCAATTATTCCCTCCAAATATATATTATTAAGGTTCAGTCAATATCTTCAGATGATGAATGCTGTAGTGTATAAAATTGCACTGTTATTCTGCATTGTACTTTCTAACATATTTTCATTGCAAGTACTGATGGGCTGTAATTAGGACCAATGGCAAAGATTTTAAGCTGTAAGTCCTTTGAAATAAATATATGATTACAAAAATAAATCAAGCCCCTTGTAGTGGGTTCAATGGCAGCCCCCCAAAAGATACATTCAGGTGCTAATCTCAGACTGTATATAATGTTAGTTATTTTGGAGAAATGGTTTTCTCAAATAAAATTAAATTAAGAATCTTGAGATGAGACTATCTTCCTGGATTATCTAGGTGAGGATTTAAATTCAACAAGACGTGTCCTTATAAGAAACACACACACACACACACACACACACAAAAGGAGGAGACACAGGCACACATACGAAAGGCGATGTGAAGACAGAGACAGAGATTGGGGTAATATGGTCAAAAGCCAGGGAAGCCAAGGAATATCACAGTGATGAGAAGCTGAAGAGGCAAGAAAGGATTCTCCCATGGAGCCTCTCAACAGAGGGCAGCCCCACTGCTAACCTTGATTTGGGATTTCTGGCCTCCAGAATTGTAAGAGAATAAATTTGTTGTTTTAAGCCATCCAGTTTGTGGCAATTTGTTATAGCAGTCAAAGGCACTAACACATCTTCCAAATGTATATATATTTGGTGTCAAAATATATATACACATTTTAAGAAAAGCAAACACTGTATTAAAATTGTAATACTCAATATATACCGATAACAAAAGATGAATATAAGTCACGTTTGACTTCTACAGTTACATGAGGTGCTCAAAGTAGTTACCATCAGCATAATTTTAATACAGTTCTTTTTCCTTTCTCAAAATGTGTATACAGTTTTTTGGCATACTCGGTGCGTGCGCATGTATGTATGTGTGTGTGTGTGTGTGTGTGTGTGTGTGTGTGTATGTGTCTCAAAACCCTCTGAATATTTGAGATACATATATATGGAGATCCTTTTATAGACTGAAGTAAGCGTTTCCATTTTATAGTTATTTATAGCTTTCTCTTGAAGCACATTTGTGCCCACATCATTTCCACATCATTGCCATATCCAAATTTTCTTCTAGTTCTATTTGTGATTATCTAGCTTTATGGCAATGGTTAAAATAGGGAAGCAAGTCTCGGTGTGAGTGGGAAATTTCCCACAGAACACTTATCTCTCCTCAGAAAATAGGAATGAAATCCTATTGAGGATATTTGAGTTCATATTGAGTTTGCTGAAGTTTAAAATTTTTAGGTGAGTTAGAAAAGAATTAATCTTGATTTCCTGGTAGTGTATATTTCTGAATCAACAATTATTATTTTTTTAATTGATTCAATAAGTAAAATAAGCCATTTTAACTTTGTCCTTGAAACCTAACCCAAAACCAGCATTCCTGACTCTTCTAACTGTTCACATTTTTTTGGTCCATTTATTCTATTATTACTAATAGGTTTCTATTAACATTGCTAATTGTTGTTTATTTTGTTATTTGTTTGCCAGCTCTGCTAGAATACAGACTCCATGAGGATAGAGATCTTGGTATGTTCTGCTCCCTCATGTGTCACCTGGACATGTAGTGACAGGTCAGTGCTCAACATGTAATGAATAAACGAATAAATACTCAGCTCCACTCACCTGCAAAGGTTTAGGAAAAAATAAACCCAAACCAAGGAACATCCTTGGAAAGATGGAGAAATGCAAACAATTGTTTCTGAAGAAGAACATGTGAGAGAGCAGAGGAAAGGGGAATTAAATTCTGAGAAGACTTGTCACAGACGATGACTGCAGTGATACACTTTTATTACAATGATTCTATTACGATAGCCTCTTTAAAATAAGCACAACGTTAAAATATTAGGGGCTGGGGTAAAACACAACTCAAAAAGGATTAGCAATACTGTATTCAAAATCATCCACATCCATCCTAGAAGATTCTTGAAAACTAAGAAAAAGGAAGGGGAGTTTGTAACTGTTGCTTTGCCTTTTGTTATTGCTATTGTCCCATCCTCCCCGTACCATAGGCTGCCTCCTTTTTTTGAAGTGCTTGCTTGAGTTCAAGGTAGAGTGGCCTATAAGGAGAACTGAGCTAGCTGGTCCTTACTTTCTCATTCTATTCCTAAAGCCGTTCTGCAGTTTGTCCTTATAAAACTTTAACAGAGAGGACAAATATTATACCCATGTTACAGATAATGATGCTAAGGTGAGATATAGTAGGGGACCCACACAAGTTTATACAGCTAGGCAATTTGGTGGTAGGTTTACAAATCTTGAACCCTGACTTTTTAACCCTTTTTTGTCCTGTATTCTTTGTCAGGTCTTTCAACTTAATAATTCTGTGAGGTGAAGTCTATCCCATCATTCGTCCTTCACTCTCTCATTCATAAAAGTAGTTGAACAAGGAATCATCATAAAATTTGGGAATTAGTATTCTTGGGTTCACAATTTAGATCTGACACTTAATATTTATATAATATTGAAAAAAAAATTACTCAAGCTCTTTGTCACTCCCTTTCCATTCCTGTAAAATATGGGTAATGCTAGACCTCCAGACATTATTAGTGGTTCCCAAGGCAGTTGCTGTTTTTTTTAAAAAGTATTCATACAGGGCTGGCCGAGTGGCTCAGTTGGTTAAGAGCTCGCTCAAGAGTGCGAGCTGAGCTCTTAGCAACAGCTGTTCAAGGCCAGCCCGAGCTGAGTTGCCGTTGAGCTGCCAACAGGTGGCAGGATGGCTCAGCTAAAAAAAAAAAAAAAAAAAAGTATTCCTATACTTATCATTTTCTGTGCTATTTATTTATTACTTCTTGAGTATCAAATCTTCCTTCTGAAATCACTTCCCTTCTCTCTGAAGGATATACTTTATCATTTATTTTGTGATAAATGTATTGATGGCAATCTCTTAGCTTTCACCTGTCTGCTCTTGTTCTTAAAAGAAATTTTCACTGCTCATAGAATACTGGTTTGAGAAACATTTTCTTTTAGCACATTGAAGATATGGTGATAGCATCTTCGGGTTTCCACTATCACATATGTGAAGACAGCTGTCATCTAACCATTGCACCATTAGAGCCAATCTGCTTCACTCTGGCTGCTCCTAAAATCTTTTGTTGGCTATTCCGTAGTTTCACTATGTGTACACAGGGGTGGGTATTTTTTTGTTTCCTTATTTTGTTTAAGCTTTGTTGGGTTTCTTGAATTGGTTTTGTGATTTCATCAGTCCCATTTTTTTTTTTTACGTTATATCTTCAAATAATTTCTGTCATACTCTCTTTTTACTCTATTTCTAGAATGAAAATTATATGTTTGCTAAACCTTCTTTAAAGGACCACCTCAGGCAGAAAGATACATATCCATAAAATTACATGTTATTGATGATTTTCTCTGTGTTCACAATTTTAGCCCTTATACCTACATAATGTTGCTGTTTTTATCTTTGTAAATGTCCTGGAAATGTACCCATTTGCCTGTATATTAGTCAACTCAGGCTGCCATAACAAACTACAGGGTGTCCAAAACAATAAAAATATCTTTTCTCACAATTCTGGAGGCTGCGAGGCTGCAAGTCCAAGATCAGGGAACTAGCATGGCCAGTTTCTGGCGTGAGTCCTCTTTCTGGCTTGCAGATGGCTTTATTCTCACTATGACCTAGCATGGCAGTGGGGGTTGGGGAGAGAGCTCTGCCTCTTCTTCTAGAACCACAGTCCTATCAGATTATGCCTTACTGTATGACACCATTTAACCTTAATTACTTCCTAAAGACTATCTCCAGGTATAGTCACTAGTCACATTGAGGTTAGGGCTGAAACATAGGATTCTGGGGAAAACAATTCTGTCTAAAGCTTCTTTGTGTGACATATGAAGATAAATTTAAGCCACTCAGACTGATATATATATATATATATATATATATATATATATATATATATATATATGGTTTCACAATCAATTAATGTGTAAGATATTAGTAACCATCATTGGATTTAACCAATTTCACACATCCATCTCTTTGACACAATATACTATTATTAATGTTTACCTTTAAACCACTGAGTTAAATATTCCATAATCCTTAGTTTACTATTTCCCAACTCCTTTTCTGGACTTGTGTATTAGTGATATATGGTTGCATGAATTCCTAAATGAAGTTATAAATTCTACAGATCTGAAAATGAAAATACAAATGGTGATATAAAAAGCAAGCCCTCCTTGAGAGAAATAGAAAGTCAGGGATATCAGATAGAGAGATTAGTTTTTAGAAAAGATTAAAATTAAACTATTTACATGTGCAGAATATATAATAATAGCAGGATACCCATATAAATATGAAACGCATAGTCAGAGAAGTAGGATGGCTGTTCTAGAGATATTTCACAAGTGAGGATATATATATGACAGGGTAATTCATTTTGAAGCAGGATGCTGTAATGGACTAAATATAAATTTTGGATTTGAAAACACCTGAATTTGTATCCTAGACCAACTATAAAATTTGACTATGAAACATTAGGTAGCACATTCATGGTCTTTTGTCTCAGAAACTACAACTAACCATTAGAGATAAAAATATCTAAGTCTGAGTTTGCTGAATGAATTGAATTAAGTAGAAAACACAGAAGCAGGTATATAAGAGGTGTTGTTAAAAATATATTTAAGTCTAATGTTGTAAATATTTTTTAGGGGACCAGATGGACTCATGTCTTGTCAGGGAGACAACTTCATGGACGGTGTAGTGGCCTGACCACTGCACTGTACATCTGAAGCTGCTGCTGAACAATACTAAATGTTGACTATAATTTAACACATATATAGTCATGGGATGTGGAATATAGTGTGGTGATGATGGAGGCAATGGAATTGTAATAGATATGTATGATATCAGGGGTGGGAGTACAGGGGAAGGGGGAGGGGTAGTCACTTTGTAAGGGGTGAAAAAGATAACTATTGCATAGTTTTGTACATCTGTAACTATTAACAATAAAAAATAATAATTAAAATATATACATATATTTTAAGTCATATTCAGCCTTAGCTTCTTATCAATAAAATGTTAATAATATTGCTGGTTTTGTTTTTCTAAATAAATGAAATTATTTACATACTGTATTTAGTTCAATGGCTAGTAGATAGTAAGTACACACACACTCTATTTTTCCTTCAATTTCACTAGTTAATTAAAACTGATCACTAATAAAGAGATTATAGAATGAAAAGAAAGGCAAAGCATTTTGGAAGACCTTACACTAAAATCTGAAAATTGAAGAGAAACCAGCAAGAATGTTGAATTCACAAAGGCAGGAGGAGAACATTGGATGGCCAAAAATGTATGGGAAATTGAAGGTACACAGTGATTATAAACAAAGGGCATTCGACAATGTTAAAGCCAAAGATAAATACAAATTTTGAATGCTAATTAAAGAGTATTGATGTTTCAATTTGAAATTTGCTGTTTTTTTTAAAAGGACAGTTTTAGCAAAATGACAGGAGTAGAAATTATATTGTGCCCAATGGATGAAAAACTGGGAAGTAAGAACATGATAGTAAAAGAATGAAAAAAGAGTGTGTGATTCCTGAGGGCTACAAAAACAAGATGAAATATTTTTTTCCCCTTAATAAAAAAAGCATTTATTTTTACTGTTTTTTATAAATCAGATTTATTTATTTATTTATTTATTTAAGCTGAGCCATCCTGCCACCTGTTGGCAGCTCAGCAGCAGCTCAGTTCAGGCGGGGCATCAAACCACTCGCTGTTGCTCAGAGCTCAGCTCGCATTCTTGAGCGAGCTCTTAACCAACTGAGCCACTTGGCCGGCCCAAGAAAAGCATTTTACATGTGTATGAAATGTAGTTGCAAAAGGTGATTTAAGAGCTACAGAAGTGAGACAGTAAGGAAGAGAGGGATCAAGAGCATAGGTGAAGGCATTTAGGATGCAAGATACACATCTTCCTTCAAAACAGTCAGAAATGAAGAAAGAAGAAATGACAGAATACGGTGTTTTGAAGGGCCAAGGATGAGGTCATAGGAAGATATTCTCCTATGAAAGAGTTAGGCTGCAGAAGTATATACCCTGGATGACTAATCATTTTCAATAAAGTGGGAGTTGAATTCTCAATAAGGGTAAAAAGCAGTGGTTTTGGCATGGAAACTCATGGGATACCTAATTGTTTTTGGTATTTCAGAGCATAGGAGAGTGGTTGCATACCTGGCATTCAGAAATACTTGCTGAGCTGAAATGTGCATGGAAATGGTTTGAAAAAGCCAAAATGAGAAAGCAATAAACAAAACAAGAGGAATGAATGAATTAAAGACACACACACACACACACAAAACTGAAGAGTTTCAAGTGACAGATCAATTGAAGTTAGAGAACATAAATTTGGAGTGAACCCAGTCTTGGGAGATAAGTACTATTTTAAATCCTCAGGGAAGCTTGGTAATGAAATCCATTAAGAATACACTACCCAATTGAAAGTTGAAAAGGAGATTAGGGAAGACAAATGTAATTACCAAATTGTAATTTGGTCAAGACACCAAGGTTAATAACATTCTTCCTTTTACAAAAGTTGCCATGAATTTTTTAATACCTTATAATGGCCAGTGTCATGATTTTTTATTCCTTATACAAGAGATGAACTCTTTTATATGCATTTTTAAATGTTAAGCATGTGTATTAAAGATATGTATTCACCACTACACATGCACATACATTTGCACCTATACAAATAGAGAATATTTTTTTTTTAATTAGGTAAAGTGCTTGGATAGAAAATAGATGCCTCTTTCCCTTCCAAATTTGACAAGAAGATGTGATTAAAACTAGGATCTGTCATGATAATTAGGGTGGAGATAATGTTTGGGCTACAATGTTGTTTAAGAATAAGGTCATTAGAGAGAGACCTTGGTGAAAGCCAGACTCTGCCACTGTCAAATTATGTGTCTTCTATAAATTCATCTTCTAACTGTACAACAGAGACTGATTGTATTACAGGGGTTTTAAAGAATATAAAGTATGTAGAATGTTTAACACAGGTAGTAAATTCTCAATGAATTAAATTATTATATTACCTATTAAAAGTTTTAATTTCATGTTCTTTTGATCCCAAATATTGATATATGAACCAGCAATTATGGAAAGCAAGGTTCAGAACATACCCTCATTCTTTGGTGTTATCAGAATATGGAACAACCATCTACCTTATATACTTCTTATGCTAAACTTTTCTGATATACATGTACCTTTGCTGATGCAAATTTTGACCTATTTGCATTCATATAATGGTCCATTTTATAAAGGGATTCTACCATTTTGTTTAATTTGAAGATGTTGAAATGATAAACATTAAATCTACATAAAAGTATAATGAATCTTCACTATCTCTTCAGGAATTGTCTGCCCTTTTGAGTAAAGTATACTTGTGTTTGGCAAATACATATTCCTAAAAATATGAGACAGCTTAAAAACTAAACAAAATTACATTCCTGTAAAAAGAAAATAAATATGGGTATCATGTCACTTGAATAAATACCACTAATATACTATTGTACTTAACCATTGTTTCCTAAATAGTATGATAATAGTTCAATTCTATAATCTATCCATGACACCTGGTTTTAGTATTAAATAAAATACATTAAAAAACATTAACTTTCTAGCATTATTTTTGAAAAGTTACTGAATGAAATAAGTATAAACAATACTATACAATAAATTTAATATTGCCATAACTGTTTCCTCCTAAAGTGTCTTTTAAAAAAAAGTGATAAGGGGCCGGCTGAGTGGCGCGGGGGTTAAGCGCTGGCTTAGGAGCCAGCGGCCCCGGTTCAGGTCCCACATAGGAGGGCCAGTGACACTGCCCTCAAAAAAAAAAAAAAAAAAAAAAAGTGATAGGAAGTGTTTAATAAATAAGCAAAGTGCATAATCTAAGTCTTTACCAAATCAAAGTTCATATCCAAATTTTTTACTCACAACACTTTTATTCAAATTAGTATAAACAAAAATGCATTTCATTAGCCCCAGTAAATGGAAAATTTAGGGGATGGAGTTATCTTAGAGATTATTGACTCCGTGTGTGTGTGTGTGTGTGTGTGTGTGTGTGTATGCGCGCGCGCCTGTGTGTGTGTGTGTGTAAAATTTAGGGGATGGAGTTATCTTAGAGATTATTGAATCCGTGTGTGTGTGTGTGTGTGTGTGTGTGTGTGTCTTTTATTTACTTAGCTGCTCCTCATTTTCTGCCCTGTTTACCTCTCGATCTTAATCTATTTCTCTTATTTAAGAACTGAAGAAAATGACTGAAAGCTGCTTCAAACTTATACCCAATCCTTTGAGAAATACTGAATACAGAGAAAAATTCTAGTTCCCAGTGCCCTTACACAAAACCCTTGGGATCTACTTGGGTATGACCATTTCTGAGCTAATAACAATGAGCAGAATAATGGTACTTTGATTGTTCAGGTATGAGCCACATGTCTACATGTTGACAGGAGCTGGAAAACTGTGATTAGTAACCACACAGACCAGACCCCACTGACAGAGAAAAGACAGTCTCTAAAGCAGATGGAATGCTGTGTCCAGAAGAGTGGAAAGAGGCACACCGTGCAGATAAAATTAACAGCTAAGTCAACTTTGTGATGCTACCCCATTAAATTAATAAAGAAAAAGTGAAATTACAGGAAATATTACATAAAAATAAATGTTTTGCACAATATGTTTTGCACTAGAGTTTAGGACCCTCATTAACTTTGGGTAGGAGGTGGTTCAAATCATTGACTTTCTCTATAGCTTAGTACAGTATTGTAAATTATAGAACTAGGAGAGTGAATTTGTCTTTATGGTCTCACTAGATTCAAAACATTACAGCTTTAATAAGTTAGGAAGAATATTTCCAGGATATTACCAATCTAAAGGAAAGCAGAAGAAAGTGGATAGACAATTGGCTTGGGGGTCATATATTTCTGTACCTTAGAACTGTCATTTAGTATCTGTATAAACTTGTACTAAGAAACAGTTTCCTCTTCCGTACAATGGTGGTGGGTGGATAACAAAATCTATCTCATAAGAGTTGTTGTATTCAATACATGAGACAACTACAGTGCCTGCCATGGGAAGACCACTTAATAAATGTTTTTTTTTTTGTTTTTTTTTTTGTTTGTTTGTTTGTTTTTTACTACAGCCATTATTATTTGGTATTTTTATACCCCTCAGAAAAAGATTTTGCACATTTCTGATTGTATATCTAATGCTTGACCTTTTTTTTGAATATAGAAATTTTTTTTAAAAAATCATCCTTCAACCAATTCCTGAGTTCAGTTGGTGATGAGTCAAAAGTGAAGTTTTTTGTTTTTTTTTTTCTTTTGAGGGCAGTGCCACTGGACCTCATATATGGGACCGAACAGGGGCCACTGGCGTCCCAAGCCAGCGCTTAACCACCGTGCCACTCGGCCGGCCCTAAAAGTGAAGTGTTTTTTAAATAACCTGCAGCAGCACTTGGAATTTATATTAAAAAAAAAAAACAAAAAAAAAAAACCAAGGTTCAATTTTATCTAGACAATTTGGAATAAAATGTTTTTTATTCAGACTCTTTCTAGGGTAATAGAAAATAAGTACACTGCTTACTTTTCTCTGTTCCCCGGTCCCAATAGATGGGACATAGGGAATGCGGAGTCATTATAAACACTTCTCTGTAGAATGACGCCATTAAAAATATTCTCATCAGAAAATGACACTGACATGAAAAGTTAAATACTGTTTTATGTTAAGTGGCTATCACCAGCACTTTCAAGAGCTAATTAAATTAAAGCATATTCTTTTTTAAATGCACTTGTTAAACACACTAAATTCAAATGATTTTAGGGTTACTACAGAAAGAGGAATGGAGAGATGTCCACAATTTGTATTATATCTCCTGATTCAAGGTTCTGACTATTTTATTGGTTATAAGCATGGAATATGACTGTCATTGAATTTAAAAGAGGAACCAAGAGGGGAAAAAGAGGGGGAAAAAATGAATGAATGGATACCAGATCACAATTGCCTATGTTTTTTAATTCTCAGTGAGTAGAATTGACAGTTCCCTTCAAAGTTTCACTTTATACTTATCTTTAATATCCATATTTGTGTGTAAAGATATGAAGTCAATACACATATATATCATCAGATACACCATATAAATATTTTGAGTGAATACCTAAAGGCTAAATGTTGAAATCAACATTTATCAAAAACCAAGACCCAAGCCAAATATTTTAATCCTAGAACAAACTATATGAATTCTGTGATGTAAAAATATATTGAAAATGAAAATCAAGTCATCAAGGAAGTAAGAACAATTCAAAAAGCCTATATATTCTGTGCCAGTGAAGTGAGCCAACAAAACAGGAAAACTCTTTCTCTGCTTGTGAAATTGTAAATTGTTGAATCCACTTTGGAGGACAATATGGCAATATCTGGTGAGTGCCCTATCACCCAGGAATTTGATGTCTATGAGTGGGCTGTAGGGAAAGTCTTGCATCATGTACGAGTGTGTACAAGGATGTTTACCATAATGTCTGCAGCAAACAATTTGAAAAAATAAACCATAATTATCCATATGACGGATTAATTTACAGCTATAGAGCACATTGGCAAATCTCAGAAATATAATGAGTGAAAACAAGAATGTTACATTTATATGATCATATTTATAAATATTTTATGACACACATGTAAGACATACAGTTCATGAAGACAGATATAGTCAAAGATTGAATTAAAACATAATAGTTACCTGTGAAGAATGAGAGAGTCTAATGTATTGAAAGTATTGAAAATTCAACCTTACTTTCAATAATTATTGTATAAAAATCTGAATAAAAAATGGCACGGTGATGAATAAACTGGTAAATGCTGTTATCTTACTTTTTTCTGTATGTTTTCAACATTCAAATGAAACTCTAAGAATTTCATAATAAGTTCACCTCTATAGTTTGTATAAAAATAATGAATATAACGGTTTAATCACTACTTCCACTATTTCCAAATTTTGGAGCCTCCAAATGAAATAAAGAGTAATAAACAGCAATTATAAAATAAATGGTGCTGCTGTTTCTTTCTATTAGATTTAAGAAAAAAAATCTTAATTTATAAGTAAGGCTAGACTTCTCATGACTCATAAGATTCAAATGAGACCTAGACTATGCTTGTGTGTGTGTAATGAAGGGAAAGATAAGAATTAATGATGTAGAAATAGCAGAGAAATGACTTTAAAATGTTTGAATACCAAAACCATTAATCTTTGAAAATTAAAATACTTGTCAATAACAATGACTGCATTGCATCTTCTCTTGTTTTTTTCCTGAATAACAATGAGCATATTGTTGTGTTTTAAACATTATGTTTAATGACACTGATGTTGTGATGCTTCCTAGACATTTCATTCTCTATATTGAGATTTTTCTTTGTCATTAAGAGATATATACACTGTTTAACGACTCTCCAGCTCCAGGCATTACATAGCCAGCAAGCTGGACAAACACAAAGGGATTCTTACGTTCTTGGAGAGAATCTGTCCTTTTAACCCTTTATTCATGTATATTCTAAAGAGAACCTACAAGTTCATAAGAATTCTTCTTAAAAGAGTTACGTAAGGGGAATTTTCATTCTCTGGCCCTATTTTAAAAATTAGTATTCAGAATGCATGAAATATGTTCTTGAATATCCTGTTACCTCTCAACAATTGACTAAACACAGATATACTCCACATATGTGTAACTATGCTTAACCACAACAGCTCTTTCAATTCCAAAATAGTCCCCATATTCATCTCCCCAAATACTTCACATATTGGTAAATGTTGTCTAAACAACATTATTGTTGACTCCCGACTTTCACTATAATGGCAAGAAACTTTATCCCAATTTTCAATCTTAAGATCTAGGAAATTCCAGATGTTATATTCTGAGGGGAAAAAAAAAGGCAACAGATTATAAAATTATAAACTCAATATGTTCATGGTTATAAAAACAGACATATTAACCTGTATCAGGAATATATAACTGCCTAATCAGTGGCTCCCAAGCTTGCTCAAAAATGCTTTGGATTCTTTATTAAACAATAACTGTTCTCCATTGTTCTAAAAGTTTAATAAAAACTGCTGCTCATAGAGTCAGGTCTAAGAGTGATGGTTGGTGAGCAGTGGGTGCTCTGATGTGGAAATAGAAAAGCGTATGCATTTGGTGACACACTTGACATCAGGTTCGTGGAAAAAGGTTGTTGGGGCCAGAAAAGTCCAGGGGAAATTTAAGCCCCCACTAAAAATCCCTGGAGATACTGGGAGGCAAAGTAGGTTTCCACCTTAGGCAAAATTGGCATTTGACAATTTTGTGTATAGTTTAAAGGTTCTACCTACCCAAGCAAGCCATGTACTAGGGAGACATCTGGGTGGTTCATGTCTGTTATATTTTGTACATTAAAAATGTCTTAGTCTTAAAATTATAAGTTTTTTTACATGCTTGTACATGTGAAATGTTGCTCCAATCTTCAACTATTTTACAAAGAAAGAGCAACTTTTTAGTAGAAGGACATGCCAGTTTGAAAGCACAGATTCTTCCTACCTATGCTACCACATTGTCTTTTGCTAGCAAAAACTCTCAGTCAGGAAAGCCATGTCCATACATGGACAAAAGGAGTTTTTCGTGCTGTGTTGATTGGGTTCTCCAAAGTCCCACTGGGAAAATACAGTTTTCTCCATCTAAGTGGCAAAGTGCTTAAGAATAAAGAGCTATTTATTGGGGCCCATCATTGTCCTCTATAGGGAATTTATGTTAAACTGAAAATACTCTGGGAAGCAAAAAGAAATGGCACAACAATGAAATAGGCAAGTGGTCATTGCCCTACACAATTAACACCTAGGCCATGACAGTACACTCTAATGGGTTGGTCACATTAAGGATTTAACATGATAAGAAAGTTCAGGTATGGATAATGAGTTTCAATGGTTTCTTAAGAGTTACCTGTCCCATTTCCAATTTGAAGAAAAATAAATAAATAAATAAATAAATAAATAAATAAATAAATAAATTAGAATGGAACTGACAGTTACTCAAATACATAGATGAAGGCAACTCAAATAATTGCAAAATAGGTTGATTGTGGACTTTGATATGAAGACAAAACAAATAATTGGATTCTTAGTTCTGTAAAGTGAAGAGTGATCATAATAAACACTATATAAATTTTTGCATTAATTATTTTTTTTAATTTTTTTTTTTTTTTAAGCTGAGCCATCCTGCCACCTGTTGGAAGCTCAGCGGCAACTCAGCTCAGGCAAGGCATTGAACTGCTGTTGCTCAGAACTCAGCTCGCACTCTTGAGCGAGCTCTTAACCAACTGAGCCACTCGGCCGGCCGGCCCTAATTTTTGCATTAATTTTAAGGGAACTGTGTTTTCCTTCATCAAACACCAAAATACAAATAGAAAGCAGAGTTCTTTAGAATTAGAATAAGGAAGAATTAAGATAAAAGAAAGGATTTATTACCATAAGAAAGAAGTGTTATACTTAGAAACACAAGTGAAAACGAAATATATCAGGACAATTGATGAATGTTTGAATGATAAATTGCCAGTGAATAACTTTGAGACAATTGCAGGTTTTCCTAGGCAGGCAACAGCTCAGGAGTAGTCATTTTTTTTGACAAGAAAACTATGGAAAGGATTAAGATTAACACATAGAGCAATTCCCATGCCTCTATAAATAGTCAACAAGCCAGGTTTCCTCCTCTTCTGAAAAACTGAGCTTTATAAAAGGTAATCCAAATCTTGCTGAAATTTCCCATAGGGTACACCATATGACCCCAGGGATTCCCAATACTACTAAAGGATTCAATATTTTCCAATACTCTAAATCTTTACTGAGCATATGCGATATATTACTTCTGTGTCAGGTGCAGTAAGCAAGATACACATAGTTTTTGTGCCTGAAAAGAAAGTCACACCATGCTATAGGTCTGAAGATCAGATGTGCATAGCATAGAGCAGGTGGGCAGTGGGGGGGGGGGGCGTGGATCAGAAGTACCTTCCTCAACCAAGTGAAATTTAACTGAAATCTAAACGATAATAAATAATAATGCAACAGAAAGAAATAGTGTGTTTATGTTCAAAATGAAATATGGGATTTAAGAAGTAGACAAAGTTTACTATGACTGGCATATATTATTGTAATGGGGACTAGTACAAGTTAAGGTAGGAGAGGTAAAAGTTGGGACCTTTTAACTCCTGCTAACAAATTAGCCTTTTATTTCCCCCTCACGGGGCAGTAAATAGAAATGGAAGGGTTTTCACTCATTATGTTAGCTTTGAGGTTGGAATATAAATTTATTCAGTAGAAAAAAATATTGGATTGAACCTAGAGATTGGGAAGGAGTTGGCAGGCTGTTGAAGAAGTCCATGTCTGAAAAACCGATAATCGTTCCTTGATATATGGTGGTGGTGGTGGTGGTGGTGGTTGTGAGGATGGAGAGTAGGGAAGGATTAGAAAGATAGGACATTGTGGCTCATTGGGAAATAAATGAGGGAGAGAAAAGAGTTAAGAAAGACTCCCAGACTATTCATTTGGGCAACTAGGTCACGGGATGTAAATGAGAAAACACACTGAAGAAGCAGGTTCTGCTACTCAACCCCTAAAAGGGGAAAATGGGGTGGGAACGGGAGCAGTTTGAAGAGATGATACATTTATTTTGGGAAATTCTGAGTCCCAGGTAACAGAGAGACCTCTGATTGAAAATGTCCTCTAGGATGTTTGATACAGAATGAAGATGTGTCAGCTGGCCAGGAAACTGATGTTCACTGACAGCCTACTGACCACATGCCGGCAAATGTTGGGTGTTGTATGGATACAGCCAAAGGTCTTGCTCTCATGAGTTTACAGTTGGCGATAGGTATACATTTTGGTGTCATTAACTGAAGCTACAGAGGGAGTGACTTTCACAGAGAGAAGTCACAGGCTCAGAAGAGAACCAGGTTTAGAAAGAACCCAAAGGAACCTCCCCACTTATGAGCAATGTGCAAAAATAATGAAAAAAACAGGATTTCTTTCTTTGTAAATATGTGATCTAGTAGCCCCTGGTAAAACGAAGTCATGTTAGATAATGACTGAAAATCTAAATTTTATTTAAAGTCGCTCGTGACTTCAGTATGAGCTAAGCAGGGGAAAGTCAGTGAAGAAGTCAGATTATAATGGGTTGGAGAGAAGGTTAGAGGTGAGACGATGCAAATAAGGCTTTCCTACTTGTGAGAAGGATGATACTAAAGAACAGCCACAAGGGAAGTAACTGTAGGATGAGGAAGTCACTGGAGGGAATTTTTTTCTTCTTTTTTTTACAACAGAAACTGCTTAACTATTACTAGGGAAGGAGCCCATGGAGAGAAACTCTATAAAAATTGCCATTTGTCCGCTGTCTGACATACTATAGAAGGCACCCTATGCCCTGAAACAAGGTGCTGAGGGACAGACTTCCTCAGCTAAGGTGTCTGTGTTGCTACAGGAAAGTCTCTTCATGATCCCCTTTCAATGCATAGCCTCTTAGATATCAAATATAACTTAATGAAGGCCATTAAAGGCTAATCAAGTTCAACCACTGTCAAATGCAAACTGAACATGCGAAGGGTCTTAACAATTATTTAAATCACCCAGTGTAACTTCTGTATTAGCGCTGTCATTTTTTTGTCCTCTAAACTTCAGGCCTTTCTTGTTTATACTTTATCACAATACCTTATCCCTCTAAAAATTATTTCTTCCAGTTACATTAATTACTTGAATTTCAAATGAAGTCCAAAAAGCTTCATACTGGCACTTAATGGCACTAAAGTTGAAAGAAAGAACGAAAAGATAAACTGTTTTGGCACTCCGTCTTTCTTTAAAGCTTGGCTTTGGGGCTCATTTTAAAACATATCAGCAAAGGTCTCATCGTATTTCTTCCTGCATTCTATAAACTGTCATGCATTCATTATGCCATAAGCTGCACACAGATGCAAATGGATACCATTTATAATATTTTACAGTGTTTTGAAGTTCCAAGCCCATCAAGAATGATAAAGACCTGGAAATTTTTAACCCACCTCAAAGTCTTTTTTTATTGCATTCTTTAATAGATTGGTGCAATTTCTTTGCATGCTATAAAAGTCAAGAAGGTATTTCCATGGTATTAAATGGTAACACATGGAGACCATTTCGTTTTTTAAGAAGAATGTTCTCTCCTTTGTGATTTGTGTTTTTTAATGCTCTTTTCCTTCTTCTTGTTCTTTCAGGGACAGTTTGATTCAGAGTAATGGAGCGGTCAAAATTAAATGAGTGCATGAAGTCCAATGAACTCAGTATACTGCTTATCTTGTAACTATACTTAATCTAAATAACCTTTTTTTTATGCTCTGCCGGAATGGCATTTTCAAAAGGCTATATAGTGGAAAATGAGAGTATATGTCAGTAAGGATTTGCTAGACAAATCAGATCTCACAGGGAAGTGTGTCTATCCATTACTATTTAATACACATTTCAGTTTGAAGGACAATTTGTGTGTGTGTGATCAGACCATTAACATTTACTGTCATTTGAGCTATGTTTTTGATCTTTTCTACTTTCCCTTTTTATTTTAATTTTATTTGTTTATTTATTTTTCCAATGGAGGCTTTCAGACTGAAATTGCCTCCAAAAGGATGAAGGAAGTGATTTATATATGCACAAGTCATTGACTCAGTTTTTCTCACCAGATGTATATTTCAGAAGTAAAAGATATTCTAAGGCATAATGTCAACACAAACGGTAGTATGCTGGAAAGAATTTAATCGACATACGTAAAACACATGGCAGGCAACTCCTTTGATAACAACTTTTACTTTCTATTCATTGATACCGCCTTCTTTTTTACTATGTTTGAAGGAATGATTTCCTGAGCGGGATTTAGAAAACAGCTTTTCTATCTCAGCTACTGCCTCCCTCTTTGGTCATATGTGGAAAGTGGTTAAGCTTGTGCTCAAGGCAGTACTCACACGTAAATTATGTTATAATGCTTTTTTTCTTCTGATATCCTAAAGCAAACGTTGTGGGGTATTTGGGTATTCAGGTTTTCCTCTTAGTTCTGGTTAAGAAGGCTAGTATTTTCATCCTATCAGAGAACAGCAGGCATTGCTATCTCCCTGCTAGACCACTTGCCATAAACTAGGATTTCGTCTGTGAGACATGTTCATGGTTGAGAACTTTCCATAGGATACCTGATTTTTGTGAAGTTAAATTCCTCTTGCCTACCACTGTATAAGTCCACTTGACCCTGTTGTTCATTGTTTGCTTCCACTGAAATTAACTGGAGATAGATCTTGGGATAACAGGCTCTGATCACCCTAATAAACCATTCACCACTAACACTCAAGCCAGTTCTGTTATTCCTCATTGATAGGCAGATACAATCACAAGTCCCATCTCCACCCCGACCCACCCCCCATCTCATCTTTGATGAAAGCAATGAAGCCATGACTTGAATTTGAAGATAAAATACTGGAAAGCTAGTCTTTGGATTTCAGTATTACCAGAATTCAGTAATTCAGAATTCAGTATGAACAGCAATAGAAATTTCACTCTTCTATATTCTGCTTTAACCTCACAAGTAGTCACTGCCTTTATCCTGATTAAACACAGGGCCAGTAGGAAGAGGTTAGTGAGACCAGTAAATGCTTCCTTAAATTTTATACCCTACGTGTCTCCTTCCCCTCTCCTCAGTCCCAAGATCCCCTTTACTGATGACATTGAATCATCTCATTATATTCCAACAATATGCAATGACATAACATTCTGATATGGTCTTTTTTCTAATCCTTCCACAGCCTTCCAATGCTCCCATGACCACCTTAACCTATAACTTGAAAGGTTCACATCTGCAAGTAGTTTCTCCAGCTGGTTATTCCAAGTTTAGTGTCTATTAATTTCATCCAAACCTTCCTTAACTTCTTGTCAAATAAATTTTACTAAGAAAATTGCTTTCATCAAATCAATTTCTTTTTCTAAAGGTTTCCAATAACTATAATTTCAGCTTCATTAAGGACAATGTCCTCTGATTAAAATTAAAGTTCTTTATAATTTTGATTCTCAGAGTATAGTCCCTAACTGGGGGCATCAGCAACACCATGGTTAGAAATGAAAATTATTAAGACTCACCTCCAAGTGATTCTGACATTCAATAAATTTTGGGAGGTACTGGTTACTTTTCCCATCTACTTGCTTGTTAGTGAATATCCACATGAATGAATGTTTTATTATTATTTTTAAATGGAAACTTCTAACTACATAAACTATGTTCTTTGCTCACAACTAGATAGTATCAAAAATAAATAACAAATTACACAATTTTAAAATCAAATCACTTGACAATACAATGTACTAAATTTTAAAGGGGAAATCAAAGTTGCAATTATAGACTTAAAAATTAAGAAATATATATTACAGCTTATGAAATGCAGACAAAACTATCCTTAAATCAATAATTTTATCCATCAACCTTATAGTTATTAGACAAGAAATGAAATAAAAATTGAACTAAACTTTTAGCTCAAGAAATTAAAATAAGAACAACAAAATAATTCCAAAAACAGTATGAATTAAAAGTAGAATTAATGAATTAGAAAACAATTAAAAATACAATTATAGAAGAGACCAATGAATAGAGCACCCTTTGGAAAATCTAATTTAAAAAACACAATATAAACACACTAAGAAACTACACTAAACTAATTTTTCTGTCTGTAGACAAAAATAAGAGAATACCACACTAATATATTTAAAAATTAACATGAAATGGCTATTTTCTGAGAAAATATAAGTAAATATGAAGTAATTTAATAAGGTGAAAATCTGAAAGTCATTAAGAAATTTTTGACCAATGAGTTTGCACCAAAAATGTTGCTAGACACAAAAACTTTTATCAATGACTTCTGTCAAAATCTTCAAAGAATAGTATTTACTTTTAGACTTTCAGAACATACAAGAGTATAAATTTTGCAATTCGATTACCTGGTGTGACTTGATACCATCATCTGGAAAGAACTCAGTAACAGGAAACCTCAGTCATAGACAATCAATTCAACCAATACATTAAAATAATAAAACATCATAACTAAGTTGACTTTATTTCAAGATTGTCTATAGTGTAATATACTTACTATTAGTAACTATCTCAGCAGGTAAGAAAAGAAAAACGTAATCATCATGTTAATTGTCAAAAGTCGTATAATGAAAATAAATATCCTTTTTAAATAAGAAAAATACCCTAACACCTCAGAGTTTGTTATTAAAAGTGTACAGACTACTAGGCTTATCTCAAATCAATAACCAACAGCAAGCATGCTTAACCTTGAAATATAAATATTATCATAAAAAATAATGCCTACTAATACTTTTACTATTCAATACAGTTTTAGAAGTTCTAGTCAAGGTAGTGAGACCAAAATGAATGAAGTTTACATTTTGCAAAGGAGGAGATTAATCTATTGTTATTTAAAGAGGATATGATTTGCTGCTTTGAAAACACAAGAAAATCAACTAGAAATTGTCATAATTACTAAGAGTTTTATAAGCTGGCTAGAGACAATATGATGCCTCAAAAAGTCAATAGATTTTCTATTTATGACTTAGAAAGAAATCATCATAATAAACTTTAATAAATTTAAAATAGTAATTGAATGTACAAACAGAACAGAAAGTTAAACCACAGGAATGATATGAAAAGTCCATAAACCAATCTCAGTAAAGAATGTTAATTAGTATATATTAGGAACAATATTTTAAATCAAAGACAATGGATGAATTATATAATAAGTGATATTGAGACCATTTACTAACCACTTAAACAAAAAGTAAACAGCAGATATCTTTTTTAGATTGAGAGAAAATATCCATATTTGATTTATATCAGAACACCATAAAATCACTCCCAGTTTTTAATTTAGATAATGAGTATAAAGAATTTAGGTGAGTATCTATCTCATAATAATTAATATTTAGGCAACTCCTAAATACTTATAATCCTTAAGAATCCCTTTGCTATCAAGGATATTTATTTTCCAAATGCTGAGAATAAGTTAAACCTTTCTTCTGTTATTCACCATTATTTCTATCTCCATGATTAGAATCATTCAAAACATGATTCATCTCAAGCTCATCGGATTCTAAACGCTTCAGTTGCTGCCTCACCCCCACCCCCACTACCTCCACCAATGAAAGCCTTCTTTTGTCAGATGACAAATTTAAACCATGATTCCAGTGGCCTTCTTGAATCCACCTTTACTTTCCAAATTCCACACAAATGATTTGCAAAGTATTTCAGCCTTTTTCATTTCCTTTCACTGCTTATTTATTTATTGTGTACCTCTTGCTGCCTCAAGTTGAAACTCTGCAGCCGGACCTTAACTGTAAACTCAACCAACCACATGTAAACTAGCATTTCTTGTCATTTACCTGGAAGACATATTTTCTAGTCAAAACAAGTATTACCAAGCCCCTTAGCATGCCTTGCTGTTTTTACACTGGTACCTTTGACTGCTTTCCCTCTGTTATCCCCTTTTTCCTTTCTGCCAACTTAGAATGGCCACTTCCATTTAGCCATTACAAATTCATTTCATTCCTTAAATTCCTGTAGTCAAACCTTACCTTCCATATGAACTTCCCTGATTGTCTCATGCCATAATGTTTGCCTCCTTCTCTGAAATTTTGACTTAAAATATAGCAAAGTTTCTTTATATTTTTCTTCCCAAAATGTGCAAAACAATGTTGTGCAGATAATAATAAATATTTGCTCAATACTCACATATTTGAAAGAACAAATCCAATTCTATGCCTAGGAAGGTGAAATGTTTTCCTGGGGGGAAAAAGGCAAAAAAAGAGGAGTTAAGTATGTATATCTAATTATGAAAGTGCTGATGGAAAGAATTTATTTCCTTTTCAAAGTATTGAATTCTAGATGTTTGCTTATCATAATTTATGGCAAAAAAGTTAAAACACAGGAAACATAACTGAAATATCCTCTATTCCAGCCACAAAACTTTTTTTTAATAACACAAGAATTGGAAATTATTTTAAATATAGCATGTAACCAGAAACTCATTCATGAATAGGTCTATGCAAAACTACATTTTCAAACTACTTAAAAATATGAGTATTTCATAGGCATTTGAAAAATAAATCCTGCAAAATTTGTTTCTATTTGTCTTCCCTGTTATGTTATTAGCATTTCTTTCTTAGAAAATCTCTGGCTGAGTCCATTTATTCTTGGTGGGGGCATTGAGTGAACTGACCCCCCCAAACAAGAGAGAATTCTAAGTCAAGGTACGTCAGCTTTCAAAAGCAGAGAAAGCCCTTGAATGATGCAGCTCTACAAAGAGAAAAAAACACAAAGGACTAGACCCTGGAATTCATTCTTATCTATTTCATTGGTGACTTGGGTAAAGATTCCCCCTCTGACAACTTTTTAATTGGATTACACTTTCTCGCATAAAAATTTAAGTAAAAGGAAATTTATTTTGAACAAATACCATATTTATAGATAGATTATTACAATATATAACTTAATGTTGGCCAACTGATTCTGCTTGATTGGTTGATTGATTGATTGATTAAATATATGATCTTTACATTTTAATGTCATAATATGGTGTAAAGAAATTAGTTTTTTCTCTCTTACCCTCCTCTGGTACATATGCTCCTTTAGAGGACTACTTATACAGAGAAATAAAACAATAATAATAATAATAAGTCTGTTTTTGAAAACCTCTATTTTGTTACATGCAAGTCAAGGTGTAAAATGTAATGACTATGAGTATTTTATAAGCAAACCCATATTTTTTTAGGAAAAGATAGAAAAGTGAAGCTGAAACAAAAATGTCCCTTCTCCAACTGTTATAAAATGAATAACAGAAACAGTAAAGGTGAAAGAACCCATAATTCAACATTAACAACCATACAACCATTCAATCTCATGTCATAAACCTTGGAATTGACCAAGGAAAGACACAGAAAGTTATAGCATAGTGCATAACTCTACTAACTCCAATTCCATACCCAACAAAGCAGTACTGAGGATTGACTGGGAAGTGAAAATAAGCTGAGAATTTTTATTAATATCCCACCACCACCACATACATACACACATAAGTACATACACACATAGACATATACCACAAGCACAGAAGCACTAGCTTAGTAGAGGCAGGGAAGGTAGCCATGACAAGCTACTCTTCTTTTTTTTTGAGGGCAGCGTCACTGGCCCTCACATGTGGGACCCGAACCGGGACTGCTGGCTTCCGAAGCCAGCGCTTAACCACGGTGCCACTCAGCCAGCCCTACTCTTCTTCTTTTAATATGGAAATAAATGTTACGAAAAACAGAAAAGATGATATTAATTTAGGAATAGTGGAATCCAATTGTTATGTGCCAAAGATTTATTAATATTTTTGTTTTAAATTGGAATTATCAATTTGTACTCATCTATATTTTGAATGCATACTATTTATCTTTGCAGTACTCTAAAATAAAACACTTCCTGTGTTTAGTGAAATATCTGATATTTTTTTATTTTTTAATTCCTAGAAATAATTTATTTTTATTTTTTTATTCCTGGCTGCTATCAAAGTATTTGACATATATAAAGGCTTTTTTTATACATTTAAATATATTTTTATTTAGCAAATGAGCCTAAAACAAATTTTAAGGATATCTAAAGATGATTACCTTGGACAGCATAGTATTTCTTTTAGGTTTTTATTTTATACTTTAAACAGTTTTAATTTTCAGTGATGCTGTTTAAGTTGATCATTTTAAGGCAAAAGCTAAAGGCAAGATCTGAAGCTGAACCTTTATATCATCTTCACTGTAATTTTAATTCTCTGAGGCAACTCTTACAGATTTTCAACATTCCCCAAACCTAGAGGATGAGGGCCTGAGGAATACTATGGTAAATAGAAAGGAAGAATGAAACAAGCCAGATCTCTAGGACCTACCTATCTCTCTAGTTAGAAAGACTATTCATATGAATCAAAATTAAAAATTAAAAATCTTATTTCATTGTAATAAAAATGTTCAAGTAAACCAGATATTCTGAATGTATAAAGAAATCATAAAGAAAGGAATGATAAACTTTCAGTTTGGGTAAAATAACCCATTCCAGCAGAGTCAGAAATATTTAATATCTTTCCACATGTATTAACGTTAGCTCTTTAAGCTCACTGTCCATGCTCTGTCTAGACTAAACTCACCTGTTTCCAAACTGCCTTCGAATATATTTTCCCTCTGAGATGCATTTGCCCTTGATAGTTCTCCAATGCCACATGTGGTTTTCCAGACAGATGTGTTTCACTAAAATCCAACAGTGTGCCTACTCGTCAGTGGTGCCCAGTTGTTGAGTGAGCAGGTGTTGGTATCAGAGAGAAGTGTATGAATCTCCGTTTTGTCTCCGTTAAATAAGTTGACTGGGAGTGTGGCCATACTTCTATAAACTTCAATTTCATCATTTTTAAACTTAGTATAAATGCTGAACTCATGGACCTTTCCTGACCAATGATTTTGATGGCATATGTAAAGCAATTCATGCAGTACCTGATACATAGTAAGCTTTTCTACATGTGAATGTTTATAAAAGTTGTTGTATTTGACCTATAATTAAAGATAAATATTAGAGGGGCCAGCTGAGTGACGCGGTGGTTAAGTGCTGGCTTGGGAAGCCAGCGGCCCCGGTTCGAGTCCCACATATGAGGGCCAGTGACTGCCCTCAAAAAAAAAAAAAAGATAAATATTAGATGTAACATCATAACATAGAAACTTAGAACCAAAAAGAATTGTAAATACAATGCCATTATTTTTTTACTAGGTTATGCTTTTTGGGTTTTTTTAATCAAATAAATATGAACATTACAACATACACTGGTGAAAGGGTTATCTTTATATTTTAAAACCTTAAAAATAAAGTAAAAATTACACTCTTTACAAACCATGAACTCAGCATTCCCTGAAGTGTGCTTGATGAAAATATAATCCTGTAAAATACTCTGAGAAAAAATAAAAAGAGTGCTATGGTCAAATAAATTTGGAGAATATTGTACGCTATATGTTCCTTTGGGGGATTCACAATACAAATGGTATAGTAAAGAGCCTGGGAAGTCCTGCAGTTAAAAAAAAAATGGTTTTCACTTTGTTTGACCTAATGTTTTCCAAACTTTCCTGAACATAGAACCTTTTTTAAAAAAATATATAAAATCTATAAACATGGCTCTTTGGGAAAACTACCTTAACTATTATAGCTGTTAATTCTTCTATCATTTTCTATTAAGAGACATAAAGAGTAAAAATACTACTCTGAACTGTCAACAATCCCTGGTCCTTTAATCATATTGTCAGGGTCTGGTATTAAGTCCCTCTAGCCTCCATCACAGTGGCAGCTGTCTGCTACTTCCGTGTCTTCCTTGCGTGGCTACCAAAGTAATTCCCCAGAGGTGTCTCTCTTTCCTCTATTCTTCTCACTTTCAAGTGACTTGACAGAATTCAGAATAGAAAGAAGAATCCAGTGTCACCTGCATCTATACAACAAAAATGGGAATCCCATTTATTATTTTTCTAATAAGAAGAGAGTAATTCTCTCCTTTTAAAAAATAATTGTTCTAATTTCCACCCCCTCCATTCATGACAAATAATTTGACATTTGCAATACTTGGTTTAGTATATTCACTAGGAATGACTATAGTAAGTTGTATCCCTTATCTATTATTATTAATGCTGTATATCACACCACCCATAATTCAGAGCCTTGAAACAGCACACACATACACTACTCACAGATCTGTGCATCAGCTGGACACTTTTGATCTCTTCTAGGCTCACTCGCAGACCTATTATCTGCTTTATTTTGGGCATGTCATTTTTCTAATGTTGGCTAATCAAATGTTTGGTTGTAGCTGGCTAGATCTTTGTAATATATTTGTCCAATGCAGTCGGCAAACTAGCCCAGGATGTTCTCAAGATGAGACAGAAGACTGAGAGAGAGAAAGTAGATGTGTGCAAGGCCTCTTTAAGGCGCGGCTAAAAACTGACTCACAGTTATTTATGCTGTATTTTATTTGCAAAACAAAGTGTATTACAAGATCTAGCAATTTTCAAGCAATGGTAAAACTGACCTCACCTCTAAAAGAAAGGGACTGAAAGTCACATTGAAAAGGGTGTGGTTTTAGAGAGGGGTGAAGAACTGGACGTCATCAATCTACCACCATTCCACCCTCTGGCCTCATTCCACATGCTTCCCACATACAAATTACACTTCCCTTCTCCCAAGGTGCCCAGATTTTCTTCCTCTTATTGTATTGTCCTTCAAGTCCAGCATTTCGTGATCTACATGAGGTATAGATAAGTCTCTTCAGATGTTGTAAATTCACAGACTTATAAAAACAAAAACACAAGTTATTTTTACTTCACGATTACCACCCTGCATACAAGAGTGGCAAAGACTGGAAAATAGCATTAAACAGCATGCTCATTCAAAAAGGCAAGGTTGGAAGGCATATAGTTCTATATGCCTTCTATATGTCTAGAGTTAATGTTTTTATTTTATTTTTTTAATTCAATTGGGCAAATGTTGCCAGGTGCCCTGACACGAGGAGGAGAAAATGTTCCCAGATTTGGCCTCCATTCTGCTCCCTATGATGAGCTCCACTTTTCTCCAAAACGCCACCTTCTGGGAATTTTTTTTCCATTTCTCTGTTTACCCTTTCTGAAGAACTCAGGGGAAATTATACCCAGCTGCCATTCTGTGCTTAGAAGGATGGGGACCCAAAAGCCATTTTTCATTTTGAATAATCACAGTAACTTTGAGGTCAGGCCGATGAGGCCACTTTTGTGTCACAATTCCTTAAAAATCTTCTTTCAAACAATTTGAATTGTACCCAGTCCTCTCAACAAATTCTTTTTAATCACATTCCTTTGGGACATATCAGACAATTACGGGAGTTACCCTTTGTTCCTTAGAAGCTCTTTTGTCTATTTTAGAGAACCAGCTAAGCACTTGTTTCATTTTTTTCAAAGATCTTCACAAAGTGTCTTAAACCATATTGATGATTTAATCTATGCACCCAGGCTATATTTTATTTTGATAATCTCCTGACTAAAGAGACTAAAAATAAGAAACTGTTTCATTTTGCAGCCTATAATTCTGGCCCTCTCCTATTCTCTCTAAATTCTGCTAAGGAACTGGCTAGTTTTCGTTTTCCTTTTTTTTTTTTTTCTTTAGGTCTTGCCTTTCTTGTTGCACCATACACAATTAAGAAAATTCAGCTGACATTCTCAACATTCTGCCTGGAGAACTCCTTAGGCAAATCCAAAAGTTCATTAGACACATTTTCCATCCTCCATGTTACTCCAGGCAACAGTTTTGTCAACTATTTTATGATGATATTACATGGATCATCATTTTTCCAGATCCCAATTAAAATGTCCTTAGTATGTCCTTGTTAACAGTTTGCTTATCATTTTGTAACCCCTACCTGCAACCAGTCACAAAGCCAATGCTACATATTTCAAATCTCTTATGACAGCACTCTCTGTCAAGTATCAATTCTGTCTAGCTATCTGTTGCCACAATCAAATTTTGTAATAAACCACTCCCAAACTAAATGTCTTCAAACCATACAGATTTATTAATGCTCACAATGCCAAGGATAGGTTGGGTGGCTCCTCTGGTCCTGACTGTGCTTACTAAGAAGTCTGCACTGCACTATGGTCAGGTTGGAGGCTCTGCTTGATCTTGACAGGGCTCTCTCCAATCTATGGAGTTGGCTGGCTGTTGGCTACTCTTCTCTATGTGCTTCTCATATCCCCGCAATGGGCCAGCCCAGGCATGTTTCATGGCAAAGCCAATGTCCAAGAAAAAGAACAAAAGCAGAAATATCCAAGGCTTTTTGAGCCCTAGGCTTGGAAACAGTCTACAGTCACTTCTGTTTGTCAAAATTAGTCAACATCCAGCCTAGATTCAAGGTGAGAAGACACCATATCTTGGTGAGAAGAATTCCAAGACTGACTGGATATTAATAAAGAGAAGTAAGGAGAATTAGGTCCATTTTTAAAATCAGTTTACCATACAGGTAAACCAGACTTTGGTGCCTTTTTTTTTTATGTCTATGTTTGATTAAATGAGCTAACTGGTGTGATCTTTCCTATGTAAAAAAGAATACTGAGGGCCTGCCGAGTGGTGTGGTGGTTAAGCTCTGGCTTGGGAAGCCAGCAGCCCAGGTTCGAGTCCTACATATGAAGGCTAGTGACACTGCCCTCAAAAAAAAAAAAAGAATACTGAGTGTTTAATTTTATTATAAATGTCATTTATCACAGTAATATTAAAAGGAGAAGGGGCTGGCCGAGTGGCTCCGTAGTTAAGCACTGGCTTGGAAAGCCAGCGGCCCCGGTTCAGGTCCCACATATGAGGGCCAGTGACATTGCCTTCAAAAAAAAAAATAAATAAATAAATAAATAAATAAATAAAAGAAGAAAATTAAAAATCACCCAATAGTAATTTGATGCTGTTTTCTTTGAAATGTTTTAATTCATTTGACATTGCTATAGATCCATACACATTTGCATAGTTAAGTTACTTATAGTTTGGCATCCTGCCTTTTTAACTTAGGTTCATGAACACTAAACCATCATAAAAAATTATTATCGCTGAGTAATATTCCATGGTGTGTGTGTGTGTGTGTGTGTGTGTGTGTGTGTGTGTGTGTGTATGAGAGAGTATATATATCACATCTTTATCCAATCATCTATCGAAGGACACTTTGGTTGTTACCATGTGTTGGCTGCCCTGAATATTGCTGCAGTGAACCTAGGGGTACATATATCATCATGGATAAATGTTTTCAGATTCTCTGGGTAGATACCCAGAACAGGGATTGCTGGGTCATGTTGTAATTCTATTCTTAATTTTTTGAGAAACCTCCACACTGCCTTCCATAGCAGCTGCACCAATTTACATTCCTCCCAACAGTGTATGAGGGTTCCTCTTTCTCCACAGCCTCTTCAACATTTGTTATTATTTGTCTTGTTGATGACAGCCATTCTAACCCATCTGAGATGATATCTCATTGTGGTTTTGATTTGCATTTCCCTAATAGCTAATGAAGTTGAGCATTTTTTTAATATATCTGTTGGCCATTTGTATGCCTTCTGGGAAAAGTGTCTGTTCAAGTCCTCTGCCTGTTTTTCAATTGGATTTTTTGTTTGTTTGTTTCATTGTTGAGTTATGTGTGTTCTTTATATATTTTGGATATTAGTCCCTTATTGGATGTGTTGTTTTGTTGGTGGTTTCTTTTGCTGTTCAGACAATTTTTAGTTCAATACAGTACCATTCCTGCCATTTGTGACAACATATATAGATCTTCAGAGTATCATGCTAATGAAATAAGTCAGACAGAAAAGATTAAGAACCATATGTCTTCACTCATATGTGACATATACAACTGAAAGCAACAAACGAACAAGACAAACAAACAAAATCATAGACACAGACAACTGTTCAGTGCTTACCAGAGGGTAAGAGGGGTGGGAAGGAGGTTGGTAGATGAGAGTAAAGGGGGTCAAATATATGATGATGAAAGCAGAACTGACTCTGGGTGGTGAACACACAATGAATATGTAGATGATATATTATAGAAATGTACACTTGAAACCTATATAATATTACTAACCAATGTCATCCAAATAAATTTAATAAAGATAAAAAATTATTAAAACATTTAATGGCTTGTTCATAGCTATATCTATTTTAGACTTCATTACCATTCTCCTATTATTATCTGTCTACGCATTTTTGTCAACTTGATTTTCAAGGCCTGAGAGGCATATGAAGTTTTCCAGTGTTTCAGGCTATTTTATTATAATTCTTATAATTTAAAAAATATTTTTGAAGTTATACTCTACAGTGTAAGAGATTCATGTAGACCTCCATTGCATAATATAAAATTTTTCATTAAAAAAATATCCTTTTATGTAACTCTGAATTTTTTAAATTTAAATTCAATCTTTTATGATACCAAAAATAGTTTATGTTTTTAAGCATCTCATCATTCTGATCTTTATTCTAAATTATGTCCATTGTTAGTGTCTCTCCTAACACCTGGTTCTATTCCTTTATAAGCCCATCACGATTTTAACTACGTATTCTTTTGGTAAACTGTCTCAAATATAATATATTGTTATAGTTGGAAAAAAAACACACACAATAAACCAACTCTCCATCCTTGACCTGTTTCAGACAGAAGGTAATTAATACCTCCTTTCAGGACAGAATACAGACTGCTGATAAAATGAAGTGAGTTAGGACCTGAGCAGCTGGAGACACTAGCACTTTCCTGTCTGAGGCTGGTAGAAGAAGCACTGAAATCTGTAGGACTTGAAGGTGCTGGGACTACAGGGGTCAGAATGAAAGGTAGTAAGTTAGTAGCTGTGCAATATATGCAGCAGAGACCAAGCAGTGCTGTTGTGCAGTTCATAGAGAATATTTCAAACTCCCTTGTTACAGCTTTCTTTCCATTTCTTAGATGGTGTAAGTCTAAAACTATCCATGTTACTTTTCAGTCCTACATTTTCATTTTGCAATGAAATGCAATGAGCTTTGGCAACAATGAGCTCTAAAAAAGCGAAAGTAAAAGTTAATAAAGGATTTAGTACTAAATTGCCATTTCTCATGAAATATCATTATGAACGTGTAACATGCACAATATGATTATGGACATTTACCTTCTCCTTTTATGGCCATAGTGGTACAGTGACAAAAAAATTAGAAGACACAAATATGCTAAAGAACTGCCCACTTTTATTTTAAAAGACAGTAACTATTTTATTTAAGAAATCTGGGATGAGAAATGACAATTTAAAGAGAAAGATAGCAGGTTACATACAAAGGAACTCCTGTTAAACTAACAGCTGACTTGTCTACAGAAACTCTGCAGGCCAGAAGGGAGTGGCAGGAGATACTCAAAGTGACACAAAATAAAGGCCTACAACCAAGATTGCTCTACCCAGCACGGCTATCACTTAAAATTGAAGGAGAAATAAAGAGCTTCTCAGAAAAGAATAAGCTTAAGGAATTCATTACCACCAAGCCAGCATTGCAAGAAATGTTAAAAGGGCTTTTTTAAACAAAAGGAAGGGGTAAACAAGCTAACCCAGGGAGACCAGGAATACAAATAACAAAATGGCAATACATATGCACCTATCAATAATCATTTTAAATGTGAATGGGCTAAATGCTCCAATCAAAAGACAGAGAGTGGCTGAGTGGATAAGAAAATAGGACACATGTATATGCTGTTTACAGATGGAATAAGATATTTCATGCAAATGGAAATGAGAAAAAAAAAATGCTGGAGTACCATTACTTATTTTGGACAAAATAGACTTTAAAATGACTACAATAAAAGACAAAGAAGGGCACTATAACGCTAATAAACATCTATGCACCCAACATAGGAACTCCTAATTACATATAACAGATTTTAACAGACATAAAGACAGAGATCAACAGTAACACTATCATAGTAGGTGACTTCAACACCATTGTCACCAATGGACAGACCCTTTAGACAGAAAATCAACACAGAAAGAGTTGATATAAAGGAAAAACTGATGGTTGTTGGCTGGGAGGGAGTGGGGAAGAGGGAGAGGGGGAAGGTTTTGGACAGTGTAGATGGGACGACAATGTTGCCGCAGGGAGATGGGGGCAGTTCTGGGAATGTAATTGATAATGTTGTGAAGAGACTATTATGTTGTATGAAATAAGTCAGTCGGAGAAAGACAGGTACCATGTGATCTCACTTGTGTGTGGAGTCTGAAGAGCTGAGTGAAGGATCAAAGTAAACAGACTCGCAGATGTAGAGGAAAAACTGAGGGTGGCTAGTTGGGAGGGGGGTGGGGATGGGGGGAAGGGGAAGGGATTAGACAGCATAAATAGATTAGATAGCACAACTACAATATTGCCCCAGGGATATGAAACACAGTTCGGGGAATATAATAATGTTGTAAAAATTTTGTGGCATGTCAGATAGTCACATGTGTTGCTAGGGAGACCACTTCATGGATGGAGTAGAGGCTTGATCACTGCACTGTACCCCTGAAACTGATGTTGTATAGTATTGTATGCCAACTGTAACTGAATATGTGGATGGTCACGGAATGTGGAGTATACTGTGGAAGGGAGTCAGGGGAGTTGTGATAGATATGTATGATATAGTGGGGGTGGAATGGGGTGGCGAACTGGGGAAGGGGGGTTGTCACTTTGGGGGGTAAAGAGTATAACTATTGCATTGTGTTGTACACCTGAAACTAATAAAAATAAATTTAAAAAAAAAAGAAATGACAATTTAACATGTGTAGCTTCAAAAGTGGGTTTACTTATTACTGTGTAAATATTAATTTTCTATTTAGATCAAATGACTCTTCTAAATTATTTTTTTCATTTTCTATTTGGAAATACTAAAAGTAAAGCTATAACTATTAATGAACTGGTTCCACCTGCACAAGGAATTCTACAGAGTTGAAGAATATAAGACTTTTATCAAAGACGGATGTTTTGAATAGAAAATCAGTTAATTTTTATAGTATTTTGATATTTTATATATAATATAAAGATTTTGAAGTACATTCAGTCAAAGAAAAAACATTTGAGATTATTATGAATGCTATTGTAAATCTGGTTCAAAAGTTCAACATTAATGTTAAAACTATTTTTATTACATTTTGCTGAAATAATCAGAATCCAAATTTTGGAATACATTGTCAAAATAAAGCAGTGTTCTTTCTAAATTATGAGGTTTTTCTAGTAGGGATGTTCTTGGAATTCATCTTAGTAGATAGGATATAATTCATAATTGTTTCCCAATAACTACAATAGCCTACCAATATGAATAGGACATACTGTTGTCAAAATTCTCTCTCTTCCTCTTTCTTTTTCTTTCTTTTGCTCACTGACTATTTTTAATTGGCTAATTTAACAATCTACATAAGAATTGAATGAAATGGGAAAGTCCTGTGATTTTACAGCTATTTAATTGGACAATAGATAGTTAAGAATCATTAAAACAAAGTTGTAGAACTTATTTGTTTTATTCGTCAAAGAAAGTTCTTCTGGATAAAGAAGAAAAAACAATACATATAAACTTATTTCAGATGAAATTAAAAATGTAATGTTTATAATAACATTCACCTAACAGCAGGGACTTTAACAACTGCATTGTATTTTTTCAATTAAGGTATTATAATCTACATAGATTGACTGTATTAACAATTTTAAATGTATTAATCAAAAACTTAACTTTAAAGATTATTGATTTTATGAAAAACAGTAAGACTTATTTACAGATTATATTCTTTCTCCAAAAGGGTGGCATCTCATTCAAGACCAGTATACTTTAAAAAACTGAGAAAGAAGTGTGAACATGTATTAAGCAGTTATTTTTATGTTAACTTTTAATGGTTGGGGGTGTTTTTTAATATACAAAGGTGTTTGACTTGATTTTTAGAAAGAATTTAAAAATAGGATTTGAATATTTTTTTTTGTTTTGCCAATATAATAAAACCAACTCATTGATCAAGAAAAACTTCAAGAATTATATAATTTTAATTAATTTTAGCATCCCTCTTACTCTCACTAGTGATTTGGTATGGATATTGAATTAAATGGCCTTTTTACCTAAAATAGGGCCTTCAGCTTCCACTTATTTGTTCCAATTAGGTTTAAAACCACAGTGACTGGATTTTTGTGGCCATGTCCTGAGGATAATTGTTAAGGCCAAAAATAGATATGAGAAATCTGGTCACTGTTTGTCATACTTTTTTTGCTCCGGGCTTTAAGGGTGTTGCTTGGGAATCACCCTCATCTCATGTCTTAAATGAGCTCCTTGAAGTGAAGGAAAGTCAATTGGCATTTTCTGACACATTTATTCTTCAAAAATTCCAGATAAAATAGTCATTAGTTCACAAAGACTTTAAATTGGAAGGCTCTATTTCATAATACAGGCAGTCCTCACTTTCCAAAGTCATGAGACCATAAAATTTAAACTAAAACAATGCAAAACATAATTACTGAGAAAAATCATGATTGTTCTGCTACCTAAAAAGTTTTTTTTTTTTCAAAATCTTCAAGACTTTTATTGTCATTTATAAGTATACTATAAGGAAAAGTAAAAAATAATATATCTTTTGTGCACTTTTAATTTACAACATTGATATTTAAAGTGTCTGATTTCTTTGTAGAAAACTTATCAAGGGTAGTTTGAAGAGTGCTTGCTATTTTCTGTCATCTTGCCACTTACCATGCAGAGCAAGCTTCTTCTCTATACCTTGGTGGATTTTCATAATCTTCTGTAAGCTTGGATCAGCTTCCAACATTTTATCCTTTGCACTTTCAATGTTGTGAAATATCTAAGAAGGTTCCTTTAATGTGAAGATTATTGCCAGTCTCACCTTCCTCTAGGACATCTTCACCTTTTTTGTCACAATCACTCTCCTCATTTGTGTCACTAAGTTTGCCTTCACTAAGTTCTCCCAGACACATGTCTAGAATCTCTCAAACACTGGCTTCATTTGCATAAACAGCCTTTTCTTCTAAAACTCAATTTATATTCAATTAGATTTTCACTGCAGTATTAAAACTTTTCCCTTCTCTTGATGCATTTTCATCTTTGTTGTCCATCCCTAAAAGCCTTCAAGAAAAGAGTGAACTATGGATGGCATATAGTTTTTAATGTCGCCTGGTTGAATGCAAGCGGTGGGTCTTATCAATTCCCTAAACTTTTTCCTTCTTCAGAGAAGAAAGATGCAAAGACTTTTATGAAAAATGAGAATTTCTACATCAGAGAGACACAAGACAATGTAGACAATCTTGACAGAAGGAAGCCCCAGCAATGGAACGGTGCATGCAGTAGAACCACACATCCAGTTATTCTGCAAATTTTGGAAAGCATATCACCTCTATGTGAGTTTTCACAAATCAAAGGAGGGTAAAGTAGACCTACTGGAGGCGACCTAGCTACTGTTTAATTGTAATAAATGATTAGTTTCTCTCCTGGTGGCTTCAGAAGGCAAATTTGTATTTCAGAGCAGTCTCTTAGTTGACGAGCTGTCTTGTTGCTTTCTTTATCCTTCTTCTTTTTCCCCAAAAGGAGTAATTCAGTAATGACTCAATCTGCTGAACTCAGTTAACATTTTGAAAAACATCTAGGTCTATCATTTTATATATTTCTAGGCTTTATAAGCAGTCCCTAAAATAAGGGGTGGGGGGGGGGATGAAGGACGAGGAAACATAAAAAGAGCAGAAAGTAACATCTCCCAAGAAAACTGTCAACAGCACATCAAATTTATCTCCCTGGACATTTTGACCATTTTCTTTCATCTCCACATAGGCATCTCCTTTCCACATTCATTCGACAGAAGAAGGAAAAGCAGCCATGGAGATGAAAGAATTGTGATCTCATTCAATGTCATTGTCCAGGTGGATAAAATACTACAGATTTGAAACAAGAACTTGAAATGTATTTCCATAATCTACAAGGTTTAAATTGTAATCAATGCTTCTAAGCTACGTCAGCTCTGTTTCTACTTTTTTCGAGAAATAATCTTTAGCATAACACCTTTTGAAAATATTTATCTCATTATTAATCTGTAAGTATATATTTTATATTCAGCTCCAATAAAAATGTTTCACAATGCTTGCTGGAAGATTCTCTCTTGGCCACAGTTATGATAAAAACACACCGTTTGGTATTATTTATTAAATAAATAAACCAAAATTTATAGGGAAAAATGCAGTCTTCTCATAAATTCCTGGATTCAAAGAAAATGCTAAAAAATGTTTTAATGTTTCTTCCTAATTCAGCAACTTCTAAATTGCAACATTACAATTTTGCCATACAGCTACTTTAACTGGTGTTTCATTGTATCAGTCATGCAATACAAAATAAAAAATTATATCTTCTACAACCTGAATTCTCTGTAATCACTGTTGAAAAAAAAAAGGTGTGTCCATTTCTATCAAAAGTGTCAACTTCCTCTAATGCTCTGCCGCCCTTTGGCACTTGCCTTTTGAAAGACTTCACTTCAGCAATTGGCTGATCAATTTCACTTTCTCTAATTGTTCGTTTCATTAGCATAAAAGCCTACACTCTCTTCCAACTTAAAGAAACACCATCCTTAACCCCAGGCTATTTTTAAACTACAGGTTTATGTTTCTGTTTTCCTAGTACATTAAAAATGATACAAAACAGTTGTCTATATTAGTCTTAAGATTCTTTTGCTTTCTTCTTGGAAATGAAAAGCCCCTATTGTTTTATTTAGCCAAAAAGAAAGAAAGGGTATGGAGAATTTAGATTTGTTGAATGAACAATCAAATTGTCCTCCATGTGCTCTAATCCAAAATGAATGTTTCTGAATATTTCATGTATGTTTGAAAAGACGTGTTATATATGCATATACACATACCACACACACACACATACACATACAGAAGCTTGTATTTTCTTCACTTGTTATACTCATTATGTTTTCTATTTGCTGTGCTAGTTTCTAACAAAGATTTAAAATCTTTTAATAAGATTTTTTTGTCCATTTCTCCTTGCTTTCCATGAGTTTTTGCTTTATGTATTTTGTAACCATGTACGTCTAAAAGTTTATGACTCTCATATCACCTTGGTGTACTGTTAGTTTTGCTAGCATGAAACACTTCCGTTGGCCCCATATAAATCATTCATTTCAAATTATTTTGTCTGATAATAACATTTCTTCAATTCCTTTCTTTTGATTAATATTTGCTGGTAATACATTATTCTACCTGTTTGCATTCAATCTTTTTTATGTATTTTAATTTCAAATATGGATCTTGTATAGCAAGTAATTTTTGTTTGGGAATTGTTAACACATTCTAAGAAAATCTGTATTTTAAAAGTAGAATTTAACTCATTAATATTTTTATAATTAATGAATGCTTATAGGTATTTCTGTCATTTAACTTTATTCTGTTTTCTGCTGTTTTTTTACATTCCTTTCTCTCTCACTCTTTATTTGGCTGATCTAGTAGTTTCCTATTGTTATGCTTTTATATTTTTGTATTATTTGGAAAGCTCCTTTTCCTTCCTGCTACTGGTAAACCTTAATACATGTAATTACATTTATCAAATATATTAGAAGCTACATTGCACACTGGAACATCTGATATTTCAGTAATATTTTTTACATTATCTTCAAAAATTATTTAGTCTTAATTATATGTTTACTCGTTTCTTCACATAACATTTTTTTTATACCAAAATGTTGTCTATTTGGGTTTTTAAAATTAAGTTTTACTGTGAACATCCTTAAGTAAACATGTTAGAAAGATCCATGTATACTAAACTGCCTGAGGCCTTTAAATTCCAAAATATGCCTATTATTCTCCCACACTTGAATGTTAATAAAGAACTCTAAATTTCCAGTTCTGGACCTAAGACAGTTGAAGATTTACGGTTTGCTGATGCCAGTTTCACATCCTTCTTGATAACTATTTTTAAAATAATTTAATTAATTAGAACATGTTTAGATTACCAGAAAAAATGTGAAAATAGTACAGAGAGTTCCAAATATCCCAGCCCCAGGTTCCCTTACGGCCAGAGTTTAGCTAAGTTACTCCCTGGCATTGCTGCCTGTGCATCCGTTTTGTTTGGCCAAGTAACCCACAGTGAACTTAAACTAACACCAGCCTCCTCATACAAGCGCATGCCTTAGAAAGCAGCCCAGAGTCAGAAGCAATGTAAGTTCCTGATGTGACCTGTCCAAAAACCCTTGTGATCACCATTCTCCCCTGCCTCCCAGTACCTTCCCCTCATATTCCCGTTAGGTAAAACCCCATGCGGTTTATTACAAACGGCTCTTTTAGATTGAATTGACTAATCTGGCCTCAGGCTGGGAAGCCCAGAGCACTCCATTTATGGACCATGCTCAGATCCTGCCTCTCTCCAAACTCGGCCCTGACTTCCCTATGTGGCCCCCAAGGTATGCCGGTGTACTTCCTCCAGGACCTGTGAGAAATAAACTTCTCTATTTCAGTTTATCTTGTGATCTGTTTTTAAACTCTTCCTCATCCAACACCCTGTGTGTCCACTTAACAAGTGTTAATTTGACAAATTCCTAACACCTTTATATGAATGTCTTACACTAGCATAGAATTATCACAATTAATGAACAAATATTGATATATTTTTATTAACCAAAGTCTCAATTTTATTCAGATTTCTTTAGTTTTTCCATAATGTCCTTTTTGCGTTCCAAAGTCTTATCCATATAATATTATTAGTTGTCATGTCTCCCCACGTTCCTCTTGGCTGTGACAATATCCCAGACTTCCCTGATTTTTGATGCCCTTGACAGTTTTGAGGAGGAGTGGTTAGGTAATTTTGAGAACGTTAATATTTGTTTGATATTTTTGTTCTGATCAGTCTTGGGATATGAGTTTTTTGGGGAGGAAGATCACAGGGATAAAGTGCCTTTCTTATCACATCATAACCGGGATATATACTCCTGAGTTAGTGTTTGTCAGATTTGTCTACTGGTTATTCACTGTTACATTTTTTTCTCATTTTTATTGTGCTCTTTAGAAAGCAATCATGATCTGCAGTCCATTCTTAGGGAATGGGTAGCCATGCTCTGCCTGCTAGCTGGTGGATTATCTACAGCCATTCGGAATTCTTCCAGGCAGGATAATTATCTCTGCTTTCCCATTTATTTATTCAATTATTTATTTATATCAATATGAGCTCATGAATATTTATGTTATGCTTTGGATTATAATCTGAAGCTTATTTATTCATTTATGATGCGAATTTTCCAGTTTAGACCATTGGTGAACTCTTTCAGTGTCCCTTTGATAAGTTCCCATCATTGTGGGTATCATTTTTTTTCAATTTTACACTCTTACTTTCTGGTACAAGATATTCCAGGCTCCTCTTATATATGTCCTGCCTTAGTTCAAGAATCAACCATTCCTCCAAGGAGACTTGGTTTCTTTTTATTGGGGAATGGTATTAGAAGCCAATATACTTAAATATGCTTGTTACTCCTGGAGTGTGGTTGCTTCTAGGCCCTTTCAGCTGACAGAGAAAGAAAATATCTGGGTGTATATTAACCCAGGTATATACACATATCTATACATATTTCCCTATGTAACTATTTGTACCTATAGTAAGCTAAAAATGAGTTCATATTGATGCATTAAACTCTAATTTATACTACATGCATCATGCTAGCCTCCTCCTCTTGCCTGTGAACTTCCCCAACAGTGAGAAGAAGTCTGGCTCCCACCATCCGTCATCCATTTACTCAATTGTTTAATTCCAATATTCTTGTAGACCAGTATCAGAATTGTTAACCAAGACCCTGATGGGAAACCACTTTATCAACAAGAGGAGTCTTATATACAGTTTTCCTTACTTTAATCTTACACGTGCCACTCATTTCTAAAGTTAAATAGGACAAACTGCCCCCCATCACTTTCAATGAGGTTGTTGCATACATTACATTAGAGTTATATCCTTTTGTCACATTCCGCATACTATGTTGGGATCCTCCAACATCAATTTTTTTTTTTTATATATACATTTCAGTTCACTTTTAGTTCTGAGAATTTCTACAGGTCTTGGCAAATGCACAGTGTCACATATGCACCATTACAGTATCACACACAATCATTTTGCTTTTCTACGATACCCTGTGCTTCGCCTGCCCAACCAAGTTCCAAATCCATGGGAACCATCGTTGTTATAGTTTTGCTTTTTCCAAAAGATCATGTAGTAGGATCATACATTATGTAGCATTCCCAAAGTGTCTTTTTTTCACTTTGCAATAGTGCTTTGAAGGTCCATCCATTTATTTTAATAGCCTGATAGCTCATTTCTTTTTATCACTGAATAATTTTCCATTATATGGATGAACCACAGTGTCTTTGTCCATTCATCTAGGGAAGGACACCTTGATTGCTTCCAGGTTTGGGTGATTACAAATAGAGCTGCTATAAACACTCATGGGCAGGTATTTGTGTGGACATGTTTCAAATCAGTGGGGTCAATACATAGTAGTGTGATTGGAATGCATAGTAAGACTATGTTTAGACTTATAAGCTGCCAGGCTGTCTTCTAATGAGGCTGTTTGGTTTTATAAACAACTGTCAAACTATTTTCAAAAGCGGTCTTCCAATGCTGCATTCCCACAAGCGAGAAATGAGAGTTTTTGTTGTTCTGCATCATTGTCAGTAGTTACTACTGTCAGGTTTTTTTACTTTAGCCATTCTAATACATGTGCAATGGTATCTAATTATCGATCTACTTTGCAATTACCTAAGGACAAATGAAGTTGAGTATCTTTCAATGTTTATTTGTGATCTGTATATCTTCTTTGGTGTACTGTCTATTCAGATCTTTGTCCATTTTTTAATTGGGTTGTTTGTTTCCTTATTGAGTTTTAATATCATATTTTATTTTGTAGATTGTGCATGAGAAGCAGAAATGCTGATGCATGTAAATTCCAGTCTGAGTCCAAATGTAAAGGTAGGAGACCTATGTCCTAGCTCAAAGACTATCAGGCAAAGAGAATGAATCCTCTCTTACTCCACCTTCTGTTCTGTTCAGGCATTCAATGGATTAGATGATGCCCACCTAGTTGGGGGAGAACAATTTACTGTATACTCAGTCACTGGAAAACGTTAACCTCAGCTAGAAACACCCTCACAGACACACCCAGAATAATGGTGAACCAAATAGGTCTGACAATTAAGTTTGCGAATTCATCCTAGAAAAAGTGCTACATACCTCGTTGCTGAATATCACTACAGTCACCTTCGAAGTCCTCCCCTTGGGAAGCTATGCACCGATTCCAGTGCCTAGTCCACCCTTCAAAGCAATTTTGGAACTCTTTTTCTGGAGTGGCTATCAGAGTTGTCGTATTATCCTTGATGCCCTGAATGTCATCAAAATGTCTTCTTTTTAATATTTCCTTTATCTTCGGGTAAAGAAAGAAGCCATTGGGGGCCAGATCAGGTGAGTAGGGAAGGTGTTCCAATACAGTTATTTGTTTACTGGCTAAAAACTCCCTCACAGTCAATGCCGTGTGAGCTGGTGCATTGTCGTGATGCAAGAGTCATGAATTGTCGACAAGTTCAGGTCATGTAACTTTTTCACGCAGCCTTTTCAGCACTTCAAAGTAGTAAACTTGGTTAACTGTTTGCCTCCTTGGTACAAATTCATAATGAATAATCCCTCTGATATCAAAAAAGATTAGCAACATCAGTGCAACAAGTTTGAGAACTTAATTTTCAGTCTTCATATATGGGTATCCCTCGGCTCAGTGGATACATGAAATTAACATCATAGCGGGGTTAAGCTGAATCTTTGTTATTTGCAACATAAAGCATTTTAACTAATATATCATGTTTGTTATTTTTGAAGGATGTAGCATTTCTTAACCAGATGATGTTTTAAACCCAGCACTTTTTCATGATTTTAATTAGCTATCATTGACTGTATCTAATCTATTACATCTTATTTTATATGTGATAATCATAAAATTACCTCCTTTGTTTAACTGCCAATAATAAATGAAGGAGTTTTAAAAATTAAAATGTTTTCTGTAAAAATATTTAAGAAAGAAACAGGAAGGTGAATGAACTAAATTTTTCTGATAATCCCAGAAAAATATGTAAATGTAGGAAAAATAGGAAAAGTCAAGATCAAGTTGCTTCTCCCTTTTTCTATTCCTCTGTGTGTGGTGGTGGTGTGTGTGCATCCATGTACAGATACTTGCATGTAAGTCAATTATTCTAAAATTCTAATTCAGTCATTGCTAAAATTCTTATCGATTTGTGTTTTGCTCAGCTAGTACTCTATATGGATTTTTTAATATTATTATTAGGCACAGTCTTTACATTACAGAAGTTGGGGGCATTAATGTGATGCTATAATCACAGTTAATTGCAAGCTTCTCATATGTCATTCTTTACAGCTTATTTTATATTTCACTTTTCCAAATTTCAATTAATTGAATAGATTTAAAGCTGTGCGCCAACATCTGGCAAAGTTTCTGAGAATGAATGGAAGTAAATTTGAACTCTCTTGCTACTTTATGAAAGACTAAGCCATGCTCTATTGCGGCCTCACATTCAGAAATAAGTGGATTCAAAGGGTAGTCACCAACTTATTAAAATAAGGCTATTTCGATTAATTAGATGTTTATAAGAATTTGTGTAGACAGCAAGCATATTTTAACGTGTTTTCTTACATTAATTTATAGCTGCTGTAGTAACCAGATCCTCCCTACCAGTAAATAGAGTATAAGTTCAAAGAGGTATGATTTCAGCAATTTTGAAAAGCAACTCACCCTGAAATGACTTATTAGCTCATTAACACTTCAAGGTGGAATAGTTCAGCTTAACTAGCTTCAGTGAGGACAGAATAGTGAAAGCATAAATGCATCTGTTCTAGAACAAAATTTCCTTTTTACTGCAAAGCTGATTCTTGTTCATTTGAGGATATTTAGAAAATATATAAAAATTAAAGGAGGAAGTAGAAGCCATCCATAAGCTCATTCTCTATGATTACTACTCTTAACATTTGAGTGACTACACTTGCTTTCTGTTTATTCACGTGTATGTAAAAATATATGTAGTTCAAAATTTAATGTTATTACTTCAAGGCAGAGACATTTGATTTTATTATTGCATAATGTGACTCGTTCATAACTCTCCCTGTTCACATTTGTAATGGAAAATTAGCTTGAGTTTTCCATTTTATGATGATCGACACGCTTATTGAATTTAATCACGTCTGCATTAGCTCATTCTCATTCTTTCAAAGTTTCATCCTCTTTTTCTATTCTTTCTCTCCACGATATGATGGTGCTATGGTCTGAATGCTCCACCCCATAAAATTCATATGTTGAAGGATTCCCTGTGTGATGGTATTAGGAGGTGGGGCCTTTCAGAGGTGATTAGGTCATTAAGGCCAACCCCCTGGAAAAGATACCACCACAGGTCTCCCTGGCCTCTATAGCACATGAGGATACAACTAGAAGTCTGATATCTGGAAGATGGCATTCACTGACCATGCTGGCACGCTGATTTTAGACTTCTGGGCTTCAGAACGCTGAGAAATAAATTTCTGTTGTTTCTAAGCCACTAAGTCTGTGGTATTTTGTTAGTGCACCCCAAGAGAACTAAGACAGATGGCCTGGTGTGAAGGCCTCAGTTTGCACAGAAACTCAGACCTTAGCTGAGATGTCTCAGCAGATAATGGTATTCGAGTGTGAATGTCTGTTCCTCATGCATCTGCTGCTGATGTTCTCTTGTCCCAGGTCACACACAGTAGTTTCCCCTGCTGCCACTATTCTGTACCCTCCTCTACTTGTGTACGAGGCAGGTGCTCTGTGTGTCAGCCTCCTACTGACATTCCATGTGTTAACTGATATAGAATTAGGGAGACCACATCATTTATTTTCTAGGCTGCGATGCTTCTGAAAATGAAAAGGAATGCTTTTCACAATTACAGTAGTACGTTAATAGGTGAAAACCACAACTGTCTAGGGAAAGGGAGACACTTGGTCTTCTACGTAAATTCATTTCTTGGGTTTCCTTCTAGAATTTTCCCAGTAGAAAATGGATGTCTATGCCCCGCCACACCCAGGCCCTAAGGGCCAGTCTTATTCTTTTGGGGCTGCTATAACAAATTACCACAGACTGGATGACTTAAAGAACAGAAATTGATTTCTCACAGTTCTGGAGCCTGGGAATTCCCAAGTCAGGGTGCCTGCATGAGCAGGTTGCAGTGAGGGACTTCTTTCTTGTTCACAGTGGCCATCTTCTGGCTGTGACCTCACCTGACCGAGAACAGAGGAAGAGGAAGCAAGCATTCTCCACTCTTCTTACAAGAGCATTAATCCCATCATGAAGGCTCTATCCTCATGATCTAATTACCTTCCAAAGTTCCCATCTCTAACACCATCACTTCGGGGTTTAGGGTTTCAACACGGGAATTTTTGGAAGACACAAATATTCAGCCCATAGCAAGGTTACAACCTAGGAGAAAGCAGAACCAGTGTTCAATCGCTTATATGCATCCACATTGTCTCTTTTAGTCTCCTTTGTGATTCTGATTCATTTCCTCCTTCTAGCCTTCAAGTGGTTAAATATTTTTCCTACAGGAGAGATATGATCTTGGAGAAGCCATATTGCACAGAGATGAATGGTATGTTCTCTGCAGGCAAACTGCCTGACCTAAAATATTGCCCTACTACTTACCAGTTGTATACAACCTTCTTTACTAACCTCCTGGTGCCTCAGTTTCCTCATATATAAAATAGTAATAATAACCTAACACCTATTTCACAAGAATTCAGCAACTTTATATATATAACTTGCAGCAGTTAACTTCATCCAGTGTAGAGCATTATAATTTTAATTATGTCCTACCATGCATCCATCCATCCCTAGTCTGTGATTTTCTTAGGTCTGAGTCTTCAAGGCTTTGGCTTATGATCTTCCAATCAAACAGCTCATGGGAAAATGCATAGAAAAATGTTCTACCTTAATCCTCTAGTTTTTACATACAAATGTGCTGTGATTTGTAGACTGTTGCTTTGGTAATTGAGTTTTAAAACTCTATTTTGCAAGTTAAAGGAAGAATTAATCACTTTTGTAAGATGCTTCCATACTTCTCTCCCTGGAGCAATAAATATTTACCTTGTAGCTTGGACTTAATGGTGGAAGGGATATAGAAATTAATAATATAGTTATCAAGAATAGAACAACACATATGGTTTTTTGATAATGTGATTATCCCCTACATATTCACAGTAAACTATTTTGCCATTTTATTCAATATATAATTTTATAATAATTACGACATAATGGTAATAGAATGTATTTACCAATCTGAACATTTAGAATTGTTCTTATTTCTCTGATATAAATGTTCTATGAATAAACAACCCTATAGCAAAATTGTACATACATATGTCTTTAGCATAAATTTGTAGAGATAAAATTGTTATAACGAGTGTTTTACATACTTTGCCATCATGTATATATTAGATATTTGATTGATCTTTAGTTAAGATGACCTTGTTTAAACAGCTATTCAGTTAGAGTCAAAGGGTAAACTGTGTAGAAATGAATTTTCCAGGTGGCTGGAATTCTGAAACACTTGACACATCCTCAGCAAGGATGTGGCTTTGTTAATGCTAAGTCCGCCTTGAAAACCAGGAATGCTTCAAATGTCTATGAATACTCTTTGTAAGGTTGTATATTATTTGTGACTATAAAGCCTTCATGACTTTTAAAGCAAGCCAATAATATAAAATAGAGTTGGCAATTTTTTTCTCTAAAGGGTCATATAATAAATATTTCAGACAGGCCATATGGTTTCTGTTGCAGTTACTCAACTTTGGAAAGCAGTCATAGGCAATATGTGAATTAGAATGGCTGTGTTCCAATAAAACTTTATTTATAACACAGACAGTGGTCCAGATGTAGCCTGCAGCTATAGTTTGCCTACACCTGGTACAAAAGAACTGTGCATTAAATAAATGTGCTTCTTTTCCCAATCGAAAAGGCCCAACTCTTCATGGACTGCACTATGCATGGTTCTGTACTCTTGTTAGGAACCTGGGAACCATGAACACCTGAGTTAAGTTACACTCTATTTTTCCCACATCATGTGGCTACTATCTTCTGAAAAAATTGGAAATTAATGTAATCCACAGTTTTGTGTATTTCACTGTGTGTTTGTTTAAATTTGGGAGTAAAAATTCCTGTCATTCTGTGCCAATCAATAATCTTAAGCAGTAGAATATTTCTATGAAATTTTAATCAGCTAATACAATCATTAGCATTACAGGAACATTCACCCTTCTTATATATTATATATTATATAATTATATATATAATATATAATATATGATATATAATATATAATATATAATATATAACATATAACATATAATATATAACATATAATATATATGTACATATATACACATATTATATATATATATACACAATCACTAGCATTACAGGAACATTCACCCTTCTTATATATAATATAATATATATATAATATAATATATAATATATATAATATATATAAAATATAATACAGCACATTGATCAGTTTCATTTTAACCAATCTGTTTGTCTTTCTTTTTCCTTTAATTTGTAACTTATAGATTTCCAATATGGTTGAAGCTTTTCTTCCTTATAATTTAATAGCTTACAACAAGAACTAGGTCCCAGACAAGTGTATTGTCCTCCTGGATTGGCTGGGCCATAGTTTTGACTGAACATTACTGATATTACCTACCCTCACCCACAATTAAGATTACCTGACAACTGTCACCTTCCTTAGGCCATGGAGGAGGCAGTTAAGACTTTGAGTGAAAGCTCAGTAGGCCAAATATAATACAGGACGTGACCCCAGGTCCTCCATCACACATCTTCTCATTTCCTAGCACACAACGCGAGCTTCCTACTGGAAGCCTTTCCTCTTGCCACCAAAAAATGACATCTACTGGATCTACTCTGCACCCAGATAAGTTGACTGGGCCACCTGGCCTGTCCCATGAGGCTGCAGGCTGTGTAGGTGAGCAGGTGTGGATACCAGGACAGGTAAGGCACTCCAGGTCCCAGCTGCCAAGGCTATGCTCTTGGCTTGTAGCATCCCAGGTGACTGAACTCCGAAGAGCTCCACGGAAAGGGCAATCAGAGATGAGAAACACCAGGTAAACTGCTTCCTTCATTCTCTTCCTAATAAAATTAGGAAGCCCCCCTCCTCCCCAATTAAGGAATTAGAGACTTCTCTCCCTAATGAACTGTTAGCACATAAGCTTTTGTCACTAGATCTGTTTTCTAGGTCACCTCTGCTAAGAAAGGGTGCATTCATGTTGTGTGCAAGTATATGATACTCCATTATTTTAACTTTCAAGAGCATTATGTTATTTTGAATAGTAGATTTACCCTTTTACAATAATTTGCTTATGTTAATATCAAATTAATTTTATTACATTGTAGCACATGAGCTTACACAAAGTAAATACTTCATTTCTATTTCATGTATTAATAATTTTTGTGTGCATGTCAAAGAAATGGAGAGAAAGTGTGCATTAGCTTTAAAATTTTCATTCCAAATATAAAAACAGGGGGTGGGAAGAAAAATTTTAAGTGCCAAACCACTGAGTTTTCTATGCAATATTGATAAGTGATCCACAAGGCTCTGATTGAGTAATGAAAGACCCTTCATTTGAGAATGAACATTTTCTGAAAACTAGTGTTTCAATAAACAATGTGGCCCTCACTCACTGCTGAGGCCATCATCTCCTTTAAATAACTCATATTTCAAACATCCCTTTTGTTTTAGTTTACTTTACAGCACTTATCACCAATTGATATTATAAATTTTACCTATTACTGTAATTGAAATTCACTAAAGGTTAAGATCTATGGGGGGCAAGAATTACCATCTGTGTTGTTTACTGCTCTGTTCCCAGTACCTTGAAGCGCATATACTTGAAATATACTGAACACCTATTAATTTTTGAAAAATAAATGCTGATTTAGGCAAAAATCTGGGGTCAATACTTAGATTTAGATCATACAAATAATGCCTTACACTTGTAAAACATCTAAGAAATTTCAAAAGGATTTAACCTATATCAATGCAATTGGCCCTGATAAGAATCTTATCAAATATTATAGGAAAAATAGCTATTTTGAGTGCACATTGATAAAGAATCTATAACTTTTAGAGTTTTTGTAACTCCTCCACGTTAACCATTTATTTGTAAAGGAAGCATGATCTTTTCTGCTTTTTTCAAACTTTAAGACTGGCTTTGATGTTATTACTCTTTTAAAAATTAGTAATTTCTGGTTATGTTATAGTAACTAGCCCATTATATCTTGACTACATATTTCTCATACCTTGAGACCATTGACACTGTAAACTGATGAACCTCCTTTGATAGTGAAACACAGTTGTCACATGAAGAAGTAAAGGAAGAATAAAATGTGGCAAGAATTGAGTGTGTCTGTTGAATATAACACGCACACACACACGTACACACACCCTTCATGTGCACACAGAGGCTGTAGCATAAGATAGTATTTTAAAGGGAACATATCACTAAATAATAATAATAATAATAATAATAATAAAAGTTACCAGCTATTCTATGATCAATTCTGGTGAAAGACCTCTGGTAACCCTGGCATTTTCATGATCCTAAAGTCTAATTTCTTCTTTTTACTTCAATTTATCATCTCTTATCTTACACTAAAAAATATTTTCTATTTTGTGCGATTAAAGAACTAATCTCCTGGGGCCGGCCAAGTGGCACGGTGGTTAAGTGCTGGCTTTGGAAGCCAGCAGCCCTGGTTCGGTCCCACATATGAGGGCCAGTGACACTGCTCTCAAAAAAAAAAAAAAAAAGAAAAAACAAAAAAAAAAACACAGAACTAATCTCCTGATCCCCCTATTCTTGCCAATCAAATTAATCAGAATAATTAGCATGAAAAACATGTGATCATCTAAGGAGATATTTGTTTCCTACCTTTATTGGAAAACAAAGACTGTGGTGGTTGGAAGTAGCAAAAGAAGTAATTCCCCTTTCTAAACCTACTTAAAAGCCAAAAGTGTTTTCAATTATTCACCAGATATGTGTGTATTATGTGTAAACCAGTGATAGTACAAAACAACACAAGAATAATGGAATTTCTCATTTGACTCAACTCTATTATATGCAATGCAGAAATGTGCTCTTCACACTACAACAGACAATGAATATACATTGTATGACACACAAGTCTTAAAAATAGAGAAGTGTGTGGGTAGCCAAGTATCTGCTGTGACAAAGATCTGATCTACTAATTATCTGCAACACATTTTGGGTCCCCTGACTGCTACCCCAATCTTTTTACAATTCACCAGAGGGTGATTTTGGCAGGTTGTCAGCAGGCAAACAGGGAAATGAGTTGGAAAACATTAATAAAGGTTGAAAACAACAGCTTTTCATGCTTTCAGCTCATCATTCAAGTATAATAAAAACTGTAAGATGAGGAACAGGGACAATAGGCTGAGAAGACAAGAAAGAAGGAAGGAAACATTTAAATGTCTGTAATGTTATGTTTGTGAACCTCTTGTCAGGTATGTGTACTGTAGTTTTTTTTCCTTGAACTTGCTATATATATATATTTTTTTTAGGAAAACAACCAGTGAAGTTTCATGCTCCAGGATAGTGAAACAGTTCTGTTTCTGTTCTAAATACAGCAAAATCCTTGTCCATTTTAACAAAAAATAACAACATACTATTAAGTTTCCAAAAAGAGGAACAAAATTGTAATAGCTATAAAGATATTCAGAAAAACAGAACGAGAGCATAACATGGAAAATAGCTTTTCTATGATTAGCATGAATAATTTGATTAACAAGATGGAATTTCTAATGTTACTTATTTTCCTTCATTTACTAATGTGTATTTCCAGAATTTTTGCAACATTAATATGCAAACTACATGAACGTTGTGTTCAGTAGATTTCAATTATATATTAACTCAATAAAACACCAACTTTAAGGAATTATGATAATTAGATATAAGTGGAACTTATGCAGTGTTTTCAGCTTGGAAGTGTGTGTCAGCCATAGTATAATAGAAAGAAGAGAACCTAGAGTGAAACAATGGGGTTTCAACTTTTATCTCTTCTATTTATGAGCTATCTCACTGGGCGTTTTCACTTCTAGGAACATCAAATTGTTTGTAAAATAGGATCTATAGTGTTTCCTTCAGAAAGTGATGAAATAAATATGGATGTTACAGATCCTAACACAACTGAACCACCCACTTCATAGTTTAAGTAAAATTTAAGTGTAAATTCAAAAAGGAAAAGTGAGAAGACTATGTTACAAAGTAGACAGTGGTTTCTCTAATCTTAGGAAATTAATGACGTGGTATTAAAATATACAATGAGACTTTTATTCTCTATGAGAAAAATGAAAATAATCTATTTTAACGTACTTATGAAGTCACAAAGTTAACTTAATATAAATATGCAAAGAATAATATGACAAACTTCCTTTAACCCTGTTATAGGTAGTTCAAATAAAATTTTACAGAAAACATTAACTGGAAGCTTTCTTTATAGCCCTTCCCCTGGCTTGCTCCCCTCCCTGTTCCAATAATTAGCCAGATTTGCATCTTTCCATCTCCTTTTAGCATTTTTACATACACATGCTTCCAACAAAAGGTACATTATTTCAAGCATAATTGTAAGACCTACATGTTTTGCATTTAATAGTCTATATTTGTGATCCTTATACATACAGATAGAAGCTGCCCATTTTTTTAAACAGCTAAATAGCATTCCATCATATAAATATAGTACATGTATTTTTATTTTGGTGGATGCTTATGTTCCTTTAAATTTGCTGTTTTAAACAATATTTTTAGTGAGGATACTTATACATATCTCCTTGTGCAAATGCACAAAAATATTATTAGGCTATGTACTCAGAAGTGTAATTGCTTGGGAGTTGTCAAATTTTTAAACCAAGAGGTATCTTAGAGAACATCTGACACTATGCATTCATTTTTCTGAGTCACAATGAAGCCAATAAGTGGCATGGCTAAAAGTAAATTTCAAGCCTTCTGGATCTTATTGCTGTGCTCTTGACGCTGTGTCACTACTCTTCATCCATCTATGTCTTTTTATTTGCTACAGAGGTACTTGTGCATTTATTCTCAGTATGACCCATGAAAGTACACCCTTATATCTAATTAAATGATATTATAATGTCATTGACTAGACATTTGCATGAGGTTGCAAGTACACAGGACAGGGAATCAGGAGACTTCCGCTGTGCTAATGGGTTCAATACTCTATGGTCGCTGCACAACTTACATTCGTTTTCCCACCTCCTCCATACACCCTTCCTTGGCCCAACACACTTCCCATTTAACATCTCTACTTGGCTATTTCACAGACATATCAGATTTTAACATATCCAGAACTGACCTCTTGTTCTGTTACACCGCCTTCTGCCCTCCCCTAGCCTTTTCCACTTCAGTACATAACATCTCACTAAGAAACACTTGATAGCTGAAGATGAAAACCCAAGAGTAATTATTTATGACAAATTCTCCCTAACTCCCAATATTAAATATTTTCTCAAATCATTTCTGCTACCACACGCTTATTCCAAGCCTGAATACCTGGTCTCTTGCTATCATTTTCTAATTATGTTCTCCACTTCCCTTTCTATACCATTCTCAGCATAGAAGTTAGAATTTATTTTAAACTGTAAATTAAATCATATCACCACTTGCTTTAGGCCCATGAAAGTCTCCTTATTGCTCTTAGAATAAAATTTAAATTCCTTATCAATATCTATCTAGTTTCCTGTGCCACTCTCACCTTCACTGGCTATGTGCGTCTTTTTTCAGTTCCTTACTTATGCCAACTTCTTTCCTACCTCAGGGCCTTTGCACATATTCTTTCTTCTGCCCAGATCGCTCTTAATCTATTACCTCACATGGCTGGCTCATTCTCATTCTTCAGGTAGCAGACTAAATAAAATGTCCTCAAGGGGGTCTTCATTGCCTGTCCAATCTAAAATAAATTTCCTTCCCCTGTGTATTCTCAATCTCACCAATAATTGTCCTTTGTAGTATTCTATAATTTCACTAGAGAAGCCATGACAAAATACCACAAACTAGATGACTTACACAACAGAAATGTATTGTCCCACAGTACTGGAGGCTAGAAGTCTAAGATCACTGTGTCAGCGGAGTTAGATCCTTCTGAGATCTGTGAGGAAGAACCTGTTCCATGCCTTTTTTCAAGCATCTGGAGGTTTGCTGGCAAGTTCCAGCATTCCTGGCTTATAGAAGCATCACCCAGATATCTACCTTCATCTTTCATGATGTTCTTCCTGTGCTCAGGTCTATAGTTAAATTTCCCCTTTTATAAGGACGTCAGTTATGTTGGATTGGGGCCCTCCCTACTCCAGTGTATATCTTCAACAAACTTATTTCCAAATAAAATCAAATTAGAAGCTATTGAGGTTAGGACTTGAACATATTTACTTTGGGAGGGCACAATTCAATGCATAACAATCACTTCCATATATATATGTTTGTTAATTTGTTTAATGACCATTACCTCTGCCAGGCTGTAGAGGACAGTTTTTTATTTGTTTTGTTTTGTTTCACATAGTATGTATACCCAAGACCCTCAGTAGACTTATACCTGATAGATAGCCAATAAATATTTATTGGTTTTTTCTACACATGTAATTACATGATTTATAAAATCTATTACTGTTTCAAATTTTGTGATTTTGCTTTCGCTGTGCCCAATTTTATCATTATAATTTTATCCAATGCCATCATAGTGCAAAGTTTTCAAAATGTAAACCATATGTCAAAATAAGTCAAATATAATTCCAGTTTTGTTTTATAACTTCCTAAATCATTCAAATCAAACTATGTATGCTTTTAGAAAGGAGATGAAAGACTCTCCATAGCTCACTTAGTAATTTTTCAACCAACTTTCAATTTACTTTAGCTCTGAGGAATGAGGTCTACGAATAATAATATAAAATGTAACCCCCATTATATTTTATGCTGACAAGAGAAGCCTGAGAGAATCACCTCTACAATTCAAAATTTCACAGCCTTATACATACTATCGGTGGAAATATTGTCTTTCTTTCTTTTTTTGTCCATCCCACTCCACACCCAGAACCCTGAATCCTGCTATAGCCTACTTTCTGAATAAATTTAATCCTGCATTTATTCTTCTTCCTCAGCCTTCTCTTACTTGCCCTTTTTACCAGTTCCATCACCTATGCTGTCAAAAAAGCATGAGTCTCTCAATTTAAGAAGGCTTGTTTTAAATCTTCCAAATGTATTATTGGATCTGGTGTTTCCACTCAACCTCCTTGATATTTCTCTCAGCCACCTTACCTAAATTTTGTCACTTCTGCTAAATGCACCTTCCCAAAATGCCATTTTCATTATACCACTTCCCCGATTTAAAACTATACAGGTACCATATCACCTATTGGATCTAGTTTAAGATTATAAGTCTCCATTAATTAGCCTAAGATTGCTCATCTTTTTTGGAACTTCTACTGTGATTCCTTGGAAGCCATCTGCTTTATTACCCCAACAACTTTTACCAATTCCAACTCTCTTACTTTTTTTTACGTTGATTTGCCAAGTGAGAAAAACTCGTCTACTTCTTGAAAAAAATCCAGCCCTATCCAGTCATTAAGTTCCAGCTAAGGGAAGCTCTCATGAAGTTGACTCTTCCCATCCACACAATTGTCTCTGTCTAAAATTTGACAGCAATTTTAGCTAGGAAGCAACATGAGGAAAGATATATTTTTAGCTAGATGAGTGAACATTAAACTTTTGGTTCATCTGTGCTTTTTGGCATTCTTCAGACCTCAATAAACAGGTAACCATCTTTGGCACTATTCACAATTAAGCCTGAGCTACTAGAATTAAGATACATCTTTAATCAACTCTGGGTTTATGTCATCAATAAACTATGCTCTTTGTATTTTTAATTGTTTTATACCCCTACTATTGGGTTGTCAGAAAAGTCAGGATGCATTTTTGCAACGAAAAACATAGAAAAAATACCTCATGACTTTTCTGACAACCCAATATTTTAATACCTATGTGTTTTCTTCACACCAGCTTTTATGTGTAAATTAGGTATAATTGCAAGATTTCATTAGAAATACACTACTTCTATATTCAACCTAAAGAAGGTCTATAGCACTTAGTAGAAGCCTTTGAAAACATGTCAGCAGAAATCACAGAAATTGTAAAGCTATAGAAAGTACATGAAAAAAGCATATTGAATTTCCTCTCATTCTAAATAAAGTTTTCTCTGATAACTAGTCTTGATTCTGTACCTAGATACCTTATTTTTTTTAACCATACATAACTCCATTAGCAGAAATCACAGAAATTGTAAAGCTATAGAAAGTACATGAAAAAAACATATTGAATTTCCTCTCATTCTAAATAAAGTTTTCTCTGATAACTAGTCTTGATTCTGTACCTAGATACCTTATTTTTTTTAACCATACATAACTCCATTAAAGGATTATTATTCCTGCCTTGTGATTTATTTATTTATTTATTTATTTATTTATTTATTTATTTATTTATTTAGCTGAGCTATCCTGCAACCTGTTGGCAGCTCAGCGTCTGCTCAGCGTCTGCTCAGCTAGGGCCGGGAATCCAACAGGTAACCCTGTTGCTCAGAGCTCATACTCTTTTTTTTTTTTTTTTTTTAAATTTTATTTTATTTTTAATTAGTTTCAGGTGTACAACACAGTGCAATAGTTATACATTTTACCCCTCAAAGTGACAACCCCCCCACCCCCAATAGTTTCAGGTGTACAACACAGTGCAATAGTTATACATTTTACCCCTCAAAGTGACAACACCCCAGCCCCAATACACCCCCCATACCCCCCCATATCATATATATCTATTACTCTTCCTCTGACTCTCTTCCACAGTATAATCCACATCCCGTGACTATCTATATATATTCAATTACAGTAGGTATACCACCTCCACTTTAGTAATACAGTGCAGTGATCAAACCTCTACTCCATCCATGAAATGGTCTCCCTAACAAGACTTATGATCATCTGACATTCCACAGAATATTTACAACATTATTAATTATATTCCCCAAACTGTTTTTCCTATCCCAGTAGCAATATTGTAGTTGCCTATTTTTGCTGTCTAGTCCCTTCCCCTTCTCCCTCATTCCCATTCCTCTCCAAATTAGCAACCCTGATTTTTCCTCTATATCTATGAGACAGTTTCTGTTTACTTTGCTCATTCATACAGTTTTTCATATTCCACATATAAGTGAGATCATATGGTATTTGTCCTTCTCTGACTGACTTATTTCACTCAACATTATAGTCTCTAGGTCCATCCATATCATTGCAAAAGGCACGATTTCATTCTTCTTTATAGCGGAGTAATACTCCATTGTATAAATATACCACAGTTTCTTAATCCAGTCATCTACTGACGGGCATTTTGGTTGTTTCCAAGTCTTAGCTATTGTAAATTGTGCTGCTATGAACATCGGGGTGCATAACTTTTTTTGAATAAGTGTCTTGGTTTTTTCAGGATAAATACCTAGGAGTGGAATTGCTGGGTCAAAAGGTAGCTCTATTTCCAGTTCTTTGAGATACCTCCATACTGACTTCCATAGTGGCTGCTCATACTCTTGAGCAAGCTCTTAACCAACTGAGCCACTCGGCTGGCCCTTCTGCTTTGTGATTCTTTAACTCCAAGCCTACAGAGTAATATGGAGTTGGGAAAAATAGAAAACACAAATATAAAAGAATATTAATAGACTACAAAAGTGTTAATTTAGAATTCATTTCCTAACAAATGCCAAGAATGATCTCACCCATATAGGGAACATAATCTACAGCATATGTAAGGTGGAAATACATTAAATGCAGGACATGTATTCAGCAAAATTAATTTTATGTGTTGCTTTTTGAAAACTATAAGAAGTGTAAAATTTTACAATTTGATTGATTGTCCAAGTCTGTTTTCCATACCAGACTATAAAGTCTCTGAAAGCAGTGGCCACACCAGTGATTTACTATTGGATCCCACCATCCAGACCCAGGCTGCCAAGGCTATGTCACCAGCCACATGCGGCTATTGTACACTTGAAATGTCACTAATCCAAATTGATTTGTACTGTAAGAAAAATACAGACTGAATTTTGAAGTCTTAGTAAAAAAAAAAAGTAGTCTCGATAATTTTTATTTTGAAATGATGATATTGTACATATAGAGTGTTAAATAAAGTTTACAAACATGAAATTTACCTGTGTCTTTTCTACATTTCTCAGTGTGGAAACTACAAAATTTAAAATTGCACCTGTGACTTGCATTATATGTCTATTACCGTGCTCCTCTAGGTCATTCATAATACATTGTAGACTTTCAATAAACTCCCTCAAATAAATAAGATAACATATCCCAAAATATGTTAAAATAGCTGGGTTTTGCCATAATTACCTATTGTCAGTTTATAATTTTAGCTATTTAAAAGCATACTTTTAAAAATTGTACAAAATTTCTAGGAGAAGTAATTTCCACTTTTTTTTTTTTTTTTTGAGGGCAGTGTCACTGGCCCTCATATGTGGGACCCGAACTGGGGCCGCTGGCTTCCCAAGCCAGCGCTTAACCACTGTGCCACTCAGCCGGCCCTCTACTTTTATGATCAACAAAGCTAACACTTTTTTTTTTTCAATATCCTACTGTCTCACATAATTTATGCTATGCAGCATAAACCAATTTTAGTGTTTTCTTGGGCCATCTACATGACACATTAAAACATGTATTTTAAGAGAAAATAAAAATTTCCAACTTTCCACATAAACCAAATGACATATTTCATACTTTATTTAAAACTATATTACTATTTCCTCTGACTTGACTGAATGTTTTGACATCGTTAATCCTTTTGGTGAGACCTACTATAACTATTTTATGAATATATTCTGAAATAACGGTACATGCCAATACACCCCAAGGTAAGATGTCCTGTCCACTCTGTTTTAGAGATGTCTTGCTCACAGACAGGCAAGTTCCATTATCAAGAACCAGCCTATGCATCTAAGTTAGTACTTACAGGTAAGACAAAAGCGCTCTTAAGTATAAAAACATAATAAATCTTGAAAATGTCCAGTCAAGATACGATTAAATTAAGAATTACAGTTACAGCATGTTTTTGAGAGTATCATATTACCATCTGCTGGTCCTCTACTTGTAGCATCCATGGTCTATAAAAATGAGATATTAATCTTAATGACAAGAAATGATAATGGATCCTGACAGAATACAAAAGGAAGATAAGCTTTCCAACAGCACAAGGAAATAGAGACCTGTTAAACAGCATTTTTGCTTCCACCAAATTTTAGAACTGGCCTATGAAATGCAGCCCAGCCCTCTGCTTTTACAAATGAACCAACAACCAACAAATGCCTTGAGAGGTAATGTGACTAACTTCATCGTTCAGAGTGAGATCGCTGTGATCCTCACGCAATTCTGTGCGCATGATAGCATATGACCCTTCCTTCACCCTGAATGAACTTCGTAAAACACATCTGCATTGACTGACTGAACTGGATTTCAAACAAGCCATCAAATTTGTTTTCAGTTTGGCACATAAGAGAAATAATCAGTAGGACAGAGCAAAATTGCTTAAGTTCCATGAGGAGAGTGAAATAAATGATCGTGGCCAGAAATATTAACAAATCTCTGTTTAGCATAACTGCCAAGGATATCATTGTATGTTTTTATACTTCTGTATTTGCATTTTTTTTCTGTACTTATGAATACATTTTTCCTAATCAGAAATTGAAATTATGAACAGGAGTCAGCCCAGAATCCTTATACCTTCCCTCTTCTAAATGCCTTAGAATTATTTCTATCAATTGTTTGTCATATGGCTACATTATGATTTTTAGTAATTCAAACATTCATTCACCTTTAACTAGATCATGATTTCATGTGTTTTGAGAACAGCAACTATGCTTTATAAATCATTCTCATTCTAACAGACTCTCATCAGAGTCTAATACTCAGTAGAAATCATTTGCGTATTAGACAATCAATAGATGCATGTTGATTGGCTGTTATGGGTTGTCTCTCTTCACTGAGTTTTTGAGAGGAAGGTTAATATGTTCCAGATGCTGAAGGAAAGATGTGTGTTAAAGGGATTAGCATTTGGCAATACTTATTGTTGATCATGTGTCATAATGACCCCTGACCAATTACAGAACGGAGGGGGCAGGCTATCCAGGTCTCCATGCTTGGTTTCTATGATGTCTATACAAACTCTGTGGCCTCGCATCTCTGCACTCTTTTTTCTGGATTCCAGGTCATAGCACTTTATAGACAATGTCATATTTGCCTTTACGGCAGTCTTCGATTATTATGAAGGGGCTAATGCTTAGCCCATTTCTCTCTATTGCCATAGAGAAGGTATAAGCAGAGTGAGTCTGAATCATTTATACAGAGCTGCACCATAAGGCAAAGCAAGAGGCAGGTGCAGGTCTCAGATGGTTGTCTAAGTCCAAATTCCATGCTCTAGCTGCTAGATAATCCTGCCTTCCCTCTCAATAGACTATTTCCCTAGATAGATCCTGAAACATTTATAGCAGAAGCCTGCAGAGTGACTGTTATAGAAGTTGGTGGAAAACTTCCAGACATCTAAAAATGTAAGAAACGGCCACATTTCACTTTGGGTATTCACATTTGAAAAGTGATGTGTGTTTTTTTTTCCCTCCCCTCAAATATTCAAAAGTTTGATCTAATGCAAAAGTTTTACTATTCCTCCCCAAACTGGAGGAATGAAAATACCCATGAATTTTCATCAGTTTGCTGTAGGCAGAAATTTGCTAGGTTGCAGGAAAATGGCTTAAAAATCGAGCTGAGATGAAATACTTGAACTTCTTGTGTGAACCTATGAAAGTAATATTTTTCTTTATCAGCTGATATGAAGGTTGGCACAAACCTATATTATTTTGGTATAAGAAGGACTTTTTCTGTCTAAAATGTCACAATACTGTTGGGAGTCTTCAGAACACATTTGTAAAAGGATTCTCATCCCCTTAATTTTGGCATATGCCATCATTTCCCTCTTATTCTTTATTCCCATATTTAACAGAAATTCCCTGTAACTACCTTCCCTTAACCTCCACTGGGAGGAACACTTACAGGAGGAGTGGTAAATGGGGTAAAACTGGAGAAGTTGTTTCCTTTCTCAGGGTATCAAAAACCTGGAAAGGCCAGACACTCACCTCCTACCTACCTGGGAACTGGGATGATACTGATCTCAGTAGAGCCCTCTGACTGAGTTGCACCCTCTGACTGAGTTGCACCCTGAAACATTCACATTGAGTCTCCATTTCCGCAAATTGGACAACACTTGACAACAACATGGTGCTCATTTAGGCCATTTGGATGTCAGCTATAATCACCATAGGCAAAGCTGCTTATGTAGTAATGGGACCAGAAGTGTCCGTCTGATGGCACCTCACTCACTTATTTCCTCATCACATCCAACTGATGGATCAGTTTTGCCTTTATGCCCTACATCTAATCAAACCTATTTCTCAAAGGTATTTTTCATTTCAGATCAACAAAGATTTTTGGAGGCATCACTTCCCTGAAAGCTGCTATAATAGATTCTATAAAATATTTATGCTGATAAAGACATTAGTAATGTAGATAGGAATTTATAAATGCATCCAATCACAGGTATCTATTTGTTGAATATATTAGTTAGCATTATAAGATACGTGCTTCCTGTTTGACAGACTCATAGGTGAAGCATACGATAGCCCTTTCATTAATATTCTCCTTCTGCAGGCCATTTGGTGAGTTTCCTTAATTATTAGAATTTGAAGCCAATGAAAAGACTAAACAAAGTGGACATATCATAATGTTGAAGAAAGAGGTCTTGACTTCCATTATTTTTGCCTCATACATATCTCTACTTCCCTTTCTAATGTAGATCCTCCCTTAGAAGTATTCTATTATCGGAAGGGCACAGGTTTTTGAATTGGTTTTTTTTTTAGTAGTTGTGGGAAAATTGTACATATTCATTCTCTAACTGGTTGATCCTTCCTGTTTACATTAAGTAAGAAATAATTGAAAGATTGCTGGATGGATTAAGAGTACAGGTTGTCATTACTGAGTGAAGGAAAGTCAACTGGTAAATACTGAAAACAAGAAATACTTGTGGCCTTATTAGTATTACAAAGCAGTCTAGATTTAGGATAGTTTACTTAAACTCCACAAATTCACTTTTGTTTTCATTCAACATCTGGGTGTACGGCAGAATCTCTTACAAGCAGATGTCAAGACAGGATTAGATGGGCAGGAGACTTATTTGGGGAAATGCCTATGAGGGGCATTTGGGAGGGAACCTGGGGGTCCTGGAGAGTCCTCAGACCAAGCTATTTATCTGACTCAAGAAAAGGAGAAAGGGGATTGACAAAAAGCAGGTCTAAGGAAGTTTGTGGCAAGGTCAAAGGCCAACGGAAAGGCCTCTTGGAAGTCCACAAGAATTTCAAGGAGATTCTATAAACGACCTTTTGATTAAATTGTTATGTCAAGAATCCTAGATGAAGCGGCCTATGTGTGTGTATGTTGGGGGTGGGGGGATTACAACCAATTTTTCTTAAAGAATATATATTTTCAGTTATACACTAAGCATAATTAGAACATTAAATTGTTGTGGTAAGAATTAATTCTTCATATGGCATTACATCAATGTGGGTATCATTTCTACAGATGCACAACAAGCTTCAGTCTTTCCTTCAGTTTTTTTGTACCAGCTTTTTGTTGTTATTTCTATTGTCATATCCATCTGTGTATAAAGATTTGAGATAGGTGATTTTACCTATGATTTTACATCGCCACCTTTAATGGAATCTCATCAGGCTGTTTTAATTTCTATTGAAGTGCAGTATTCATACAATTCACCACTAAATGTCTAGAGAAAAGAGATGCCTAAATACTCAAAATTATTTCAGTCATAAGTTACTTGAGATGATCATTTCATATGTTTGTTTTCTTTTTGTTACTTTTACTATTTCAAATATTTTCATTTTTACTTGCATTTCCTCAACATATGTAATACCCTATTCATATTCTCCATAAAATATGTCCCTAATGATTCTGGAAGGAGACTCACAGGGTATAAGGACTTTTGTAACCAAAGTCGGTTTTCTCCTGAGTGAAATTCACGTTTGTCTTTTTAAATTATTTCAGAGAAGACAAAAAATCTTATCAATAGTGTGCAATTGATTCCACTTGCCTTTTATCATTTTATGAGCATGGCCCAAGTCCAAAGAAATGATCAAATCGACCATAAAGAAATCCACACTGACATTAATATTGGAATTAGTATGGCAGAAAATAATGTAGTCTGCTTTTTTTCAGTTCGGTAGGCACAGCATTCAACAAGACACAAACATTTTCAGTAAACCGTATGATGAGTTAAATTCCCTTTTAATCCTTTATGAAGAGAAGGGATTTATGATGAATGGAATTCTCATTATGACTCCTGCTCTTGATCGGTTTTCAATGCAATCTTTGCTGGACTTGAAGTTATTGTATATAAGTCAGATGTACTCCCTTTATTGGTTGTAGTTTGCCTGTGCTCTTGTCATAGGAAACAGATGGGACCATGTATGAGACTGAACAACCCATTTTCCTATTTTTAGCTTGAGATCTTTAGCTGAAGCCTGAGAAAACTATTTCATCTCCCATTTTCATAGGGCCCTACCTAGTTCATACTTAGCGTTCCACAGTGAAGGCAATTGCCAATTAAGGAACATACCCATATCCATTAAAAGGATAGATATGAAGGATGAGAGAAGAGGCCTATCCAAAGAGCCGTCTGAGCAACAGAAGAAAGGACAAAGTAATAACCAAAGAAAGTGAACATGTCTGTCTTCCCATTTATTCTCACTTTACTCTTTATATTTAAAACCTACATGTTTCAATGGCAAAGAAAAAGAAAAGGAAGTTTAAAAAATAACTTTGACACAGGATATGTTTCTGAACATCCTTTTTTTTCTTTCTACTTATAAAGCTCCCTCAGGTTGTGAGCAGATTTAAGGAGGAAGTCGTACGTATTCTCTAGAGTAAAGATCCTTAACTCCATGTGGGGGTATCATCTCACTAGCTAAAATTGTTTGCAAAATAGTATGAACATGCATTTATCTGGGAAGAGCATTCATTGTTTTTATTAAGTCTTTATGGGGGCTAGAAAAACTACAACATTAAATATTAAGAATTACTGTTGCAATTTCTTTGTGTGTTTTTGTTTGTTTGTTTTCCTGCTGCCTATCATATTGCCTCACTATTGTGGAGTTTCTTTAGCACTGTGAAAGTACTTGCCTTTGAACTTCTCAACCTGCAAATAAAGCATAACTTTCATTCTTCCTCAGATCCAAATCTGTGCACTAAGAAATTCTTTCACCTCTGTTTCACTGAGACGTCACGTGATGTGATCGCTCCAATTTAACAGTGCTTTTTCTCTAACAAAGGTAATTTTCTCTTTCTCAAATGACAAGCTCCTCATATTCTTCAATATTTATTTATCCACCTAGGACATCAATCACATTTCTTCAGGTTCCCAAGGATCCCAGCTATCACACTTACTGCATTTCCTCAAGCCTCATCATTTCTACCTATGCCTTAATGCAACTTGTTACTTTCTTGAGAAACTCACCTTCTCATTTCTCCTTTACCAAAACATACTTTATAATTTATACCAACCAAAATGCCAAATAGAATGAGTCCAACTCTAGCAGTAGTGCAGAAAGCATAATTAAGTTTTATATTAGTATGTGAAACTCATTTCTAAACACATTAAAATAAGAAAACATCAGAAAGAAAAATAAGAGTATATTTTAATACCTTTTTAAATTTAAAATTTAAATCTAAGTTTAAAAAATAATTATATTTAATGATAAAATACAAATTAAGAAAAATATTGGTAACACATAGAGCAGATACAATGTTAATGACCTGACTATAAAATTAGTCCTTATAAATCAATATCCCATGAAGACACGACCAAGAAATATTCCAAAAGAAACTGCATAAAAAACATGAGCAGATAATTCACATACAAAGTACAACTTATTTTCCATTGAACAAATATAGTTTGAAAGCCTACTTTATAAGCAAAATTAGTACGTAATCTAAAGGAAAAAGAAAAGGAAGTTAAAAATATAACTTTGACATAGACATACAAGAAAACACAATGCAATTTTAAGCTCATGTTTTAAAATGTATCTAGTGACCTAAAAAGTACTTACAACATATTTTTATTTGAAACAGTGGATTATAAAACACTACTACACTGCACCTGTATTTTAAAACTATACCCAAATACAAATGTGGAAATATGTATACCAAAATGTTAACATATTTTTTAGATTCTGGATTCTAGAAGTTTGACTATTTGCTCTTACATTATATCATTCTATAATTTCGAAATTTTCTAAGAAAAAAGTTAGATTTGTGTGTTAAACATTAAAAAAAATCAGAAAAAATAAGTGTCATTTTAAGATTCCAACAAGATGATTGAAAACTCTATGATTAAAAAAAAAATTACTTTTACAATTCCAAAGGAATTGTAATAGATAGTATGATATTGGGGGGTGGGGAGTGGGAGGGGAGAATTGGGGGAGAGGGGTTGTCACTTGGAGGGGTAAAAAGTGTAACTATTGCACTTTGTTGTACACCTGAAGCTAATTAAAAATATATATAAATAAATAATTTTTTTTAAAAAAATTACTTTTAAATGGAAGAAAATGTTGTTTTACTAACTTGCAGAGTTTGCAGCTAACGATAGAAAACTATTAAGGTGAATCTTTTTGTTCTGAAGCCGTTGCGCTGTACAGATTTATATAAACCTAAAAGTCCTCTATGCAGAGCAGCTTATAGCTATAAGCAGTGATTTCATTTTAAAACTTTTCTTCATTTATTATAAATATTAAAGTTGGGGAAAAAAACGTAATTTTAAAAGTTTGATTAACTTTGAAAAAGATAAACAGTCTTCTTTAATAAAATAAAAAGCAATTAAGCAATTTTATAAATTTTTATATAAAGATAAAAATACAAAATGAATGCAAAGGAGCTTTGTAAACTGCAAAATTGGTACACACTTATTTTATTAATGATATTAAAAATAGTTAAGTATTATACTTTCTCCTTTTGTTATCCAGGACCTCAAATAGCTAATAACTCTTAACTAATTAATTAATGCAATGTCCTAAATGCTATAGACATGCTGCATATACTTTCTGGTTAGAAAGTGCTAATTAAAAATGAGTGACTCTCCTTTAAAAATAAACTGTCAACTTTTAAAATTAAAACAATTGTATTCCTGGCTGTGCTTGGCACTCTTGATAGATTATGTGGATAGATAAATAGATAGATAGATAGGTAAATAGATAGATAGATGATAGATAGATAGATAGATGACACATATTCATTTACACTTATATGTATATATATGCTTCATACTTTATCTGCCAAAATAAATAATTTTAAAACCCTGAAAAATAGGTTGGTCATTTTTTTGGTTATCCCTTACCAAAAAAAGTGATGGATCTAGCATCAAGACACAGGTGTTCATTGATTTGAACCTCTAAAAGTTTAGATGATAGCAGAGCTTTGTTTTACCCAGATATCTGACTTTCTCATGACATTCCAGGAACCTGCTTATGTCCCCACTTTTGGGGAATCTATGCTTTTCACAAACTTTGCTGAGACTCCTCTAGCAGTGTGAGCAAAATGAGTGGCATGGCTTAAGAAAGAATACTCGAGAATCATGGGCGCAGGGCTGACCATGACCTCTTGCAGGAGCAAACAGAACGTGACCCAGCTCTAATGCCAGAGAAGAGAAATACAGGACGTGCATTTGGGCAAAAAGCAAATGACGGTGGCAATTAGGGCTCAGAGAAGGGATTTCAAAAAGCAGTCTCATGACTCCAAAATATCCATTATAATCATTAATGCTTAGGAATCCTAGGATAATTAAGAAAATCTAAATATCTCCCAAAGAGGCACATAATTTTAGCGATAGGAAAATATTTATACTTCTTTACTCTTTTAAAGAATCCTGCTAGCAAAAGACATCAATATTTGTTTGAAAACAGGAAAAAAGCCATATTTGGCAGAAACCCATTTGAAGTCTATCCAAAATGTATTTTTGTTCTCAATGGAACAACAGAACTTGGCCTCCTCCAATTTTGCAAAGGCTTTACACTTATTCATATATGTACGTGTTTGTGTCAAAGCAAATGAAATGTGTAACTTTTACAGATAGTCCTTCCTCCTCCCTAACCAATCATTGTTTTTCCTGAAAAACAGGCATAAATACAGTTAGAAAGACCTAGGTGGTTATGATAGCTGTACTGATGCTTTGAAGGGCTTGAGAGATAGGAGAAAAAAGACTTTGTCAGCTATCCTTTTTAGAATATGCTTATCTACATGATACTTAACTTTGAAAACATAGTTTATAAATATTATCATGTTTTATCAACTGTCTGCAACTTGCTCTCTAATGCTTAGCAGTATATCTTTGGGAACTTTCCATTTTTAGTACATACAACTCTTCCTTTGAACTATGCAAAGGAATATGGTATCAGCTAGTACCATGTAATGGTACTAGCTGATATTTATTGAACACTTTTTATGTTTTATTTGTATTGTTTCCTTTAATTTTCACAATTGAGGTAGACACTCTTATTATCATCTCCATTTTACAGATGAGACAATACAGTAACAGAAAGGTTAGCTACTTCCTCCAACGTCATACTGTAGGGAAACAGCAGAAACGGGCTTTGAACCTAGATGGTCTGATTCTTCTCTACAATATTTTATAACATCCTTTATAAATGCCTAAGAGTTCTTAAAAATATTCCCTCATTAGTGAACAATTACCTTATTACAAGTCTTTTTTTTTTTGAATAAGCATTGCTGTAGCAATCTTCCTTGTCTTAATCTCTTTATGTAAAACGAATACCCCTAATGTATGCACTTAGAATTGTATTTTCTAGGGGAAAATTAATCACAGGTCATCCTTCAGTACTTGGCTTAAACGATTGCCTAGAGGTTGCAACTTTTCACTGCAGAACGAGACAGACCTAGATTGGAATCTGTTTTTCTTCTTGAGTGTTTTGGGGGAAGGTCTCTCTAAACTCATTTACCCATATGTGGAATGAAAATATTGATAGTACCTCTCTCAAAATTTTGGTAGAGATTAAATGAGTTAACACTTGCAAAGAGCTTCACCCAGTTCCTAGTGCACGGAGTATTCACGATCATTGTCAACTTGAATGGGAAGGCTTCTGTGAAGCCAAAGTCTGTCCCCATTTCATCCTACTGTGCCTTATAATGCCTACATTATTCCTTCCCATTACATTGTAAGTAATCACTTATTTTCTGTCTATCTCTGTCTTTGTATTTTAAGCTTCCTGGAAGAAGGGTCTACAGTTTCTATATGCATCTGCACAAGTGCCTGAATGGTACCTAATACCACTCCTTTTTTTATGAATGAGTGACTACTGAAGGTGCAGAAAATATATTCCCAAAATGTTCTTTCTAATTCTCCCCTTTCTTTTTGGCTATAAATCTAAGAATCTCTTTATCACATTGCCTTCTTTACATTCCTTCCATTCAAACATACCCAACTTTACTTTGTCATATTATTTCATGGGGCAGTGCAATTTAAATAAACAGCTAAAGAAAAGATAACCAATTTTGAAAGGCAGAAAACTTTCTGAACTATCTAATGGGCTAAATCAATAACAACAAAAAAGTATCTGACACTTAAGTGTTCTGATCTAATTAAGATGACAACCATGCAGGCTCCTGTGGGCCACAATCCAAACATGTGGTTCCAGCTCTCTCCTTTAGTTATGCACATGGATCAAAATAAGTGGAGAGTGAGAAATTTCCATTTCATTCTGTGTTGCATAGACACAGCATGAAGCTGTTGCAGTTTGTTTTTTTCTGTTTGCCTGGGGGAAAAGCTGTTCTGCTGTTTTAATAATACAGGGAGACTGTTTAATGATGGATGTGGTTTCAGAACTCTTAATCAGCTTGCCATGATGACTAGAGTAAGCCAAACCTGTGCAGCCATAATGGAGATAAGAAAAAATGCCACCAAACTTATAATGAACATACTTATATCACTTAGTTATTACTTGATCATACGCTTTCAAATTTTGTTTCATTATTCTATAAGCTTTTTTTTTTTATCCTCTCTTCCTGGTTCTCTACTTTTTGTTCTTACTTCATTCATTTCTTTATACTTAGCGTATCCACAGTTGCCTTCAACCCCTATATTTGGAAATCCTGCTTTCATTTGAACAGGAATTTGAGATTCATTCTTGTTAAGGTCAAAGACAAAATATCTGCAGCTGAATCTGTGTGCTTGCCAAAGTACAAAAGAGAAGTGAAACATAGGGAACGTATCCAAAATGAGAATGAAAAGAAATACATGCGTGCGGGGAATTGGGAGTGCTCTGGCTTTCATCTGTCTGATCTGTGCAATTTCTCCCCTTTACCACAGTTTTCATCATTCTGTATCTGCACGTTGTACAATTTCTTATAAGAAAACCGTGAGAGAATGTAAAGGATGCATTAGAGAGTTAGGGGCTGAGTGTAATTCTGATCCTCATTCTCAGCACTGGGGAGTAAAGGGTTGAGGTTGCAGAAGCTAGAGAGAGCATTTATCCAAAGCAGGATAATAGGGAGTGGAGGGACAAAACATAAAGGAACAACAGACGGAGTCCTGTTCGTGATCAGATGCAAACTTGGAAAGTATTTGGCAGCCTGGCACCCTCTGCCAAAGGAGCGATCCTGTAAGGCAGAGGCAGATGTCCAAATGGCCCAAGCAGTCAGGCCCAATCTCACCACCATGTACCCAAAACACCCATTAAGGGCTGGTGCACAGCAGTCTTGATTCTGTGCCCACTGTGATATGTTCCAATTCTGCTTCCCAAAAGCTGTGTGATTATTTCTGACTCCTCTCCTACTAACCACTAATGAATTATTTCTTGAACTGCCATGTAAGATTTTAAAATAAATAATTGGTGCAGTATAAAGAGAAATATTAAAATTGCATCTTCATATCAGAGACAAAACCTCCTTGTGTCGTGTATCAAAGTTCCAAAACAAAAGTATAATTAGTTGGAGCTCAGGTGAAAAATGCATGTATAATAAAGTTCTTACATTCAGGCTAACACCTTAATCCTTCAGAATTAGCAAAACTCTCAGCTGTAGGAGCTGCTACTATCTTGATTCTTTCAAGAATGTTTCAAACATGCAAGAGGTGAAGACATGAACCCTTAATCTTGAGGGATACTGCTTTTGAAACTGAGTAGTTTTATGCATGTGGTTTGTTTTCTTTCTTTTTACAAGATGGATACTAATTCCAGCATTCTCTCCTCTTTGCCTTCATATTTTGGTTTTCTTTCTTACAGGATAAGTTTCTGTCACAGATGACTGGATTAAATAAGGGCTAAATTACTACTGCCATAAAAACCTAATACAATGTCACTTTAATAGAATACTGGTTTGAAAAGCTGAATGTTTAATAAGGGACACTTATTTCACATCAAAATTTGAACAGCTTCCTTGTTTGCAGATGTGGAGTTTTATATCTTATTCCTGGTAAACTGGATGGACTGTTTCACCATTTCATTTGTCTAATCATCACGTTAAAATGCACAAGATATTTAGAAACTCTGCCTCGAGCAAAGTGCCACACTTTTGAGTGTGTTTTCTCAGATATTTACTCCAAGTAGATATTAGCATTTTTCAAATTAAAAGCTCTATTATTTTTCCCTTCAAAAAAAAAAAAAAAGATGCTCTTCTCAGGTCCCTGGTTCTTTTGCATCACTACATAGTCATTATCTGTGACCAACACCAATACATAACACGCTGAGCATTTCCTTATATTCATGCTGCTTAATATCTCCCTAGAAGTCTTAGTATGTCTGACAGCCATTGTACAATCTTACAGACCGTATGTAGAATCTGCTTTTATTAAACCTCAGTGGCTGTAAGCATGGTTACTCCTAATTTGAAACTCTCAAAGGCAAAACATATGACGGTTCATTAATTTGTGATTGGTGTTATGCAAATGCTCTCAGTAACTTCTTCATACTTGCACAGGGTTGCTTTCTGAGTTGCATTCCAGCTACCCAGAGTTATTTATTATGCTTAGTCCTTGGATAGTCCTCTAAAATAGCTTCCCAAATTCACCCTAAAGTGTACACACACATCGATGGGTCAGTGAGTATGGTGTACTAAAGCATTTTTTCATCCACATAGTCATTTACAAGTCACTCCTTGAGCACACACTTGTGCAGAGGCACTGTGAAAGATGACATGGCTTACTTAGATAAACACATAAACCCATGTGTACAAAATGGGATATATCCTGTAAAAGGGAAACCTCAGAACAAAAGGGAAGTGACCAACTCTACTCAGAAAGTGGGAATGGTCATTTCTACAGCCCAAGAATTCCTGGAGTACCATTAAAAGAATATCAGATGCAGCTAAAATGTGTGTCATTATACTAAAGCTGAATATATATATAAATGAACAAAACAGGATACTCAGGGAACTCTTCAGAATTTGCCCTTTTCCCTATCCAGAAATAAAAACTCAATTCATAGTTTACAAAATGTCGACATTAATCAGAAAACTATTTGTTTCCTAGTACTTTTAGAAACTCCCACAGTCTTCTCACCATTATGTTTTTACCTTCCTGTCAGAATGTAGTCAAGTCAATCCGTTGATGGCTGTGCTCATTTCAGAAGGAAATCAATGAAATGTCTGCATTTTGTACATTCTACCTGCTATAATATTTAGGAGATTATATTTAGGGGATTAATTTTTTGTATACTCTATTCTCCAAAGTTATTCTTTCAAAAAGCATAACTTCAAATCATTTCATAAATATAAAACTTAAAATGACATACATTAAATATTCTCTGTGAAATGCATCTTGGTGCTGCAGCCCCTCATTTTTTAATCCTTCAATACATGTAGGATAAAATTATAGCACTAGAGTATTAATTGCTAATGCTTTCTATAAAAAAAGTTTTTGATGATTTTCATGTTCTCAGATATGCAAATTTCATTTTGTAGTACCTTTTTTTTTTTTCAAAGTAATTATCAATAGAATTAAGCCATGCTTAGTTGTCAGACATGAAAAGACTAGTCATACAACATCTGTTAACTGATTCATGGGATTCTTTCATACTCTCAGCTTCAAGAAGTCTACGAAAACTGATCAGTTGGAATCGTTCATATTCTACTTATAAGAAACAAAGTCAATAAATAAATATTAGATAGGACTTGTCTTTATTGCAGACATTATAACATCCAATCTTAAGAATAAGAGTTCCAGGGCCGACCGAGTGGCGCGGTGGTTAAGTGCTGGTCTTGGGAGGCCAGCGGCCCCGGTTCGGGTCCCACTTATGAGGGCCAGTGACACTGCCCTCAAAAAAAAAAAGAATAAGAGTTCCAATCTATGGGTGATGATACCCAATACTTGTTCACTACTTTAATAACAGAAGAAATACAAGAATTACTTGACCTATGGTTAAGTGAAGTTTTTAAAATCATTCAATAATGCCTGCACATTAGTAGAAAACACAGAAAGGCATTTGAAAGAATATAATCACTCATCATGCTTTCCCCAAGCACAACCACTATTTTCTTGTCTGAAAGAAAGAAAGAAAGAAAGAAAGAAAGAAAGAAAGAAAGAAAGAAAGAAAGAAAGAAAGAGAGGAAGAACACATGAACAAAGCACTAATGAACTGTTATCTTTCAAGGAAAAAAAATTAAAATCACTTTCATACCAATGAAAACTATTACGATATAATGATAGAAGATAATAAACCACAATTATTGCAAATTGTACAAATTGTTGCAAATATCTTTCCTTCATTAGCTAAGTTAATAAATTTATATTTTTTTCATAGCAATAAATAGTAACAGACATTGCATAAAGTTAAACTGTCCATCAAAAAAGAAACGTAGTCACTGATAACATGCATGTATAATATATGTTTTGTGTATTCCCCAGGGTGAGATACGCCATTGAGACTCGGGAAAACAGAGCTGATACCATGAGTGATCAAATTAAAAAACAAAACCAGGCAGTGCAAACATATGATTTTAGAAAGCAACCTAATGGTTACCTTTTTGGGGGAGGAATGTAACAAACAACTTATAGGCAGAAGGAGATCCCTGTGACGCTGGAATTGTTCAATTTATTCATCAGAGTGGTCATTGCTCTGTGTGCTCACTTTGTGATAATTCATCAAGCTATATGTATACTTTGCTCACCTTACAGTGTGTAGAAAAGACATCAATCAAAAGTTTATTTTATTACACAAGAAAAAATACATTTGACATTTCTGTAAAGATGTCCCTGAATATTATTTCCCTAAAACATATGAAAAAACAAAGAAGTAAGCCTTGTTAGTCAGTGGGAGCAGCAGGGATTGGGCTGAGGGCTGCAAAAAGATATGCTTTTTAATCTTACCTCCTACTGCCCGATGGGAAATATGTTGATACTTGATGCAATTAGTTCCCACAAGAACGCTACTCTAAGGAGCCCTGACTATTTCTTTACTTCCCAGGGACTATTACAATAATATTTTTAATTATTATGAAACTTTCACCAAAATGCTTAGGGTGCTACATCAACAATTAAAACATCATCATCTAAACAATAATAATTAAAACCACATAAAGTGCACAGCACAAAACAGCCGCAAAACACTGAACACAATGGCATGTTCAAGAAGAATCGTTTTTGCAGTGCTCCCTGTAATGTGATATTACAAAGCCATTTTTCTGAAGTTCAAAACCAGAAGAAGTTCAAAAACACCATCCATTTCGGAACTACAAAACACCTACAGGTTGCTCTATGGAACACTGCTCTCGTATTTGGGAGAACTGCCTAGTATCCATTGTCTTCTTTATTATATTTTTGTTAGTTTTGGGCAACTCTTCTTAAAGGGATTTTTGACATTCTGTATTATTTTATATTCATTTCAGGTGTCACTGTCTTTTTTAAAACCAGAACTTTCAAAAAATAGTATAATGTCAATTACAATGAGGAAAGAAACTGCTAAGAAAGTTTCTGAATGAATAGAAAATGCTTGTAGGATTTTAATAATTTTGTCTTCCTTTGTCATATTCCTCTGATGGTGATGGTTAGTAGGTTGTTTAAACCATTTCTAGTTTTCTTTCAGCATCTGTGAATGAGGAGCAATATATTGTTTCTGGAACTGGAGAAGTTATTTTAAGTTGTAAAAACTAAAGATTCTATTTATCTACCAAGCAATTCCCATAACCATCCCCAGGAATCCAATGTTCAGCGAGGGACACTAATTCTCTGGGTTGGAATACATATTTTTTTTCATATGTTTTAGGGAAATAACATTCAGGGACATCTTTACAGAAATGTCAAATGTATTTTTTTCTTATTTAATAAAATGAACTTTTGATTGATGTCTTTTCTACACACTGTAAGGTGAGCAAAGTATACATATAGCTTGATGAATTATCACGAAGTGAGTACACAGAGCAATCACCACTCTGATGAATAAATTGAACAATTCCAGCATTACAGGGATCTCCTTCTGCCTACAAGTTGCTTGTTACATTCCTCCCCCAAAAGGTAACCATTAGGTTGCCTTCTAATTCATATCTTTGCACTCCCTGGTTTTGATCTGTACATGCCCAGTAATTTATGATTCTTCATTTGTCCCACATTACCTTTGTGAAATTCACCCATGATGCCATGTGCAGCAGTAGTGCCTCCATGGATATCACTGTATGGCATCTTTTTCTGTGAATATGCCACAATTTATTTGGTCATACCAGGTTTTAGACTGCTCGTATAAATGTTCCTGAACTTGTGCACACAGGTTTTCATTTCTGTTAGGTATACGAGGTGGGAAAATGAAGTTCACGAACTCATCCTAGAAAGAGTGCTACAGACCTCATTGCTGAATATCACTATGGTCACCTTTAAAGTATCCCCCTTGGGAAGCTATGCACCGATGCCAGCACCTAGTCCATCCTTCAAAGCAATTTTGGAACTTTTTTTCTGGAATGGCCATCAGAGCTGTCGTCATATTACCCTGATGTCCTGAATATCATCAAAATGTCTTCCTTTCAATATTTTCTTTATCTTTGGGTAAAGAAAGAAGTCAGTGGGGGCCAGATTAGGTGAGTAGGGAGGGTGTTCTAATACAGTTATTTGTTTACTGGCTAAAAACTCCCTCACAGACAGTGCCGTGTGACCTGGTGCATTGTCATGATGCAAGAGCTCCTTCCGGACCATTTTTGCACACACCTTTCTCATGTCAAGGTTTTCAGTTAAGGTTTTCCTAACTGATTCTCTATTGTTGTTTACTTGGTCTGCTATGGTTCTCACAGTCAGCCAACAATTTTGATGCAGAATTCGACAAATTTTTGCAATGTTTTTATCAGTTCTACTTGTTACTGGACGCCCTGACCTCTCTTCATCAGTGACGTGTTCTCTCCTGTCAGAAAAACATCTAATCCATTTGTACACTGCCATTTTCTTCCTGGCATTATCCCTGTAAACTTGCACTAACATGTCCGTGACTTCACTTCCACTCTTGTCAAGTTGAACAAGAGATTTAATGTTTGTTCATTGCTGTGATTCAAGCTCAGACATTCTAGCAATGGCACACAAAAACATAGCAAAAACAATAATGAACACCACATAGCGTGATACCGCCACATGGACACGAACACAGCTGTGAGACACTGATATACCCAAGCTATGAAACCTTACCAAGCTGTTTGTATAGTGCGGCCAATGTAAGCGCATGGTGGCAAATTCGCAAACTTAATTGGTAGACCTCATACCCAACTATGGTGGAATTGCAGGGTCATTGCATTTGTGTGTGTTTAGCTTTAGTAGGTATTTTTATAGAGGTTTCCAAAGTGGCTGGTTAATTTTCCATAACCACCATCTGAATGTAAGAGTTCCAGTGGCTCAATACTTTCATCAATAATTTCCATCCTTAACTTTGTAAATTTTAAACTTCCATTTTTAAGTTAATTCATTCTGTTTCATTTTTAATATTATCTCATTTGAGTTTTGATTTGAACTTCCCTGATTAATGACATTGAGCAACTTTGTGTATGCACATTGGACACTGAATATCTTCTTTTGTGAGGTGCCTCTTCAATACTTTTGCCTATTATTTTTAGTTGAGATGTCTGTATTTTTCTTAAAGATTTAAAGAAGTCCTTTGCATACTCCTGATGTGAGTCCTTTTTCAGGTACATGTATTGCCAACATCTTCTGCTCTGTGGTTTGTCTTTTTTCTTACTGGTGACTTTTACTGAACAATTTTAATAAAGCCTACTTTAGAAGTCTTTTACTTTTATAACAATGGGTTTGGTAGCTGAGAAATACTTATCAACTCCAAATCATGGAGACATTCTCCTGTTATTTTTTAGAAGAAATATACTTTCACCTTTATATTTAGGTCTACAGTAAACTGAGATATTATTATTTTTTTTTGAGGGCAGTGTCACTGGTCTTCATATGTGGGACCCGAACCAGGGCTGCTGGCTTCCCAAGCCAGCGCTTAACCACCGTACCACTCAGCCGGCCCAAGACATGATTTTTTTTTTTTCTCAATCATTTGAGATAGGGTTCAAGATTAACTTTTTTTTTCTGATATAGATATTCAATTAACCTACAACATTTATTGTAAAGGACATCTTTCCCTTCACACTGAAGGGGAACATTATCATAATTCAAACAATTACAATTGGGCACTGCATGTTGCTTTATTTATCTATACTTAGTCCATGAGATATTGAATAATTGCTGAATTACCAAAGCTATGCAAGTCTAGATACCTGGCAATGTAAGATTTCCAACTTTATTCTCAAAATTGTCATCTCTTTTCTTGGTCTTTTGCTTTTCCATATGTAATATAGATTCAGTTGGTCAAGTTCCACCAAAAAAACATGGAATTTTAATTGAAATTCTATTAAATGTGTAGATCACTTAAGGTATATTTGATATCATTACAATATTGGATCTTCAAATCCATGAATATGGTACTTCTCTCTACTTATTTAGTCTTCTTTAGTTTCTCTTATGCCTAACAGTTTTGTTTGTAGTGTGTTTATATATCTTGTGTTAGACTTATTCATGGGTATTTGATGTATTTTAAAGCTATTCTAAAAGCTATCATTACACAATTTTCATTTTCTAAATTTTGCTTGTATTTAGAAATAAATTTGCTGTTTATGTTAGTATTGTATAGACAAACATTGCTGAATTTACCAACTAGTTTCACTATTTTTTTCTAAATGATATTATATGCAAATAATGACTTTTTTTTTCTTCTTTTCCAATACTTTTCCTATTTATTTATTTAGCATCATTTTGTTTGCCATGATTTCCAGAAAAGTCATGACTGGAATGGGTAATAGTAGCCTTCTTATCTCATTTGTCTCAAGGGGAAGTTTTCAATATTTAATCATTAAATAGGACATTTTCTGTAGGTTTTTGCTGATTCCTTTTATCAAATTGAGGAAGCATCCCTCTATACCAATTTTGATAAAATATTTTTTCATGAAAAAGTGTTAGATTTTATCAAATACCTTTTCTGCATCTGTTATAATAATCACATGATATTTTTTTGCCTTAATTCTTTTGACATGGTAATTTACTGATTTTTAAATGTTAATCTCATATTGAAGTCCCAGAATATGTCAAATAATCATCTTTGCATTTTTGAAAAGATTTTCAAATATGAGAAAAATATTTCATTATAGAACTGATAGGACTTTTAAAACATCTATCTCATTTTCAACAATCTTGGACACGTTTTTATAAGGCACACAACATTACCTACCAGGAATAACTTCACTTGTTTTCATTCACCCTGAGGTATGGTTTTTGTAATGACCTGGGGAATTTACATTTTCTTTGCCCATTATAGCTCATATAACTTAGAAACTGGTTTCTGAATGTCTTAATATGAAATAAATATGAAATATTGTATCTTTATTTTACAGTACCAAAATGGGTTACTCTTAAAGATTTTTTAAAAATGATCTAATAACCGCCTTTTTATGATATGCATGGCATTTTCAATAAGCAATTCTGGTATCCACTTTAAAACATTGTTGAAGTATTTTAGAATTATAAGCAAAGTTTGTCTGCATTTCCTCAGGTCTCAGAGTAATAATCTACTTTCCAGCACTCTCTATATGGGAAGGATGATGCAAACAGGAAGGTATGGTTTTTGAAAAGTCCACATAAAATGCAACAACAACAAAAAAAATCACACAAATATATAGAGATGCCAAAAAAATGTATACACATTTTAAGAAAGAGAAAACTGTATTAAAATTGTAATACTCAATATATACCAATAACAAAAGATGAAAACAAGTCATGTGTATACATTTTTTGGTACCCTTGGTATATAGGTTTAATCAGTTTAGAAAGTGTAGATTTTCCCTCTAGTGAACCTCCATCATCTGAAAATGGACATCCTACATACACAGTGTATAGTATGGAAGTACTTGAGTAGCAAGAATTACCTTTTCTAAGACGTACTTGGAAAAAATATTTGAAGTTACCCAAAAGGAACAATTACTAATCAAATGGAATGGCAGAAGATTTTACAAGCAAATCATTCAGAAATTTAGCATTGCCACATATTTTAGGGGAGGGGATTCATAGCTAGTATTTTGGACTCCAATAATGTCTCATGTTCATATAGAAAAATGTAAAAACTAAGCCAAGATGTTAATTTGAGAAGCAGCTCAAGCCCACTTTAAAAGCCCACACAAGCATTCCTCTAATACTGTCACTAAGATCCCAAATTTAGCATAAAACTATCAATTCAGGGGGAAAAAAATGGTCAGAGCTTGGAAATTCATCCACACCAAGAATGTAAAGTTTGTGATAGGTAGTAAGTTCATATGATTTAGCTCAGCTGCATTTTTTTCTTTAGCCCTTTGTAGTAAAATATAAGTGTTTTTCTCTGTCTTCACTCTTTAAAGCCTGCTAGCACTGACAATCCATCTTATGTAATTTATGAGAATGTTTACCCAAATAGGATTTCAAACTTTTATTATATCCTTCAAAACAATGCCTGGGGATCATGTCCTAAGATTTTGATTTCCTAGCAAGTAGCACTGTTACTTCCATTTACTAAACAGCCAATATACTTAATATGTGATAAATATATGATTAAAGAATGAAACAGTTTTCAAATTCTATCTTTCAAAACCTTGAGGGTAAAGTAGTCCAAGAATCAAATTAATGAGTTTATGTGAAAAAAATAAGATCATGCCTAACTCCTACCTCTAATTTGTACTATTCGCTTTTAGTCAACCTTAGATTTGAGACCCATATTTGAAACTAGTATGCTATTTTACAAATGGAAGTTAAAGTTTCTTAGATACTCTCAGGGTAAAGTATTATTAAAATGAAAAAATATTGTTTTTACTAGAAAAAATTGCATTTTTGAGGGGAAATTACTTTGCTCCAGTTGGTTTTCCTGACTTCTACTCAAATTTGATTTTTTTGTGTGTTCCTTCTTATTCTGCTTATGCAATCTCCTATGGGACACTTTGAAAAAAGGATGTTTACAAAACTTGAAGTAAAAAGGCTTATTTTTTATATGTACACTTCCTGTAATAGCTTTATATCGTATTTTCAGAAATATCCTCATAAATAAAAATAAAGAATTAGTTTCATGGCCTTATTTTATTTATCAAACAATCATGGGCACCATCAATGCTCATGTTGTATTCATTAATAGCAAATTGCTTTTTTTCGGGTTGTATAAGGCAAAATGGCCGATGTGCAAGCACTCTGACTGAACAAAATTTACATCACCCAAAAAGGAGCAAACGTGGTCCACAGCATTCAGTAGGGGAGGAATGCCACTGCCATATTCACACATGAGTTGCTCCCTTGTCAACTTTTCAAATGTTTTAGCACTTTTGTTTTGTTTTACTTAATTATTCATTTAAATAATAGGCGGAAAGCTTCATATATATACACATATAAACTTCTAGGTCAGATTTTATTGTTTCTATCAACTGGGTTAATATTGGATTGTCAGGAAAGTCATGACACATGTTTGCAACAGATGGCACTAGTTCATTTTTTGGAAGTACTAGAGTCATTCTCATCTATGTTATTCCTGTGTCATTTGACAGCTGACAGTTCTAGCTTCATTCTAAAAAAAAATTGAGTGATTTGGTTGAGTTTTAGAGATTTTACAACAAGTTGAAGATGGGAGACCAAACTGCATTTTTGCCATATTTTACTGTTTTACTTCCATAAAGGGAACAACGAGCATTAAGCCTGTGAAAAGTTGCATAAAGTTTACAGTGACAATGCTCTACAAGAATGTAAGTGCCAACAATGGTTCATGAAATTCCATGCTGGTGATTTTGATCTCAACAATGCCCACCGAGGTTGATGATGAAAACATAAAGGCATTGATCAAGTCAAACCCACATTACATGACATGAGAGATTGCAGGAACATTGAACATCCATCATTCAAGAGGTCATGACCACCTGAAGAAGCTGGGATATGTAAGCAAGTGCGATATTTGGGTTCCTCATAACTCAAAGTAGTTCATTTGATGGCGCATATAAATGTCTGCAATATGCTCATTAAATAAGGGAAAACGATCCTTTATTGAAGTCACTGATAACTGGTGATGAGAACTGGATTGTTTGCAACAATGTGGTGCACAAACGGTCTTGGTTCCGACGTGATGATTCACCTCAAACGACATCGAAAGCAGACATTCATCAGAGGAAGGTTATGCTCTCAGCGTGGTGGGATTTTAAAGGTGTCATGTTTTTCGAGCTCCTACCAAGGAACCAAACAATCAATTTGAATATGTACTGTCGGCAATTGGACAGTTTATACTAATGCATCATCCAGAAGCGTCCAGAGCTTGTTCATCGTAAAGGAGTTGTGTTCTATCGTGGCAACACAAGATCACATACACGAGTTTGATCACCCCTCAAAAATGACTGGAGCTGGGATGGGATGTATCGCCTCACCCAACATACTCTCCTGACCTTGTGCTGTCAGATTTCCACTTGTTTCATTCCTTTCAAAACTCCTTGTGTGGAATAACGTTCAATTCAGATGAGGCTGTAAATCAGCACCTTGTTCAGTTTTTCACAAATAAAGACAGGTCCTTCTATGAATGAGGAATTATGAAGCTCACTGAAAGATGGCAAAAGGTTATCGAACAAAACAAGCAATACATCATTGATTGATCTTTGTTCTTTATATAAATAAATGACCTTTGAAACATAGACAAAATACGTCATGACTTTTCTGACAACCCAATACCTGTGATGATGGAGTGAGGATGGAGAATGTTACCAGAATTCTAAGTTCTCTCAACAGCAAGCTGTAAAATTTATAAGTAAAGCCTCTTATTAACTAACCAGAAATGTCTAAAAATCACCATGTTCCATGAATAATTCAGTTCAGAAATTTAGAGTAAGAGATGGGGAACATTGCTACTTGAGTAGACATACCTAGCACTTCATTGGGAGTTCCTCTATTTTCTACACAAGAACAAAAGGGATACCTCTATAAAAGAAAAAGCTTTGCAACTTCCACTCCCCGAAAGGACAAATGTTCATAATCGTATTTAGCAACTATGTTTAAACAAAATGTTCCATGTTGCTTCAATTTGAAATGTGGTTTTTTACAGTGTTATTTTGGTGGCATTTTTACTATTGGAGTTTATTTTTCTAGAAAGCTAGCAATCTAGAAACAAATATAAAGCATCATGGACTCCTAACTGAAGGGAGGTTACAAATGAATTCAAAGAATTACACTGAGATTTTTGTTGTTACTTGAATTCACTAAATGTTCATCAAATGAAATTCTAAATTAAATTAAGTCCCAAAACAAATTCACGTATTTACTCTTCTAATGACATCTCCTTTTTCCATGTATTAACAGACCTAATATTCATATATGTTATTTTATTCCACATACTATTATACATATAACGCATCTGTATTTCTATGTTTAAAAATAGTTTATATAAAATACACATACCAAAGCAAATCAGCTCAAAATTTTGAACTTATATAATTTTAAGATATACTACTATTATTCACATATTAAAATAAAGCTATTTAATGTAATTTCTGCAGAATTATACATATATATTTATATAATATTAATAAAAATTAATATATGAAATATACCCCTAAATAGATTATTTTTATAGATTGTTAGATAAATTGAAAATAAAACAAATTAACCTCAAAGAATTTAGAACTGCCTAACAAACTGCATTTTGTAATATCTACAAATAATCACACACAGTAACAATTAAGTTCGAGAACTTGTTGCAATGATGTTGTTAACCTTTTTTGATATCAGATAGATTATTCATTATGAATTTCTAACAGCTGGAGAAACAGTTAACCAAGTTTACTATTTGGAAGTGCTGAAAGGGCTGCATGAAAAAGTTAGACAACCTGAACTTTTTGCCAACAAGTCATGGCTCTTGCAACACAACAATGCACCAGCTCCTACACAGCACTGTCTGTGAGGGAGTTTTTAGCCAGTAAACAAATAACTGTATTGGAACACCCTCCCTACTCACCTGATCTGGCCCCCACTGACTTCTTTCTTTACCCAAAGATAAAGAAAATATTGAAAGGATGACATTTTGATATGACAGCAGCTCTGATGGCATTCCAGAAAGAGTTCCAAAATTGCTTTAAAGAGTGGACTAGGCACTGGCATTGGTGCATAGTTTGCCAAGGCGATTGCTTCGAAGGTGACGATAGTGATATTCAGCAATGAGGTATGTATCATTTTTTTCTAGCATGAGTTCATGAACTTAATTGTCGACATCATATATCTAAATATACTATATTTCTAAATAAAGCATTGCTTTACAGTATTTTCATCCTATTTCAATGATTTTATTGCTAGAACATTGTGTATTTTTCAGAAAGCAGGTATTTCATACGAGGCAATATGTATCCTTTGAACAAGTTCAATACTCACTCAAGGTGATGTCTATTAAAACCAACTGTCCCTTAAGACTTTCCTAGTACTCTTAATCTTACAGTTAATCACACCCTCTCTTATTCTCCTGTACCTTTTTTCACATTGTTCTATAGCTCTGTTCCTTTTTGTTTACATGGTACCCAGTAGGTACTCAATACATGTTTTTTGAATAGTATTTCACAAATTATTCCATTTGCATAGACTCAGAACATTTGACTTCTGGACATGACTTCTAGTTGTGTCTGCTATCCACCTGTTCTTTTAAATTCTCCTGTCATTATATCATACTTAGAAGCCCCTCAACTTACAGTTTTTGCCCATACTGAATATGCAATCAGAATAGTCATTATAAAGCAATATTGTCATAATGCCATGCTTCTACAATAAAAATCATCAACACTCCTTATTGCCTACACAATAAATTAATTCAATTAAAAAATAATATTTATCGAGTGTATTCTATGTGCCAAAATTTCATTCAAACCTCGTGAACTGGGATTCAAGTTCTTCTGAATCTGGTTATAATCAACATTTTTAACCATATCTCCAAACTTTGACCCTATGCCATCATCGACTCTAGCTAATTTTTTATCCATGTATTTTCTGTCTTATACATACATATCTCCTGCCTTCCTACTTCCCACATTTTGCACATTAAGACTTTTCTTCATAGCTTAACCTAATTTTAAGACATAATAAAATTTCTTCTCACTTATAAAAATTTCACAAACCATTCTAGATATGACTCATTTATTTTCTACTCTATTCAATCATCTTTTAATGGCAGGCTGTCTTCCAAAATATTTAATATTATTGTATCAACTTTTATTATGGAACTCAGCATTATATAATGAAAAGAATAAGGGCTTTAGAGTTGGTTATATTTGAGTTCAAATTTCTGATAAACTACACACTAACCATGTGATTTTGGTTAATTTCCAAATGGATTTGTTTCCCCTAAACTGAAATTAGTAATAACTATTTCTAGTGTGAGCGTAAGAATTCAGTGAAATATCATTGGTACTTAATGACTATGATTTTTCCCAGTCTTCCTTTTTTGATATATTTATGTTTACTAACTAGTTTGCAAGCCCTTGAGATCAAAAGAGTTTTCTTATATTTTATTACATATGTTCTTATGATGAATAGAATCATAGAAAACATTACTGTAATAATGTATTGTTTATTTCATTTCTTAGTAATATATTTATGGGGGAAAATAAACCATGGATACAAGAACATGCAAGAAAGATAATACCCTATCACTAAAGAATTTATGCTAAATTTTATATATGTGTGTATGTATACATGTTTGTATTTTGTATATATGTTTTAAGTATTTATATAATATGAAAAACATATAAATGCACATGTATACTTATATATATAGGTATGTGTATACACACAAATACACTCAAACTTGAGTGTGTTTGCATCTACACACACATATACACATTTCTAAGATAATACAAATTGAAAATATATTTCTCTAAAAATTTGCTTTTGAGGAGCATTTCTGGATTTAGCGGGAATTTTAAACAATCTTATATTGCATTATTGATCAACTTGATGAAAGGAGCTCTCCTATTTTTCCATATTTTATTTCCTACATTAAAATTCAAGCACATAGTTCTATGGCATTGCCCTTCATTTGTTCTTCCCAGTTGGAATGCATGGCTAATCTCTCCAGGGAATGTTCTTGCTATTTATTATTGATTTTATAGCTCAAAAATGTAAGTGGGCAGTGAATGGGCTCGAGTTCAGATTAGGAAATAACCACTTAGAAGAAGAAACCAGCTGGACCTTTGTGATAAATTGCCATTTTCTGTCTGAATTTAAGACCTAGTTATACGTGGTTTACAGAATTAAGCTCCATATGGACCAAATGTTACTGAGGGGGCTATGGCATAACCTGTGCATGGTTACAGATGCTTCTGTCATTCTGTTGGGACACATTTTAGGAAAAACATGTCATAATCAGGGATTTAGGAATAATGAAAGATTTGGCTTTCATCTGTTTTTCATGGGTTTACCAGAGCTGAGATAAAGAAAACAAACATACACAAATGTTAGCTGTGATAGCAGTAAAGCAGACTAAACAAATGCTCCCTGAATGTGATTATACACAGATGCAAAGACATGCGTATACACACATAAACACACACTCTTGCACGACACCACCAGCAGCGCTGTAATTCCCAGTACCGAAATAGTTTCAATGCTTTATAGTGCTGGAGAAACAAGTGATATGTAATCAAGGAAAAGAATCTTGATGAATTACGCAATTGTGTTCTTTGATTTACATTACTTTATATTACCTAATGTAAACTAAACTTATGCAGACTTCCCAAGTGCACATGTACCAGGAATGTTCCAATTTATAATAATGATTTTGTGTTCATCATTAGCCTTCTTTAAAATGAATTATAAATAATGTGTTGGCCAAGGTTCAACCAGGTAACTGAAACCACTAAGTATTTGAAACTAATGAAATGTAATGTAAGGAACTGATTACACCTATGATGGGGGAGCTGAATGACAAAAGAGGGGACAGGAAGCAACACCAAGATTAGCTGAAGCACAAAGCCACTTTTACCCATAAACTAGAGAGACAACAGGAAGAAGGGGTGATAACCTTTGGGTTTAGGGCCCTGGATTACTAGGACACTGGGGTCAAAGAGGACTTTTCTAGCAGGAGCTGGATTCATGGAGGAGACAGAGCAATAGCTGGAGAAACTGCCTAGAGCAAGAACCAATGGGGAGGAATAATCTAGCTCCTCCCATTCTGGGCCCTCCAGTTGCCAGTTGGTACTTCTCATTGGCTTAATCTGGCCAGAAGGAAGCTGACACAGAGGACACATCCCCTGCTCAGGCAATCTCCCTGTGATTTTCCTTTCTGGGCAAAAAGGAGGAATTGGCCTGAGGGAAAGCAGTTCTAGGACCAGAACAAATGTATATCATTTTTATAATAACGTGTCAAACTTCAAACTATTTAAACTGTAAAAGACTGGCCCAGGGGAGTGGCTTGTTGATTAAGAGCTGGCTTGGGATGCCAGCTCTGAGCAGCGGGGTCCCGGATCGGATCCCACATATGAGAGCGAGTGACACTGCCCTCTACAGATAAGGTGGTGAACAACAGCTCCACCTGGAGGTGGGCTGCTATGAGTTGCTGGTGATGGTGTGGGCTGCAACCTCTGCTGCAGTGAGCTGCCATAGGCTACAGTGAGTGGCCAGCAGCCAGTGTGAGCAGCTGGCAGCCAGCATGACCTGCCAAGAGCTACCGTGAGTGGCCATCCAGAGGCCAGCAACCAATCTGCCTCACCCAGGAAGAGCACAGTGATAATACCAACATGGGCCAGTGAAGCAACATCCTCCACAACTAGACTGAAGAATAAAAAAGGACAGCAACTTGTCTGTTCCCCTTTCTGATTCCCCAATGCTGTTCCCTCCCCCTAATTACCCCCAGAAAAGAAAAAAAAATCGACATTAAAAAATAATAATAATAAAAAATAAAATTCAATATACTATCTTAATATTCCAGATCCACATAGAATTTCACAGCCAAACTATAACTAACTAACTAAATAAGCAAGCAAGCTAAAGAATTTTGACACTAAAGAAAAATTATTTGCACCACAGGAAATTTCAGACTCCTCTCATGTCAATATAATGTCAATATAAAAGTCAATTATTTGTAGTTTATCGAGCAAAGACAATTGCTCTAGATTATTTAGCTATATATAGCAATCATATATTTTAAATAGACTCATCAATGTATCTTCAGTGTTTATGCTATCATCTTTTTGTAAAATCAACTTCATGAAATAAGGCAAAATAATAGATTTTCAAATGTATTTTTGCACAATTTAACAATTTTGTAAATTAAATATTAATATACTTGATTTGAGAAAAAGCACCAGCTCTATTAGGCTGTCCTTTAAGTTTTTATTATTACTTAGTCAGGACATAACTGATTAATCATGCCAAGAGCAGATCATAGATGAAATTTTTCTAAACTCTTCACAGAGTGTGTCACTCCAGCTATAAGTAAAAAGGTCAAAATATGATCTACTATTTTTATTAAATAAAGAGGAGAAAAGGGTATTTTTGGTGATATACTCTAATTAAAAATTACATTTAAACCTATGGGGATACAATCAATAAAAATAAGCTTGCGGCATTTTTCTCAATTTATTTCCTTTAGTCTCTGGTGTCTCATGAAAAGCCCATTTCTTTAGGAAATCATTTCCTTGAAAATACTCATAAACTTCAAGCAGGACATTTTTAGTAGAAACTAGAACTTTTTACATATTTCTGGTGCAGTCATCTCCATTATATAACAAACTTTGTCTCTGCTTTATGCTGGCAGGGGAAACCATACCCAATAACAGATCATAAACACATCACAGGCTACCACAATTTAGCACCTAAGTCAGTCCTACCTCATTTGAAACACATCCTCACTTCTTGCAGACTTCCTGGTTAACCTTGAAGACACTGAATTCCAGGCCCATCAAGGAATACCCTAAAAGACAATAAAGCAAGATAGACAACTATGATAAACTGATAGAAATCAAAAAATAGAAACTTTTCTAAAATGATAAATTTGACTCCAGTCACATGCCAATGTAAACATGGCTCATAACTTGACCTCCTGATATACATACCATCAGAAATATATAATGGAGAGTGCTTATCTATGAAATAACGTAAGCACGATACACTTGATTTTTCTAGGTTAGGTATTAAAGGAAACCTGGGTTTATGGATTTACAGGGGAATGAATGTCATTGACAATGTTAGAAAGGACATTTTGGGAGTTGTGCTAGTGGAGGCAGACTTCTCCAAAGGCACAGCATTTGCCTGTGTCCTGTGATTGCCCCTGGGTCTAATTTGACAATTTGACTGTTTGTATTATCTTATCACCATTTAAAGTCCCTTTATTAATTAACGAACCCAATTAAAGACAGGGAGATTAGAAAAGGCTTCAATAAAGCACAGACAGTTCCTTCTGAATGACTCCTACCCTGCCCTACTGAAAATCATCTCCAGAATATTTTGAAGTTGTTTTGAAAAACAAATACCCTGCACTATTCCTTCCTGAGACTAAAAATAGAAAAATTCTAGCACCACATCTCAAACTATTCAGTCATTCCATCCCATTCATTTAATATGAAATAAAATGCAATAGCAGAATTGAATTCTAGGCCATACAGGATCCAGACCCTTGGGGTGTCTCTGCATTCAAGGATAATTACCAAGCCTGGAGTGGAACCTCCTACAACACAGAAACACTGAGCAAATCTTGAGTCTCTCACCTGTACATCTTAAAAATACCTCTTCATAACAGGGAAATGTATCCACTCTTATTCACAATGACGTAGTCATAATTATTTAGAAATGTTTTAAGTTTGTTTTGGAAAGAAGTACAAATTTAGAGTACTCTTTATCTCTGTCTTATTTCCATCTTGTGAAAAACAAACATAAAAATTAGAAATCCAAATATCATCTGATAATCAGCAAGGTGGGAACATTCTGTTTTAAAAAAGGTCTGTAATATTAATGAAAGATTAATCAAAGTGGCATTAGTCAAAATGGCTGCATTGTTTTAATGTGAAGGACTATAATAGAAAGGAAATGGAAACCTCAAAATCAGAGATTAATACTTTCATCTCTCAAGTGGAAGAAACTCTAAATGGAAAGGTTTTGCACATAAGATGCCTAGTTTGACCAATGAACCAGAACAGATGTGGCTAATGGAGGAGGAGAAAGAGAAGGAAGCAATGAACAAGTAGCTAAGAAATATCTTAATGTTTTTCACATTGTTTTTGTTGTTCTTCAGTAAGACCACTTTTAAAAAAATAGCTTGATATTTAAATGAATGAACAATGCACAGACACAAAATAAATACAGTAACAAAATCCCTGCATAATACGAAAAAGATAAAAGGGGGCACAATGGCCTTTAATCCATAATTAGTATATATAATAAATAGTAATTTACACTGAAATCACATTTTGTCCTAAATATATCTATATGCATATAAATAACCCATACTAATTTTAAACATAAACTCCCCCAAAGCTACACATCCAAATGCACATATCAAATGCCACGGATGTACTTCATTTGTGCCTGCTATAATTAGATGAACACATACATACTCACATAAATATGTGCATATATATGTACATACTATTCCTACCCACACACACTCACACAAACATTTTCAGACGATCAAAGTCATGATCCTGTGTTGAGAGTGAATGAATTAGCCATTGAAAGAAAAGTGACTTGTATAATAGAAATTACCAGAAATATACTGGAGTGCCTTTCACACACTAAAGTAAAGCTGTACAACCATACTTCAGTGAAATAAGAACCTCAGCACTTTATAGACTCTTCTTCTTGAGCCCTACGATTAATGTGATGTAGTCACCAAGTCCTAGTACCATGTTTCTATGCTGTAATTTTTCAAATTGAGAGAATCTGATGAGCCCACTTTGAGCATGACACCCAATCATTCATTTATATTCTCATTCAAAAGTAATTGAGCATTTACTACATACAATGATATACTAAGTATTGAATATATAGAGGTTCAACAAAGCAGGCATGTCATGGCATGATGGTGGGTGAGCAAGGCTGCCTGACAGAAATGTGGGTGTCTGGAGTCAACTCTTAGGGAGCAGAAAAGAGAAGATCTACTGATACCAAATAGGTGCCCCACATGGATATGATGAGAAAAGTAAACAGACGTTGGTCAATGGTAAGTACCAAAAGACAAGAGCCAGTAGTTAGTATGTGGTGAATTAGCTGGACAAAAGAAAGAACCTGGGGAAACAAGTAAAAGAGGTATCTGATGAACTATCCTTAGCCACCATTTAGTGGGTAGATATTTGAACTCAATGTCTTAACTTTTTTTTCCTGCATTTATTAGTTGCCATTGGTAAGTGAATTCAGAATCAATGAATTCAATTTCATCTTCCTGAAGGACTGGAAGTGTGGGAAGAAAGAGGCCTCTTGAAGATAATGTCCATCTTTAGTCTAGTCTCGTGAGTTTGCAAAAGGAAATTGTCCTACTTCATGTTCTTGTGGATTGTGAGATTTCACTAATAAAATGCAACTCCAGAAAAAAAAATGCTGCTATAAACAGTTATCTTTAATCATATAGAATTTAAATTTACTTCTCTGCTCCTTCATGGCTTCAAGTAAAGAAAAATTTGAATTTGAGGAGACAATTAATCTCACCTTCCCACCATATAAAATATTCCTTATTAGAGATTTGTTAATCATTTCATGTACTGATGAAGCACCAGTTACTAATTTTCTACACCTTTTTGTGCAAGGCCTTATCTGTAAAATATCATGCTACATAGCTTGTCATCTTAGTTTCAATCTAAAATTGAGGGATTTTTAATACAATGAAAGGGACTGCATCTTTACCAAAAAGAATCAAACCAATTATTAATTAATAAAAATGACAAGTAATTTTGAAACTTCTCTATACCTCCCCTTGGCCCAACATCATTACATTTTCAGAATTAGAAACCACACAATCAGACTTTTCCAATTAAATAAATCTAAGGCACCATGAGTTGTGCATAATCAAGCAACATTTTGAGGTCATTGTCAGTGCACATAAAAATCAAACATTGACTCATTTTTGTGAAGAAAGACAATTGCAAAGATAGTGATCATAAGATGATGGAGTTTAAAATACTAAAAGAGGTGTGAGAAAGATAAAAATATAGGCATCAAATTAATAATTTTAGAAAGCTCATAACATTGACAGAAAAAAAAAAATCACAGCATTTTACCTTCCTGAAGGAATGAATTGCTTCTCTCTGAGAGAGATTCCCAAGTAGAAAATAGGAAACTATCAAAACTATACAAGAAGTAACTTTTATGAATTAATTTATTTTGGAAATAGAATTATGTCCTCTGAATCAGGGACAAAGCAGAAAAAAGATATAGATAATCTAACTTCATCGAATTTTTAATAAGGTGGAAGGCACAGCCACATGGCCACTAGAGTGCAGTGGGCTCAGAGTTAGAAGACGGGAAGTAGAGGACTTCATGAGAAAACGTGGGCTGGAAATTACACCTCTTACGCAGGAGAAGAGGATGGAGACTGATCTTCAAGGATTCTTGAAGCTGAGACCTGAAAGATGAGTTAGCCTTGAGAAGAAAGTGACTGGGGCAGCGGGGTTAGGGAAGAGGGTTTTCCAGCCAAAGGAACCATCATGTATAAAAGGTCAGGAGATCAGAAAGGCAAGAGAATAACATTTGTTTGAAGACATGAAAAAAACTAAGTAGGGCTGGAGCCTACCCATGTGAAGGAACTTCAACTCTTGAGAGATCAAAATAATTGTGTGATTTCATGGAGAGAACTACTATAATAATCTATTTCCTTTGGAAAGATTACTTGGACAGGGATCAGATGGAATGGGAAGGAAGAAATAGGAGGTTTTCTCACTAAGGTAAATGAGAACTGATGAAAGTACATTTCGACAGTAGCAAGGGGTGGGGGGGAGATGGAATAACATAAGAAATATCAAGGAAATAAAATGGAGAGTGTTTTGAGATTTATTTCAAATGGAGAGCTAAGGAGAGGGAAGAGTGAAAAAAAAAATGATATCCAATCATTGCTTCAGCAACCCAATGGTGCCTGATGCTCTTTGTTACAAAAGAAGCACTGGGGGAGCAGAAGCTATATATTATTATCATTCCTAAATATATGAGGAGGGAAAAACAGCAAGTAGGCTAATGAGTTTCAATTTCAAATTTTTCTAAGAGCTGAATCATTGAAAAGAGTCACAATTACTCGAGATGTCATAAAAATGATATAAATTAAAAAATGTCAGAGATGCCATAACACAAAATAAAACACAAAAGTAAAATGAAAATGATTGTACAAATAAATTGGAAAATATGAAGTTAACAAAAGAAAATATAGATCAATTACCTAATGGAAAGGTGAATAAAGGATAATTGATTTGATTATTAGGGGTTATGCGGCTTTTACAAAAATCTTGAAAAAGAAAACCCAAGAATGAATGTAAAATTAAGTTTAAACAGCTTCAGCATTGTAGAGATTTTGAAATGACCCATATTGCGTATGGTGAAATTCATCTCTGGAACATTTATAGTTAAGAATATGTATTCTTTTAAGATACTAGGTGACTAAACAAAACAAACAAAATTGAAAAGAGTACCATTTTGTTAAAATGGAGATATGTATCTGGTAAATATAATTCTCCCCCTCAGGAACCTAATGAAATATGTTCTCACATATTAAAGCAGGCTACATATTTGTCAAAAATAAATCATGTCAAGCATAATGTTTTTCTTTGATCTTTTACTAGGAAAATGTAGTATATGTTATGTGGAAATTAGTCTGGCTTTGAACATGCATACTTGGCAAACAAAGATTGGCAAACGAGAAGACTGATAGCTCCCTGGCATATAAAAACATGTCAAAGAACAAATTGGAGAATTAGACAAGAGTCTGTATTGAACATAAAAGAGAGAAAAACTTCAAAAAAAAAAGCATTATTTATTTCTGTCATGACAAAAATAAAATCATATAAGTGAATTTAATGATGCAGCCATGCTCTTTCTACTAATTAAAGACTTTATGTTTAAAGCAAATGTAACAATTATAAAATAATAATTAAGTTAATTCTGTCAATTATTCAATAAGTTTTAGGTGCCCACTGCGTACCAGGCAAGGATCTAAGGATAGAAAGATGAAATATATTATCTCTATCCTCATGGAACTTAAAGTTTAGCAAGGGACTTATAAGTAAACAAGTTAGGGTACAGGAAAGACAGGCCCTATGGAAGCATAAGGAAAAAGCACCTAAACTTTTATATCAGGGAAGTCTTCTTCCAAAGGGAATAAAGCCTTCCCTGAGATTTGCAAGATGAATAGAAGCTAACTAATAAAAAGAGGAAATATGTTGCAGGCAGAAGAAACAGCATAGGCAAGTGTCAAGTAAGAAATTTTGCAAGGCCCCAGTTGAAGTGTAGAAGAGGAAAAGAGTAATGAAAAGAGACATGACTAACCAAGATAGATACATTATCCATTTTTATCAGAATATAGATTTACACTTGATTGTTTTACAAATATGAATACTTTGGGTACAATAGCATGGTTTATCTAATACAACATAATGAATCAGAGGTTCATTGTGTATTTTCTCAAAATAACAACAAAATACTTTCAAATATCTTTCCCAACTGTATAGCTAACATATGGCCAATTTTGATTACTGATAGAGTAATTAATTAATTAAACAAATAATGCATCAATTTTTTGTATTGAGTTAATGAGGTAAGAAGAGACTGTTTCTGCAACTTGTTAGCCAATTGGAGGATTTCTAGGTTCAGTGCTTTATCATTCTCATTCCCTTGTTTTTTTTATTTTATTTCTTTTCCTAAAAATGAAAGGTCACCAATAAAATCTCTTAATAACATCCACCAAATCCCTCTGAAACAACATATCTCTTCTTTAGTATCATCTACACCTTTCAGTATTCATCACAGGTAAAGAGAGAGAAAGAGGAGAGTGGAAGGAAGGGGAGTGGAGGAAAAAAGGCAGGCAGGCAATTTTGGGTAAAAATGTGTCCTGTTGCTGGTAATGATACCCAACTACTAGCTTCTTAAATCAAGACTACTGTACTTGCTTAACAAACATGTATTTGTCTAGAAAGAAATACAAAAGTTGATTACAATGTGGCTGATAAAAGTTTCCAAAGATGTGGACAATATTTTCTCCTCTCCCATACGCTGTTGTGCAATGTAACCTTGCCACTCTTCAATCAGGAGATGGAATCTATGGATCTACCTCCAGTGAATCTAGGCAAGCCTTGTGACTACTTGGACGAACAGAGTATGGCAGAGACATAGTAAGTCTTGCTGCTTCTAGTTGGGTCCTCTGTAATGCTTGCTGTTGGGATACTCCCTCTCATGACCCAACCACCATGCTATGAGAGTCTCTAACCAGATGGAGAAGCTAAATGTAGACACTCTAGCTGCAAGTCTCAGCTGAGGGCCTAGTCAACAGCCAGCTCCAGCTGCCAGCCATGGTGTGGGCATTCTTCTGACTCAGGCATGTATCCAGACATCTCTGGGTCCCCACTCACACGTGTGAGAAACCCTACTGAGAGCTATACTTTTGAGCTCAGTCAAGGTGCAGGGAAATGAAAGACAGTGATGCAATGATCTGTCATACAGCAAGTGGTAACCAGACTAGTCAAAGATGAATAAGTGTAGAAAAGGCTGTTTCGTAGGGCATCAGTGTTTAAATGTCTATTGTCTACTACATGTCAGACACATTTCTGAAGTACTTTATAACCAATGTGGCATTGGATCATCACATAATTATCTCAAGTCAATGTAATTATTATTGCATTTTACAGATAGAAAAAGTAGACATGTAAACCTTAAGTAAAATGGTCACCTTGCTAGTGAACCTCTAACTGTATTAAATGAGGCCTCTTTGAAACACATTAATAACAGGTAAGAAGTCACCTTGTATGTACAAAAAGCAAAGTGTTATATTCTCATTTCCAGTATGGGTGATTTCTATTCCTGCAAGAGTATGAAAGGAGCAGACAAAGGGAAGGAGGGATAGAAACAGAAGGAGTAATAAACAAGATAGGTCATGTTTTTCATTTCACAATTACGTTATGTTAAGAGTAGTTCAGAATGGTTCTTCATTCATTAATTTATTCAACAAAGTTTTAGTGAGGTTCTAGTAGGTACAGGGTGCTATTTACAATGGGTAGGGACAGTGTCCATGCCTCAAAAAGCTCACATTCTCATGAGTATTGGGTTTTTTGTTAGGGAATGTATCTAAAAAGACTGAAGAACCATGAGGAGAAGCTATTGAAGGCAGATTTAAGAATTAGAAGAGTAGCAACAGAAAGTTTTTAAGCTCCATGTTAGTGCCAAGACTTTATGATTTTGCTTTGCAGAGGACTCATCTCTAGTTTTCATGGTCTGGTAATCTAGGTCAGATAGATATAGGCCTGATTAGTAGAGAGAGAAAAAAAAAGTTAGTAGTGTCTTTTAATCCCAGCGAGCTTTCTGTGAGTTGAATCAGAGGTATTATTTTGTAGGGTGTTTCACCACCAGATTGTTCTTTTCTCCCTAGACTAGGCTGACCTCAGAACCGAATGACATATTTCTTCTTAGTATTTGCACTGCCACATGAGTCCCTAATGACACCACAGCTACAGAACAAGGAGACTCAAATAATGTCTATTTTTGGAGGAAACTTGGGCTTTATCACTTTTTTGAAGGTGACATAGGAAAGTAGGGCAGGACTAATCACAGGTAAGATTGGATTTTAAAAAAGGGAAAAGAAAACCTTTTTTATACAACAGAGAACGTTATAACAGAAATGAATCACAGAATTTGTAAGTAATGGTAGGAAATCATTACTAACAGAGCCAAACCTTCCATAAGAGCAGTGAGAGATCTTTCTACAATGAAATAAGATATCTTTAAGAAATCGCTTTGAACTGTTTCAGGACTCTAAGTAATTCCTAAATCCTCCCTACCCACTCTGTGAATAAAATATATCTTAGCTCATCTGAAGTGCATGAATTCTGTTCATAGGCAAAACATTGTCCACGATCTAAAGTTAATTTCATCTGAAGGGCCTTCCTTAATAACTTTGAAAGTTTTTCTTGTTTTGTTTTGTCTTGTCTTTTAAATGCCAACTTTCCTTTTCACAAGACACTTTGGTGCAAGTCCTGGCAGCTTTTAAAAAGCCAATTTTCAGAGAGGAAATTCTACCATGAACGCTGCCGACGCAGGGCTGAGCTCCCCAAGGAGCGGAAACAATCCTTGTCAACGCTCTGGGGTAAAATTCCTTTTACTTAATCTATATGGTTTTTATCATTTTGGGTGAGCCTGATTCTCATTCCATTGCACATCCTTTGAGGCATTTGTATTCTGAGGGCTCACACTGACTTCATTAAGAGGCACTGTAAAGTGCAGTTCCACGTGGCCTGAAAGCGTCTACTGCCTTAAGAAGCACAGCAGCACGCTTTAGGCGGTTAATGCAGCATCCATACGCACAGTGCCTTGACAGCCACTGTAGACACAGAAATATTTTTATCTCCCTTGATTTCCCCCCCTTAACGCTGTCTGATGAATCTCCTCCAATTTATAAAAAATGGGACTGTATTACTTTGTCACGTATTTTAACTTTTTCCACATGTAGGCAGTATTTCCATGTCATATATATTAAGTAGGCTTTTCTTTTTTTTTTTTTTCCTTTTCCCTCTTATGGAATACCTCAGTGAGTTAGACAGCTGGTGCTTTGTTGGTGAGGGGAGCGAAAGACATGGGAGAGGAAAATCCAAGCTCAGGGCTTGGTTTTGAAACTCCCAGCACAAAGTCACGATCCTGAAGACATATCTCAATGTCAGTTCTGAACTGAAAGGATGGGGAGCACCTACTTATGCCAAAACTGCTGAGAGGACTCCTTGCTGGGTCATCTGCTCTGGAGAATCCCGAGTACCTAAAACAATTCCCAACATGCAGAGACCACAGTGAAGACAATTCAGACATGATCCAAGGCAATGAGATGCCCCACATCAGGTTACTGCGAATGACAATCTACTCTAGTTGGTGCAAGTGCTGTCCCAGAGTTAGTGTATGTCACAGACAGAACCTCATTTCTAGGCCTTCTTGGATTGCTGTCATTTCTCAAGGACTATCTTAGCAGCAAATCCCACAGGAATGATTTGAGGATATCCTTTTGACCACTTTTCAGCCAGCTAAGGCCCAAACTGGTCACCTATTGTTACAATATGGCCGTGATTCACTTGCTGTGATGGAAGCATAGTCTAGTGAGAAAAGACTTTAGACTCAGTAATTTTGGGGCTATGAAAGCAGGGTATTCATCATCCAGCCTATTGATACCTGGCATTTTGTATGTACTTTATATGTATTAGCTCATTTATCCTTGAGACAAACCTATGCTCAGACATTCTCAACTCCACAGTTCACAAACATAGGAGTGTCTATACACACAGTTGTGCGTACATGCAGAAGAATCTTAGGGATAGTAAATACTTTCCCAATGTTTTAGATGTATTCATTGTGGAGTAAACATTAAGATTTAAATCTATCAGACATGTGAGTCCCTTTTCTTGTGGGAATCTGTCTCATTTTTACTACTTATAAGTAACAGATTTTCTTTTTTCTTTTTTTTTTTTAGAAGGCAGTGTCACTGGCCCTCATATGTGGGATCCGAACCGGGGCCGCTGGCGTCCCAAGCCAGCTCTTAACCACTGCGCCACTCGGCCAACCCAGTGATAGATTTTCTGAAGGTAACTCAACTTCTTTAACCCCTACTTATTCATTCATAAAATTTAAAAAAAAAATACATTCATATATGGAATTGATGCAACGATTAAATGGAATTTAATCTTATATACATAAGCCAGTCCTAATTGGTCCCAGGTCATAGTCCTCAATAAATATTAGCTCATTTCTTCTTACATTATTTTACTGACTAGGTCCAGTGATTTCTAGTACACCTCCACTGAGATACTCTTTCAATAATTTTAAACTAAGACCAAAAATGTAAGCCATTCATAGAAAAGGCCTATGCATGTAAGGCACATATTTAAGGATTCGTAGTTTTGTTATTTCACAGGTTCATTACTTTCATTCGGTCAGCCAGTCCTCAGTTCAACAAGCATTCATTGGGTCCGTACTCCCTGTGGGTAGCGCTGGAGCAGAAAGATGAAAATACAAACTCTCCATTCAAGGCACTGCTGAGTTTGAGAACTAGATATTGGCAACACAATGTAGGACCCACTGTAATACAAGTGGGAACTCACAGGAGAGAAAACAAAATGGGCACTAACAGGGTCTGTAAAGGTTTGGGGAGGAGGAGATGCATGAGCTGAGAGGAGCAGAATGAGTAGGAAAGGGTTAACCAGGCAATAGGGAGGAAGGTACTGCCGGTACCAACGGGAACCAGACACGGCAGTATCCGGAGCTCTAAGTAACCCGGCTGCCAGTGGAGTTCAGCACTCATCCCTGAGGAATGGCACCGGTTGTAAATGCAGCACCCAAAGGCCCCCATGGCCCCATGTTAACGTGGGCTGACATTCTTCTCTAACCAAGTCTGCAGCAGGAGGTCAGACAGTGGGACAGGCCCTGAGTTGGGTAGAAAGGAGCGACACGTGGTAATCAGTCCATTGAAAGGAATGTAGTCACTTGTCTGAATGGGGTGTTTGGTCACATTCACCCTGCAGGAGATTCCAGCTTTCACCTTGGCTGGCAAGGAGAGGTAATGGAGATAAAGAGTCAAGGGCAAAGGACCAAGGGCAAAAGTCTTCTCCTTCGGGAACTGAAATGCCAGAAGAAATGATATCAAAAGCCTAATGACAAGGCTCCCCTGCAGAAGGCCAGCGCAAGGTAATGGTGCCACTCGACTGTGCCAGGCTCACCCCCGGCATCCCCAGGCTACAGGCTAGATGCCAAATCCCTGAGTCAGCAGGCGGACTACCTGGGTTAGCTATTCTGAGCCCTGGAAAGCAGGGGATACAGTACTCAAAGCCAAAACAAACTAAAACGTCCTGGGGCTTTAGATTCAGGCTCAGATGCAAATCTGAAGCAATTCTGCCAGCTTCACTGAGTGCCCTTGAGCGAATTACTTTTAGGGTCTTTGAGCTTCCGTTGTATCATCTGTAAAATATGCTGTGAAGTCTGGATCACAGGGATGTTGGGAGTAGCAAACATAGATAGAAAGGAATTTTGCAAATTGAAAAGAAAGGCATATTAATATGAAAAAAAAATATTTAAATCTGAGCTCCATACTCCCTGTCATGCAGATATTACAGATTGCTTTATCTTAAACAAGAAAAACAGTATATCTATAAAAGAGTTATTGTGAGAATTTTGAGACAGAAGCAATTGACTGCAGATATGCAGAATGTTTAAGCAACATTTATGGTTTACTTGATTTCTAAATATGGACTTCTACTCTGAAGCAATAGAACCCAATTCAGTTCCTATCATGGCTATTTATTGCGAAGTTAACTCTTCTATTTTCTAACTTTAGTTATTTCTCCTGATTCGGTTTTCAGCAGCTGTAGTGCTTTTTATTTGCTAACTTAGCTTTTTTAATATAACTGGAATGTCTAAGATCAAATCGATATATTCATAACAGTGTCTCCATGCTGTTTTATAAGATCATAAATGACAAGACAAACTTACAGATTTACAAAAATTGATTTTTAAGAGTTTGATTTAGACGTTCAGATTTTCTTACTATTGGCTTGATGCCTCTGAGCGGGAAACAGCAATGGTGGTGTTTAAAAATCACTCCAGCTTTACCTATTTGCTCAACATAGGCCAGAGTTAGGCAAATGTGACTGTGCCAGATGCCTATGTGGATGCCCTTTATAACTCCCCATTGCCTTCAGGATCGAATCTAGGCTCCTTGACTTGGCACTCAAGGTCCTTCCTTCTGGGGATCAGTCCCTGATCTATGTTTGAACTCATCTTTGACTCTAAACAGTCCACACCCCAAACCGCAATCATTACATACTCCCTGAAGTCCCAGCAGTGCCATGCTCCAGTTTTCCTCCCTCAATTTGTTTTGGCTGTTCTCTCCCCTGTAAAGTTATCCCTTCCACCACTCATTTCATATACACCGGGGCAACGCATTCTATGTGGAAACCTCCAGGAATGCTGTCAACAGCATCAGTGCTCTCAGCCTCTTTTTGCTCTCATCCAACTCCACCTGCCTCTGCTTAGCTTTGTTCTCAGACACTCTTCCTGTGGGGGTCCTCTAACCACTGCCCAGCCCAGCCCCACACACTTTATTGCCACACCTGTCCTGAGAGCTCCAAGATATAGTCCAAGGAAAACTCTGCTCGGCCCATCTTACATCAGGTACACATTGCAGAACCGATCTTTGTGGTCCTGGGAGCAGGGAACTTTCATTTTTGCCAGTCCAAAGCATATGCCCACACCCATTTTGGTGGGAGGGATGACACCACCACAACCTAAAATCTACAAAGCGCTTGTGGTTCTCCAAATGAAGGGATGCTGATATGACAAAAATTATAGATAAGTCGTGTGTGTGTGTGTGTGTGTGTGTGTGGTGTATGTGTGTGTGTGTGTTGTGTGTGTATGCCCCATCATGCATCTAACCCAAGAAATGAATTACCTCTTATTTACCGTTACAAGTATTCTGCTCAGAGTCTAAGTTTGTTTTTGTTTTGGGTTTGTATTTTTTTTTTAATTCTTTCCACTGCATCTGCTTATTGGATAAAGGGGTGATGAACATATTAAAAATAGTTTAATATCTCAAAATTAGAAATACAATTTTCATGGTAGTAGTTAAAATTTGGCAGAACTCTAAAATAAAGCATTTTATTGTAAGTAGTACTTGCACAGTGTGAAAATGAGTGATTCTAAAATGAAAGCTAATAAAATCAGAGTTACAACATGTGAAAGCACTAGTCGTAAATATTTCTAAGAGTCCTACAATATTGGAGAAGGAAAGGCAGAAGAATGAGAAAGGAAACAGAAGGAAAAAGCAGAGAGAGGAAACTAGAAAGGGAAAGAAGGAGAAGAACAATAGGCAATGATAGCAAAGAAAAGGAAATTCTTAAGGACTTTTTTTGAGGAAATTTTTGAGGATTTTTTTTCTCTTCTCATGCCACATACTAAACCTAAAACCTTGTGGTGTGATATTCGTGGATGTTTTAAATATGTAAGACACTAAGGTTTGCTTGAATCTGTTTCCTAAGAACAAAATAAGAAAAATAAATCCTTCCCCATGTACAAAGACTAATTACATAGTTTAGCATGGTTTTCTAAGGCAGCAGGTTTTCACTGACATGCAAATGGAATCTTCTTTTGCATGAATCACCCTGAAAGTACTAATTAGAACTTAAAAGTCTTGTTTGTAAATCATATGAATCTTATGAATTATGCTTCTGCCTTAGAGAACCATTTCCTAAGGGCTGCCATCTGACCAGAGCATGGAGCAGATGTTATCAAACAGATGAAGACAACCTTTTAAAGCTCAGAGCAGCCCGTGATAGCTGGGGCAGCAGAGCCCTATTGGATTTCTATAAGCAAGTGCCAGGAAAGGAAAATGCTTTCTGCTAAGTGGTCCATGAGGCTTTTAGTTAGATGCACGTTTGTGCTGTGAGGTCACAGCCTCTGAAAGAAAGTGAGATTCCCTGATTCAGTTAGGAAGATGTGAAAGTGATCCACCTATAATTTAGAGGAAACAATCAGAAGCCAGGACTCAGATGTGACTGGAACTCAGTCTTCATTGATTTGTGTGTAAACTACATGTTGGCTGGGGTCTGTACGGACCTTTTCAAACAGCTTGCTAGGCTTTACTCTGGGAAGCCAGGTGGCAAGCCTGAAACAGTGGGACCATGTGACAGGCCCTGACTGCTGACTGTTTCACCCTTGCTGAAAACTCCTCTAAGAGGTCCCCAGCCTTGCCAAACAAAGACTTCCCGAGCAAAGGCTGTTCAGTGTCCTGGTTTGCAGGTACCACCTTAATATTTTTCATTTACAGCTGGGAAGTTTAAGCATGTCCATGCTCAACAGTTATAATGGGGAGCACATCTTGGAATCTGGGCCATGAGAACATTGTTGTGCATGAGGTAAGTCATTTATTTCTAAAACAAACTGAAAGACATTCAGAACATGAATACCAAGATGTGTTCTCCAACTGCCATTTATATTCTCTTCGACCCTGCTAAATCCTCTATATTCCTTGATATCTTCTTTTTCTTTATTTTTATACTCATAACTCCAAAACAGATCTGAACTTCAGCCCTGTTGCATGTTTTCTTTTGTTACATGATACAAAAGATCAAGTGACATCAACTCTGCTGCCAATCACAGAGCTTCTCAATTGAATACATACTTTGAGTAGCAAAGGTCACGGGATTCAACCACAAACCACTTTACAGGCATCAATCCATCCTTCCCCTCTGCAGCTTCACTGCGCATCAAGAGCTGAGATTTAGCTTAGGTGATGTCACCCCTTCCCTTTCTTTCTCGTTTCCCCTACCTTTCAAGTGTTCAACAGGCTTTTCCTATGGACTCGATCTCAGCATTACTTATTCTCAGAGAAACATATCTTGGTTACAAGGGATTTCAACCATCCAAAAATTGGGGGGTGTAAATAATGTAGGAAATTAGGATTGATTTTCTCAGGTCTCTAAAAATCATAACACCTGTCCTGCCGTTTGACACTGGCTGAGGTTAAGCAATCAAAAGGAAACAATCTGAAAATACACAACTTAAACATAGCATATCTTCTGTTTTCCTACCTGGTTCCCTTATCTATGTAACTCTCCTTAACTCACCAGCCAAATGACTAGGGTTTCAAAGGACAGTATTAGCACACTATGAAACAACACACTTGTACTGTCAAAGACACACAGTTGCCACTTTTGTAATTACTTTGTTATGTGACCTGAATTTGTTCTTTGTTTCTTAAGGTTACAGAAAAAGAAAAAATGCAAATGTTAGGTTATCTTATTAGGAAGTAAGTGCTCACCATTGCTAAGTGTCAAATGCTATTATTACCTTAATAATTGTCCCTTTCTCCTTTAGAGAGATAATAAGCTTTTCTTTGGGGAAGAACTTTGCTAAGCATTTGGTATGGATTGTAAGGCCCTAAGAGCATCATCGTCAGTAGGAGAAGTACAACAAAACCGAAGGTTGAACAGGCCTGCTTGAAACAAGGACAGGAGAACACAGAAGGAAACGCAGGAAGACGGAGGTCAATAAGTGGGCAAGAAGAAAGCTGAAAGGGAGAGATTCTTCAATGGGAAAGGTCATGGGGAATTTCCTGGAAATGGAGAGATGAAAAGGATATTTTAAGGTGCTGAGGTTCAGTTTGAAGGCATTCCCTTTATAAATACCTTTTATAATTTCCCATGCCTCCCCAATGCTACAATTCTTGCAGATACCTTTCTGGTGAGGGTGCATCTTTGGGGGAGGTTGGGCAGGAGTCTCAGTCCTGTGTAAAAATGCCACTGAAATGACCACATGTAGGAAAAGAAGGAAATGAGAGGTCGAAGAGACCACCCAGGCAAACATGGGCACCCTGCTCCCCTCCAATTGCAGAAGCCTCGAGCATTTCTTTGGCTTCCAATAGGCATGAGCAGGTGTCCAAGAAAGTCTCCAGGGGCCAGGAAATCCCAATTGACATCTAGGTTATCTCATTTCCCAGGTGGGAACTTTCATCCATCTGTCAGTTTCAGGAATACAAAGCGCTAAGGTGTCCTGCCTGGCTGGGAAAGGCAAGTCCACTGCCCATCTTGAAGACAATTCTAACAGAGGCTAGATAAGCAACAACCTGAAAGAAACTCTCTGTGACTTAATGAGCCTGTGCAAATCAATCCCAACCAATACAATATGTGTCAACAGCTAGATCTCTTTTTAAAGAAGTATGAGTACAATAAGAAAACAATCAATTATTAAGTGAGCCATTTTTGTCACCTTTGTCTATGTCACATTCAGTTTCAATATGCATCGTAGAAGATTTTATCAAGTACAAAATCAAACTTAAGGTCAAGGTAAAACTAAGAAAGTCTTTTTTTTTTCTTTTTTGTCAAAAACACAAAGAGTTTAGTTAATATTCTTTGAATTAATTGAAAAATTAACCACTGGAGGAATTATGAGCTCCAATAACCGTGGCATAGTTAGTGCAAGCAGAGAAACGCTACCCTTAGTCACTGTATAAAACAGGGAAAAGCATTTTCCACTAGAGATAGAGCTGTAAAAGATTGATTCACCTTTAAAGAATCCAAGGTACAGAAGAGGGAGAAAAAATACCCACCCCATTAACACACTTATTCTGTTCTTTCTCACACAGAGGAGTTATAAGGCTTCTTAGACAAGAGCTATAAAATACTGAGAGCTCCCCAGAGGAGGGAGTAGCCTAGGAACAAGGTTTTATTAATTGCAAGGTTTATTAAGCATGAATCAATTTCCTATGTCCCCCCAAATAACTTAGGCCTACTATTCACTTATAGGAATTTTTAGGTCCAAAATAATTTTTACAAGCTTTTACCTTTCAGGGCAGATGGAGGCTAGGATAGGGGGAAGTTCCAACCTTTTTTTTTGTTTTCTAAAAATGAATATATTAACTTCATAAAGCTTCTCCTTTAGAGTAAAATATTTCCTTTTTTTTTTGTTTTTCTTAGTCCCTTTTTCGCTGTAAGTTCTAAGGAGAAAAAAGAAAGGAAGGAAGGAAGGAAGGAAGGAAGGAAGGAAGGAAGGAAGGAAGGAAGGAAAGAAGGAAGGAAGGAAGGAAGGACCCCAGCCTGTTTTCCACTTATGAGACTTCTGTTCATATTTGCATTCCCAGAGCCTAGCACGATACATAACATATAATAGATGTTCAGTAAACATTTTCTGAGCGAATGCTTAAATTATCCATCTGAGCCCATATGCTGGCTGTGTTCTGTTTTTCTCCCAGATCTAATTTCAATCCTTCTCCACTGAGCTGTGTCTTGCTAGTGAAACTAACCAGTGTGAAGAACGTCTACAGGGCTCTTTGTCCAATGGTTCACTGATGACTGGTCAATGGGAGGCACCAGAGACCAGGGAGCAGGAGGAGAGCGAGGTGTGGGCACTTACTCTCCACGCGCCCTCCCTGACGAGTTATCACCAAGTCCACAGTTCCTGACAGGTGACCTGTTCAGTTTCTCTGTGTTCCAGGAACCATCCCTCCAAGGGTCTGGGGGTAAACGGGACTCCAAACTGTTGCTGGCCCCAGGAGACTGCGGCATACCTGACTGAGTCCCTATCTTCTGTCCATGACTTTGGAAGTATTCCCTTTATTAAACTCTCCTTAATTACCCGATTGTGTCATCTATTTACTTCTGGGACTCAGGCTAACTCAGAGTTATGATTTATAAAATGCTATCAAAGTTCAAAAGATAATTAAATGAAGAATTCAACTTCTGAACATTTTTTTTAAATGACAACTGAAAAAAAGAAAACACAACTGAGTCTGTTGATTATCTGCATACCTCAGGCTCTGTTTTTTTGTTTTCTGTGTTTTTTGTTTTTTTAATTTAAGGCAGAATTGGTTTTCATTTCTTTCCTGAATAAATGTTTAACCAGTTTTATTGAGCTATTTTTGATGCAGGAGCTTTGTTCTGGTGAAGGTGCTAGAGGTGTTTTGTAGTTACAATAGCTAGTAGTTGCAATAGCTAGTAGTTACAATAGCTATAAAAATATCTGTTTAGAGGGCTCATTAAACTACATTTCTGTGAAATTTTAGATTAAAGTAAGAAGAAAAAGGAACTATATAAAACGTATTCTTTAGCAAAGCTATTTAAATTATTTTGCTTTACAGTAAAATTTAATTAAATGTTCATTTATATTACAAATAAAGAAATTAAATTAAAACATGGAGCTCTAAATTTCCTTCAGTCACTATAAACTCTATTTTATTACACACGATTAAATCAATGTGATAATACTTGTACTTTCAGTATCTGTAACAATAAAGTACACATGTAATAAACTAAGAATAAAATTATAATGTTCTGAATTTTTCTCTTAAGTAAATTATTTATTTGAGTGGAATTCATTTTGCATATTATATTTTCAATATATGGTAAGACACTAAATTCAAATCCATTTGCTTCAATATTAGAAAAAATTAGCCATTTTTAACCTTTTCCAAGATTTTCAAATTTTAAAAAATATCAGAACAAAAAAGAATAATAGCATTTTCACATTCATCTTAATACTAGTTTCCCCAACTCAAATATGAAGATAAAAAATGAATTGTGGGGGAAACGGTATAAAAAAAACTAAAAACAAAGGAGAAAAAGGCCACCAAAGTATTATTTCCCTCCTTTCTTTTTTGGACATCAACATTGGTATGCTTAATGCCAAATGGAACCTTCTAAAATGTAGGATTATAGATGGTTTGGATTAAATTCAAAATGTCACTCAGCATCTCACTGTGTGTTTTCTTAGGCGGATGGAACAACAGATTTTTCTACCTGGATTCTCATTTTTTTCCCCATTTGCCAGTGTGTTTTGGCAGAGATAGAAATGGTGGGGGTGAGCATAGTTGTATTCAACCCTTAATCAATTACAAAATGGCTCCCTGACTCGTGTTTTTCTCCTCTCTGTTTTTTTCTTTGTTTTTGTTTGTTTGTTTTATACACTGGTCTGTGAACTCTTGCTCTCACTAAGTCATCACTTGGCCATCATTAATAAATAGAAATATTTATTAGAGGTGACTTGCAAACCTTACTCTGGAAGCAATAAGTAGAACATTGGTATCTCATTCTGTGCATGCTATCAATAAACTGCCCACTGCCTAACTCTCTGACAGTTCTTCCTGAGCTCTATCTTTCTTCCTTGAAATGTCTTATATACAGCTGCCAAACAGTTTCTGAAAAGCCCAATTTTATAGTTTCAAAATACAAAGTTATTCTTCATTGTTCAGTGCTTCCAATCTTAACTCTTCTGTGTAAATTTCCCCAAAACTGCTTGATTCAGTTTTCGCCATACTCCAACAAATGCCCTAGTGCTTCCTAGCCAACGCTCCTGCCCTAGCCATACCAGGCCCACAAATACTATCCAACTCTTCCTGTAAACCAAAACTATGCCCATCCCTGCTTATACCGGACTACTGTCTTTTCTATTGGTTTGGTATATATATGCACACACACACACACACACATTTCCTTTTAGAAATCAGATCTCTAGGGTTTGAAAAGAGAATTTGAAAGCATCCAAATATATTGCTTATTTTTAATTTAATTGCATTTTGGCTATAGAAGGTTATCCACATACTATCAATTCTTTGATATTTCTTAAGACTTCCTTTGTGGGAATGGATGGGGTCAAATTTTGTATATGTTCCACATATGTCTAAGAACTGTGAGATCATTCCCTTTATTTGGGTGAAGCTATACACATACACATACACACACACACACACACACACACACACACACACACACATGTAAATGTGATGAAGATAGTTCCTGGTGTTGTTCAAATCTTCCATATCATCTCAGTATTTTTGCCTGTTTGATCTATAAGTTTCTATTAGGATTTTCCACAAGTACAGATTTTTCAGTTTCTCCTTTTATACACATCAGATCTCAATTTAAGAATTTTGAGGCTGTATTTGAGTTGAATTATTCTTCTGGATTTATGATCCTATTTGTCAGTGAATCCCGTCACACCAACTGAGAAGCTTGGTATAGCATATGACTGCCAGACTGTATCATAATACATTTGAGAACTATTAGGATGGGAGATACTTGGCAAATTATTGGAGACGAATGTGTGTTATTTGGTGGTAAGATGACATCTAACATATTTCTGTGCCTACATCACCCAGCTTACTCCCTGGAACATAGGGTTGTCAATAAATGATTGCTGGGGGCAGCAGAGTATTTTTTCTCAGAGTACTATCGTAGTAAAGCAAAGTCAGGATAGCTGCTATAAAGCTGCCCAACTCCATGTCAAAATTCTGATTCCCAGGTAACCATTTGAAAGGAAGGTTTCATTTGAAGATTTTAAAAATCATATGAGTTACAAATCATAGATCAAATAATTGCGAAGAATGTTATGATTGAATTGCGGGAAAATCAGAAAAAGAATGAAAAAGAAAGTAATACGATATGGGGAAATTAATATTTGAATACTTCCTGTGTTACAGCTCCATTAAGGTGTTTTATATTGCTTATTTCAACGAATATCTTCACAGTTTTGTGGTAGACATAAATATTTTCATTCTATAGAGAAAAAAACAAATACCAGACTGTCTAAATAATTTGCTCTATTTTAAATAACCAGTAAGAGGCTGAGACAAAGATCAAAAATATGTCTGTACCCTGCAGCCAAAATCATCAGAACACACGTCTCTCTAGTTGAGGTAGCTTTGGTTTAACGCTTTTTGCATTGGGAATCATGAGCTCTCTCAGCAGGAGACAGAAAAAAAACTATTATAAGATTTTGTCTTTGATTTGGTGATCTGGTGGGGAGGGTCTAGGGAAGCAAGGGTTTACCCAGGTCTACATGCCATCATAAAGCAGGGAACTTCTATGAGTGGGTATCTCAATAAACCTTATCAATGGAGAGGGGAGACAAGAATGAAGACAAAGCCATAACTGATAAAGAAGTAACAGTCATGCATTCTAGATGAGTAGGGGGGAGTTTGCTATTTTGTGGGTGCCATTATCAACCTTGTTTTTGTCTATGCTGAGACAGAGTTATGAAGTGACCTTGCTTTATCTCCTTTTATCATAATCTCAAAGTAATCTGTGTATGGTTGGTATCCTGTGAAATTGTTTATGTCTGGTTGGAGAAAAACATGATGTAGCTGTGAGTGCCAGGTGGGCTACTCAGTGGCAGAGCTGCTCCTTTTGTCTTTTGCAGTCAGAACTCAGAAGACCATGTTTCTTCTAGCCAAGCTATTTAACGAAAATAGAAAGAAACGTGAAGAATGGTTTTTGCATGTCTGTTTTCCATCATGCTACCAACTACTTAATAGCAACACATTAAGTTAATATCAGAGAATAAAATGTTCTAATCCTAGTTCCCAAAAGGAAAAATATACTCTGAACCAAACTTAAGAGCTCTATTAGGAACATAGAAGTCTAAACCAAAAAGACATTTATAAATTACTTTTTTCAGTGAAAGACACTGCCATTTACCACAGAACAAAAGGAGCCTTATAAAACAATGTAGGAGTAACATTTGACAAAAGCTGTCTACTTAGGTGCTGAACTTTCCCGCCTTCTCTCCTTTTAAAATTCTAGAACACACACTAAAAGAATAAAAGTTGACTCGGATGGCTGTACAATTAAATAGTTCAAAGGATGAGGGTGAAAAGCAATGATCTGTTTCTCCCTCTGATGGAAAACAGCCTTTGTGCTCCATTAATGCACAGACAGCTGTCATTTATCCCTGATGGAAGCCAGAGAACACAGTCCTTGAAACAATACATCCAGTTAAATACAGAGAGAGAAATCCTGAGGGTACAGTTGAGAGATAAACATGTTACTGTACAAATTATCTCACGAAATATCTACCAAGTTATTTGGCAAAAATTGATGAAATCTTAAGGAATGTATTCCTTTCTGAAACAGTCAATCAATTAAGAGTGCTTATAGACAACACAGTTGGATGTTTGAGGAAAATGAATGTCATAGTAGCTATACAGTGTTCAATCAAAATAAATGCATAGTATTTATTCTGTGTTCTATCAAATCCTGGTTCTGCTACCTATTAGCTGTGTGAAGTAATCGAATAACCTTTTGGAGAGTCAATTTCTTTTCTGGATAATAAAAATACTTGTTTAGCCATCCCCACAGGGCTTATTGAAGATCAAATAAGAAAATGCATATGGAAGCACTCTATAAACTGTACAGTGCCATACATGTGTAAATAACCATTATCTAAGATACAGCATACCCAATATGTACAAAAAGTAATCTCTATTAATTCATTCATAAAGAAGGACTCATTTTATACTTTTATTTCACTCAGTATTATCTTTTCCTTTTCACTGTATTCAATATTGGATTGTCCTTACTGCGTATGAGTTCACATGTGAAGTATATGAATCTTACATACTGTTGTACAAATTTAAACACATTATCATTTACGTACTAGCACCAATGAGCATAATAAAGATGGGCACCTTAATTTAAAAATTAACAGGATTCATGAAAGACACAATTTATTTCATACTTTGAATTTCTCTATATTTTGGATGATTGAATTAGGTGTCTAAGGACCCAGTTTATACCCTCAGAGAGGGATTAAAATGATAAAATCATGGCACAGCTAACTTCCCAGTTAATTGTTACCTTTAAAAAATTTTCTACAGACGCTGAGGATCAGCAGCAAGTCAATTCCACTGTGTTTAAATGCTAAGAAAGAATTATAATTACATAATAAAAACTTGACTTTTCATAGTTTTATTATTTCTTATTGAAATCATTACACTATTGCTTTTACCTTAATTTTCAGTACTTCTGAAGACAAAGAAGCATATCAGAGAAAGCAAAATAATTAAATCCTGAGGTGCCTGATGATAAATGTACACACCCTTGGGAATATTGAGTGTCTTTGTCCATAGGGCATGGCTAGTTTCAGCACACTACCTTTGTACTAATTATAAAGCATGGATGATTTCTGTTATGACAAAAATTTTAACAATAATATGTTAGGACTAGCTGGCAAAGGCTTTTATCTCTTCATTTTATCGGTCAGCTCTTTTTATCAAGTCAGAGGCAAGTTTAGATTAGAACAAGGAGCTAGAAAATAATTTCTCACAGGAAGATGTCAAAAAACTTATTTGTGACATGTTCTCAGCCTCTACTTAATAAAGTTGATATTAGATCCCTGGCTTTAAATTTATAACCACAGGTCCTGCTGATAATGTGTTTTTGGTTTTGGGTTTGTTTTTTTTTTTGTCATTAAACTGTTAAGTCTGTTATTAAGAGATTCCCTATGAGTTATTTTCTGATAGGAACCCTTTAAGGCAATGTCTCCATTTCTGAAATTAACACTTTAATTTTGGATAGAATTCCCCACTCTCTCCAGTTATCTAAATAATGGAAGTCAAGATTACTTAATTATTCTGAGTATTATATTATCTTTCATTATACTACTGTACTATTTGAACTGAGAAAAGTATAGTTGTTGAGTCAACCTACAGGTGAAACCTTGTTCTTTACGCTCTGATTTATAGAACAGCTGCGCCCTTTAGTTCAACTTCACACAGTTCAAAGGAGAACCTTCTACGGAGTTCGCTCTTGCTGGAGGCCATTACCTAATTGGCTACCCTCCCCATCCAGATCCATCAATTCAAGACAGGAGCTTCACAGGTGAAGCACAGTGGAGGCATGTCACCATTAACAGAGAGACTCAGGCAAATATCATTGAGGTCGTGATCAAAAGATAATGAAATCTGAACACTGTTTTCTGTGATGTGATTTTTCTGACAGACTAGAGAAGGCAGAACAGCACAAGCGATTTCAAATGATTGTGTAAGGTTGGATTTTGGCTGCTGTTGTTACTGCTATTGGTGGTAATAGCGGTGGCAGTGGTGGTTCCATAAAGCATGTTATCTTTAATCACATACTATTAAATATATATTTATTCAATGAAGTTTAGTTGAATATCTTCTATAGGCCAGAACCTGTGCTGGGGTTACTACCTGCAACATAATACTAGGACTATGATTGGACCTCCCAAACCACAACTACACAAAAACACAATAACCAACTAATAGATATTGAGCATGAAACAAAGCATGGTTTGTTGTGAAACGCAGCAATAGATTGATAACTAATGAGGTGAGGAGGCTTGTGAATGATATTGCCCCTTATTCTGAATCATATCCTTTTCCTGATTATGTGAATTTACATGTGTGTAAAATTATTTATCACTGACCTAACTTGATAACTGTGATCTCAAATGGCATTTATAAATAGTATAAATTAAGTGGTGGATGATAAAATTTTCTATTACAGAGTAAGTAATTATTGGGTGGGATTTGAAAATAAGTATACTTAAAATCAAGGGATAAGTATATTGAAATGTGAGCAATAGTTCAAAACAGAATGTAAGCCCCTAAATAAGTGTTACAGAGAATGAACACCATAAGAGTTGAAAGGAGGGGAGGTGTGTGTAGGAAAAAAAAGGGTCACAAAGTTTTCAGAGGGTAGAGGAAATACACATTTGACATTACAGCTCTGAAAGTTACAACAGAAGAGGGAATTTGTATCTATAATCTTTATTTTCATTTTGGGTTTTGTTCATTTATTTTTTCAGTTTAAAATGTTTAAGCCAATACCAGAAGGATCAATTTATTCTAGACAGGATACTTAAAACTTAAAGGAAATGATACTAAGTGAAAGGTAGTTCCCCTATATTGAATCTGCAAGGCCCAGGAACAGTCAGCTGAGTCTTACCAACTTACATACAACTAACCAATTATGACTTTTCTATAAAACACATTCATTAGTTCAATAATTCAAGAATATTTGTCAGTGAAGATATATTAAATGTCAAGCACTATGTTTAAAAACCAGCAAGCCATGGTTAGTAAAATACATGATTCTACCTTCACAGGTATTTTTAAATAAGTGGGAAAATACATAACATAATAATCAACAAATAATGTTATTATTTAGAACTTGAATAAGTGCTAGAAAGGAAATGAGCAGACTTTCCTGATAAATAGGTACTATTGGGCTGGAAGCAAAAGGAGTACTTCCTAAGATATGATAGGTACACCTATCTTAGGAGGAGATATTTAGTCAAGATATGATGGATAAAGAGACAGTTTTGAAAATGGAATGGTAGATTGTGTATGCAAAAGCCCTAAATGGAAGATTATGCAAAGGCCATGCAGGAGAAATTGCTTCTGCAAAAGCCCTGAAATCATACAGACCTTGGTGTGTTTGCAGAAGAGAAGTGAAGACAGTGCAATGGAAGGGGGGAAACAGCAGAAGCTGAGGGTATTGATGTCAGCAGAGGCCCATCTGCTTCAGTAATTGTATGCCTACATGCAACTGGAGGTGCTCTCAATAAAGGAAAGTGGCATTATCAGATCTACAAAGATATTGCTCTGGATGGAGAGGAGCAATCAAAGGAAGAATGCAAATCAGAGGCTGCCACAGTCATCTAAGCAAGAAAGGATGAGAGCTGGGGTGGTATCTCTCAAAGTGTGTACTAGAAATAAAATCAACAGGACTGCCACTTGGACTAAACATAGGGATGACAAAGAGAAATGAACCAAGAATTGAACAAATGAGAGATTAGTGGTGCCATTTGCAGAGATAAGGAATATTTAGGAAGGATTCTATTTGGGAGGAACCAGGAATTAGCTTACACAATATATGTAAGTCAAGTCATTATGCTGTGCACCTTAAGTTTATACCATGCTGTACATCAATTAATTATATCTCAATAAAACTGACAGAAGAAAAGAAGAAAGAGTTAGCTTTTGGCCATATTAAGTTTGACATGCCTGTGAGACACATGTGAAGATGTCCGTCAGACCTGCCTAAGCTTAGAAGAGAAATTCGGGCCAGAGACATATAATTAGATTTCTGTTTGTAATGTAGATAGTAGTGAATTTTTGAGAGCTAGATGACATCTTCTAAGTATAGAGTTTAGATAGAAAATACAAGAAAATATGGAACACAGCCCTGAAAAAAATACTAATTTTCAGATGTACTGTAAAATAGAAGTAGTCAACAATTACAGCTATAATAAAGTGACCATATAGGTAAGAGGAAAACTAGAAGAATATGATGTCTTCAAATCAAGAAAGAGAATTCTTTCAAGGCAAAGAAGTGGTCAACCAAGTCAAATATGTAGAACGCTTAATTTCAAGTGAAGGGTGATGGATTGGTGAGATAATTCTTTCCAAGTTTCATTCAGATGCTGGAGTGCAGGCATTGAGAAGATCAATGGTTGAGTTCACCCATGGTTGGTACCTTATAGAAGAAGTAAGAAAGATGTAAGATTATTGGGATATGTTTCAAGGAAGTGACAAGATAATGGACCACGGACTCAGAACTGGAAGTAAAAACATAAATAGTGAAAAGATAATGGAAATTGTAGTGATGTATTTTGAAACAAAAGCTGTGCCAAAGGAGAAGGGAAATGAGATATGACTATAGAATTATGAGAAACTTATGGGATTCCTGGCTTTGAGATCAGATGTCATTGAGAAATTGTTGTAGTAAGATTATTGAGCAAGGAATATGGCAGAGAGAAAACTGTGGTTATCAGGTAATGATGTTTGCTTCTGGGACTTTGGAGGTCAGAATTGAGGATATAGAGATGGGTGGGTAAAAGAAAATTAAGAAAGACAATGGTCATGAGAGAGGAAGAAGTCATGAATCTGGAGGCTGGGATTTAGGCTGGTGATACACAGGGATTCAGGGGCCAACAAAATGATCATAGTTGTTGTTAGACTGAAATAGAAAGATGTGGTCCAGAGCCTAAGGTCTTCAAGAAATAATGGGAATTTTTAGAATGTTTGGAGATGAAAGAAGTAAATATGTGATAGAATGATGGCAGGAGCCTCAGTAGTGTAGGAATTTTGCACGGAAGCGAAGAAATGGGGAGCTAAGAAGACACATTTTCCACCTCATAGCTGTAGGGTAAGTGAGATATGAGAGAAAATTCAACCTGCACTAGAGATGGAAGGCAGGAGAGCAGTTCCTCATGGAGCTGTGCAGTTTCTTTTAAGGCCAGGATATAAAGAGAAATTTCTGAAACAAGGGTCAAATTATAGGAGACTTTGCTGATTACAGAAAGAGAAGAAGCCAAATACTACAAATGATTTAGCTAGCCATTGTTAATTATAAATATATCTAAGAAAAGAATAAAATTGAGAGATTTATTTTTTAAAATATAAGCACTTAGGAAATGTTGTGTTTATATTTAATGACTGAATTATCTAATCCTAAAAATGTTGCCTTCCCTTTTCATGCTTAGGAAAACTTCACTTTCATCTATATCATCTCTACATTTGAAAAACCTGAACAAATATTGAAAAATTGGGGAGTGGCATTTTTGAGAAATTGCTTGAAAATTAGATGTTAAAATCTCTTTCATTTATTGAAAAAATAAATTCAAAGATACATCAATAGTCTACTATATTGTAAGCACCTTTCTAGAAGATTGAAATACCTAAGTAAATGAAACAGAAAAATATCCCTATCTTCATGGCACTAACATTCTAATGAGAAACAGACGATAATACAATAATCATCAACCAATAAAAAATACAGTGCATGTTAAAAGGATTACATGCTTTGGAAAAACAAACAGGAAAGCAAAAAATGGGGATCCAGATTGCTGGGGTAAGGGACGCAAATTTAAGCTTTGTGTTTACAGTAGGCTTCCATGAAGAGGTGACATTTGAGCAAAGACCCGATGACAAAATGGCAAAACAAGAAAAGTAAGATTAAGGGAGAGAAGCAGTCCAGGCGGAAGAAGGAGGCAGGAGAGAGGGAGGGTGGCTGATGTGCGGGAGGGAAGTGACGGGCCAGAGTGGCCAGGCAGAAGGAGGAAAAGTTCAACAGAAGATGCAAAAAGAGTCAGCAAGAGCAGTACCAGGACTCACATCACCTTGGGACCTGTAGTCCTGCAGGAGGGTTTTAGTCTAAATAGAGTGGGAAGCTTTGAGGAACTGAGTGCAATGATGTGGCTGGTGTTACACTGGCATTAGACTATGGCGAGCGAAGGGTAGAAGAAGAGTCACCAAAGGTAATGGTGGTGATCCAACAAAAACATGATGGTGACAGGAGGATTGGATGGAGTAAGAAATGCTCAGATTCTGGATTTACTTGGAGGGTACCAGCAAGAGTTTTCCAATCGATTGAATGTGGGCGTAAGGAGGGGAAAAAAAGAGAGGGCAGGTAAAGAATGACTCCAAGTTTTTTACCTGAGCAATGAAAAGACTGGCGATGTGATCAAGTAGAGATAGAAAAGGTTTGGGAATGGAGAAGACTGGGTATTGGAATTACACATGTTGAGGCACACATGTTTATTATACATCCAAGTGTAGACAATTCATTTTTCTTTTTGTGTTTAACTGATTGAACTCCTCCTAGCGTTAAACACAGAAGATACGAACACCATGTCTTCTGAAGGTTGAAAAAAAAATCACACTCTTCTTTAACATGGAAGTCAGTATACTTCTGTAAAAGACCAGATAATAAATATTTTAACAGGCCTTACAGTTTCCTTCAGAACTCCTCTGCTAATATAGTGCAAAAACAACCACTGACAATACATAAGAGAATGAATGAGGCTCTATTCCAATAAATCTTTATTTACAAGAGCAGGGAGCTGCTGATATTTGGCCTAGAGTCTGTAGATTGCTGATCTCTGCTTTAATGAAAATTTAAGACAAAACATTTTGAACCCCTAGAGATTATATAATTTAGTTTTCCTAGATTATGAATGTATAATGCTTGTGGTACCCAGAAGTATCTTAAGTAGTACACAAACATTGCATTAAATAACTTTAAACAGCAAAGTGGTATATTTGTTTACCAATATTATGTATTTATAATTATCAACTCATTGATTATATCATTACAAAAAGGCTCAGTTTGGTGCAGGTATGACTTTATTAACAGCTGATACTTGATAATCTTTCTCGAACATAAAAAATATCTTTAGTTTCAAACATTTCTTAAAGCTAGAAATATAATATTACTGAGTTTTTATCTAAGCTTTTTGCCAGGTTTCTAGTACAGTTGACTACTGAGCAACATAGGGCTTAGGGATGCCGACTCCCATGCAGTGAAAATCCCCAATAACTTCTGACTGCTCAAAAACTTAACTACTAATAGCCTACTTTTGACCAGAAGCCTTACCAAAAACATAGTCAACACATATTTTGTATGTTATATGTATTACATACTATAACCTTGCAACAAAGTAAGCTAGAGAAAAGCAAAAGTTATTAAGAAAATCATAAGGAGGAGAAAATACATTTATAGTATTTATTGAAAACAATCTGCATATAAGTGGGCCTGCACAGTTCAAACTCACATGGTTGAAGGGTCTCACTGTATCAATAATTATTTCTAGTATTATAGTGACAAGATAAATTCACTCTCAATCAAATTAAATAAATATTGTGGATGACTATAAAATTACAGAGAAAAGCATAGTACAGGTGAGGCTCTCGTATAGTAAATACCTTAGAGTGGTTGGTGAAGCACTACTCTAACACAACCCCATCTATAAAAAGAGAGAAGTGTCAGGTTGGTTGGCTGGCTGATCCTTTGTTCCTACAGCTAGCAAATGACAGAACTAAAATTAGAGACCTTGAATCTCACCCAAGTGCTTTATCCACATCACCAAAATGGCCTGGTTTTCTGCTACTGGAAAGGAATTGTACAATTATTAATTAGGTGTTAGCCTAGAAAAAACACTATGTTAACCTCAAACTGCCATTTCCTCATTAGGACATAAACAGAAGAGACAATCAAAAGAGTAATGACTTCTTTCCCTCTTGGATGCATAGTGTGTTCAGAGGTGGATGAGCCGTGACGCTAATAAAGCTGGAGTTGTTAAATCTCTCATTTTCCAAGGGCCTGGCAATGTTTGCTTGGTCATCTGTTTTGTAAAATTTATAAAAATAGAACATTTGTGCATATTTCTCCTTATATAAGGCCTCCAAAACTGTACAAGCTTTGGGTTTCACGAAATACCCAGTGTATATAGTCTTATGACAATTCCATTCCAATGTCCAAGAAAACATGATCTTAGCCAAACAACAAAGTTACTCCTTCATCCTTCTGTATGGATTCTATTTTGGAATGTTTAAAAAGATTGTGATCCCTAATAAATATCATGATCTCCTTAGGAACAAAGAATTCCACTCAGTTCAATAGTTACTCCCTGTTGGTCTGGAATTCCTCCTCCTGGTAGCCTAGTATATACCCCTCTTGCCCCATCACTTCATGCTATTCTCTGCTCAAATATCATTTCATAGGGACTCCACCCTAAACACTGTATCTAAAATAGCACTCTCCAACCCAGTCCCTTTACCCTGTTCTAGTGGTTCTAATCGCATTTACGACCACTGACATGATTCATATTATTTTATTATGTGTGTATTGTGTGTGTTTCTCCCCACCCCCAACCCTACCATGGAAACTCCATGATAAGAGTCATCATTTGCTTTATTTTGTTGCTATCCCATCGATATCTAGAATAATGCCTTTTACACTGCACACAATTACAGAAAACTGTGGAGTGAATAAATATTTACAGAGCACCCACTCTGTGTTAAGACTGTGTTAAGCCCTGGGGATTCAGCAGTGAATGAAGCAGATAACTTATTATAAATGCTAATAAGTAATTGCCCATGCAGTGAACACTTCAAACGCCAGTTGCAGGTGCTAATGGAGTATCTAACGAGAGCACTGGCATAGCCTGTGGGAGTAAGAAAGGTCTCTCTGAGGCAGGGATGCTTATTCTATATGATTTCAGAGGCCTATGACCAATGGGTGGTCATTTTATGCAAGGGGAAGAAGATAATGGCGTTTAACTCCTCTTTCAACTCATTATGAACAGAAACCTTCCTCGTATTAAAAATGCCATCACACCAAATGAAATGTGCTGCTTCAGTATATGCTGATATTTTCATATGATAAGAAATAGTCCGACAAGCTGTCAGACCAGTTCATACAACAAATAAAGGGTTAGATTAGATGAACTTATCCACTCACTCAAGGAGCCTATAATTAATTACTTTATTCTTTCATTACATAAATATTTATTATGCGCCTTCATGTCAGGGACTTAAAAGCTGAAACTCAGTGTTATCTCTGAGAATAAAGAGTATCCTAATTGGCTCATCTCCTGCCCTCCTCTATATTTCAGCTCACAACTGCCGGCTACCTTCACACACATCAGTGCTCAAAATATGCAGTAGTTCCCCTGCCTATGAAGCATCCCAAACCCCTTACTTGCCATTAGAGACCCACTGTTCCTGGCCCTAAATTTATTCCCAGTACTAGTCAACTCTACCCCACACCGGAGTTCTATGTTTATTTCTCAGAGGCACACAGTCGGGACTATACCTCCACATTTGTGTTTCTGAACTCTCTTCAGCCTCTGCTTTTCCCCAGGCTTTTTTAGTTATACAGAAGAGTGCCTCAGCCTGGGGGTTCAGTCCTTCCTAATGCCCGGACAAAAATAAAAGGGACAATCACCTTATCGGATGTGGATATTGAAAGTGGGCTGGGAATAAAATTCCTCCCTGTAAAATGAGAGCCTATTGCAGCTCCCAATTCCTGGGCCCTTCGCAGTGAGGATCCAGTGGCAAAGCTGCCATCTCAATTGGCTGGGACCATGACACCCTGCCCGGCTCACCTTAGCTTCTATCCAAAACAAGTTGGGTTCCTGGGCCAGGTTTTCTTACCCCCAGTGGCTGGGTTTGGGCTCCTCTATCTAAAGGGGGATATAACCCTGTGTGGTGAGGACCTAAAGGCCAGGGCTCAATAGGAAGAGCTGGTACCCAGAATGAATAAATATGTCATGCCAAATAGACTGGCAAGGGTAAAGAGGGGAGCTGGGATGTGGATGATCAATGAGGTGCCAAATGGCAAACAAAATGGAGGTATCTGGGAGCTACTTAGATACCAGGAGATGAACTGAGCGGTAAAATTGTGAGGGCAAACAGACGAGAGGGAATGAGACCCTTGCCCTGGTGAGGGCTGGCATACCCAGTTTGTCTTTTGGTGGGTGCCAGCTTCATGGCTCATTGTAAATTCAGGAGAGAATGAGAGCTGAACAGCTGCCAGAGGTATTATTGCAAAATGAATTGATCATCTGGAAACAAAAAACTGACATCTGTAATCAGTAAACATCATGGCTGCCTGGAAAACCTAGTTACCTTTCCCTTTCGACATCACAACTCAATTCTCAATAGGTCCCTGTTCACTCTGCCACACCCTTGAGCCAGTTCCGTTTGATTGGTCGCTCAGATGTTGATCCTGTTGCTAGGTCAGTTTGTGCAGCTTTGACTTCAGTATCCTTCTCTTCCCTACACATTTGCTGCTGCAAAGCCGTTTGCCTTGGGACCATGCCTGTCCCCCGTAGGACAGCATATCCGCCCTATCCACCAGGAAAGGCCTCCTCAATCTTTTTGCTACTCTTCTGCCTTTGAGATCTAACTCCAGTTTTTTCTCCTTCATACAAGTACATCATGTCACTGAAACCGTCTCCAAGTGATCTCTCACATACTAAAACCTATAACCCTATTTTACAATATTTGTTGAGTATTTTAGTTTATTATTTATTTAACATTTATATAGCACTCAGTGCCAGGCACTGAGTCTTGCAAATATTAACTCATTTAATCTTTTTAACAGCCTGATGAAGCAAGCATTATTACAATCTCCATTTTGCAGACCAGGAAACTGACTCACAGAAAGCTTAAAGAAGTTGTCCAAAGACCCTGAGCTAGTAAGAGCCTGAGCTAAGATTTGAACTGATGCGGTCTAGCTTCAGCATCTATGCCTCGAACTACCTACCTACCATTCTAGGTATGCTTCTCAGATTATGCTGAACTGACTTTGTATGGTATACAACATGTAAACATACAAATTGCTAAACCCTAGATCATGGCTTCCTGAGGGTAGGGATTGTGTATGTAGTTTTTCAGAGTAAGGGCTTTATGTACACTATACATGTGTCTATCTCCACATGCATATGCCCCTTATACACACATATACATCAAGAAATGTTTATTGGCTATGGTGATATTGAAAATAATATCAATGAAATTAAGGATAGTTTAGAAATTACCAATGATTTGAATTACTCTTATCACTGCACACAATCAAAAGTAGGATGTAGCATGAATAACTCAGCTCAGCTAACCTATTTATTTTTTCCTGGAAACATCCAAATGTGTACACCAATCACCTATTTGTACAGCATCTTATAAATCAATTTACTAAGACTCTGGGATAAGTTATCCATGAAGAGTTATATAGAGAGTGTTATAGAGAATAAAATGCAGTAATTTTCCCACTTGACAGATAAACTTGTAAGTAAACCATAATTCCTTCTAAAGGATAAAAGGCATATCTTTGGTCACCTTATGACTATGGAATATGTATTTTACTTCCACTCTTGTGATTTCCAGAAGCTCTTCCATCCCTCTTGATAACACAGTGATTCTAAAGCAACTGGTGAAAAAGGCAAAAATGTATGATAACTTGACACTGAAGGGTAATATCTCACCTAGCAGAGTGACAAATAGATTAGCAACTTTTCTTGTTGAAAATGATAAAATAAAATTATAAGCAATAGCCAATTTTCAGGTTGTCAAATAGCCATAATCACCATGATTTCTGAATTTAAGACAATATAGCTGTGATTATTGTTGTTTGTCTGCCTGCAAACATTATACATTTTTGTTTTAATACATTTTGCATTAATGAAAACCCACCAAAATGATTCAATCAAATTTCAAAGTTAGGGTTTTTATTTTTTTAACTTTTAATACGTGGTTTCCATTCCATTCAATAAGGTTATTATAAGGCTATTATAAGGATTTTTTCCCCCTATTACCAATGCTGAAAAATTTAAACATCTGAAAGTAACATGCAAATGTTTCTGTGTAAAAAGAAATGGAGTTCTGTGGAAAACATGAATTATATAAACTATAATTAGAGTTTCAAATTGAAAGTGTTTAAACGAAGATTACAAATTGCTGTGTTAAAAAGATACTGAGACATTCAAGGGAAAGAAATTAAATGCCGACTAACTAAATTAATTCTCCCACATCCCAAGCTGTTCTATTTCCTTCATGCCTTTCCTTCTGCCATCACTGATGAAACCCAAACATTGACTCTACCACAATGAATTCAAGTGGGATTTGACTGCTTCTCTAACCACTAGGGTTGGCACTTTGTACTTGAAAGTGTAAATGTCTATTCATAATCTTCACACATGGCCAATTGAAGAAAGTAAACCGATATAGGTAAAAACACAAATTTTCAAACTAAATTAAATTCTACGTTTTCAAACTAAATTGGAAATAAGTTGTTGAATTTTTAATAAAATGAGTTTTTTACACTTTAAGAACACACAGTAGAGATCTAAAACTTAATTGAATAACATATCAAGGCACCATAAGACGAAAGTGGCAGAATTGGATGAGAATCAGTGAATGAATGAGAGTAAAGGAGCACTAGATTTTTTTTTAAAAAGTCATTCTTCTTTTAATAAGGTGCTTATGAAATTTAAAAGGATGACTTCGAGTTACACACACTAAATTTTAAAAAGTCATTATCCTTGTGATCTGGGGTGCTTCTTCATCCATTAGATTCTGAGTTCCTTTAGGAGAGGATTCCTGTCTTTCTTTACAGTCTCCTCAGTATCTCCTACAGGAGGTTCAGCTACAGCAGATAGCCAATTAGAAATGCTTAGCCCCTGACATCACTTGCCAAAAGGAAATTGTAGGGTTCTCACATTTCTCAATCACTTTGTCATGTTTCCCTTAACATAATACTGGGTTGTTGTTTTTTGGTTTGTTTCTTTGTTTTTAATAGCAGAAACAGGATAGTAGGAAGAGAATAGATTGATACTTATGTTAATGAAACTTGGATTCTACCTCAAAAAATAAAATAATAAAAACTCATTAAAACAAAAAGATCTCGTAAATATTAAAGTAAGACACACATACTCTAGTACCCATGATACCCTGATGATTTGTGATACTTTACTAATATGTGTTTAAATGCTACTCTTCCTACAGCATTGCAGTACAGATTTACAAGATTTTCCTGTTTATGTTTTACTACTAAAACCAATCAGACTTAAACAGCAGCAGTCAAGAGTCAATCTTCCAGGTTTAACAAATGTCTAAAATACTTACTGTTGCTCTAAACATATATTCACTATCCAGAAGTGTTAGCAATGGAATGTGGTACATTGGACACTGCACCGAAATATAACAGGGTGTAGAGTGACAATTTAAGGGGAATCCATTCATTACATCAGATTTATAAAAAGTGCACCTACAGAAAAAGATCTCAATGATTATAGAAAAATCTTAATCCTTTTGTGTTCATAATTAGTTTTAGGTAGCATTTCAGCAACCCGGTGAGGTGCAACATTTTAATAAAAAATTGTTTGAAGTCTACATTGAGAAATCCTAGAAGCTCACATATTGAAAATAATGGAGAATGTTTCTATATGGAACATAATTTATTTCAGGATAGAGAGGGGCAAGTGTATGGAGAGATGCTTCTTTCTTCATTTCATCAACAATTGATCTTTGACTTTCATTTTTTTTCACATAAATCTCTATGGGCTAAAAGACAATCTAAGCTACTTTCCACTTCCCTCCGAAGGTGTATAGAAACTCACAGCCTTGATAGTACCTCATTGAATTTGCTTCTTCCCTTCAGCTACATAGTTATTATGCCTGTATTTGTAAACATCCCCAGAATTGTCATAATCTGGTATGCATGATCTAGTTAGCTGACTCGCATAACTATCCTCTTAACCCACTGAACTAGCGTTCAGGATACCACCACTTTTTTCTTCTTTTTATCGTGTATGTTCTTGAGGCAATGACTTTTTAAATTTATTTTCTAAGCTTTCTCCCGAGTCTTAATCTTATCATAGCAAAAAAAAAGGGATGAGACTGTCTTTTTTCACTTCAGGCTTTTTCAATAGATACCTGGAAATTTATGATACTGTAATTGATCAATTGAGCTCAACTGCATAGTGCCAAAACCTAATAAAATGATGGTACCTAAATTTATATAGTGTTGAATAGTTCGAACAGCATCCTCACAAACTTTATTTTATTTGATCATCACAAAAACCTTTGAGGTGGGAAGGGCAGATAGAATCACTGTTTTATAAATGGGTTGAGTAAAACCACTCTGTTAGTGCAGTTAACGCAATGACACGCTTGGAACTAGGAGTTAGCTCTCAAATCCTGCTCTGCAGCCCTCTGAGCCCTAACACACATAGCTCCTATTACAGAGAATTCTGCAAATATTTCTCATGTCTCACTTTTATGTGTTTATACATTCTCGTACTGAGATAGAAGGATGCTTGGTGTTACTTAAATAAATTAGTAAATAAAGATTTTATGTCTTCTGAAGTTAATGATATATACGGGATTAAAAGTAATTCATCTTTCCCCAATATAATTAATGTTTCAAACAGCAAAACTAATGAGAATATTTATTTTCACACTATAAATATTTAGTATAACATCTCATTCTCTCAGTTCCAATTTTGCATTTATTCTCATATAATAAATCAATGTTATAAAAGGTTTGTATTACTGAGAAAATATATCCACTGAGTAATCTCAATGAAGGAAGAGTTCCACACAACTTTTTAGACTTTGATATTTTAAATATTTAAACATTATGTATAAATATATTACATATATTATTCATCCCTGATACCTTACCATGAAAGTTGGGTATTGACATTGTCATGAATAATACTTGAGTATTAATATTTTGGGAAAATTGCAGACTGAAACAAATGGGAAATGAGTAGTGGAGCATTACACAGCTTTCCCATACAGGATGGTCTGCATAATATAGTGGTACACCAGCTAATGACAGGCCGTGAAGATCATTTCAACCAGAGATAGACAAGACTCAGAAAAATCCACCCACTGAACAAAAACCAATAGTTTCCAGTCATTTGTAGGTCCAGACACGCATTGGTCAAAGCCAATTATTCATATTTAAAACTGAGACCAAGGAACAAACAGCCTCCAAAAAAAAAAAAAAGAAGAAGAAAGAAAAAGAAAAAAAAAGAAAGAAAGTTCAATTTGGCTCTCCCTCCCCTAACCCAATGGGAGTTCATCAGGCCAGTGGGATGGAGAAGTGCACAATTATCCTGTGAACTTGGTCTTCATCAAGAGGCAGTCTACATAATTGAGGCTTTGTGACCCACTTCCACTTCAATTGTCATGAGCACCCACTGCAATATGTAATTATGCAACTGGCTGCTTTATAACTCCTAGTCATGAATTCATTGCTAGATCTGCATTAGGGGTGTGGGCTTATATTATAAGATAATTATAGAGATCTTGAAATTTAACTTCTTTTGTGATTTATTTTTTCCTGAGCTTATCGTTTCACACTATATGTTTTGTCTTTGTCTATATTAAGGAAGACACTCAAATATTAATTAAGGACTTAAAATTGAATTAAACCAGTCTTTTCCCTATCAAATATATCCAGATTGATTTTGCATTGCTTTGATGTATCAAATTAGTCATATATCAAACATAGAAATGAAAAGATATTTAGCTCAATAGACGTTATAGACCCCTCAAAAATTCAGTGCAGAGATAATTTACTGACCTTGTGCATATATGGCCTTTATCACATTTACTTGGCAAGTTCTTAAAAATTCCCCCCAAAATAGCTTAGCATTTTTTCCTCACAAAAAAAAAAAAAGCAGAGCAAAGGAAGAATAAAAGTCTAGTCTATTCATTCTCGATGAATCAGAAGTCAACACTGCACAATAAAGACTACTTTATGCTACTTCTCACTGGAAAGAAAGAAGTGTTCAGAGGGGATCCCAATGAGAATCTGTCTGCAGTTTTCATGAGAATGCTGCAAATTTTATTATTTCTTCAGGGTTTCTTTTGTATGTGAGTATTAAATACCTCAAAATTTGGACTTTAACCATTTAATTATCAAGGTTAGAAAATGTTAGCTTTTATTATTACTGTTATTAGAATAGAGTCTTTGAGGCTGTGATAAAATTTTTTAGAATTTTAATTTAATTGAATCAATTATTTATTTATAACTCATTTTCTTGCTACAGTTAAACAAACACTGAGCACGTGACAAGTATTAGGCCCAGTAATAAGTGTTTTAAATGTAAAAATGAAGTCAGTTTTATCCCTCAGCCTCAAGGAACAAAAACAACAATAGCCATACACACACACACACACACACACACACACAACCAGTTTTTTCATTGCAGTTTTTTTTTTAATTTCTTCTTAAAGTATAGTTGACATACTATGTTACATTCTTATAGTTTTAGGTTTACAACATAGTGGTGCAACAGTTATCTTCCTTACAATATAATACAACAGTGCTCTGTTTGTATAAGATTAGAGGACACATGAAGGACAATAGCCCAGGTAGAGGTGGGGACAGGGAGACACCACAGAATTCAGAAAGCCTCCTTAGAACAGATGAAGCCTGGGACTTGTCTTGAAGCACAAGTCAATATTCTCCAACTAACCTAAATGCACAGCTGTCACCTCCATGAGCCTGAGAGGAAGTCCTTAACTTTTGTACCCTGGCCACCCCCTTTGCCTCACCCTACTTCAGAGGCTCAGAAAGAAGAAAAAAATATATCACCATCTTGGGTCCTCTGCTTACCATAGATTTCACAGGAATTATAGAATTTGCCAAATTCCTGAACATATATATTCCTGAAAAACTCGATTTTTTTAAATGTGGGAAATAGTAGTAAACCTCACTGGGAAACATGGGCACATAATGCTGGATTTCTTTTTGCTCCATTCATGGTCTTAAATAATAGACACGCCAGGGGTGCCCTTCCCAGTCAGGTATACGGAGACCCAGTCATTCGTCAGATTGTTAGAAAAAGGCACTTGAATGTATTGTTTGCTATTCTCACAAAGGGAATTTCTAAACTCTCAAAATTGGTGATTCCTACTGAGACCATTTACCATCCAAAACGCAACACTTTTGAGAATGAAAAAGAATACTATTTATAATTTTACTGCAACAACAGACATAACCCAAGGCCATCACAGGCAAGCCAGAGCACACAGTTACCTTAGCTATTCCCATAATGATCATACATTTGAGTATTATGAGAAACTCAGCAGCATCTTTACAAACAAAGGAAGCTTCGTCCTTAAAATCATCTCTCTAGGAAGCCTAGGACCACGCAGAGACCTCCTTTTGCCTCAGCCTGTAACAGCATGACTTCCCCGGAGTTTCTGTCTCTGTACTGTTTTTCCGAGATAAAAAAGTCATGACCACAAACTTGGATGTATTTTGATTGTCTCTCCTCAAGCACTCTTGCAAATCAACATGAGGTACTCTGGGGGAATTAACCTCATGCAAACAGACATATCTGAGTAGGTTACGTAAGACCTGCTATAAAGGACTGTGTTCAGTTAGCCTGTTGGAGAGTATTGACTCAGAGCTACTCACTTCCTTTACATTGTTTTGGTATTTTTTATTTGTCACTTTGACCACTCTCAGCTGGGTCATTCTTCAAAAGATGTTCAAGTTAAAAATAAAATCTTGTTGCATATATATATATATATATATATATATATATATATATATATATATATATATATATATATATAACTTTAAAAAAAGGTGGGGGTGAGAAACGAAAAACAAACCCACAACTAAAAATGGATTATTTGAAGTATCTTTTCCTTTCTTTCCTCCAGTATCTCAAGATATTTAAAGGGCACACTGGAGTCAAAGATGAGTAACCTAAAAAAAAAAAAGCAATTCAGATTGTACTTTTAGACGCTTCTTGCTACTTCTCTCTTTTTTATCCATTGACTGTCTCTTTGATATTTGTCTTCAACCTTCCATCACTCCCTCCTGATAACAAGGCAATTCCAGCTGATGCAGAGATCTCTAATATTGACTATGAGACATTTTCTCCCTTTATTTCCAGAGGAACACGGAAGTCACATACCCAAAAGTCCTCATAAGTCATTAAGATTTTTCTTCCATCTCCCAAAGGACCCACGTGGCTGGTTGTGCCCTGCAGTTAAATTAATGCCTACAGGATACCACATTTCATTATAGTTATTCAACATTAATTCAGAACCTCAGATTTTTCAAATTTAAGAAAAATAAGAATAAATTAGGCATACTTTAAGCCATCAAAGAAGTTTAATACAATCACTTCAGGGAATAAAATATCAAGATCAGGGGTTCCTATTTGCTGGACTTTCACTGTTACCAAGCAGTAAAGTTCCATCAGGCAACGGGTAGTTAGATATGAAAGCAGGAGTCTAATCTTTCTCAACATTGCCCTAGGGAGGCAATCCACCAAAGCCAGACAGGAAGCACAGTCACTATTTGCTAAGCCAAATATCATCAGCTACAATCATTGCACCCTGTGAAAATCATCTATGCTTACGCATTTTTATGCGGGTTGTCTAACAGCTACAATATCTATGCTTTGCATTATTAGCTGATTGTTTGGCAAGCTCCTAGTAAAAACTCTCTCTCTTCAAATTCTGTTATAGAAAGTAACTTTTACAAATTTCCAAATTCAATATTGCTTAACATTATTTTCTTTTAGCTTATATTAGTTTTACTTCTTAAAGAAGTGCAATGTTAAGATGATTCAGAAATCAAAAGAATATAAAAATATACATACACTAAGAGGGTCCCCTCCCACCTTGTCCTCTCACCCAATCTCTGACCCTTCAAACGCACACAGGAACCACTGTCATTAGTTTTGTATCTGTCTTTCAATGTTGTTTTATGCTTACACAAGTAATTCAAACATCTATATTCTTAATTATTCACTCTTTTTTAACTTAAAAGATCGCAGAGGATACAACTTTCCTTGCTTTGAGGGTTTATTAACTAGTTCTATATTTTGTTCTCTTTTCAAATTTACTAATCTCTGATTTTCATCTTTTTTTATTCTTTCTAATTTTCATCAGATCAGTTTGCTACCTCCTTTCAGACTTTTTGAAATGAGGTTGTTACAGAGACTATAAAATGTTCACCAAATTCTGCCTCCTCATCTTCCTGAGCATGTATTTCAACTCGACACTTCCCAGCCTCCTTTGCAGGTAGGCATGCGCAAACAACTGATTTCAAGCTAATTGAATATGATGCAAATAAATGTGATCTTTCTCTGGAGCAGGCTTTCAAAAAGAGTTTGTATCTCCTCTGCAGACCTTTCCTGTTTGCTGGTGGGTGATAGGCAATGATGAAGGCCTAAGGAGATGACAGAACCACAAGATCAAAGGAAACTGGGTGTCCAAATTTCTGCATTTAGAAGTGACCTTGATGACTAGTAATACGTGCTTTCGTCTACTACATGAAAAGAAAAAAATTTTTGTTATTTGATTCATTTTATATTTTGTATTACATGTTACAGTAGATAGTATGTTTAGCTTTTCTGACGTTTAGAAAGTTTATTATTTTGGGTGAATTGGTTGTCATTCTAATTAATTCATAATTTATGCATATCCATAATGCTCTATTTCTTTTGGTCACATCTATTTGCTCTCTATTATGAGCATTGATAAAATTAGCATTTTTCTTCTTCCTTTTCCTCTATCACATATTTTTCAATAGTATTATATATTTTTCTTTGGCTATTACATTTGCTTTATTCTTACCACATTTTATTGACTGGAAAAAGCCCATTTTTTCACATAGTATCTCTAAAACTGAAATGTGTTTTACAATCAAGGATAAGTTACAACTAAAATTGGAGGTGTGTTTTTCTTACTCAGTGGTAGATCTCAAAATAGAGCATTCTACAATTGAGAGTGACTTAGACATGATTTGAACTATATGAAATCTCTGATAGTCAACTGTTTAAGGGTTATAAAATAGCAATTCCAGGTAGTTAGACCTAATACATTTTTCCAACTTTAAATAAAAATTTGACTCTCAGTTATTACAAATGAAACTATTTTCAGACCCAGTTCTTCTCACCTTTCATCCTTCCTCTCTCAATACTTTCTCTATTTTATAACAAATGAGATGTATATTCTATGCCATCACTCTAATTCCCGCATTTATTTTCATCCTTGCTCTAGAGCTGGATATATTCGGTGCTCACATCCAGTGTTTTTGCTGCAGTTTCCCCGGATGGCTCCTGGTTGACCTACCAGACAGCTCCACAGCTGTACCTTCTATTGTCACAGACACACTCCTTCCTCCAAGCACTGCACCTTTCTGTCTAGACCCACCCCTTCTCCTCAGGGACAAACTGAGTCCAGGAAGGTTTCTGCCTCTAGGCCTGCTCACGCAGGTTTCAACAACATTATTAAAGCAAAGGATAAAGCTGTTGCCACCTAAGGAAGTAGGTATATGCTTCCATTTTCTGAAACCTACTTACCTTGGGTCCCTTGCCACTTTCTGTCCTTCTTCCCTTTAATTCCTCTTCTTTCCCTTTAATTCTTCCTTCAGGGTTTCCACCAGATCTCAGATGCTAGTGGTGACTCCTACATATATTTTAGAATGTGTGCATTTTTCCTGTCTCCTGGTTTAATTGAAAATGAAATTTGCAGGCTTTTGTTTCTTTGTTTTCATCTTTCTTATTGCTATTTTTATGATTTGCAGAAGAGTGGAAGTGCTGACTTCTACGTTGATGTTCACACTGGAAGTCAACTTTCTTTATTTCCAAGCAGTTCTCCATTTGTAGATGTGATGACCCAAATGTAAAAGAACTCTTTATTACCTGGAAGTAAACTGAATTCACTGGGCCATAATAAATGTAGTTTGGAACAGCAATTCACTTCTAATCAATCTTATATCTTTAACGTGTTAAAAGTCAATTCTACATCATATGGATATGTATAACTTGATGCAACATTTGGAAATTAAAATAGTTGCTTATTCTCCTTGGTATTATTTATTACTTAAGCAAGGAAATCCAAAGGGGGAAATTTAAGGGGGAAAAAGTAGTATTAGAAAAATGCACATGTATTTTCTCATATGTTCAGTAAATCTCCAAATGGAAATGCCATCTTAGCTCTTGAAAAAGGGGATGCATGCATGCCTATTTGTACTGATTTCTTTCTTTAATCCATCATTTTACACCTGAAACAATATACTTGCAGTTGATGTAAAGGATATTATCTGTACATTTGTTTTTTTAAATTGCTAATATTCAACTTGAGACATTCTGAGAATAATATACCCACTTCTCTATTAAATATGAATCAATATCATTCAAGGTTAAGAGCATATCAATCAATGCAGAAATAAAATCCTTAAAAACTCCCTACAGCATTAATCTTTCCATCATTTAATACATTCCTGGGAAATGATCCACAAGAAGTAAAATTAAAATGAAACACACAAATTTGAGAGAGCCTGATTTAAAAAAAAAAAAGTTTTCTACAATCCTATATTTGAAGAATTATTTTGCCTAGTAAAATGTAGAAATATTGGCTCATTCTTCAATTCCATGGTCTAAACTATTAAATATTCCTTGTTGTTATGTTTTCATAATTTATTGTCATTACTTAAATATGTGATATTTATATTTGTAATACACTGTAGATTCTAATTCCCAACACTCTGAAAAACAGATTAAAATAAATATACTAGTGTGTGGGTGTCTCTTCTCAGAAGCTAGCTTTGGTTGCTTTTGGCAGACTGATGGAGCTACTTGACCAAAGAATAGTCATCATTTCAAGACAGCATACATCTTCAGGAGGCATGCATAGATATTTGTGAGGAAAGGAGCCCACCTGAGCAGTGAGGAAGGCTTCTGCAATTAATTCATGGCGGACAGAAGTCACATTCAAACTGCACATGCTGTTACTTCTCTAGCCAAGGGGTGACAAAGAAGTACTTTGCATGATACCAATGTCCCTTTCCATGGCCCTGACACTCACTGCTGATTGAGGACAGCAGTCCTTCTGTGTTTGAACATGGTCTCATAACCGTTTTTTAACATGCCATTACAAGTAGCCATTTCTAAGCAATCAGACTTGAGCTCATTTGGGACCTATTCCCCAGTCCCATCTGGTGCAGAACCAACCACGTTTTTCTTAAAATCACACCCTGCTTCCTTTAGAAAGACAAACTTCAGAGCCTGGTTCAAGTTATTTAGGTCTAGGAACTTTAAAACAGGAATTTTTGAATACACTCGTCCTTGAGCTCTAAAGTCTGAGTTGACTTCAGTTCAACAAAACCACGGTCAGGTACAAGAGAGGCTGTTGAACACTGCAGCCTTAGAGTTGAGCCAAGAGTTTAGATGGGGTTTGGGACCACACAAGAGACTAGGTAGGAAAGGAAGCCCCTCCATTTGTGTCACATCTATCAAGTTCATCCCTGAGGTGTTTCTGGATTATTGTAGCCTGGTGCTATCCCTGCTAGAGTGGCTCTGTGACTAGAATAGCATTTCTGAAGAGGCTGGACATTCCAAGACCACAGGTGCATTGTGGAGCCAGGAAAACTGGAAAGTATGCATTGGTCATGAGGTGGGAAAAACTACTCAGCATATTTAGATTCAACTCCTTCTGCTACTCTGTGTGAATTTTAATAACTTTTCTCAGTTTGGGTCTTCTCATCTCTAAATGGGTGATAAAATCTTCCTCAGAGCCTTTATATCAGAATTATTTGAAATAATACATGTCAAAATCTCTGGTGAATCACAAACCCTCAACATGTCTTAGTTTTCTTTCATGTTTTCGTTTTGGTTGAAGAACAAGGAGAAACCACAGCTTCCTATTATGTTTTCCATCCAGGAATTTCCAATCCAGCCTTATTTAAAATGTCTGAATAAGTGACCAGATAACATAAAATAACAGTAAATGATAATAGTTAGCACCTACAGAGCATTTACTATGTACCAGGAAAATAACCCTAAAAATCAGGTGCAATTATTTTATTCATTTTACCGATGAGGGTAATAAAGAGCAATACACTTCCCATGATCTTAGGACTGGTAAGTGGCAAAGACATGATCTGAATCCAGAAAATCTGAATCCAGAAAATCTGTCTCTGCAAGTTTAATCGCTTTAATTCTTAATCACTACACATAGCTGGTTTCACTCCTTACTTCCCAAACTAAATATCTGTAATTTCATTGTTTCTATAAATGTCCTGACTTTCTTTTGAAGAACAATTAATGATGTGGAAATCTGTATTCTCTGCAAAGGAAAGGCATCCCGCCTATGATTCTGACTTTGACTGTAACTATGAATGTCACTATTGCTATTGTTATTGCTACTGCTGCTACTTACACTATTTCAATATAACCAAGGCCAGTAGAAAGATCTGGACCAAAATGTATCAACAGAGAACAGGTTTATTTCTGCCTTCAGAATCACAGCAGGTGTTATGGAGACCCAAAAGCTTGAGCTGAACCTCAGAATTATTTATTTCACTTTATCTTTAGTGTAGTGGATAATAATATTCATTTACAAATAGAAAAAGAGGGAAATATTTCATTATAAAAACCTTCTCTACTATGTTTCAATCAAATATTGATAAGCCTCATGCTTAAAAAAAAAAAAGGAACTCTGTCATAATTTAGTAGCTTATAGGTTACCTGTTTCTGCTTTCTCTCCAAACATAGCAAGTGAAAGTCAAAGACAAATATTCCTTGCCTAAGAGTCATTGAAAATAAAACATCACAATAACACACATCTTTTTTCTATCCTTGTTTCTGTACAGTATTAACAAGAGTATGGTCCCCATCATGCTCAAAGGGTTGGATTCTCTCTGTGTTTTATTCTCAGTAAAAATAAAAACAAAAATTATAACTTCTATGAATATTTTAAGAGTTCCTCTGTAAATCTGGAAACAGATTTTTATGGACTTATACCCATGCTTTTCTACTCTCAATAGTTCAAATTATGTTGCGAATCTTTCGCAATCCTATTTTTCCATTTCCTGAAATAAAGGGCTTGAACTTCCTTTGCTTATAGATTTTGCTTTAAAGCTAAAGTTACAGTTTTTGTATTAAAGCTAGAGTTACAGCACTGGGGGAAAAAATACAGAGAAATATTTCTCTGTATAATACAAATAATATGGCCAAGCTGAGTTCACCGGAACAGGTTCTGCATTTAATATTCTTCGTGTGAATATGAGTCTTACAATAGCTATGTATTGTCCTTCCCATTCCAAGAAGCACTTTATTTGTACCCTGCTCAGCCTCTCTGGCATGAAAGTCTCATGACCTCCTGTACATGAACCTATTGTACATTTGTTTTAGTTTGTCTTAAAAGGCAAAAATTGTTGAACATTACAGTACATTTAGATGTTGAGACACCTGTTATATACTCCGATGTTTTGAGGTGAACAATCTGTGTAGCTATTTCTTGTTTTCATTGAACAGGAAATAAATCAACCTTGCCAGGAAATTATTGTTCTAATTGTTCTAACTCCACTCTAGTAGGCATACACTTACTTTAGAGAGGAGTTGATTCCTCTTAACAATTCTACTCAGGCTTCCACTGCTGCTTTTGATATTGCTTCTGCTATGGCTCCAGCACTGCCAGCATCATCAACAGCTGAATGAAACTACAATTAAATCATTGAATGGATTTCTGGTTGAGTTCATTTAGGTCACTAGGTTTCCACTCCTGCTGGCAGTCGGCATAATTTTACATCCCTCTATTGTCATAACAATACATGTTTCCACCTCGCTGCTATCCTATGGTTTGTCAGACCAGGAGCCAGTTTAGCTGTGCTTTCTAGAACGATGCAAAGAAGCTTAATACTAGCTATGGTCAAAGACACCTGCAGAAACACTGAGGAAGAACCTATTGTTTTCTTCCTCCAGACAGAGCTATTCTAAGAAATCACTATTAATCCACGGACATACGCGTACTTGTGTACAATGTCCCCTCCATTGTAAGCCGTACATTAAGAATGTATATATAAGGCAGAGGCACTGTGAAGACCTGCGCATCAACTGAGTACTGTCTAAGCCTTAATGGTGTACAGCAGATGTCTCCTGACATATTGGGTATGCAGTACTGGCCAGAATAGAAATGCGTCACATAATATTCCTAGTCATACCATAAGCAAATTCAAACTGAAGCTTCATCATTATTTCTTATGTGGTCATTAAATTTTATATGTTCAAAGGAAACTTCATGTCCATTCCTTATTAAATTCCTTATTTTTCAGACTCTTCTTGGAAATAATTTGACCTAAAGGGAAAGGAATCAATTAAATGGTAACTTTTAACCTCAAGAGCCGAACTCTGACCTATCTGCGAAGATACCTCACAAGGGTTCCACTGTCATCTTGTGAAAACCTTCTTTCATAAAGTCTAGAAGACATAAAATAGGCCTGTGTGTGCCCCGGATGAACCCTGACGAGCAGAGCCCACAGCCTCCAACCCTGTCTCACTGCCCCTCACTAAATGTGCCCATCAGCACCTGACTCGACCTGCGACCTCTGCCACTGCCGCAGGGTGACCAAGAGGCTCTCCCTCTCAGACTGTGCAGAGAGTAAGACCATTTCACACTCCCAGATATAGGTAGGAAGGAAAAGGACTAAGAATAGCCAGAAGCTGTCAGCTCATTCAAAAAATTGGTGGTTCTCAACGAAGGGCATTTTGCCTCCTCCCAGCCACCCACCACCACAAGAAAGGGGTCATTTAATGATAATCAGAGACATTTTTGGTTATCATAACCAGGGTGGTGCCACTGGCATGTAGCAATGCTGCTGAACATCCTACAGTGCACAGGACAACACATAACAAAGAATTATCCAGCCACACATCACAGTGCCGCGGTTGAGATGCCTAGCCATATTGCTTATCCAACGCATAAACTATTAAACTATTATGCTTACCCAACACACATTATGCTGAATGTCTTCTTCCACAATAACCCAAAGAATGGCACATTTTATCCTATGGCCCATTTTCTCAGAACTTATTTTCTTAGTTCTGGAGATAGAGAGTCTAATCTTGTAAATATTTCTGTATCATTGCATTATACAATATTTATAAAATTGTGAGAATTTGATGGAGAAAGGTTAAAGAAACAGACACTAACAGATGTACACTCAGATGTTTAATATTCATTTTAATTTTCACACACACCGTTCTATGAAAATAATCCACAGTTAACATAATCTCTTGAGGGTATAAAATTCTGGGTGTAGGAGAAGAAGACATTTTTTCTCTCTGCTAATGGCTTGGATACAATGTATTCCCAAAGTTGCTATTGCTTAATTCTTCATGAAAACTCCAAGAACTCTGCTTAGGCCTCTTAGCCTCCTAAACAATCTTGAAAAATTGTCAATGACCAAGAGGGCTGCTATATATTTGCTCTCAAGTAAAAGTACATTTAATTAGTTGATTTCAAACAGAGCCAGTTTGTACAAGGAAAAATAAAGATCATTCTCTTAGCACATAACCTGCAGGGTCTCCCGTGCCAATCTTAGACTCAAATGCATCTAAATTCCACTAGCTTCCAAACATACATCTTCTGGCCAGGCCATTTCCCTGGTCTCCAGAACAATCTCCATATGGTCAACTCAACCCCACAACTTGGATGGCTTTAAATCAGTTCAAACTCAACAAATCTAAAACAAAATAAATGATCTCTGCACTCTAATCCTGGCCACTCAAAAGGAGATACACTCTTGTCTGTTTGTCATGTCTTATAGTTTATCCTACCTCAGGGAATTTTATCCATTCATTTATTTGTGTAAACCAACAATCTAGATATAGTTCTTGGGACTTGCCTTCCCCTCGCCCCATTGATCAAATCTTTATCAGTAACTCCCATGAATTCTCCTTTTGTCAATATCCTCCAGACCCTCACACACACCCACCCCCACACCCACCCCCACACACACACACTTCTCATCGCCGTACCTAGCACTGTGCAAAGCCAGGTACCACCATTTCTTGACTGTGCGGATCTCCCCAGGTCACTGAAGCCCCCAGTACTTAGAGAGAGGCTACGTCCCATCTCCATCTCTAGCGTGGCCAGCTGTTGCACCTCTCTTGCTTTTTATGGCCAACAGCTCAGCCTGGTTTTCCTCTTTTCAAACTGACCAAGCTTTTGCCAACCATATGGACATTGTACTTCATGCTGCCTCTTGACTTGTTCTCTACTCATCCTTTAACAAGTAGTTCATACTCATGAGTCAGATTTCAACCAAAGTGTCCTTTTCTAATGCAAGACTTCGCTGACTCTTGATCCCCATCCACTAATATCTTCAATCAGCTTACATTACTCACAACTTCTCTTAGAACGTTTGCTTTTATCATATTATTTAATTGCAAAGGATAAATTACTGTTTGATTAAAGTTTCTCACACTAGATAATAGCAAACAGCATTCTCTTCTTTGTTCCAGTTGTACAGAAAATAAGAAATATCCACTTGTTGGGTAAAAAAAAAAAAATGAATGTATGTGATTTAGGTATAACATACTTATACCACAGATTTAAATATTTTGTGAAAAAAATACAAAGGCAAGCTCAAAAAGTTATCCATTGCCTCCATTCATTCTTTTCTCTCTGAAGATTCCATGTTAATTGTCATGCTATATAGTCAAATGGCATCATTTATTCATGGGATATAATAACTCAGGGGTTCATAACTCAGAATGCATACATGTATACACATTGTGGTAATTTCTATACTGGACAAAAATGAAGAAATGAAACGTAGAAAATTACAAGGAGGGTTAATTTCAGATGAGGTGTTCAAAGACTTCTTTGAGGCAGATGATGTTTAAAGGTGAGAGCTAAAGGATAAGAAGCAGGTAGAAGTAAGTAGTCGCAATACTACAGTAATTGATATTAATGGCTAGCTCTCTTTGAACACTTAGGAAGGGCACTCTTCTGAACATTTTACATTTAGTCCTCAGAGCAACTCTGTGATATTTCAAAACTGTTATTTGCCTCATTTTTCATTAAGATCAGAGAATGAATTTAGGCACAGATTGCTTAAGTGATTTGCCCAAAACCACCCAGCTGACAAGTGGAATGGTCAGAATGCAAAGCCCAGCTACCGAGTGCAGGCATGTACATAGCATACTATTCTCCCTTTATTGCAAGGAGATCATGACATAGGAGAGAAGTTGGTGTGTTTTAAGAAATTTGAATAATCTTTATAGAAGGAACAGAGTCAAACCCTGAAATTAGAGAAATAAATTGAGACCATATTTTGCATGGTTTTATAGACTGTGCAACAAGTTTGGACTTTTACTAAGTGCATTGGAAAATCACTGAGGGATTTTAAATGATACAATATAGCTTTATAATTTATGCTTTAAATCTCATTCTTCATGCTTCTGTGTGGAGAACAGAATTAAAGGAAAAGAGAAGGAACAGTGGCCAACGGGGGACAATTTCTGTAATCCCGGAAATGGATGAGGGTGGCCCCAACAAGGTGGAAACAAATGAAAAGTGGAAAGAAGCAGATGATTTCAAGGCATATTTTGAGAGTAAAACTGACAGGATTTGCTGACAAATTGAAAGAATGGGATGAAGTAAGTAGAGTCCACAATGACTTGTGAAATTCTAGTTTGAATAAGAGAGTAAATAAAGTTTCCATTTAGTGGTATAGACTGGTAAAGAAACTTCAGCTGATAAAAATCAAAACTTCTCTTTTGCAATCCATGTTTAGTTTGCGATATCTGTGAGACATCTAAAAAGAGGTGTCAAGTAGGCATTGCTTATGCAATTCCAGAGCTAGATCTGCAAAGTGAGAATAGAGGAGAGAAAACAGAAAAGGCCCAGGTGGTCATGGGAAGATTTTGATGTGAATTGAAAGGAAGGGACCAAAAAAAAGAAAAGACGACTTAGAAAATATACTACATGTAGGAGGAAAACAGGGAGGGTGTCAGGAAAGGAGCATGTTTAAGGAAGTAGGAAGTGACCTATTGTGTCAATATTATACCAGTTTACAATGAAGAGAGATAGTGTCTATTGGACTTGGAAATATTTAGTGGAATGTTGTACTCAAAAGCAGATTAGCGGGTCAGAGATTAAGTGCGAACCAAGAAGTATACACAACCCTTTCAACGAGACAATTGTCAGAGCCCCTGGTGTAGATTTTTCCACAGCCTCCAGGCTCTAAAAACCATTTTTCCTAAAAACAAATGCAGAAAGTGTTTTCATACTAAGAAAATGGAGAGCATTAGCCAACTAGCCAACACCAATCTGGTTTCTCCGTAGTAAGGATTGAATAAGAAAATTTATGCAAAATAAATTACCCGAAATCAAGAAAAGCGTGGTGTCCCTTTGATCATTTTTACTGGTCCAGTATATAATACAGTACAAAATAGGGCATATAGCAATCAAATCAATCATCTCACCAATGTTGATTTCCTACTTTGGTCCAGGTATTACAGTGAACATTAGGATTAAAGACACAGAGGTGAACAAAATACAAGCCCTGTTTCACAAAGAACAAACAGATTGGGGTGCAGGGAAGGATACAAAAATCATTCATTATGGGAAATTTAATTTCATATCAGAATCACAACATAAAATCGGATGCAGCAAAATGACAAGCTAAAAAGTGCGTTATGCTACGCCTTTAATTTGATATTTGGGCCCATCCTTTGAGACTTTCCAAGATGTCAGTCATCTGAAATAGGATCATTTCTAAGGCTATTTTGAACAATGAGGTAAATTATGCTAGCAGTATGCCCACTATATTTTAAATAATTACAGTCTTTTGGACAGAGGTATTGCTCTATACACAATTATGGCATTTTAGAACATGCATTTTTGTGATAGCTAAAAATATATGCACACAAATTTGTATCTTTGCATACCCAGATTTACTTAAGCTTCTAGAACAAAAAATGATTAAAGTATTTCAATAAACAAAATAATTTTAATTCTGTTAAGTAGAAAAGAGGCATTTTGTTGAATAGAATGAGTATTATTACGTATTATCCAAATACCTATCATTGTACAAACTACATCTTATACATTATCTTTACAATTTTTCAAATACGCATGTGTTTATGTTCTACATTAAGAATCTTAATGAATTATGTTTCTTTTTAGAAAACTGCAACTGTTCTAAGGCATGAGTAGCCATAGCTAAATTCTTCATCAATTAAAAACATATTTTTCTATCACTCATTTAAAATTATCCACCCTCTTAAAAACAATGAAGAAACAGCTTTAGCTGTCATGGTGGAGAACAGTGTAAATAGGTTGTGCATTGCTGAGCAGTGAAATGTAATAGCAATTTCTGAAAGTGTAAGATAACTAGAAACAACCCAAATGTCTATCAACAGAAAAATAGAATAATAAATAATGTTATATTGACACGATGGAATAATAATCAGCAATTAAAAGAAGCAAACTATTGATACAGGCCATATTTCTCCTGCTGCATGGATGCATCTCAAGAACACTGAGTAAGTACATACTGCAAGATTCCATTTGCATAAAGTTTCAGGTCAGCTAAAACTAATCTATGGTGACAGAAATAAATGGTTGCACCTAGTGGTAGTGAGATGGTTGATAGAAAGGTCCTGAGTAAACTTCCTGGGATGGCAAAACATTATATTTTATAGAAATAAATGTGATTATCAAACTTATCAAATTGGAATTCTTCAGATCTATACATTTTATTCTATATAAATTATTCATCAAATTTTTAACGTATTAAAAAATCACTTTTGGGTCATCCAAGTGGCGCGGTGGTTAAGAGCTGGCTTGGGACGCCAGCGGCCTGGGTTGAAATCCCACATATGAGGGCCAGTGACACTGCCCTCCACAACTAAGATGATGAACAACAGCTCCACCTGGAGCTGGGCTGCTGTGAGTCTCTGGGGATGGCATAGCTGCAGCCCCTGCTGCAGTGGGCTGCCATAGGCTACAGTAAGTGGCCGGCAGCCAGCGGGAGTGGCTGGCAGCCGGTGTGAGCTGCCAAGAGCCACTGTGAGTAGCCATCCAGAGGCCGGCGACTGATCTGTCTCACCAGAGAAGAGCTCAATGATGATACCAATATGGGCCAGTGAAGCAATGTCCTCCACAACTAGACTGAAGAACAAAAGGACAGCAACTTGTCTGTTTCCCTTCCCCAGTTTTCCAACGCTATTCCCCTCCCCCAATCCCCCAATAAAATCTTTAAAAAAAAAAGTTACTTTTTCAATAATCTAAAAAAGAATGTTTGGGATAGATTGATAAAAGGCAAAGTGGTCCATACTTAACAAAAATTCCTCTTTAGAATTTGTCAATAATTATATATTCTGAAATTCTTTCATTGAATTTATTATTATCTTTGTATAATTAAGAAAAGCAAGAATTACTGAGGATTCAGTAAATATCACATCAAGTTGTAGCCCTTCTATTGATGGAGGTGTTTAATATTCTTTTTCGAGGCAAGCAACTGATACTTTGATATTTCTTTGAGGGATGCAAAATTCCCTCACTTGAAAAAAATCCTGCATCAACAATTTTGGAAAAAATGAAGGACCCTGTTTCTCATTTTGACTTTTTCAGTTCTTTTCATGGAACACTTAACTCAATTAAAATTGTTGACATGCCACAGTCCAATTTTTAATGTCATGATGCAACAATTGACCTCTTTTACTCTATGGTGTGCTTTTATTAATCATGTTTACATGGTGCATGTTGGCTCAAGACACCAAATGTCAGGGCCTTCGTGATTGACTGTTAATTAACTGATTTCACTGGAAATATCCTCTCTGTATAGCACACATGGAACATTGAAACAAACACTAGAATTCAATGTTTTAAAATTCAGATGTTCTGTGCTCATTAAAAATTCAATAATAGTGGGCAGCACTTATTCAATTATCACCCATTGGATATGGGATTAATAAATGAAAGAGATGAAGGGAGCTGGACCCCTCTATGAGATAGTCAGAGGACTGTCTGAATGGAGGGTCCCAGGAAAACATTCTTTCCCACAAAAGTACCTCCCAAATTGGAGGCACAAGGCAAACAGTAAGTAGTACTATGATAAAATTGCCAGTTCAGTTTCATTTAAAATATCTTCAAAGAATTTTCATGTGTTTTATTTAAAAAGATGTGCATATAGTGTGGTATATGCAGGAGGGTTATTATAATTTTTTCATCTACAAAGACATTAACACACCATGAATGCAGATTGACCTTTTGCCCCATACCAATTTGCTCATCTACTCACCAGGACAGCAAGTCAATTGTGCAAGTCCCCTGATGGGAAGAGCAGACTTTAGAGGGCCTGATATATGCTGTTTAAGTTATATGTTGCAGAGCTCTGAGAAAAAGCTGGAAAATGGAGTTTGAGCTATATAAGAGATAAAAATAAGGATCACTATAATAGTCCAGTTGACTTTGTAAATAATGCTGAACTTACTGGGTGGGTTTATTGTTACCACTGAATTTACATTTTTAAAGTATCTAGAATTTGCTTCCTTGTGATGCTTTTAACCTTAAACATAAGTCCTACCCAATTATAACATGTAAAAAGTAGCTGTTAGCTAAACAGTAGATCTCATTACACAGAATATGGTACTTTATCTCTGCATTGTTATTATTGTTTACCTCAGCTTAGTCTGATTTAAAAATTACTTTACTTTTTTTTTTTCATGTAAAGCCCTAGCCTCCATGATATAGGCACTCATTATTTCTACATAATAATACCAATGTGTATGAAAATAATAGAAATCCATGGTAGGCAAACAAAGGTAACTAAATCTGTAAATTGACATACTTTTTTCCAAATAGTATGTTTCTATCACCTTACTTAACTGGATTAAAAAAAAAACAACTCAACCTATTCTTTATCTCAGGTTTAGTTTATTACACTGTTGTCATATCAATACAATGTTTCATGTTAGATATTATTGTTTGTGCATGGAATAGCAGTCTCATTAGTTATAGAGCAAAACCTAATTTTTATGGGCTGAGACAAGATCAATATCATGATGTAGAAGAAATAGTTTTTCTGCGTATTTGAAGGGTCTCCAAAAATACTACAAGAATACTACTAGAAAAGAAACTGAAGAATACATCAATTGGGGTGGCCGGTTAGCTCAATTGGTTAGAGCACAGTGCTCATCACACCAAGGTTGTCAGTTCGATCTCCGCATGGGCCACTGAGATGCGCCCTCCAACAACTAGATTGAAACAACTTCTTGACTTGGAGCTGATGGATCCTGGAAAAACACACCGCTGCCCAATTTAAAAAAAAATACATCAATTATCTTCCAGAAATTAATTTAAATATGAGAAGAAAACAAATTTATTTCATAAAAGAAAATGAAAATATTAGTGATGCCACTAAGGGATATAATTTATTTTGTTCCAAGGACCATGTATGAAAACATACATAGAGAGATGTACATATATACAACATACATAAAACCTCTCTAGGTTTTAGTTTTTACCTTCGAGAAACAGTGAAGATAGTTGAAAACATAAAATATGCAGCTTCAAACTTAGATAAATTTGGGGGCGATATTTAGAGTGGGAAAAACAATATGATATAAAGCATAATTATGTGGCTGTATTAGAAATATATACTGCTGGCTTTTCTTGTAGTAAATATCACAGAAGTGATAATCATAATTTGAACTTTCAAGAAATTCAAATTTCAATTAGGATTAAAAAAGGCAAAATAGACAGAAAGAAGAGCAAAAATTACTAGAAGAGGAAATGAGCATGTACTGTGAAAGTCCTTTGTAAATGCTAAAAGCTTACATAAAGTTGAAAGTTTACTACTGTTGAACTATGAGTGATGATATAGCAAAGAGAACAGTGTGAGTTGAAGAGATCTGAGTTGAGGAGAAGCAATTGACATATTTAAATACGTAAGGTGGGTTCAGTCACACAAGGAAAACAGATAAATTTGATCAAAAAACCTTCATAAAGCATTAGGAAGCTTTTGTAGCTTCTAAGTAGGAAGAAAAATCATAAAAGGGGTGCTTTATTTATATCTACCCATCAACTGTGTACAAGGTGGATTGTAGTGAGAATTCCTTGGAGGCATGCGCATGATGCCTCCAAGTTATGAATTACAAAGCTAGTGCAGCATTTGTTTGAGATCCTAAGAAACTGGCATAATCTGGCTCAGTTCAACTTTTGTTAGGCACCGAGTGTGGTCTAGGCACTGCAATGACTCTGGGAGTGGAAGATGGCAGCAATGCTGCCATTGAGGACCTTAGAGAATGAAGAATATAATCCTCCTGCAACTTCACAAGTGCAGTGAGAAGTTGTGAATATGTTGCTATGGAGATTCAAAAAAAAAAAAGAAGAGGCACTTACACCAGCCTAAATGAGAAAAAGGAAGGTCTCTTGTATAGGTTATGCTTGAACTTAGTCTTGAAAGTTGAGTGAGAGTTACTAATGGCTGGAGGAAGGGGTCAGTTTGGAGGAGGAAGACTGCGATATGATACAGAGAACAAAAACAGTGTTTCAGATCATACTATGGGTCTTGGTATAAATTTTATAGATGAAAGAATCCCATTCTAATTGTAAGACTGTTATGGTCAGGTTTGTGTTTTAGAACTGTCCATCTAAGGCATACATTGAGTCAAGGTGAGATTAGAAAAAAGGAACCTACCTAGTTGGGATATTTTTATAATAATCATGATTCGAAAGTGATGTTAACCGTGCAGCAATAGCAGTCATGAAAAAATAAAAACTCTACAAATATTTAAGAGATCAAATGGAAAGGATGGTGGAGTTGACTGGATAAGAAAAATGAAGCTGGAACTATCTAGGATGATTGCTGATGCTCTGCCATTGTTAGCTAGCTCAGGGGGTGGTGCGCCAGTAACTGTCATTCAGCTTTCAAGAGGATGATTCTAGGGGAAGAAGGACAATGGATTCTGTTTTGAATATGGTTCACCTGAGGTGTCAGTGAAACTGGAATGGATACATAGAGCAGGCTGTATAAATCTGAACATCGGCAGAGTAGGCAAGACAAGGTACTTAAGTTTGGGAATTATTAGCATTTAAACAATTATAATATGACGAGTTAGGATGGGATTTCTAAGGAAAAGAAGGTTTCTTGAGAGCAATGCGAGGAAGGCAACATTCTGGGAACAACAGCAGTTAAGGGATATGAGGGAGCAGGGGAAATGAGGAAGGAGACAGAGAAGAAACTGGCAAAATTGTGTGAAGAAAACTGGTAGGAAGTGATAAGACAGAAGGCAAAAATGTAGAACCTATAGACTAGCAGAGAAGCCTTGTAGCACGTGGTTAAGATAAAATGGTGTCTGATGTGATTTAGAATTGATATTAAAATATTGAGTTGTAATTTCTCACAAGTACTTCAGTCCAAAGAGCTGGTACAAATATGCTACCATTCGTAAAGAAAGCGTTTGAGGTAGATGAGCCTAAGAGACATTTTACGGGTATGAGTTTTTTACCAGTCCTCGTTTGCTATCCTGCCAATCGATGTGAGTCTACAAAATACTATATAGTTTGCAACTCAATTGCATTAAAACTCAACTCCATCCCCATGTTCAAGGACTGTTAGGCTCAATCAAGGAACTCTTAACAGTTGGTAGACTTCACAAATCAGAAGGAACAAGACAATTTCCATGAAGGACTGTGATTCTTACAGTTGTTTCCTTTCCTTACTTATAATGGTACCATTAGTTAGACTTCCAGGCACTACATAAAGTGAAACCATTCACTCAGGTTGACATTTATACAGGCTAATCAAATGGCAGTGAGATATAGCAAATAACTAACTGTAGTACAGGGAACAGGTTGAAAAAAAATATACATTCACAGGGTATCCTAAAAAGCCAACAAGGAAGGTGTTTTGTTTCTGGGTTTATTTTTTCTCAGCAATAAGACAAATTTGGAGAAAGGTAATTACACAGGCAATTCAATGCCTACTGAGGTATGTGCTGTAAAGCCTCCTCTCTCACTACCATACTTAAAATATTCTAAAGCAAACGCCAGCTTATCAGGGACAGTTTCAACACATGTTCCCCCTCCAATCGCACCACTATGCGAAAACCACTCAGGCAAACTTTCCTACATTTTGCAAAATTGAGAAGATGAGGATGACTTTGAAACAGCTATATTGAAGAGAACATGAAAGGCAGGAGAAAACAGTACCACCAAAGATGGTGCCCTCAGCATCACCTTTCTCTTCAGTGTTCTTCAATGTAAGGGAAAGACAGGCCACGTGTGCATGACTGATATGAAAACCACCTGGTGGCTTTACATGGTTCATAAGTTATTCTAAGGATATCCCTAGGCTATTGACCTTTTTTTTTTTTCCCCCAAAACCAGCTAGTTCTGGAGATTCCTAAAATTAAAAGATTCATAGAAAGTAAAGAAAGAGCAAACAATACAAAAAGGAATACTCTCACATTTGGTGTGAAATTGGCTTTGTGGCATGATGTTCTTAAAACAAGAGAACAAAACAACCTTCTTTGGATCCTCTCTATTTCTTCCATGTCTAGCAATCAATAAAACCAAACACTAGGAAGGTTAAGAAAACTACACAACCTACTTTATTCTGTACAGCTCATGGGTGTGAGATGTTCAGTCACTTGAAAATAATATTTTGCAGCTCAATAGCATCTTTAGGTTGAGGGTGTTGGAGTATTTACAAACATGAATTACCCCTCCCAAGCTCTGTGATTGGGCCCACATTGTGGACTGGCGATCTTCTGGGAGGTACAGCAGTGGCTGGCCCCACTGCCTCGCATGTCACTTGGGAGGCAGAAATCAATGCCAAGATTCCACTGCCTGGGCTCAACTCAAGACACAATTTGACTTTTCTGCCCTCATTTTGAATCACTGGTTCTTCAAATATTAGACATGACCTCAAAGGTAGAAAATTGTGAAAGTAAAATGTTGCAGCCAAAACCAAAAAAACGAAACTACTGCAACTATTTCAGGATGCTCAAAGTCTTTGCATTCAAAAATATTTCTTCAAGGTTAATTTTTCTCAAATCCACAGTGTGAGCACTTTTTTCCTTATTGATTCAGGAAACCCATTTTTTAAATTTCTCTCTGTCTCTCTCTTACATTTCAAGTTTAAATAAAAAAAGAAAAGAAAATGAAGTTAATGATACCCTTGGAATTATTTTCCTCAGAAACACACAAAAGAAACTTCCAGAAAATAAAATTGCACCTGCATGCCAAAACAAATGTCAAAAAGTCCATGTACCAAATCCCGTGCACTCCCTTCTCTCAAAGGGTTATTTAGACCCTCACAACTAACAGCTTATGTAATTTTAATACTAAAAAGACTGGCTACGAATGTCTTGTTTTATAGTAGATTGGAAGCAACAAATTAGAAGGAAAAGAGGTAGGTGACTAGTGGCAGGCAAGCATACATTATAAACAAAACTCTCTTTTGTAACATATAAGAAAATACACGCAAAAAAATCAAGCCCAGTCTGTTAAATTGAGGAATTCAGTTCCCCACTGGTCGTTGGACTGAGGCTGTCCTCATTTCCTTGCCATGTGGGCTTTTCTGCATTGGTCAGGGTTATTCAGAGAAACAGAACCAATAGGAATATATATGTGTATATAATTTTTTTTTTTAAAGAGCTATTTTAAGGAATCGGCAGGGCAAGCCGACAGGATGGAGACCCAGGGAAGAGTTGGTGTTGCAACTCCTGCCTGAAGGCTGTCTGCTAGTAGAATTCCTCTTCCTCAGCAGGGGACCTCAGTCTTTTCTCTTAAGAACTCAAATGATTGGATGGGGCCTACTCACATTATGAAGAGTTATGTGCTTTATGCAAAGTCTGCTGATTCAAATTTTAATCACATCTGAAAAACACCTTCACAACAACATCTAGACTGGATGGCGGTTGACCAAATAACTGAACACCATGGCCTAGCCAAGTGGGCACATAAAATTAACCATCACAATTCCCAAGAGGACAGCATGCTCCATCAAAGCCTAGAAGTCAAGAAGAAGTCAGTACAGAATCTGATGGCAAATTGGAAGTCAATCTTTATACACTAGTCACACAAAAAATTTCCCATATTCTATTGGTTAGAGACGAGTCACTAGATACTTAAAGGGAGGGAATTATGGGCCAGCAGAGTGGCGCATTGGTTAAGAGCTAGTTTTGGGATGCCAGCGGCCCGGTGTTCGGATCCCACATATGAGGGCCAGTGACACTGCCCTCTACAGCTAACAACAGCTCCACTTAGAGTTGGGCTGTGCAAGCCCCGGCGACGGTGTAGGCTGCAGCCCCTGCTGCAGTGGGCTGCCATAGGCTACAGTGAGTGGCCGGCAGCCAGCGTGAGCTGCCAATAGCCGCGGTGAGGGACATCCAGAGGCCAGCAACTGATCTGCCTCATCCGGGAAGAGCGCAATGAGGATACCAACATGGGCCAGTGAAGCAACGTCCTCCACAACTAGACTGAAGAAAAAAAGGACAGCAAGTTGTTTGTTCCCCTCCCCCAATTCTTCAATGCTGTTCTCCTCCCCCAATTCCCCAATAAAATCTTTAAAAAAAAAAAAAAAAAAGAGGGAATTATACAGTAGCATAAATACAGGGAGACAGGAATAATTTGAGGCGATCTTAGAATCTGTCTACCATACTAATGCAATTTAAAAACTCTCATTTACAAACTTTGGTTAATAGCTTTTATCTTATTTAAAAATTAATGTTTATTTAAATTTAGAAAACACAGAAAGCCACCCAAATTCCACAGTTTGTAGAGAGCACTTTTAATAGTCTTTCTTTGTTGTTTTCTCAGGGAGTTGAGATTATACTGTAAAAATAATATTACTCATAGACTTTATTATCATCGAGCAGTTTTTCTTGATCTTTAAATATAATCTACTGTAGGCAAAAACACTTGACATATTATTAAGCAGAGGCAGGTTAATAATGAACTATGAGAAGAAGGACATCAAAACTGAGAAGCCATGTGGTCCAGTAGTTTTCAGACTTCTTTTTTATTGTGGGAACATATGTATAACATTATATTTGTCATTGAAACCATTTGTAAATGTACAATTCAATGGCACTAAAAACATTCACGATGTTGTGCAGCTTTCATTACCTTTTATACCTACAAATTTTTCATGATCCCCAACAAAACTCTGTATCCATTAAACAATAACTTCGCTTTCCCTCCAGCCGCTGGTAACCTCTATTCTACATTCTGTCTCTATATTCTGTCTGCCTACTCTAGGTACCTCATACAAGTGGAATCGTGCAATATTTGCCTCTCTGTGTCTGACTTATTTCACTAAGTATAATGTTTTCAAGACCATCATATTATAGCATATATCAAGATTTCATTCCTTTTTATGGCTGGATAATATTCCATTACATATATCACATTTTGTTTATTCATTCATTTGTTAATAGCTACTTAAATTGTTTCTACCTTTTTGCTATTCTGAATAATGTTGCTATGAAATGGGTACACAAATATCTGTTTGAGTCCTTCCTGCCTTCAAGTCTTTTGTATATGTATCTAGGAGTAGAATTGCTGGGTCGTGTGATAGTTCTATGTTTAATCTGAGAAACTGCTAAACTTTGTTTCACAATGTTCTCGGATTTTTCAGTTTCAGGATTTCAGGAAATACACACACACACACACACACACACACACACACACTAGAATCAGCATAGAGTTGTTGCTAAATTTGCCAAGTTAAAGAAGTAAAGATATTAAAACTATATAATCTCTTCTCTTCTATTACCAGATAAAACCAAGAAAGTGTTACCACCAAAAATGCAGGGTAAACATAATCTAAGAATGAAGGATCATAGTTTAAACTTTCTCCTCATTGTTTCTTAAGATAAATATATATTGGTCTCTATATTGTACTTTTGTTTTAGATTACTGAAAATTTTACCAAAGACAGGCATTAGGCTATAGGGTAATATTTCTAAACCACTGATCTAATTGAAAACTCATGTTTTAGATTAGAAAACAAAAACCAGGAGAAATTAACACTTTTATCAGAGATCACAAGGCTATTTAGAGATGTGGAATTAGAACTATAACTTGTTGCAAAATCAATTGGGTACACCCCGCCTCCCAGTTTCAACTAAATAACTAGAGACATAGAGTGAAAATAACCATAATAATAATAAAATAATAATTCCTGGATAGCCAGAGGCTTCTAAAAATGATTAAATTAATGAAGACGTAGCATCTCATGAGAACTGTCCTCTATTTAATCCTCCGAAACTTGATACTCTTCTCCAAAACTTTGCCAAATTACTAAATTTCTGTTTTCTTCTTCTTGTTTCTTGTGTATGGGTAGTTCCTTCCATCCACACCCTCAGCAGGACCTCCAGTCACCATGGCCAGAGAAGTGCCGTGATGGCTGTGATGGCACGCCCTGTGTCACTGTGCCAGCATCATAGTCCCATCCACGCACACAGCCTACTCTAATGAAACTATGGGCGATTCTAGCCTTTTAAAATCACTGGCTCTTTCACACCTGTGGATTTATTCTAACAATTCTTGGACCACAAACTTTTCCTTAAAGCATTAAAGGTGCTGAAAGGGTAAAATAACTTAGTCCCATGCCTTTCCAGAAGATGTGTTGCTTTTCCAGTTAAAATTGCACAGTTGTGAGGCCAGCAAGATGGCTCAACTGGTGAGAGCGCATACTCTTAACAACAAGGTTGCTGGTTCAACGCCCACATGGAACGGTGGGCTGCACCCCCTCCAACTAGATTGAAAGCGGCAACTGGACTTGGAACTGAGCTGTGCCCTCCACAACTAAGACTGAAGGACAACTTGACTTGGAGCTGATGGGTCCTGGAAAAACAGTGTTCCCTGCCCCAATTCCTCAACACTGTTCCCCTCCCCAGTTCCTCAATAAAATCTTAAAAAAAAAAAAAATACACAGTTGGGACTAGAATATTCTTCAGTTTCTCACATTTTAGATTTTATATGTCTTCCTCTTAAATCATAAATACCAGAGGTGTGAATCCCTGTGAAATTTAGTGAAAAATCAGCAAGTGTCCACCTCAGCTGCCTCTCAGAATCACTCAGGAAGTTTTCTAAATGAAGTATTCCAGAAAGAGGTGGCAGACCTCCTATGTAAGAACCTCTGAGGGAGTGGCCAGGGAACCTGACTCTTATAAAAGATCTCCAAAGGGTTTGGTTATACAAGTAGATATGGGCATCAATAGTCTAAAAAAAAGACCCCAAAAAAAGTTAATACAGAAATCTGCATGAAATGACAGATGTAATTAAGTATTAAATTGCTTTTGTTGGCTGGAAATAAAATTGCCCTCTACAATTCCCAGTGTATAAATAAATGGATTAAATTGCTTAATGAATTTATCTGATATGCCACATTTGCAAGCTTTTCCATGGAGTGATTGATGACTGAGCAGGACTGAATTCCTGAGGGAAACACTGTGACTTACACAGGTTTCAGAAAATGAGGCCTTTGGTTAACTGTTTAAAGTCATTTATTTTTTAAAAAAATTTTATTTCATGTGGGGCACTTTCCTAGCATACAGGTATGTATATAAGCACAGCCAGTGGAGAGGCGCTGTTCCCGAGAAAGGGTGGGATATGAGCAACTGAGAAATATTGGAGAGCCATCTCAATACCTCCTGAGGCTCTTGGGAGGCAATCCTTCATGAGTCTTTCACATTTCTGCATGTCTTCTGAGCAGAGGCATTGAGAGCTTTTATTCTGGACTATTACAGTTAGTATTACAAACAGCCTTGGAAGACAGAAAAAGAATATGGAACTGTGGCAAAGGGTAGGTTTGCTTCCTGACCAGAATCTTTTTAAAAAGAAAAAAAATAATACTATCTCTCCATAGGGAAAAGTTGGGCAGCTTTGCTTGTTCCACTTCATGATATCGGGGTTTTCTTAAACTCAGGGTTGCTCAACTGTGACACAGCCCATTGTGTTGCCTAGCATCCCGAGGCATCACCTCTGTGGGGGTGATGGACAAGGAAACCAATGCCAACATGGAGCTAAGGCTACCTGCTGTGCTGTTCTGTGAGTAAAGGCCTTTGTCCCTGACCGCGGAGCCTGTGTCTTCTGCCAGCATCCACGAAGCTGTGGCAGGCTAACTGCAGTGTCTGAACCTGCAGTTAGAGGAAAATCCCCAACTCTTCCTAGTTCTTGACAGGTTCTTGCATTTCTAAGTTTTGCATTATAACTGATACCACATCTCTGCCCTTCATGCCATTTCTGGTTTCCATTGCTGCCTTCCAATAAAGGATTCTGATTCCTCCTCTGCTTTAACTAACACCAGCACTATTCTACACAATGTGAGAGCAGAAGCTTCCACACGAAATGACTGAACCACTAAGCCAGGTTTTGACTGAACACGGGCATGTCCGATGGCAGTAGACTCTGCATCAGTAGCTCTAAGAAAAACCCTAGTGCTGTCCTTTATTGCATTAAAGTGAGATGGTTGGCTTTTCTGGCTTGTTTTTATGACATTTATGGTTCTCTGCTGAAGGTAGAGAGCCAAAGGCACTTTATCTCCTTTGTATAAAAAGTCCCTGTCCCTAGAGAATGGTCATTTTTAAATGTAAAAGCTTTGACCAGCACTTTATACTGGCAGCAAAATCAGGGTGGCTTTTTAAAGTGGTTAGGGCATTAGGTAGCTAAGGACCAGGCTGAACTATTTCAAGCTTAAAATAGCTCCACATGAGAGCTATCCTGGCACGATCGCTTTGCGTTACAGAGTTGAAACCCAGGGCCAGTGTTTTCCTCTTTAATCTCCACTGCATCTCTATGAAAAGCAAAGGAGCAAATAACGGTATTTTCATGCTAGTGAAACTGATCACGAAAGTAGTAAAGTAATATATCTGCTATTATCTTAATCATTGGGTAAGCTGAAATTTTCTTCAATTGACTTCTCTTTCCAATAGTTTGAATGCTACTCATTCTAATACTAAGGAAATATACATATATATTGCTTCCAATCTTTACCCTAGAGACCAGACTTGCAAAAACTGACAGGTGGGGGTTGTACATGCCAAAGAAAAATAAAGATTGTTTTCTCTTCACATATCTATAGGGCAAATTTTTTTCAGAGCTGGAAGTAGAAAATCCATAAAGAATAACTTGGTCAAAAGTTAATTTTGATCCCTTGGGGGAATCGTTTAATTAACAGAACAATTCACCATTCAATCAACTCGTATTTGCAAAATGTCTACAATGAGCCCGGCACCGTTAGATGCTGAGGATTCGGTGCTAAATAAGATACACAGTGAGCAAAATCAGGGCTGCCTGGTAGACAGGCAAGACATTTTTTGCAGGAATATCTCGCTGGTATTTGATGGATGTGCAGTATCTCCCACAGGAGGAAAAAGGAGTTTTCAAAAGCTATAAGCCTAAGAATCTAAATAGATGATGATGTTGGTTTTGAAAATAACGGAGAGATTTGACTTCAATATTTAGCTTATCAAATGAAAGTCATATATTTAATGTCTTAAATATTGAGCTTATCAAGTTAGAGTCTTGGGTGTATATATGCATAGCCAAATATTGACTCTGGGGCCAGCCGAGTGGCGTGGTAGTTAAGCGCTGGCTTGGGAAGCCAGCGGCCCCAGTTCAGGTCCCACATATGAGGGCCAGTGACACTGCCCTCAAAAAAAAAAAAATCAAAAATTGACTCTGGTATACTTACAATACCCATGATGGGACTATTAACAAGCATGTTTGTTTTTATAAAGACAGGTTATCTTGAGCTGATAGTTAGAAAGTGTCAAAGATACTAATTACATGTTCTATACATTTAATGGGCTGAGCATAAAAATGTAATTGTGTGTAATTGTGATAGATGTTTAACATGTTTTACATACAGGATTGTATAAATGTAAAAATTGTGTGTGTGGTTCATCAATAAGTCAATCAATCCTACTACAGCTCCAGTAACTTAACCACACCAACATGTCAACTCAGTCAATGGCTAAAGGCTGTCCCCCAAGGGGAAATGAACTCCCAGACACTTCCACCTTAGTGCTTGCTGTGCAATGAAACGTGTTCCCCCAAAATTCATATTCATATTGAAGGTCTATAATTAGATGAGGCTTTTGGTCTACAATTAGATTTAGATGAGGCCATGAGGATCAGGCCCACATGATGGGATTAGTGCCCTTATAAGAAGAGACCAGATAGCTTGTTCCCTCTCCTCTCTCTCTCTCTTTTGCTCCCCACCATGTGAAGACATAGCAAGAAGGCAGACATCTCCAAGACAAGAAGAAAGCTCTCACCAAAATCCAACCAGGCTTGACCTTGGACTTCTAACATCCAGCACTACGAGAAAATACCACCTAGGCTATGGTATTTTTGTTTTGACAGCCTAAGTTCTGCACACCAGCAAAGTGGTGCCAGTCCTCAAGGACATTCTTCCAAATGGAGCTGCAAGTACAGGACAGAAAAAGCAAAAGACATGGAATCAAGGAGTGCACAAGAAGAAGCAGTAAAAGGGATCCAAGGGGATCTGAGCAGAACTCCAACAGAATCTTCCCACAAGATAGAGCAAGAGGAACCGAACAGAAAGCAAATGGTTCTAAGTAATTACCCAGAATACCTTGTTCACAGTTTGCCTTTCAATACAAGAAGGTGGCAGAGTAGTCACTACTTTTATTTAAAACGAAAACAAAAACAAAAAAACACATAGTGGGAAGAGGACTCCACTACTACAGTGGTAATAGATATTGAAGATGTAATATAATAATTTCATAGTTAACACAAAAATTGTAACAGACTGTTCGTGGCATGAACATTAACCTAAATGTCAAGATAATCAAAGCTCAGTCACGGCAGTACTTAACTTCAGTTGGGCTGGTTTTATCATTAGGCTGGGAACGCTCCTCTTGTTAAATAAGGGATGGAAATAGACGAAACGATCCTCACCTGGAGTGTAGATTTTCTATCATGGAGAATATAAAAATGACCTTGTACTGAATATAGTCTATTGGTTCTCTTCAAATCAGTGTATGCCTTTCTTTGCCCTGTCTGGCCTCAAAGGCAGACCTATGTGAAAATCATCAAGCCCCTCTGTCCTGTCTCCTCACTGTTTTCTGCCACGTGCTTACGAGTTGGGCTGCCCTATGGTGAATGGCACCATTCATTTAAGGCAGCTCTCTCCATACAGCTACCCACTTGAATTTAGGACGAGGGGTGGAAAGAACCCTCTTCTTACTCTTTGGGATATTTTAATCTGTTGTTTTTTTAAAACTCTACTGACACTTCTGCAAATTTTCTCAAAATATCAAGGGTATATGTGCTTATCAACTGACTAATAAAAACCTTCTGTGATTGACTTTCCCAGAACGAAAACAAAATAAACAAACAAAAATATGGGCTGGAGTTTTTTGTAACATATCATTAATATATAGTATTTTTATAATAATCCTGGAGTAGCCAAAGCAGCAGCAAAATGGTTTTTTTTTTCCATTTTTATGAAATAGACTGTATACATGTTAATTCTTTAATAACTCAAACTACACACTATTCCAAAACCATTTTCACTAGAAAAGCATTTCTGAGGATCCCTGGACAATGACGGCCACCACCAAAGAATAATGATCTCCACATTTTCCATGACTGTTATTTTCACAGTCACACAATACCCTGGTTCACCTATGCTACCAAATCTCATGATACTTGCGTGTATCTGTCTCTTACATGTCATTCAAATCCACTCTATGTGAAAGCACTTATTAGACTGGAATCAGTATCCAACGTCAAAGACATTTTTGAAATGTGGGAGTAAGCATATTTGTATTATTTTTTTTATTACTGTCGGATTTTGCAGTGCCTACACCTCACACCGTGTATTGCGACTTTCCAAGAGGAGCTATGTTGCTATGCAGTGATATAGTAAAATGACAGAACTTTTCATTACTTTCATAAAATACCTCTTAATATCTCTCTTACACAATGAGGATTTGGCAGAACTAATATGAGAAACAGTGCTCTAGTGAGTAACAGCCCTCAGTGTACTCAACTCAGCCACCCCCTGGGCTCTCAGTAAACTGAGGGCAGATTACTTCCATCATCAGGCAGCCTACAGTTTCTTCCCTCTGAATGGAGCCCCCCTACTATTCTCTATTAGAGCCTCCACGTGTTCATTCTTAGCACTCGTCACTCTCCACCATATTATTTGTATGTGACTATTTCTCTTGTCCCATGTCCTCCTGCTAGACTTATGTAAACAACAAACAAGCAGAGACTTGGCCTGTCTTATAAGCCACAGTGTAGAGCCTGGCATTCAGTAAATGTTCAAAAGAACAAATGACCCATGCAAAAGACATGCTCAGCATATTGTCAGTTTGCTACAATTCAACACACACGTATGTATGTAGGCTGACTCACTCAAACCACCAGGCAGCCTATGAGTCCCAGGATGGAAGGGCTCAGCTTACTGGATGGAAGGCTGCAGGTTGCATGCTCATATTGATGAGGTTTTGCTTTTTGGCTTTGACTACACCTGCAAACAAATATTTTAATGTTGCCACATAGCCCCTGTTCCACACATGATCTTTTCAGAGAAAGCAGGGTAGTGCAAATATCAGTAAGCAGAATGCAATCACTGTCCCTGTTTCCTCTAAAATCCGGGTCACGATATGCTCATGCATGCCTCACATATATGTGGGTGACAAGGTTAATTCAAAGATGCAGATCAAAGGATGGGAAGCTTAGGAGTGGAGAAGAAATGTGTATTAATACTAGTTTTTCTTCTTACTAGGCCTCTACTGGGCAATTCTTTGTAGAGACATTCGTAGTAACAATTGGTTCTGTTGGATGCTGTAGCAGAAATGAGGGATGTTAGGTATATTACATATAAAACAGCATGCGCACTGCAATATTTCACAGGAAATGGCAGTCCTGGAGGCAAGGCGGTGCTGATTCAACTGAGCAGCATAGTGGGTCTCATATGTTAGCCACAAATCACCTGACAAGCCCATACCTGCCAGGAACCAGGGATTAAAAATAGGGCTCCACGACTAAACCAATTACTCTAATCAAGGCTTTGATGCGGTGTACTCAAAACAGAGAAAATGGGCCAGTGAATTTCCTGATCAAAGAGGAAGGTCCATCAGCACTAATCTGATGCTTATCTATAAAGATAAGGTTATACATTGCATATATAATGACACTATAAAATACATTTTACACTAAGGGACTTAAATATATAAATGAAGTTTCTGAGAAATTTTTAAAATGCTATTAAATCATCCTGTCTCTTTCCTCTTTTGCCTGGATTTCTCAACTCTTCAAAATGGGGTAGTCAATGATTAATTCTATGAAAACAACGGAAGGGAAATATACTTGTAAACCCTAAAAAGCTGTTTCTCTATTAGCACTTCAGCCAAAAATATCAATGTTACTATGTCAAGCATTTAACATGGGCAATGAAGCTGTAAGAGATTAAATGTTTCCATTGACCAGCTTAGTGTTTTTTAAAATAATGTTACTGTTTGGATGGTAATTCTAGGAACTTCTCAATGGAGCAAACAGCAGCAGCAGGCTCTGAGGAGTGGTGAGTCCCTCTTTATGTCATGCTACAGCCCAACCCAAGGGGCCATCTAGTAGCTGACAGGATCATTTGCCCCTTTCAGGGGCCACTGCTCCAGAGTTTGGGCTCAGCCATCTTTTCTGGTCTCCTCAAGCTGACCAGGGACCAGACCTTGCTTGATCACTTTATGCTGCATGTCCATTGGAAATGCGGGGACCATCATTGGCCAGGATTTCTGGCAGGTCTCCCCTCCAATCAATGCTGAATGAAAAAAGGCAAGGCCCAGAAAGTGGTGCTGGGAAAGGGAACACTTCATTCTGTTGGCCTCACAATTGGATCAGGAGAAGGGGCAAAGAATATACAAAAGAGAAATGCAATAGTTTCTTGCCTCGTGGCTTCCACTTTTTTGACTTCTGATACATTGAAGATACAAGCCAGGATTAATGTATTTGCTCTGCCTTGACCTACCTGATCATGGTTTAAACCTCTAGATGTTTTTCTCTCTACATTAGCTGATCAGAGATATGTCCATTTAGTGCTAAAACGGCCCCAAGAGCCATCTCTCTCTCTCTCTCTCATGCTGAAGTAGACATCCAATATCATCCCACATTTCTTAAACTTAAGAATCAAGATCATCAATAAATTTGTACCATTCAAAAGTTGTAATTTATGAGAAATAAGATGTCAATATTAATTTTCAAAAGCAATGTCACTAAAATATGAGTGCACATATTACAAAATAAGTTAAAGATGAGTAACCCCTGGGAAAACGTTTGTGTTATAAAGGAACTATTTTCAATTCCTAATCAATGGCTTGACAACCCATTTGACTTTCACCTTGGTGGATGCAGATGAATTCTGCTTGAATGAGAAATTCTGTATGTCAGATGCTATCATGTGTCCCCATCCAGTTAAAATCCAATTTAGTGAGCCTGTTGTCTGTATGTATAGTTACTATTTGAATTACCTATAAATGTCATATAGTCCTAATAAATTTTGACATTTAAAAATGGATTTCTTGATTATTTTAAGACCTTTCAAAATAAAATAAAATTTTTGTAGCTTACTTCCTTTTCATATCAGTGAAACAAATGTGAATTATTGTACAAGGAGAGAAAAAAATGGGTCAAGTAGCAACAGGCATTGCCAGTACTTAGATAAGGATTCCAGAGGCCCTGGTTTTTGACAGACTGTACTTGTCTAGGATTTGGTTATTCTTGACCTCAAATATTTTCTCTACAGACACTTACAAGCAATAGATTTGAAAGTGTATTGTCCCAAGTGGAAATTCTCTTCCAAGAGCAATATTTCAAAGGTATGTGTATAGCTTTTTAAATGGCCATAATAACAGTTTAGCTTATAAGGAACATAATAATTCACAAGCCACTGACATCATCTCACCATTTTCTAAAATTATATATGATCCAAACCCTCATGAAAACCAATAATAATGTGTTGCTTCATGACAAAGAAAAAAGAAAAAAAGTTGTACTACCATCTGCTAGAAGCAATACGTTTTGAAAAATTATAAAAATTATAACAAATATTTTAGCCCTGCACTAATATAAATACTAAATAGATATAACATTTAGGATCTCGACCTACAATTTCATAATCCCTGGACCAGGCTACCATTATGTTTTAATATATGCACCCCCTGAAAATTTACAGAAGTGAGAGCCAGTATAAATACAGTACACTTCCTTTTGCTCCATAGGGACAGCCTGTGTTTACACAGATTTGGGTATTAATGGAATAGGTTACACTTTTTCTCAAAACAAGAGGTTCTATTCATTTGCCAAGTAAATGAGTTTCTTAAATATAGTTACATTTTTCTTGTTTCACAGGACATGTCCAAGGAGCTACAGAAAACCAAGTTGTCAACATGTTGAGTTGCTACAAGACTTGTTCCTCCTCAGTACTGCGAGAATTAAGAGGGAAAGGGAAAGCATGGCAGAAACAGCCTCCATACTCTCAAATTTCATTATTGACATTCCTTCCACAGCCTTCCAATGCACAGACCCTTATTCTTCCCCCCACTTGTGCCATCTTCACACACTGATGCTACAGCAAGCGCACAGTCTGTTCTTTTGTCCTTCTTGCCTGTGGGCTGTTTCTAAGGTCTCCATGGATAGTCTTCGGCTCTGGGATAAGCCTTTCAGATGAAAGAATTCATTGATCGTGACCAGAAGGATCCTTGATATCCAGAAATGTTGGATATAAAGCAAAAGGACGCTGATGCTTGCTTTTAGCAATAACAATAACTAATATTCACTGAAAGCTTCTGATGGGCCCAGTATGTCTCAGATACTCTTTGAAGCCTTGCAACAATTTAAGAGAAACTACTCATGCATTTATTTATTCCTTCGATGAATGGAGTCCAGTACTTCTGACTTAATAGTAACATACTAGGTGCAGGGTACACTGTGATTACCAAAAGATACATGATCACTGCCTTTCCAGAGCCTTCAGAGCAAAACAATTTCACCTACAAAGCAGTAGAGCTGTGACTAACCTCATATCTTCTCAACCACTAAGATGTATGGCCCAACTCTATCCCATTCGAGGGCACACAAAGCCTTTCACATCCCTCTCTGGCTGAATAATTGATCAGGTGTTGAGACCTTAAACCAAAAATCCTCATTCAAAGCCCTCCATCGGGCAGGTATGAGTTTTACTCTTCATGGTAACCTTGGGAAAAGCACTTATTCTCACAAAGACCCAATTTCCCAATTCTAAAATGACCTAGTATGATTAGATGATCTTTGAGTCCTTTCCAGCAATAGAATTTTAGATTTCTTGATGGAAATTGCTCCACATAACAAATGGGCCCAGCAAGATTTTTTAGCTTAAGCAACCTATGAAATATGGCCTGTCTCTTTACAGCTAAGGATATGGATAAAGCAGAGTAGTTTTACCAGGGTAATGGGGTCAGCGAAAAAAAGGAACTTATTCTGTGATACAATTTTCTTTTATAGTACAATTCTGCCCTTACTACAGAGCATGTAATGGCCACTTTAATGGCCACTGCCTGCTACCTTCTGGGGTGGTCAGAATCCTCTGTTATTTTAAAGGTATGGAAAGAGAGAGGGGGACTTAGGAAAGAGTGGAGTAGAGGGTGTGATAAAAGCAGAGGTGGGCCAAGGGACCCATATATTGAATTACAGAATAAACAGGGGAATGTAGGAGTACAGAGAATGGATAAAGAGAGGTAGGATCTGAACAAAATGTCACCACAGGAAAAACATTCTTCCTTAACTCTTTGTACTTATGTAGGATTTCTGGGCTGAAGGGTATGTGGAAGATTAGTAAGTGTTATGTTAAATATATAGGCTTTGAATTCAGATAGACTTAGCTTTAGGATCAAGCTGTCTGAACTTGGAAGTTGTGTTTTAATTTAAGCAAGCTTCCATTTTCTTACCTCAAAAACAGGAACAATACTGTACATTTGAAGTTTAAATACACAACATATAAAAAGACGATGTCATTCAGGAACATTCACAAATTTAGGTTCTTAGCGTCCCTTTGCTTAGAAAACTGCGAGTTAGTGAGATTAAGAACTCATCCCCAAATCCCACAGCTAGTTAGTGATAGAGTCAACCCGTTGGAAGAAAAAGAATTTCTTCCCTGCCCTGTCCTGCCCCATTTCTTTTCATTCATCTCCCATACTGAGAACCCGCCACCATGGCAGAAGAGCTAGAACGTTAAAGCTACTTACCCCAATATTTACAACTTTATGCACTACTATTGCTATCTCACATACATGCATTTATGTCCCTTACTTCTGTTTCGTCTTCTTTATGAAGCCTGAGAAAAGACATGTAGGATCAAATAACACATACTCCAACTGACCATATGCTGGTGCTGCCTTTTTTTTTTTTTTGAGATGCTTTATGACATTACTAGGGGTCAAGTGCTTTCATCTAACACATTTATGAACTTGTTTACATCCATAAATGTTAAGCCTTCTCTTACATGATAATTTCATTATTCAAAGAGTATATTCCTATAACACAGTGCTTAGAAACCTCAGCCAAACATAACCCTACCATGGGGTAGGGTAGGCCCATCGATATGTTTATAAGACTAATTCTGACCAAAAGAAATTTTGCTGCCTCTGAATTTACTACTGTAACTCTTCTGAACCAGAGTCCTGCCCTCCAACAAACATGGAAGTCACCAGAAATGAAAGCCTTTAACTCCCAATTCCCAAAATGACAAACATACTTACATCTACTTTTTCCCTCTTACCATGAAATTCATATTGCATCTTCATATAATGTGCATCCCTCCCCCATGACCTACCTATGATAACCCTTTGTTGTCTTAGGACCCCAGCTTGGCCAATTGTAGTTTCTCTCTGCAGTATAGTCAATGTCTTCTTCTCCACTGTCTCCTTCCTGTCAACTTCTCAAAATGTACAATGTTAGAAAACCGCTCTCCATCCCTCTATCCAGCTATCTCCAGCTACTGCCTTTTTGCTTTCTTCTCCTTGCAAGCCAAATGCCTTGAAATGTTATGTTGTAATATTTCTGTTTCATTTTACTCACTTAATATTTACTCATCAATTCATTTCATTCTTACATTCATTTCATTCTTACTTCTCACCACTTTCCAAAACATTTGTCTGTGTTTGTCTTCTGATGAATCTATTGGAGGCTTTTAGTCCTTATATGATCTCACAGCAGAGTTTGACACTAATGGCCACTTCTAATATCTTGAGATATTCTCCTGTCCCTTACTTTCAGGTCTCCATAGTCTACATAGACTTTCAGGTCTGCAATTGCTGTTCTTGTTATTTGTAATCCTGTTAGTCGTAATAACTTAATGGCAGCATATGATGACTTACAAACCTCTCTTTCTAGCCCAAATCTTTCTCAATTCTTAACCTACTGGAGTCCAGCCCAAGACCTTCATTCTCGATGAAGTTTCTTTAACCTTTTCTTCTCAGAACTAGTATAGTATTCATTATCTGTACTACTCCCTTTGATATCCTAATATATTATATTAACCACTTTAGATACATTTTTTTCTTCCTCTTTGTGAAAGTCAAACCTTATAGGTATGAGACCGCCATACTTTGCATCTCCTTAATTATTCTGCGCAGTTTCAGGCAGAGAGAATGTTAGCACATATATTGCATAATCCTCATTCTTAGGCCATGAGAAAGGATACCAAAATCATGTTTTACATTCATTCTGATCTTCAGATGCAAGTATGTTCTAAATGCCTTGAATGACTGAGCATCTCCTTAACATTAACTTGTTCAGAAAAAGGAATAAATTCTCATACATTTTTGTCATTTACTTTTAATTTGTAGGACAAATATATTCTCAAAAGCACTTTAATCCCAAAAGAGTGGGTAACAAACCTTAATCCAATTGGTAAACTGGGTGATTTTCGTTTAAAAAAAAAATAGCAGCCTGTGATCAAGCAAGGGAAGGTAACATACCACAGTTTACACAGGCCACTATTTTTAATTTTTTTGGAAAGCAAATGGGATTATCTTACTGCCTCTGCATTATAACTTGATAAAAGCAATGGACTTGCACAGAGGTTTGAGGTGGATTCCTTAAATGGATTTTAAGGCCAAATATATAGGAGTGTAGGTTTATTAGAAATATTGTATGTTTCATAGGTAATCTACAGAGCATGACCACATGGAACGTCACTCAACTTCTGTAATTAGACACACATCAGAATATATCAGAAATAAGATGTACAGAGATATACTGGTGCATGACTACATTAAATTTGCTTTTTAAATTTGAAGTGACCGTATGAAATGGTCCCGTTACTACCTTCATTTGTGTAGAATTCCAAACTCCATTTTACCCTTTGTATGTTCATAAAGTATGAAAGAATGACCACTGTGATTATTGTAATTGTTTTTATCCTCAGGAATCTGAGTGTCCTTTCCATCATAAAGACAAAATTCTAAATTTTAGTTTTTAAAGTATCAGCAAAAATTAAAAATATTTAAATCTCTACATAAGGCTATTGAAATTGAGTATCTTAATTGTGCTAAAGTTTACTTTCTATTTTAACTGTACATCACAGACCCTTTAAAAGGGGAGTCAACAATATTCTTTCTAGAACTGTTGCCTAGAAATGGAGGCTGGGAAATTTCAACACGTTTTCTCCCTTATTTATAGTGCAGCCCATGTCCACTTAAATATTTGCCTGGTGTCTTTCTGTTTCTAATTGATGGGAGTAGATTGTCTATGAGAGAGTCAAGTCATGCATTCTGGTGAGTCTTTGTAAATAACTTGGCCTCCAACTAACCATGACACAATAGGACATGACCATGGAAAAGCTGACATGGCTAAATCATTTAAGCCCCAATTAGATTATCCCATCATGTAGATTTAGTCATCATAAGAAGCCTGGAGGTACAGAAGCTATCATACAGTAATCTAAATAAATTGAACAATGTCATTCAGGCTATATTGTTAGTGGTTATGTTCTATCGCAGGATTGGACTGGTATAAGTTAGTAAAGCTGTAAACGTGCAGATAACAGGGTTAGGTAATTAGGAAATGCCCCTCAAAGTTTGTGTTGGAGTCAAGTTGAGTTGGAACACCTGGTACAGTCCCCATCATCCCTTTTCTTCAACCTGGATATACAAAATCCATGGTCCAAATAACAGGAGCAACAGAAGAGAAGCAATGAGGGAGATAAGGGTTGATTCCATGTACAGGATGCCTAAGTCTTCCCTCCACCTGGTACACCTTTGAAGTTCCAGAATTACATGCAGTAAATTCACTTGTTGGAAAGACTGGGCCATGCAGCTATTCCTTTATGCAACAAAAATCAGTCGAATGCCAGGCACTGTTCTAGGCATGCAGAATTCACTGTAGCTATAAACAGTGATGAGAGGTTACAGCCCAGCATAGAAAACATTCAATAAGCAAATCATTTCACAAACTGCCTATTTGTGCTAAGTGCATCAAAGGATAAGTAAATAGTTTTACATAGCTATAGACTGATTACATGTAGGTAATCAGAAACCATTTTCCAAGCAGGAAACATTTATGATGATGCCTGACAATTAAAAATTAGCTTAGCAAGATGTGTGTATTTGTGTATTTGAGATCACTTATTGCTTGTTTTATTTTAAACATGAAGAGACCCTCGAGTACATCTAAAAGCTGTTTCAAAGGACCCAGTAAGTCATAAGAGATTAAAGATAAGGGAAAGAAATTTAAAAAACATAAATACATAAAGGTAAGAGAAAGAGAAGGGTTAATGAATGGTGTAAGTTTTCTGTAAAGTTTGGAGGAAATTGAGGGGATTGACCTTGATTAAAATGGACAGCTCCTCTCATAGTTTGAGCCCAACAATTTAGAATTTGAACTTCATTATGGTACCTTGCTTCCTATGTTAATTACCTGATATGATTTTAAAACATTCTTCATGCTTCCCACATGAGAATCATATGAATTCATCCATGAATATCTATGGATCTCTATCCTGATGCAAAAGCTTGAATACATTTTTTGAGACTATTCTTTCATAACAAATGCATTTGCAAATGTTTATCATATTCTTAATTCTTAATTCTTTATGTGTAGTAAGTATTCATCTCAGTTGCTTCTGCTAATATTTACAAGTGTTAGCCCTGATCGCGACTCCCTCTCATCTGCATGAGCTACAGCTTCTCTAATTTTTACATGTCAAGGTCATCACATTGTTTTAGTTTCATTGGAGTATAACTGATACATAAAAATACTGCACACATTTAATGTATACATCTTTGTGTGCATGGACATGTGAATATACCCATGATACTATCCCACTACCAAGGAAGTAAACATATACATCACCTCCAAAAATTTCCTCCTGTTCTTTTGTGGGTTTTGTTTTTGTTTTTTTAAATACTTAACATGAGATCTATCCTCCTAACAGTACTTAAAGTGCACAATACCATACCTACTTTTTTTGGAGTGTCCTTGTAGCATTTTTTTGTTCTCTTTGTTGATGTTTACACAGTCAGTTTTCATTCATATTTCATTATGTGGTTAATCCAACCAGGATAAATTAAAACTTCTTAATACCAGTCCTTGAAAGCTTCTTTTCAATTCATAGCCCAAGACTTACTTTAGTAATAAAGTCCAGTTACCGTAATTCACACTGGAGCCCCTTCTTGTAAATTTAACACTTCACATTCCATTTAGAAAATTTTAAATTTGACTATGAGTTGTCTTACGTGGTTGACTATTTCTGTCATGCACACACATCACCTCTACAATAATTTAATTTGTTCTTCCTTTTTTTATATAGCTTTGATTTTTCCCAAAATGCCAAGCATCATCTGTGGCACAAAATAAAGGTTAAATAGATACATTTTGTGTCAACTTCATTATTTCTCCAGTGCTTTTGGAATAGCCAGAATCCTGAATGATACTGCTGCTGTCTAGCTAGTAAATGATATTTATAAGTGAAGTTAATGAAACCTATCAAGGAAATATGGGCAACCTTTGTTCTTGGGCCAAGTTTCCGAATTTCACAGTCACATTGAGTATCACCGAGAAGGTCTTTAGATTGTCTGCATGTGATTGGAAGTCACTTTTAATGCCTGTGGAAGTCACTGTGGATATGTTCTCCTCAAGCATAGACTGGATTTATAGATTTGTTTTTATCCTTTATCAGAGCATTGTTTTATATCATACTGCTGAAATGGCAGAATGGTAATGGTTTTCTCTTCTGTGTAGTTAATGGAAATTTTTTACTGCTTTTAGATTCCTTATATAACTACATTTTCTTCAGGCCTAAGTCTATTTGACTGTCCCTAGTCTGAAAAAGGATGTGAAATCTCTTGTGAGTCTTTTATGTGGGAGCATTTCTAGATGACTGACTAAGGATCTTTTCAGTGATACCAATAGCATATAGAGTCGTAAGAGGTTCACCAAGGATGTCAAGCATAGCAGAAGAGTTCTGCTTGTTCTTTGTTGCATCTTTCTCTAAGCTAAGAAATATGTAAATGATCAATCTGAATTACTGTGCAACTTTTTTCACTTGACTTTAGTTTTAAAAAATGGATCAGTAAAGTACAATCAAATCTAACACAGCCTGACACAAATTCAGGAAGTTCCCTTAGGAACTTGGTGATATTCTTATGATAACCAAAACTACCTCTCAATAATATTTCCAGGTGGAGTGTTTTTGTGAAGCTAATTCATACCACATCATCATCACTGACAAACATATATTGAGAACCCATAACTTAGATTATATTCAACATTTTGCAACGGTGCTTGTTCTTGTAGTAATTATAATCTTGTAGAATGAAGTCCTTGAAACCTCATTTCCAAATAGCCCTTCTCCTAAAGAAAACATTATCCAAATGAGAAAAAGGCTTAATGTGGAGACTGAACAGATAATAGCATCATCTACTAGGATCTCTGACTAACAGAGCAATAGATGACCATCAATACAGAACACCACAATTTTAGTCCCTGCTGTCCTTTTCAAAAATGATTGTGAGTACGCCTTGGCTTTGTACACAAAGGAGTTGAAAACTCATGTCCACACAAAATCCTGTACACAGATGTTTATGGAAGCTTTATTCATATTTCCCAAAATTTAGAGGCAACCAAGATGTCCCTGAGTAAGTGAATGGATAAACTGGTACATCAGGCAATGGAAAATTATCCAACATTAAAAGGAAATGAGCTATCAACTCACGAAAATACATGGAGGCAACTTAAACACATATCACTAAGAGAAAAAAAAATGCCAATCTGAGGAGGCTACATAGCATAGGATTCTAACTATATGAGATTCTGGAAGGAGCAAAATTATGGACACAGTGAAAAGATCAGTGGTTGCCAGGGGTCGGGGCAGGGGAGCACAGAGGATTTTTGGGGCAGTGAAAATGTTCTGTATGATACTGTAATGGTAGATACATGTCCTTATACATTTGTCTAAATCTGTAGAATATACAAAACCAAAAGTTAACCCTGAGGTGAACTAGGGACTTTGGGTGGTTATGATGTGTCAATGTAGGTTCATCAATTGTAACAAATGAGGAAGTTTAGCTGGGGATGTTGATAAGAAGAGAGGCTATGTATATGTGGAGGTAGGGAGTACAAGAGAAATCTTGTAACTTCCTCTCAATTTTGCTGTGAACCTAAAACAGCTCTAAATAATAAATCAATATAAAATAAAAGTGATTTTGAAATCCTAAACCTTTTCTCTCCATTGTATGTGTTGAAGACGAGCGATCTCAGGTATAATATCAACTTCTACCTTGCCTTCATAAAAAAAAAATCTCAGCAAGAGAGTCTTTACTTCTCAAAAAGAAGTAAAGAACCTTCATAAAAAGAAACAACAGTTGTCATTTTCAGAAGGATCAACTTGCATCATTTTCAGGGAGGTTTTATTGGAACTCACAAACTACCAATAGTAAACAGGATGTTTTTTTATAAGGTGAGTCCTGCTGTATAAAATTTTAAGTTTATTTTTGTTTTCTCTTGTAAAATATGAAGAAAAAAATAAGATCAATTTCTAAATCAATTATTGGAGATACAGGTAATTGCTAGGATCAACTATAGAAATAAAGATTTATTTTCTTTGATGCTCCTGAAGTTCATGTCATGTTAATAGGAAAAAAAAAATCAATGAAGAAAAAGAATACTGATCCTTAAATAACAAAGAGAAATATTCTAGTAAATATAACTAGAACAATATGTCCTATCCTAGTCAGCAGAAAAAGAAAGTGTCGACTGAGAACTATCATGCTTGTGTTATTTGCAAGTAACCAGTCCATGCCAATGCCAGCACTTCAGAGAAAGTTGTGTTTACCAAATACAAAACCATTGGATTACAAAAATATTTTTCAGACAACTACCTGATAAAGTGCTTCTGCGTAAAGAAGGAAAATGTAAAAGAATATCCAGTGTGACACTTTGGTCTCCTCAATTAGAAATGACCAGTATCATCTCCAAAGACATGCGTAGCCAGTGTTTTGACAGTGGCAGAGCTGTCTATACTTGTCTGCGTATGTTTCTGTTGATGTTGAGCGTCTGCTGTAATTGAGAACATTTACATGGCAGTCCTTGACACGCGTTTCATTAACCTTGTAGAGATCTGTGCCATGCCATGCTCAGATGGACTGTTTAAAAACTGCTGCTTGATGATGTCGGTGATGATAATGATGATGATGATGATGACAATGACCACTGGTGGGTTAGTGGGGGACCTTCTGCTGTCCCCTAAATATGATTTCCTCTGGTTGGTCAATAATTTGCCTTGCCCTATTACTGGGAAAGGGCAATTAAAGTATCTACTAAAGATTTTAATACCTTTTAAAAATATTAATTATTGCAAAGCTGGTATAGTTAAATGACTAAGATTAGAGAAGCTCACATAAGCTAGTATTTATACTCCCCCTCTCCCGCCAAAATAGGACTTTATATTTAGAAAAATATTTTTTTAAAAAAAACAGAAATAGTATTTTTATGAGAGCACTTCAAAAAATATAAAATGTATAAAGCAAATATCCATCTTCATCCCTCCTCAAGACCTGTCCTCAGTTCCTCCTATCCAATTCAGTTACTTATGTCATAAACAGACTAATGAATAGTTCAGTATCCCTGCAACCCTTTTTCTGCACACTTACACCGTGTGTGAATGCTTGTATAAACTCTAGTTTGTAGTCACATCCTTAGTTTCGCTTGGAGGGGGTAAAGGTATTTTTGAGCAAGCATGCCTGTCTTGTTTTAAAATGCTGTGAGTTATCTCCAAGGGTAAAATGAAATTTCCTTCTAATCACTCATACTATAGAAGACCCTACAGAAATTGTAGCATTGGTCCTATTGCTTAGACCTGAAATTGGGAAATGAGACTTTCTGGTTATCAAATATGTGTATGTCCCTTCCCCAGTCAGTTTGCACTGTTTTTATCAATAGAAGTCTTGCTGCGGGAGCGTTCAGTCGAGGCGGTCTGGCTCTCAGCAAGACAGAATGGCAGCAAAAGGGGAGCAACTGCGCCATTCATAAGATGCCCTGGCTGCCGCTGAAGGGGCCACCTGCTCTTCACAGCCTCAGGGAGACTCAATCCACTGCTCCTTGTGAAATAAATTAGAGGCCAAAAGCAAGGGCACATTAGCACTTGGCTCTTCCACCAATGGAAGTAATTACAATAAGACTGTTAAAATACTGGGCAAGAAGTTTTCTTCCTTTTCAAATTGTATTTTATTAGCGAATGGTGGTTCTAAAGCATGTGCCTACGAAACTATCTATTTTTTTCTGACTTTATGAGAGTTTCCATGTTTTTTTACAAGTACAAACCTGAAAGATGACAGTTTTGTTCTCTGCATTGTGCATCCAAGGTCTTTGATAGCTTACCATTCTTATTTAAAAGGAAGTGTTGGATCGGCCGAATGGCGCGGTGGTTAAGCGCTGGCTTAGGAAGCCAGCGGCCCCGGTTCGGTCCCACATATGTGGGCCAGTGACACTGCCCTCAAAAAAATAAAATAAAATAAATAAATAAATAAATAAATAAATAAATAAATAAATAAATGGAAGTGTTGGTTGAATGTTTCCAGTCCATTATCAGATGAGTGTCTGGTATTGAACACTGAATAAATGGCAATAAAAGGTGACATGACTATAAAAGCTTAGCTCTGAGCACCTGCACGAGAGATGGGTTAGTTTGTGCTCCATGACCCACGAGAGGGATAGGAAGGCTCAGGGATGTGTGATTGACTTCTCACAGATCAGAAAGGGAAGAGGAAACATACTGCTGATAACCTCATCACGATGAGATGCAGGATTTCTTCTCATTATAATCAAAAGCAAAAATGTTTAATTTCATGTCCAACATCTTGGAAAACAGGAACACAATTTATGATTATTACAAAAACTAAAATGAATGTTCCATTGAAAGGAGCCAAGGATTGATCATGCATTTTTATGATAGACAAATATCAGTAGATAATGAAGACTAGTTAAAATGATAAGATTTAAAGTGGTAATGAATACCAAAACTGAACAAAGTGTTGAAAAACAATTCTCTGATTTTAGAATCTAAAAAAAAGCTGATATATTCAGAACTGTGACCACCAAAATTTAAAGAATACTATTTCTGCATAGATGATTCACTCTAGTTTGAATGAATTAATTTTAGGAAAAATACAAAAATAAAAATGTAAATGTTCAGAGAAAAACAGTAAAATAACTTTTTTATAAATAAAATTAATTTTTAAAATGTTGATTTGAAGCTTTTAACTTTATAAAGACAAGGCCATAAAATGATTCATTAATAAACTTTGGAATATTAGAATGAAATTGGGGGGGCTAAAAACCAATTTCTCTCACTCACACCTGAAGCACTGGAAAACATGGGCTAAGTCTTCAACATAGTATTTGGGTCTCACCTTTGTTCATTCATTCAGCATTCACAAATTGCTTAAAATGTGCTAGGCACTGTACCAGGGACCCAGGAGACACATAAAAATGTAATCCTTGTTCTTCAGAATTGACAAAATATTAAGAGGAAACACTCCTGTAGGAAAATGATTACAGAAATCTGTTAAGTGCTATCATAGAGGCATCCATGCAATAAAGTACTTTGGTCTTTCTGGAAACATAGAAAATAACTAAGCTTCAAAATTTTAGCCAAATCTTGAAGGTTGAAATGGAATTTTCCTAGTGAACAAAACTAAAAAAGGCAGCAGTGGAGAAGGGCTTTCTAGAAAGTGAATACAGCAGGTGCAAAGACATTATACTGGATGAAAAAAAAAGTTGAAAGAACCATAAATCTGGGGAACTAAGTATAATACTTACATGCCAAATACAGGACTCTTAGGTATAGTGTGAAAGAATGGACAGATCATAAGGGCTTTGCATATCACACCAGGTATTTGGACTTTGTTATATACAATGAAAAGCCAGGTCAGGGTTTCAGTAAGAAAGTAAAGCACCAGGGCCGGCCGAGTGGCACATTGGTTAAGAGCTGGCTTGAGATGCCAGTGGCCCCAGTTCAGATCCCATTTATGAGGGCCAGTGACACTGCCCTCCACAGCTAAGATGGTGAACAACAGCTCCACCTGGAGCTGGGCTGCTGTGAGTCCCTGGGGAAGGCATAGCTGCAGCCCCTGCTGCAGTGGGCTGCCATAGGCTACAGTGAGTGGCCAGCAGCCAGCGTGAGCTGCCAAGAGCCGCTGTGAGCCTCCATCCAGAGGCTGGCAACCAATCTGCCTCACCCAAGAAGAGCTCAGTGACGATACCAACATGGGCCAGTGAAGCAACGTCCTCCACAACTAGACTGAAGAACAAAAGGACAATAACTTGTCTGTTCCTCTTCCCCCGCTTCCCCAATGCTGTTCCCCACCCCCAATTACCCAATAAAATCTTAAAAAAAAAAAAGAAAGTATGGCACCAGATGTACTTGTATGTTTAAGATATTAACTCCTTGATATGAGTGGCTAAATGAAAGTCCAAAACTCAAAATATGTTTTAAGAGACTTTTTTGCAATTCCTAACTGTGAGCATAAAGCATGGTTGATGATAAAAAATCTCCTTCAGGATTGGTTTTGAATGGAAATGAAACAATGAATTTGCCCTTGTGTCACAGACTGCTTGAGACAGATGAAATCTTGTAGATCATTTATCCTCCCCTAAGTCTAATTACTAATTTATTCAACTATTAGTTTCTCAGATGCTTGCTGAGTATCTACAATGTACTAGAGAAACTCCTTTCTGTAATGAAATATACAATCTACCCTCTCTAGACAATAAGAAAACAATCATGAAAACAAATTTACATTTATCCATCATTATACATACTGGTAGTAATGTATGATTCTATGAGAATGTTATACAGAAGCCCATATATGAGGAGGGCTTGGAAAAGGCCTATTTGACAAAGAGTTTCTTAATTAAGATCAGAAGAATGATTAGGAGATGATTAGATAAAATGGGAAGAACAGAAATAATGTGCAAAAGCAATGAGGCAGAAAAGACCTTGGTATATTCCAGGAATGAAAGAAGCCCGGCAAGTCTGAAGCTGGGTGAGCAAGCAAGATGGTGGCAAGGGTGACAGTAGGGACCCTGGTAGCCGCGACCAGGGAACTGTAGCAGGGGGAAGACATGTAATCAAGGAAATGCTGTTTGTATAAGTTAAAAGCTAAACCCAGCTCTCATGATTCCTAGTCAATGTTCTTTCTTTTAAATCCTAGAAACCAAAAGATGTATAATATACACACAACAATTCAGTATCTTTTCATGTCATCTACATAGGAAAAAAATCTTATCTTCCTGCTTCTAGTATACCGTATTACATTTCTTAGCACTTTATTTTTTTTAAGAAATGGATTATACAATCTCCTGGTGAGCTGTAACAACTCCATCTCCTCTGTCTGGTCATATCATTTTCCAAAACTCCTTAGCAAGAATTCAAATAAAGAAGTATTGAAGACTATGATCTAACTATCAGAGATTCACTAGGTTTATGAGTAGCGAGAGAAAAAAATAGAATGAGTGACTAATAAGGTATTCATGAATTCAAACTATTTAGAATAATTAAAATACCCACTTTCAGCAAATAAGCCATTAACAGCAGTTTTGTTATTTTTTAATGATCTGTTCGCACTGTTGCAGGAAGTCCCTCTTAATATATGTATGTGATTATGTAGATCAATGTTTACATTTTTTTCATTCTTACAGACATGCAGTGAAAATATACTGCATAAATACATTGCTCCCAGGTTACCAGAAAATGTTCACGTGTATGAACAACACATGGTTTGCAGCAACATAGATAAAAGCTTAGGGGTTGAACAGGCCAAACAATCCTTATTCTCAATGTTCTTATCCATCATTTGTGGGTGTGGTAGAATTCATATCCCAAATATGCTTCCCTTTATAATGAATTTCCCAAGCTTCTTTTCAAAGAAGCACAGCGTCGTAAAAAGTGGTAAGTTTCCATTATGTGGAGAGAAATGTGTGATTTTTGTTCAGTCGGTTTTTTACTCAAGTAACTCAGAAAATGAATTTATTTTTCACTACTTCAAGCTTGTCATTTATTTAGTCCTCAGTGGGGAATAGTGTCTTCGCTTTGGTGGAACTGAGCAATTTGTAGAGGAGAGGATAAAGTCCCTATAGTGAGTTCCGAGGCCAATCTCTTATAGATTGCTGGCGCATGCAACGATTGATTACCACAGAAGATAAATACACTGAGTCTGTAATCCTTACATCTAAGCTAACTTAATTTTTATATCTGTCATTAAATTTTTGTTTTCTGAAATGATAATGTTAATTCTATTCTTGAAGACTATAAATTTTTTATGGTAAACACTGTAGACCATCCAGTATTGGTGGCATGTGCTAATTTCTGTATGTCTTTAAGCTTTCAAATTGAGGTAGTGGAAAGGGGAAAGTGAATTAGTTTTAGAAGCTTGGATTATACCTTGTATGTGTGTCCATAAATACTGCACACTCTGTATACCTAAGGTAAGGACAAAATAGAATAGAAATATTTGAATGGTGAGCTTATGAGATATGTTTTCTATCCAATAAATATTTTTAGCCCAAGTAGTTGCTTTAAAAATTCTGCTTTTCTTTGGGGTATGGGGATGGGTCCTGGAAAAAAAAAATATATATATATATATTTTTTTTTCTTAGCGATATCCATAGCCATATACAGATGGATGGATATTTGATATCTATGTGATACCTAGAGAGATGATGTGATGAGATAAATAATATTCTAAGTATAAAATACTTCTGCTTAACACATGAATTCAAAATTGGTTCTGTCATTTATCAGTGGTCTTAAAGCTGTTGTTTATGTACCTAGGGCCTTCATTTTCCTACTTAGTCAGATATATGAATTAATGAACTGTCTGTTGTACACATACTGTCAGCATTAATGAAAATTCTTTCCCTCTGCTTACTTTCCCAAGGCATGAAGAAATAAGAAGAAAAAAAGGGGAATGTGAAAAAACATAAGAAAAACATGAGGTCTTAAAATCAGAAAGAAGGAAAAGAAAATCAAAGGAAGAAAAGTAAGGATTTAAAAGGAGAAAGAAGAGAGTTGCATTGTGGGGTAAGTAGTAAAGTACTACCACAATTTTCTTAGGAAAATGCCTCCAAAACCTGTGCCATAAATTGCTTCCCCCAACCACAGTGAGGGTAGTTAGACATACATGTGTCCACAGTACATTAATGACTAGAGCTATTTCAATCAGAACTTTGGGTCCATTCACAGGGACGCTTCATCAAGGAAACTAATCTTTCTGGTTTCTAGTAACAAATTTATTATATTTACTAATGGGTTTTATTGAAGGTAACAACCTTAAGAATACTCAGACCCTTCAGCCAATTTTTTTCCCAAAAATTCAAATGATACCTTAAACTCAGGAGGATAAATTAAGCTCAATGGTATATAGTCATTTAAGGAAAAAAGAAAGCATATTTCTTAGAACTATATAGCTTGAGACTCTTAAATCAATATCTTAGAATCCTCTAAACCTAGTCTCTATGTAAGCAATCAATCCACAAATTCCTAAAAAGAAAAAGCAAGCTACTATGTGATTCTATGATGAAAAATCACTCCAAACAATTTTAATCTCTTACAATAGGGGAATGCACCTTATTTTTCACTACAAGGAGTCAGAGCCATTCAATATTTTCCTGTGAGGGACACATTAATGGACCAAAATGATCTTTAATTCAAATTCAGGAAATAATTGATGTAAGGAAGCTTGATTTCAATCTGACCACCCCATGGGCAGGATTTAAACATACATTTGTCTCAAATCAGTAGTCATCCAGAAAATAATTAACCAGGTACAATATGTTTCCATTACCCTTTGCTAGAACTCAATTCTTCACCTATTTTCGCACTGTAAGTTTTTATGAAACCCGATTTGTAGAGCGAGATAACAGTGTGTGGCTGTTTTGTTTTTTAAGGATCCCATTATTAATGAGTCAGTGACATTTAAAGTAATCATAGTTGACAATAAAAAGAACAAAAACACAAATCTAGGCTTTAAATGAGAAGGGAGTACTCATTTATAAGGTAGTCATTCAGATGATCCAAATAATACAAGGCAATTATTATTACTAGAGTATTAAAATTAAATTCTAAAGAACTCTCATACATTAAAATTATATCTGCATCTTGTTTAATGATATCCATTTGATAAACACTGGCCTAATGCATGAAATATCCCAGGTATATCTGCATTCTAAGAAGAATTTTTTTTCATTCTTTTTTAGTAGTTTCAGGTGTACAAAACAATGTAATAGTTAGACATTTACACCCCTCAAAAAGTGATAAACCTCCCAATCTACTACCCCTCTGACATAGTATATAGCTGTTAAAATTCCACTGACTCTATTCCCTATGTTGTATTCCACATCCTGCGATCATATATATATATATATTTGACATTTAAAACAAGACATTTTTTTAAATAAAAAAGATTTTAAGACTCAAAGAAATTTGTCTCAGAAGCTGATTGACAGGCAGGTGGTGAGAAAACTATTTGAGGCCTGCAAGGCTTTCCCAGGGCTTTCTGAATCTCATCCTGGAGGCAGCCATGGACTGTATTTTCTTCCCTTGAGATATGTTCTGAGAATAGACATCCCCATGTGTAAGAGTTATCATAATAGACAAAACTCTTGAAGCAAAACATACTATACCACCCCACATTAATACCTCACTAAATCTTAATGGGATATCATTTCCAAGAATGCAGTCTTTCACACATCTCTGTTCAAAAGACACAAATTCCATTTTCTTTTGAAAGTAATCTGGTAATTGGCTTTAGGTGTACACAGAGATTTCCACCATCCAACCCTAAATCCATTTCCAAATAAGAAAAGTAAGATTGGTACCTTAAAGTCTGACTAAAAAAATCAACACAGAATGAATTAAGAGACATGTATACTAAGTTCTCCCCGAAATCCGCAAGATTTGAATAATGAGTCAATCATAAGGTGAACTGTCAGAAACCTAAGTACTTATAAGATCAGATAGATAGATAGATAGATAGATAGATAGATAGATAGATAGATAGATAGATAGATAGATAGATAAACACAGCATTGATGACAGGGCCCACTCAAATTTGTCACTACCCAAGGACTTGACTTGATTCATCCTCAATGTATCACATACATATTTGGGGTATGGGTATTCTATACTAATTTACCAGATGCCACCAACCCTCATTAGAATTACTAATTCTTTCTGTTCCAATGACTTGGTAATCACTATCAATTTTGGAATGATCATGTGTCTTCTTAAGACATGTCTACAAAATATGAAAATATTGGCACAGAGTATGATTGTTCAGTATCTTGGTCAGTCTACTTACTACTGTGAATAAAATAGATATTCTGGTTTTATATATCAATGTCTATGAATTTATTAATATGAGGCCAGCATGAGAAAAAGAGTCTCTTCATTCTTTAAAACCAGGTTTCTGAATCTAGAAGACTGAGTGTTAGACAGGAGTACAATGAACTTATCAAAGCAGAAATACCCTGAGGTCTCCTTGAGACAACCAACTGATCTGTTCTGGTGACTTCTGATCTCAGCAGACTTCCTTAAAATTATGACTCTTACAAGATAAAGGTGAACGAACTGGTAGGAAGGGAGAGTACCGTCCACATAGTCCAAGACTAGGATCCATGTTAACAAGAGAGGTGAGTGCGGAAGTGGGGACCAGGAGAAGGAAGATCCTAAAGCAAGATTTGGTGGAGTGGAAAGAAAATGGACTTTGAGTGACCTTATTAGATGATCTGATCCTGGTCCCTTAGCTATAAAATCAGAATAATAATGCCTAATTCACAGGGAGTTTGTTCTTCTTGTTGTTGGTGGTGGTTTTGGAGGAGTAGGGGAATTAAAAGAAATAATAGATATCAATCTCAGAGCCTGACATATGTGTTTAATACATAATTTACTTTTTCTCCTTATCATAATTTTATTCATCTATACTCATATTAGAAGAATCCATCCCAGTCCTATCAAGAATTTGAAATCACACAGCTCTCTAGTCTCCATATAGTCCTTTTCTGTCAAAGTATCTTTCTCATAATATTTCCTTTCCACCATGACAGGAGGAAAACAAAACGAATACAGCAATTTGTTCTCAGGTTGACTCTTCTTTTTTGAGGGCAGTGTCACTGGCCCTCATATGTGGGTTCCGAACCGGGGCCGCTGGTGTCCCAAGCCAGCTCTTAACCACCGCACCACTCGGCCAGCCCTGGACCCTTCTTTTATTATTAAGGAGCATTTCATAGACCTGGAAGATCTCTGAAATCTTTTTGTCCAACCTGTCACTCAGCTTAATCATCAGGCTTGATCCAATAATAGTGTAGTTGGTGCACTATTTTGCAAGTCATTTAAAGATACTCAACTGGGAGAAAGCAGATGATGAATGGCTACTTGGGAAATCCAACCATTTATAAAAGGCAACATCAACCCAGGGATCCTACTCTTCAAGTCAATTCCTGCAAAGCACTTATCCAGTTTTTCCAGAGATTCCCAGGAATACAAACATGGCTAGAGGTACTAAAAGGCTTTTGTCCTTGCAATAATCTTCGGTTTCATCAGGCTTTTTCTAGCAAGAAAAATAAAAGCATACTTTAATTCAATATGGCTTAATTTTGGACATGTGTTTTTCAGTTTTAGCTGTGTTTATGATAGATCATTTTATTGATATTACATTTTGTTTCTATTACACTGTATCAATTTTACATATAATGTAAGTGGTATAATAGGTCACAGTGTATCAAGAGAAAAGCAAAAGAAAATGTCAAATAAGAGAGCAGCAGGGATATGATGACTCTACTGTATAGAGCCCAAGTAACTGGAGGAAATCAATTTTAAAGTTGTAATTTAATTTATGTCACAGTCTAGTGACTCTAGCCAGAGGAAATTTTAAAAAAACAGGTTGTGGCAATAGTGAATACAGATTAAATAGAAATAGTAGACAGGGCTGGCTCCTAAACTTCCTACAGAGAAATATTAAGGCTGCAGTTACGAAGCCATGCCATGGTGAACTCAGGGTGAACACAGCAGGGTGAACTCTGTCTTATGTGGCTTAGTTGGGGAAAGAGCTGCTTTATTTTGTAATAATGATTAGCATTACTGTACTGCATGCTATGTGCCTGACACTCCTCTAAGCTCTTTACTACATCAACTTATTTAGCTACACAACAGCCCAATGAGGCAAATATTATAATCATCCCTATTTTGCCATTTTTGATTCAAAGGCATGAAATATTAAGTATCATACCCAAGTACACTCAGCCAGGAAATGGCAAAGCAGAAACTTAAAAGCAAGCAATTTGATTCTAGAGCCAAATTCCTACCATTCCTTACTATATTCCTTTTCTTTTGAATACAAGCAATCTTGCTATAACATCATATATGTTTCAGGATGGGGCAGCGTGACACATGCTTTCTGTAAAATCACAGGTAAAATTAATATTGGCTCAGGGGAAATATAGGGTTGGAGCAGAGCATTCAAAAGTCACTGTATCCAGAGAATGAACAAAAATAATATCATTCCTAATAAAAACACAAATACATCTAAAATAAGCTTGGCACTGGCATCTAGTACACAGTCAGCTCTTTGCAACTTGAACCCGGGCCCTTGCACATTTTCCTTTGAGGTGTACTTCTCGGCGGGTATTTGCTTCTAATGGAGACATGTTCATCAAAATCAACAGTCTTGCCTTGATTGCAGCCTGTTTGGGGAATCCAGTGTTTCAATAAGGGAGGGACTGTCAGCCTGTCTGCTTCCCCTGCATTGCATTTCAGTGTAGCTTCCGTTGTGGAGTGCAGGCATGGCTTGCACCAAAGAAGGCACCTGTAAAGATTTTCGGATCTTTTCATAAGGACTTTTCATCTTGTAAGGTATTCCTTTAATGATGAGAGAGCTCACACTGATCACTTAAAAAAAATTAACACCCTGAGAAAAGTCACGCATGAGTCTATACCTCTTTCACATCATAGCAACATTACTCCCCTACTTACCGCTCACATCAGAAATGTTCAGGGTCCAAGAAACACAGACCCTTGAAGAGACACAGTTATGACTTCCTGTAATGGACCCATTATTCCATGTAAAAAACTAGTCAAAGTGCTAGAATAGTGACATTTACTCCCAATAAAACTATCCTGAACATAACGCCCTTCATTTGTTGGGGTGTTTTTTTTGTTTGTTTGTTTTTTTAGGGCAGTGTCACTGGCCCTCTTATGTGGGACCGAACCGGAGCCGCTGGCTTCCCAAGCCAGCGCTTAACCACCGCGCCACTCGGCCGGCCCTTCATTTGTTTTTTGACAAATAGTTATTCAACATATATGTGAGGCACTGTACTGAGGGCTGGAGATACAATGGCCACAAGATGAGCCTGAACTCTCCCATCACAGAGCCCGGTATCTCCCTTACGTTTTTCAGGAGAAATGGACAAACCCTGCTGTGACTCTGCTACCATGATTTGATCAGAGAAGGGTGAATTGGGGATTGTACTAATGGATGAGCTAACGTTTCATATGCTGGGTTTTGCTCCCAGCGAGGTTATGTACAAACCTCGCACTGTACATATCTTCATCCATTGAAAAGCAAAGAAAACCGAGAAGCTCAATCCACATATGCCTTCCTCAACCCACTGAATGCTTTTATTACAGCAAAGCACCTCATCCATCTGACATAATACGCAAACATTAGGTATTATGAGTGACTTAATTGTCCTAGAAACTGAAACACATGCCAAATTTGGAAATTCTAGTTTAAACAGAAAGAATATTCCAAAGATGTGATAATATACTGCTCTGTTTTTTGTTGTTGTTTTTTAATAAAATGCCATACTTAAACTGTAACCCTGCTTATATCAAGTTGAGGAATCTAAGTCTCTCATTGCCGTTCCCAACTGCCTCACTATCCCAAACTGTGCAAGCTGATTTCAAAAACTGGCCATGCTGGTTAGAATAGTGTATGGAACAATTGTCACTTGGGATGCTGAACTTACCACCTGGGCCTGTTCAGGTTGACACCAATAAGGCATTAGACTTGCTTACAACATTTATGAAAGGGCAAAGGGAGAGGGAAATAGGTGGTTAAGGCTCTCAGGTAGCAATGAAAGTCTGACACCTGTGAAAGGAGATACTGAGGAAGGATGAGCGGGAAGACCCTCAGACCACAGCACAGTACTGAGAAAGTCTCAGCCAGGCCAAGGGGTGTCTCTGCCTATTGGAAGAGTTCCGAATTGGAGAGTACTAGCCCCACTCTAGTACGTCTGCCATGCACAGCCATTGGCTGGCAACAGCCTGGGGGAACAATGGCTGTAGCATGCAGGCCATCAGTCATCTCTGTTCCCGCAGCAGGCACCTCTGAGCAGTGCACCTCCACCACCTCTCTACTGTACCAATTTAACTTTTGGAAGAATTGGTGCTTGCTTCCTAGGGCTTAATAAGAACAAACAGGAGAAGAAGTGGGGCACCACCATTTGGAAAAGTATGTCTAATTCCACTTTTGGAAGGTGGTAGGAACTGCACTTGTTGAGGTTTCAGTGACTCTGTCCATTGATAGAGGGAATATACACAGCTCTCATGTGTTTCCAAGGGCAACAGAAGTTATCCTGTGAGGCACCGAGGTGACACCACTATAATCTGTACCTGTTCTTATTGGAAGGTGTCGCTGCTCTCAGAATCTTAACTACCACATATATACATTCATTAATCAGCATAAAATCATGTGTTGTCACCAATCACATTCTTTTTTTTTTTTTAAAGATTTTTATTGGGGAATTGGGGGAGGGGAACAGCGTTGAAAACCAGGGAAGGGGAACAGACAAGTTCCTGTCCTTTTGTTCTTCAGTCTAGTTGCGGAGGATGTTGCTTCATTGGCCCATGTTGGTATCACCATTGCACTCTTTTCGGGTGAAGCAGATTGTTCGCCGGCCTCTGTACGGCCACTCACAGTGACTCTTGGCAGCTCACACTGGCTGCCAGCCACTCACGTTGGCTGCTGGCCACTCACTGTAGCCTATGGCAGCCCACTGCAGCAGGTTGCTGCAGCCTACACCATCGCCGGGGCTCGCAGCCCAGCTCCAGGTGGAGATATTGTTAGCTGTAGAGGGCAGTGTCACTGGCCCTCATATGTGGGATCCAAACCGGGGCCGCTGGCGTCCCAAGCCAGCTCCCAACCAATGAACCATTCAGCCAGCCCCACCAATCACATTCTTATATCATTAGCATGAAGAAATGCAAAGAGTTGCTGGGATCAACTTTGAATAACTTTGATACTTAAAAGATGGGCAGCAGTCATCTCACCTTATCTTCCTTACTTAACGCTCATGATGGTTCTCAACATGATCTCTCCACCTCCAAACTTTCCTTCATGACATCATCGTATATGCTATCAGATTTTAGGTATAAAGCAGAACTTGGGCCGGCCGAGTGGCACATTGGTTAAGAGCTGGTTTGGGATGCCAGAGGCCCCGGTTGGGACCCCACCTATGAGGGTCAGTGACACTGTCCTCCACAGCTAACAACAGCTCCACCTGGAGCTGGGCTGTGCAAGCCCCGGTGATGGTGTAGGCTGCAGCCCCTGCTGCAGTGGGCTGCCATAGGCTACAGTGAGTGGGCGGCAGCCAGCGTGAGGGCTGGCAGCCAGCATGAGCTGCCAAAGAGCCACGGTGAGCGACCATCCAGAGGCCAGTGACTGATCTGCCTCATCTGGGAAGAGCGCAATGACGATACCAACATGTGCCAATGAAGCAATGTCCTCCGCAACTAGACTGAAGAACAAAAGGACAGCAACTTGTCTGTTCCCCTTCCCCAATTCCCTAATAAAATCTTTAAAAAAAAACCCACAGAACTTGCAGTCCCCCATCTAGCCATAGTCATAGTTACTGCCATTATATAATTTCAAATAATTATTCCATAAATAACTTAGACTCTCAAGCTGGAAAGTTCTGAGTAGACTTCTCTTCCACTATCCACCTTCATAATTACTTAAACAACACAGTTTCTTGAGCAATCTAGAAGTCACCACCTAAGAAAATGACAACACAACACCTGTCACATAGATAAGTGCTGAATACATCTCAGCTGATTCTAAATAAAAGAGCTATCTGCTACTTATTAGATAAGTGTATTAGTAATTCAGTTCTTATAATAAAATGTTTTCTCATTGAATCAATTTGAGGCTTACAAGTTCCAAAGTTGGTGGCAGATCACTGGAGAACTTTCTCTGACTTTCTAGATTAGACCTTAAGCCAAGATGAGCTATAAAATAAGCTGGGACCTTTGCGCCACTGATGTGCATTAACCCTGTATTACAAAACCTTGCAAAACTCCCATTGTCCGAAGTGCTCTACAAATCCCCCTAACTCTCTGTCAACATTTAGTACTTCTGAGTGATTTACATCTCCAAAAGAGTTGTCAGGGAAAGTAAAATGCAGACTGTGAGCAATGCTTTGGATGATCTTACTATTGGAGTACGTTGGACATCTAAGGTCCAGGTACCCCTTCAAAGCCAAATAATGTGGTTCAGACTTCTACACACCCTGTGAATCACTATCCCAAATTTTCTCAAATATGTATTTTCAGAAAATATGTTCCCATGGTTATCTCTAATTCCAACAGCCTGTCCCTGCTGAATCGCATCATTCTATATGTGAAACTTTGTCCTTTCCTTGATTTACACCACACACACACACACACACACACACACACACACACACACACACACACAAAACATCAACCAACATACCATGGTGCGTGACTTCAAAATTGGTTCCAATAACTCCTGCCTCCCAGTACATGCCCTTGCACAATCCTTGAGTGTTAGCTGAACCTAATGACTTGCTGTTGATTGACAGAAGACTGAAGATGTAATGGGATGTGACTTCTGTGTGTAGGTCACAAAAGATTATGGTTTTCAAGCTTTTAGCAGATTCCCTCTATTGCCTTCTGGGCTGCATACTTTGAGGAAGGAAGCTGCTATCTTGGAGAGACGCATATGGCAAGGAACTAAGGATGGCCTTCGCCTCACAGCCACTGAGGAACTGATCCTCTCAGTCCAACAGCTTGGAAGCAAATCTTTTCCCTGTTGAGCCTTTGGATGAGACCCGAGCCCTACCTAATACGTTGACTGCAATCTTGTGATAGACCTTGAAGTAAAGGACCCCACCAAACGATGTTCAGAGTAGTAGAGCACAGAAATTGTGAGATAATCAATGTATATTCTTGTATGATGCTAATATTTGTGGTACTTTGTTCAGAAATAGATAAGCAATAATCTTAAAACAGAAACTCAGGTACATATAAGTCATTTGTGTTTAGCACATTTTTCTAGAGACTTGGGAAGGCTAGGAGGAGTTTACATCATGGGCATGAAAAAACTGCAAATTGAATATTAGACACTATACTCATTCCTTTAATAGACTACAATAAGGGTTGTGTTTGTATGTTGTTTTTGTTTGGCTTTTATTCATCCATCCAGAAGCTACTCCTTCCCTCTCTTCCATTTCTCCTTCTTAACTCTTCACTCTCAGATTTAATTTCAGCTCTTTTCAACTCCTGTCATCAGTATATCTCCAGGCTCTTTTTCATTTTATTTTATTTTGTTTATTTAATATACAAACTAATCAGGAGCTCTTCTACCAAAGGGTGTTCCAGAAACAGGACCTATTTTCTTTATTATTTATTTATTCAGAAATCATCTATTAAATCCCTAATAACTGCTAGACAGTATTCTCTGCATTAGGTATACAGTGAAAAGTTAAAAAGACCCGTGCTTACATGGAGCATATGGTCAAGTTGGTGATGATAAACATTGAACAGAGAAGCGGACATATAAATGAATAATTACAAATGATAAAAATGCCTGGAACATAATCAGCATGTTCTGTGTTAGACGATAAAGGGGAAGACCTGTTGAGATACTTTTTTTTTAATTCCAGAAAATCTCTCTCTTTTAATACAACATTTAGGTTGAGATCTGGAAAATGACAACAAGCGAGGGAGAGGCACCTTGTACAGAAGCTCTATGGGGGGAAGACCATGTATAGATGTTCTGAGGTAGGACACAGATTGGGGGATTCTAAGAAGTAATGGGCAGACATTTGGCTGGAACAACAGTGAGAAATAGAAACTGGCTCAAGGTGAGGCTGGAGAAGCAAGCAGAGGTCAACAGAGCCAGGTTCCTGTAACTCAGGGGAAGGAAAATGCATAGAACTCTACAGACAATGGGAAACCCTTGAAGAGCTTAAGGGGAGAAAGGCAAGATTTAATTTACTTTTTTTTTTTAAGATTTTATTGGGGAATTGGGGGAGGGGAATGGCATTGGGGAATCGGGGATGGGGAACAGACAAATTGCTGTCTTTTTGTTCTTCAGTCTAGTTGTGGAGGACGTTGCTTCACTGGCCCATGTTGGTATCGTCATTGTGCTCTTCCCGGATGAGGCAGATCGGTCACGGCCTCTGGATGGTCGCTCACCGTGGCTATTGGCAGCTCACACTGGCTGCGGGCCACTCACTGTAGCCCATGGCAGCCCACTGCAGCAGGGGCTGCAGCCCACACTGTCGCTGGGGCTCGCGCAGCCCAGCTCCAGGTGGAGCTATCGTCAGCTGCAAAGGGCAGTGTTATTGGCCCTCACATGCAGCATCCGAACCGGGGGCCGCTGGCATCCCAAAACCAGCTCTTAACCGCGCCACTCGGCCGGCCTTAATTGACATTTTTAAAGAATCACTCTGGATGCTGTGTGAAGAATGGGTTGGAAGAGATATAAAAAACTTACTGGGCTGGCTGAGTGGCTCAGTTGGTTAAGAGCTCTGAGCAACAGCAGTTCAAAGCCCAGCTGAACTGCCAGAGAGGCTGATGGATAGATTTTTTTTTTTTAAGATTTCTTTTAAATTGGGGAATTGGGGGAGGGGAACAGCATTTGGGAACCGGGGAAGGGGAACAGACAAGTTGCTGTCCTTTTGTTCTTCAGTCTAGTTGTGGAGGATGTTGCGTCACTGGTCCATGTTGGTATCGTCATTGTGCTCTTCTTGGGTGAGGCAGATCGGTCGCTGGCCTCTGGACAGCGGCTCTTGGCAGCTCACACCAGCTGCCAGCCGCTCACGCTGGCTGCCGGCCACTCACTGTAGCCTCTGGCAGCTCACGGCAGCAGGGGCTGCAGCTATACCGTCCCGGGCACTCACAGCAGCCCATCTCCAGGTGGAGCTGTTGATCACGATCTTAGCTGCAGAGGGCAGTGTCACTGGCCTTCATATGTGGGATCCGAACCGGGGCCGCTGGTGTCCCAAGCCAGCTCTTAACCAATACGCCACGCGGCCAGCCCTGGATAGATTTTTTTTTAAAGTGGAAGTAGAATTGGGATAAAGATACTGGTAGGGTCAGCTGGTTTGGTGAGGAAATAGAAGAATCAAAGATAACTCTCAGATATCCAAAAAAATACTGAAGGCTTGCTCTTTTTCCTAGATGGATAGGGGTCTGGAGCTCTTTCAAAGAAAAGAAGCAAGGTTCCAAGTAGCACCCCATGTTGCTATTAGGTGGATTTTCAAATACTTTGATTAAAATGTTTGGTATCAAACTGCATTGAGTACTATGGTGGCACATTATTGCTGTTCTTTGCTTCTATTTTACATAAATAGATAGCAAAAATGTGGGCTTTAATTATTTACATTATATCTTATTGCTCTATCATGTGCAGTGAAGCAATAAGACATAATTTGTCAAGAAAAGAGAATCACAGAAAGGGTCAAATACCACACATGTTCCAGAGGGAGGTTTTGGCCAGCACATGGGGTCGCTGGGACTTGGCACTTTCGGGTAGCTGTTATTTGGCACTCTTTATGTAATAAACAGTAGACTAACGTCACTGCTGAATCTTCAGAAAACTTCTCAGGGCAGGTAATTTAGATCTTCCTCACTTGTAGAAGACAAGAGGTATAGAGGTTAAAAGACACACTTCCCAACAGAAGGAGGAATCAACCTCAATGCTAGGGAAAGCCCTCTGAGTATCTTAATCTTAATTATATGTTCAGTATTTGGGAAAGAAATTAAATATCATTAGTCGATGCCCATGAAGTGGTTTAAATTCAAGGAGGGGTCCTGAGAGAGTGGAAGGGAGGACGCTGTTAGAGGAGACCTATCTCTATTTAGCGGTAACTTCTCCAGGCCTTGTGCTGTGTGGCCTCATTTCTTATCTGCCAATTGTAAGATCTTTTAGGCACAAGTAGAATGGAATGGTACGAACTTGACAAAACAGATGATGCTCTGCTTATTAATAAGATGAAAAGGAAAAATCGTTTTACTGACAGCGTAGTAGTAACTCCGTGGATGCTTTCAAAGTACAGCTTTAAGAAATGTCATTGGTGCAATGAGAAAACTGGAGTATAATAAAGGAACATGGAAAAGAGCATGTAGGAAATCCGACATCAAACTTCATCCACGCTGAAATACAGAGAAAAGCCTGCTTTTCCTTCCTGCATGCTGATTGTGTGGTTATTCTAACTTCAGTGTGTATTAGAATTACCTGGAGAGGGGCCGGCCGAGTGACGCGGTGGTTAAGCGCTGGTTTGGGAAGCCAGCAGCCCCGGTTCGGTCCCACATGTGAGGGCCAGTGACACCGCCCTCAAAAAAAAGAATTACCTGGAGTACTTATTAAATATGTTTCTTCCTCTGTTCTATGCCCAGAGATTCTGCCATGATAGGTCAGGTCTGGGTCAGGATTCAAGACTCCAGGTTTAAGAGAAGCTCCCTGGAAGGTTTCAGTGTGGGCAGAAGTGCTAGGTGGTGTCCACTATCATGCGGGGCACACAGCCCAGACTGCAGCTGCCTGCCTAGGTGATGCCCGCCCTCCTTCCTTCCATCACACAAATCCTCCGAGGGCATCTGGGTGGATGGGTGCCAAGCCTCACATAATCGCTTTAAAAAGCCGTTCATGTCACCTCCACTGAGAAGCAATTCCTGAGTTCCCCCAAGCTAAATGATCTTTTTCATGCTTCCAAATATCTTTGTTTAATACTTTTATATAGCACTTATCGAATTATATTATAATTATCTTCTTCTGTGAGTCATTCCCTTACCAAAAGGTGATAAATTGAACACGACTTATTCATTTTTGTATCTCTGGCACCTAACACACTTCTTGGCACAAAGCAGGTACTAAATGAAATTTTTCTTTTGCATGAAAGAACAATGAAATGATAGCATACTGGGTCTTGCTTAGCACTTCACATCACGTGGGCACATAGCTCATCAGCAGCTTATAAGGTTTAGCTGGATGAAAGGGTACCTTAGGCTCTTGTGAAAATACCATGGCCTGGGTGCTTAACCAACAGAAATTTATTTCTCATAGTTCTGGAGGCTGGGGAGTCCAAGATCAAGGTGCCGAAAAGGTAAGTTTCATTCTACTCTTGGCTTCTAGGCTGTGTGCTGATGTGACCTCTTCTTTCACATGCTCAGAGAGATGGAAAGCAAGTTATCTGGTGTCTCTTATTTTAAGAGCTCTAATCCTGTTAGGAAAGCCCAACCCTGAATACCTCCTCTAACTCTAATTACCTCCCAAAGATCCTGTCTCCAAATGCCATCTTTTGGGCTTTAGGGCTTTGACATATACATTTTAGCAGGACACAAACATTCAGTCCATAACCAAAGGTAATAAACTGGGTGTCTGAAGTTTGCTTTCTAGCTCCAGGATCTTTTCTTAGTATTACATTAAACCACTTGGAAGCTAGATTCTGCATTTATAAAATGAGGAGTTACTTTCCCTATCACAGCTATTGAGGAAATATATGGAAAGGCTCTGAAAATGGTAAAGCATTATCTGCAGTGTGGTTAATATAAGGTGCTCTTTAATTTGGAGGGGCTGAAGTCTGCAGAGAGCTCCTAAATTGCCAGCAGCACCACCACACAGAAACCCAGCAGGACTGGTGATCACTCACGCCTGCATTTTCTCTCTTTGGCTGCTTATAAATTTTTGCCATGGTGTACTTTTATTAATTGATTTGAATAAGTTGATAAACACAATTTACTCTGCACAAATAATTGTCATTAGCTTTGTTTGCAGGCAAACTCTTTGATGAGAATGCTGAGGGAAATTTCGTGAGTTGCATTAGCTTTTATTTGTATTTGTTGGCAGTTACAACACATGGCTCATTCCTTATAGTGGGGTTTATATTGGACTAAATCCTATCCATCACTCCAATGGTATGCCAAGAGCCAGGTGGACTCTTTTTGCTTTCTGGAAGGAAATTTATACCACAGTGTCATCCTCAGCCTTCTGCAGTATAGAGGAAGACAAAGAAAATATAAATCACTGGAGGGTGGCAAGAGGGGCTGTGGGGGGAGGAGGGGGAGAACTGGCCCCTGGCCACTCTGCGTTAGCCTATTAGTCAGGTAAGCAGCTCATCACCTAGGAAAACACAGAGGAGGGAAAGACAAAGACACCGAGTCATTACGCTGCAATGAGGTCAACTATGGCTGCCATCACCTTTGGAAGTCTTGGAGTCTAGGGGACAAGGGAGAAAATGAGGTAAACTGGAATGGCACTATAAGAAAATCTCAGGTATTTAGAACTGATGAGGTGTGGCTGGCCTCTTCCTTGAAAGGTCAAGGAACGTTTTCTCTTGCCTTGTCATGACTTCTCTCATGTACTGCTTGTTTTCTTGCAAACTTGTATTCTTTTATTTTTTATTTTTATTTATTTATTTTTTTAAATTAGTTTCAGGTGTACAACACAGTGCAATAGTTATACTTTTTACCCCTCAAAGTGACAACCCCCTCCCCCAATTTGCCACCCCACTCTTCCCCCCCATATCATACGTACCTATTATAATTCCTTTGACTCCCTTCCACACTATACTTCATATCCCGTGAATATATATATATATATATTCAATTACAGTTGGTATACAATATTATACAACATCAGCTTCAGGTGTACAGTGCAGTGATCAATCCTCTACTCCATCCATGAAATGGTCTCCCTAACAAGACATGTGACCATCTGACACCCCACAAAATATTTACATTATTAATTATATTCCCCGAACTGTCTTTCATGTCCCTGTGGCAATATTGTAGTTACCTATTTTTGCTGTCTAATCCCTTCCCCTTCTCCCTCATCCCCACCCCTCCTCCCAACTAGAAACCCTCATTTTTCCTCTATATCTATGAGACTGTTTCTGTTTACTTTGCTCATTTTTCAGATTCCACATATAACTGAGATCATATGGTATTTTTCTTTCTCCAACTGACTTATTTCACTTAACATAATAATTCTAGGTCCATCCATATTATTGCAAATGGTATGATTTCATTCTTCTTTACAGCGGAGTAATACTCCATTGTATAAATGTACCACAGTTTCTTAATCCAGTCATCTACTGATGGGCATTTCGATTGTTTCCAAGTCTTGGCTATTGTAAATAGCGCTACAATGAACATAGGGGTGCATATATTTTTTTTCGAATTAGTGTCTTGGGTTTTTCAGGCTAAATACCTAGGAGTGGAATTGCTGGGTCAAAAGGTAGTTCCATTTCCAGTTTTTTGAGATACCTCCATATTGACTTCCATAGTGGCTGCACCAATCTGCAATCCCACCAACAGTGCAGCAGGGTCCCCTTTTCCCCACAGCCCCACCAGGACTTGTTGTTTGTTGATTTATTGTTGATTTACTGACTGGAGTGAGGTGGTATCTCATTGTGGTTTTTATTTGCATTTCCCTAATGATCAGTGAGGTTGAACATTTTTTCATATGCCTGTTGGCCTTCTGTATGTCCTCTTTAGAGAAATGTCTCTTCATATCCTCTGCCCATTTTTTTATTGGGTTGTTTGTTTTTTTGGTGTTGAGTTGCATGTGTGTTTTATAAATTTTGGATATTAACCCCTTATCAGATATATCATTGGCAAATATATTCTCCCATTCAGTAGGCTTCCTTTTTTTTTTTTATTGCTGGTTTCCTTTGTTGTGAAAAAACTTTTAAGTCTAATATAATCCCATATGTTCATTTTTTCTTTTACTTCCCTTGCCCATGGGGATGTATCAGTAAAAATATTGCTCAGGGTAATGTCTGCAAATGTACTCCCTATATTTTCTTTTAGGAGTTTTATGGTTTCAGGTCTTACATTTAAGTCTTTAATCCATTTTGAATTTGTTCTTGTATATGGCGTAAGGAGGTAGTCCAGTTTCATTTTTTTTGCATGTGTCAGTCCAATTTTCCCAGCACCATTTATTGAATAGACTATCTTTACTCCAATGTAAATTCTTGTTTCCCTTGTCATAGATTAACTGGATTTATTTCTGGGCTCTCTGTTCTGTTCCACTGATCTATGTGCCTGTTTTTATGCCAATACCATACTGTTTTTATTACTATAGCCTTGTAGTATGTTTTGATGTCTGGTAGCATGATCCCCCCCGACTTCGTTCTTATTTCTCAGGATTGCTGAGTCTATTCGGGGTCTTTTATGGTTCCGTATAAATTTTAGGATTATACTTTCTGTTTCTGTGAACACTTTTTCTTTTCTTTTTTTAGCTGAGCCATCCTGCTACCTATTGGTAGCTCAGTGGCTGCTCAGCTTGGGCTGGGCATCAAACTGCTATTGCTTAGAGCTCAGCTCCCACTCTTGAGTGAGCTCTTAACCAACTGAGCCACTTGGCCAGCCCTGCAAACTTGTATTCTTTTCCTTAGACCACTCTCTGTTATAAGTTGGACATCAAGAAAGAGAAATGATACTTTGGGAGAATTTACATAAAAGTGTCCCCAATTTTATCAACACACAGTATATCCAATCGCCCTAATTCTGAAATTGTTTACTTATGATAGAACATTTTGAACTCAGAGTGACATGAGGGAGTCAGTACAGTGAGCATTCCTGCATCTACAGAGTACAGACAAATATGATGACTGACCCACAAGACCTAGGCATCTAAAAGTGCCACATTCACAAATAGAAACAAATGCTCCCTAAAGAGTTTTTGTCAACCACTTCATTTGCTATTATTATTTTTGTCCAAAGTAATTCCATGTTCTCTATTTTTGCCTGCTCTCAGACAAACGAAATGGCAGGGACAGGAATGGGGAAAAAATGGAACGAAAGCTTTTTCAAGGCAAGATCACAGTTAAAACTTAAAGGCAAAAGGAATAATTACAGGTTCAGGATTTTTAATTATTTCTAAAACTACCACATCAACATGAAACACTGGAAAAGCGAAATGTCCTAATTTGGGAAAATCTATTTGAAATTTAACCTGCTCTTGCTTGTTATTCTCACCTGAAAAACAATAATTAAAAACTAGAAAGCAGATGGCATTATTATCATTATTAAAACTACTGATTTTAACAAATAATTTCAGGGCTTCTGAGATTATTTCTGTCTCCTGCCTTTTGTCTCTCTCTTGAGTGCCTTCTCATACCTGCATATCTTTCAGAGCATTTCTTTTCCTGAGTGACTGAGAACAGCGGTTAACAACTGCAGGATTCTGAAAGTCCCTCTGTGAGTTGTTTCTCCTTGTCCTCACCTTGACCTCCTCTAGTCTCTCAGGCTCTTGAAGAGACAATTACTCTTCTTTTCAGTTTTCATCTGGTTGCGTTCTGTGGTCTTTGCAATATTGAAATATAGAACTCTGTCTATCTAGCCTTATTAAAGAGACACTTATTCAGACACCTATTGAAATTCTAAGGCTGACTTTATTCAAGAAATTCTCAGGACTGGTAAGGGGACCACTGCAATGGGGTTTTGCAGCTGAAGAAGGAGACTGGGCTCCATTTCACAAAAAGAAAAAATGGGAATTTATAGCCAAGGAGCATAATGGAGGGGGTCAGTGGATGGAAACCTACTACAAGGGTAGGGTAATTCTTTGCTAAATGAATCTCACAGGATTCTAGCTCAAGGCAGGCAAGGGTGATGAGATACTACCTGGGGAATGATGAAGGATGATGAACCCAATTGGATATTGAGGGTGGGAGATTGTGGCTCAACCAACTTGACAGGATTCTGGCTAAAACTAGATTCTACAAGGATGAAGACAGAAGCCAAAGTTCTGGCCTAGTGAAGCAGAGGGCTCAGAGGAGCTTAACGTTTGATCAGGGAGAGAATCTTTGTCAGCTTTAAAAATTTATAACAAGTACTTAGTAAAAATAGAGGCAAAGAAAAGCAGAATTTCAATTTCTGTGCAAGTGTTTGACTGGTAAGAGGTTCTCACACCACCATAATGAATAAGCTGACTCATGAAACTGTCATTGGGAGCACTCCATGTGCCTCTACTGGCTGAATGCCCCTTGGCTGGTAGCATATTAGACTCGTGTGAGCCAGTAATATCCTAACCATCACCCACACTCCAACTAAAGTGAGGAAGTTGTGTTTTTACTATACTATTTATTTTCTGTGATTTTATTTATTCTTTAATCATTCAACAAAATACCTAAAGCATCTACTATGTGTCACACATATTACTTTCTAGGAAAGTAAATATTAATGGTCTACACTTTTGGGAAACTTGCAGTCTAATGGGAAAGAAAGACATAAACTGATCTATCCCATTCAGAGAAAGATGCACACATAAAAGTTACGATAAAGATGTCATGGAAGCATCTTTAGAAACTCAGTGCAGGGTCTTCTAATAAATATATAGAAATAGTTTTAATTGGGAAAAATAAAAATTACATCAGTAGTCTACCTATTACTATTACTATAGAAACAAGTTCATCTGTTTTTTAGAATCCTTTGAGAAACAAATAACTTCATTTATTAAAACCCCACTCTTTTTTATTAAATTTATTGAGGTGACCCTGGTTAGTAAAATTATACAGATTTCAAGTGTACAATTCTATAATACATTATCTATATATTGCATTGTGTGTTCACCACCCAGAGTCAATTCTCCTTCTGTCATCATATATTTGACTCCCTTTCCCTCTTCTACCACCCCTCTTCCCCTGTGCTCTCTGGTAACCACTAAACTGTTGTCTGTGTCTATGAGTTTTTGTTTATTTATGTGTCTTATTCATTTGTTGCTTTCAGTTTATATTCCACATATGAGTGAAATTATATGGTTCTTGACTTTTTGTGTCTGACTTATTCCACTTTGCGTAATAATCTCAAGATCCATTCATGTTGTTGCAAATGGCAGCATTTCATATTTTCTTATGGCAGAGTAATATTCCTGTGTGTATGTGGGGGTGGATGTATACATATATATAACATCTTCTTTATCCAATCATCTATCAAGGACACTTGGTCGTTTCCATGCCTTGGCCAGAGTGAATAATGCTGCAGTGAACAGGGATACATATATGACAGATAATTGTTTTCAGATGTCTTGGGTAGATACCCAAAATAGGGATTTCTGGGTCATATATTGAGTTGTAGGAAAAGTCATAATGCATTTTTGCAATGAAAAACATAGAAAAAAATACGTCATGACTTTTCCAACAACACAATAGTATTCTATTCTTAATTCTTGAGGAACCTCCATTCTATTTTCCATAATGGCTGTGCCAAATTACATTCCTACCAGCAGTGTACTAGGGTTCCTTCTTCTCCACAACCTCTCTCACATTTGTTATTCCTTGACTAATTGATGATAGCCATTCTCACATGTGTGATGTGGTATCTCATTGTGGTTCTGATTCACATTTCCCTAATAGCTAGTAAAGTTGAGCATCTTTTCATGTATCTGTTGCCCATTTGTATGTCTTCTTGGCAGAAGTGTCAGTTCAGATCCTCTGCCCATTTTTTAATAGGATTAAGACACTCTTGAACCAAGCAGTAAGTTTCTTTAAAATATAATTTTAAGCTATTTGGGAAAATCACCTACTTTCTCTAACACAAATGCCTCTGCATCTTTCAACTAGTCTTCTGATACTTCTCTAAGTAGACAATATACATTTATTCTATTATCCATCTAACATGTATTTCTTAAATGCTTATCATGTGCCAGACTGTGTATGAAAAAGCAGGATTAAAGTGTGAGGGAGAGTTAACTAAAAGGAAGAATGAGTGATAAGAAGGGTAAGCCATACAGAGTGAAGAATATACACAGAATCCCAGGAATAAAATATAGCACATTGCTCATCTAAAGGACTGTGAGGACCTCACTACAGGAAGGAGAGATTATCGAGGAGTAAGAGCTAAGTCCTAAAGGGAATCAAGGGCCAAAGCCAGATGACAAAGTATGCTGTATATCCTGCTAAAGAAAGGAAACCAAGACTGCAGATGGGAGGGCCAGAGAAGACAGGAAATCATCTACTGCAAATAGCTGAGGAGGAAAAAAATGAACTGAAAAAGAAATCATGGAGATGATGTGAAAGGATTTGAGAGATGTTAAGGACATAGAAAAGTTATATTGGGATGGGGGAGGGGATGATTTGATTGGGGGTGTGGAGTGATGGAACACAAGAAGGAGAAATGAAGAAAGAAGCCCTGGTTTCAGACCTAGACAAGGAGATGGATGATAATAGTGTCATTCTCTGAGAAACAATCCAGAAGAGAAGTTGTTTAGGGGAAGACAAGAGGAAATGAGGAATTCAGTGTGGCCATGATATAAGGCATCTTAAGACATTATGTGAACATGATCACTAGAAAACATGGATCTTGAACTCAATAGTGCAATAAAACTGAATAAATATCCCAATAAGAGTTTTAGGGTAGAAAGAAAATATAGAGCAGAATTTCTGAAATTTCTGATAATTTTATATGTTGTTCAGTTATTCAAAATTGTATTTTCCAGAAATTTGTAAACTGTGATCCATATACAATAACTGCAGTGTTTGCTGCTCATCCGTTCAAGTTCAGGTATTCGACTGGGAACACTGAACAAGATATAATCAGATTAAGTCTGTGTCTTCAAACTCAAGATACACAGCAATGCCACAGGAAATGCTTTTTCTGGGAAAACAGGTAGAAAGGCCTTCCCTCACTCACATGAGAGATTATAGCAATATACCTGGAACCAGATTAGTTGGTGCTCTAGACTGAATGTTTCTGTTATCCCAAAATTTATATGTTGAAACTTAATCCTCACTGTGATGGTATTTGTAGATGGGACCAGTGGGAGGTGATTAGGTCATCAGATTATTGCCCTTATTTAAAAAAAAAAGAGACCCTGGAGATCTCTCACCATTTCTTTTTTTGTTTGTTTGTTTTGTTTTGTTTTTTGAGGGCAATGTCACTGGCCCTCATATGTGGGACCGAACCGGGGCCGCTGGCTTCCCAAGCCGGCGCTTAACCACCGCGCCACTCGGCCGGCCCTTCTCACTATTTCTGCCATGTGAGGACAGAACAAGATGGCTGTCTATAAACCAGGAAGTGGGCTCTCACGAGACACCAAACTGCTGATGTCTTAGTCTCAGACTTCCCAGCCTCCAGAACTATAATTCTCTGTTGTTTATCAGCCACCAGTTTATGGTATTTTGTGTTAGTATCTGAAACTAAGCTGGTGGAGCTGAAATTGCAGCTTCACAACTGACCAGCTAGATAAAGTTGAAAAGTTTCTTAAACTTTCTGTGCTACTTTTTTTTTTTTTCTTATAGGTGGTTCTAAAGACTAAAACAAACAACCTGGAATAGTCCTTGGAACACGGTAAATACAATCACAGTGTCAGCCATTATTGTGCTACCCAAGTACATTGAAGGGCACATATGCCAGAGAAATTAGAGCTTTGTTTTGTTGTGTGTTTGTTATTGTTTTTCATCTATTTTTGACTTATTAGCTTTTGACTTCATAAGCACAAGTCAATGATAAGCAGTAAGCAGACAAGACTGCTGATACCTCTGTGTTTACATCTCTTGATAGCTCCCATGGCTAACATCAAGTCCCATTGGTATACAACTGTGGGCTCAATAAGAATTAACAGTTACAGGAGATACTAAAAAAATATCTGTTAAATAAATGAAAGAATGAATGGCAGTCTTAGGGAACCAGGTATGAAAATCAGAATTGGTAACATCTGCAACTGGACCAAAATAAGAGACTGTGAACAGAGTTCTGGGAATGGGGACTAGAAACTTCAGAGATAAGTTCACTAAAAGAAAAATGAAATTCAGGCAAAAGAGCAGATGAGTAGAGAAAAATACTGTAAAATCTATACATTGGAGAAAAGTGTTGGTTTCCAGTCCAAGAAGCAAACTTAATCCCAATGCATGTCCCACCTGTGACTGAGAAACGGTAAAGGGAAAATGTACCTCATGAGAAAAAGCAGTTGAAGGAGGGGCTTACCACATCTCCTGTGTTAACTTTGTTTAAGGCTAGCAGACTGAGCATCGTAATCAAAACTGAAAAAATTAATTATAAAATTTTGAGCAATTTAAAGTTAATTTCACTACCACACCATGAAACAACTCCTGATAATTATGAAAGACTCCTGATAAGGGAATAAAAGAGAAGCATAAATTCTGCATACTCACTTGATTCATGCAGGGCTTAAGTTCTATAGTTATATACTAAACATGGTGCCTCTCAACATAGCAGAGCTTTCAGTAAAATCAATGTGACTGTGCCCCATGAGTTTCTAATCATGAAGGCTGCTATTGAAACACGTGGACATTCCTGCTGTGTAAAGGGAGCTGCTTTACACCATGATGATCCAAGGACAGATGCACTACATCTTTTCAAGCACTCCAGATTTATTGGTTTCTTTCAACACACACAGGAGTCACGCACTTTCCATTGGTTTGGATGGTGTTCATGTTCTATATTCGGTGTCTTCATTTTCCTCCTCTGTAAACAGTGGTGAAGTGGGGATTCATTCTATTCTGAAAGGACCCCTTCAGTCACCACACAGGTCCAGAGTGTGAGTATGGCCTTGGCTCTGGAAATGAGCTTTCTATGGTCAAGCATGAGCTAATGTTACCTATATCATTCAAAATGACTGGCTCAGTCACGGATGTGGTGGCTCCAATTAACCTGTTCCATAAATACATGTTAGTGAAGTCAGACCAAAAAGATTAATGGATTTCAATTTGGAAATATTACTTAAAATTGACTGGCCCTGGGATAGATTAGAAATACTGCAATTGACCACAAGCACAGAGTCATGAACTAATTATTAAACTGGCAATGTAATAAATGAGAAACTGTTCCTACCTTCCATTCCATCATTTATTGAAAGCCACAGCAGCGGCATAATAGACTGTGTGTGTTGAAACAAAAAGGAGAAGCAACAATGTTTTCATACACATATTTTGTAAAAGATTTCTGTGCATTACAATTCTGTAATGATTCCAAGGTATACTTGACCTGGAAACCATATCTAGATTCTTTTTAGTGATCATGTTTCGAAATTCATTTCATAAAGAACACTGAATAGTCAAGAAGCCTGAAAATTGAAATTCAGTTTCATATAACCTTGGAATGGTTAGACATGATTGAATGATCTTGTATCTGCAAAAATCAATATTTATACGACCTAACAACTCTCCTGGTGCATATGAGACTATCTTAATGAACTACTGTAAATTAAGTATTTCAGCAGACTCTGTCACAGAGTCCAAAATCAAGTAAAAGCATATTTTATAGGGTCCATTGTTAACCTCGAAAAGGGACTAATTCTAATCCTTTAAGGCTAACACATTTTTTTAAAAAAAGAGCAACTGGTATTAATTAAACATTTCTTCTGTTCATCTGACCACTGGGAGCCTCCCTCCTACCAGATTTCCATGAGATCTCTTTGTGCTGCCCTCAAAGGGGATTCTCTCAGATTTTTCACTTGGCGGCAACAGTCATAAATGAGAGAATAGCCTTATTTGATTTTTATTGGGCTTCATAAACTCAATGTTTCCCTTCTGAGTCTAAAATAATTGCAGCATTGAACTCCAACTGATATGTTGGGAAGGTCATGGAATGTCTGGCTTTGCTAGCCAATTTATGCTTCTTCCAAGTATTGTGATTCACTTTGCTGTTTACTCCAACTGGAGCAACTATTGATATATAAACTACTTAAAGTTCTGAACCCAGAAGCTACGGAAGGTATTCAAATGTAAAAGTGCTTCACAGAGCCCCATAATGACCGGAAATTTCCATGTTGAAGACTGAAGATCCCTAAAATTTTAAAATGTACAAAGAAATTAAATCAGTCTGCATTGTATATTTCCCAACTTCGTGTCTTTTCTGATGTGATGTAGCTACTAATACAAAAAACTGAAAACAATTAGATCAAATGAAATCACTTCTGCTGAAGAAAGCAATGGAAAACTAGCAGTGAAAAGTCAAAGAATAAAAGCACTAGTACATGCCACAACTCATTGTAACAATCTGCTTATAGTATTAAGCATTTCTAAATTTTTCTAAAGCTGTCATTCTTAACATATTTTTTTCTGACATACTTATTACATTCATTGTCTGGGACATTTTCATGAAAAATCACTTCATACCTATACTGTACAATCATGCTATCTGATATTATCTTCAAGCCATTATCAAAGAAAAAATTCACTTCTCACCTTTAGAAACACATCTAAAATAGTTCAAATAGCAACTAGAAATATTAAATGCAAAAATCGTATGAAAAATACATTCCAATGTAATATTTTAAATGATCTTTCTATTATGGATTGAATTGCATCCCCCCAAAAGGTATGTTGAACTTCTAACCCCATCACCTCAGAATGTTACCTTGTTTAGAAATAGGCTCTTTATAGAGGTAATCAAATTAAAATGAGGTCATTAGGGTAGGCCAAAATCCAATATGACTGGCAGTCTCATAAAAACGGAAAATTTAGCCATAGTAACAGACATCCACAGAGAAAGGACTGTGGTGTGAAGGGGCATAGCGAGAATGCAACAGGAAGACAGAGGTTTGGAGCGATCCATTGACCTGCTAACAAATGCCAAAAATTGCCTGCAAACCACCAGAAGCTAGAAAGAAACAAGGCAGGATCCTCTTACAGGTTTCATAGGGAACATAGCTCTGTTGACACCTTGATTTTGGACTTCTGGTCACCAGAACCACCAGCCAATAAATATCTGTTGTTCTAAACTCCCCGTCTATGGCACTTTATTAAAGCAAGCCTAGGAAATTCATACACTTTTCATTATAAAGCTAGTGTCCTCGATGTCACTAACTTCCTATAAAGAAGTTTTCTTTACTTTTAGGAAATTGTATGCAAAGATATGTCACATACCTGAAAATCATAGGAGAACCATACACTAATTTTATATTTAACAATAATAGGATGCTTAAGGTACCTAAGTCTTAAAACAAAGTTATCTTTTTAAAAGCTAGACAGATCTAAATTATAGAACATTATTATGTAGACATGGTGAGGGTTCTCAACCTTAAAGCTTTCACAAGTTCAAGTTGCCAAGAAAGGTTAAGCCCTAGGTCGCCCATAGGGAAACTACATTTTTCTCTCTTTTAGAATCATATCATAGATGTACTCGAAGAAAGTCTAATGAATAGACATGTATATGAAATGTCCTTCAGAGACCTAATGAAATTACCTGTATGAACTTTATCACTGAATAACTATCTACAAGCAATTTTATAGAGGGGAATTGTCCATTCTTTTCTATCAAAATAAATTTTACATGTTAGCATGACCTTACTCCTGCTTCCTTACAGTTTTCAGGTTTATAATAATTATAAGGCTGTTCAAGGGGTCTGCTTGCCTGTCAAGTGATAAAAACAAAGCCGGTGTGGGAACAATCATACAAGGGTTTAATCCAGGCTATCACTAGTCAAGGTCATGCTTGATCCTGTCTCCCAGAGGTGCTAACAGGCAACTTTCAATGGATTCAAATTATGGGCCAGATCATTAACAAACTGACTGACTCACTCATTCTTGCTATTAATAAAGAACTCATCTTGGAGATTTTCTGCACGGCTGTATGGATAACCTGAATTTATGTGGACCTCAGCAGTTCAAAGTCTGAACTCATTTTCTTGAAACAAGCAGAATCTGAAGTTTATTAGCATGGAAAAGAGTTCTCTTTTTATTAGATTATTCTGAAGTGCTGTCCATTACATAATATGCCATGCATGTGGAACCTTTAGAATAAAAACTGTGATTGCCACTCAATGGGGGAGTATTTCTAGGATGTGACAGGTTTTATAACTGTGAAGAAGGAAATATCTGCCTGTCTGGGTCTCTTAGCCTTTCAAACATGCTCTTTAAATTAAAATTATAGCACATAGAAAACTTCATTACCTGTTTCACTTGCAGATAATTGTTTCTCCACTTTGAATGTGTGCCCTTTTCAGGATAAGTGTCCTGGACTACCCAGAGCTAAACAAGTAGGAAATGGGATCCCTTTGCTTTCCTGTTGGATGCCCCAAGGCAATTACCTACAGTATTATAGATTAGATACAAGAAACATTGACCTACATTTTAATTAAGCTTTAAGTATTTTTTCACTTATGCTTTTAATAAATACAAAGGGGGGCTTCAATGATTTAAAGTGTCTCCCTGCCAAATTTTATTTAAGAGACACTGCTGTAATCAATGGCAATGAAATGGAATCAAATGAAAATACTAAGTTTAAAAGAAATGATAAAAAACAATCAGTTCATGGCCCTCAAAATTGTTTAAAATTGAAAAATGACTCAAGGGTTCATGGTCTTTTCTCATACCCTAATTTACTCATTTTTAATCCATTTATTAAACAATTATTCTTCTGAATATTAGTCATGTCTCAGTCAATGGGACTGTAAAGATAATCATCCTCCATCCTCAAATAATTCACTCTTTAATGATACCAACAAATAAAAAGAAACAATTTAATACCATGTGGTAAATGCTGAAAAGGACATAAAAAGTGCACGTTGGTGGTATCAAAGAGTGAGTTTCAGCATCTCAGTGAGAATATGGCAAGAGAAAAGCATTACACAATAGGACATAGGTGGTCAGCATCCTGAATAATGAGTAGGACTTCAACAAGTAGGAAAAAGTTGGGAGGTACACTTCATTAAAATGAAACATCATGGCACACAAAATGGAACTTCAAAGAGCTTGACATTCTTGGAGTATGGGTGGCAAGTAGTATACTGGGGGAAGAGAAAAATTAGCAAGAGGGACAGAGGAAATCGGTGGTCATGGAAGAATGTGAGCATAAGATAGTGGACCTCCTTTTATTGGCAATATTGTGTTATCAGAAGGCTTTTATCAGGGCTGGTCTCATATAATTTCATTACTGAAAGACAACTCTGGAAGTAGAGTTAGTGGACTGAGCACTTCTACATGTCCCTTTCTTGCTTAAAATCCCATAAAATTACTAAAAAATGTATTTATGCTAAATAAATCCATAAGAAAAAATAGAAGCAAATAAAAGAGTGGCATTAGTGGACCAGAAATATAAGAACAGGGATAGAAAGGAAAATATCTACAGACCATTCTTTGAAGGTAGGTGTATTAGTTTGCCAGGATGGCCATAACATCATACCACAGGCTGAGTGGCTTAAACAACAGAAATTTATTTTCTCACAATTCTGGAGGCTGTAAGCCAAGATCAGGGTGTTGGCAGGTGTACTTCCTCCTGAGGTCTCTCTTCTTGGCTTGCAGATTGCTGCCTTCTGACTGTGTCTTACCTGACCTTTTCTCTTATGTCCCTGGTGTCTCTCCCTCTTCTTATAAGAACACCAGTCATATTAGATTAGGGTCAACCTTTATGATTTAATTTAACCTTAATGACTTCTCTGAAAGGCCCTACCTCTAAATAAAGTCACATTCTAAGGTATTCGGGGTCAGAATTTCAACATGTAACTATGGGAAGAGGGAAGGAACACAATTCAGTCCGAGAGTCCAATAATTAAACACACCTGTCTTATAACCTTCAAGAGAAATAGAAAAAGAATAATCAGATTACATTAGATTTAGGAGTACCAAATAAAATACAGGATGCCCAGTTCATCTATAAATTTTAGATAAACAATGGATAGTTTTTAAGTATAGGTACATTCCAAATTGCATATTGCATGGGACATACTTACAAAAAACATTTGTTTATCTGAAATTCACATTTAACTGGTGTCCTATACATTTATTTCCTAAACCCAGTGACCTTAATTAGATTCCTCAGCCACAAGATAATACTGATTTGATATTGTTAATGTTCTAAATATGGAATTTCATATTCAGCCAAATTATCATTCAGCAAATCCTATAAAAAATCCCCCCCCCGCAAAAAAATTACTAAAGGATTTTTGTAGCAAAATAGTTAAATGTAAATATTAGTAATTTTAAAATAATAATCTGGAGCTTAAAGTACAAAGCTATCAATTGGAAAGGCAGAGTTCGAGAAGGAAATAAGAGACAAAAAAGAGTTAAGTTGCTATCTTCATGATGGGGAGGGCATCAAAGACTGTAAATATTCATAGAAAATACACAAATATATAATAAATAATAAAATTTACTTTTACAAAACTATTAGATTATAAGTAGTGCTCTCCCCTATTTATAGGTCACTCCAGCTTCCTTACTGTTCCTTGAATGTCCACACAAACTGGCCCTGGCTTTTCTATTGGCCTGGAAAGGTCTTCCCAAATAGCTTCCTTCTGTCACCTCTGTCAGATCCTTCATAACATATCATCTCTTCAGTAGATCTTCCTAACCACCTAAAGTAAAATTACAACACCCAACTGGCACTTCCTATATTCTCCTTACCCAAATTTAAATCTTTCCATATCACTTATCATCAACCAGGAGACTGTGTTGTATATAATCTAAGTTTCATGAGGGCTGTAAGCAAGCCCTAGATAAATATTTATTTAATTGGCTTTGTTGATAAAATCAATAGAATCTAATGGACCACTCAATTGGAGTATTGTACCTAAAGATTTGGTAGAAGTGAGAGAAAAGGAAGAACCAAAAATAACTGGCTAGGTAACCAGATATTTTAAGGAGAACCAGGTAATGGAAGAATGATAATAAATTCAGTCTCTAGGTAAAGGTTTCCAATATACAGATAGAGACTAAGTCTATAACTAATGAAACGTGCTATGCTATAAATTTACATTTGGATGTCAAATAGGAGTGACACATACAAACATTGTTGAGATATGATTGCCAAATAAGTGTTCATAGACCAAAAAGTGGACCAAGGATAGAAACTCTAGAACCAACAGTCTTTATCAGCTATGGTGGAATAATAATGGATTACTAAGAGTGATCAGAGTCGGAAAGACAATTAAAGACAGTAGTATTATGGTAGACCTGAGGGTGAAATTTCTAGAAGGAAGGAGTATTCACTGAAGCCTGCCACAAAAGCAAGGAAAATAAAGAGTGAAATTCGGGTTGGTTTTGAATATTAGATTGTGAGTAATTTTAACAGAAAGATTGCTTGCAAAAATGGCTCTTATCCTCTGTCCCTTACTATTGGGTTGTCAGAAAAGTCATGACGTATTTTTCTATATTTTTCATTGCAAAAATGCGTCATGACTTTTCTGACAACCCAATATATCTGCACCTTTTGCACTATAATTACCACCTCTTCCCAGGGAGTGTATTTTCTTACCTCTTGAATCCGGCTGGTCTTGTTACTCATGCTGGGAGCAACACTTTGCCAGTTCCAGCCCCCTGGGTTGGAAGAGGCCTCCACTTCCACCTTCTGATATCCTGCATCCCAGACACACCCCTGACAACAGATCCATTCATGAGTCCAGCTGAGACTAAAATTATCCAGATATTCTATAGATTTGTGAACAATAATTAAGCCTTATTATGTTAAGCCACTGAATTTTAGGGTGGTTTGTTACACAGCAATAGCTGACTGATATAAACAGGTACAGCAGGGCTCATTGCTGAAAAAGAACGCAGAGGACTGATGAAATATATTGGGAGGAAGTAGAGATAGCAACTGTAAGATACTCTTGGGAGAACTTCCCTGTGAAGGAAAGAGAAGAAAAGCTAGTTAAAGGAAGAATTTATATTTAATTAATGAGTCTTGAAAGAATGGAGAATAAAAGGTTTGGGATAAAAGAGAAGAATAGAGAGATGACTGATGAAGAACCGCCTAGGAGGAGATGTGAAGGGATGAAGTCTAGAACACAAATAAATCAATTTGCTTTGAAAAGCAAATGGAGTCCCTCTTTTTCAGGGCTAGAGGAATGACAATGGCAGGGACTTTAAGAACAAACAAGTTTGTGGATGAATGGGAGGAGTTGAGGGAGATGATTGATAGCCTTTATTTTTTTCTGTGAAATAGCAATCAAGTAGCAAGATTATCCATCTTCTTCCAGAAAGGGCTGTGATGGAAAGGGGGTGGGGGTGGGTAGGAGTTTGCAAATAGGGCTTAAAGCATTGTTTCAAGACCATGGCACTATTGAGATTTTGGACCAGATAATTCTTTGATGCAAGAGGCTGTCCTAAACACTGTATTTAGCTGCATCCCTGGTCTCTACAAACTCCACCACAACAGTATCACTGCCCCATGACCAGTTGTGACAACTAAAATTGTCTGCAGACACTGTCAAATGTGCCCTGGGGTAGAATCATCCCCGGGGTGGAAATGGCTTAAGGGAACCAGAAAGTGAACTAATCAACAAAAAACTTGCAAATGTCTAGGAAGTCATACTCAGCTCCTAACTGATCAACTAAAACAGATGAATGTATGCTGCAACATTTTCAAAAATTCATGCCTGATGTCATTTGAAAAATCTAAAGCTTTAGTACCATTTCTGTGGTCAACAAAGATGGCCTTACTAAATTTTCTCCTGTGTTCAAGAGCTGAACCATGGGTTTCTAAAGAGAGAATCCTACAACAAATATTTAAAATAAAATTCCACCTTCTCCAAAAATAAAATGTTTTGGGGGTTTTTCTGTTTAACCCTCTCCCTTCATTTTACCTGTCAATTCCAAACTCTTTGTTCTTCATATGCAATCATGAATTAAGCTTCTGTATCTCAGGCTTCCTATTAAGGCTTTTTTGCTTAATCCCCAAGAAAGTCCTCCAGAGCAGTACAATCTGGTGTGATTTGTTAGAGGTATAACTGGCTTTCGGAGCCTGTCCCAATAGCTTGCTTGCTAGGTGACAGGTCTGAATATTAAACAAGAAAAGGGGAGGTGATACCCACACACATTGATGTGAATTGTGCCTTCATTCATAAAACTACTTTACTTAACTGTAATTACTACTCATTCATGCAAGTGAGGCATCCTGGAAACAAATTTGATTGGTGAATAAATGCAAATTAAATGACAGAGATAGGGATACGCATATGCAAACTCAGAGGAGGCATTCAGTATGCAAATTCCCTCATCTGTATATACATACATTTACAACTCCTGCCTTGGAATAAATTGTAGAGCAGTAAAAGCTATTGACTTTCTCTTCCGTTCTCGGTTTGAAAGCCTGGGTGGCAGAAGGATGGGAGTTGGTTCCCAGCAGAATTACAAAGCTGAATAGTGTAACTGTCAAAATCTCTTTTAAAGGAGGCCAGCTATCCGCATTATCTGTGTTAGGGAAAGTCTTTCCTTTGTTGATAGTGTCTATTCAAAGAATTGGCATTTAACAAATATGTTAATTAAATCTCTAGACTATGCTATAATGTTTGCTATGCACTTTGTGACAAGTTCTATTGTGTTTTTATGCTAATATTATTCTTCAGCCGATAACATAGCTGCTCATTATCAAATCAAAATGCTGGATCTGGGCACAGCATCTCAGTATGAGAAAACTAGGGCTTTTCCCTGATCCATTTTGTTTGATTCTGATGGGGACAAGGGCTAAAAAAAGTAAAAGCATTTATTTTACCTGGAGCAAGGCTGATCTCTATTTGAGTATCTTTTACTGAGAGAAAAGAAGAAAAATAAATAGAGATTGAAGAGAAGAAAAAAGAAAAGGAAAGAATACAAAAGGGCAAAATACGTACTATGTACTTGTTTCATTATTGGGACAGGAGAAATGAAATTTAGCCACATTCACAGTCTGCAATAACACCCTGAATTGAGATTCTAGTCAAGAAATAATTTCCATTTGTTATGTATATGCATGCATTTTTCATCTAACACAACCCAGGCTCATGCAGCACAAGATTAAGATAAATTGAGGTCTTTCTCTTTCCTTCTTACTTTACTTCCTTATTCCATATACAAAGAAACTGCTTGAATATGAGAGTTTTGACCTACATTCCCTGTTATCAAGAAGGTTGCCTGAAATTTACGATGTGAAAATAAAAGATGCCTGTGATTTCCCTAAGTTTAAATAGGGGAAATATTAGCATAAGCACTTTGATGATGGTGACAGTAAATCTAGAGAAGTAATCTCTAAAGCAATCAGAATTCAGATCTTCTACAGCTTTATAGATCCGAATGACCTATTTTAATTAATTATTCCAGATACAAAGAGATAGCTGCTTTACATAGAAGATTGGAGCTGTTCTCTGCTTTCAGGACTAGGTTACTGGAGAAAAGCTATGTGGCCCTGCTTGGAAACATTGTAGCCCCACAGTATGAGTCACGGTGCCTGTGTCTCAATTCTGTCTCCTTTGCTTATTAGCTGCCTGATGTTAAACACGTTACTGAACCTCTTTGGGCCTCAGAGTTTCATCTATAAAATGGGGGCAATCATACTACCTTCATAAATAATTCATACAAACCTACAATGACTTATAGAGCTATTCTTGCTGTATATCAATTATTATTTGTAAGACAGCACAAAGACTTACATATAGATATATTTCACACTTTAAAACAAAAAAGACATTGTACTGTGGAAAGTCGGCATTTTAATACCTAAGAAAGTAACTATAATCCATCTCATTTCATACAGCTTAACTGTCTCATTCTGTTTCATTGGTACGTTGATGCATGTAAAGATTAAATAACTGAAACAATAAGTAATAGTTGTTAATATTTACTGATCACTTACTAAGAGCCTTGCAGTGTTCAAAATGCTTTTTTTGGATGTTATTTCATTTAATTTCCTCAGTAAACCTACAGAATGGGTGCTCTTACTGTATTTTCTGAGTCAGACAATCAGCAGGTGGCAGAGTACAGACTCCAGCTCAGGATACAGGAACTTGCTATCTCCCCTTCAAACAGTGCCCTGGAGTCCATGGCTCTCAGCCTAAGAAATGTTATGTATCATTGTTCTTCTTATTGTTTATTAGTCTTAAATTTCAATCAACTAATTTGGCATGGAGTAGAGAGGTAAACATTTGTTGAGAATTGGAAGAATAAACGAACGATAATCTATAAAAATCGAATCAAAGAAGGAAGTACCTTTTGCTTCAAATCTGAGGCAAGCCAAGTAAAGAATCATTTTCATAGATACTATATTTTCATAGATATTCTAATCATTAGTTTTTATTTGCCCCCAAAGCCAAATCTTTAATAGAGTTAATAACAGTGATACCATTTTACATGTTAATTGACTTCCATTGTTCTAAAAGCCATCATTGGGAAAATATTTTTTTCCCAAACTTCTGGCAGCAAAAATAGTTAAAGACTTAACTATGCCAATGAGCTACTATTCTATGTGAGAATTGTCATTTCATACCTTCCTTGGATCATTTTAGCAAACATATTTGAAATTAAAATTTTTATCAAGTCACAAAACATGGTAAAAAAAAAATCTATGATGTCTAAGAATGTTGTTTTATCCAGCACTTTTAGCCATTAGTACCCACATTCTCTTCATACTTTCTGAAGCTAAACCATGTCTAATGGTATCCTCACTATTAGCAGAAAGACATTGGAGCCAATTCATTTTTTATTTTTTTTTAGCTGAGCCATCCTGCCACCTGTTGGCAGCTCAACGGCAACTCAGCTCGGGCTGGCCTCGAACCGCTGTTGCTCAGAGCTCAGCTTGCACTCTTAAGCGAGCTCTTAACCAACTGAGCCATTCGGCCAGCCCTCCAATTCATTTTTGAAAGGATCATTGAGTGCCTTAGCTAGTTAAACAGGAAGCCCACAGTCACAAGGGAGAAGCATTGCTTGCCTTCTCCTATGGTTTCTTCATTAGCAGTGGTAATAACAACCATAGTTAGTTCATAACTAGTGCATTGTTAAGGCGATCCCTGGGGTACCCTTATACACTCTACTTAATGTTGGCTTCCGGTTTGGTCAGTTTATTTTGCAAGCCAATTGCCTCCTTGCTATTCCCAGCTCTCCAGAGTTTGCCCAGCTTATGGAAATCAAGCTGTTTTCTTTCTGCTACATGCATCAGTGCTAACAACAGCCAAAGAGCTGAACACAGAATTCAGTCTTCAGTGCTTAGGCTATGTGAGCATTTGAAAACACACAACTTCATTTTTAAAGTCAGAATTCAGTCTTTTGGCTTAAAAAGTTAATGGAACAATCTTATCCACTTCTACCCCATACGGATGTAATCGCATTTCAATACATGCACTTGGTTTGTTGCTTTGCTACTAAATAATTGTGGTCATGTCTTTTTTGCAACTTTTTGGTGAGCTCTTAACATGACTGTTTTCCTTCAGTACCCCAACAATCTGTCTTATATGTATTTTACATCTCCCCACAAACCACTACTCATAGCATCTTGATTACTGATTCATACACAGTAAGCATCTAATAAATTCTCATTAATTAACAGCATCTAAACCACATGGTGTGTGGCTCATACTTCCTAGCATACATGTCGACACTACGAAAACCACCTATAACTATGTCATTTTTAATGTTCAAATTTACCACTCCCAAACAATGACACCATGCAGTCCTATCCCTGCCATTGTTGGGCAATGCAAATTCATTCAGATTTCCATTGATTTTGTTTCCAGACCAGACACAGAAAATTCTAGAACTTAGATTAGATTCCTTCCCTGTGTAATTTTTGACTTCTCCCTGAATGTACATACTTTCCACATATATTCTAAAGTAGGGTTGCTATGAAAAATGAAATGGAAAGAAGAGTTAAATCTTCTGAATAATTATAGAATAAAATGGAGTATTGTTTTTATGTTTGAATGGTCCAAATTAGTTGCATACGTTGATTTACTGTATTGATAACCAGTACAAACTCTATTTTACTTCTGTCCTGAAAACAAATACTGGGAAATAAAACAGTCTAATCCCTGTACTAACTAGTGCAACTGATGTTAAAGTTTTAGAACAAGTATTCTTCTTAAAACATTTGAATGATTATAGAAATTATTCTATAAAGTTGGAAGGATATCAAGCCCCTAGAAAGTCCAGTGATTTTCCAATATGCTGCAATTAAAATGAAAAGAAGTAAATGTTATTTTGGCATTTATTTTCTTTCATAAAGAAAGTTTTATAATTCTACCCTCCCCACTTAAAACATGAAATGATTTCAGACTTTCCATAGGAGACGATAGAAGCCACAGACTCTTCTGTGTTTTTTAAGCAATTTAATTTCCTCCTGTCCTGATTCTATTACAGTAACATAAATTCTAACAAAAATTTAATAAAGTGGACAGTTAAGTGGGTTTAATCTATTCTCTTCAGGATAAATAAGATTAACCAGATAAGATGCAGATTTGAAAAAATATTTTAACTGATAAGCTAAATCAAAAATCAAAAACATCCCTGAAAGTACATAGACAGATAATTAAGGGAAATAACTTTAAGATGAAAATAAAGGTTAACAAGCAATGCAGTACTGATTACTTTCATTGTAAAATAATTAACCTTTGCAAAGGCTTTCTGTCAATGCAGTCTTTGTCAGTTAAAAGAGTCAGACACATTCCTGGAAAGCAAACAATAGGAAGTAAATCTGTGTTGTATTCAGTCTCTAAAGTTGTAAGGCTCTCCAAATTTTTCTTCCCATTTGTAAAATGTGCAACTCCTATTTTTTGGTTATTATTTTTTTATTGTTCTGCAGATTAATGCAATTCGTTTAAATCATCCAAATAAACACATGGCATCCCAGAGACTTGACAGCAATGCTAACATATAGTAGCAGTAAGAGTTCTCCATTACAGTTGTCTGGGATAGATTTTAAGTATGGAGCATATAGAGGACAAAAACTTTATGATCCTTGAGAGGCTTTTCCAAATTCTTCTACCTAGTCTAACAGAGTTTGAAACTGATTTGTCTCTGTTGGTAGGTGGGCACATTTTTTGGAAAAGAGTAAATATCTACAGTTAATTAATGGATAGAATAGAATTAATAGAATAGAATAGAATAGAAATCAATACAATAAAAATTCCCTCTCTAGAACAAACTTGGCATGAATTCATTATTCCAAAGCACTCAAATTTTTTTTCTTATTTAAGATTAAAATGTCTTTTCATTAATGGATGTGCTAATAATTTGCTTACTGTGAATAAGATTAATTTGGGATGCAAATAGAAACATCTTCACTTTTCAGGAATAACCTTGAGCCAATTTTGAACAACATTATTATCTATGAATATGCCAATATTCTCACTTATGATTGTGTATCTCTTTTATGCTTGGCCTCAGACTCCAGAAAACACTGCTTCAGTGTTAAAGAATAGAAAAGGTGTGGGAGACTATGGGAATGACAGCTCAATAAAAGGGGCTTTTGGGTTTTTATAATCGAAATCAAGACAACACCAAAAGCTCTTGAAAACCAATGAACCTGACATCTAAAAGGTCACCATTTGGGGACAGGGACATTTAAAACTTTAGGTAATTTGCTGGGTAATGATTTTGAGTCTGCTCAGCCTTTGGAATGAGTAAACTTCAGTATAGTAGCCCCCTTATTTGTGGTTTCACTTTCTGAGGTTTCAGTTGCCTGCGGTCCACCGTGGTCCAACAATATTAAGTGGCAAGTTCCAGAATAAACAAGTCAAAAGTTTTAAATCACATGCGGTTCTGAGCAGTGTGATGAAATCTCATGCTGTCCCCCTCCATCCTGCCCAGGGTGTGAATCATCACTTTGTCCAACGTCTGCTGTCCATATACGTTCCTTACCTGCCTCCTAGTCACTTATAGCTGTCCTGGTTATCAGAACAACTGTTGTGGTATCACAGTGCTTGTATTCAAGTCACCCTTGTTTTACTCAATAATGGCCACAAAGCACAAGAGTAGTGATGCTGGCACTTTGGATATGCCAAGAAGAAGTCATCAAGTGAAAAGATACACGTGTATAGAAAAAACATAAGAGTACATATAGGGTTAGGTACTATCTACAATTTTAGGCATCCCTCAGGGTCTGGCCACATATCTCCGTGAATAAGTGGGAATATTATATTATGAAACAATAGTGAAAATACAGCTGAATGATTTGATTTCAAATCAGTCATCAAATGCTTCATGGCAAAAGAACTTAGGAAGAGATTTCTTTAGTGTTAAAGATTTAAAATTCCATGAAGGATATTTATTCAACTTGAATACAAAATAATAAATATAGTCATAAAATACAAGTCATTGAGTACATCATTTTAGTCCTAAAGAAATTTAGGAAATTAATACACTCAATTTATCTAAAATCAAATTGCATATACTTATATGTGTATTCTTTTATTGGTTGGTCATATGCAAAGTAAAATGATCTCATTTTTCCATGGTGAAATTCTCTATTTTCTCATTTCACGGTTTTCTCATAATGACTGAAATAAACTTGATGAACAGGAAAGTTCCTATATCATCTATATACTTTCCAAACACTTCTCATGACTTAAAGTTTTTAATTAGCATTTGAATTTCCTAAAATATGGCACTTATAGTGAGCCAAATTTAGTAATATCAAAAATATTTAATAATTGATTACCTTGGATTTATTCCCTTCCAAAGAACGCAATTTTTGAAATATACATTTTCCTTCATTATAACATCTTTAAATTAAATAGGAAATATCCTTGTTTTTATTCCTGATTTACAGAAGAATAAGCACCAAACTTAAAAAATATATATCCCACCCCAAGTAGGCATCACTATTGACTTCAGACTCCTGCTATTATAAAATAGTAATTTATTTTTCACACAGTGCTGCTAAATATATAAAAACTGACTATAAATCCCAGTAAGCAGATGACCAGACTGGAATCTGAGGTCCAAGACAATTCCTACCCTAATTTCCGCCCGTCCCCTTTTGCTGTTATATAAAGATCAGTATGTGGAATCTCTCCGAAGACTTACAAATACAGAAAGCCTCCTTTTAATATTATTTTAAACACAAATACACACATAAAAGTGATCCAAAGTACCCCTCTTCCACCCTGCTCCACACACACTAAACCCCATAGTCACAGAAAAATATGGAAGCCTTGGCAGATTAAAGCAGTAGGATGTCTTGAACACTGAAGGGAGCTCTTTCTCCAACTGCTTTTACTCAATATTTTCCCAGAGATTAAAAAGACGATAGATGAAAGATGAGATAGAATATAGATAGATAGATGATAGATGATAGATAGATAGATAATAGATAGATAGACAGATGATAGATAGACAGATGATAGATAGATGATAGATAGATGATAGATAGATAGATAGATAGATAGATAGATAGATATAGTATATGTATACACACACACACACACACATTTACATGACTCAGAAAGCAGAACCCACAGTACTTTTTGCGAGTTGTCCTTGAAATGGTCTTGTCAGTTGGAGAAGATAGACATGTCAGCAGGAAGGCATTGCACTCTTGGGATTTGTTCCAATATTCCCCATGACAGTGGGCAGACAAGCAGGGTTAAGGAGCATGCAATTTGCTTCACTACCACAGTGACGCAGGAAAGCAGTGGCTGCTAAGACCCGCATGTTTTCCTTTTTGATGGACATGTTGGTCCTGCTTCTTCCTCAGAGGCATGGGAGGCTGACACAGTGTTTTATGCACACGATTCCCTACAGTTCTGCTCAGGGTATGAATCAGCTACGTAACAATGGCTCTCAGCTTCACAACAAAAGCACTGGCTTCAAAGACTCCTCAGCAGCTGTTTCCTCCAGAAGAAAATCATTTGCAATTTTTTTTTTCATATACAGCTACCTTAATAACATGCTGCTATAGTTTTGAAGGAATTTCAATTTATGCAAAATGAAGAAAGCGAGGCATGGTACTGATAATGGTGATAATGGTACTGATACCCACCCCCCACTCCCAAAAGCCGGTGGTGGCAGTGTGTTTACTGCAGTGCTAGACCTTATGAGTTATCCCTCTAAAGGGGTTTAAAAACGGCCTTGGGAGGTTTGAATACAACTCTGTTAGCAGTTAACCAGCCACAGTTTAGAACACATTGGCATATTTTTTTTGGAGACAGAACGGAAGGAAAAAATTGAAAATGGAGATTTTCTTTAATGATGGCAATTTTACTGATCCTGTGGAAAGGGATTTATTTTTAAAGAATTGTTGGGTGTGACCTTTCATGTTTCAAGGCACCCTAACATACTGTGGGTCTTCCTGTTATCTTTTGCTTCTGTTTGTCCCCTAAAGGCAGGTCCCTCGCTTTGAGAGCCAGATGAAAGGGAATTTGGGATGGAAGAGACAGGAAGGAATAAACTAGAACAAAAGCCCTCAATATCCATGAAGCGATTAAAATGCAGCCATACTCGACAAGACGACATTGCTGTTATCCGACCTAGACAACTTCTTTGAACACCTCTCAATGGTGGATGGAGGAACCTACAAACTTTTGAGTTTGGGGTGCCTCCAGAAAATATACTCAGATGTCTCCGCACACACTGTCGGCATTCACACATCACCCAGAGCTAACAGCGATCCCATACCTTGCTGTTTTCTTCCAAACCGAGTTGAGGGCAGAGTCCAAGAAAGCAGCATGTTGCCCAGGTGTGTAAGGCGACTGGTTAGTGTATCGATTTGTGATGGCTCAAAACTTGGCAAATCAAAAAGCACTGTACTGCAGAGTGCACACATTTTAACCCACTGCTGTTACTGTTCAAAAACACTGTTTCACAACTACGTTGTTTCGTAATGTAGTTTTCAAAGAAACTAGTAGAGAGAGGACATTTTCTTCCATTTTATCTTTTGCTGTTATGCTAAAGAAATACCAGGACTAACTGGGTGTTTTGGGGTTTTTTTTTTTTTTGGGGGGGGCGGTGGTCAGGAGAGGAACATCCCCACAAAATAAAAATAGTACCTCACTGCCATGTTTACTTGAAAAGAACAAGAAAGGAAAGAGGAGTGGAGCCGAGGGGTGAGTAGGGGAGAGGGGGCGGAGAATCAGCCTCTTATTCTATTGGATTTCTCTTTGCTGAATTGCTAAAAAGAACAGCGAACAGCACCAGGCTCAAAACAGAGCTAATAATTGCAACCAAATAGGAGAATATTTATATCTTAAAAGATATACATTTGAGCTCTGCATCTGTTGGCAGTGAATCCTGTCACACGCTCCTACACAGACCTACCTCACTAAGCCAGCACTAATCTTCGTAGCTTATTCAGGTGCTAAGCCATCAGTGAAACGTTTGACAGGGCATCCTGGTTCCATGGAGAAGCAGGGATGGGTAACATCCCAAAGGATGCTGTGCGATGCCCTTGCAAGATTCAGCACAGTGAGAGCTAGACTGCATGCAATGTGCTGTCACTGGCACAAAGTCTGAAAGGTGCCAGCATATGTCACTTGGTCATAATTTGGTATTAATGAAAACATTCAAAAGCCTGTCCATGAGAAAGTTTACTTGGCATCTCAAATGGCATGAGCTTTGCATTACAAACAACCTTTTTGGCACAATGCTTGTTGGCAGTGAGTGTCGGTCATACATGAAACTGGAACACAGATCAAGAATGGGTGGCCCCGAGATTATAGTCCCTCAGCAGCAGTGCACTTGGGGTGGGGGTCCTTCAGACCTTCAAATTTCTAGTATCTATGATTTCCAAGTGTCAGTATAACACCCCGAAACCCAGTCTTAGAATAATCTTCTTTATGTGAAAACTACTTAAAAAGTGGACAAAAGTTATATGAAGTATTCAACTAAAATGTTCTTATTTCTCATATCAGACATGAAATGACTCTTTTAATGTTTATATTATTTATAGCATACTTGCTTTAAAACATATAATTTCCATAGACCAGTAGTAGTTCAATTGCCACCATTCTCCCAAATTGGGAGACTGGTTAAGAATGCTTCTTTTATACAATTCAAGGACTGAATTAAGAAAGGTAAATGCTGATAAATAGTGTATTTTATGTGTAACTAATAACTGAATCTGAAAGGTCTTTGAGATGTAATAATATACACTATTTTCTGATTATAAAGTATTCTACCTAATAAAATGATCTATATAACTCACACTTCTGTCTTTTATTATCCCTATTTTTTAAAAAGGAAACCCAGAATCTAAACTAAAAACATTCCTTCTTACTAAAAACCATTTAGACTCTTGGTAAAGTGGATGCAAAAAGGTCAACGAAATGCTTTTATCTTTCATAATCAGAACAGTCGTAAAATGGGGTAAGTTTTCCAGTGTGTTCATTATTTACATCATCCCCATTTCAAAACACATCTGCTTTTTGTTTCCTTTTTTTTTTTTTCTGCTTTGCTATTTCCAGTTTGTTGAAAGCTGAGAAATCAGAAAACCTAGCTTCCTCATAAATTGGGGTGAAGAGGCCCAAAGTGAAATCCTGAAGGTCTAGTTAGGAACAGCCACAAAGCCCCCAGCCCATAGATTTTTCTGTGAAATACATCATAAGCAAACCACTACAACTCAGAGGCCTTTTCCAGCATTTACTGAAACTTCAAATAAGATTGTAAGATAAGTGACTCCACAATGAGTAGGCAGTTGTGTGTGTTTCTTTGTTAACATGTATATTTCTTCATTTTAAAATGAGCTTGGCAGAAGTGCCTCTTAAGCTAAACAGCATTCTTAAAGAAAGAAGAAAAGGTCAGTGCTAACCCAACATGATTAAAAGGAAATATTTCATAATGAGAGGTTATATTGCTACTTTACAAAGCATTAGAAAAGAGCATTTGGGATATTAAAATAGTCTAGGCAGTTGAAAAAGTGTGGAAAAGTACAAAAAGTACTTCTAAAAATCATGTAGGGTCTTGGCAATGCGAACTCTGAAGAGAGAGTAAGTGAACCAGATACTATTTAGCTCCTCCAAATTCACCTGTTTAGGTGGAGAACAACTTAATAGAAGATAAATAATCCATCTGAGGGGGAAATACAGATGAAGGGAAACTATTGGAGATGCTACTGGTCAGTAACAGAAGCAAAAATAATACACTTAACATCTTTAACCATAATAAACTTAACATCTGAGGATTTTTCTTAGGCAATCAGTAATGAAAGCAAAAATCAGATAAAGTAGTATTTCTTAGGGAGTACATGCAAGAAAGTAATGCAACAGTGTCTCTAATAAAGTCCCTCTTTCTTCCCTCTCCAGTAATGATCTTCGAAGGAGTTTTTCTTGTCCCCTCTTCAGATCTGTTAAATACCCGTTTATTGATTCAGAGGATGGTCCTAGGAACCGAGACATCTTGTGTATCTTTAATTCACAATAGTTAAAATTGCTCACTCTTCTAAATGAAAATGATCTACATGTATTTCTTCAAATGTTCCTCAATGACTTTGAGAGTAAAAGAAGTGACAGAGTAAAGAAAAAGCAAAGGAAAAATGAGCCTGATCATCAACTAAAGATATTTACTAAATGCTCAGCATCCATCCTTCCTGGAAACAGAATCCATTAAATAGTTACTTAAAACTTCTGACCCTCGTATGAGTCTGTTACTATCTATGCAAATACCTAACTTTTAGGACCAGAGAAAGTTTAGTTTTCTATATCCAGGAGTTATTTGAACAAAACAGAAAAATTTGCAATGCTTTCAGCAAAGACTCCAAAAAAGAAAGAAGATATAAAAATTATAATTCAATCTGAGCATTTCCCAATAGGCATGTTACCTATGAATGCCCACCCAGAGAGACCCACTTGGAATCTTTCCAGGTGGTAGGGTTACTGGAGATTGCTTGAGCTAAGCAAACTAAATAAATCATGGCTCATGGTAGAATCTGGCCCAAGTACCTTTTACTGCCTCCCAGAACCATCACTGTAAAGCTTCAGTCCACTTAATATTAGTGAGAGAAATTATCATTGTGTATCTAGATGATGCACAGTCCTACGGTTAATAATTTATTATATACCTAAAACTATAAAGCTCATTTCCCATTCTCAAAAAGACTCCAGCGTATAGGTAAGAGAGAAAAAAGTTATATAATAACTAGGGGGAAAATAACAATGTAACTTAAATAATTAAATACAATAAAAAATTGGCATCATAAATAATACATATTTAGTTAAAAGCTTTTACTTGCCTTTTAGAATTGAACTCAAATGTTATTTCTTCCAGGAAGCCCACCCACAATTCTCCTCTCTCTTGCCTTAACAGAAATTGAGGTAGGGACATTTACTATATGTTCTCATTGCTCCCTCTGCTTACTTCTAACAAAGTCTGTACTTGTATTTAGCATGCTTTGTTTTAAATTTCTTATCCACACTGTTTTCACTTGAAATTAGAAATTGTGTCATTTTCATAGACAAATTCCTGACAAGAAAAATACAACTTTATGGCTGTCAAATAGGAGGCAACCAATGACTATTCATTAAATTAATAAATGACACATAGTATCTACTTAGCAAGTATTCCTTAATTTTATTGAACTGCCAAATGCAAAGATAATAAGAATTATTTCAGAGAAATAGAACCATTTAAAATGAATGTCAGGGAAGAAATTACCTGAACATTGTAATCATATCACTTTAACCTTTTTTATTGCTTATTTGAACATTATGTAAGTCAACAGACTTCACTCAAAAAAACATTTGAATCTCTCCAAACTTAAACCCATATCTAAAGGTCTGAAATTTCTCACCATTTCAATAGCACTTAATTTCTGAATTTAAAAATGTACTTTTAAAAAATGTACTTTTAAAGGTTCCAACTTTATTAAGAGAAAACTCATCTTTGCATTTGAAGTTCTCTGCCTTAAATTCTCATATGTATAGCATATAAAAGATATATGAGGATTTTCCTGAGGCAATCAGTAATGAAAACAAAAATTTCTAATCGATTTTCTCATGTAGGGGTCCCAAAACGACTTATTTTGAAATATGAACTACAGCTAACTTAACTACTTAAACTCAGCAATTGAAGTGTTTGAATGGTGCAGAGATCAGATGACACAATAAATATTATTTATTTATTCACTTATTGATACAACCAGTCAACACACCCACATATGGAGCACTTATTATGTGCCAAGTTTCACATTAAGCATTGTCAACACAAAGATGAGTTTTTAAAAAATAGAAGATATAGTCCAGCCCCAATGAAGTTTACCATTTATCAGTACGGACAGATGGATATTAATCCTACATTTAAAAAATGATTGTAAAATTACAGTGTAGTGTAAAGGATGTAAAGGAGATATGCTGAGAGAGCAGAGCTTCTGGGGCTCAGAAAGTTTCCTGAAACTCATAGCATTGTAAATCTAAAGAACACAGAATAGCCTATTGGAGCAGAGAGGGATGAAAAGTGCAAAGGAAATCGCAGGTACAGGGAGCGATATATACAAGTGACCCATGATAGGAAGGAACTGATAGCATCTGAGGGCCTGAAGGACGACTGGGGCTCAGAAAACAAATGGGGTGTCCTGTACTTGAAGCTGGAAAAATAAGAGTTACATAGCAAGCTTTACAAATGGCGATTTCTTGTAAGAGCAATGGCTCCTACTGAACTTTTCTAAGCAGAGTGGTAACAAGATGTGCACTGTGAGCCAATCAGCCTGACTGCAGAGACAAGCTGGAGAGTCTATGGGAGGGGCGTTTAGAAGGTGGGAGTGGCCCAGAAAGAGACCCGCAGCTTGTCGCCCAGTGTCTGTGGCATGGAAAGAAGAGGAAGATATTTAGGCAGAAACGTCTATAGTGCTTGGTGATGGATTGAACTTACTTAAGATGAGTGAAGGAGAGCAAAGATGTATGGATATGTACTATTGGGTTGTTGGAAAAGTCATGACGCATTTTTGCAACAAAAAACATAGAAAAAAATACGTCCTGACTTTTCTGACAACCCAATAGTTTTGCCTTACTCCTGTGTCTAGAAATAAAAGTTATATTTTGGAGGACAGCATCATGATGGTTTTTCAGCCCATTACTCCCTACGTGGACTGTGTAAATGAACCTTTTCTCTCTTTCCTCTCACATCACATCAAGGATATATGGTGAGAAATAGACAAGTTTTACATCACACACACACACACACACACACACACACACACACACACCAATGTTGGACAGCCCTTATCTAATGGACTCTAATATAAACCAAAATTCATTGTATTTAGTCAATGTAATCAAACTATAATATCAAAATAATCAAGGATTCTTGGCATATGAACACTAGATTTATTGGACAAAAAAAAAAACCTATGGTTTTCCTTTCCCTTCTTCCATACTGGAGATGTTGCTTTGTGAATACCTGAGGCCAGAGCTATATCTGCATCGCACAACTACGCAATAACATGCCAGAGGAGGAAAACCCAACACACTGAGGAATAAAGAAATTCTGGGTTATTGTTGTTATTGTTGAACCATCCCTGAAGCCACAGACCTCAAGGTGACTTGTTATGTGACCTAATTATCATTACTTTTATAGCAATTGTTAACTTTCACCAGAAAAAGTACACTTCTGAGTCTGAAGTGCAAGCAATGTAGATTCAAATCATACAAATGAAAGGGAAAAACCTACATTGGAAGCAGCTCATGTTATATAACCCATGGAAATGCTAGATAAGAAATACTGTTTGTGCTCAATTAAACTACCTCCTTAGCCTATTTCCATGAAAATAAGAGTAGAGAGTAAGAATTCCATAAATAATCAACCCCTCTGAAGGACTCTAGAATATCGTTGCTAATAATATAAAGGGAAAATCGTATGCTTTCTTTTTTTTTTTTTTTTTTTTTTGAGGGCAGTGTCCCTGGCCCTCATATGTGGGACCCGAACCTGGGCCGCTGGCTTCCCAAGCCAGCGCTTAACCATCGCGCCACTCTGCCGGCCCGGGAAAATCTTAAAGAAATTGAAGTTTTATGAAACATCTCTTCACTCAAGACATGAGCAGCCTACCTTTGTTTAGAGACTCTCTGTGCATACATCAATTATTATATTTATTTGTACTTCTTTCATTAAACTGTAAGTTCTACAAAAGCATGAGTTGATTTTGTTTTGTTTTGTTTTGTTTTTTTCCAATGCTCTCAGAAATCTTATCAGAAACTACTGAACTAAAAAAGAGAGAAACTATCACTAACTATGATCCAGGAGATCTGGATTCCGAATTCCATTGGCCATAAAGTAAATCTGTGGTCTTGGGCAAATCACTTAGTTTTTCTGGAACCGTGTTTCCTCAATTGAAACATAGGAGGGCTGGTTAGCAGCAGAATTACCATAAAAGAAGCCCTAATATATAAAATCAAGAATTGCTTTTGTCTGAGAAGAGTGAGGAGTAAAGAGCTGTGTATGTTTCACTTCACCCTAATTTCTATCACCCCATCACCTTATTACCCTCTATCCCATTTGTCACCCCTAAACCCCACCCTTGGGGAACAATGAGAATCACTGGATGGGACCATTTTTACTGCACCTTCCAGCTCTTACCAATGAATGACGATAGAGACAAGGAAGGTAAGTGTCTTCCAATAGATTCATTGCAAGATAAAAAAAAAAAAGCAGGATAAGGGCTGGCCAAGTGGCACGGTGGTTAAGAGCTGGCCTGGGATGCCAGCGGCCCCAGTTCGGATCCCACATATGGGCCAGTGACACTGCCCTCTAAAAAACAAACAAACAAAAAAATTGCAGGATAAGCTAATAACTTTGTTATAGTGCATGAAAACTTAGTGATTATTAAACCATACTTTTCTCTGCTTTACATTTCAGTTGAGCAAAAGTGTCAGTTGATTCATGAGCTTCAAGATAAGAAACTGACCTCTCTGCATTTGGAGATGTTCTAATCTATGTGTGAAGTTAGAATAACAGATTTTCTGAAGTGCCAGAGACCTGAGCCCCGCCCCCAAAATGGACTTAAACATTAACATTGTGGTCCAACTTAGATACTCAAGTAGACCTCATCTGCATAGCCAAATAGCATATCTTTGAAGTGGAACAGTAAAGAGAGAATATAATTTTATTGTGTTTCATAATTTTCAGACATGTGCAGTTATAAATTTGTTGTTTCCAACTCTCAAAATTGAGGCCAAATGTTATTGTTAGTTATGATTCTGCTCAACTAGAGTGACAGGGGCCCTGATGTCTCCCTAGGACATGGCCCCTGAAACACAAGCAATTGTAATCACTCCAATTAATCCTCATTTCAGTGAAGTGATCTAGTCATCACGGTTCCATTTCCTGGGCAACATTCACCACAGTAGTCTAAACCTTCCAAGTAGCACCAAATTTATCAGAGGCATGATGCATTAAACATGCCAGCTATAGTATACATAGAAGAAAATGATTTTTTAAAATGCAACAATAAATGTTACAAATAGCCTTTAAAAAGGCATTCTGTTATAAGGCATAGGCTGCATTACATGGCTAAAGACAAACAGGTATTTCCAAGGTGATTGTTTTCTTTGGGTCTGTGGGAGTGTCATCAGCAAGCTGGCAAGCAGAATAACTCTGAAACTATTATTTGGTTATCTAGGTTTAGCACCCTCTGTTGAACAACTTCCATGACCTTTCCTGTGGTTTTAAGGCTTAGTTGCCCATTCATTAGGTTGACAAACTTGTCAAAAGCCTCCAGGACTATGTCACTTATGTCAGAAACACTTACAGAAGTTCTAGCACATGTCAGGGCTCAACTTAGTCCTGTCAACCATTGCCAAAATGACAAGAAACCCTTCTGGGGACAAAGGGCTGTGGAGAGAAATGAGCCCTCCCACTCGGGTCCTGCTGACTTGCCAGTCCACTTACACTCGTGCAGCTCTGCACGATTCTGACTCTGCTCCTTGAACACCTCAGTCTTTCTGGACGCGTTTTAAGAATCCCAATTTCGACTGAATGTTTGGCAGTCAAGACAAAAGTTGATCAGCTGTAATTTTAATGTGAGAGCTGAATGTTTAAAACCATATTTTGACACAGGACAGTTAAAAACAAATGCACATTTATGAAAACCAGGAAACCACAATGAACACCAAATCCAAATACAGTACACTGAGAAAATGTTCAGATGTAAGAATTAAATTATTTCCATCCCTACAAAGAAACATGGAATTCAGGCCACTAAAATAATAAAGAGGTGCATTGAATATTTTCCCTCAACAAATAAATGTACAACATAAAGATTGGCCTCAAACATATATAACCGGCAATGAAATAAACCTAAAATATTTCCAGTTACACTCCTATACGTGTTTCTGACATAACTGACATAGTCCTGAAGTTAGAAATATATTTTATAATTCAAAATGTTTTAAAATTAGAATACTTACATGACTATATCACATGAAAGAAACAGAAGAACAAAGTAGCTCAGGGTAATAAAAAGGTTGAAGATAGAACTGCATGACAGAAGATTAAGTTCTCCTATCCTCTCTCCTGATTGCCTGCTGTAGAAGTCTGAACCTATACTTCTCACAACCCCTTGCCCGCTGTATTCCCGTGAACTTCTGTGCATTAGAAGGAGAGAACACAGTAGAAGAGTAAGTGAAAGTATGGGCTCCTTGGATCCTACTCAAAGCAAGGGTTCTAGCTGTATCTGTGGTGAGTGCAGACTCATAAGGCACTGGATAACACCACTTTATCCCTTTCGCTTCTCCTACCCACCATTCACGTTGGTAACCAGTTCCATATTAAACCCCAAAATATTAGTTTCTATTTCCCTGATTTAAAATAGCTGCTAAGATCCTAATAATTGTCTCACTTATTTACCATCAAGTTAAAAAGAGAGAAATAAAGCCCTGCCATTGTACCAGCTTCAGGGTAGGTGATCATAAAATTTTCTCCTACTCACTGTATCAAATGATCAAATGCAAAATTCCCCAAACACCCTATTATTACTAATTCTCTTGGGAGTAAACTTTGGGACACAGACCATTTTCAAATAGGTTCATTTATATCAGTGAAATAACCTATTTTAAACAAGACATATAAAATGTGTGGTTCCTTTTAGTATCACTCAGAAAATTTGACTATCAAAAAAAAGAAGGTTGCCTTTGGTAACTTGACTTAAAAAAAGCCAACTGGGCATAGAGCGCTCAGATGTTAGGTTTAAAGACAAGCTAAAAATCAATTCGCAGCAATACAATAGATTTGAAGACATCTGGGAAATAACGTGACTGCAGGAACTTGCTGGAATGCTCTCTATGGGAGATGACAGGATCAGTTTATCCCTAAAGCTAAAAGATAGAGCTGAAAATAAATGGGAGCTCAGAATGTCGGTCAAAAACCAAACTTCACATGAAATTTACGTTGGAAAACAACAGTTTAATTGGTCATACTTGTCCATTTAGGAGAGCTCATATGTTTGTTTGCTTTTGGTGTATTTTTAGGGCCTATATTATTTCAAAAGAAAATTCAGATGACTTGCAAAGGTACACATAATACAGCAAAAGAGGAATAGTCAAGAATAGTTAAAAAATATACGGAGGAAAATAAGATGGAAGCAGGGTAAAAGATGCATGATAATATATTTTCTAAGTAGATGCATTCAATTTTACATAAAAATTTCCAGCAGCCAATGAGAAGATACAAACATGATTCATTACAAGCTTTAGGTTCTCCAGAAAATAGAAAAACATAACAGCAGGTGCAAAGTATTCCTAATTCTGAGACAGGATGGAACAATACTAGTAATAGGATCACTTATGAAACATTTGTGTATGATAAGCACTGTCCTAAACACTGTACATATATGAATACATTTGATATTCCCAAAAATCCCAAATATGTGATACTACTGCTCTCTCCACTTTACAGAAGAGGAAATCGAATCAAAGCAAGATCAAATACCAGACCGAAGGTTTTCGGCTAGAAAATGCAGGTGTGGGAATTGGACTCCAGGCAGTCTGACTCAAGAGTTCATTCTTTTGAACACCGTACTTAGAAAATTCCCCAAATAATGTACAAAAATGTCCTTATAGCAAACTTGGTGATGCATTCTATAGGGTAATTTCCTTCTGTCACACTGCCTATGGCATCAGGCTAAACCACAAATGCAGAAAACGACTTCTAGAAAGTAAAATGCTCTGGCCCAGGTACCCAGGGCTTTGTTCTTTGGCCTTCATCTACCGTGAGGCTGTTACTCAAAGGCTGTGAACTCCAGTGCCTGCAGGGGCCAGACAGGTCACTAAATCAGGGAGGTGAGCCAGGTGTGAGAAAAAGGAAGTCATGAGGGCAGTGATTAAAGGACGCACCATTTCTCAGTTCCAGGCATTTTCTGCCAGGCAAGGACATGTGCCTAGTGTTGCCACATTTTTTTATTGTTTCCAGGATAATTCAGGTTTCATGGAAATTTTATATCCCCTATTAAAATGTGTGTGTGTGTGTGTGCACACGCACGTGAGTACACATGCACACAGGCAGAGAACACGTCTATGAGCCAGATTTGAACAGCAGTCTCTAGCTTTTCGCCCCCACTTTGGCATTGCTCAAGCAATGGCGCTCAGATTTTAACCACATCGGCATCTGAGGGGAGCGGTGGGTAGCAATAATGTGCATCACCACAAATTCATCCTCACCTTGGGAACCAGGCCTTCCTAAGGAAAGGACATCCCTCCCCCGTTTCCCCTTTCCTCCTTTCTTCCTCTACTTCCCCACATTCTACTGAGAAGCACTGATTCACAGAAATGAATTTCCTGCTTTTCTCTCAGGTGATCCTCCATAAGCATTTGTTTTTCTCTGCCAAGCTTTTGAAAAATATTGAGAGGTTGGGAGTTTGGAATTATACTCTGTTAAGTACCTAGCATACCTAGAATTCAGTTATTTAAGGCTGACAGGTAAATACAGAGCTGGTGTGAGTTAAGCCTCTCTTTATATTCTCTTATGGAATTTGAGTTGTCTCACCAACTCATTTTGCTTAGAGGCAAACCAAGGTTTTCTTCCGAACATATTTCTAGTTACATGCAAAGAGTAATGAGGGAGGCATGGAGAGAAGGAGGGAGAGGGAAAAGGAGAGGCAGAGGGACAGAGAGAGAGGGCGGGAGACTGGGTATGAGTTTCTGTGGTTTTTATGTCATAAGTCTGAAACACACTTTCGTCTGAAAGTCCCTCCATTCATCTTACTTTTCTCAGTCCCTTTTTTCTTAAACCAACCATATGGCAGTTAGGCTCAGGGAAAACTATAATAAAATATAAAACAATGCCAGCAGTTGGGGAGGGGGCGGTTATAATTTTTACTACCTTCAGAATATTGCAACAAAGGACTGAAGGAATGAGAGAGGAACTAATAGCTGTGGTATGATTAAAACATGATGCAGTTAAAATATGCCTCTGCTCTGTCCTTAGTGTTATTGGTCTACACCACCATTTCCAATCAAAAATTTATTTGCTAAGTTTGCTCCATTTAGAGTATACAAGAACATGTCAAATTAGGCACAGCAGTCAGTACCCCAGCTCTCATGCCACATTGCTTTCCACTGGGTACCTAACAGGGCATGGATCTAGGAAAGCAACCTGGTGACCGTGGGAGGGCACCTCAGTGTGGTGTACACAGCAGAGAACTGGAGTCTTCAACGGATGAGGTCCCTGTCCAAGCCACAGACTGTAGAAATGAAAATTAGTTCTAGAGTCAGGGTGTGGAGTTGTGAGGGACAACTGGATGCCCTTCCCCGTCCCAGGGTTTGGAGCACTCGACAGCAAAACTGAACGAGCTATTTTTAATACACAATGATCCCTACAAGAAATAAAGAACTCAGCACATGTTGGAGCAAAATGGAAGGAGCATTTGTTCTCTCAGAGCTCTCCTTGGTTTCATTATGCTTTTCTCATGGGGGGAAACAAAAGTATTCATGACAGCATTATTTATAAATCTGAACCTACAAAACATACATAAACAACAAGAGAAAGAAGAAATACATTATATTACGGCAAATCTTAAGCAAGCTTTTAAATATTATGCTTCCAAAAGGTTTTCCATGAGGAGGATGAAATGCTTACACAACAACAGTAGGTGAAAATGACAGAAGATAAAACTGATTACACAGAAAGATCTCACATATGCCAAGCAGACATGCAAAAAAAAATATTAATATGTATTGTTTGTGGAATGAATAGGATGGAGTGAAAGGCGTGTTTTTCTTCTTTTCAAATTTATTTATTTTTCTGTGTAACCCAAATGTTCTACAGTCAATATCCAATTAATTTTTAATAATCGGAACCCCAAAATTCAAACTTCTTGAAGAGCAGCAATTGGCCCTAAAAATATGGGTAATGAATGGACTGAGTTTTTCCTGCCAAAATAATTCTGCTTCCCACAGTTTAAAATTACAGTAGTATAGGGTAACAATAGTCAAAGTCCTCAGCCTGTCTACACCAGTCTGTCTCAGTCCCACACAGAGCACTCTCTCTAAAGGCCCAGCACAGCAACACTCAAACCCCCAGCGATCACAAACACCAGGAAGAAAGAGCCTTCACTTCTCACTGGCCAAGTCCTCTCCTTTTCCTATCACACGAAGATGACACCTACTCCACTTGTCAAATCAATTTTCTGATGACAAATGATGCAGTTAAAGTCATTAGCATTTCAACATAAATGCTGTAAATGCAACTCACATATTTTTGTACTCTTCACCAAATCAAGGATTGTGCTGGAGAGTAAAAGGAATATAAGAGGACTTGTAACTGTATTTCTTTTGAATAGACGTTATAGAAATGAATTGTGTCATTTGCAACTCCTCTATTCCTATGTTTAAAAAGAAAGAAAAAATCTTATACTGCAAAAAAATTAGGTTTGCAATTCACAATTATTAGGCATTGATTTTGTGCAAGCACTGTCTACTTCAGCGTGCTGCTATGGACATAAGATATATTTAAATATTGAGGTAAGTTGGCTAAGCCTACATGTCTCTGATTAATCAATACATCAGTTTCATCTATGTTTTCTACTCCCTGCAACCAGTAAGTGCTGTTCATTAAAATCATGATGATAACAGAAAATTGTCTCCTTTTAAGTCACCTCTGAGGAAAACGAAAAGATGAAATTAAGGTTAAGACTAGCTTTATTATTAAGTCCATGTGATGACAAATTATAGAATAACAGCTGTCAGTTCTATATGCTTAGTGCACTTAAGCTGGCACCATTAGCCCTATTTCCCAGAAGAGGTAAGTGTGGCTTAGAAATTTTAAATAACTTGTTACAAGAGACACGCAGGTACCAAGTGTTGCAAATCATCAACAGTGTCCACACTAAACTGATATCCAAAGAACTTCAGAAAGCGAAGAATTTGATGATTGTTAAAACTTATTTTCCAATTGTGTCTTTACAACTCTCCACATCACTTATCTCTTGCCATTGTGTGTTGCTTTCCTACTCTCTCATCACATACTGTTTTCTTAGACATAACCTTCACATCTCCAAATGTGTACCATAGCTTCTCTCTTTAAAAACATTCTTGTAAAGCTTCTGATCTGCCCTGAATAAGTAAGAACCGCCACCACCACCACCACCAGACCAATCAAATGTGGTCAATGGATGGGTTTTAGAAGAAAATGAAAGCTCAATTGGAACCCATGTTGTTTGAGTAGAGAAAAAAATACTTCTTGCAGAAGGGAAGGTATTTTAGGTAGCAACACAATTGTTACCCATTAAAGTGTAATATACATTTATATGTAAATAGAGTAAGGTTTATAATGTTAAGAATGTTTTTTATTTGTTTGTTTGTCTTTTAATTCACTTCTGTCTACCTTTGTTTGCCACCTGACAACAGTTGCTTTCTACCATTACATGGATATAAATAATATAGATAGAACTATAAGACAAAGTTGGGAATTTTGAGATCATAAGTAGATTTTGGCAAACAGCCAAGATAGCAGTCTTGACACCATGGTTTTTGATTGCCAGAGCTATACGAGTGAATAAGAAAAATTGTTCTTATGCATGCCAATGATTTTGCTCTAAATAGCAAGAGCTAAATCCCAGAAGAATCAAACCATCAAGGTAATGCCATAAAACAAAATATGGAGGAAACATGACAATTTCTCTGGTGTGGGAGTGAGGGAGACCAACTATGGGTTGGTGTGAAAAGAGAAATAACAGAATAAATTTCACTGGGGTTTAGATGCTGAGAAGTTCCCAGTAAGTCTTTGGGCCTGGTAAAGCCTCCTCAGAGCGGGTGACAGAATAACAGAAATCATGAAAGAATACTTCACAGGCAGCAATCCCTGAAGAGGGGACAGGGGCTTGGCCTTCACAGGTTTATCTGAGGAGACAGCAAACCTTTTAGGGAAGCTGAAGAGTCAATAAGAATCCCCCATGGTTGATGCATGTGTCCAGGTGAGTGTACCAGAAAGCAGCAGCCACAAGGGGCCCCTTCCTCCCCCATCAGTGTGCGGAAATAGCTAAGTTTAAAACTGGATATGATGGGCCAAAGATCTTAAAAGACTCTTCACCAAAGAAGACATACAGATGGCAAATAAGCACATGAAAAGATGCTCCACATTATGTGTCATCAAGGAAATACAAATCAAAGCAACAATGAGATACCACTGTATATCTTTTAGAAGGGCCAAATTTGGAACACAGACGACACCAAATGCTAACAAGGATATGGAGCAACAGGAACTCTCATTTGTTGCCTATGGCAATGCAAAATGGTACAGCCACATTGAAAGACAGTTCAGCAGTTTCTTACAGAATTAAACATACTGTTACCATACATTCTAGCTAGCAATCATGGCCCTTGGTATTTACCCAAAGGAGTCAAAAACTTATGCCCACACAAAAACTTGCAAAAGGATGTTTACAGCAGTTTTAGTCATAATTGCCAAAACGTAGAAGCAACCATGTTGGTGAATGGATAAACTGTTATATCCACACAATGGAATATGATTCAGTGCTAAAAGAAAAGATATGGAGGAACTTTAAATGTATATTATTAAGTGAAAGAAGCCTATCTGAAAAGGCTATATACTGTATAATTCCAACCATATGACATTCTGGAAAAGACATAATTATGGTAACAGTGAAAAGATCAGTGGTTGCCAGGATTTGGGGGAGAGGAGGGGTGAATAAGTAGACACAGAGGATTTTTAAGACAGTAGAACTACTCTGTATGATACTATAATGATGAATAGATATTATACATTTGTCCAAACCCCATAGAATGTCTAATGTGAACTATGGATTTTGAGTGATAATGATGTGTCCGTGTAGGGTCGTCAGTTATAACCATGCACCACCATGGTGGGGTGTTGATAATAGAGAGGCCGTGCGTGTGTGGGGATAGGGGCAGATGGGATATCTCTGTACCTTCTGTTCAATTTTGCTATAAATGTAAAACTGCTCTAAAAATAAGTAGATTAAAAATATATTTTAAAAATTGGATGTGACTGGTCAAAATGGCTAGAAGAGCCTTACTACCAAGCAGAAATGAAAGTCCATGAGTTGAGTTGGAGTTTAAAGGAATAAACGCATTACATTTTTGCACAACCTACATCGTGACTGTGTAAAATTAATAACCAATATAAATACATAATTTATGCATATATATGCATTCGTATATTTTAAATATATATATGCATTTATGTGCATATATAAAAATTAAATATGGGGTATTTGATTTTGAGGTCTAAATCCATATAATTTTAATTATGAACATACTTAAATGGATTAAATGTCTTCTTTCTCAGCTAAGCACTGCCTATCCATGAAATTTTTGTTGAATTATGAACTAATTGGATGTATAATCTCTTTCACATTTCCCCCAAAAAGGTGAGGATTCAACATGTCACTACAGTAATAAGATAATGAATGTGTGACTATGCATAGTGTATAGCACAGCAATGATCAAAAGAAAAAAAGAAAGCATTTTGGCAAGCTGGTGATTCCAGGTATTTGTTCTGACTGAATTTTCCACTGCATTTTGCAGTAGTTTTGGTATCATATAGACAACTCATTAATGGATTCTTTCTTAACTATGTTACATCTATTGTCTCTGCCCAATTTTTTGTATGCCTCTTAGCTGACTCTTATCCTTTCTCTTCTATCTGTCATCACTCTTCAATGGGCTCCCTCAGGGATAGCAACTGGCAATGATGTGTAAAACATATGACAACATATAGATTATATCCTACTTCCTTTATGGTAAAACCAAATCCGTTGAACACAATTTCATGTTTTTTTTTCTATTGACTGATTATTAATAATAAAATAATGAAATACATTTACATAATATATACTTAGAAAATTCCATTCTTATTTAATTGGAAATACAAGGCAACTTTACTTTTCTGAATATTATTTATGTAAACACAGCTATTAACACAGGGATAGAAGACAAACAAAAATAAAAAAGCAATAACAGAATAAAACAATCAACTCTAAGCACTATAAAAATTACGACTGTCAGAGTGTCAGAGGAAAATGTCTGCTAATTTTATAATTTAAGACCAATGCGACCTTGATTTCACTATAAATTTGAAACATAAGAAATTTTATGATAAATTGCCCCGTAGACACTAACCATATTTATAACACGAGTTATTACAATAAATACTGCAACAAAAATATGTATCACATAAGTAAATTTTAGTTGAGAGCTTGCTTTCTTTAAACAGTGATTATTACATCAAAAGGTCACAACTTTTTTAAAAGGCAAGAAAAAAATAACATACCTTCTTGTTTTAATGGCCTTTTCTATAGTATATAGAAATATATAGTATATATAGCCTTTTCTATGTTCAAACTGCCATATGCAGTCAAGGAAAAAAAAAGAAAGAAAGCAAGATATTCAGGGAAAAAAAATGACATAGTTATATTTTAATTCTTTCATTTATACTCCATAATGTCTTTTTTTTCATTATTTCCTAAGGGCAGACTCTCAAAAAGGTGGCCCAAAATAGGAATGAAGATATCTCTATAGGGCCCGCCAAGTGGCACGGTGGTTAAGCGCTGGCTTGGGAAGCCAGCAGCCCCAGTTCAGTCCCACATGTGAGGGTCAGTGACGCTGCCCTCAAAAAAAAAAAAAAAAAGATATCTCTATAGCTTTATACTTCTGCCCAATGACAAAAAGCATTCCAGAAAAATTTCCCACTCAGCCAGTCAGAGCCACCTGCACAGTGGCCCCATCAACAGGGAACCAGATATCTGCCTATTCAACACATGCCATCCTGATTGCTTCATCAACACTTACACTTAGAATTTTGATTGGGGTCTTTTCTATTACTGTGCAAACACAAGCTGGCTTTAAATGGGATACTTTATTTTCACAAGTTAATTCTTTATCAGCAGTTCCAGCATAGTACTTTATTTCTCATTAAAGCTAAAACCTTCCCACCAATGAAACTAAGGCACCAGAAGCTTCTTATTAACTAACAGGTAGTTGAAGAAAGAATTCCATCATTACATGGCAGAAAGTAGACTACATAATGCCTCACTTTTCTTTAAAGAGGAATCTCGTTCCTCCTTATTCTAAATTTGTATGACTCTATAATTTTCCCTAAGTAAAAACAATCAATATTTGAGGACAACGGAATTAAATGATTTTTATTTTGCACATACTTATGCGCCAAGCAATGTTTTAAATACTTGATCTATATGAATCACTTTAATCTTCATGATAACACAGTGAAATGGGTGCTATTAAGATCTCATTAAAAAGGTGAGAAACCTGGGCACAGAGTGGGTAAGTGTCTTGCCTAAGGACACACAGCTAATAAGTGGAATAGCCAGCATTTACCTTGGCAGTCTGAATCCAGAATCAGTACCCTCAAATATTGCATCATATAGTCATAGTCATAGCAGTGTGGACGTCTTAATTCAGTCTGACAGAAAAGCCCATCTTATTCAATCAAATCCTACACTTTAAACTACCTTCACAGTTTTCACCAAAATTGTTCTGAGAGTCACAGTTAGCAAGAAAAAATAGTGAAAGGAATTATAAATACATATTTTTGCTTTATGTTTCCAGACACCATGCATTCTATTTTCCTACAAACTTAGTAATCCCACAATAAAAATAAAAAAAAGAGTGGAGGAAGATGCACTCCTACAAAAAAATGCTGTATCCTTGACCCTTTACATGACAATCCGATAAGCAAAGGATAATGTTTTCCTCGCTAGACAATAACTTTGCAAGTTGTGTCTGCATACATTTCTGGCACGGATCTCAGAGTCATGTATCTCAGGGTGAGGCTTTGCAAATTTGCACAACACAACACATTTGATATAGAAATTTCAGAAGGACACACAGCCCGCTTCTGTCCTAGGAAGTGTGGCTTACAATCATCACACTGAGTTTCTTTATTGACAGCAATGTGAATCTGAAGAACTGTAACTTGGAAAGTCACTCATGCAACTCCCTATGCATTATCCAGACTCAAAATATTCTATTTCTTGGCAGTCTAAAGCCGTTTCTTTTTTCTGCTCCGGGGTATCATCCTGTAGTGTTTTTCAGTTCTCCTCTAAACTGTGGATCGTACATGGGCTACTTTGTGTGCTTTTGCCGGCAGGAGCACTGTATTTGGAATCAGAAACCCTGAGCTGGATCTTAATTCTGTCACAGACTGGCTGTGAGATTTCAAGCCAACTGCTCGGCATCTCCGACCTACAAAATCCTCAACTACCAGGAGAAGCTGATACTGACATCTCCCGCACAGGACTGTTGGATAATTATATAAATTCCTGTGTGGCATAGGGCAATTTAAAGCTAATTGTTGGTATCTAATATTAGTTTTGGTGGTAACTACGAGAAAAGTGATTAATAGCCAAAATTTGTAAGCTTTGGAAACTTAATTCCTAATTGCCTAATAGACAAAGCAATGATGATTTATATGCAAATAAGCCCTGTGTTTATGTTATGCAACTGGTCACAAGTGGCTTTCTACTATCAGTATTTTCTCCACATAAATTTAAGCAAAGACCTTTGGTATTCCAAAAGATTTACATGATTGATTTATAGAATGCAATTTTTTAAAAAGGCGTTTCTTACCTTATTTTTAGGGTGTTATATCCAAGAAACATTGTAGTGAAAATGTTGTGATTATCAACCCCATTTCTTTAGCTCAGAGATTTAGGGGAGTCACTAAATTAAATGCTTTCTGAAAATCCATACTGTCTTTGGTGTATTTGAGAATCACATTCATGAAGCCAAATGGTGCACTTTCACATTCCAAGGGAAGAATTTGGCCTTCATGAATTTTCTGTAAATCTGAGAGAAGAGAAATAAAATGTCATATTTTCAAGCAATCCAGACATGTTATTTACATGAGCAGGCCAAGAAATTCTGTTTGAATGAACTTATCTGGAAAACAGGCTCTAACAGAAATGAAAACCCTTTGATGTGGCTCTTAGAAAGTCCATTTATAGCACTTCCACATGAAAAAGCTCAGTGTCAAAAGGATTCCTGAAAATACAAAAGGGGCACAGGTTCCTCTGATAATCCCCTCGCTTCACTTTCTGGGGGTTCTGCCCACTTTTTAGGGAACCCTTTGTCACCCCTAACTAGCCACACTATTCTCTTGCTATCTTGTTCCCTATCAGTGAGGATTTATTTCTTATAAATTGATTTCTGAAAGGAAAAAGTCACTATGTCACCTCTCAAAGATATTTACATTTAAATAATGGAAGCAGTGCCTATCCCAGAGTACTGTAGTTTAATCAGTGAAATCATTGGTGTCTAGGACAGAACGCTGAGCAAACACACATATCTGGATTGGTCTTAAGATCCTGAGGTAATTCTGAGGGGGACCTTCTCCCATTGACAGCGTGTCTTAGAAACATCCAGGTAGAAAACAGAATGTAGGACACTGTTCTTTTTACCAAATTGGAAACAGGTGAGATCAGAGTCATATCTAAATATCCCTTCTTTTCTTTCCCCTAATAAATTATAGCACGGGGGAAATATTCTTGAGCCAATTGTCAAAATGCATGTTTACTGAATCCAGGTAATAGTGAAACTGCTTTTGATTTCATTCAAATATATCTTAGTTTGGCATTCTAGCCAGAAAATGGCTGAGTAATATTAAATAACTAAATTTTAACTGGAATATATCAGGTTGTTGGAAAAGTCATGACTCATTTTTGCAGTGAGAGACAGAAAAAATACGTCATAGCTTTTCCGACAACCCAAATGTAGGCAACCCCTACTGGCATGCTATATGTAAAAATATCTTACTTTTAGAATTGAATAAGGAAAAAATGATTTCTCTTCATCCTCTGTGTTGCAGTTATGTATAGGAATTGAATTTCTTCACAAATGACTTTGAGACATGCTATTAAGTGGTCTTATTATAAGCAAAGCCTCCTCTCCAAGGGAAAAAGAAAAGTTAAAATGAACTATTATACCATACAAGAATCTAAAATCTTTCACTTCCTATTGAATTTTCTGTAGTAACTACTTTATCCTCTGTTCCTTTTGCCTTAATTTGCTTTATTTTCATTCTTGTTTAATTTGACTTAATCAGTAATATATGACTGGATAAATGTATTGTAGCTAAGAAACAAAGATTTGTATGTTTTATGTTCACAAATACACATTTTAATATAACCTGCTAATCCTTTTCTTTTCAAAGAGGGCAAATTTCTGAGGATGAAAGCATGGCAATTCGGAGATAGCTATACCAAAAAGAACATCAACTGCAAATGCCATGTTAAACAAATGAAATACAGTAAATTAAATGAAACTACTTTCTGTAACACTTTATGCCTCTATCTGTTAATTTTGAAAAAGGCACCATAGTGAGGCTCATTTCAGTACAAAGTCATATTATGCAGATGTACTACACTTATTTATTTTTCTTTATGAAAAAAATATATAAAACTTTATAGCCTGCCCCAGTTCTACATTAGGAATAGCTTGAAAAGCTTTTCTCTGTCGAGCTTCCCTGTCTCCTGGGTCTCTCCTCCCATTACCTCTCTCTCATGCTCCTCCGCCTTTCAGACCCGCTCTGAACCCTGGAGACAAGAGTCAGGAAGGCGGTGTCCTTCCCTCTGCCCTGCCTTATAGCTGCGACCCATCTCCTCCAACATCTTCTAAGACATTATTCTGTCAATTATGCCCTTCTTCTATATCTGCTCCACCTCACTGGCCCCTTCCCCTCAGCCTTTATATATAAACAAAATGATAAATCTCTTTTCTTCCTTGGGAAGGAAGGAAGGAAGGAAGGAAGGAAGGAAGGAAGGAAGGAAGGAAGGAAGGAAGGAAGGACGGACGGAGGGAGGGGGGGCGGGAGGGAAGGTAGGAAGGAGGGAGGGAGAGAGGGAGGGAGGGAGAGAGGGAGGGAGGGAGGGAGGGAGGGAGGGAGGGAGGGAGGGAGGGAGGGAGGGAGGGAGGGGCTTCTCTAATCTTTCTCCTCTGGTTAGGGCCTTGTGCATCTCCTCAGCCCTAATTTCCTGCATCATCCTCCGCCTTCAGTTAGCTACTCAGTACTCCCACTCTCTCCCCTTCCATTCAATTCCCTCCTCATCCTTTGTCCTCAGTTTTCTGTGCAATCAGCCTGCTAACAGTGAGCAGAACAAGCTTCTCAAGGCCAAATTCAAAGCTCCTTTAATCCTCAAATAACTTGACCTCTCACAGTCTGAAGTGTTGCCTACCACGCCATCCTTTTTCTTTTCAAAACTCTTTCCAGTGGCTTCTGATTCTCCTTCTAAATTTCTGACCACTTCTAAGTCCTCTGCTAGACCCCTCTCCATGCCTATTCCCACCAACCCTGTTCCTTAAGGTTCTGTCCTTTGTCCTCCTTCTTTCCAGAGATTCTCTTCCTAACTCTGCCTGTTTCATTTCTGTCATATTCACCGATCCCTCTTCCTATACTGACCTCGGAAAATCTGTTGCTTCGCACAATTCCTTCCATGGACCTCTTTGTTTCCTCATCTATAAAATGGCATCAATAAGAGCAACTACACATTAAATTGTAAGATGATTAAATTCACTGGTTCATGTAAAGCAGGTAGCATGGCACATGCCACAATATCAGTAATCACTGGCTATTGTTTTTATAGTCTCTTTCTATACACTTCCCTCTAGGTAGTCACAAGTATAATTAATGACCACTCCAGTAACTCCCAACTCCCTCTACCAGATTCTGCAATCCCTCTATTTATTGTCATTGCCCTCGATTTCCTGAAGAGAGCTGCTCTCTCTCTTCATCTATGAGACAAACCTTAATAAATGGTGATGGAAGACTAGACTTCAGGTGCTGAGCACACAATAGAGGATACAGATGTCATATTGTGAAGTTGTACATGTCATGTTATTAACAAATATTACCCCAATAAATTTAATTTAAAAATGTGCTGTATATGAAGCATGTTTTTAAGAATATTTGTATGCTAACTCTACTTAAATACAAAGAAATAAATTAAATTAAAGCCTATACAAACTTGGACAAGCTAAAAAACAGTCTTTGAAATGAAGTTGCTCACAGTCTATCGGGGAAGTTGGACAAGCACACAGCTATTAAATGATGTGGTTGTGTGGCAAATGAGAGGGTCTACAGATGTAAAGTCAAAGCAGGCCATTCTTTATCTCAAGCTTAAAATCCAGCAATCAGCCTCTACTCTCTGCTACCATGAGTCTAAGAAAGGGGTTCAATGAATGGGGCAGAAAAAAAATCAAGTCCTGAGATACCACTTCTTAAATAACTCTTTAAAACCATCCACTCTCTCCACTCTACTGCTTTATGTCAGTAACCCCTCTTCTACACTACTAGTCCATTGTGTCATCTTTCTAATGCATTTTCTCTTTTCACTAAAGTCATTTAGTAGATCCCGACCAACCATATATTTTTTAAAAAAACATTAAATTTGTAAAGAGCAGAGCAAAAATAATTTTATGTCTCCAGTTTTCATCTGACCTAAGTTTGATCTATACTCCACACAAAAGGAATTGCATTCCTGGAAACACCAACAGTTCATCACTCCTCAGTGCCTTTGCACATACCTTTTTCCTCTGCCTGGTCAGTCTCTCTGTTCTCAGGAAAATCAAGAGTGGCCTGACCGTCATGGAAACAAAATTAGTTACTGGCAGGGGATAGGTTATTGAGGGAATCAAAGGATTTCAGAGCTATCAGAAAGACAGGACAAAGTCCACATACACTGGATCAAGTCCAACACCAAAGTCAAGGTCAGGTGGTGAGAAAATTTATCCTGGCAACAATAAGGTTCAGAAGTGGTGATGGATCCTACGGCAACTGGCAAGAATACTCATGGGTGTTGACAGCTCATCTTTTTAAAATTAGCTAGTATCTGATATGTGCATAAATTAAGTGGTCTTATAAAAATAGTGGGAAAGCATTTGATGATACACATTTAACATCTGTCTAGGGAAATTTTGCTAATCTTTTATATACCTTCTTATCCCTCCTTTTTTTGTGTGAATACTTTCCTAAAGTATCTCCATTGTTCTAGACAGAGTTTATTCTCATCTCGGCACTTCACTCTCTGCAGAGCCATAGTTCCTTTAGTTCTTATCAAATTGTATGATTATTTTTACTTTCATGCTTGTCTTCTCAATTTGACTATGAATCTCAAATAAAAGACACTTGATATTGTTCACGGTACATTCTGCATAAATCTTTGTGGAAAGGATAAGTGAATAAGTACATAAACAAATATCATTCTTCCTCCCCATGAAAAGGTTAATGTTGAGTAGATGTTGGCATAGGTCTTTTCCCATGAAAATCTCTTCTGCAGTTGAAAGAATTGAGATGCCTAGTTTGGGGGTTGAACGTCTGACATAAGTCGATCTTCATGATTTGTCATATCAGCTATATCTTAAGAGTGCCAGCATGTCTTCCTCCTCAGGATACCATAAAGATAAAGGAGACTTCTAAGTGAGTCATTCCCTTGATTAAAAATTATAAAGATTTCATGGCGATCACATCCTAAGGTAAATAAATATGTCAAATCACTATATTGTATACCTGAAACCAATATAATACCGTATGTCAGCTATACTTTAATAAAAAAGTAAGATTACAAAGCTTTCTGTTTCATCATTAAAAATAACAACGTATAGAAAATACAGGTCTAAGTCCAAGTAAATGTCTAAAGTTAACTAACTCTTGAGTGAGTTTGTTGTTGTAGATAGTTTATTTTCCCCTTCTCACAAATTTGTGAACCTCCAAAGAATCGTTAGTTCATGGTTGCAAAACTGCAATTACTTCTCAGCCTTCCACACGTGCTCTGGGTATTCATTTACTGATCATGATGGTATCGTGCAAAACAACTGTGCTAAATTAGACTCAACTCTTCCACAAAGCTTCAGTAAGGGATTGTAATACATCTGCATAAAAGGACGTTGGGACTAAATTGGGCCATCCTGAGATATCTTTTTTTTTTCCTTTTAAATTATAAGCAACTGCAACAAACTGTTAGGGAAATGTCCTCTCAATTCCCTCAACTAGGCATTTAGCAGATTTCCACTATATGGTTTCACGTTCATTAACATTCATGCAGTTGTCTGTAACTTCATCTGTTTCCATGTTTGCTCTGGATCTGCCTTGCAGAAATATTTGCCTCCTTTTATTTTCTTCTTGCTTCTTCTGGCACTCTGGCTGTTCATTTTGGTTTGAGCATAATACTTTAGGAGGACAAGGACTAAAAACTTATTTATAAATGCAATTTATAGATAATTTTTTTTTTCTAAAAAGAAATATACATATGAGGTCACTTTTCCCTGATGAGAAAAATTTTGTGGAAAATACACCTATTGAAGTCAGTGCCTCCCCCAATCTCCCAGTTTTATTTCAAAAGAGAAGAAAAAGTTGTCAATACCTGTACTCCCTGCTTGTTTGTTTCCTAATGAAAATTCTTCTCTCTGAATCTAACTATAATCTGAGTGATGTATCAGTAGAATGTGGACTTTAGGTTGCTTTTTTATTCTATTAAAGATGATAGGGGGCCAGCCGAGTGGCTCATTGGTTAAGAGTTGGCTTGGGGGCGCTAGCTCTGAGCAGCAGAGCTGCTGGTTTGGATCCCACATGGGCCAGTGATGCTGCGCCCTCTACAGCTAAGATAGTGAACAACAGCTCCATCTGGAGCTGGGCTGCTGTGAGTCACTGGAGATAGCATAGGCTACAGTAGGGCTGCCGTGAGCTACCATGAGTGGCTGGCAGCCAGCGTGAGCAGCCATCCAATGGCCGGTAATGGATCTGCCTCACCCGGAAAGAGCACAATGATAATATCAACATGGGCCAGTGAAGCAATATCCTCCATAACTAGACTGAAGAACAAAAGGACAGCAACTTGTCTGTTCCCCCTCCCCGATTCCCCAGTGCTGTTCCTTCCCTTGATTCCCCAATAAAATCTTTAAAAAAAAAACTAAAAAAAAAGATGATAGGTTTGCACAGAAATAGCCACACTCTCTTATTTGGTTCCCCTTGTGATTAAATTGCACAAGTTTCTGAGAGCTCACCCATACTGAATTTGGGGATAAAAGGCAAAAGTGTGGCTGCCTTTGCTTGAGCAAATTTTGCCCAACCATTACATATATATATGTAATTGATGCCTTTAGTTTCATTATAATGTTCTAAATAGATGAATAGATGCCATATAGTATCATTGACCTAAAACATTTTATTCTATTTTGACATTTTGTCTTTTTTTATCTTTGTAATTATACAGATTGCCTAACACATAATAGATGCACAATTATTTTGGTGGAAGGAAGGAGGGAAGGCAGGAAAGAAAAGAAAGAAGGAAGGAAGAGACGAATACAGAAAAGAAAGAAGGATTTAAGTGAGGTGAGGGGAGGGAGAAGGGAAGAATCTCTGGTTTTCCTTCCAATATTCCCTTACTGTCTCTGGAGATCAGCAAAGAATTCCCCACAAATACCTCTGTATTAATAATGCCCTGGATTTGTTCCAGACTCTCCCATATGAAGATGAAGATGCATCAGGAAGCCTTACCATGACTGTTGCTGCTAGGACCTATGGCTTATGGCACTTCCTGTTACCAGTTAAGCAGGTACACTGTGTCTAAGAAACACTTGCTGAAGTCTGTGGTGAGGAAGCAAGGAGGACCTATTCCCCTACAGGGTTTGTCAACAGTGACACTTACTGACATTTTGGACCAGATGATTCTTTGTTGGTGAGGCAGCCTGTCTTGTGCTTTGCCAGATGTTCAGCAGCATCCCTGGCCTCTACCCACTACATGCCAGTATCAACCCCCTGCCCCAGTCATGACAATCCAAAATGTCTCCAGACATTGCCAAATGCCACCCAGGGGCGGGTGAGAATTGCCTCCAGTTCAAAAATCCCATCATATGTATGTACACTTATCTTATACAATAGCCCTTATATGCCAGAGATTCTCCAGTGGGGTGGGAAACCACTCTTTAAATCCCATCTGCACACACACTCCACAAGTCAAGCACAGATCACTTTGGGCTTAATGAAAGATCAACTTCAAGTTTGTAATGTAACCCAATTCTACCCTCCCCAAGTCCCCAAATCCCTCCACATACAAAGCTGTGGGTTGCTCTTCCTACTTCCAGTCATCCATATTCCACATTCCACAGAGTGATCTCTAATCAACCGATCCACACATAATATATATTCGATTTTGACAGTGTCAATAAACAGATAAAGTGCATTAATCAGGAATGTGTTACTTCCCTGATAATAAAGTTATATTTTAGGCCTCACTGTTGGTGATTTTGCCTGATGGAGTTTATAGTATGACTGCTTATCAACAGTATATGACTGCTTATAAGGGTTCATGATCAAATTTCCATGAGGCAGAATGGGACCTATGTGCTGAGGTTAAGAGTTTAGGTTCTGAATTTGGACCTTCTGGGTTAGAATCCTAGCTCTGCAACTTACTTCATTTCTGTAACTCTGAGCAAATAACCGCTCTTTGCCCCCGTCATGGCCATCTATGAAATAAGCATAATAGTACCTCTTGCATGGAACAGTTATAAAGTTTAAATAAGAGTCTACCTGGGAAATAATTTAGAAGAATATTTAATATATGTTAGCTATTTGTCCTATACCTATGATAATAGTATATCTTAAGCCAATACCTCCTATACACAAATATATAACATGAACCCACAACAACCAAAAAGTATCATTTTATTATAACTACATATTTTATTATAGTCATCAAATTTGCTATTAAATAGAATGCCATCTTACATATTGCTTGACTTTGGTACACTAGTGAATATTTACACTAGCATTCATAATTTGCTTTAATTTCCATGTCAATCTGTAAATGCCTAAAAGGCATGCAACTCTTTTCAAAGCCATTCTTCCAATCTGTTTTAAGGAGAAAAATATTTGGGTTTTGTTGTTGTTGTCATAATTAGCACCAACTTTAGGCTCTATTATCAATGATCATCTCAGTGGCTTTAATTTTCCTAATACATAGCATCTCACCCACTGACACATTGCTCCTCTTATTTATTCAATGTTTTAAAAAGAAATATATATGTAAAAGAGCATATATAAGTAAAAGCAGGAAGAAGAAACCAATAGGTTCTTGATGATTTATAGTTTATGATGGGCAAAATTGGGAGGAAGAGAAAACAGGTTATGGGAAAAATTTCAGGATGACTCTAAGTTTCTAACCTATAATGTGTATAAAACAGGAAATGCAGAAGAAGGAAGCAATCTGGAGAAAAGATGGTAGATTCAGTTAGACATGTATAGAGGGAAAGAGGGGTTGAGTAGGAGCCTTATGTTACATTGACCCATGCTCATCGTAGAGAATAAGAATGTGCTCCATATCATGTTGCAGGAGGTGAAAGAAACTCTGCAAAGGAATCCAAACTTAACTAAAACTTTTGGAAGCCCAGAGAAAATATCTTGGTAGATTTGATCTGATTCAAATAAGTTCCCATTAACAGTCTGAATTTGAAAAGAAAAAAAAAGATACATAATTCATTTAGTACATCATTTAAATCAAAAGGACTAATGGTATTATTGCTCATGCAAAACTAGAAGAGGTTACCGTCACATCTTTAAATAGTTTCATTTCTAAATATCACCATCATTTATCTACAAAATGCAATAAGAAAAATGGTATTTATGGCTTTCAAAGGCATGAGATATTAGTGCCTTCATTTAATAAATGAGGAAACTGAATCTCGGCAGATTTGAATAATGTATCTGAGGACAGAGGTCAATAACTGGGAAAGCAAGAACTAAGAGGGGAATTGTAAATTCTGCTTCAATGTTGACCCGTGTTATTTCATGTACATTCATTTTGAGTAGACATTTCATAAATATTTGTGTAAAAAGTGAAGAAGTTAACCTCTCTGCCCATTACATCAGAGCAGATACAATCTCAAGGAGCAGGCTTCTATAGTCAGAAGGGTGTTTAAATATTACTTTGATCAGAAGCTTTTATAATGGAATGTTTGACAAACTGCACAGGGACTCCTTGTCCATCAAAATCACAAAATGGCATTTAGGCAGGAATAGTGGATAATGATATCTGTGGTCTGACATAAGCTCAAAAGAGAAAAGAAGAGGGCATACCGCTGTGCCTGTCCTCCTATGAGCAATAGTCCTTTTGAGTTTTATCATCATCTATTCCTAGGAGGTACCTGGGGAAATAAAAGTGGCACTATTCTTCTTTTACTGAAAAGAAAACAAAAATCAAAAGGGGATTTACCTAAAAATCACCTGGGTAGTCCATTAAGGAACCAACAGAACTCAATTGCTTTTGGGTATCCTTTCCAACAAGTTAGGCTACCACCTATTATAGAAGTGCGAACAACTAAATTGGAGAATGGCTCAAAAGCAAATGAAATCTCCTTTAATTTGCTTCTCTAACAATAAAAAGAAAACAAACAAACAAACAAAAATAACATGTTGAAGCTTCACTATAATGTGACTCACTGTGCTGCAGAGTTTAAAACACTTAAGTTTATTTTTAGAATTAACTTCAGGAGCTGTCCACTAGAATTCTTAAGAAGCTGATCATAATGTGAATTTGAATCAACTTTGAATTTAAGCCCAAGAAAATTGCCAAAGAGAGAAATAACCACTTTTTAAAGAAGTTAGTAATCAATACTTTGCTCCTGCTATTTTTCTAAACCTGTCAACAGAACTCAAAAATGTTATCCTTGCCCATCTGATGATGTCATCTAATATCTAATAATCTTATACATCATTTACAGATGTGTACACATCTGTAAAATGGAATAATATTCTGCCACATAGGCTTATTGTAAGTATGAAATGAGCTAGTATTTTAAAGCACTTAAATTATAAATGTTTGTTAAATTTAAAAAATAAAACAAATAATTTATTTTCCGCTGTATTTGTGTTTTTAGTGTACCTAACTATAAAATTTGCCTTTTTTCAGACTTGGGCTGTTTTTTAACAACTGAAAGGTAAAAGAAAACATTGAGACAGAAAGGTATTTTTAACAAAGGTCACTTAGGGACCTGATCATATGAAAAACAAAAGCTTTCCTGGGCTGAAGGGATTTTTTTTTTTTTTTTGACACAAAGGCGGAAGAAACGGTTTTCTCTATAAATTTCCAGAAATGTAAAGGGACATAATGAGTAATTAACTGGAATTCCTAATTAAGTGTGTACAGGGCAGTGGATGCCTTGGCCTTTATTTTATCATCCAGTAGCATTTCCAAGAAGCGACATCCTCTTATACAAGGGTCTAAAATGCAAATTAATTGTAATTTTGATGGCCTTGAATCTGAGTAGAAAGTGACATAAAAGTGTGAAGTTTCCTTGAATGTCCCTAAGGGTTTAAAGGTATAGAAGTATTGAATGTATATAAATAGTACAAGCAGGTTTCTGCATCCCGTTTTCCTAAATTAGAAATTGACAGGACAAATCCAAAAAGTAGCCCTTGGCGCTAGTTGATATTCAAGGAATATGGTGAACTAAAGCAGCAAGACTGAGAGCTAAAAAATTACTAGACCTACTGAAGGCATTCAGATAAGAAGAGTAAAAAGCAAGGTTTCCTACTTGGAAACACTGAAATCTCAGTGTCTTAGTCTGTTCGGGCAGCTATTACAAAATATCACAGACTGGGCGGCTTATAAACAACAGAAATTTGTTTCTCCCAGTTCTGGAGGCTGGAAGCCTGAGGCCAAGGTGCCAGCATGGTCAGGTGAGCCGTCTTCTGGGTCACAGATGTCTCAGTGTGTCCTCACATGGAGGAAGGGGCAAGGATCTCTGCGATCTCTTTTGTAGGGGCACTGATGCCATTCATGAAGGTGCCACTCTCAGGGCCTAAGCGTCTTCCAAAAGACCTGCCTCTTGATACATCATTGCTGGGGGGTTAGGGTTTCAATATATGAATCTGACAGGGACACCGATACTGACCCGAGAGCACTCCATCTAACATAAAGTATTTATTTAAACTATGGCACTGAGCTTCATTTGAGTTCTAAATGGCTGAACCACACTACAAAAAGACTGTACTAAATATAAAAGATTGCTACCCTCCCAATTACATTACTTTGTGAACAGAGAAAAAAAAGTAGTATCAGGGAAGGAACATAGCTAAGTAGAGCTGCTTCAATTTATAGTTTCATTTCATTTCTAACCAACAGTTACATTCATCAAATTAGAGATCTGAAAAAGCGACTTGAAAGCCACAAATTGAACCTTTCCTAACTCGATTTGCATCAAGGTGATATCGTACCTGGGAACTTCACAGCTTTGGCATTAAATAGTCCCAATTAATAGATGCAGCTGGAGCCCCAAGCCAATGCTGATCTAGGAACAGTTTAACATACCATCCCCACAGAAGACTTTAAGATACTGCATGATGGTTATTAAAATGTGTGGGAGATAGTTCAGATTTTGAATTCACACTAACAGAGATCCAAACACTGACTCTCATTTAGTTGCTTGTAACTTTGGGAGTGATATCTTTGAACATGTTTAGCCATGACTTCCTCCGCTATAAAATGAGTGTAATTATATCAACCACATAACTTTGTGTGGAATAAATAAGACAGTTTATGTGAAGCATTTGTAAGGTAAACATTCAACAAATGGAAGCTATTTTTATTGACCTAAAAAAGGGAAAAATCTAGTTTCCATTATCCATATTATAAGTCTCATCACAATGTGTGTGTGAAATGATGAAAGCATTTCACAGGTTCTGTTGAAAGTAAATAAAAGTGTTTCTCCTCTTTAATTAAAGAGAGATGAGATGAAGCCCTAGATTAAGGACTCTCACCTCCAGATATCTGTGTTTAATACCTGTAAATACTTTCAGGATAAATTTCTCTGTTACCATCTCTGCTGAATATGTTATTACAAAGCAATAAGTTCGCTGTCACTTAAAAGTCCTTTTGAGTTGCTTTTATCTTATCATTTTGATTACAAGACACATCCTATCTTATGAGCACAGCTAGCTTTAAGTTCAGGAAGCAATGATGTGCTTTTGACCTTTTATCACATGAGCTGTCTAGCTAAGGTCAGGTTATCCAGCTTTCTGGAAAGACCAGAGAGCTGAGATGGTAGGGGTGATCAGACTCTTTACTATGGCTGAAGTAGTAATCGCTGTTTATATACCGGAAGTTCCTGCCATGGGAAAATTGACATATATACCCAGTGACACAGTGTCTTGAAGTTCAGTTGGCACAGTGAAGCAACGCTTGTTTCATTTTGTTCCTTTATTGTTTTTGAGGTGAGTAAGCTATACTGCAAACTTTGTTTTTTTTAAATTGAGTTAGGGACTTAATTTCTATGTATGATGTTGGCTTAATTCGACCAGTGTCCATAACAGTGGTCTAATTTAGAGTCCACAGCAAAATAGCTTTTAAACCACAACTATACAATTTTTCCAAGACAAATGTGGAGCCTGGAATAAATTTTAAATTGCATATAATTTATCTGACCTAACTCTTTTTTATTGTCATAATAAAATTCGCCATGATTTTGACTCTCCAAAATTTCCATCTATGTAATCTTCTGAATCAAATGGACCGAAAGCTAAACAAGGGGCAATGGATTAAAAGTATCACCCTCTGTGCCTCTGTATTTCTTTCTAATTAAGAAGTATGTTAATTGAAATTAGAGTGACACAGACCTTGTGCAGAAATCTCCTGAGTATTGTAATTGGTTTGTAGAGCTGTCACCCCAGGATCACTCACTGGAGTGATTCCTGCCTGGATTGGGAGTGACTGAAAATCCTCACCTAAAAAGCAACCTCGAGCTTCTAAAATAGGGCTGCCAGTGGCAAAGCAAATATGTCCACATCCAAATTAGGTTTTCTTTAAACATTTACGGAGAAAGTATTTGAGATCAGACACCTTTACTAATCAGTTCCCTTCAGTGGTTCTTTCCCCATGCAATTTCCCTTAACTCAGTTTGATCACATCTAGATGTTTTAATGGCTTTACATCACCTGCAGAATGAAGCAGAATATTTCAAGACTTTGGCTCCAGGCTTCACCTTTTCATTCCTTCATTTACAGACACAGTGCATTGCAACCAAACTCTGTCGCCCATACCTATGTGTCCCTATGCCTTTCCCAACCAAACAGGTATGTTCTCATTGTTACGTTCACTGAACAAGCTTTCTGCTTTCTCCCTTTCTCTGGAATAACATGCCTAATAAATCCAGCCAAACTTTTCCTATAAGACCCAGCCCAAATACCCTGTCCTCTAATCAATCCTTTATTGTTCTTCTTGGGTGATAATCTAAACCTGAAATTTAACATACAGTTGTCTTGGTTTGAAAATATCAAAATCTCTGATAAAGCCATTCTTTTGTCTTAAGTCTAATTTAAAGCAGTGGATATCAGCTTACTCGAAGCAAGGCAGAATGTTAGGAATTAAAGATATGAAAATAATCTCACTTCTATAAGTAAGACATATTCAAACAAATTAATATAAAAAATAGGGTATGTAGAATCCAACAGTATACAAATGAAATTATGATGGTTTTAAAGTTTAAAGAAGAAAGATGGCATCTAGTCTGTTTGAGCTGCTATAACAAAATACCAGAGACTGGGTGGCTTATAAACAACAAACGTTTATTTCCCACAGTTCTGGAGGCTGAAAAGTCCAAGATGAGAGCACAGACAGATGTGGTGTCTGGTGAGAACCTGTTTCCTAGTTCATAGATAGCCATCTTTTTCCTCTCTAAGGTCTCTTATAACAGCACTAATCCCATTCATGAGGGCTCCACCCTCATGACCGAAGTACCTCCCAAAGACCCTACCTCCTAAAACCACCACAGTGAACATTAGTTTTAACATGTGAATTTGGGGCGGGGGGTGGGGTGGGGTGGGGGGAGACATTCAGTCCATTGCAGATGACTTTCTTGACAATTTGTGGAATTCAAAATAAAATTTGGGAAATAGGGAAATTGAGTCTAGATACAGGTTGGGGAAGAGCATTCCATGCAGAAAAGAACATAAGCAAAGACCTTCAGGCAAGATATGTTCCAGGGTAATTCTGGTTTGCCAGAAATACAAGACACAAATGGTTGACAATCAGAATACTAATACCTAATGCCTTTTGAGCAATGCCCCTGTGCTGGGAATTGCTATAAGAAATGTTTCCATGTCTTAAATTCATTTAATTATTATAACAACCATATGAGCTGAAGACCAAATTTCCTTTTAATAGATGGGGAAAATGAGGCCTGGTGGGTAGAAATGAGAATTACAATTTAGAAGAGAAGTTGAAATCAGGCTGCCCCCTGGGTAGCGGAGGTAATGCCTGATCCTCTCTGTAGGGGAATGGAATACTTACTAAGAGGAATGTGTAGATGGTGGAGGATACAATTGAGGGAGAGGGGACACCACAAAAAAAGGCCTGGGAAGCATGTATGCTCTGCAGCATGGGCTGGGGAAGCGGGAAGGGATTGCAAGCAGCTAATCATGGTTGGAGAGTGCCATGTGAATAGGTTGGGCAATTAGACAAACAGCATGAAGAGCCTGTGTGACAGGATGAGGGCCTTTCTTCCCCAGGGAATCTTGAGGGTTTGGAATGATGGACAGATTTCTAATTTAAATAAGTGTCCCTTCCAGCTAGGTGGAGGGTGGGTTTGAAAAGAATTAGAGTGCAGGCAGGGAGGTCAGACAGGAGGCCACTGGCCTTACTGTCCCAGGAAGATACGATGAAGCACAAACCTACAGTAGTGGTTGTGGGTAAGGAGAGGAGGGGAAATATCACAGATCGTATTATCCAACAGTGGCTGCCACATCTCCCACCCCATTCTAGCTCCCAAAGTGACCTGGAGACTCCTCCCATCTACAGGCAGGTTCAATGCTTCCTCCCTTTGTCACTAAAGAAAAGTGACACTATGTGACCTCTGAGGTTGGGCCATACAATGTGACACAGCTGCCACCTGGTCCTCTTAGGCTACTTCTTCTTAGAGCCCAGCTTCAATGCTGTGAGGAAAGCCATATTCCCGTGTGAAGAACCACATGGAAAGGCCACAATTAGATGTCAGCTGTCAGCCCAGCTGAAGTCCTAACCATGATACACCATCAACTGCCAGACATGGGAGTAGAGGCTCCAAAGCTCATTCTAGGAGTCTTCTCAGCTGAGGCCCAGACCATGAAGCAGGATTAGAAGGCCCACTGTTGTTATTGGAAGACCACTGAGTTTTAGGATGGTTTGTTACTGGACCAGGAGGGAATAAATACATATTAGAAAATAAAGTCCAAAGGGTTTGATGGTTTCTGAAGACTATAGCTTGACTGGCTGAAAGCTCTGTGTTGGGAAGAGGACCGGGTCCAGGTAAAGCAAGGGATGGAAAGTGGATATCTTCAAGTATTTATCAAGTCAAATTCCTAATATAATATCCCAAAGAAAACTTTGAGTAATTTGGTCTCCCTTTAAAATATAAGAAGTCATACCTGAAAAGATTTATATCTGTACTAACAAATTGGGTTCTAATCTAAGCAAGTACCTGGCATGTTCAAAAGCACATTCTGGAAATTATCATCTCAGGCAGGTAACACAATTTCATCCTTAGGAAACTACACATGTTTGAAAATATTTGCAATTTAATTGGGAAATTTGAAGGAAGATCATCTCTTGCTTTGTTTTTCTCACTTTTCATGACTTCTATTTATTATGTATTTATATATCACGTTTCCAAATAATCTGTCCAAACATGCTGTAGCCAGACTTCTATAACATATGTCTCAGTAGGAACATAGCTTGATACCTGGCAGATTGTGAAAATGCATTCCTTAGGATGACAATCTTAAACAAACAGGCCCAACTGCCAAAACTGCTAAAGAAAGACACATTTTTTTAAATAAGGGATTTCATAAATCTTTACTTATTCTCAATATGTTTAGGGGGTTTAAGTGGGAAGGAGGGGTTCAGTTCTGCTAGATGATTTCTCATCTTTCATCGAAAGGTAACACCGTCTGTTCCTTAAGGAAATTAGAATAGTGATGGAGTATTTTCTCCTCAGGGCCAAACAACCTTCATATGATAACCAGCCCATGACTAGGAACTAACTGAGAAAGCATTCAGAACTTTCCCTGCATAATTACTCTAACTCAAACCAAAGGTAGAAAGAAACATGGAGGGAAGCTTATCATACAGATCAACGACACCTCATTTAACTGATTCTTACATGCCGTTTCCTCAGTTCCCAAGTATGGCTTCTGTGATTGATTGTGAAGACTGCATTTAGTAATCAGTGACTACCAATAATTATTGAGTAACACAATGAATACATAATTAGCAAACACAGATGATATTACACTTGTTCACTTCAGTAAGCCTCCTGAGGATGTGATATTGAAAAAGAAGAAGGAATTGCAGAAAACAAAATGTTTCTTTCTCTGATAACTTCACAGTCTCTCTCTAGACTCCTCCGTCCCTAAAACTATCCCTAAACAAATTTTCTGGCATTTAGGGATTACACTGATAAGTCATGGTCAAAGAGAGGTACTCATAAAAATGATTAAACTGGTAAATCCATACAAAAACACTAAGGTCATTAAATATCACATCTAAAATAAAAACTTTTAATCATATACACTTTTATATAGGAAACCCAACATCTACTTTGTGTGTGTGTGTGTGTGTGTGTGTGTGTGTGTGTGTGTGTGTGTAGTTACCTTCTAATTTTTTTTTAATACATGACAAAGGTGTGGGATATTGTAGTTTCTATCTGCATGCTGACTTAAAACCTTCAGCAACACACTTTTTTAAACTAACTGATGGCCAATACTGTATAATGTAATAGGAAACACTTCTTTGTTGCAAAGCTAAACAGACAGTTTCAGGCATCCATATTCATAAGGTTTTGGAATGTTTTCAATAAGTGCTGCGTCATGGAGGAAGAAGCCCGGGCCTGCATTAAGCATATTTTGGTCATTGGCAATGCAACCTCCCAGCTCCCCTGGGTGTGCAGATCTTGAGGGATCATCTTCTAAACCGTGATGATTTCACAAGCTCTAATGCACTGGTTCTACATAATTAAATTTTAAGATAAATGTAATGAAATGCTCAAGAATCTCAAAAAATAGATGTTATTACTGCAAACAAGATAGCAAAAAATAAACTTGCGCATGCTTGTTCTATTTTTCTTCTTAGAGCCAGACTTAATGTGTACTTAACACAAATACACATATACTTGCACAGAAAGAGACCTCTAGTGGAAAGAAAGAAAGAAAGAAAGAAAGAAAGAAAGAAAGAAAGAAAGAAAGAAAGAAAGAAAGAAAGAAAGAAAGAAAGAAAGGTAGGTCAAGAAGAAAATAAAGTATATTAGCTTCCTCAAACACAATTGAAACCATAGTTTACACTGGGGAAACAGTTGAAATCATAGCTTACTTTGGGGGCTTTTATACATAAATAGATTTAATCTGATATTGCTTCTTTCCTTCTGGAAGAGAAAAGAATTGGAACTATAGTTTAAACTCTTATAAATGATTAGAAGTTCAAGTGGTTTAACAAAACTGTCCTGCTAGTTCAATGAAATTATGTTAAATAAAAACGTTTTTGGAGAACTTCATATAAAAGTCCTAAGTTAAGAACTGCAGTTTTATGGCAGTCATTCATTCAATACTTTGCTAAGCAAAGGTTACAAAAACTGATTATGACTCTCTGCATTATAATAGAACAGTGTTATTTGAGGGAATGCAAATGAGAGGACTTTCATTCCTGCCCTTGAAGAGAATTCTTTGATAATCTTAGACACAGAGCAATGGTCAGGGTTCCCATTGCCCATGTCTTTAGCCAAAGATTAACTAAATAAGGACATAGTGGCAAGCTTTGTCCAAAGTTTTCAAAATGTATATGTAAGAGCAAGTGAAATACCTCTGGGTATGACCTGGATTTAGTGACTTGCTTACAAAGGATAGAGGATAGAAAAGGAAGAATAGTCTATTCATTTCCTAGGACTACCATAACAAAATGTCACTAGAACTTTAGTGTCTCACAGTTTTGGGGTCTAGAAGTCTAAAATCAAGAAGTCCAAAGGGCCATGCTCCCTCTAAAATTTTGTAGGAGAGAATCCTTCCTTTCCTCTTCCTAGCTTCTGGCATAGCTGTCAATCATTGGCAGCTCAATCATTCCAATCCCTGCCTCTGTGGTCACATGACATTCTCCTTGTGTGCCTCTGTGTATTTCAACATATCTTTTTTAGAAGATGCAATTCAACCCATAACAACCTTTTCAGTGAAGAAATCTAGCAAACACAACTTTAACCAACCGATTAATGTTAATATTACCAGTGGTAAGTCATGTTGATATTGACAGGATTCAGGGCACCCTATCCCAAAATATGGCACCTTAACATGCATGTTGGATATTTCAGGCTGAAGGAATTTGAAAAATGGCAAGGGCAAGAAGAGTTCTTTGCTCTAAGCAGGTCACCAAACCCTGATGTGATAGGCACTCCCTCTATACTCAGAGAAAAAGCAGTATGTCTTCTTACCTCCAAAGATGGAGGGATGCCAGGAGGAATCTGAATGAACAGGGCTTACTCAGTGTCCCCCAGTTTACTACACTTAGCTTATACTCCTTTTGTCCTATCACATTTTCCCACAACTTTCCCCTCTTCAGCAAGCCCAGCATAGAAACACTCAGGTTTAAACTAACCACTTCAGATCTTCAGTTCCTTATGAAGGCTCTCGTGTAATACAAAATTTATGTTAAATAAACGTATATGCTTTTCTCTTGTTAATATTAATCTGTGTTTTGTTACAGAGACCTAGGCAAGAACCTAAGGTGAGTAGAGAGAAGACATTTTTCCTCCCCTATAATATCATTCACTCCCTGATAATACATAATGAGAAAAGGCACTTAACATATATGGTATTCTTTCCCCAAACCCATAACCCAGAGCTAATCATGACAAATACCTCTCATGAATCAAATTGAGGAACAGTCTACAAAACATGTGACCAGTACTCTTCCAAGCTGTCAGGGTCATGAGAAACAGAAAAAACTTAGAAACTATTGCAGCCCAGAGGAGACAAAGCAGACATGAAGACTAAATGTAATGAGGAATCGTGGATTGGAGCCTGAAACAAAAAAAGGACATTATCAGAAAAACGAGTGAAATCCAAATAAACTCTGTAGTGTAATTAATATCAATGGTATTAATGTTACTTTCTTAGTTCTGACAAATGTACCATGTGGGATGTTATCATAGGAAATTGTGTGAAACATCATAGGAAATGTATGAACTCTCTGCACTGTCTTTACAGCTTTTAAAGTAAATCTGAAATCTTTCCAAATTTTTTAGAAGTCTATTTTTAAAAAACAAATAACTAATAGTAATATTTATGATCTTTTCATCATGTGAGAAGTGATCAATTTATAAGGATGATCTGTCCTAATTAGTGATGGAGGATATTTACTACCTCTTTATTCAATGGAGATGCTTCCTTCCATAAAGGAGACAAACTTGAGAGAGCAGCAAGATTACAACATGCAAATATTTTTGATGACATATATGTTCAAAGGAGGCATTGAAAACAGTGGGTACAGCATAGGTTTGGGATCCAGAGACGCCATCTCTAGGATGTCCCCTCCACATTCTAGGCTCTATGACCTTTCACATAGGTTGTTTTACTTTCAGTTCTTCCACCTATAAGGCCGGAAAATAGCATGCCTGAATGAGAAGGACACAGTGAAAATTAAAGAAACCGTATGTTGATGCCAACTACAGATAGACGCTTGCTCATTTTGATCATTATTTGTAGAGAGGGAAAGGAAGGGAAAGAAAACATAACACTTCAGCATTAGCAAGAATACTTTTAACCTTTCAATGTCAATAGTGCAGTCATGATGACAGAGTCAAGAGGCAAGAAACTAGACACATCCCTTCAGAGTGACAATAATTGAGCCACTAATGACCTTTGCAAACAGTTGCTTATCCATCTAGCATCCTCCCCGATTTTTCTCTATTTGTCTACAAAACATCATGAGAACTATTATATATTACATTCTGAAGTACAGATCCACTGTCAAATGTCTAAAAAAAAGAAGGAAAATAGTTTTTTATTGCGTGCAAACGGTAGTAGTTTCCAATGAACAATGTTAGTTTTCATAATTCCTCACACACTGTTTCTCTTGATCTGTTCTAATACCTTTCTCATATGAATGCCAAAAATTGGATAGCAGGTGGGAAGGGAACAGAAATTATTTCAATTATTCCTAACATTAATAATAAAATGTTGAATAGTATCAAAACATAAGAAGATCAAAATCAAGTCAATTATACGTTTAATGTACAGATGAGCCTTAAATGAATTTGAAAAGAGAATGTGATAGAGTGGCTGGAGGGCCAGAATGGAGATCATACAGCCATGTTGAAACTACTTGTTCATCTCACACACTCGCTTTCTCTGAATCCCCTCTATGGACCAGCCTTTGCTCTTTCCCCCTAGAGGCAGTTAGCTGCCACCTCATCATTCTTCAAGTTTCAGCTCAGGGGATTCCATTATCAAGGATGGGTTTACCACATACCAGATTTCACTCTGCCCAGGTGCCTTTGTCAACTGTGAGCTTCTTGGAGGTGGAAGCTGTTTCCTTCATTTCTAAAACTCAGAGAGAGTCCAGCATTGGCACACAGCAGGCACCAGATTCATCTTGGTCAATCTACTCTGAAACTGTGAGGAACTGGTTAACACCAAGCACTGATTCCTGACTATTGGAGAATTTTATTTCACCTTACCAATATTTCCTTTATGGCTTTTCTTCCTCTGTTATAATCTCTTTGCTCTCTCTTCCTTTTATTCTCTCAAGCATTACAGATAACCTTGATCCAATATGAGAATATGTGAGATATCTTCCCCCACCAAATAAAATAGGTACGCACTTCAGTGTGTCTTCTCTCTGCTTATTGCACATCCATTTTGACAAAATAAACTTAACCAATGTAATTCTTTCTGTCTCCCAAGATTGCGCCAACAATTTATAGTTAATTTCATTAATTTAAATTTATCTTCCAATAGATGTGCAATGAAGTATTTACAGGAAAAACGTGCAGGCATGTGTAATTGGGGAGCTAATTTCATAATCCACATGAGACCACGCTTTCTTCACTGAGGCTCTTCCAGCCTCTCAGAGGAAATAAAAGGGGGTGGCGGAAAAACAGAACAAAGGCAGGCTTTTAAAGAACCTACAGGGTCGTAGATGTGCTGGCCTTGCTGGAATGACATATTCTCAGTTTGAAAAGAGATATGAGCTGTGGGCAATTTGCAAATGAATGCATCTGCAAATGAATGAATGCATGGAACACAATGAAAACATTGTACCCAGGAGTATACCATAGGGCTCATGGCAGCCACTGCCATGGGATGTATTGCACCACCATCTGCATCAGCTCTGTTCCACTGTCAGACACGGGGCCCAGCAAAATGCAAGCCTCTAAGAATATCTTTTGAAAGGGGCGGTGTGAACAGTGATTATGCCTGTGTTACTTCCTTAATGCCTTTATTAATGAAAAAGAAGACAGCAACGTCAGAAGGAGCCCTTCCAATTCAGTGTGGAGAGGTCACTGGCCTTTTCTGAGTGGCTTTGCCCCTAATTGTGTTCTTCTTTTCTTCTTTGCTATGTAGTCATGTGTTTGGGCTCAAGGAAAGCTGAATTCTCACTCCGTGTCTGGGTGCGGCAAAGATTACTTTTCAGGGAGGAAAGGTCTAACTTCTTATCTAGATTTTACAATGGGTAGTTTATAAACATCATCTAGTAATACCATTGCAATGGTGTCATATATTATCCGAAATAGACTTTCACACCAGCAAGTTACTCTCTTCCTCAAAACTGTTTTATTTATGAGCAATTCAATTTCAATTGTAATTTGTTAAATAATTATAGTTCTTTTATTATACATCTCTAATTTGGCAATTATACATCAAAATTAGCCCTAATGAAGCCAACTAAAATAAGACTGAATTTCACTCTATTTTGTACAGTTGGGTCCAGATGAGCTCCAGCAAAATGGGAGGCAAGCGCCATTAGATGCCATTATGCATCTCATTTTCACATGTTTAATGTTTGTTTGCTACAGAATAATGGATTTTACCTCAGCAGACTCCTGGACTTCAAATCCTGAACTTATATCCTGGGCCCGAAGGTAAATTTTTTATAACATCTGTGTGTTTCTGTAATTAGATTCCACAGCAGCTGTAACACATACTTTTCACTTTGAAATGTATCTTCAGAAAAATAAATAATACATTGAAAATTAAAGAAAGTGTGTGAGCATGTGTTGCCATTGCTTTGATAAAATTCCTGCAGGAGTCTGGGAAATGGATTTGACCGATTTATCGCACCATGCAAATAAGTCCATGAAAAGGCTGAATTTCTAGCAAATCTTTAAACATTTCAAGGAGTTTGAGAATTTCTAATCATGTTCCAAATATTTCCAGTGTCATTTATTCATTCATTCACTCATTCATTCCTTGACGCTGTTAGGAGAGTGGTTATGCAGTGTTCTAACCAGCACAAAACTATCTATGGTTACCACACTATCCAAATAGTGTGATCAGAGAGCATTCACGGAAGCATGATTTATGAATATATCATCACCATCAATTTACCCAAGAGAAATTTACATTTCTTTGTTAGGGTACAACATGAAGTCTGGTAAAAAAAAAAATTTCATCCAACAGAGACCAAGACCCCTTTCTGGACAATGCATTTCATTTCCTGTTGACAAGTGTATTTTCAATGATTTCAAAAATGACTTCCAATCTATGCCCCAATTTGGGTACAGGACATTTCTCTGAAATTGTCCCAATTTTCTGAAACTTACACACTTACACATTTTCTGATGACTTACACAAACAATAATAACAAGAGTATAAAATGCAGGTGAACACAAATATTTTCTGCATTAATCTCAGTTAAAAATGTTGTTCATTCACATTCAGTTCAGAGTAAATCCCATTTGTAAATTTTGCCAACTCCTTAAGAGTGTATAATTTTAACTACATGGAGGGAAAACAACCTAACAAAAAATGTGATTTATCTTTGCAAAATTACCAGTGTGGCATGATATTACTTTGTCTAAATTAAGCAATTATGACATAATGGCTGAAGAATGCTACAATGAAAAAGTCATCCATTGCTGCTAATTTGTAAATATGGGAACACTTTTAAATGCATCCAATGTACAAGTTCTAAATCTGTCATGAAAAACAATTGACAAAATCATGAATTAATTTTAAAGTAATGTCATATACCCGAGAATTAGAAGCTTAGAGATGAGCACACCATTAGACAGTCTGCTAGTTTAGCTCAATTGAAATAAATCATACTTTAAATATATGTAGGATAAACAACTTATAAAAACTAGTGTGTTTCATACTGCATTAATAAATCCTCTCTGTTTGGTTTTTAAAGGCTTTATTGGGTAATTGGGGGAGGGGAACAGCATTGGGAAATGGGAGAAGGGGAACAGACAAGTTGCTGTCCTTTTGTTCTTCAGTCTAGTTGTGGAGGACATTGCTTCACTGGCCCATGTTGGTATTATCATTGTGCTTTTCCCAGGTGAGGCAGTCAGTTGCCAGCCATTGGACGGCAGCTCACGGCGGCTGCCGGCCATTCACGGTAGCTCAGCCTACCCCGTCACAGGTGACTCACTGCAGTCCAGCTCCAGGTCGAGCTATTGTTCACCATCTCAGCCGTAGAGGACGCAGTGTCACTGGCCCATATGGGATCCAAACCGGCGGCCCTGCTGCTCAGGGCTCGTGCTCCCAAGCCAACTCTTAACCAACAAACCACTCGGCCAGCAAATAAATCCTCTCTTAAGATGACCAAATTGTCACTATTTCTTGGCAAAAGTAATTACATAAATTTTTCTTAAGAAGTCAGGGGTCATTTAAAACAACATTATTTTTAAAGTAGAAAATATGATTAGTTTAAAACCAAGAATAATGAGAAAAAAAGGAGGAAAATTCTCAATATAAATGAAATATAGTTTCTTACTTTTTCTCCGTGAATATAATAAAAATGACATAAAACGGTTAAATTCTCCTGAACAATTAGAAATTATTTTACAAGTGAGTTAAAGGCTGATGTTTAAGGTAAAATGCATATCTCTTCCTTTAATACAATTTTTTTTTTTACTGATTACAATGAAATGAAATTAAATGTTTAGAAGCAAACTTTTTCTTAGTTCATAACTATGAAAATGTTAAATTTGCTCTGGATTTAAAAAATTGATATACAGCACCCTTGTGTTCCTAACAGATGTCCTTTCATGGGGACATATGAAAATCCGATGTAGCTGCTGCTGGCCTGCACCCTGGAAACCTGGAGACACATGTACCAGGCACTGATAAAAAGACAGTGTCTCCTCGCTGCCAGATTTTAAAGCAACATGGATGCTGGAACTGCCATGCACCCAGACAAGACCAAGAGACCCATCTCTACCCAGGGGCTCTCAGCCAGAGAAAAAGCCTGGTGTTAGGAATACACATGCACCCATTTGGTTTTAACTCCTACGTAAAAATTGTCATTTGCACTCTTTTTATGTCAGTTCATATTATATCAGGATGGATCCTTTTAAAGGTGCTATACGTTTTTTAAAAGTTGCCACATCCTAATTTTTCACCCTGATTTAAATTTTCCTTAATTCACATCCTATTTTTTATATCATTATTGTTTCATATTTACTACACAGTTATCTATTTTAAGGTGATGATAATACTTGATGGTCCTTATTTTAAATGTTATTTATTTTCACTTTAATTTTATTTACTCTCAGTATGGCAGACAGACGCAAAGGGACGCCGGGGTCAGCTGTAAGGACACTGTGGGACAGCACTTCTCAGTATCAACGGGGAAGGACCAGGCATTTCGCCCAATCTGTGCAATTCATGATTTTGTAAATGTAAGAAAAATGAATTTCTGGTGGAAAAAATGAAAAAATAAGGGGCATGCAAATTGCAAGTTTATTATTAGATTTGATGGATTTTAAATTACTCCTTCAAAGTGTTTGGAAAGACCCTGCTCATTACCTCCAGGTTTCTGGACGTGTCGTGCCAAGTCTAGGCCAACAGGTGTGCAAACCAGCACCCATCTGTGCCTGGGCCTAGCCTGTGCTTACAGCACAGGAGCTTGGGCTTGCTTCTCCCCAGCTGGCCTTTCCCTGTGCTGCAGACTGATGCTCTCCTATGCAGGTCCGATATGCTCTCCCAGTTCTCTGTACTTCTCCATCCAACAAAATAATTGAATAATGTCTTATTTGCCTAGTTCTTTAATTTGTGTCTGCCTTGCCCAAAGGACATGAGTGGTTGATGTTGTTTACACAGAACTAAACAGGTAGATTTACTTTGAAGCTAATGAAAGGTCAGGTTACGGTCCATTTGTTCAGAGAGGCCCCTTTGAGTGGTGGAAGTGGCAGAGTTGCGATGCTCTAAGACAGAAGGGAACAAGGCTGCTATCAGGAAGCATTGCTGTGTAAACACTTTCGGCAAATTGCCTAAAGGAGTCTTAGACAAAAAGGACCTGATGATGCGATATTTTTTCCATCATAAATCAATAATCACACTGGCACCTAAATTTATATTTGCATCCTTATTTTTAAAGTGAGTCCCCGAATTACATATGTTTCAAACCCCACAAACATTGGACCTGCCCTGTGTTGAACACTTTACCCACAACACTGGCACGGTGCCCTGCCCTGAGTAGGCAGTCCATAATCTCACTGGCTGAATTGGATACGAATAAATGATCGACTCAGTGGTTTAGAGCTTCTAAGCACAATTCCTACAGGAAGATCCACAGGGCTCTAATTAGTCTTCTAGAAACTTCTTTGCACGAGCCTACTTGCAATAAAGGTACTATTAGTGGAATTCATCTTTAATCTATATAATGTACAAGAGCATTTTTAAAGCAGAGTTTTTCAACTCGTAGATTGTACCTTTTTAGTAGTTTGCAAGATCAATTTTGTGGGTTGTTGAATCCAAATTTATTTTTATAGTGGAACAGAATAGAAATGAAGGAACAGAATGAAACATAATAAATAAAATGGAATGAAAACTATCAAAGACTGTATGTATCACAAGAAACAAGGGTGTGAATCATTTTATGGAATGTTATGCCAGTGGTGTATGTGCACATTCACACATTAAATGGCTACATAAAGTGTATTTTTCACATTGAAAAAAAATCTATCAATTTAGAGTGCGGACATGCCCTGTAGCCTTCTTTGGTTAAAAGGGATGGATGGATGGAGGTTGTTTACACTAAGAATATACCTAACTGTTGGTTTTGGTGGTTTGCTTGCTTTGTTTGAGATAGATAGATAGATAGATAGATAGATAGATAGATAGATAGATAGATAGATAGATAGATATCCCTTTGTTGAATCATCCACATAAATATAAATCAGTAACATGGGCTTTTAAGATCTCTGCAAAAAGACACTAGGCTTTTTCCATGACCTTCAGAATGAACTTTCCATAAGAAGGTTCTTGAAATGTTCTAAGATCTCTCGTATTCCATTTCCTTATCTTCTAAAAAATAAATCGGTTTGCCCTTGTGGCACATTAGAGTTCATTCTTGTTTATTGTCTCACTGTCTATACCTTGCCTGCAATGTCATCCACAGCAATGGTCTCCATGGCTACCCATGCAGCACTGACTCCTGAATCTTGACCTTGGCTATTCTCCTGAGTCCCAGACCCTATAACAACCACCTGCCAGGCACATCTGTCTAGCCACAGATACCTCTGGAAACAGAAGTGATTACCTTTCCCAAATAAAACTTATTGTTTCTCGTTTCTCTGCACTGATTAACAGTCCCACTATGCACCCAGTTATATGATCTAGATACACAGGGGCCATTCTAACATCCCCCATCACCTCTAGCCAATAACAACAATTGCCTATTAGAAATTCTTAACACTTCCCAAATTCCTCCCTTTCTCTCCTCCCCATGATTGTTTCTGTCTTCGTTCCTGGCCTGGGTGATTGCACCAGTCTTCTAACTGATTTCCCATCTTGGCTCTCACGCCTCCCCAATCTTTCTTCCCATGGACTAAAGATTGATCTTTTCAAAATACAAGCTTGATCCCATTACACCCTTGCATAAAATCATCAAACAGATTAAGGAGGACAAGCTCCAGCAGTAAGAGTGTGACTCTAAAAGGAACTCATCTGATCTAAGTTATCTAGTAAACCAAGGATAAAATACAAGGAAGCTCAACAAATTCTTCAACCATTACAGTGCAGTGTGACGGAAATGTACATAGCATGGGCTCCGTAGAATCTGTCATCCAGAATAAAAGCTCTTATGACCTAAGCTGCCCTGAAATAAACTTGCTTCACATAGTCAGGAACCATGGGAGTGCAAATAGTGGGAACATCAGATTTTCTAACTTGATATTTCAAGTGTCAGCAGTTTAATCTTTTCTCTAAGTTTTATTATGTTCCTTATCAAATCTGACAGGAATAAAGAAATACTAGCAGAGGAAATGGTGGAACTCATTCTATGCCAATGATCTCACACTTTCTGAACAGTAAACTTAGAAATATTTAAATTAAAACTTCATGAGTTTTTACTTTTAATTTTGCTCCTTTATGAAACAAACAAGTCTTCTATTCATTCAAAAAATATTTGATGAATATCAACATCATACCTTATGCATCATTAGGTACTCAAAATTTATAACATGAATGTCACAATCCCTGCCTTAAGAAAGCTCCTTTGGGTCTTCAGGATAGTGACACAGGCAGTCTCTGACTTCAGTCCCTCTCACAAGAAGACCAACTAGCAATATCCACAGACAAGCAAAAAGGAATTTCTTCTCTAGTCCACACAGAATATTCACAAGGATAGATCACACATTAGAACACAAAACAAGTCTCAACAATCCAAGAAGAAAGAAGTGATATCAGGTAACTTTTATGACCATAATGATATAAAACTAGAAATCAGTAACAAAAGAAAAGCTGGTAAGTCAACAAATATATGGAAATTAAACCACACACTCCTATACAATAAATAGGTCAAAGAAGAAATTGAAAATACACTTACAAAATGATCCAGCAATTCCACTTCTGGTTATATATCCAAAGGAAACGAAGCCACTACCTCAAAGAGGGAACTTCATGCCCATTTTCCTTGCAACATTATTTACAATACCCAAGATGTGGAAACAGCCTAAGTATCCATCGATGGATGAATGAATAAAATAATGTTGTATATATATAAAATGGAATATTATTCAGCCATTAGAAAACAAATGAACTCCTTCCATTTGCAACATGGATGGACCTTGAGGGCTTTATGCTAAGTGAAATCAGACAGAGAAAGATAAATACAGTTAGATCTCACTTATGTGAGTAATCTAAAACAATCAAACCCAGAGAAACAGAGTGTGGTTGCCAGAGGTGGTGGGCATGTGTTGGGGTAGGGGTAGGGCAGAATTGGTGAAGTAGGTCAAAGTATACAAAGGTCTAGTAATAACATAAATAAGTTCTGAGGGTGTAATTTGCAATGTGGTAACCATAGTTATCAATACTGTATTGTACATTTGAAAATTGCTAAGAGAGTAAATCTTAGGAATTTTCACCACACACACACAAAAATGTAGCTATCTGAGGTGATGGATGTGTTAACTAATCTTATTGTGTTAATTATTTCTCAATATGTACATAGATAAAATCATCACACTGTATACCTTAAACCTACACAATGTTATATGTCAGTTATATGTCAATAAAGCTGGGGGGAAAAAGAAAGCTGACTTTCAAGTGGTTAAAAACATCTCTGTAAAAATGAAATGCATAGCATAGACTTCTGTAGCATTGACTTTGTGCCACACACTGTCCTAAGAACTTAACATATATTAACTCTTTTATTCTTTACAACAATCCCATGAAACAGATCCTACATAATCCTTATTTTATTATGAGGAAAATAAGTCACAGAGGGGTTATTAACATGCTTACACTGCCGTCAATGACAAGTCAAAAATAGAAATAGGCACATATATTATGGGAACACATTGCAGATATATCAAATTCAGATTTATTAAAGAAGGATTGGAGAACTTACATTAATAATAATAATAACTGATATGTGCTTATTATATACTAACACATATTGTACTTATTTACTAGATTCTATGTATCTTACATGTGTTGACCAATTTCAACCTCACAACAACCCCATGAGGCTGTCACCATTATTATCCCAATTTTACTAATAAGGAAAATAAACGGTTTAGTAACTTATTCAAGGTCACATGTCCATTAAGTGGTTGAAGTTTCTATAGTACACAAAGTAGAGCTTATTATTAAAAAATTAAGGGGCATTAGCCAAGCAACCAGGTAAGTGATCAGGAGCACGAAAACAACCTGTTCAAGAGTATGGGGGCAAGAGGAACATGGGCCATGCAGAGAAGCACAAATGTTCCCAGTGGATGAGCTGCTGAAGTGTGAGACATGGAGTGGGAAAGACTAGCAGGCTGTGGAGGAAAGACCAGTATGTCGATACTTGGATTTTTACCTTCGGCAATAAAGGGCTTTGAAGGGTGTTTAGAAAATGGACTGACATGACCAAGTTTTAATTTTAGATAGGACACTGATGGTTGTGGATTAATTTGAAAGCGACAAAGATGGAGGCCACAGAAGTCATCCAAAGAGACAAACATTTCTAAAGTGACTGTGGTGGTAGACAAACTAGAAAACTAGCAAAGAAGTAAAGCCATAAAGATTACTACATTCAGACCACAGTCTCTTCTCTTTCTGAATGCTTGTTTGGTTATTCATGCCACTACCCATCAGCAGCCATTTCCTTCTCTTTCTTTTCGATATCACTAGAGAAGTCAACCCATTTAAAACTGACCCCCCTATCTTGACTAGGCTCTCTTCAATTTCTGGTTGTCAGGAACCTTGCATGAAATTACTATTTCTTAGCACTCCCCCTAAAAATATTATACCTTTTCTGAAAAAGCATAACATAATCAAGAATTCTTTTTTTTTATTCCTGTATCAAGAATCAGAGAACACATTCTTGCTTTTCCTCAGATGTGTTTTAGGTACATGGGTAAAATCTCCAACCTCTGCATTTAAGGAGTTTGCATTAAAGTAAAGGGCACTGTGTTACCTGGTAGTTAAAACCACATAAAATCGAAGTAAAAGATGAAAAAATAAATACTAAAAGATTTCATTTAAAAAACACAATACAAATGGCAGAGATTGGCATGACTTGCTTTGGGCTGAACGTAATAAAAATCATACTTGCTTAACCAAAGAAAGATTCATTTTTATGACACAATGAGAAATCCAGAGGGAGGCAGATCAAGAAAGAAAGAAAGAACCCAGGAGACATCCAGCATTGCTTTCCTGTCTGCTTCGCTTTCCTAAGCAAGTGACTCTCTCTCTCAAGGTCTCAGACTGGCTTGTCTACCTCTAGGCATTTGATGTGCATGCTTTTCATTCTTGGAAAGAAGGGGAAAGAGAAAAGGCTGAAGTTCCTGTTTACCTGAAAGCAATAGTTTCTCCCAGAAGCTCACCTTCTAGATCTTTAGATTCCATCTCCTTGCCCAAAAGTACCTTCAAAGAGTCTAAAGAATTGACTACATTTACCTGTCACATGGTGTGGCCCCATTAAAATCGGGATTCCATTGGTAAAGAAAAAGGAAAGAATGGAATTTAAGAAAGTAATTAGCAGGATCCATCGCCATAAGAAACACAGGCATGTGGGGAATGGATAGAGATAGGAAATCATGAAGGGAGCAGAGAGGTGCATTATGAGAAGTGCATGAGAAGGGGGTATCACAGAAGTATCAAAGGCAGCCAGCCTCAAGTTCCAATAAGAGGATGACAGACACACAACTACCACATATGGCTATCAGGATATCACTGGGGATGTTTGAATATAAATGGAACTATACTGTTAAGGGAAGAATTCAAACAATTCAGTTCCTCCAAAAGTGTAGGCACTGAACTACACAGCATTAATGTACAAAGATATACAGAGAAGTTAGGGTGAGAGTTTATCCAAGGGGCACTGGCAAAAATAACTTCATGGTCCATCCTGATAGAGTCTGGTGTGATGCTCGTTGGGCCACTCTACCTGTATGTGGCAATAGTCCCTGCTTTGTGGGGCCCAAGGGAGAAAATAAAGGAGACTGTTTCTTTTACAATTTCCTGTCCACGCCATAGTAGTACCATCTACTACAATGACAGAGAATGGGAATCGGGTCGTCCCTCCTTCAATTACATATTGTGTGCCATGTTCCCTTCCTTTTCCCTCTGGATTGTAGAAATCATGCTAATTACAACAGGTGGTCAGCACATCAGCTGGGCTGTTTTTACAAAGTATACACTCTATTTTAACTAGCTCTTGTGATTTGTATCCTTAATAATTATTTGTATTTTTTAAACATATTCTAAAAGAAAAGACATTGGCACACAATCATTCTTATCTCCTGAAAGCATATTAGGAACAAAAATGCTTTTATTTGAGTGTTTTAATGTCTCTTTTGGTGGAAAATGTATAATGTTTTAACAAGAAAGATATTGGCAGAAATATTATATTAATTTTCATGAAGTTATCCTGCACAAAGTATCCTAACTTTCAAGACACAAAATACTTGCTGTATTAACAATTAATCAAAGTCCAATTTGTCACCTCAAGTATATTCTGCACCTAGAAATCTTAATCAAGTTTTGTGTTAAAGATAAAAATAAAGTTACTTTTTCAGATTTTACTTCAGTACAGAGGCTCAAACATCTCCCCCAATGCTAAGTTAATGCTGAATTAAAACTTATCAAATAAAGAGTATTGATTTCTTTAGGCTTGGATGATATCTAAGATGGAAACTTTTGTCAACTAATTATTTTTAAGGAATGCCTACAACATGTACAACCTGTTTGGTTTAGGCTCTTATTAACTAACATTTCTACCCAGAATGTTTTTTTCCCCTTTATCACACTCAGAAACAAACATTTTGAAATGTGTTGTCTTTATAATATCACATTCAACTGAACTTAGTAGTCCTTTGGATAAAACTGAATCCAAGTATGAGAAAACAGAAGTTTGTGGGGGGAAAAAAAGAAAAAAAAACAGCTATTACATTTAAAACCTATAGAAGTGTATTACAGCTCTGTCCCAGTTCAAGTGACCTTTGAGGTGTCACCTTACAATGTGAGAAATAATTAGAGAAAAGTTAAGCATATCTAATGATGTTCAGATCTTGTTGGGTACTACAGTTTCTCCAAATATTTAGATTATTAAATGAAAGAAGTAGTAAGAACCAAAAGAAAGGATGGATTTCAGTACACTGTAGGAAGAACTTACTACCATTAGAAATATACAACTTTAAAATTAAATGGTGAATTCCTTTTCATTTGAAGCATCAAACACTTGAAAACCAACCTAACAATGGCTGGTTAAATGATCCTCTATAGGACAGCCTCCTCCTTGAATAGCCTGTGGACTGCCATTCATATTTTTGTCTATGTGAATGACACTCTATTGGGCCAGCTCTACAAAATAGTTTAGAAACTCGTGTCTTCACTGGGTAGGAAGGCGAAAGTAATGTGAGTCACAGAATGCACATAGTGGGGTTGAAAAAGACAGTGAGAGTTCAAGAGGAAGAGACTACATGATGACCTTGGTCTAAAAGAAAAGAGATTAGCCCGATAGAATTCCAAGATTTGAAAATTGCAAAACCTCACAAATAGTGGACTTCTTATGGAGAGGAGATTTGGATAAGGAATCAGTTTTTGGAAGAAGTCAAGAATAAATCATGCTACTGAATGATGGCATGACGTCCCATAGAAGCGTTTGTAAGTTTTATTACCCCAATAAGACTGCAATCTTCCTGAACATTCTGACTCTCGCAAGCCTTTTATTTTATCCCCCACTAGCACTAACAAGAGTTTTCACAGAGTAGAATTCAAAACACAGTTGCTGAATTGAACTCTGGACATTCTACATCATGCACTCAAAAACTATTCAGAAAAGTACAGCTTCCACGGTTGAAATGAGTTAATATCCTGCCAAATAGAAAGGAGTGTGTTCTCTCCATGTCGCCAATTGATTAACTTAAATGCTTGTGGCAAAAACCAATAAGCCTCTTCAATTAAAATTATATTTAACCAAAGTTGCAATTTCATCAAAGGATATTATAAACAAGACCACAAGCTAGATTTCTATCAGACATAATTAGAGATGCGCATAGAAATGAAACTAGGATTATGTAAGAGAGAAAAAAACGTTATAGAATTTAAACAAGTGGAGTATGTAGTAACAGATGCCTCAGTTTTAACCATGGAACTGTCTTCATTGTAGATATATTGAAAGATATGAAAATACTATCACATTAATTATTGAAGTCAAGTTTGAGCTTCAATAGGTACCATAGTATTTAAAAAGTGTTTATTGAATGGACATGATGAATTCATTTATTCCACAAATACATACTCATATTGCAAACCATGAAGCTAACTGCTTAGTGAGAGAGATAAAAACCAATTCCATACAATTTCATATGTATATTTACAAATTGTGAAAGGGTTAATAGGTTTAGAAAGGGTTAGTATTGGAAGCTTAGTGAGTTTGCATCAGGTTTCCATCTTACACTACAAGGTAAGAAATAGTCTTTCCAGATCACCATTGTATTTTAGTGACAGACACACAGTATATTCAACTTTGGACTGAAATTTGAAAAGTAAGGAGAAATTATCCAGGTAAAAATCTAGAGTTGGGAGTGGGTGCAGTTGAAGAAACTTCTGACCAAAGGAACATATGAAAGATTCCTAGATAGGATGGAAAATGGTGTATCTGAGAAATTTACAGAAACTAGAGTAGTGGGAAAAAAGAGAGCAAGAGGGAAAGCCATAAGACATGAAGAAGATCACACTCAGCTTTATGGTTCATGTTAAAATTTTTGATCATTACCTTGAAAATAATGAGAAACTCTTGAATCTCTTTAAGGAGTAAAGCCTAATCTGATTTGTGTCTACAAAACTGTCACCCTAATTGCAGGGTGGAGAATATTGTGGATTACAGGTAACTAAATGGATGTAGTTAGAAAACCATCGTAGGCAAGAGGTGATGGCAGCTCTGCCAAGGGCAGTGGCAATGGGGATAAATGGAAATGAATGACTTTGGGGATTAATAAGTAAAATTGACTTGTAGTATGTGACAGACACTGCTTGTGACAGCTATGAATAACACAAAAAGGAAACTTTCCTTGAGGAGCTTAGACACCAGTTTTAGAAAAAGTAATACATATATATTTAAAATAATGTTATAATAAGTATTTATAAGCATAAACAAGAATAACAGCAATATGTAGAGAATAATAGGGATGGGTGAGCCACTCCTTAGATTTAGAGCTCAAGGAGGTAAGTTTTGAGATAAGTGAATAGAGAATAAGAAACAGACATGGAAAGATATAGAGGTAGGACATTCGGGGCAGAGTGTGAGGTCTTCCAATAGAAATAATTTGGGTTTATTCAAAGAATGGCAGGCAGACTAGTGTAGCTTGAACACAGCACAGAAAATGGCTGAATGAGATGTGGTTGAGGTACAGCATTCACTGTGATAGGAAACAAAGCAGGATAATTGAATTTGGGTCAGAAGGCCATGAGTGCAATTTTAGACATGTTGAGTTTAAGATACCTTTAAAGCACTTTTACAAAAAGTTTGAAGAAGGCATAATATGTATACGCAAAATTGAAGCTAAAAGAAGTCTGAGGTCGACAAATTAATTTCAAAGTCCTTATTGCAGATGGTAAATTAAACTATGGATGTGAAGAAGATACCCTAGGGAAAAATACACATAAAACAGAAGACAGCAAAGGATGAAGCCTTCAGGAATTCCAATACTTAATGGCCCTGTAGAGGGAAATGAACCTGTAATGGAAGGGTGTAGCCTGAAAGGTGAAAGCCACACAGCTGATGTAAAATGAAGTGAGTGTTTCAAGGACAGTGGCCAAGAGTGCCAGTTGCTGCTGAGAAGCAAAGTACATAGAAACAGATTTAGACATAAGGATTTCACAGGTGGTCTTAGAGAGAACCATTTTGGTGAAGTAAAGAGAGAAAAGGCTAGACTATAGTGGACTAAGGGGTGAATGGAAAGGGATGAAATGTTGAACTTGGGAAGACAAGTCTTTTGAGAATTTTGGATCCAAGATAAAATTGAAAAAGTTAGAAGCTAGATGAAAAATTGATTCTGAGACCGGTATTTTGGTTTGGTTTGGTTTGGTTTGGTTTTGTGCTTTATATTGGAAGAGGAAGATATTTAAGCATGTTTAGTTGCTGAGAAGAACATCAGAATATATGGCTAGAGAAATTAAGGCAAATATCTTATTCATGTCGAGTACAGATATATTTTCTCAGTTCTTGTCAATAATTAATAGTTTTACTAATTACATATACTGAATATATACAAAATCTAGGTGAAACTATCACATATATCACAAATTTCTATTGTTTCCTTAATTGTCATGATTTTTTTTTCAAAATATTCTAACAAAAATAAGTGGAAAATGTTCACATTAATATGTACATGCATACATACAGAATAATTTTTTTTTTTTTGAGGGCAGTGTCACTGGCCCTCATATGTGGGACCCGAACCGGGGCCGCTGGCTTCCCAAGCCAGTGCTTAACCACTGCACCACTCGGCCAGCCCATACATACAGAATAACTTTTTATGTATTTCATATATATTTCTTAAATTTGGCTATACTAATTAATTTCATCGTAATATTTCATATTGTGTATTCATTTTATATTGTAATATTTTATTTAAAGTTGCATTCATTTTTTCTTTTCTTTTAAATAATTAAAGATGTATAGAAAAAATAAAACGGAAAAAAATTCTAAATGTAATTCAGCCAGCAGTTTTCACCAAATAAATCTGAACTAAAAACAAAAGAATAGATTCATATATATCTTCACTATATCTTCATAATGGTTTTATGGTCAATATGACTAAAAATGAATGAATAGGAAAATCAATGAGAAAGAAAATCCCATGCAGATGGCTCTCAACATTAATCTTGCGGTCTAAAAAGAGATAATATTCAAATACCTAAACCATCACTTAAAATAAAACAAAGAATGTACTATATGTATGTTATTCTTATACACAATCATATGATTTAGTATTAGCATTAATGATGTTTAAATTTTATCTCTTGCATGGACACAAGGCAAGATAAGATTGAAAACATATGATAAAAATTATTTTGCAACTTCACGGACGAGGAGTTTGAATTTCAGACTGTATCACAGGGTAAAACCTCTGAAATGTTTGACCAGCAAAGGAAGGTGCATGATAAGGTATAAGGTTGGTTAGCATCATTAGAGAGTAATTCAATGTTCGATCATTCATTTAAGAACTATTTACTGAGTGTCTCCTACATCCCAAACAAGGTTTTAAAAGGTGAATCATTGGCCAAAAGCCTGAAGTATCGCTTTTACAAATCTTGAAGATCAAATCCACCCTTTGAATCCTGATTTCCCTATCCAAAAAGGAATGCTGTAGGTGTTTCCTGTACATGTTCCATGAGACGGTGGAATGTAACGCAGGTGGAACTAGGAAGAAGTCAGTATGTGTCCTCGCAAACTCACACACGCGGCTATTGCCTCCAGACAGCAAGATGGGTCCAAATATGGAATTTTGTTCAGGTATATTCTCCATTGATTGGCTAAAGCTGAACGGTAGAGATGCAATTGAATAATTCACCAGAGACATAATAGGGATTGCCAGGGGCCATGGCTTATGTGCCTCATATTCTACAACGTAAAGAATTTATCCTTGAAAAGACAACCAAGTAATGATACATTCATAGAAAGGGACAAACCTCAGATTCACCAAACCATATGGTGACTGAACAACTAACTGCCTACTGAGGCTATTATGTGGGTGGCATCTGGCCTCAAGGGCAGAGCAAACCCCAGAAGGTTTAGTGCCTAGTGTTAGAAAGTATACAAAGAATTCATCTTTTTCAGGTTTGAGAAAATCTTCAAAATGCAACTGAAATAAATCTAAATTTGAGAGAACAGAGTTGGCCTTGAAGATGGAATCTTACTTTTAAACTGTGTGGAAATAGGGAGAAACTTAACCAGGACCCTGGAAATAAACCACACATAAAATGTCCTTCACTTGGTGGGGTGGACTCTTCCAACTGACCCTCAGCATACACACACAGAGCAATAAAGGGAGATTATCATCATACGCCACCATGAACCTTTCTCATGGCTTCAAAGTGTTTTGTGACTGTTTCTGAAGGACTGAATTACTTGTCACAGGGTTGACAGGAAGTCATTCAAATGTTCTGTAACAATGAACACTGGCAAAAGTTAAGCACAAAACAATGAACTGACAGCCCCAATATTTCTCCAAACACTTCCTGTTAATCATTATCCACCAGTTATAGATATATTTTTATAACTCACCAGTCCAAAAAAAAAATAAAATGCAAGCACCTCCACAGACACGGATGATTCATGAAAAGTTCAGATATGTGTGAGGCTAGAGAACAGATGAGTAACTGCTTCATCGTTGCCCCACGGATTTTGAGAACCATGCAGTGTTCAAGATTCTCCGAAAGCAAACACACTGCCCTATCAGGCAAGCTGTGGTCCTGATTTTTGATTTTTTAAAAGGTATCGGGCTTTAACAAGTAACCCCAGGGGGCTCAGTTACTGGGAGCTATAGCCTAATGCCCAGAGTGACCAGAATCAGAGGAATGTCTAACTAAACTCTGGGTAATCTCCAGTAATGAGAGTTGATTCTTAAGTCCATACAAAGTGCCTGACCTCAGGCAGTGATTCTTGTTGATATCTAAGTAATGCAGACACGACAGCCTTGGATACAAGCCTTGGATACAAGCAGAAAGAAAATGGAACTCATTTTAAATGTACTGAGGTTTAAGGAAAAAAAAAAAGCATGTTTTATGATTATGGAAATTTAATAATTCAATTGCATTCTATAGGAAGTTTATCATTCTTCCATACCCAACGTGCATCTGTCTTTGAAATAATCCCATATGCTCATGAAACCTTCACACATACAACACTTCTGTGCTATATTGTTTTCAACTGATTTCTCCTTTTTAGCATTTTGCATTGAGGATTAATACAAATCTAAAAAAAAAAAAAAAAAAAAAAAAAAATTGCTACAGGCACAAACCCCAGCCATGTTCATCACAGTTATTCAAACTTCACCAAAAAAAAAAAATTATAGTTAATCATATTCCTTGGCTAAGATTCTAATCTATATTTCAAAAACACTTTACATTTTACAGTGACTACTTAGACCAAGTTAGTAATCTTCTTGGTTAAGATATGGGTGGATATTTATTAAAAATACATAACATTTACATAATTTTTCACCATTTTCCAAGGCTCTCTGTGTCCAAAAAGTCAGAGTTCATACATCTCTTAGTTGTTTTTAAACTTTAAAGCTCCTTATCTTACAAATATTTCACCCTAATAGCTGCTATCCTCCAAGGTTGAAGGATTTTACAGAACTTGACTCAAAATACTTGTGAAATTCTTATGATTGACCACAATTGCTTCAGACAATGGGCAGAGTTAAGAGGAATAAGAAATACTTTTATTTATGTTTTTATTTCTGTATGTACTGCCACCTGGGAGCTCTAGCAGAACAAAGGTGTTACAGAAATATGATTTATTAATAATAATTTTTTTCATAACTGTTTATACAAAAAGAGAAAAGGAAAGGACCTGTGAAAAGCCATAAAATTCCCTGAGAAGGTGACTCACTGATGGTGTTAAGTATTCACAACAAGAATAAAAGAGCTCTTACCATTGTTCTTATGACCAAAGAACCCTGTTGGTAACTCACAGCCAGGGCTGACAGGGTCTTCAGAGCAGACTATGGAATTTTCCACAGCACAAGTTTACTACACAAAGTTTCTGCCTCACCCAACAAACAACTGCTGATTACCACAGGCCCTTACCTCCTAAATACCTTACCGTCCTCCCCAGCACTTACTCAGACAATTCCTTTTGGAAAAAAAAAAGGGGGGTGGGGGGTGGAATATTTATTTTTACCAATTCAGGAATAAGTCAGATATTTGTGAATATAGGGTATCCAGACTAAAAGGGATCTGAGGAAACACTTATTGGTACATAGAGGAATGGCAGAAATGTGAGAGAAAAAAATTTCCTGTGAGAAAAATTTAAGAGAACTATGGTTGTTTAGCTGAGAAAAGGAAATATTAAGAAATTTAAGTATAGAAATCATTATAATTTCTGGAAGAGGAAAGGGACGTTGTTGATTAATAAGTCTTAAATTTGTCATATTAGAGACACAATCCTCAACCGTAGCTGGACATCAGATTACCTAGGGAGATTTAAAAAACACTAATGTTGAAAGCCCATTCCCACAGGATTACAGTAAGTTTATGGTGGTTATGGGTGCCTAGGCATCTATAGATTTTAAAGCTTTTAGATGTTTCTAATATGTACCTAGGGCTGAAAACCAATGTAGAGAATATTTACATACTTGAGAACAGATGCGATTTTCAAGAAATTAAGGAAGATATTTTAGGCCAGTTTTTCTCAGTTCAGGGCACCTCTCGGCATGAGGAACATTTGAAGAGTTGTTCTGAAATGCATGAGCCAGGCCCACTTTTCCCATGCCTCGCATCCCAACCCAAAAGATACCATTCCAAGGAAGACTCTCTTTGTCTAACAGTTCGTCAGGCTCCTCAGAGTCTCTTCATGACTTGGCTTTCACCCTGGCCTGTGCTGGACCTGCATAGCCCCGTTTTAGCAAGAATTCTATTAAGCCAGTTTAGAGAGAATGCTCTCATCCTGGATGTCTGGTCACCCTTGATATCCGATCCAATTCCTCATCCCCTACTGCCTCACCCTTCTTGTCTGATCACCCTGAACTGCCTTCAACAAGTATTCCGCTAAAGTCAGTTTAGCGGAATGCCCCCTATGCTTAATTTTCTTCTCTTGGTAATTTTCTACCCACCAACTGCCCCCCCACCAAACTCTTTAGCTAAAAATGTCCACTTGTTATTGTATTTGGAGTTAAGCTCCCTCTCTCCCCTGTTGCAGTAATCCTGACATCTATAGTAATAGTAGAATAGGAGTTAAAAAGTGAACACCCGTCAAGATGACTTTTTCTTTAACACATGGCCTTCTAAGGAGATGATATTGGAAGCCTCACTCCTCCTCTGCCTAAATTGGGAACCACTCCCATAGGCCACCAAGGTGACACCATTCCAAAATGTACTACCACTTCAGTATTATGAACTCTAGCTTTGTCAGGTTCCCAAGGGAAGGGTGCAGTAGAAAACAATATCTATAAAGAAAAAAAACAAAACACAATATGTGATTTTTTCCCCCCAAAAGATGAATAAATGTGGCCCAGCAGTAAATATTGTAGGAATAAAATCCCTTTGGGATAACAGAAATGCAGAACTGTAAAAATGTACAATGGGTTTTGATTGATGGTTTTGTTAGTAACAAGGTATGTATTAAAGAGTGAGAGAGAAAAAAAGAGGCAACGAAATAAGGAAAGAAATACAAGCCAGCACTTTTAAGAGAATGTGATTTCGGAAAGGGAAAGGAATATTAAAGCTCAGTTCCTAATCCACAGTGGGATCTGTGGAGAGGAGGCTAGGTGACAGATCAATGAATCAGGACCTGCAGGTACTAGCAACTTTAATGAAAGTGGATTACCTTGCTTTAAATATGTTAATGATTGACCTTGAAATTTAAGATGCAACCAAGCTGCAGCTGATAAGTATATTCACCTCTGTAACAGACATTAACCAGAGTTTCACTTCCCAAATGGTACACACTCATAATACGGCATGGAAATCACTTTGTAGTGTTTTCATGTAATTCTATAAAAATTACATGAAAACACATGAATGTTTTAAAATTTTCAAGAATAAAATAGAGAAGGTGACTGTCTATCCTTATGAAATTAATGTGCCTGAAAGCTGTGGACTTAACCAGATAATTGCAAAGTCTCTTCCATCTCTAAACCTATCTTGCTTTAGTTCATCAGCAAGTTTATGGAGAACCTATTTTTACACTGATTTTTATAGATGGGAAAATAGAGGAAGTAATGGTATATGGACTTCCCAAGGTGTTAGAGAGGATGTCTACATGAGTTAAAATTATAATTTATGATCCCTTAATTGCCCAACTAATTACCAAGCCTGCTGTTAAAAGCACTAAGTTATACTTTATGAATGTAAAGTTTGATGTACATTTCCTCTGATATCAAGAGAATTACATCAAGTAGAAAATCTGCTCTACTTTTTATGGGTATTTAAAATTGAATGTTTAGCATCAATTACATGTGGTTTTGAGAAATACGCTACCCACAACATATAGGAAAACTGGTGCAGGACTAATGGAAATAGTTGCCAATTCTTTGATCTTTGACCTTTCTGTGCCTTTCAACCCTCTTTGGGTTGCCTTAAACATACAGAATATGCTTATATCAAGGTGAACCAAGAGCTTGAAACATCAAAACACATGTTATTACATTCATTATAAGGAGAAAGTGAACAGAGCTACATTTTATTAACAGGTGTTGCACCAATTGGAAGTTTTAAAGAGAACATTTAAAACACATTCATTCAAGAAATGTGAATTGAGTACTTTCTCCATGCCAGGCATCAGATGGGAAGGTCCAAGAGCGCAACTGCAAACTGAGAGGTGACCCAGTCAGACTTGTGCCCAGCAAGGATCACTCTGGTTTCTTGCTTGTGAATAGATTTTAGGGGGTATTATGAGAAGAACTGTGTCCCCTGAAGTTCATATTGAAGTCCTAACTCCCTGAAGGGAAGCAGAATGCGCTACCTCAAAACATGCCTTTATGGCATATTGATTTTTGGGGGCTGATTATTTTTGTGAAACAGCAGCCATACGAGAAGCTCTAAAAATCCAGTAGAAGTTACCCTTTGTATGGGAAATTTGAATTTATCAGGGAAACCACTATTTATAAGGGTGTTTCCCTCTCTGTATGTGGAAGAGAAGGATGAATACATTTCTATTCTTGGAGCAGGCAGACATTTAAATCTGGATAGCAACCATACCCTTGTTACTTGTTGATTGTGCTTTTCCTGATAACCGCCCATAAGTGGCCTTCTCCCCACCCTACCTCCAACATGTTTCTTTTGTCTTTAGCTGAAGATGTGTTAAAGAGGAAACCACAGGCCCAAAATGGAGTCACTTGTGCTAAAACTCTTGACACCAAACCTAGACATACTGCCAGACCTAACTGCAGTTGCAACCTTCTCCAGGAATGTTGCGGGGGTCTAGCCTCCGCGGAGTCCAGGGATTCCCTTGGGTGGGATGGCATCAGTGAGGAAAAAGAAGAGAGAAAAGGGAGAAGTGGGAGAGAGTGGAGACACCGGGGGAGTTTCAGAGAAGTGTCATACTTTATTGTTCCAGCATGTCCCTTTTATAGGGACTCTACCAATATTACAAGTCACAAGTTACGTTTCACATGAGTTTGGTATTTTCTATTTCCCAGGATTTTCCCAGTCTTTACTTCCCTGTAAGTCTTCTCTCCAGGGTGCACTGTGACTTACTCTCCCGTTAAAGGATTATCTTGTCTTTTACTATGATAATCTCTATGAGACCCAGACTTAGTTTCTGCATATCACCTAAAGAATGTTTATCATGACTATCTTATGTTAAGGATGGACTTATTTCTACATATTGCCTAAAGAATGTTTACTATAGCTATCTTGACTATCCAGAAATTATCCTAAATCCTAACAGCTAAACACAATCATAAGACTCACAAGGCATATACTTGAGCTATTACTAAGAGACTAGCAGTGGCTATGTTTAGGGTAAAAGTATCTAAAGTCTATTCCTATGTAAATACAATATCTAGTAATCAAAAGGGAGACTAACACCTCTCTTATCCTATGGAGGTAGCATCTGTTTCTCAGTCAAAGCTTCAGTATCTGTTGCTGCAACAAGGTACAAGGCAAAGAATTCAAACAAGGCTGTTGATTAACATACCCCATGGTCAGTAAGTCAACTCTGATTGAAACTCTCATGGCCTGGAAACTTTTAGTCTTCAAGGAGACTTCTCACAGCAGTGGCCATAGGCAAGTGAGCTCAACAGACTGATGTTATCATCAGTTTCTCACAGGCAGGCTGTCAGTTTCTCACAGACAGGCTTTTGGCCTGTGTGGCCAGAGGTCTGGGCCTCTGTTTTCAAGGGGCTTGAGTCCCCAAATTCTCAGTCCTGGGATCCCCATGGGGACTGTAGCCTGGCTTTGGTTGTCTCCTCTTAGGAGATCATGCCCGTCATTGACGTACACAGCCATTTCTCATTGAGGTACCACAGGAACTTGCCACAAGTGCAGTGAAAGTACTGTCTCCTATAGGATGCGACGTAGAGGAAAGGCACATGGGTTCATAGAGGCAGGAGATATTACATGACCAACCATAAGGCAGCACCCCAAACATCCAGTGCTGAGCATGGCAATGTGACCTTGTCAGACACTGGGGGGCTGTCGGCCCACAACAGAATGTAATCTTAATACGTCAGCCTGGAATTTTCTGGTGAGTCTCAATGAGGTTTTGTGTCCTGTGTGCCCTCTTCATCCCCCAAAGGCAACTGAGACCATCTGACTGTTAAGACCCCTGCCTTCCTCTAAGGGAAGGTAACCTTGCTTGAAACAATGTTTTCTTTTGCTGATAACTTCTTGTCCTGCCCAGTTTCTGCCTATAAAAGCCTTCCATATTGTACAGCTTCTCAGAGGGACTGTCCACTTGCTAGATTCTGGATGCTGCCATTCGTGATGCTCATGAATCACTCAAAAAATTCAGGTTTCCTCAATTGAGTATTTCTTCTTTAACAGATGGTATTTAAGATGATTGTTTTGGGGCCATTTTTTGGGAGTTACTCAGGTTTCCTGGATATCTTCTATGTATACAGGAGGTACACATGTTATTAAACTTCGGTTTGTTTTTCTGATAATGTGTCTTTCATTACAGGGAGTAATCCCAGCCGAACGCCTAGAAGGATAAAGGGAAGATTATATTTTTGCTCCCCTACACCCCCAGTACCTCAGAATGTGACTGTATTTGAAGACAGAATCTTTAAAGAGGTAATTAAGGTAAAATGAGGTCATATGGGTGGTCCTTAATGACTGGTGTCATTAAGAAGAGGAAATTGGGGCACAGACATGCACAAGGGGAAGACCATGTGAAGACACAGGGAGAAGACTGGGCCCCTACATACTACGAGAGAGGCCACAGAAGAAGCCAACCCTACTGACAACTTGGCCTTAGATTTCTAACCTCTATCACTGTGAAAAATAAATTTATTTTATTTAAGCCACCTGGTCTATTATACCCTAAAGTAATTCAGGGAGAAGTCCAGTGAAGGCACAGAAAAAAGTAAAACTGTCCAGGTACCATTTTAATTATTTTAAGACTGATAATTAAAGAGTGAATTGGAACTCAGAATATGGCTTTCTTTCCATCATTTTCTTTAGTTAAAATTCTCCAAACGAAACAGTGATTTTACCACAGATGTGGCATATGGTCCAAATATACAAAAGAATAGCCAAGGACTGTTTCATGATTATTTTCTTGTTTTTAATGTGTTTCGTTCAGAATAAATTTTTCTACATAATAAATGCTGCAAAAATGTTTTGAGTAAAATTTTTAAAACTAGGATAAAATGAATGGAAATAAAGTTCTGGGACAGAGGACTATAAGAAGTTACAAAAAAAAGTCTAGAAAGGTTATTTCTGAGAAGGTTTTAAAGGACCATGCTCCACACACTGTCTGTACAGTTGAGCTGGCAGTGTTAGGTTAGCGATCCACTCATCTTGCTACTTCTGAATCTAGAGCCATGTGGCTTATTAATTCACGAGGTCAGTGGAATACTACAGAGAATGACTGTCCCAGCAGTGGACATGGCTCACCATTTTCTCTCTCACCTTGATTTTGGCTTAGCTTTTATCCGTGATCTTCTGAATTAGAGGTTTAAAAAATTGGGGTTATGAGGGGCAGGGCTGTGGGAGTTGGCCCCAGAATGACTCTTCTCTTTGAAGAACCAAAACCTCAAAAGTTGTGTCTCCTTTCTCATTACTCACATTCCTCCCAAATCAACTAACTAACAAGGAAGAAAGAGGGATGGGGGAAGCTATCTCCCACACAGCTGGTTATATATTGATAAATAAATCCAATTTTTCTCACATGCCAGAATGTGACCACAGGGGATCTTCCCCGGTAAAACATTAACCAACTCTGTCCTTATTGAAACAAAGCAATGAATAACAAGGGAGGACTTTCACACTAATCGGAAGCCATAAAACAAAGTGTATGAGGCATGATAATTCAGCAGGGAGGAGCTTACTGACCCTTTCTAGACTGGCAGCTCGTTAAATTAAGATGGCTCCTAAGAGAAAAGGTGAGGTTTTTACAGGTCAGGCAGCAGGCTGTCTCATTAAAATTGAAGTTGACTATTAGTCCACTGAGTTTCTAAGGAAAATGAAGCAAATATAACCAATAACAGAATTCTCAGAGTAGTAGAGTGAAGTATCACAAAATCTGACAGATTTATGCATGAGGCTGGGCTCTCTCTCCATTCTTCGATTGTCCACCTATAGAAAATTAATGTGTTTGAGTCTCTGTTCCCTTTTATATAAATGGGATAATAATATCTACCTCCCGGAGAGATTGTGAAGACAAAATATGACACATTAGAGTTTAGTATAATCCAGGCACAAAGAGGATACAGTCAGTATTACATTTTGATTTCTTCCTTTCTACCTTTCCTAATAACCTATTTATGTCAATATCCACTATCAAGTCACATTTATTAAAGAATATGAAAGACAGACACACTGAAGTTTGTCGAAGTATTCTCCACACTCTGTGTTAGCAGGTCTGAGTGACCCGTGAAAGATTTTTAATACGCTGTCTCCTTCCTACTTCACCTCCATCATGTGTCTATCTTTCCTATTGGCTCTAGTAGTTTTCCAGATAAGCAATCTGGGCCATTCCAGTGGCCGAGTGAGAAAGTGTGGAAGAAAAAAAATATTAATGACAATATAAGAAATATGCCTAATAGTCAACTGAACATCAAAATGAAATGAACTAGATGAACATTATTTGTAGTTTACATATTCCCCTTCTATTTCAAATAGAAGCTGCCCTCCTGAAAAATTCTAAGGAGAGAGTTTTGTGTGCAAGTTTCCAGCCCCTAGTACTGGGCTTTATAGACTGTAGATATGCAGAAATTATTTCAATAAAACCGAAATGAAGATCAGCAGTAATAAAGTTAATGAAAAGCATAGATGCACTCCCAAATTTCAGGAGACCTGTATTTTGATTTAGACAAAGGATCCAATATAAGCTCAAAGAACAAATAATGACATGTTGAAAAAAGCCATTTCTGAAATGAAAAATGGCTTGGGGAAAGATAAATACTAGCAAGGATGTAAAACCCACCTATTTTTAGGTTGTGTAGGAGATAAATTAAATCTTACCAGTGAGTTAGGAACAAGGAAGCAAAGACTATGAAAGTATAAAGAACAGAGTAACGGAACTGGGAGACAGAAAATACAAATGAGGGCACCCTACAGCAGAAGGCAAAATGCATAGAAATAAAGTGTCAAAAAAGATGAGTTAAGTAAGAACAAATCCAGTGCATAATTTAAAATTGGAACTGGCAACAAAGTAAATGGGAGACGTTTTGAAGTTTGCAGCAGCATCGGTCACTATTCTAAGAGAAGAAAATATTACTGAGAATGAGGAGGCATTAACCTCAGCAAGGGGCTACGGTGGTGCCCAGGATACAGGTATGAAGATCAATGAAAACCCCTAAGAGTGCATCATCCCCTGGCACTAGGGAGACACAATCATGACCCCAATAGGAGGAGCAGGATAGGACACCAGAATGTCTTGGCCATTGTTTTACAGGAAGCTGATTCCTGGAGATGGTTATATAATTTGCAGGGCCTACTGCAAAATGAAAATTCATGGTCTGGCTGGGAGCAGCAAAGTCAACCTTTCCTTCCCACAGCCTGGTCCCTGCACTACAGCAGATACTGACACACCATATCTATACTGGAATGAGCTGTGTACCTGGATGGGGAATGGAAAAGGCTCTTCTTAGTTCAGGCTCCTATAACAATTACCATAGACTAACTCGCTTAAACAACAAACATTTCTTTCTCCCAGGCTGGAAGTCTGAGATCAGGGTTCCCGAATGGTCAAGTTCTGGGTGAGACCCCAGTTTTACACAAGATTGCCTTCTCACTACATCTTCCACTCATAGACAAAGAACTAGCTCTCTCAGGCCGGCCAAGTGGTGCATGGTTAAGAGCTGGTTTTGGGATGCCAGCGGCCCTGGTTCGGATCCTACATATGAGGGCCAGTGACACTGCCCTCTACAGCTAACAACAGCTCCACCTGGAGCTGGGCTGTGCGAGCCCCGGTGATGGTGTAGGCTGCATCCCCTGCTGCAGTGGGCTGCCCTAGGCTACAGTGAGTGGCCGGCAGCCAGCGTGAGTGGCTGGCAGCCAACGTGAGCTGCCAATAGCCATGATGAGCGACCAGCCAGAGGCCGGTGACCGATCTGCCTCATCCGGGAAGAGCCCAATGACGATACCAACATGGGCCAGTGAAGCAACGTCCTCCGCAACTAGACTGAAGAACAAAAAGACAGCAACTTGTCTGTTCCCCTTCCCCGATTCCCCAACGCTGTACTTCTCCCCCAATTCCACCCCTCCCAAAAAAAAATCTTTTAAAAAAAAACAAACTAGCTCTATGGTTTCTTCTTACAAAAGCACTAATCCCATTCATGAGAGCTCTGCCCTCATGAACATGTTACCTCCCAAAGGCGCCACCTCCAAATACCATCCCATTACGGTTTCAGTGTATGAATTTTGAGAGACACAAGTAGTAAGCCCATTGCAGGACCCCTGCCAAGGTGCCTGCAGAATGCACCAGAGAACTGCCAGACTGGAGTAAAGATGGTCACGGCTTTCTCCCACTCTGGGACACCAGGAGGCAGTTGCTTCATCCTGACCTCTGTGCTGATGCCCAGCTCTTTGCGGAAGCAGAGGACAGAGGCAAAATGCAGATACCTCCCATCAACGCTACCTGAAGGGCATCAGTCATGGTGAGGTGAAGATGGAGAAGCCAAGCAGAGTCCAGAGCTCCAACTGGCAGCCAGCAAGAGACTGAGGACCCATTCCAGGGAGATGGGGGGTTAGAGAAGTGGGACCAAGTAAGTCATGACTCTGAGGCTCCAAGGCTCAGTGCCCCCAGCTCATGCTCTAGCATTGCATTGGATTTCACTTACGAAATAAAAATTCAAAGATCAGATGATTAAGAATTTCAAGATTGCAACTGCAGAGTGTTAGACCCCGTGCAAGGAATGCATCTGAGCACGGAGCCCCATGCAGCTGCCCTGGTCACATGCCATGAAGCCCGCCAGCCTGTTGTATTTTCCTGGGTGCAGGTGCTGAATGTCTGATCATAACCCATCTGTTTCTGATTTCTCCTGACTTACAGTAATCATTTCAATCCCAGCCTTCCTCACCTTCACCCATTTCCACACCCTAGTAATGCCTCTTCTTACCATTTACCTCTATCCCTTTCAATTGTTTAAGAAAGAATCTGAAATGTCTATAAAATTTTCAGAAGCGCTAACTCTTAAAATTGTTGTATGTGCTTTCTTTGACCCTATGTCAAAGAACATGGTACTTATTCTTTTTTAAAGTAGCTATTTCTATCATTTTTATTATAAAATTATATAGTTACATAGTAAAATACATTTCAAGAAATACAGAAAGATAGAAACGTAATAATCTCTCAAAATCCCCATCCCTAGAATCATTTTCAAGGGTAAGATTAGTTCTTTTTAGTTGTAGTGGTGGTTATTGATGTGGCTTTAAATAAAATACTCATACCTTTAACTTTTGCTTTGTCTACAGTAACAAGAGTCCCAACATCTGTTAAACATTCTTACAGTCATGTTGCATTGTCACCCTGTCTTATGTGTCAATTCATCCTCTTCCCTTTTCCTTTTATCCTGAGGACCTGCTGGGTAAGTTTTTCATGTAAGGTGCTATATATAATGTTCTGGGTTTCTACATGTTCAAAATTTAAACTTTAGATAATCTTTTATAAACAGTTTGAATTACTTTTGAGAATTACAAGCTGACTGTCATCTCCCCTATCATTTTTAATCCATTGCATCACTGCTCTCTTACTTGTAAACAAATTATTTCCATGGCCCTAGAAGCTTTTAAGAAATTTTGTTTTCTCTTAGAATTTTGAAATTGAAACAAGATAGTTCTATACTTTCTTTTCTTTTTTTTAAATTAATTGCTTTTAGTATTCGGTCCACCCTCAAGGTCTCCTGAGACCTGAATTTTCTACTTTTTGGCGAAAGTTCCTCCTATTAATGTTTATCATCATTTCCTCTTCTTATAAAACTTATATTAAGACTCATTCAACTTATTTTTATCTTTTCCGTCTCTAAATTTGATCCTATATTCTGGGAGGTTTTGTCAAGTTTATCTTCCAGATAACCAACATTGCTTTTAGTAATGTTCCTTCCACTATTCATGCTGCACAAAAAGTTTTTGGGTTTTGGCACTAATATTGTTTAATTCCCCAAAGTGTTACCCATTGTATGTTTGTTCCTTTTTTTTTTTTTTTGAAGTGGTATCTTCTTAAATCTCTTAGAGATTAATGTTTAGCATTTTTTTTAAACCTTTGTGGTTCATTATTATCTCTATTTTCATTGAGATCATTTGTTGCAGTTTTCATCTTTGCACTTCTCTTTTTGCTATTTGATTTCCTTAAACATCTAGTGCTCTCAATGTTTATGCATTTATGAATGAAGTTCTAAATGATTAAGCTAAATAACTGGCAAGAGTTTCCTCTGGGTTTATGTAAGTTCTTCTCACCCTCACCTCCCCAACAACTTCTTTAAAATAAGTCTTGGTTGCATGTTCTGTGAAGGTGGGTAGTGGGTGGGAAATGAGAGCAATTAACAAGCAACCAGGGAGAGAATTTCCACCACTGTCAGTACCACAGCTCAAAATTTAGTAAGTTTCAGTACACTGGCGTTCTAGTGTGTGTGTGTGTGTGTGTGTGTGTGTGTGTGTGTGTAGGAGTGTGGCGGTGTGTGCTCATGTATGTCAGCTAAGGAGGTTCCAAATTTACCTGGACCTCGGCCATGCCTCTCTCAATTCCCCACACCAGAAGATCCTGCCAGGCTGAGTGGGAGCTGCCACATCTTTAGAGAAGGCAGCAAAGTCATGAACGGGAGCCTCCTTGAACATGCAGGAGGAATAACCATTTCTAGTGCAGTTGCTAACTGATTTCCCTGATAATTGTCCTTAGCCAGGCTTATTTGCACAGGCCACTCTTCTCTGGGGGAGGAATCTGTTCTTTAAGCTTCTTTAGGCTCCTCTGGGAAAAATGAGGCTTGTCCTTGGTCCCTCTGGCTGTGGTTCTCTCCTTTCTGAGTTTTCCATCACTCCAATCCTATCCGCTTTCTATCTTCATGGAATTCCTCAAAATGAGGTTCTGTTTTCCAACGCAATTTTGATTGGATTCTCTTAAAGATGTAATTTATATCATTGCAACGAGATCTTTGGCAGGAAAGAGGATGGACGGACATCTCAAACGATGGTCTTGAACCTCCAGCTTCTTGATTAATTTTAACATTAATTGGCATAGCATCTGGCCTTAAATTCATCCCCATTTAACATTTGAGCATTGTAATTGGCTACAAATTCCCTATCAAAATATTATCCATTTCAGTCAGGAAATGGGATCCAGTTAAGGCTATGATTGAAATATTAGATTTATTATCAAGATGAAAAAAGTTTAAAAGTATAGACAGACTCAAAGAACAATTGGGATATCTCATTTTTGGAAGCAGGCAAAGATAAAATGTGGCCAATAAAACACAGTGACATAAGTTAAACTGACTTGGGGGAGAAAGTAAACTATCTTTCCTAAGGGTAAAAACATTAGAATAAAATAGTTGTTGGAAGAGATAGAAGACTCTTGACTGAATTTAGATCTAGAAAGAACTAAACAGAGAGGGTGGATTAAAAATAAATTATGGGGAGATGGTGGTTAAAACTCTGTATATTACCTCATTATCTCATATAATGTGAGAGTACATTAACATCTGATTACTGTTCAAAATGCCAGACACTGGTATAAAGCAGCTACAATTAGCTATAGCCTTATTAATTAACAGCTTACACTTTCAAGGTGCCTCATTACTATAATTACTCACAACAGATGAGGAAAAAAAAGTTTCTCACATCTTACAGTGAATCAGCATTAGAAACAGAGATATGAATTCTCAATTCTGTATTTAGCACCTTGAACCATTTGATTTCATTTTACTTTAACATATTTCCTAATAAGAAAGAACAAACATATTTATACTTTAGACACAAAGTTCCTATTAATTTTAAACATACTTCATATAATACAATTTAGCATTATAGTTTATAATGAATGGACTAATACAATGTATGTGAAGGAATATCAATTAATAACTAACAGGTTAAAAATCAGCAAAATTCTTAAGAAGTCTATCTGTCAAATGTTATACCATTCACCGAGGTATTATAAATCAATGAAATAACAAATGTCAACCTACTAACTTAATAAACTTAATACCTTCTGTTACCATCATGGAAATTGAGTCAGTTAAGCGTCTGTGGATTCAAAAGATTGATTGAGTTTTTTGTTTGTTGTTTTTTGTTTTTAATTTAGAATGCTTCAGAGTTTTTGTTCAAGACAGTATTCTTCAATAGTGAGGACAGACTCCAGTCAGCCTGTGATTTTCAAAGAGAGATACCAAGACTGGTAGAGAATGAACTAAATAGCACTTCCCAGTACCTTCTACCCAAGTGAGTTTGATCTTATTATTTTGTTTAAATTGCTAAGGCCGTACTTTCATCTTTCTTTGGTCACATTCCCAGAAAATTCTGATGTATTTAAACAAATAAATAACATGTATCTGTTGTTCCACAGGAGTGAGGAAATGACAAAACTAGTCTTTTCTCTGGTCAACATGTGCTCCATGAAAATGGGATAAATAGATGATTGACCTGAACAAAACTGGAGGCTGGCCAATGAGAAAAAAAAGAAAAATCCTCTCTTTGATATATCTGAATACTACTAAAGAGAAAACAATAATTAAACAAACAACTCAGTCTACTTCTTCAATACCATGTTTCATGAGGAAGAGATGATGAAATTGATGATCCTTCCCATACCAGAAACATGGAAGTCTCTAAGAGATTCAAGACATTAGAAAACCCATTCTAATTTCATACTAAAATGTTCCTTGCCTCATCCATACTCACATGTTTTTTAATTGTGTTCAGAAAGACCAATTAAATAAAAGTTGCCTTTTTTTTAAAGCTTTCTATAGAATAAGTTTATACTTCTATTGGTCTAAACTCCATTATGATAGTATAGTTTAAATTTTTTTATTTGTTTCTTTCAGCTTATTCCATGCTATATATATATATATATATATATATATATATATATATATATATATATTTAAAATTGCTGTAGTTGTTTTATTGGTATTTGCTTAGAACCTTTTTTTTTTATTTAATTAGTTTCAGGTGTACAACACAGTGCAATAGTTATACATTTTACCCCTCAAAGTGACAACCCCCCACCCCCAATACACCACCCCACTCCCCCCCATATCATATATATCTATTACTCTTCCTCTGACTCTCTTCCACAGTATAATCCACATCCCGTGACTATATATATTCAATTACAGTAGGTATACCACCTCCGCTTTAGTAATACAGTGCAGTGATCAAACCTCTAACAAATTATTTTACAGTGTTCAGGGCAGTAATTAGAATTATTTAGTTCGTTCTATCTAGCTACTATAATTTATTTTACATGAACTTTCATGTGCTAAGGCAGGAGGGGAAACTCAGTAACAGCACACAGTCCAGGTAATCTCTATATACCCACCACTAAGAATGAGTCTAGATGATGTATCAGAATTTAAACTTTTTATTTTACATGTGAAGAAAACTGAAGACCAGAGAGATTAAGAAATGCAGCTTAATGTCATGCAGCTATCTTATTTAACTGTATAATTGAAACTAGAATTCAAGCCTCTGACTTTTGGTTGTTTAGCCTTTCTGTGGCATCATATAGTATCCCCTTAATTTACAAAGATTAAAAAATATATTGAATGAGATAGAAAAGAAATTCAAAGTAACTACGAGTATCTAAAAAAGAGGTAGATTTGCTTTGAAATAAAGATTTTTTTTCCACTTTGTTTATTATGAAATCATGTTTTAGATTTTACATTGGGTAATTACATTTCTGTTTATAAAGGGTCAGGATCAGATTGCTAGCTATATGAGGTATAGAATGATTAAGCCCCGAAGGTCAAAATCCTTTGTTCACAGAATGGCTGCTCATAGGCTATTTTTTGTGGTGTAACCCACTTTCCAAATAGATGTTACTGCCACAAATAATTCAATGAAGTCATTGTAATAAATCATTACCAGGTTTTCAGAAACTAAATCCCAAAAAGACTACAGATAAAATGTAGTTCTTAAAGAACTAGATGTAAGAGTAGCAATTAAAATACAAGCACTTCTTTGGGGACGTTAAAGTGGCATTGCCACAGGCAGAACTTCTAGTTGATAAGTGACAACACATCTGTAAGATAAAGAAAGATTCTGATGGGAAAAAAAAATATATTATCAAAATCCAAATAAGTTTGTCAGTTACAGTCAGAAAGAGGGGGCAAAGGAAGTTCTTTGGCTGAACAGTGGAAATCTGGAAGGCTGTTCACAGAAAGAGAACTCAAAGTAGGAGGAGGCGAGGATTAGAATATGGCATGCAACACCTGGTACACCTGCTTTTCTCTGCAGAACTTGTTTTAAAGTTCACACTTGAGCATGCCCGAAGTTCACACTCGAGCATCCTTGTTTCAGGTATTTACTCTGTGCCATGAGATTTTTGGGAAACAGGGCTCCAGTAACTAAATAAATAATACAGTGACTCTAACAGTCAAAGATCAACGTGTGGAGATTAGGAAGCCACAGATCCATTGAAGGAAATGTTAAGAATACATTTTCCAGCTCAGAAAGTCTATTAATTCAACTTCTGAAGGTAAGAGGAGGGTTTATGATATCCAGCAAGATTTAAACCATGAAGAAAAAGAGAATAATGGCAATAAAGGTATTTTATAGTTTGCCCTTATTGAAATATCTGAAATTAAAGGCACAACAGAAATATAATAATGGATTTAATTCAGTCAGTCTGAGTAAGAAGGGCTGTGGCAAATAAGAAGATAATGTCATAGAGAATTAAGTCCTGAAATAAGAATTTTCTCTCATGTACCATGAAGAAAGTGTCACTTGTAACCATCCATCAAGTTTTTTGATGTTTTTTTTGTTTTGTTTTGTTTTTTACTTTTAGCCATTGATTTATGGTAGAAATAAGTATTGGAAAGGAATCTCAAACAGTATCTTTGTTGTTCAGGTTTCATTTGAGTAGAGAACAATGACTTGAATTCCTCTCCCCTATGTCTTTAATATGTTGTCAATAAAAATAAAATCAAAATTGCTTCAAATAACTGTCTGAACTGTTTAAGGCAGTGTCCACATACAAAGTGTTTAGTCACAATGTAAATTAAGTCAATTTAGTATTATCACTTTTTAAAATATCTTTTTCTATTTTTTTTTTACTTATTAGATTACCAGTTCATTACAAAGGATATTAAAGTATACAAATAGATAGCCAGATGAAGAGATACATAGAAGTTGGTCCAGAAGGGTCCTACACACAGAAGCTTCCATCCAGCAGAGTTTGGGGTGCACCACCCTCCTGGCACATGGATGCATTCTGGTTCACCAGCCTGCAAGTTCTCTAAATCCCATAGATCAGAGATTTTTTATGGAGGCTTAATTATGTAGGTATGATTGATTAACTCTTATGGGTATTTACCCAAAACAATCCAAACACTAATTTAAAAAGATATATGTATCCTATGTTCATTGCAGCATTATTTACAATAGCCAAGCTATGAAAGCAACCTAAATGTCCATCAATAGACAAATGGATCAAGAAGATGTGGTACATATATACAGTAGAATATTACTCTGCCATAAAAATGAATGAAATCTTGCCATTTGCAACAACATGAATAGTCCTAGAGAGTGTCATGCTAAGTGAAATAAGTCATACAAAGACAAATATTACCATATGATTTCACTTATATGTAAGCAAAACAGAAACAAACTCATAGATACAGAGAACAAATTCATGGTCATCAGATTGAAGGGGGTTGAGGGACTGGTGAAAAAAGTAAAAGAGATTAACAAGCATAATTGCCATTTATAAACCAGTCACAGTGACATAAGGTAGAGGGAATATAGTCAATAATATTGTAATAACTACGTATGGTTTCAGGTGGGTACTAGGCTTATCCGGGTGATTACTTCACAAGGTATACAAATGTCTAATCACTATGTTGAACACCTGAAACTAATATAATATTGTATGTGAACTACAATTGAAAATTACTTTTTAAAATAATTTTTTTAAGGTTTTTAATAAAAAATTTAAAAATCAGCAATGAAATATTTTTCTTGTGAGTCACACATATCAGATAGAAAAACATTTGAAAAATAAAAATAAATAAACACAGGAAATAGTTATTTAAAAAATATTATTTTCCTTGAAACAAATTTATTTTACAATATTAAAAAAATAGAAAATAGTAGTTGTCCACACAAAAAAATAAATTACATTACATAAGAAAATAAATTAAATTACATTACATAAATTATATTACATAAAATAGTGTTCAATAATGGAGTAAAAGACTGAGAAGGAAGCTACAAGGCATGAAGAAAAGACAAAACAGAGATGCAAGCTGAAAAGAATATACTTCCTTGGAGAAGTTAGAAGAGTAAATAATTCAGAAGTGATAGTCAAATATATAGACAGAAACATTCCAGATCAGAACAAAATTTAAAAACCCGAAATTTTGCCTACCAAATTTAAAAACTGAAGCCAACAACAAAAAAATATCCCAATAAAAAGTGAAATTTCAAGGATAACTAAGAAATACAAGAAATATACTAGAAGGAAAATAATAAAAATAATGCTAGCCTCAGCTTTCTCCTCTGTACAAATAAATATCAGAATGTAATCATATGTACAAAACGCTTAATTTCAAAACAAATATTTCACTTGGGATTTGGTCTCTGATTAATCCCCAAAAAGCAACTACCCTTTATATCAAAAGGCAACAGGGAGATATTCTAAAATCTGAAAGGTTTTCAATATTTATCACCCTATTATGTTTCTGAGGAATCATAATTTTTAGTATATTTGGGACATGTTTATACTGTAATAAAATTCATTGTTTATCTGAAATACAAATTTGACAGGCTGCTCTGTATTTAGACTGGCAACCCAAATAACACAAAAGTGAATTGGATTGGAGAAAAAGAAACCAAACTGGTTTTACTAAAGAATACTTAAAATGGCTATGATGGCACCATAGTGACTTCCTCTTAAATAATTCTAAGCTGTCTAGATTCCCTCTGTGGTTCTACCAACAGGTACTTCTGTGCATTTAGGGTTTTTTCAACATGTCCAGAAATTGGCTAAAACATATGGGAGAGCCTTATACTATGTCATCGTTGGTTATTTGGAGCCATGTTTGTAATTTGGTCATTGTTTGTCATTGCTTCGTTTCAGACAAAATTCCTGAATGACCTACTTCTTTATCTAACATATGTCACCTTTATTCTAGCAGCTCAAAGTACAGCCTATACTGTCTTCTTTTCAAATCACATATTCCTGAGGTGTTAATGCCTAGCTTACAATTGAACTGCATCTATGTCACCTGGTTATAACTTGTTTTATCATGCTCAACTCCTTTCCCAAGGGACTGAAGTTTTTGGCATCATTCTCTGTTTCTTGATAATCCCCTCTCCCTAAGCTTCAACACTCTTTGTTCCCAGAATGCACTGCAACACATAATCCCTGCTTTGTAGAACAAGTGCCAAACTACAGAAATAAATGAAAGCTTAACCAACAACTATGACGAAGCTCACGATAGAGTCCAGTTCATAACAAAACAGTGTCAAACATAATGAAAACTCTGAGTGTGCATTAAGCTAAGAAAGTAAACCAAAATATTCTAAGAATATAATTTAATTAATGTAAAATTAGCTTTACATTCATGTCATGTTAAAGCATAGGGGAAATAAGTTCTAATATTACTTGCTATTTGTTCCAAAGTTGTGTTAAAATTATAATTTGTGAATGTATATTTTTGAATGTATATTTCTAATTTAACAAGATTAAAAGACAAGAAAACCAAATGTTTTCTATAACATTGTACACTGCTAATTGGTGAGATAATGATAATCCAGAAACTCTAAAATTTTGAAGGTTAATTCACGTAATGTATATCGATCACCTGTTTTGTACATAGGTCTATGCTGAGATCTTTGAAGATATCAAATACAGGGCAATACAATAAAATCTTCCTGTGAATTACAATCTAATTATCAAAAGAGGACGGTATTACGATATGAGTAAAAATGTCAAAAATGTAAAGTATCTTCAATGACAAAGTAACATTTTCTATATTTTTCAACTCCAGCTCTTAATGTCTCCTATTCGTGTGTTTTTTAAGGTGTTATATGAGAAAAATTAATTAAGGATGGAATTATGAATTCAGCAATATAGCTGCACCCTGCCATGCTTTGCAAGGTGAGCTCTTTGTAATCCTGCATATGCTTTGCTTCCCACTCCTTTTGCTTAACCAGGTTTACCCAAGTTGTAATTACTACACAGTTTGCTTCATAGCTGCTGTATCTGTATGTGTCATTTTCACAACATCTTTCACTCAAGAGTGTGTCTTCAAGTGCCTACATTCTCAATTTTATTCTGTTAGCTTCAGTTAACTTTGGCAGAGGACAATATTGGATCATATGACCTAGTTGTTTCTCCATCTCTTTAGTGACTGCCAAATGGAACAAATGCACCTAATCAGAAAACAAAGACAAAAGAAGCTATTTGAACAGAAGATAAATTAAGATAAAATAAATGAATCTACTACCCGACAGGGTAAGGAAAGCATCACCATGCAAAGAAGGCAATAATCCCTCAGTAGAGCTCCCTTCACCTTTTCTATGGCTCATATCCCTCCATATGCCAGAAGGGCTCCCAACATTTTCATGCTGAAGAAGCTGCTTTGGATCTCTTAACATTGGGTGATTCTATTGCTTCTATCATATCATCTTCCAGCTTATGCTATGCTCCCAGAGGTCTACATAGAAATTTTAAATTGAAAAGCCTTCTAGAGAAAAAGGACTATTATGAAGTGAGTAATTTAATTCTTTGATTCTGGAAAAGTTTTAATTTTAAGGACAAATGGAAATGTGCATATCATGTTTCATGGTGTGATAAGGGACATTTGTATATGCCCTTCAAAAATATATGCTTCACAATGCAAAAAAGAGAAAAGATTTTAATAGGTCATTTTTGTTGCATTATCTTACTATGCTTGCCTTACACATTGGTTCGTCCTTGTGTAAGTACTCATAGCCAGAAAACCACCTGTCAAAGTTAATATCCCAAATCAATTAATCTGTGAGTAAAACAAAAGCTAAACCTTACTACGAAGCAAGAAAATATAAGTAAATGCAATAAAAACTTCATGCTGAGATATAAGTTGCAGAATTTTTCAATGCTCTAGTTTTTAACATAACTCAGAACTGAGTTTCCTCCTTTCACTCAACAATACAATATTTATCTAAATTGAAGTATGACTGTCTCAGGTCCTCATTTCAAAATGCTGCCACAGAGCTGGACTTAGAGAGCCAGTTTTCATAATGAGAAAATTTCTAACCTCCATTTCCACTGACCATATTTCAACGCAAAAAAAAAAAAGCCAATCTTTGAGAATAACAACTTCCTTTTCAAATTTCACACCACTCAAATAGGTAAAGAATCATTTAATTTACAGATACACTGATGATATGCCAACATAAAGAGATCCAGAGTTTTGGTAAAAGCAAACGGTAAAACAAACCAAATATTTTGCATATTTAAAAGTCTTTTCTATCAGAAAACTTTGGGATTATCGACAGAGTCTAAGTTCTGATGTCCACGCTGACATAAAACATTATTTCATCAGGACCTGTACAGTGTCAATAAATACAAAATTTTCTGCATGGCCCTTATAATTATCGTGAAACCTAAGGTGGTTTCAAAATCAGCAAATTTGGGACTCTCAATCAATGAAACATTTCTGTTTGTAAATTTGATCTTTCGTTATTTTAAAAAGATGGACCATTGCAAAGTTCACAAGAAGAAACAAAGTATTTGAAACCCTAGACCTCTTTGAAAGCCTCCCCAGGAGTGGAGCAGATAGGCGCCTGCCAGTATCAGTCAAAGATACCATCCCACTGTGATGTTAATAAGATAAAGGATGCTAGTACAAAAGCCACAGTAATTATAGGGGGCGGTAAATACTTTTTTCATTTCATGGACTGTCTCTCCATGCAGCCTGCACTTTAAGACAAGAGCTTTGTTATACTAAATGCACATGTTAATTGAACATTTCTTTAGAATTTTGTCCTTCACTGATAGGTCAGAGAAGAGCCATAATAGGAACAAATCACTATCAATTGTGTAAGATATTAGAAGATACCTCACTTCAAAAGGTCCTGATTCTTTTGTGCTGCCTTTCAAGAAAGTTGTTTCTCGTCACCAGTTCTTCAAATCACAAATGTCAATGCCAATTGGTTACTAGAAACAGCATGTACATTAAAAGGATAAAAGACTAATTGGATCATTTTGTGTACACCTGAAAGTAAAACGAGGAATAGGGAAATAGAATATAGCAATAGAATTCCTATAAATTTATTTTATTTTATTTTATTGGGGAACAGTGTGTTTTTCCAGGACCTATCAGCCCCAAGTCAAGCAGTTGTCTTCATTCTAGTAGTGGAGGCGAAGCTCCCTGGCCCATGTGGGAATCGAGCAGGCAACCTTGGTGTTATGAGCCTGTACTCTAACCACCTGAGCTAACCAGCCGACCTCTAGAATTCCTATAAATTTATTTGGCTTTTCATTGATTCTCTTTCACAGGAAATTCATATCGGAAAAGAGATGGAGAGAACCTTGGCAAACAGCCAAGTGTGAAATTCTCTATTTACATTGTCACAACAATCATGATTATTTAGCTTAATATGGTATCCTGAATATAGAACTGAAAAGGAAAGCAATGGGTTCTGATTTGCTGAATCCAAGAATGTCTGAAATTCCAAAGCAAAAGTTCTTGTGCAGAAGCTTGGAGTGTGAGAGTATATTTCCCTAAATGTAAGTAAGAAGCATGGGGATTGTCAGGAAGTAGGGTTTTTTTTGCAAAAAAAGACCAAGCCTGTATTTAGATCCCTAGTTGATTTAACTAATTGGTGTGAAGTGAAGTATATTAGGAGCCCTAATGCACACAGTTCACAGCCTGACAATAAGGGAGCATGTAGGTTCTGATCTGACACTACGTAATAGTAGCCACACATTCTGGAAAGAAGTTAGATAAAACAAGCGTGTGTCCCTGACCTTAAGAAGAATCATCCTAGGGCACTGCTTCAGCCTTCTGCATATATGATTTACTTAACATTTGACTGCTTTCCAGAGCTTCAAAAATTGGATTTTTTTCCTTCAATGATAGAGAAAGGTTGAGCCCCAGCGATGTAATCTGCTACAGATAATGAGTGAAAAAAAAGTATTAAATGTGACAGAGAATCTTCCCCACAATTCTTCAGGGATGGGTGCTCTGTGATGTAGAATTGCTTCATAGAGTGAGGCTCAAGGAGAAACAAGGTTGGGGGTACACTCAAGGACAAGAGGTCAAAGGGAGGACCATTCTTATGGCGAGTTTCTTATTTCAACCTCATCACTAGGAAAGCACACTCAGACTGTACAGGTATAGAAAATTTCCTTAGAATAGAAAATACTAGAATTGCAAAAAAAAAAAAAAAAAAGCAATGGGCACCTAATCTAGTCCCTCCACATGAGCAAAAAACGACCCCAAAACATCCAGGATTTCCCAGCACTTAGTCTCCAGCAATGAAGAGCTCTCTGCCCTTGACAGAGCCAAACCATTTTTGGACAATTGTGATGTGAGAAAGTGCTGCCTTTTACGGAATCAATATTGGCCTCCCTGTAGCTTCTCTGCATTGGTTTATTCCCTAGGACTTCATCCAAGTTGCTGAGGAAAGTATTGAGCAGGACAAGGTCAGAGGCCACCCTCCAATGGGCAATGATCATTTGGTCACCACTGAGGCTCGCCTCATGGTACAGTCCTCTGGGAGGAAGCACCCCCAGACATTCCTGAGCTACAGTGTACCATCCCTATCCCATTCAAACGGGCATCAGCAAGATCATCTGAGCCATTTCTCTTTAGCTGCCAGTTATTAGCACTATCTTTTTTTAAGGGCCATCAGACCATCTTTTCTAAAATTTGGCTTGAAATAAAGGAAAGGTGCCAAAATGATTCATACACTTCTTAATGTAGTCAAGGTTAACCCTAGGTCTAGGAAAAAATAAAAATTAAAAAAAAATTCAAGTCTCAGCATCCTTATAAATTTATAATTATGCCATAGCTTCAACATTTGAGAGGGAAACTGATTTGACACTCAGTATTTCCACATGGGACAAAATCTCTCATAAGACCATTTACAATTTTAGTGGTGCCTTCGAACATCTTAAAACAGTAAAACAACAAATACATAAAAATGCTGGAGAACCAATGTATAAAATACTATTTTAGATCTATTTCCTAGCTTAAGCATCTCTACTCTTACTTTTCTCCAAACTTCTCTGACTTCTCTTTGTTAGCCCCCTTCACTGCCTTCTCTTCCTCCAACTATCCGTTATTATTGGGGGTTTCATTTTCTCTACATTCTTTCCTTCAATGGTGTCTTCCCATGGCTTCAGCAACTACGAAAAAGGGAGCAACTCTGCCATCTGTACTTCCAGCCCGACTCCCCCTGGGGTCCTGGACTCATGAGTCTAAACTCACATGCTCTCTCACCCCTGCCTGTAGATCATGCTGCTGTCTTTATAGAAGGCTCATTCCTCCCACTGACATCATTTACTCACAGTTCATAGTGTGGCGTAAATGTCCATCCACACAGATGTATTACTTAGCTAACACTTATCTCACCATATCTACTTTCCTCATTCCTACACCATGAACTTCTTGAGGTCAAGAACTGTCTCATAACCATCTTTATATTTCTAGGACTTACCCTGATGAATGCATTACACCAGAGGCAAATAAAATATTACTTGAATGAAATAAAATAGGAAAGGTGTTTCTCACGAGCGGTTGAGATGCTGGTGCTTACAAGCCAATCACGGAATATAAAAGCAAGTGCATTTTCATCTGAGTATTGGTGTGCATGCTCTGTGAGCATGCACGGTTTATCCCATCAATGGCTCATGCTTAATGCTCCCAGGAGGCCTGGTAATCTGTGAAAGCACCAAAGCTGAAATCCAAGCAAGCAGGCACAGAGAAAGGCATTTAAAGCTAGACCTTCCCCTCCTGTAGAATACCCTGATGACCACACTCTCACAGTACAAGAGAAAATCTGTCAAGTTCATATGATTTCTTAGTGAAATATTCTGCAACTACGGAAGGTAGCTGCCTTTAAATAAACAAATTGTTGCATGGCATCTCAGAGTAAAACTGAGAGAGAACCATACCTTTTAATGTAAGTTAATACTGGGAATTTTATGTCCCGCAGTACTTTTTGTGCTTTCTAAATTCTCAAGATTAAATTCTCTAAGTGTGTATGCTCTAGATGTTAGTGACAGTGTTACAGTGAGAACTATAATAGCTCACAGGCGACTCCAGGTCCTGAAGGGGCCACAAAGAAATGTGTGATGAGAGGTGACAGGGATAAGCAGTTAAGGGCAGACACTGAAATGATAAACAGAGCCAATTTTCCAGTAAAAAGAATGAAAAAGAGAGATTTGTAGCAAGAGAAAGAGCACTAAAATGAAGGAAACCCATAGGATATCATGAGAGAGTGTCCTTCCTGGGGCGTATCATATGTATTAATAATACTGGGAAACACACCTCAGTAAAAAGCATGAAAGGGCTAAGGACACCTCTGCTTCAGGTATGTCCGGCATGAGCTAGGTGCTCTATACACAGGCTCCTTTTGCTAAATGAAAATATTTATTTTGAGAATAACAGCTTCCTCTCTAATAAATTTTGTTATGGACTGAATGTTTTTGTCCCCTCAAAATGCACAGGTTAAACCTTAATTTCCAATGTGATGGCATCTGGAGGTGGGACCTTTGGGAGATGATTATGTTTAAATGAGGTCCTAAGGCTAGAATCCCCATGATGGGGTTTTTGCACCTATCAGAAGAGGAAGGGCCCAGAGCTCCTTCTCTTTCCATGTGGGGACACAGAGAAAAGGTGGCCATCTGCCAAGCAAGAAAAGGTTTCTCACCAAGATCTCAACCATGTTGGCACCCCATCTTGGATCTCCTACTCTGTACGCTGTGAGAAGTAAACATCTGTTGCTCAAGGCACCTAATCTATGAAATTCTATTATAGCAGCATAAGCTAAGACAAATCTTATGTATCCTATACAAATACCATTCTGCTACAAGTAAAAATAGCCAAATTAGTATTTCTCTGTACCTCTCACTCCCAACTCAGAGATTCTTGAAAATTATATCCGAATCGTATCGTTTCTTGTCTTTTCTTTAAATCATGCATATTTGGATAACATGGAAAGTAAATATTCATAACATGGAAGAGGATGAATCCATTTATATATTAATATAACATACTTTCATTAAGAAAAAACAGTTTATCATGTAATAGTAGATGGAGCAGTAAAACACTGTACCTATACATAATTACAGCAAGGCTTTCTTTCATCTTTCCCCACTGCTTCGGCACTTAAATATACAAGAAAGATTCCTTGAAGTCAACCAGCACGCTCTACCAGATCTGGAGGACATGATGTGGAGAAGAATTCAAAGGAGTCCCATTTGCTTAGGTACAGATGTATGTCTTGAGAATGAACAATGTACAACACAATAGGTAAAAATGAACAATGTAATGGAAACCAACTTGAATATGCCATTATATGGCCTTGGATTTCTGATCATTATGCCTTTCTCCAAAACTTCTTGGGGATCAGGCTAATAAAAACAGTATGTACTGACATGTTTTCCATCATAAATGGAAATGCATGAAATAGCAGCAACATAGATGAGAATAAATGTGAATTTTTTTTTTTCAAAATTTCACATGGTGCTTCATAGAAGGATAGCTTTTTAAAAATATATCCTAGGGTCTATAATATGCAAGTACATAAAGATGGAATTTTCAGTTGTATGTTCCATATGACAATAGCTGAAATACAATGGCACTGGATTTTTTTTTTAACTTGATTGTGCCTGCTTTTAGTTACCAGAATGGAAGGAGATCCATATGGGGCCACTCCCGGTTAGCCCACAGCTCCTGAGCACCCAGCTCAGCTTCTGGCATAGGTCATGTGCCCGCTCCACTATATTCTCTTCCATCCATCCATACTTCCTCTATTCCTGAAGAGAAGAGTTATGAATATCTAAGACCAAAGCGAGCCTTGGCGCCTGCTCCTACTCAAGGTGTTTCTTTGCTTTCTGAAATACAGACTGACCCTGGTTCTCCCATCAAAGGGACATCTTTCCTAATTGGCCTGACATGACGTTTAAGTCACCACCATCCTCTACTCCCCACATCTTTCCAGCACAGGCTGACACCATTTCACAGACAGCACAATACTGAGTCCGTTGTGGACCGGTAACAAACATTAAAGAATAATATTACCATGGCCACGAGCATGGTAAGGATGTGCAAACGCTAATTCCCTAGTCCGTTGCCATTTCCTTTTATAACAACTTGCAGTTCTGCAAATTAGAATAACTCCTGAATGCCTTGAAAGGAGCAGATATGAGTTTAGTGGGAGTTGTGGCTCATTGATTTTAGTGAACGCATACGATTCAAATCTTCAGAGTTTTATAAGGTGATGAGTTAGGTTAGACTAAAGCAAACCTTGGGGCATAATTTGATTGGTTTTCCCTCCATCAGTGATGGATGCTGGATAATCACTTTCTGCCTATTATATCAATAAATCAACAGCAATTCAATTTGAATCTGTAAATAAAGTTAAATCAGGGCTATGAGGATATTACACGCCTGCATTAGCTACTTAGAGGTGTCATTACTGTCGGTGGTTATTGAGCTGAATGTAGTCGTTCGAGTTTTTAAGTTCTAGTTTTAAAGGAGCTGAGACAAATTTGCTGAATGTTCTTACAAGAAACACCATACACTCTGAGAAAGTTGTACCTGCCTGAAATTGCAAACATAAATTATATAATATCAGAACAAATAAGGGTTTCTAGCTTCAAGCACCAAGTGATATTATCTTCAGATTGTCAGTTGGGATGCAGGGAACACAATATAGAATGAAGTTAAATGCTCCTCACAGAGAAGGGGAAAATGGGCCAATATTCCCATCTCAACCTGAGAAATTAAAGCTAGAAAAAATACCCGGTCGATCAACCTGCCATGCTGTACTGTGCTCACAGCTGGAACCCATCACACAGACAGTATTACAGCAGCCAGCACATTATGGGTGCTCAATAAATATTACAGAGCACTATTAACCAATCTGTACATGTGGCGAGGCCCTGTGGCATCCACATCTCTGACATCCTGGGACGTGTCTACATGAATGTGAAGCACAGCAAGCTGGATGAAGCAAGCATCAGTTCTGGAGACTGAAAGAGAGGCTGACCAAACCTCTACGCGGCCCGTGAGAGAAGGACAGCCTGGAGACCACTGACTCAGCGCTGTGTTGCCAGATCAATTCCTCAGCCTCCTGCGTCCAAAATCAATGAAAAAAATACCAGAGCACAATTTAATAGCAGTCAGGTTTGACTCACCACACTTTCGTGTCAAGTTACTGAGAGGTAAACATTCCAGAAGGGTTAGCATTTTCCATTTAGGCTGGGTTATAGAAAGTCACACACACATATTCTGAATAGGCATCTATCTATCTATCTATCTATCTATCTATCTATATAAATATAAATATGTATGTAGATATATATAATCTCTATATAGATATAAATATATATCTATAGATATATGTATCACACAAATAAAAGAAATTCAAAATATCACCAATAACACCCTTTAAAAAGTTGAACTGAGCACATTTATGCTCCAAATTAAACTTGAACAAGACTTCATAGCGATTTCATGGTATAAGACAGAACTTCTAGTGAGAAAAGTAGATCCAGTCAGACATCAGACTTTTAAGATAAAGGTCATCCTCCTATATTCTGTCTAACTTTTGTGTTGTCAAAACCACTTCATTTTGAATTAATTATTTAAATTAAGTCACCAAGTCTTAATTTTTTTGTTTGTTTGTTTCCTCAGTTATATTATGGGAACAAGTTGAGGAAAACAGAGTTCATCACCAGGATACTGGGCACCAATGTCAATACACCACGAGTCTAATTCCACTGTTAAAGCAGCTAAACAAACAAACACTGACTCATGAGTGGCGTCCGCAGCAAAGGACCGGGGCCTAAAGGAAATCGAGGCTAGACTTAAAAGGGATTCACATCCACACCATTTGTGTCTTTCTTCCTGGATTAGGTGTTAATATGGGTTCATGAGTAAATCCGTAAATCCTGAACGCATTTGCTGGAAACAAGTGCTTTCTATCTCAGGATATGGAAAAAAAAAAATAGGGAAGAAATAAAAAAATTATATACGTGGAATATATATATATGTGTGTGTGTATATATATATATATTTATGGATGTGTATATATATGTATGTGTGTGAGATATACATATATATATATATATATATATATATATATATATATATATATATATATATATTACATGGAGACAGAGACAGGGAGAGACAGAACAAAAGCATCTCAGGTATAATGATTACACAAATTACAAGTTCAAGCAGCCCACTCCACACCATTCATGACAGGGTATTAGAAATTGCTACATCCAGCTTACCCCACAGAAACTCCCAGAGTGGGTGCCACCACTAAGTTCATGTTCAGACTCAGTTACAACCACGACCCCCTTTCAAAATTTAGTCAAAATAGTCACAGCCCGCAAGCAGCATTTAAAAAATCAAATTTAAAATAGGAGCATAAGAAGGTCCTGAAGCTGTGCCTCCCAAATTATCAAGATCACATTTGGTTATGATTTGTTACTGTTTTAGCATTAATTTCACAGGCTGGGATACAGTGTGAAAACCCAAAGCTTTACTAAGCAAGAGCAGGGCACATCAAACTCCTTAGTGTTCCATTCATCAAGGAGAGGAAGGTGAAGCCACAGACAGAAGAGCACTCCCCTAGCTCCACCCACTCGAACAACATTCAACAAACATGTGTTGTGATTTCCGTGCATCAGACTCATTGCCCAGCACTGTAAATACCTCCTCCACTGGCCCGCACTCTTAGCTGACTAGCCCATCCCCTGTATCCCTATCTCTCCACAGTGATTCCAAGTCTTGGGAAAATGTGCCATTCTTCAAAATAAGATGGGTCCCCTTTTCATATATGGTAATTTTCAGTTAGCTGGCATTTTGATATTGCCAGAAAACTTCATAGCTTTCACTAATTTTGGAAAACAGGTATTTAACAAATTCATTCCTATTTTGCTTATCTCGCATTCCTTACACTCATGAGCAACCATAGCTTATATTCAAAGTCTTCCATTCTCCTTCCTGGGAAAAGTGCCACCTAAAAAGAATCAATATACAATTTCCTTTCTGAGAAAATAATATGATAATTTTATGTTTCATGACACTATCCACCAATCTTTGTCAAGTGTGGAACATTAACGAAAGTGGAAATATCATATTCTAACTACATGATAGAACAATCTGAGAAAGGGTTCTAATTTCTCTTTACCATTAGACAAGTGGTCTCTACCCAGATATAAGGAAGTTAATGAGTAAAAGATATTGAAATCTTTCCATTGGAGACATTTTTGTTCTCCAGATGTTTCAGGATCACTTGAAATAATGATCACTTGCTTATAGCTAAGCTGGTATGTATCACAATCTTATTAATTTTTCCTTCAAATAACCATGGAAGTAATTCATAAACTGAGTAATGGCATAAAACCTTAAATGTACCAGAGTTGTGGAATTTAAGTGTTGGAAGGGGTGTAAAGGGCATTCTGTCTATTATAATACCCTTGACAAGTTGTGGCTCAGCTTGTCTGGTAGGAAAATACTTCCCAGAAAAATCGATTATATCATTGGACTGCTTTAATCATTAAAAGTTTTTTCCTTTAATCAAAATGTTAACAGTAGTTAACCCTGGGGAGGTGGGATGGGAAAGAGCTTTCACTTCTGTATTAATTGAATTTTTCAGAATGACGATATATTAGTTTCTAACTCAAAATAAGTGATTTAAAATCTAACTTCATTACTTTCTCCTCAGTTTTCCTTGTTTTACCTAATAAGAGCTTCAAGAAGCATAGAGGAACCTCTTTCCGTTTGGTTGCATGAAGACAGAGATCAGGACCCCCTCAGTCTTTGCTTCTTTACAAAAGACAGTCTCAGTTCCTCCACGAGACATTTTGCTGGTTGCTGTTGGGCGACAATTCTCTGAGGGTCTCTCACATTTCTGCACCTGTGAGCAGAGGCACATACTGCCACTGTTCCCCACAATTTTTTCAGCAAGTTTGTGTTACAAAGAGTCTTAGAAGATGGAAACAATGTCTCCCCCAAGAACAAAAAGCAAGCATCCTTACTACCCATTATAAAAGGTCCAGGTTCCCTAAACTCAGAGGTCCTCTCCTGCCGAACACCCACCATAAGTGCAAGTGTCACCTGGCCTTCTTTGCATTGCCCTGTGGCAGCTGGGGCTGGGGAAAGGTACCAGAAAATCTGCTATTCTGGGTACTAATCTTGCTTTTAGTAATAAAATCCTTCATCTCTGGCCCAGGAGCCACCTGGCTTCTGCCAGCATCCATGAAGTTGTCAGGGAGGTGGATAAGATTGCACAAATGGTAAACTCTCATCCTTTCCCGGTTTCTGACAGGTACTGTACACAGTTGAATTGAAAATATGTTCTTGTTCTCTAGGAGATTATACTGCGAAAATGTCAAACTTGTAAATTTTTGAATGAGATGTAATTGAAGAAGCTTAAAACTGTACTTGAGCACTTTTAAAAAATAAACAAAGTATAAAAACATAGCAGAGTTATAGTGGTCAGAAAGTCTATTCAGCAAAAAGTAAAACAGAGCAATCAGAAATGCTAAGGAAAGATGGTATGTCCTGTGATTGTGAAAGGGGCCTTTTTATTTCAATTACACAAGACAAACCTGGAGGGCTTTAGAAATGGCAGTATTTTATCCCCATAACCTATAACTCTAAAGCTCCTAAACATCTTGCCTTTTCTTGCTTATCTCTAGGATATTCCTGAATCATATTGTGAAAAGCTCTTTCTCAGCTGCTCTCCCACTCCACAATCCAATTACTACACAATGAGCCTCTCTGATGTTCTCAGGTTCGCTGATGTAGCGCCCTCCAGGGGTCATTCCCGGGGGTCAGTGTGGTGAGGTGAACATATGGCAATAGCTACTTCCAGTGACTTGGAAGACTTAAATTGTAATCACACTTCGCCACTGCTGAATCATTTCCCTTCTTCAGAGAGCAATTGGGAGGCTCATATTTCTTAAACTAATTGAGCACTTAATACAGAGCTATAAATTAATCACATTGAAATGGTGCTAATTATTTCATTAACTCTGAACCAATCTGATCTAAAGTGTCACTTCAACTGCTAAATTTCTTCTTTATTTAAACTATTGATTAAAAATATGCTACAAATTACATATGCAGATAAAGATAAAGTTACTATCTAACTTTTTGGAAATTCAGGTATAACGAGTGTTATGAAGGACGTATGTATGTATGTTTCCCATCAACTTTTTTTTTTTTCCTGCAGCATATACAGCAGTAAGTATAATTTGTAGCCATGTGAATAAAGTGAAATCAGAACACATTTCCATCTCACTGGTCCCATGGCAGACTGATGACAAAAAAGCTCTTTGCTCTTTTTTTTCCCTTTCTCCTGAACATCTTGACTGGCAGGCTGGTAGATAATCCTGTTCAGAGTTAATGTGTAGTAACAGGATTGGGGAAAACTGACTTAAGAAGCTTTCATCTGGGTCAGGACGTATCGATGCCACATTTAAAGATGTTCTCTCTGTTCACCTCTGTGAAGATAAATGTCTGAACATTGAGCTTAAAAGCAAAAAAGGAGAGAGGCACTCAGAGATGGGTGATGAATTGTCAAACTGTGGGAAAGGGTTTTCACCAAAGAGGTACATTTGCTTTGTAAAGAGTTGCAGTGTAAAGGAGGAATGGGGAAAATAATTAACATGTGTTTCCTTCTCTAGGCTGTTAGCTGGAAACCAAATTCTTCATGGGTTAGGGAAAGCTTGGCTATGCTACCTCATGAAGAGGAGCCCTCTTGAGCAACAAGGATGATAGAATTCATCCTCCTGGGCCCCCAAAAATGGACCAAAGGCCTGGCTGGGCAAGTCATCTGGCAATTCAGCAGCAACTACCCTGTGAAAAGACATTTATAACAATAAAGTTCTACCTCATTTTTTTTTTATGAGCATTTAACCTGACAGTCGCTCTTATCACAAGAGGCAAAATAAATATAAGAATCTCAAGAGTAAGGGACTGTCTAATGCACGTTTGTTTTCCTTCCCCACAATGAGCTCACTCAATATCTTTTCATCAGGACAATCTCCACCAGTATGTGTTCATGTGATCTGCTAATGGCATTTGAGAGTTTGCACGGTGTTGTAATGGTGAGATGTAAGCATTGAAGCAGGAACATTTATAGCTGAGGATAAAACCCTTTCCTCAAACGCCTGAAAGCCACAAATTACCCATTTGGTTTGCCCAAGTATCCTGAAGAGACAGGCAGTAATAGGGTGGCATGGGGATTATGGAAGTGCAAGTAGAGGGACACCAACCTGAACACCCTCTAGGTTCCTTGAGGTCTAGATTCCCCATTATTCTGACAGTTGGTCTGTTCTACTGATTGGAGTGAGATGTGGCTTGTTATCAGTAAATAAATATACTGACAGTGATCTTAAAGTATTTCTCCATGCAATAATCTGGCCGACTGCATAGTAAGGTATGTGTGAACTTCTGGAATTCTCTGAATAAATCTACATTATCATTTTGCAGCTCTCTCACTACCAGAATTTGCTCTTAACTTTAGTGATTTTTTTTTCTGCATTTTTGGAGGTGCATTTTAACAGTGCTAATCAGCATCAAAGTGCAACACGCTAATGTGTTGCCAATGACAGGAGATAACATATCATCACCATCCTCCCACACAGCATATAAACTGATTATACCATAAGCTTCGCGAAAGAAGGCACTGTGTCTTATTCCCTCTTAAGAACCAAGCACCTAGACTTGGATTTGACTCATATACCACATAGCAAATATACATACCAATGAATAAATGAATGCATGAGTGAGTTAAACCTATACCATTGTATTGGTGATTTTTTAAAACTCTGAATTCGTCTATTTTACTGGATAGACTTTTACTATATCTAAATCGCCCTGGGAGCATTTCTGTATAAGGCATTTCCCTGCTGGAATTCCTCCAAAACTTGAGCTCTCTGATTCTGAGAACTTCAAATATCTTTAATGATTTCTTTAAAGAGCAATAAAACAGCAGGCTACTAAAAAGGAGATAACTGTACCATCCCTGTTCATGAATTGACTTAGCAAGCATTTAAGGAGCCTTAACATCAATCTTGCACAGCTAGATTTATAACGCATCCATTTTATGAATCGCTTTGACTTGGATCCTAAAGCCCCTAGGCACAATTTTGCAGGGAGTTCCTATGACACACATACATTAAACTGAGAAGCAGGAAACATGATTCTACGAGAGGCTGGTGTTCACCTACTTTGATCATTCTGCATAGTAAGTGGGGGCTGGCAGGTCATTATCTGATGGATGTTACCAGCTATAGGAGAAAAACAAGGCAAAGGGGACTTACATCCACGCCATGGGGAATATTTTATTAAACTAAAGGGAAACTTAGGGTTGATGCCTTCAGCATTTATTCGAGCCTATGCAATGAATATTCACTTGTGCCTTTTTAGGGCATTTAACGAATCCATTTTTTTGTGAAGAAAATAACACAGTAAAATGAGGTAATAGACTTTTCATTTTGCCTTTGAGATTTCAGATTGATTTTTTTGTTGAGGTCCTCAGGTCTCCCTGAATAGAGAACAATTTCTAAAAGACATAGATGCATTGGCTATGTGTGACCTTAAATGAGGTACCTGTCACAGTTCATCTCTTAATAGCACATAAATCAAATATCTTTACCATATCTGTGCAATTTTTAAAACACTGGTTTTATATATACTCCTTGATATGCATATTTGGCAAACCCATCACCACTCCCTCCAAAAACACTTTGCAGTTAAATGTAATTGTAAATGAAATCGAAGGGTCACAGAGGTTTATAGTCGGTAGATACTATGTAATCATCTTGCCAATCATCCCTTCCACTGTATCTGTCATTATATAATGTCTCTGACAATTTCTGCTTTAATTTACCCATATATAGGGAGTTTACTAGTTAGCAAGATAGCCTACTCCATTATTAAGCAGCAGGAGATATGAAAAAGAATTTCTTATAGAAACAACTTCCACATCTACTGCACTTCATGTAGTTTACAAAGTGTTTTTACATCTGTTATCCCATTCTATCCTTATGACACTAATGCCAAGTAAAAATTAAATTTCAACTTTCCAGATAAGAAAATTGAAGCTCAAAAAAATACAAATATAAAATAATAGAATATTCTAACATCCAATTTCAAGCTATGTAATAAAACAGTTTCCAGATCTCATAAATATGTGCCTTTGGGATCCGCCTTCATTCCGTCTAAAATGCACCCTGGCTTGAGGCAAATATCGCTTATTTTGATCTGGATGAGGTTCCAGAATTAGCATATCGTCCTACCTGCAGAGGTCAGGGAGTATATATGGCTGCCACTGGAACAAACATGGTGCCAGAAGAGCTGTGTCTGCAGAGACCAATATGGCCTTGGCATGTGTATTTAAGATCCATAAAGACATATCAATGACTCATTATGTCTTCACAACCAAGCACGCTACATGCAAAACAGTAAGCTGAGTAAAAGAAAATGCCCCATTGGGAGGCTCTTCTTAATAACATTTAAAGCAACAGGCAATAAAGTGTATCTCATGTGCAATCACCATCTTAAAGTAATCTTCAAAGAGCAAAGTCCATATGTTATAGTATTTTCTGTCATAGGTATTCTTGAATGAGTAAGTACTGTTCTACCATTCAGCCAGGGGCTACACATATGGAGCCCAGTCACAAGCTTACTGATTTTCCATCTTAGGATAGAAAAGAAGTCATTTCTTCAATTAGAGTACAATGACACTAATGAATGCACTCTGGTTGTTCTTTTCCTTACGAGACTTTCTTATCTGGCAGCTCCAGTGATATGATGAGAATGCGATTTGCAAGTCTGATTTGGAAGTTTTTGAACACAAGAGACCAGGGAGTATAAAGTTTCTGCTTACAGTCTTAGGGACATTACAGAAAATTAGCTCTGGTAATGTATTGAAATTATTCAAATAGAAATAGACTCTTAACTTTGTGATCCTTCCTTTCTAATGTGCAAAGGGGCTGTGATGGAAATGAAAACTGTTACCGTTATTCTCTACAGACTTCTGTTTAGTAACTGGATCTCTTCAAATTTGGCATTATTCAGCTAGCTGGTCAGTGGGCAGGAATAGAAATAGAGATATTCTCAGAGTTTCAAATACTCTGTTCCCCTTTCTTGATGAATTTGAATCAACAATTCTAAACAAGTTTTAATAATTAAGTGCAAGATTCTTTTACGCAGAAAAATAAGCTAACTTAATTTACTTTATTATTTTGTGCACACACATAATGGTATCCATCATATTACTCACCCATATTATCTTGATTTTAAAACACTGTACATCTTGGAAGTAAAATAAACACTCACATTATTAAAAGAAGTGTTATTTCTGGTCCACATATATTAGCAGCTAAAAAAAAAAAAACCCTGCTTAAATGCTGTATTAGGCAAGCTACAGCACTAAAGTTTTATTCATGAGACTAGACATAATGATAAAAGCAATCTACTGATAATATTATGGGTAAGTAAATGTGGAAACAGTCAGGAAAATATTTCTTTGCTTTATGGTGCAAAACAAGAATATATGCAGCCTATTGGTCCCTGAAAGACAAATGCAGAGAATATAGATGGTTCCACTATCAAGCACATTCTATTAGACCAGTGGTGAGGCTGAACCATCAGTTTTTGGAGGGACCACCAAACTCCCTTTCCACCTGGGTGATTGAGAACCCTGCCAGATGGAGATTGGCCAGGTGCACTGAAGGAGAATAAGATGTCAGAGAGGCAAAAGGTAATTTGTTTTCTCCTCTGGGGTAACCTGGATATATTCTTTTTTTTCCCTCCAAACTGTTAAGTTTCAAGGAAATATGTCTCCACCAAGTTTTGAATTATTAACAAGTTCAACATCCATGGGCCAGCTCATGTGGATGCGTTTGGAGGTGGGTGAAGATCAATTTTCTGTTCCTAACTTTTAATTGCATCTAATGACCAGAAATGACCTACAGGCCTCCAGCCGCAGGAGGAAAAGCATTAAGCAGATCTGGGGAATGAGATACTTCTACTTGCATGAATATTTTTTATTTCAGACTCTGTCCTTGAATCTGCCAACATGACAATGCTTTTCAATAATAAAAAAGATGTGTTCGGGCTTTTGCAAAGATCGCACTTGCTTGATTGACAGCCTATTCCTGCATGCCAGTTCTTCAGCTCTAGTTACACAACAATCTGTCAGCCACTTAGATGACATGAACTCTTTAAACCATTAAAGAGTTAACACGTAATTTTTACATCTCTCCATAATTCTTTGGGTGGCAAAGTTGTTTTCCAAAGTAAAAAAATTAAAATAAAAAAACCACTACTTAAAGGTCAATTAGTTGACTAATGCGTGTCTTTCTATGACACATGCTCTTTGTTTACATTGACAGAAGAATCTCATTTTAAATCTCTTTATTCACTTCCTTTGCTTGGTCTAAGAGATCATTTTTCTGGGTTCTCGACACAGAAATCAAAACATTATCCTACTTTTCTGTTATTGTTGTTGTGTAAAAGATCTGTTTTTATTACTGACATGCAAAGAACTTGATGATTGAAAGTGGATGAGCCATTTTTTCACTCCCCTCCAGGTGGGTAGAGCTGAGAATTATTTCTCATCATTAAGTAAAAAAATTTCACTTTTGGTTGGCATGACAATGGCATAAGAGCTCTCCTTGGCTCTGTCTGAGGCAGCTGGAAAGTGAAAAGTTTTCAGCTCAAGACACAGAGTCAACCTTTTAAACTCTCATTAACACTAAAAGGAGTCATGTGGGCAAATTGACATAAGTAAAAGTATGTTTCATTCCGAAACAAATTAATCACCAGTATTGTCTTGCTTTTCCAGAGTAAAACTAACATCATAAAGTAATGTCACAAACTCAAGTTGTATGTCTGGAGAGTACTCTGGGCAGTAAGGTATCATCTATTTATTCCATCTGAAGATTTTCCCAAGATCACTATTAACTCTATAGAAAGACTCAAGACTGGCTATTATATTGTAATCAATAGACTCCTTAAGTAAAAGTGGTCTTCCTTTGCCTTCCTCCATCTCTGAAGGTTCTGAAACTTCCTAGAGAGGAGAACACATTGCTAGCATGAGCAATCAAGGAGAACTTTCACTTTGTACTGTATTTCTGTAAGAAAATATCCTCTTATAGGATGTATAGGATGGGTCTGTGAACTACCTCTGGGTGATGAAATGGAGTATGGTGGACTGGGGACAAAAGGAACAAATGGAGAGAACAAAAGATAAGCGGGGTGAGAGTAAAGTGAGCAGGAGGGTACTGGATAAATCTCCAAAGGGACCAACACAATAGGGGTGCCTCACGATAGTGGTGCCTTCTCTGTTTCTATAAAACATCTACAGAGCTTTCTCTCTTGATCTAGTAAATCTAGTAAGGACACATATTTTTATTTGCCTAAAAATATATTTGATTTCCTTGAATTCTTTAAAAATAATAGATAAAACATGTATGTCTAAATAAATAGTAAGAAACAAGGGGGGAGGGGGTGGGAACCTACCAAACAATTAAGAAACAGAAGACACTCAGAAATATCTTTTATAGAGGAATATAGAGAAAATTATGATAGAAAATTAACATTAACAATTATTTTGGAAAGACAGAACCTGGGAAACTTTTTTAACATGACAAACTAACAAGTTGCATTCATTCATCGTGAGTCAATTTACAGAAAGAAAAAAGGCAGAAATAAAACCAAAAGAATAAACTCACTGATCCTGTTCTATTAGTTTTCAACTGCTGTGCAACAAATTAACACCAACTCAGTGGCTAAAACAACACATTTATTATCTCATAGATTCTATGTGTCAGGAGTCTGGGCACAACTCAACTGATCCTGGGTCTCACAGGGCTGCAATCAAGGTGTCCACCAGGCTACATTATCGTCTAGAACTTAAGGGCTCTTACAAGCTCATATGGTTGTCACAGTTCCTTTTAGCTATAGGACTAAAGCCTTCAGCTTTTAGAGATCATCTGAAGTCCAAAATCAAGACGCCAGCAGATTCAATAGCTGTTGAGAGTTTGCTTGCTGGTGCATAGATGGCCAGCATCTTTTCCCTATGTCCTCACATGGCAAAGGGACAAGGGTTCTCTCTGGGGTCTCTTTTATAAAGGCACTAATCCTAACTAATCACCTCCCAAAGGCCCTACCCCCTAATATCACCTTGAGGGTTAGGACTTCAACATAGGGTTTTGGGGTGACACGGTTTATACCAGACCCTCTCCATTGGCAGTTCCTAGTACAGTAGCTTATTTCCTCAGGACCATCAGAAGAGTCTCTCTGGCTGAGCTATCTGCTGGGGGAGAGAGAGCGAGAGCGAGAGCGAGAGAGAGACAGAGAGACAGAGAGACAGAGAGAGAGAGACAGAGACAGAGAGAGAGAGAAACCTAGAAACCTAGTTATGGAAATAACACCCCATCATCTTTGCCATATTCTGTTGGCTAGAAGTAAATCAAAGGTCCTGCCCACATTCCAGGAGAGGGATTACATAGAGAATGTCCACTAAGATCTATCTGAACTACCCTAAGATCTAGCTGCCATACTTGTGAAAAGAATTGTGCACAAGTGCATACTACAGAGGGCAGCCCTACATGTCCAAGGAGTCTTTTCATGACAAGCAACCTCCTATTTAAAAGCTAAATCAGTCCCACAAAAATACTTCCTGGTTCTGACCGCTTCTCAAAAACAAGATGAGAAATAGTTTAGTGTTCAACGGAATGGAGCTGTTCACCAAAGCATAACATTTCCAAACAACGGCATGAACCTAGGTGATGGCTGTTTCCAAATCACTGCTGCTTGCTGATATTCTGAGTTATCCTCAACACGTCTCCCTAATGTTCCTTCCTCTGATAGGAATGGTTTATTATGTGAAGAGAGCTGTAACCAGGAAATGAGATGACCTTACAGGAAAGTTAATGTCTCCACCCAGGGCCAGGACGGTGAAGGCTGGGCCCAGTGGTGTGCTTGGGCAGTTAGGAAGGAAGGTCCATGCCTCTGCTAATGTGCTGACCCAGACTTCCTTAATATATGCTTCTCTGAAAAAAAAAAACCAGCAGACTCTCTTCTCCAGCTCATTGAAACTAGCAGTTGATGAACTGTTCAAAAGTAAAATTGGTTAAAGTAAGGATTTTTAAATGATGCATATTTTCCATAGACGTTTGACTTAATCTTAGAATGAACAAATGTATATCTTTTTTGCTATTATTTTAATATAAGACCAAGAGATCATTTTTACTGTGTATAATGCTACTGATTGGATTTCCCTGTTGTCTTTATTCAATAAATTCAAACATAATGAATCATAGAAATCTATGGTTTCTTATTCGGTCTTCTTTAAAGTGGAGCAAGAACATAAAAACACTAATAAAAGATAGATTTTAAAGAAATATTAGATTTTATTATTCATTTTACATATGTTTTATTTACCTCTATTTGGATAGCTATTTTGAGCAACTCACAACTACTGAGTCTTTCTAAAGCATTTGACATGGTTTTCAAAGAAATCATCTCCCTTGCATCGTACATTCAGATTTTATGAATACAGTTTAATTAATTTTCAAAAATCACCAAAACAGTTCACCACAACCAGTTCAATGATGTTAACAGGTTTAGGACCAAGCCCAACTAACTTTTGGCAAGGTTACAATATGAGCAGGTGGACTACAGAGTAGTCCACTAGCTACATCTCTCAGAATGCTTTGGGCAAGCGTCAGCATGCTTTAAGAATAAATGAAGGGCTGGCCAAGTGGCTCAGTTAGTTAAGAGCAAGTTCTGAGCAACAGGGCCGCTGGTTCAATTCTCACATGGGCCAGTGAGCTGTGCTCGAACTGAGCTGTCACTGAGCTGCCAACAGGTGGCAGGATGGCTCAGCTGGTTAGAGCACGCACTCTTAGCAACAAGGTTACGGATTTGACTCCAGCTTGGGATGGTGGGCTACACCCACCTGCAACTAAGATTGAACACGGCACCTTGAGCGGAGTGGCCGCGAGCTGCCTACGGTTGGCCGGGTGGCGACTGGACTTGGAGCTGAGCTAGAGCTGCGCCCTCCACAACTAAGATTGAAGGACAACATCTTGGCTGTTCCTCTTCCCCAATTTCCCAATAAAATCTTTCTTAAAAAAAGAATGAATGAATGAAGAGCATCAGTTAATCCCATCGCTTGGTCAAGAGAAGGTCATTTAAAAGATCTCCTGCTATATATTGTCAAAGATATAACTAATATGAACACATTCAAGAAATATTTGTTGAACCCCTACTATGCTAAATCACAGAGGTGCTAGCTACCCGAAAGAGAAGGAACAAATACGTTACTGTTACCCTTGAAGATTCCAATACAATTATACTGTGAGTTACTATTGCACTTACGTAATATTTATGGCATATGAAAGGTTGCTCTTTTTTAAAAAATTAGTTGCAGATGTACAAAACAACATAGTGATTAGACAGTTACATACTTCACGAAGTGATAACAAGTCTATGAGTTAGACTTGTCACAAATCCTAACAAGTCTACCACCCATCTGACACCGTGCCTAGCTATTACAATACCACTGAGTATATTCCCTATGCTGTACTTTACAACCCTGTGCTATCTTCTTTAACCCTAAAAAGCTTTTGATGTTAGCCTGGATTCTGGCAGGTGCTGAAGAATGATGAGACATTCACTAAGGTCCTAAGGTTATTGCTTGATGATTTATGACTCATCAGTCCTTAGTTGAAAGTGCCCCGTCAAATTCATTTTTAACACCAACAAATATGAAGGTTGAATTATAAAACAGGTTCCATTTAATCCAATTTATTTTATGTAGTTATGCTCAAGGATGCATGAAGGGACCTGTGTTATATGAGCAATGATTCCAAAGAGTAGCAGAGATGGAAATTTACTCTAGAGAAACCACAGGGGGACAATCTTTCCTGGACCCCAGATATAGTCAGTCACCAAGTCATATCACTCAAAACTGTCCATTTCTCCCCCCAACTTTACCATGTCACCGCTTTGGCATATTCCTTCTGATCTCCTAAAAAAATTCCCTGTCCTTGACACCAGCCTTCCACCATCAGCCCATATCCATAAATCTGCATGCACGATTCTCATTTTGAGAGCCCGCTATGGGTCTCCACACACCAAACAATAGCACCTTAGCTCCTTCAAATGGAGCTAAACATAAGCCAAACCATCTAGATTTACCACATTTTACCAGCATCATCTATGATTGTCCCCACACATAGAGTCTAAGTCCAGCCTCATAAATCCATCTCCATTCCTTCTCCAAGGACACAAACATTATTGTGTAAGTTTGTATCATTGCAATTCTGTTTAGTGTTTCTAAAGCACACCCTTTCCTTAAAGTCTTTGCGAACTTTTACTCATCCTTCAATATCAACTCTTTAAACTAGAACCCAAATATTCTATGCAATTTGACCACCAGTATATTTGGGGCAGCTCTCTTTTATTGCCCAAATTTTGTGGCACAAATATTTACTGAATCCCAAACACTGGTCTGGGTTATATGGAGACAACAATACACAGAACCACAATAATGTACTGTTATTTTTTTTGTTCATTTACTTATTGTCCCTTTTATGTGGTAAACTCGTTGAAAGCAGGCACTATAGCTTATTCATTTTCATATCACTCCCAACTATCTAATATAGGGTACACACACCAGGCACTGGACATAAGTTTATTGAATGAATGACTGACCACCAATGCCATTAAATATAATAGTGTTGTTTTAGAAACTTTATTAGAAAGTTACCCATGAACTGTCCATAGGGTTTTAGAAAATAAATGGGGCAACATTCTAAGCTAAATAGCCTTCTCACTATCTTGGACTTTTTGTTGTAACACAAATTTTGTACTCTTGTAGAATTAAAATAATATGACTTTATTAATTAAAAAATCTAAATGGATAAATATGTCTTCGTGCTATTCCCACGTGTGTTGAAGAGTAGAAAGTACAGTAACCAGTCCACCATTTGGTATTACATACACACAGTAAACCATTAGATTGAAATGGATTTCAATGAATTGATTGTTTCCTTTTTTAGCCAGTGGTTTTATGAGTCACATTTCTAAATCTCCTATTCTAGTCGGAGTAGAAGGTAGATTAATTCCATCTCCAAATGAAACTGTGAAACTTTTTATTTTCTAATTTAAACTGAGGAGCATCCCTAATTTCTTGACTTTAAAGCTATGTATTACTTTCACGATATTTAGTATACTGATGGCATAATTGACATGCGGTCAGAACTTGTCTGTTCATTTTCCCTTTTACTCAATTGAAGTTTACATCAAAGCTTTTAAAGATAATTGAAGATCCTGTTTATTCAATTTATTGAAACTCTCATTTACCTTGATTATTAACTGGTAAACCTCTAAAATAGGCATTAATTTAATTATATATCTTAATACCTTGCCATGAATGTAGCCAGCAGTTTTGAGACAGTCCTTTATCTTCTAAAAGAGTAGAGATGAGAAGTGTTGAAGAGCCAATTTTCCTGAATTAATCCTTTATAAAAATGAATTTTCTGCTGCTTCAGAATATTTTGGCAAAAAACTGCAGTGGAACACTAGCTCTGAACACTAAGATGTTTATTGACTTGGAAACATATAGTTCCCAAAACCAATTCTGCTCAATATGTGCAATTCCTTAGAATGCGTTGCGTAAATAATATGTCATCTGTTTGGTTACTAGGTGAAATCTCTGAAGATATTGGGACATTTTGATCACAAGAGCTTGTTAGGATGATTAATTTTTTAGCACTATTTTCAGACATTAGAATCAGTGTCCCATCAACACTGAAAAGCACGATTAAAAAATCTAGGATTTTGTTGTGGGCAATACAAGCAATTTGGGAACCCAAATAAGAGATCATAATAGCTATTTGGAACAAGAGGCAGGGTAATCTTTCTAAAAACTAATTTTATCCTAATATGAATAGTCTAGTTGTCTGAAAATTGAAATGTGTAAAATTTTCCTTGTTGAAAATCAAGAACTGATGAGTTGATAGCACTAATTGAAAGGGACAGTAGAAAAACAAATCCTGGATTGCCTCCAGTAGGATAATGCACACGTCATGGAGGGATATGGAAGGTGTACACAGGAGGAAAGGACTGAGAAGTTGACACTTCCCACAATAGTCTGAGTGCTTAGTTGCAATCAACATCTATCCTGATCTGCCCCTCGGTAGACATGCATATATCTGTAGTACCATTTTTTTTTTTCATGACTAAATGAAAGGCAGGATATTGACATACAAAAACCAACCTGCTTTAAAATATTTACATTCTTTGCACTGCCCTAGCTTAGAATTCTCACACAGCAAGCTAAGACAAGTTTCCAGAGGAGGTGTGCTGGGTGATAATCTACATTGGACCATATCTGAGGTTTCTTTTCAAAACCCTTTCATCAGAAACATCCACACTTGGCCCTTCCATCTTTACCCCTGCCTTCTGCATATAGAAGGACAAAGCCGAAGGAAAAGAGAAGAGGCAGAAAGTGAGGTGGAGATGCTGCTATACATAATGAAGATATTGGAGAAGAGGATGGAGCTAAATAAAATCTCACTGTTTCTTATCACTCAAGTTCATTGGCAGTCTTTGGGTGTAATGTTTGAATAATAAAGCTGAAATAGCTTATCATGTTCAGTTTTACTTATTAACTTGACCTAGGTTACCAGTGTTACTGGGGTGAAGCTTGGGGATAATGCACAAATAATGTTTCCTACATAATAGCACTATCTGAAACATTGTTGACCATCCCATATCTGTCAATTGAATTACTTGTATGTAAATTTATGCTTCCAAAGTTCTTAAAAATATATTCATGTTGGTTATTAAGTACACCAAGCATTCGTCAGGGCTTTGGTTGCAGCTAACTGAAAGCCAATTTGAATGAATTGAAGCAAAGAGGAATTTCTGGAAGGATACTGAGATAGCTTTCTGAATCCAAGGAAGAAGGGGCCAATTTGGGGTCAGCCCTCACTTACAGGTACTCTAAACAGCAACAGCATGTCCATAACCAGGTACACTTCCCTATGATCCTGAGAAAGGCCATTCAAACTGCTGTGAAGTGGGAAACTACCCAGGATGTGCCCATTATACTCCTCTTGACATCTTAGTCCAATGATTTCCTAATGACATTTTCCTTTTTTACCTCAAATTTTGGGAGGGGAGGCAGAAACTAAAAACATACATAAATTGGGCCAGCCGAGTGGCTCAGTTGGACAAGATTTGGCTTGGGAGTGCGAGCTCTGAGCCACAGGGCCGCTGGTTCAGTTCCCACATGGGCCAGTGATGCTGTGCCCTCCACAGTTAAGATGGTGAACAATAGCTTCCATCTGGAGCTGGGCTGCTATGAGTGGCTGGTAACAGCGTAGGCTGCAGTGGGGCTACAGAGGGCTGCTATGAGCTACTGTGAGTGGCCAGCGGCCAGCAGCCAGCAAGAACTGTCGTGAGCTAATGTGAGTGGCCATCCAATGGCCGGTGACAGATCTGCCTTACCCAGGAAGAGTGCACTCATCATATCAACATGGGCCTGTGAAGCAATGTCCTCCACAACTAGACTGAAGAACAAAAGCACAGCAACTTGTCTGTTCCCCTTCCCCGATCCCCAATGCTGTTCCCCTCCCCCAATTCCCCAATAAAATCTTGAAAAACAAACATACATAAATTTAGGAGATACAGAAATAATCCTCCCTCCCCTCCACTCCCCAATCCCACTACACATTGTGCAAAGGTGAATATTAGGAGACATTTTGTCAGATTTAACACAAATACTGAGGAAATGAAAAGCAATTTCATAAGACAATTAAATATGCTATTTATGCTCCATAAATTTACTCTTATTTCATAATTTCAATCCCACTAAATATTTTCTCTTCCATGTGTTTTAGTTCACTTCTTTCTTCAAACAATACATGTACTTATAACTATATAACAATGTATATATTACATATATTTGTAATATTTGGCACCTTTTCCTTATTCTCGAATTAAAAAATAATTTCAGAGAACCTATTCTCCCTAACTTCTGCTTCATGTGGCAGCCTTGAACTACACTCAGATGTTCAAAGGAAACGTAGCTTCTTTCTTTCTTATAATCTATTTGATCATTTCCTTAAACTGCTGGATAGTTGGGTCTCGAGACAAATTTTAACGTGCCAGTTTATGGTACCACAAAGCAGTCCCTTTAGGATAAATGCTTAGGCTTTTAGGTTTCTGTTCCTCTCCTTCTCTTTCCCATTTCTGTTCAACATGGCACCAAGGCATATGGGTGGGGGGTGGCACAGAGGAGGGGGTAGTAACTAGATTTTCACTGGTCCCCACTGGATAATGACTAGTTAGGTCTGCTTACAGCACTGGTGGCCAGCTAGGTGGCTGGTCCCACATTGATAGGGAACGTGTGTACCCACAGACCCATAGCCATTGTTAGTCCACGGTCCTGGCTGCTGGCCCCATGCAAGTTGCCCACACACTGTGGAATCTTAAGCCGTACCCCAGGGCTTGTTGAGCCCCTGGCCCATCACCATCTCAGGCTCATCTATCTCACTGTCCCCTGTGAAAATACCAGCCTATTGCATTGCTGACATGCTGGAGAACTGTGGAGCTTGTTGAGGAAGCATGCCATTGGCCTCTCCAACCCCCCCCCCCCCCCCGCGAGAGGCTCAGCTTCCCTCACACTTTTTGAAGTAATTTAAGCACCCCTATAAGTGAAGGAAAGTAGGGCTCTGTGGGCCAGAGCTTCCCTTATTTCTGGGGATTTATTTTTTCTCCACAGTTCTCAGAATTGCCAAATTCTGACGTAGGACAAAGGCGAGCTTCTGCTGCTTCTTAGGTATCACTAGTTCTTTCCACACTACAGAAGAAACTCTGTGATATGAGCATCTATTTAAAAGGAACCTGTTTTGAATTAATAGATTCTTCTAAAATTATCTTCATTACAATCATCTGCTACTAGTCCCCAATGCATGCCCTAAATTCCAACAATCTTATACCTTGTCTTTCTGCTCATTGCTCCTCCTGCTTGGAACATAGCTGTCCCATTTTCCAAGCTGAATAATTCTTCCTTGTCCTCTGCAAAACATCTAAAGGGGGCCTCCCCCATATGACTACTTTTGCTTATTCCAAACTGGAATCGCAGTTCCTATCCAAGCATCCTGTACTTTGCTCTCACAGTGCTGGGGCAGCTGTCTATATCAGTGCTGAACAGTAGAAATAAAACACAAGCCACAAAACCAAGCCAATCATGTCATTTATATTTCCTTGTAGCCCCATTTTATAAAATAAAAAATGGTGAAATTAATTTTAATAACATTTTATTTAACCCAATATATCAAAAAATATCATTTCAATATGGAATCAATATGAAAATTGTGAAATTTTTTTTTTTTTTGGTTCCAAGTTTCAAAATTCAGTGTGTATTTACATTTACCACACATCTCAATCAGGCCAGCCATGTTTCAAATGCTAACACGTGATTAGTGGCTACTACACTGGACAACTCATATCTATATAGTAGAGTCTATCCAAGCTTGCCTACTACCCCTGGGCACTCAGGCATGTTTGTAGAATGAAGTGTAAAGAAAAGTTCCTTTAACAAAGAGTATAAATCTAGATGACTATTAAACATTTCTGGGAATTCTAGTTTCAGGAAAGAAAGCTGATTCACTGTTAATTAAGTCATCCAAGGTGGGGATGTGGGGGTGGGGGTGGGGGGTGGGGAGTGAGAAAAATCCAAAAGAAAAACAGCTAATATAGTATCTTTGCCATTCAAGAGATTTTTTTTTTCTTTTTTTTTTTTTGAAAAACATTCAAAACACTGAGAGGGTTGTTCTGCTCAAGAGAGATAGGAGGCTGAATTGTTTCTCTTCATCATTCTTTTCAGACTTGGAAGAGGAAGAAAATTTAGTGATGTGGCTGGCAAAAATATGTAGCAAATTAGAAACTTTGCTGGAACTAGCAGTAGACAGGTCTCCAGAAAGGTGTTAGCTCACATGTGGGGTAAGAGACTAATTCCGGAGGTGCTGCCAGAGGCAACAGACTGGAGCTAGCAGCAGGGCCTTTGAACATATGGCTTTTCAGGAGATGCATCAAGGTTTCTCAAATTTAAAGTTGTTTGAGGCTACCTTCTGCCCAAGTTATATGAGTGAAACTCTTCAAACCTCTGGATTCAGGAATGAAAGGGATTCTGACTCTGAAATAGGTTTGTTTAGTTAAAATTAAGTGTGAATGGAACAAATCGTAGACGTGATATTAGAGGAGGAGGCTCATTTGCGCCTTGGTTTTTATTTTTACTGATTTTTTTTATTTATTAAATTTTTTGGGGTGACGTTAGTTAGTAAAATTTTATAGGTTTCAAGTGTACAATTCTGTAATACATCATCTATATACTGCATTGTGTGTTTACCACCCAGAGTCCGTTTTCCTTCCATCACCATATATTTCATCCCCTTTTCCCTCTTCTTCCATGGATGGATCTTGAGATGATTATGCTAAGCAAAACAAGTCAAACAGAAAAAGTCAAGAATCATATGACATCACTCATATGTGGGATATAAAACTGAAAGCAACAAAGGAACAAGACAAACACAGAAACAAAATCTCATAGACACAGAAAACAGTTTAGTGGTTATCAGAGGGTCAGCAGGGAGGGGGTGGCAGAAAAGGGAGAAAGGGTTCAAATATATTGTTCTTATTTTTAATTGCTAATCTCTATAGTATTTTCCTAGTATTATTTTAAAATACTTATGCTGTTCAATAAAGTCATACTTTTATGTATGAACAGCAAAAATTAGTAGCATGGAGTGGTTTTATCTGGATGATGCCTTTTATTTCAAATTCTTGACTCAAATAGGAAAAGAGCCAACAACCCGACCACCTGCAGCTATGATTTTTTTATAAGAGTTTGAGGGAAGTCTTAACAAATTCAACCCATTTTATTTCTGGATAACATCAGAATTTTCTCTAGTAAATGCCCTGCTAATTTTAGTAAAAGTGTTTGATTTGCGTTGTTCACCAAATGCCAACATTTATTTAATTCAGCGGAGGAGGAAAACAGACCATTGTTTGCGTATTACATACTCACAGTTTGATCAAAGTATCCTTATTTTCAAAATCCAACAAGGCCTTTATCTGTTTAAGTATCTGACTTTTAGTTGTTGAGAAAAAATGGGAACTGGAATAGCATAGCAATTGATATCTACAAAATAATCTCAAATTTCACCCTAGCAAAATGTTTGGCATCACTACGAAAAATCAGTAAGAAGAACTGATTTAAATTCCACTATGGATTTCTTATGGACTCCATTGCCCTTGTAATCATTGTCCCCATTAGCACAGATAATTGAGAACTATGTGTGTCTCACCACTAAATTATGAAATCTCATTCTTTACCTCCCATTGCTGCTCATCCTTAGTAAATAGCTATTTACAAAAAATGATTTACATGCTTATGCACAAAGCTTCATGCTCTATATTATGGTGACATTCTTTTAAAAATGGCTTTTAAAACTAGTGATATGGAAACTGGAAGGTTAATGGTTTAAGAGAAGCACTCCCTCAGAAACATATCAAAGATTTTTATTCCATAGGCACAGCTGCATCTGGGATGCAAGGTAATAAGGTATGCAGGACAAAGGAGCAACATTTGTGTTCAAATAGAGCCCTAGGCAGAAGGGGGTGAGAAAAGGAAGTGGTTAATTAGGAAGGGGTCTTCTTGCTCTTTTTTCATTGTTTCATTGCTGTTGTTTATATGTTTGCCCTAAAACTGGCCATCTTAAGTGGTCTTGTCCCTCTGCACTAGATATTAGACAAGAGCTAGGAATGAGATTTTATTGAAAAGTCAGGGAGAACCTCAAAAGACCAATGCTAAAAGGCAACCTTTGAGGAGGAGAGGTGCCATTGGTGGCCTAACAGATGGGGAATTGATCACTTAAGTTCAGGCCTTTGGGGTCATAAATAGATCCAGGATATCAGGACAAAACACAGGCTGAAGCAGAGGAAGTAATTGAAGGAACATTACCCCACATGTGAGCTAACAACTTTCTGGAGGCCTATCTACTGCTAGTTCCAGCAAGGTTTCTAAGGGTCTATCTATGTAGAAATAGTTTAATTTCTAAGGGTCTATGTAGAAATAGTTTAGTTAATTCTTTTCCTGGTGTAAATAATACTTAGGGTCTGGCTATCATGAAAACGTTTAGATTGCTTTCAATAATCTACCTATCCATAGTCTCACACCGATATACATCTTCTTTGAGCTATACAATTATCATGCTTGCCTTTGCCTGAAAAGTTGGGTTGATATGATGAAATGAGTTGAGACATTGGAATTAAATGACCTAGAATCCCCTTGTAGCTTTCCTCCTTATCTGCCCTGTTGAGACTCAGGGTTTAAGTACTGTCCTGTGTAAAGTGGGGATACTAATATCAATTTCATGAGATTGCTAGTGGGGTGAAATGAGATCACACTTATGAGCTCTCAGTCCTATACTGCATTAAAGGACCTGGGAACCTTTTCTTCCTCCATTACCTGGCTCATCCCTTTGATGCCCCCACCCTTGTTTTGAGTTGGTATTTTCTACCATTGGAACACCTTTCCAAGACTTACCCTCCCATCTTTAAAACAAACCCTCACATTGCACTCATTTCAGGCCACAAGGCTTTGCTCAGTTAGGTAGATCAGAACTCAGAACCACAGACATTCCCTGCCCCGCAAAACCAGCCAGCCTCTGGGAACTACAACTCCATCTTTGACTCAAATGAGATGGAGGTTCTTTTTCTCTGACTCCTCCCAGGCCAATTATGCTCTTTAAACACGCGAATCTAGGGAGATGGTGGTAAAGGCGGTGGGCAGAGTCTGGGTAAAGGCCAACACTTTCTTTTTTCTCTCCCTCCATCTGCTTCCAATGCTGCCAGGAAACACCTAGTGGAAGGAGTTTCTGTAGGATTTAATCATGAAAATGAAGCTTCACTCTAATAGAATTTAAAACTTTTTCAGGGGGGTAGATAATTTAGCATGTTAACCTTGTTTGGAAGATCTCTCTGCTATAAGATTTCCTGTCCAGAACTATACATTTCTTAGTGGAATGTCCCATGAATTAGCTCATTGAGTTTTTAGAGAAATGCCTATGTAAGTTTTAAGAGTCACAATTTCTCATTCAGATGTTGTGCTAGTTCTAACCTGTCAGGTTATAAATATCCAAGTGAGCTCTTCTCTATTTTTAAATGAAAAAAAAAATTTTTTTTTTCAATCAGTTGCCCTAAAAATATAGTCGAGATACAAAGCCAGCAAATCTAGTAAATTCTTTCAGTTGCAGTTTTTCAGATATCATCTCTTTATAGCTTATATATTCTTTGTGACTCTGAAAGAATCATAAATTCACAGAAATGCTATAACCAATGGAGGAAAACTAGTTAGATTCACTGACTTACTCATTCAGTACCATTTGAAGCACCTTTCTAATTAATACCAGTTGCCTTCTGAAGTATGCTAAGGGCAGATGGCATAGGTATAGATGACAGTCACTAATATACAAATCATAATCCTTTCTTCCATGATTTCACCTCAGGCCTACAGCATCAATCCCCTGGGAACCTATCAGAAATGCAGATTCTGATGACCAAACCCAGACTTGCTCAATCAGAAAAACTCAAGGGATGGGACCCAGCAATATGTGTTAACAAGGTGATTTTGAAGCACACCAGAATTTCAGAAAAACTGCTCCAAGATTCTTTTCCTTCTTAAACATATTTTGCTCCTTTTTCGTAATAGCCCTATATCTAGATGATAAATACACCTGTACACTTATCAGAATTGAATACATAACAGTTTACGCATTTCTCTGGCCTCCAGGCATAACCAACAGTACACCTTCCTAATGAAGCCCACTGGCTCCCCAAGCACAGCCTTTTTCATATACCTAAACCTGTCCACCTTTCTGGGTACTTCCAAGGAGGTTTCCTTACTCCTGGTGGACTCTCTGGAGTCCCCTCCCCCCACATTCTCTCATCACACCTGTATTAACCCCTCTTGGCAATTATTGCACTTTCTGGTAACTTCTCTATGAAGGTACAAACTATATATTGTTCCCCAGTGGATCTCCAGTATCTATGGTAGTGTTTAACATGTTATAAGTGGTCAATATGCATTCAATGAATAAATGATGCAATATACTATAAGCAAGGAGAGGCAGTCATGAGACTTACAATTCAAGGACAATATAAATTCCATAAACTGTTTTCAGAAATTCTAGGATAAGCAATAAACACTTAACTTGAGGAAGAATTTTAACCTGTTATTGTTTTCCCTCTATCAGTTAGCTGTTTGGATACATTTTTTAATGTGGGCAGCATTCAAAGATATATTTATTTGAGTGTAATATTTGATCCTGAAGAATTTAGTTTTCTTTGTGGATCATCAATATTAATTTGAACCAGGATGTGGTTTGATTTTGTCAATATCAAAAAGGTAATAAAAGCAATAGGTATATGATATAGGGAAAAAAAGAAAGAAAAAAAAAGAAAACACTGGGCTTGGATCCCAAGATACAGATTTCAGTCCTCTTACTTTGGGAAGTCAACTAACATCAACTATTTCATCTGCAAAGTGGCATTTAATAACATCTGCCTAATCCACAATAAGAGGGTAGTGAAAAGTCAAAGTAAATGGTGAATATGAAATTACTTTACAAATTTGGAAGCACCATACAATATGAGACATTATTATTTGTTATCATGTGGAAAATGGTCTAATATGGCTAACCAAAGCTTACTTAGCTTACTCAAGGAAGTAGAGAGTCAAGGCACCATGATGAAACAGACATATTTTCTCTGTGGTTCAAGATTACATCTAATCAAGTGGACCTTGGAACTGTTCAGGTAGATTCAGTACTTTCCATGACTAACATAACTAGTCTTTCACCAAATGAGATTTTTTCCAAAGTTCCAGACTCGGTTGTTGCTCAAATTGTTCTAACACTCTTTGATTAGTAATCATAAACCTCTGCTGAATTTTTAATGAGAATTCTAAACTAAATAAATGAGTTTTCATTGTATATTTCTAAAAATTCAAACAGCATAAGTAAAATTATGAATCTGAAAGTTATATAGAAACTAGAAAATCATCTGGAAAATAAGCCAGAGTTTAGTTATATTTTAGGTCAAGAAATGACTGGAGTCTCTTCCTATCTGAATTCTAACCTTATTTCAAGTTCACTTTAAGCCCCATTTCTGCCTTAACACTTCCCCCAGATCTGCCATCCCATAACGATATTTTCCTCTCCCTAAATTCTTTAATGATTTGCTGCTAAAATTGTTAATGGTCTCCAAATATCGACATTCAGCCTTATATTTCCAAACCTTCCTCAGGGTTACTCAATGAACTGAGAAGTGACATGTAAGATATTATACTTCTTCCACTTCTGTCCTCCCCTGCTAACCTACTTTGGGAACCGCAGATAGAGTTTCCTCAAAACAATGAAGCAGACTGGATCCTGGAAATTGGCCTGGAGGAGACGTGGCCTCGAAAATTGCCCCAACATGTGCTGACTCATGTGAGCTGGAACACACTTTATCTCTAAAAAGCCACTAAGTTTAGGGATATATTTAGTATCACAGCATAACCTTGCCTATCCTTACTAATAGAAGAATATAGTAGGTACTGCACAAATGTGCGGTTATTTTGCAATGTACTCAACTTCAAAACGTTAACAGAAATGGATAGCTCTATATTTTTCCTCAAGGATGTATAGCCTAAGAAAGGAGACAGATTTATAAATAAATGATTGATCATGCAATGTTATATGCAATCACAGGTGTGTACTTATGATAATGAAAGGAATACTATGAGAGAGCATTTAACTCTCTCTATAACGGAGAAGGGGAAAGACCCCAGAAAAGCTCACTAAAAGAAGTAATGCCAAATAAATGTTAATTCAATTCAATGATAAAATGTGATGTTCACTTGCTTTGTGCCAAACACTGAGCTAATTTTAAAATTTTGAAGAATAGAGTTGAAAGAAAGTTAGAAAGAAAGAGAGCAAAAGAGAGGAAGGGAGGGAGGAAGAAACAAAAGAAGATGGCATTGTAAGTACAGGAAGCAATATACACAAAAAGCAAGAGGTCAAAAACAAGTGGGTGTATTCAGAATCTATACACTATTTAGTACTGACAGAGTATAAAATATAATGTTAACAGGAAATGAATATGGAGAGGTGACCAGTTTAAGAATGGTCTTATGTCCTCCAATGAGGAATTTTGATTTTAAGCTGTTGATAATGGAAAGAAGTAAGAGACATATCAAGTCTATGTTTTAAAAAGGTCAGTCTTGTATTCATTTAGGAGGTGCTCAGGACATCAGAGATCCAACCACGGGGCTGTTCTGAGAAAAGAGGTGAAGGATTCAGAGATGCGATTAGTGTGCTGATAAATATTCAACATCTGGCTCTCCAGGGGAAGGAAACTCTGACTTGTGGACATTTTTAAGCTCCAAAATGATGTCACTGAAGAGACACTCACAGATATATATGGCAGCTTCATTACATGACTAACATTGAGATAGCACCATTGTATCACCTGCAAGGGTCTGACACATACTAAATATATAATAAACAAACATCTGTTGAATAAATGAAGAAAAAATGCTTATGTGACTAGAAAGAGAAAGGGAAAAGTAGATTACAGAAATATTTATAACTAGAATCAGAAGGATATGGTGACTAGAGACAGAAAAATGGTTACTGGAATAATAATAATAATAATAATAATAATAATAGGAAAGATACTTAAGCTCACTAAGTCTCAGTCTCCTTATCTATAAAATGGGTATAATATTTTCCTTCAGCACCATGGATGAAATGTTCCCAAATAAAGGGAACAATATGTGCAAAGAATATTATGAATAAAATAGCTTTACTAGTAGTTGGAAAGTCAGCTATGAAGAATGGCTGGAGATAGAAGGGGCTGAACAGAAGTCAGGACCCAGATCTTGGAGGGACTGTAGACCACATACCAGCACTTATGGACTACAGGGCACAGGTAATCGAGGAGGACCCTTACTAAACAGCAAAGTGCTGGGTAACATAATCGAATGTGCGCGTTTGGATCATTCTGGGTACCACGTGAAGGGTAACATGTAATAGTAGAAAAGCTTGATGAAATCAAGCTACTGCAGTAGCTCCATCAAAGTATAAAGAGTTAAGGGCCGGCCGAGTGGTGCTTTGGTTAAGAGCTGGTTTTGGGATGCTAGCAAATCCAGTTCGGATCCCACATATGAGGGCCAGTGACACTGCCCTCTATAGCTAACAACAGCTCCACTTGGAGCTGGGCTGTGCGAGCTCTGGCGACGGTGTAGGCTGCAGCCCCTGCTGCAGTGGGCTGCCATAGGCTACAGTGAGTGGCTGGCAGCCAGCGTGAGCTGCCAATAGCCACGGTGACCATCCAGAGGCTGGCGATCAATCTGCCTCATCCGGGAAGAGCGCAATGACGATACCAATATAGGCCAGTGAAGCAACGTCCTCCACAACTAGACTGAAGAACAAAAAGACAGCAACTTCTCTGTTCCCCTTCCCTGATTCCCCAATGCTGTTCTCCTCCTTCAATTCCCCAATAAAATCTTTAAAAAAAAAAAAAAAGAGTTAAACTAAGGGATTTGTAAAGGGTTTTGAGAAAAGGAGACATATCAGAAACGCTCAGAAAATGGGGTCAATAGGACTCGGTGATCTGCTAGATAGAGAGGAAGAAGAGGAAGTAATGACGGCCATTCTACAAGCTTCTCCTTTGGACATCACCCAACAAGGATGGTGGTGAAAGAAGAGGAGATTGGATAGGGATGTACAAAAGCTTATCTTTGGATTTGTTTCACTTGATGTTCTCACAGATATTCAGGTAACAACTCCAGAAAGTCCAGAATCCTCAGAAGAAGTTAAAGTTGAACTTTCCTTCAATAACAAGTATCTCCTCCAAGCTCTCCTATTTTGGTGAGCTTCTCACAAATATTCTATAAAAATATGTAAATTGATTATCAAGAACTACCTACTGGAAATGTACCTTGGTCATGCTAAAATTCCAAGATGCTAAAAAGGGAAAAAAAATCCTCATAAATACATATATATTTCCTATCATTTAAGAAAATAATGTTACCTAAATACTCAGTCAAGCTACAATGATGAAATTGGATGAAAAGCCCTAAAATGTCTCTTCATTCTTGTATTCTTCAATTCTAATCCTATCTTTGGGGAAGACTAAGGGAGCCTCCCCATATTTGCCTTCTTCACATAAGAGTAGAAACAGTTATAGAGATAATAGTTTCCTGGGTAGCTGTTCAAAACCAGAAAAGTGGGGCAGTAGAGATCCAAGAGGGATATATATTTTTTAAGTATGCTTATTATAGCTCACCAGGGACGTTATTGGAATGGTAGCAAAAGTCTTTAGAAAGCAGAGAAATGTTCATTGCTTATTTTATAAATCTCCCCAAAAGTTCCTAAAGGCTAATTCTATTCTCACCCAGAGTTCAAAGCCTGACCACCAAATAGTGTGGTTTGAAACAGAAAAGTAGGATGGAACAATTTCTATACTTTGAAGTCCAGAGAAAAGAGAATCATTTCAGAGGTTGAAGCACACACACCACTCGTTCTTTCCATCACCACTGCTATCAAAGAGTGAGGTTGAATGGAACTTTAAAAAATGTAAAATTATCTTGCTGCTTTCAAATCATAGGATTTGCTTCCTCTCAAATTTTAATTCTTTCCCAACACGGAAGGCCCATTTTCTTTGCCCTAAAACATACTTAAGTCATAAAAATCAGTAAGTACAAAACATTGTTATTTCACATATATAGAATAAGGAGAAGCAAAAATATTTTGTGTTGTTTAGTTTCCAAAAGAAAAATTAATATGTGTTCTTTATGCCCAAGAGATCTGGAAAGTTACAAGGTATAGGTGATGCTATAAAGGACCACAATAGTCGTATCACCCCACAGTTATCCTCCCCCAGCACACAGGGCACTGGGTTGTGTATTTCTAGCCCCGAGTTGTGCCAAGATATTAGATTTTCCTGTTTCTCCCCTTGTACTCTCCAGCCCATCCTTTTAAATGCAGCCAGAATTATTTAAATTGCACATCTTTATAATTAATGGTTCTAAATCGACTGTCAAGCAATTAATGGCTTTCTAGAAACAGTGCCACCATGGTACGGTTTCAAAAGGATAACCTCCAATGTATTTGATTAATGGTCCTGGTTTTCATGTAAATTGTTTGATAGCAGGATTTTGATTGTAGTTTCTTGAATCCATGATGTCATGAAGCCAAGTGCCTTGTACATAATTGACACTTTGTCTTTTAAAGAGTTTTGATATCACCATTCCAAACATGACTCTGCATTCCTAATTAGTCATTCCACACATTCAAATGGTCTCTGCCTATTATTTCAATGGAAAATTACTTCTGGCATTGGCATTTACAGCTCCCAGACTACAAAATAAAGGCAGACATGAACTGAGTTGATAGCTGAACTAGGAGAAAGGTAAAGCTAACAGAACTGTGAGATCAAGTGAACATTAGCACAAAACTTGAAAAGGAAAATGCAACTTTTAAGCAGCATGCAAGTGAGTTGTAAGCCTCTTGTGATGCGTGTTTCCAGAAACCCCACTGGTCTCAGCATGACTGACATTTATGAGAATGACCTTAAGGTAGGGGTAAGGCTGGTGGGTTTTTTTTGTTGCTTGCTGCTTCCGTGACTTAAAGGAAAGTAGTTTGAGGTGTCAGTTGATGCACAGCTAGTCTCCAGGCCAGCAGGAATAGAGCACTAAGCCTGAATTCCTACCTGTATTTGACAGGTGACTAAAATAGTTGGCTGACCTCAGATGGCTGGTGCTTTCGGGTGTAACTTACTCATTTGCTGTCCTCCACATCCCTCCCAGATCTGCCACTTTTCTCCTTGCGACTAGTGCCAGAATGTTAGCCTCAGATCTGCTTAATGTCACCCTCCTGTACATGGACCACAGTAAACATATTGGCCAGTCCACAAGAAACAGTGGAGATGAACAATTTAGACTTACTGTCTGTCAGTGAGAGCAGGGACCATCTGGACAGGCAGCTAATGATCAGCATTAGAGCTGCACGCACTGCTAGGCTGAAACGTAATCTTGGGGCCTCCGTTTAACAAATGTAGGGGAGCAGGGAGAGGACTTGAGCAATGTAGCAAAAGATCCCCTGAGGTCCTCAAAGAATGAAATGAGACTGCGTGTCACCTGGCAGTAACTAAAATATCTACACCCCGTCACTCTCAGACAACCACCTCGGACTTGTTTTTAGGGCAGACACAGAAAAGAAATGAGGTAGCTGCTCCGAGAATATAAGTAATACTCCTCTCCTTCCCCAACCTCCACCAAAAAGAAAGAGCTTTGGCCTGAGAAACTCAGATACATGAAATCTGCTTCTGACCATAGAGAATCCACAAATTCTTCCAGGGTTCCTGTGGAGCCAATTGGCAAAAAGAATCCTTACTCATTCATGAGCCTCAGTGTTTGGCTCAAGTCTAGTAAGAAGAGTGCAGGAAGAGTCAGACGCTTCCATCCACACAGAGAGGAAAGCTTGAGGTTCAAGGAAAATATTCCTACAGGTCAAAGGGAAGTGGTCCCAAATCATGAAAATTCATTCCTAAAAAGTGGATTTTATACCTCAAAAAATTAATGCTACAATGGTCTTTACTGGTAGGTCCTGTTATTTATTATGTCACAATTGAGTTTCAAAAGTATCATCTATTTAGTTTTTTCCGTCAAGGGGCTGAAGAAGTAGAGAAAGTGAGGCAATGTATAGTTTTAAAAACCGGAGTTCATCCTGACATGGGTAATGACAACCCAATCTGGGTTTAGTATTTTGGTGGTTTTGTTCAACATTTTTGTTATCAGAATCTTTAATCTAAACAACAAAAACGTAATTTTATATGCACAGTCAAAACCCCATGATTTCAAAATTAGGCAAGTCTCCTTGGGCTTGAGATTAGACCATGAACTCGTATGTATATATTTAACCGAGTGCTGCCTGTGGACCATTCCAGGAACATTTGTTCGAACTGAACAGCCACATGTCATCTACATGCATCAAGGATGGAAGCACATTGCCTGCCTGCTGCCACATCCCCACGGCGCTTCCACGGCAGACGCTACTAGCTAAGACCTATTTCCCAATGGGCTCAAACAGAGCTTCACAATCTTTCTTAACACAGTCACTTCTCATCACTGTCTTAGGGAGTGAATTAAATCTCTTTGACATCCTATATAGGATTTTAGTCAGCAATATCAGGGAAAATATGGTAGGTGAGAAGGAGGGAGGGAGGGAGGGAGGGAGGGAGGGAGGGAGGGAGGGAGGGAGGGAGGGAGGAAGGAAGGAAGGAAGGAAGGAAGGAAGGAAGGAAGGAAGGAAGGAAGGAAAGGAGGGAGGAATTAAGTGCCTGTGATGTATAGAATGTACATTTGCAGATGTTGACAAAGATTCTTTGCTAGACAAAATTTTAATCAGGCTCGTCATCCTTCTCCTAGACCCATAAATGTACTTACTTGTAAAATTCAACTTTAGCGAGAAACCAGCTAAGTCAGTTTAACTGAAACTCCTCTGCCCCAATATCTGATCGGGTTCCTCATTCCCCATCATCCCCCTGGTGATGTCTGATGACCCTGGCCTGTCTTCAGCAAGGATCCTGTTAGGTCAGTTTAGCCTGAGTTATTTCCCCCTTAGTTAACTCTTAGTAACTTAGGAAACTCTTAGTTTTCTCTTAGTACCTTTCTATCCACTGGCCCCACACTGGTCCTTAGCTATAAATTCCCACTTGCCCATGCTGCCCTTTCTCTTTGCCTCACTGGAAAATTCCATTGCACTGGTCACTATATTTATTACAATAGTCCCCCCACTTAAATAGAGTCTTCCTTACCATGCTTTAAGTACCACTGAATAATGTTTTCTTTAACAACGTTATCTTATTTACCTCTCACAACTATTTTATTCTCAATTTACCAACACGTCAAATGCCAAGAACCATCAGCAGCTCAAAGCCATGTTTTGCCACTCCCCATTCCTCCAGATGTATAAACCTAAGCCTCCCTCCATCATGGAGTCATGATTACAATACAAATTAATTTTATTATTACATAAAGAGTAGAAGAGACGCTTGAAAACATGGTTTTGCACCCCATACCCGTCCCTTAGCAGTTATCTCAGGTATCAAAAAGCTGGAAAACAAGGGAAGATGTTAGAGAAGAGGTATGCAGCCCTTACTCAACAAAGATGGAATAAACACCACCACCGGGGAGCCTATAAGGACCTAGCCGCCTCGGTCCATGTGGCAAGTGCAGAGCAAAAGATGGCAAGGGAGTAAGAAAACAGCCCAACTCACATGTCTGCCTTCTGAGTCTTCCAAGCCACCCCACAAACCACCACTCCCAGACCCCGGGACCTCATCGAAACACCGCACTCTGTTAATGCTGCCTGTTCCCAAGCCCAGCATCAAGAAGGAATACACTGCAGGCTGAAATTGCTCCAAAATAAGAAAGCCTCCCCTAGGGCTGGACGGCCAGCTGAAAACACTACTTTGGAATACCTAGGAAACTGAGTTTCTCCTTCACTTCTTACAGAAATCAACATCCTTTCCTTTTAAATTTTCTACAACTGCGCCATTGGAAAGGGGTGATGCTTCCCAGTGTTGGTGCCTTTCGTAACCGGCTCCTGTGAAACCTTTTCACAGTGAATCCTTTTTACAGGTAAGACATGGAATATGACAGAGGGAAGATTACTTACATGTTGGTTCAGCATTTAGACCCACATTTGCCCATCTCCCAAAACCATACGTGTTGACTTATATAGTGGTGGCAATTAGACCTTGGTGAACTTAGAGGTGGGCGTTGTCAATTCAGGGATTCAGGACGGAACTACACTCTGCCAATTGTGCTTACATCTCCTCCTGATCAGGTAAACCAAGAGTTATGATTTCAAAGTTCTTGTCCCATTGAACCTTCAGGCATAGCCTTAGAAGCATAACAGATCACACTTGCAGCACTTCATCACTGAATCAGGATCTCAACAAAACTTATCCCTTAAAAGTGAGGAATAGCATCCATGTCTTACTGATCAAGAAGGAATTAAATATACAGCCCAAGGTCACAGATAAGGAAAAACTCAGATCTGAAACTAAACTTGTTATGACAATCCCAAACTTTCTCTTATTAATTGATGCTCCAAGGTAGACAAGGATATGCTCAAGTAGAGAGAAGGATATAAAGGGGGAATGAGAGTTATAAGGGAAACATCAGAAATCAGTTACTGGTGTGGTCGCATTTGAAATGTCTTAAAGGACAGACCGAATTTTAACATGTGTGGGAAGGAATGCCAAGTAAAAATGAGGAAAAGCACAAAAAAGGCTTAACAGAGAATGGTGTATTTGAGAAGGGACTGACAATAATATTGGCTGGAAAATTAGTAAACTAAAGTAGTTTGGGGCCAGATTATAAAGGAACACGTGATCCAGGCCAACAGATCTGGATATTTGTCTTTGGGAAAAGGATTTTGAAAGGACAGTATAATGAACAGATTTGTGTTTGGGGAAGTGTTTTATTTCAGGCAGCGCAAAGAATATATTGGAGATAGCAGAAAGAATGAGGTGTCTGTGGTGTTAATTGGGTAAGAAATTAGAGTCTGAAATGAACCAGAGTCCCTGTGGAAAGGGAGACGCTGGGAGGGATGAAAGATAGTGAAGAAGAGGAGAATCATGAACGAATTTAAGGTTCTTACTTTAAGCATTGAAATGAATGGCAATGTAATTAGTTGAAGTCGGAGATTCAAGCAATTGGGGGATGAAATTAATCAGTTTGGCTTTGAACTTACTGAATTAGGGGCCTTCAGCCCAACCGGCTGTTGGAAATATTGAGAGTGGAACCTGCTGGAGCAGATGAGAATAGATACATTCTGGGGCCATCCCCGAGGGATGTCGTTATGCACAGGCAACAAGGAGGAATATACTTGACTCTAAAAATGGTACACACAAGGGGAGCTTTGGAAAATCTTGTTGAAAACTTGTTTAAATGTGAAGGGCTCTTTGTTGTCTTAAAGAGCTTGTGTTTTTGTTACCGGGAGCCACTGAACTCTATATTTCACTGTGATGGTTGGAGGACAAGCCAACGCTAAGCGCTGGAAGGTGGGTCTGGGAGTTTGCTGTGAGTGCGCACATTCAAACAAGGACAGAAGGTGGCACGGCTGCTGGCCTCTCTCAGCCCACGGCTGCTGCTTCGCGGTTATAATCACAGTACCAGGCCGTGTGGCGTGCTGTCATTCTTAGAAAGAAGTTTATTTCCAAAATTAGGTTTTGCATCTGAAAGGTTTTTTTCAGTCCTACAAGATAATTAGCAAGCCGTGTCTCAAAACAGAAGCTGATATAACCCACTTTGTTTTTGCTTTTAAAGGGTGGTTTTTCAGAGTTGGTCTTATTTTCCAACTATGAGGGCAAAAAAAAAAACAATGTTCAGATTTCAGGCTAGGGGCTGCGAATGGTAGGGCATTTTATTTTACATGGCACCTAGCTCCAAGCCATTTATGAATAAATTAAAGAAAGACAAGATGAGGTTTGGATAATGTCAAAATCATGCTTTATTATGGGTTATGATGAGGGATAGAGAACCTAAGATACCACTGGGCCTTAACAGGGAAAATACACAGTAAAAGACTAGCTCTAACACAGGCTTTGTTGATACTGCAAAATTTCCAATTACAGGAACGCTTTTTTTTTTTCTTCTTTTTTCATCTAAAGCAAATGCTAAGTGAAAAGTGACAGGATGCTACGCCTTCTAAGATAAGTCTGGGCCTGCTGGACAAGAGTCTGTTACTACCGCGAAGGCAGAACTTCACCAGCCTGGACTGGCAAGAAAGAGGAAAAGCTGTGCCCCACCCGGAAGTGAGGTTGTTTCTCTTCAGACTCCCAGAGAAAAGAAAAATACTGCAGAGACCTGCCCCCCAATTACATTCTACAGGCATGTTTTCAGCAGCAGGAATCAGGGCTCCTCTCAATCTTGGGACCTGATGAGCTCATAATTGTTGTTGATGTCTCCTGGCCTCTTGGACTCTCTCCTCTCTTCTTTTGCCTCTTCACATTCTTAAATCCTCCCCCATTCTTCAGAATCTAACTCAGCTCCATCTCATCTGGGAAGACACGTTTCAACCTCTGCATCCAGCCCACTCTCTTCCTTTGCTCCTGTAACTTTTCATCCTTCACTGGGGTCGAGACCACACGTGTTTGTGCTTTGGAACCAGACTTCCCACAGCATTTATATGTTGCCTCCCCGGGAAGATCTGAAATTGCTTAAGGGAAATAGTAGCACCCTGTCCTACTTGGTGCAATACCAACAGCCCAGCAAGTACTAAGTACTCAATGTCTTAATATATTTCCTGAGGATACCTCAATTTATAAAGAATCAGCTGTAAAGTTTTTAAATTCAGCACCCCAATGTAAAGATAAACTACTTTCCCCTTGGACAACACATCATATAACCACTTTGAAAAACAAATATTTTTGAAAACCAGGAAGGAAAGGCAAAACCAACCAACCCACAATAGGCAGCAGGAGGAAGGACCACAATAAAAAAAAAAAAAAAAAAAGCATTGATTGGAATCTACATTTTTAAACTTTGCAACCATCAGTATTTTGGGAAAGGTATTCATTCCTTCTGGGCTTAATAAAAACTCGCTATAAGCAATGGGTACACTAAAACCACAGGAATTGCAAGCTGATTCTTCAAAGAGCACTGACTGTTTGCGGCAACAGGGTGTGGGGTCTGTCAGTCACACCAGCAAGTGACAGCACTTTTCCAGGTTTATTATTAAAAGTCCTAGAAATTTCTAGGACTACTGTGTCTCTAAAACTCCTTTGCAGCTTGTCCCTGGCCAAGTCTAAAAACGTGCTTGATTATAGAGTTTAATTCTCCCTTTAACAACTACAGTTCACAAGCCACTTGAGTAAGAGAAGGGATGGGGAAGCGTCTTTTATTTCCTGTCCACTCTTCCAATTAATTTGTAATAGGAGACTTTGGTCTCCCTTGTTGTGCTTTGGCCCCTAGCCCCACCTCAGGCCATGCAGGTGAAATGGCCCTGGGGAAAAACAGGACACTTTCTGGGCCTAATTGGAAGTAAAGCCACACATGCATTCTTTCTCCAAGCTCTGGTAGCACTCTATAGCGGAGGCCAGCATCCCACTTCCCTGTGGTGTTTCTTAAATTTCATTGAAAGCAAAAGGAAAATATAGTACAAACCAGAACAAACTACAGAGCAATTGTAACCATTGGAAGACCAGCCTAATATCAATGGCATTTCTAAGCACTCACAATTAACCCGAAAGGAAAAAGAAAAACAAAAAACAGATAAAATGATGAATAACCTAAAACAAATTTATATTTTACTAAAACATGTGTTCTAGTAATAGGAAAACAAAAGCTGGTTATTTCTCTTGCAAGTGCTCACTGTAAAATTCAAATTTGCTTACATTCTTTGATAATCTAGAAAGGTAACTGCAATAGTCTCCTATTGCCACTGTAACAAATTATCACAAATTATAGTGACTCAAAGCAAAACAAGTGTATGCTATTGCAGTTCTGGAGATCGGAAGCCTAAAATCAAAAAAATCAAGGCCCTGGCAGGGCTGCGCTACTGCTGGGGGCTTCAGGGAAGAATTTGTTTCTTATTTTTTCCAGCTTCTAGAGGCTGCCTGTGTTCCTTTGCTCATGGTTTCTTCTTCCATCTTGTGAAAGCATATCACTCCAACTTCTGGTTCCATCATCACATCTTTTTCTCGCTGACTCTGACTTAACTACCTACCTCTGATGGGAACCCTAGTGATCACATTGTATCCACTTGGACAGTCTCAGATATTCTCCTCATCTCAAGAGCTTTAAATTCATTACTTGTGCAAAATACTTTTTGCCATGTGATATAACATAGTCCCAAAGGGCCAGGGATTAGGATGTGGCCGTCATTGAGGGTAATTATTCAGGCTACCACAGCAACTAATCAACCTGTGATCAAGCATATGCACAGAGAATCCACCTAATGGACAAGTAATCAAGGTTAGGTTTAACAGTCCATGTTTTGGATTAACAATCTAGGTCTTCAAGAAAGCATATTAAATGATACTTTAAATTGTAAGATATTATAACATGAAGTTGGGATGCAGTCTTCTAAACTATCATCTTCTTTCTAGCCCCAAATGTTTTTTGGGTTTTTTTCTTCTTATACTTTAGTTTGGCACAGAGAAATAATAGTGTGAAATATAAGGGAAAATGGTCATTTAAACTGATGGTTTATATGTGGGAAAATTCTTCAGAACAGAACCAAAAAAAAAGAAGAAAGAGAGGCAGGGAGGAGGAGAAGAAAGAGAAGAAAGAAAAAAAAGAAAACTTTTAAAAAGACTTCGATGAAAGTTTCAAACTGTAAAAGTGAAACCCATTCTTCTTTACAGCATTGTATTTTCATATCTTTATGTCCTGGGTATTTCTTTTTCTAAACACACTGCCCGTAGTGAAGATAGAGGCTCAGGAAACATTAAGCAAATTCCAGTAGATTAGCAAAGGTGATTTAGATATATTATGTTGATTTAGATATCAGTGTGCTCTGAGAGATTACTTCCACTGATCACAGCGGCTAAGAAAACTGAGTATTAATCAGCTCATGTTTGCAGCTCTTGCAGGGGTGAGGAAGAGAGAGCAGATAGAAACTAAGAATTATAAAGAGAACAAAAGGAGCATTAGTCAGATAGGTGGAAATAAGTAAACATCATAAATTAGGTTAATAGCAGGACTCTACATCTTCCTTTTCCTCCTACCTTGAAAAACACCTTAAACTGAAGGTTAATACACTCTGTAGATATACTCACATATACTCATTTAATACCTCCTCCGTTCATTATTAACTAAAATCCATTTCTAGAGTCTTTAAATAAAGTCAGAAACCCTGTTTAAATGTTTTGGCCTTTTCCTTCTGAACTTGTACTAGTCCTTTGGAAGTCAGTGTGAACCCAAAGTGAGAACAGGTGGGTGCCCGAAGACCAGGGCGGTGGGCCCAGCTCTTCCGCACACTGTTTCCAGGACTGCAAACAAAGCTTCTGTGTCAATGTGCTTCAGCAGCCTTATCTGTGCAAATAAAATATTTGAATGTGTCAAAAATCATGTTATTCAGTATATCAGAAGTTGAATATGCATTCTTCTGACTGTATAGGAAATACTATTTCTGCATTGATGCCAATTGTGCCACTTACACTACAAAAAAAGAGTAGGGATGTGGTAAAAAAAAAGAAAGGGAATTCATTTTTAAAAAAAGATGCTTGCTTGAGTCATGTAGGAAAATAAAAGCAATGCCAATATAAACATATTATGTCTCATAAATATCTAATAACAGAGGTTGGCTGGCAAACAATAGGCACTAGGCCAAATCGGGCCCACCACCCATTTTTGTAAACAAAGTTTTATTGGAATATAGTCATGTCCATTTATTTACATATTGTCTATGGCTAAGGTCAGGCTATAGTGACAGAGTTGAGTACTTGTGACAGAGATCACATGACCTAAAAACCCTAAATTGTTTATTATTGGTCCATATATAGAAAATGTTTCCTGACCCCTATTTATAAAATAAAATGACACAGGATCAGTGATAAATTCTATATCACACATTAAAATCAAATAAAATTTTATAAAACACACTTTAGTTGATTAATTTTCTCACCATATATATTTTTTCAAGTTATAGAAAAAGTGATGCCTTTTTAACAAATAGTGATACTTTTGTTGTTGGATTTTCTTTTCTAGGATAGTAGCTAATTTGCTGTTACTTTTATTATTGTAAATTGAATAAGAATAGATACATTATGCTACAGTAAAACATATACCCCCAAATCGTAATGACATAATAACAAGGGCTTATTTCTCATATCCACTGGGTAAAGGGGGGGGAGGGGCTCCATGCACCCTCTCTCTAGGAACCAAGCTGGCAGAGACTCATCCATGCAGAAAAAGTGCCCCCACAAAGTGTGACAAAGGGAGACAGAATACAGCAAATGGGGCCCTATCTTTTAAAATTTCCACCCAGAAATGATACGTCCCTGGAATCACATTTTAGTCTTCAAAGTTAGTCACATGATTGTGTCTAATTTTAAAGCGAGGGAGGCAGTGCAATTCTACCAATTAGGCCCAGAAGCAGGAAAGCTAGAATATCTGAAATAGGCTCTTATGACAAGTCACTGGAACTGCCAAAACCAATCTAAAAGAGAGGCGGAGCTAAATGCCTCTTGTCTGTGGGTACTGCATCCAATAGGCATCGCCACAGAAAGAACACTATAATTCCTGTGATTTACCCAATTCTAGACTGTCTGTCTGTAAGTTCATAGAGTAATGGTAAAAGTGCTCAACTACTTTTGCAAATCCTATGACAAAGATTTCTTTAGCAATGTGAGGAAATATTTCTTTAACTAAAATGTTAGTATTAGTTTTCTGAAGTCTTGGGTATTTCCAAATTCCACTTATTTATATTCAAAATAATTCCTTGGTCCTTTCCAACATTTAAAAATAGCAGTTAAAGTTTAGCTGTGCATTCTCTTAATGTCTATAGAAATTTACTTGCCACACAGAGTAAAATGCACTTTTTTAAAAATCATTTTCCATTATTAAAAAGAGCATTAAAATAAAACATGGTCTATTTTAGTTTCTAAAATTATTTTCCTGTATTTTTTAAAGGAAGCAAACAATCAAAATAGAACTCACAAATGACGTGCTACATTCTTTTCATTTAAAAATCTATTAAAAGGGAATGAACTTGGCTTTATTTAACATATTGCATTTACATATTAGCTACTTAACATAATTTCACTATACTAGAACAGTCAGACATAATCAAGGAATTTGTGCTAAGACTTCCTTTTGAAAGTAACATATTTAAACCATATTAATGAACAACATTCCCAATGCTACACATCAAAAATAACAAAAAGATATCAAAACTATAAATCATTTTTAATTCAAGAAAAAAAGTTTTTTGTTTAAAGTTAGCCAGATATGAGACTCAGAATCCACAGCAAACCCTGCATATTCAATGAACATTCAAATTCTTATTATAATACAATTAACGTTTAGCATGTAGGCATGCTGGTATTCTATATCACCAGTGTACTGTATTTTTTACAATAATGGCTTAAGGAAAAGTGTATCTATAAAATATACCCTGCTTTCTTGGTCAAATAAAAGTTGATTCCATTTAATGCAAGATTATTTCCAGTCTGGGTGTCTTCACTGTTGATAAAATAGACTGTGGATGGGCTCTTCTAGCTGGAGGGACCATATGCATAAGAAAGTGCTTGCAGCGAAGATGACATATGTCATACCATGTGCCAAATACCATTCTAGATCTGGAAGTGACAATTTTCTCATATATACTAGCACTTGGAGCTCTCTAGCTTTAGATTTAATTCTTCTCTGTAAGAACTCAAGTGACATTATATGTGTTTCTGCAAAGCTTGGTAGGAGGTTTTCTGGCAATTAGCTATGGTGAATTCTATATTTGTTATCTGATATCCTTTAATTAATATGCTTTGTGAACTATTTTTGTTGTACCTTTCAAATGTCAGACATGAGCTTGAGTCATCTACTCTATAGTCTTCAGGTTTCTAAGGAACAATCATACAGACAAAACAGATACGAACTTTGCTCTTTTACCTATGAAACTAAGTTAGTTTCTCTGGAAAATGGGAATAATTCTACTATGCTATGTACCTTACCATTCTAGTCAATTCACAAAAAATCAAATGCTGGGCCAGCTGAGTGGCACAGTTGGTTAAGAACTGGCTTGGGATGCCAGCAGCCCTGGTCGGATCCCACATGAGGCCCAGTGACACTGCCCTCTACAGCTAAGATGGTGAACAACAGCTCCACCTGGAGCTGGGCTGCTGTGAGTCCCAGGGACAGTGTAGGCTGCAGCCCCTGCTGCAGTGGGCTGCCATAGGCTACAGTGAGTGGCCGGCAGCCAACGTGAGCTGCCAATAGCCACGGTGAGCGACCATCCAGAGGCCGGCGACCCATCTGCCTCACCCAAGAAGAGCGCAATGATAATACTCACATGGGCCAGTGAAGCAATGTCCTCCACAACTAGACTGAAGAACAAAAGGACAGCAACTTGTCTGTTCCCCTTCCCCGGTTCCCCAGTGCTGTTCTCCTCCCCCAATTCCCCAATAAAATCTTTAAAAAAAAAAAAAATCAATATGCTAAAGGACCAACTGCCCTATTTACTTATGCATCTATTTATCAGAATACTTGTTTTTTGAAAGCAACTACTTTAAAAACTCCAATGGATATAGGATGAGATGACTTCTGACATTTTGAGGATTTCTGTAGTTTTAGGTGACTAATTTTTATTTCAGAATTTCATATGAACACTTTTCTTTCTAATTCTCTCATGTCATTTCTGCTTTTCAAAGATTTTAAGGTTCTTTTATCAATTTTTCAAGAATTGTATCAGGATTAGTATGTGATCTCTAGCAATTAGTAGCCAAAATTTAACAAGTAACATGATTTTTCTTGTCTCTGACTTATTCAAACTGACCCATCTTTTAGCATGTCAAGGTTATAAGGTTTAACCAAATTTATGCTTTTTTATTGCCTTTTCTCACTTATGCTTACTGTCTCATCACTGTTACCACAAGTGGTAGTGATATCTTTGTGCATTCTCACTTCCTTTCCATTACTTTGAATGGTTTGCAGGTTTTGTGTTGAATAAATATCTTTTCAAATCATTACCATGTCAACATATTTCACTGGATAGATATCAAAAATTTTTCCATGAATTGATTTTTTTGTCCACTTCTTATTTCTACTTTTTTTCAAATTCTAGGTATGTTTAATATTCCTGTGTCAATTCCTAGCATTAGCACATAGGTCTTAATTTGTATTTCCAGCAATAAATTTTTAAATTTCAATGTGGTGTGATTATTTTTAATCACTTTTGAATACCTGCACTTCTGGTAAAGAGATAAAATTAGAAAAATTGGCAAACTGCCTATTGAATTGATTTGGCCTTTTGGTTAAATGATCATTTATTGCGCTGGTTTGGGGTGAGTCGGCCTGCTTCCTTAGGTCACAGGTATTTGTAATGATGAGTAAAACAGGATCTGATCATTCTACACACACACACTCTGATTATATTATATTGTCTTTGTAATTCAAGCATTCAAGTTTTAAGTATCATCTTTCTCTGGTACACCCTGGGAAAGCAAATTTCTATCTCATTTTCCGACTAGCTGTCTGCTTGGAAGTGGCTCCCGTTAACAAGAATCCTTCCCCACCACACCCAGCTTCCCTCAGATCTTGGCTCACTTCAGTGATGATCAGCATTGGAAATCCCTAGACCCGTGTGGTCCAGCGTGAGAGCAACACAGATGCCATATGGGGCAGACAACTTTACTCTCTCCAAGCCCGGTCCTTTGGTAGTTAAAAAGAATTGCAACGTACAAAGTAGAAACATAACGCTGAGCAACAAAAATGACTATTGTTAGGTTCTGGGGGTAAAAGACAGAGAAGTTAAACACTTCAGGGGAGGGACTATCCTCTGGGCATCACTCAGTCCCCATCTGACTCCTCATCTGCTCACCTCAATCAGGTCACAACCCTGCCCCACCTGCTACCAGCAATTTATTTACCCACCTTCCACCTCCAATATCCACTCTTTTAGTCTGAATTTCAGAGCAGTGGTCCCAGCCCTACATGCAAATTTAAATCACCTGGGGACCACTTTTAAAATGTCAATGCCCACGCCTTACCCAGAAATTCTCATTTAATTTTCTATGGGGCTTAGAAGTGAGTTTTTAAATTTCAAGTTCCCCAGGTGATCCTAAAGTACAGGTAGGCCCCTGGACACTCACCTAGAGAGAGTTTCCCAAATATTTCCACATAACTTTACATGTGATAATGATATTTGTGAAGCGCGCTGGGGTAAACCTGAAAGGTTGGAGATGAGGCGGTGGTTTGCTGCGGGGAGTGGGAAGGGAGCAGTGGGAAACTCCTGCCTGACCACACCCCATCCAGCTATCCATCCAGCAAGGATGTAAGGGATCATGATCTGCGTGCATGTAAGCCATTTTTGGCTTTTCCGTTTATTAGCAGAAAAAGGGGTTGATGTGATCTAAGCAATAAACAAGGAAGCGTCCACAGGTTGGTCAGGGATAGCTGCTGGCAGTACACAGCAGGCAGTGGCTTTCCTAGTATTTTTCCTACGGAGATCACCCACCAGTGAGAATTACCCACATACACTTTCCAAATTCTCCATGGACTTACTATCCAAGTAAGGGCCATCTAAGTTACCTATTATCAAAGACAAGAACCATAGCAGTGCTCTGGTTACCTAGGCTAAAGCTAGACCCACAGTACATTTCTAACAAACACTAGCTGACTGATTAATGTTTCTATGTCCTGATCAGCTACCATCAGTAAAAAGCCAACAAACTCCTCAAGCAGTAAAATTTGAATAATGGGCAAAAGGCTAGAAGCTCCCAAGCAACAAATGATTCACATTAGGAGCTGGTTTCTCACTTGCACAGGGCGGCCAAAGCTCAGTCACTCCTTCCGACTTAGGTCAGAAGGAGGATGGAGGAATAGAAGACCAAACACTGGGAGCCCAGGCACCACCATGCCACCTGGAGGAGACTGAACTGGCAGCTCAGTTTAGGAAGAATCTGTAGCAGATTGTCCTGAATTTAAATAAATTGGCTGCATGAAGAGTGGGAACCGCACAGGCTCTCACATGGCCATGCCAGCACAATGCGTTGCAGAGCTTAAGGCAAGAAATGAAGTAACGATGGTGAGTCGACCCAGGCACATCCTTCTCCCTGAGCCAAGGTGGGAGGACCACTTTATTTTCATGTACCATGCTAGGTCCTTTTGTATCGTTTAGATACTAACACAAGCCAACTGTGTAAACCGACTCAAAGCCTTGTGGGAGTGTGACTGGCCCTGACTTTGTCTTGCTTTTTTTTTTTCTTGTCTTAGCCATTTTTCACCTATGAGAATTAGAATGCTCAAAGATTTCCATATGATCTCACCTATATGTGGAATCTAAGGAATAAAATATACGTACAAACAAACAAAAACAGAAACAGACTCATAGACACAGAGTATAAAACTGATGGTTTCCAGATGGGAGAGGGGTTGGGGAGCTGGATGAAAACAGTGAAGGGATTAAGACATACAAATCGACAGTTACAAAATAGTCACGTGGATGTAGAGTAGAGCATAGAGAATACAGTCAATAATGTTGCAACAACTACGCAGAGTGCCAGGGGTGTATTAGACTAATGGGGGGATCACTGCATAAATTACATAAATGTCTAACCACTCTGCTATACCTCTGAAACAAATACAATATTGAATGTCAACTGTCACTGAAAAAAAAATAATTAAAAAAAAAATCTCCTATTTCCCTGTAGATTTATGGTGACTTTTTTTCTCTATTAGAGATGACTCCTGCGTATGCACCCCAGCAAGAAACAAAAGATTGGGGATTCACAGGGTAGCCCTTCCTGTAAGGGAAATCTTACAATGGAAGCATGTTCATCCTTCCCCTATGACAAATTCGGTCTTTGGTGTCCAGATGGCATTCATCAAGCCTGCCATCCTAACTCCAAGCAGTGGGGTAATCCGAGCTGGGTGTGGTTGACAAAAGATCCGATGAAGAATATAGGCAACACCCCTACTGGAGTAGGCAACACTACCTATTATTTTCCTGGTTTCGAATATTATAGAATTTATTGGAAGTGGAGGGGCCACGAGTCTTGTTTAATCAGGTAATTGACCCAAGGAATTGATCCTCTCTGTTAATGTTCGCCCTTGCCCTGTTTTCTCTAATGGAACTAATGTGGCTCAGGTTGAAATTATCAGTGGACAACATAATAAAAGTAGAAAAACTCTTGATTGCTCAGCTGCAAAAATATGAGAGCCCCAATGGCGACAGAAGTTGACAGCTTTCTAGAATATCACAAGGGTCAAAAACAAGAGACTGTCTCAAATCAAATTTTAAAAAGTTGGCAAAAGGCTGGTGGTCTATATAGCCTGGCTTGGCCTATTCTTCTTGACTTCATCAGAGTACAAGAAGAGCAGCGTAATGTAAACTGGCGATCTTTCCCAACCGGAAGCAGTGCAGGCTGCAGGAAGATGCAGAATTAGACCTGCACGTACCCAGGTGTGCAAGGCTGCCTGGGGAAATGATGTAATCCCATGGAGAAGGAGCTGCCATGACTGACTCAAAGGCTTGCTGGCAATGCCCAAAAATGCAGTATTACAAGGCCTAGATTTTATGGTTACTCAATGGCTAAAATTATTTGATGAGGTTTTGCAGAAAACACTTCCCGATTGTTATAGAAAGAAATGAGCCCAAGGCAAGAAGTGGGATAAAGTGCAGTTTTCTGAGAGCAGTTATCAGACATGGGTGGTTGTGATGCCAGTTTCATTAGGAGGAAGAGCCCATCTTACGGCAAGTTGGAATAGTGACCTTAAACATTAAATCTGATTGCTCTAAGAGGTTCACAAGACAATTATTTGAAAGACAGCACAGAAAAGCCTCTCGTCCTAGAGGGGTATATGGAACAATTTCCTCTGAGCTCCAAGTGGAAGGGAAATTAGAGGGAACACTGGGGAAGTGGCAAATCAGAAATCATCTACTGCAAGAGCAGTGCAAATTTAGTTAAAAGAGCCGAGGTGTCACAAAGACTTCACAGCATGGGCTGTTTTCACTCTAACTAGGTAGCTCAACCTCTTTAATTGTCCTGGTCCAGACCTTACTATTGACACTCCTAGAGAGCACTGAAATGAAAAGGAAACCAGGGCATTTGCCTCACAGTCCCCGGGCAAGAAAGCTTAATTTTGCAGGAGTTGTTAAGCAACTAAAACACATTAGGAACACAGGAGAGACCAGTGCAGAAATGTTCACTGAAACACTGTCTACAATAATTGAAGAGTGGAAGCTATCCATCAACTGGCTAAACACATTGTATATATTCAATAGTATACGATAAAGGAGTTAAAAAACATAAATTTGAGCCATGTGTTTCAAAATCTTAACACTGAGCCAAAAAAAGGGAGTTATAGAATATTTCTATTTATGAAGTAGTACTTCGTAAAATGCCACTTGAGCAAAGTGCTGTTTTATTTATGGATGGATTCATTTAAGAATGATAAAAATCCATGCATGGGGATGACAATAAATTTAAGGTAGTGCTTATCTTGGAGGAAGCCAGGAGGTGAATGGGAAAAGAGAAAGAGGGGTACACAGGTGACTTGAATTGTTTTTGCAGTGTTTTATTCCCTCAAAAATAACTAACACAAGTTTGGGGAAATGTCAAGATTTGACTGAACTTACTGGTGAGCAGGTATTTACTTGTATTTTCTCTACTGTTCTGCATGTTTGAAATACGCTGTTAAAAAGTACTGGAAACAGTTGTGTGTTGGGGGAGGAAAGACTGCAGTGGAAGATAGCAACCTATTTTAAAAAATGGGGCAGGAAGCAGAATGAAGTTATTGATGATGGTTGAAGAAACACTGCTTCTGGGCTTAGCAATTGAACCTGGTAAAGAAGATGTCACTTTCAGAAGAACAGGCTAGAAGAACTGCACCATCATAATAAAAATTCATACTGTTCATTTTAGTATTATACTGTAAAATGCATTATAAAATAACAAACAAAAACAAAGCCCAACCAAAAAAATATCACGAACAGCATCTTTTGTATAGAGCAATCCAATCAGGAAGACATGTGAAAGTTAGGCAATGTTGTGCAGGTAGATTGATCAGAGAAGGAATTCAGGTTAGAGAGAAATGTATTAGAATTACTAAAATATGAATGTGTAAAGTTAGGGAACTTAGAGGCGAGTATGTAGGCCACCAAGATCTTTTATAAAAACAAATATACAGAGAGAAAGCAATCAAAAGCGTAGAAGTTTTGCATTTTTGCAAAAGTAGGACAGGATTGGAGGAATTTAACCACATCAGACTGCGGTTCCCCTACAGGCTGAATTGTACCTGCAGTTCTCCTGCTGGCCTTGGCTTCCCCCTTTCCTGTGGCATTTTACTAAGAAACCACCTGAAAGGCAGTTACGGGATACTCAAGGCACAGGGGCACTTGTTCTGGTTGGTGTCACATCACAGGAAGGTTAGAGAAACCCTTAGCAGGGGGTTGTGATGAAACACAGGGCCATAGCGAGTGTACAGAAGAGGATTCAGGGCCCTGGCTGTGGGCGGGCCACAGGTTCTGCAATCAGCTTTGCTGCTGGAAGACCCTTGGCCTGACAAGTACCTGTAGGGAATCCAGACCAAAGCAGGAGCCTGACCTCAGCCTTTCCACAAGAACCCACACTACTGTCCACAGGTGCACTCTACATGTGGAGAATGTAGGAACCATACTCATCTGTACGCAAGGGTCCCACATCAGTTCGCCTTGTCACCTTCTCTAGCCACTTGGTCCCCAGTGTTCTTTTCCCAAATAGCAGCACACAGAGCACAGGGAATGAGACAAGAGTCACAGATGCTCATCCCAGCTTGCCCACTAAACTATGTGATCTGGAGGCCCAGAAAGGCTGAGTGACTCGATCAAAACTCCATACACAATCAATGGTGGGCCTCTTGTTAGCATTCGTGTGTGTGTGTGTGTGTGTGTGTGAGAGAGAGAGAGAGAGAGAGAGAGAGAGAGAGAGAGAGAGAGAGAGGTCACTGAGCATGGAAAGATTACAGTTGAAGATAGCAACATATCATCTGAGTGATAATATAAAATAATACTAATATTATTTTCTGCCACAAATTGATGAATAAGGAATTGTCCCCTTGTCTTTTTTGTGTGTCAATTAAATTAACTAAACAGGACAGGTTTATGGTTTTTACTTGTTTGCTTTCTGAACTGAGAGTCCTTTGCATTTTTTGCTGTGATAGACAAAGTCCATGATGCTGGGAAAACTAAGAGACTTTTCTAAAGCATACATTTTGTATCCAGTATATTTTGAAAATTACAAAAGCATTGCTAAAAATGGTCAAAATGTTTTAACTGCTTTCAGCACAGCTCATCATATGCTATCTCACGGCAAGGGCCAAAGTAACTGCAGTTGAATGAAACACAATGCTTATTCTACTCTTTTAACAAGAGTATCTTGAGAATCCTTAAAAGTATAGGATATTGGAGTCACACATTCTGGTAACAGGAAGCTATTGTGTCTCAGCATTTACTTACTAGTGGTCCTCCATGCTGACTATACATGCAAATCACCAAGGGAGCTTTTAAGATACTGGGATGCCAGGACACCACCCTCAACCAATTAAAGGAGTCTCTCTAGGGATGGTGACCAGGCATCCACAAATTTTAAAAGCTCCCTAGAGAATTCCAATATGCAGTCAGGTTTGAACACCACTGATTTAGACGTTGCTATCCCAATTAATATTTAAACAGTCACAGCCCGTTGGCTCCACTAATCCAGTTACATTACCACCAGCGTATAAAAGATTATTTTTTAAATACCATATGAAAAGGAAGATCACGGGGCTCTTGAGGTACAAGTTGCTCTGTAATCCTTCTGAGGCATTGTCCGTTCCGGTAGTCCTCCTGTGTTTTAATTCATTGCCTGTGCTTTTGTTGAACTGAAAGTGTTAATCCTTTTTCACAGACTCTAGTGCAAACCTTGATATTGAATAATCCACTGGGTTGTGTGTTTAAGATCTTTGCTTCATTAAGTCACCAGATATTCCTGGCAGCAGAAGAGTGGCAAGATGTCAACCTGAGCTTTGCTGAGCCAAAAGAATTAGCTCTTACCGTATTTCTAAAGATGAATGTGCTCTTACAGCCTGTCCATTAGCCCCGATAGTCTAATGAATGTATGGCTTGACAGACACAATAATTGGCATAGTTCAGAGTATAAGAGAATCAATTTGATGAATCAGAATAAGGTCAAGTGAAAAAAGAAACAACGATTTAGTTTGCACATATTTCTACCCATGGCAACAAGGAAGATTAAATAGGAAAAAACAAGATTAGGTAGACTTTGATAATCCATCAAGGTGGAGCCCCCCTCATCTCATTAACACTAATCGATAAAAACGTGGCTTTGCTGTAAAACAGTGGCACTCAAGTTCCATAGACGTCACTGCGTCTCCTAGCAATGTCTTTTTTTTTTTCTTTAGAAGCCTGGGAATCTTATCTATTTTAGCTAATCGCTGGAATTTCTGGCCTTATCACCTGATTACTACTCAATGAGATAGCTCACTTAGGGTAGTCTAGGGTTTTATTTCCCCATAGATTTACCATCAACATTTTTCTCTTAGAACATCAGCCTAAATGTATCAGGGCTCTCCCTATTCCCTCTGGAAACATTTATAGCACTCAGGTATAATTCTTCTGATTGAAATATGTTTTGTTTCTCTTCTTCAGTGAAACAATAAAAGCAGATTACAGAGGAAGCCCTTTTATTCCTACTAAAAGGACCTGCTGTGAACTACAAAAGTGAAATAGAAAAGTAAATTGCTTCAAACTAACATGAGACCTGTTCACTCACGCTGGGTCATACAAAAAGAGGCTTCCTGATGTCCAGGCCAGAATGAGGGGGAGTCTAATTCTTAACCAAGCTTGACGTGTGTCTCAGACAAAATGTTAGTTATGCTTGGCTTCATCTTCTCAGGAATCTCTTGTTTAATTTAACGCAGTGACTGGAGAGTGACAGAGAAGCTGATATTAAACCGGAGTTAGACAAAGGAATCGAAATAGGAACCTGAAACTATTTCTACCTCTTCTGGGTTCTGACCTCACTATTATGAAGAAAAACAAATCAAACTAGGAGAATGTGGTACCTTTCCTTGATAGAATCACAGATTGGAAGATTTTAAAAAAAAATGGAATGGATTACAATAAGCTATTTTGAATTTTTGAAAAACATTTTTGATATATGGTAACTATTGCAATGCCTACGTAAATTCAGATTTGGCTTGGAAATATGTGCAGATAGAAAATCGATGTCTATGCTGCTGACAGACAGGCACGGTGAGCAAAACTCAGGGGTTATCAGGCCTGGGCAGCTAAAATGATGCAGATTATATTGGATCTTTAGTTACTCATATTTTTGTTTTCCAATTCATGTTTTATGTGACTGCTATGTTCTCAGCATTACAAAGACACATAAGAATTATATGAACACTTCTACTTCAAGGAGCTGAACTTCCAGTTGGGAAGTTCAAAACACCATTAAACAAGTTATGACCCATCAGTGGGCAAAACACATGAGGCTATGTTTGAGGGAATATTGAATTATGGATTCTAATGCTTTCTCTTCTGTATTTCAGCAGTTTTCTATTTAATGGGGTTCAGTGACAATTTGACCTTGCTTTTATTTGGAGCCTAGTCCTCATACCCTTTGGAAAATTCTCCATGTAAATTATTCTTTATTTTATGTCAGATGAACTCAATCCAACCCAATGCAGTATCCTCTAGTGGTTTTCACAGATTTTTTACCCCATTTCCAGTGAGAAATGTATTTTACATCATGATGCCATACATACTACAGTCATAAAACTGATACATAATTTCAGTGAAACTGTTATGAATTTTATAATATATGCTGCCTCCTGATACTTTCTATTTGATTCAAATCTATTACATTTCTTTTTTAAAAAAATGCTGATCATGATTCACTGAATTGATTTTATAACCTACTAATGGTCATCCGCTATAATTTAAATATCACTTGAGTCTAGGTCTATACTTTAAATGGGCTGTGGATTTAAGGATCATATTCTCCTTAAATAAATGCCAATTGGTTTTCCAATGGGGCCTTTTAAAACATGAGTTGGTTTTGTAAGCATCTGGAAACACAGGTCTTAGATATGTGCTTGAATCAGCCCTAACTCCACATGTACCCTGTGTTTTCAGTTAGAGTGGGTCCGAAATTTGTTTTCCCAACCTCACCACCTTCTAGGCACTTCATCTAACATCTAATATTAAAACTGAAGCTCCATTAGACAAAATATATTTTCATATTTGGCTTCCAACACAACTCTAGTGTCGTTACTTAGGGGCAACTAAAAACAAACAAACAAACAAAAAAAAAACAAAGAAAAAACGTGCCAGCATGGGCATGAGCAATCCCTCCCTGCTGGCTTTCTTGTCAGGCACAACAAAGCCAAGGGCAGACCTCTTCACTACACTTCTCTGCAGTAGGAAGATCTTTAAAACAGTTGGCCTTAGACTCCTAAAATTATAGGTATCCCTGATTGAAGCGAAAATTAGACAGAAAGAAGGAAAAGATAAAGTAATCTGCTTTGATGCTGAAGATTGAATACATACTCAAATTAAATGTTTAAAATTCTTAATGAAAAAGATACAAAGTTGAACTTGCAGTTCAAGGGCAGTAGAAATGCATTGTTTAAAAAAATAGAAGTATGTTATAGATATTCTGTCTTCTTACAGGAAAGATGAGGTATAATCACAAAATATGGTGAATGTTTAAATAAAAAATTTTTTATTACAATAAGGTTAGTGTCTTTACTTCATCCTCCATCATAACAATGCTCCGTGTCACACATCACTTCTGGCATGGCAATTTCTGTCAGATAAAAACATTATGGTGTGTCCACATCCACCCTATTCACATGATATGGCACCATGTGACTTCTGGCTCTTCCCCAAAGTCAAAATGATTCAAGACATTGAGGCAGCCACGACAGCACAACTAGAGATACTCACAAAAGAGGACTTCCAGAACTGTTTCAGAAAGTAGCAAGAACAATGGGATAAGTGTGTTTGAAGCAAGGAGGAGTATTCTGAGGAAAATTAATGGCAATGTGTCTTTTACTGTAATCATTTTTTTTTAACTTAAACATTCACTGTATTTTTTTATCACATCTTGTACATCATATCACTATTTACATAGGGGACACAATTAATCAGTTGAATAATTAATAGACCTAGATTTGTTATCATCTGTTTATAGACTTACATCCTAGGTGGAAAATGTAAAGAAGGTTAATATTCATTCAATCAGTATTTATTGAACACTCACTACATAGCAAACACTATCCTAGGCTCTGAGGAAACAGACGAACAAGTCAAGCATGGTCCTTGGTCATAAAGTCTTGTATTTTATTGAGTGAAGGTGGCCAAAACATAACAATAAATAAAGAAGGTGACTATTAAATAGTATAAGTATATGCAGAGAATTGAAAGAGGTGGTATATGAGGGTGCTATGTGGCTACTTCAAATGGATGGGTTGGGAACAGCCTCTCTGCAAATGGGACAAGGTGACCAACGGCTGACTGACTGTAAAGGGCAGTCCTGGAATAAACAGCAGAAAGAGTACTACCCAGCACAGATCTTTCCCACTAAGGGACCTGAAAGGAAGCTAGTGAGCCTGAGCTGTGGTGGGCAAGGAGGACCCTGCCAGGTGAGATCAAGGAGAAGACAGGAACCAAATCATGTCTGGGTTTTCTTTTAAATATTATAGAAAGCCTTTGTTGTGTTTTAGGCAGATCTGACTCATGCTTTTAAAAGACCCCTCGATTGCTATGTGGCTAGTGAATCTCAGGAAAACAAGAGTGGATGCAGGGAGACCAATGAAAAAGCTACTTTGGTAGCCATGAGAGAGATGGCATTTGCTTAGACTAGGGTGACAGTGGCAATGGTTTTATGACTTGATGATAATGGATGATGTAGCTGGTCCAAGGATAAAGGTAAAATGATGCTACATAAAGCATGATGTCTGCAGCATGTCCTTGTATAAATGCATCAAAGAATAAGGCAGAAAAGACACACAGGGATAGAGGAGATGTCACCTCTCATTCCCATGTACATTTTCAAGATGCAAACGACTGAAAGTCAGGCATCATCTCCACACTGAGAATCTCAGAAACCACCACTGTTGTTGTTAAACAATGGCACCATATATGGTATGATTCAGGATAAGAGTCTTTCATGAAAGAGACTTGGTTCCAGAAGGAACCCACTGACCACAACAGAATAAGAGATTAAAACGCTATAAAGAAACTGGAAGAACTAAGAAAAATAGTAGTAGTAATAATAATAATAATAACAACAACAACAACAACCAAGAAACGTTTCTAGAAAGTCAAAAAAGGAGTAATGGAGATGGTAACACATCAAAAAACGTATCCAAACGCCGTGGACAAACCTTCTCCTAACCAGCATGCAGCACATCAACCTATGACCTCCACAGCTTGGATGGTCCTGCGTTTCACAGGCCTCATAGATCATTTGGCCCTCCAAAATATTTGAAGAATCAAATAGAATTGGACGAAATCTTACATAAAAGAAATCTTTGCCTTTATCCTCACTAAGAGCTTTATTGGCTATTTGAATTCCACGCTAATCAGAGAATTTCAAGCATTAAAATTATCTAATTTCAAAAGTTCCTTGGAATATATATCTGCCATCTACTTCTCTCCATGGATCTATGCTCTGGAAATTTCTATCTGTGAACTTTTGTTTGTTTGTTTGTTTGTTTGTTTTTGAGGGCAGTGTCACTGGCCCTCATATGTGGGACCAAACCAGGTCCGCTGGTTTCCCAAGCCAGCGCTTAACCACCATGCCAATTGGCGCCCTGTGAACTTTTGTTAGTCAATATGTTGAGCTATACCTTATTGTTATCAATGAAAATACATTCAGAATTAAATGTTCACAGTTGGAGGGCTTAAAGGAAACTTAAGTTAAAAAAAATAAACAAAGGAACCTTAGGTCATTTTAGAAACCATTCCTTAGATTACGTTTAAGTTTCATTACTGATTGAAATAAATCATCTCAATTCTCTCCCCTTCTAGACTCTCAATTTTATAGTCTGAAACTTCTCTTCTTCAAGGCGTATACTTCACTTTGCCTTTACTTTGGCTGGCTGCCTTTTACCTTCATAGGAACAGGAATTAATTTTAATCAGAATTTGTCCTCTACAGGTTTCCATAACGTCAACATTGTAGTAATGTAGCTTTTGATTCCAAGAAGGAATGTAATTAAGGTCTCTTAGGTACATAATTTCCTTAAAAAAGGCTTTTATAAAATGCAAAACATTTTGTCCTTTTTTTTTTTTTTCAGAACTCACTTGATCAAACTGTGTAAATACTTTCAGGTCTAACGTCATTCATATAACCACATATTTCTTTTCCACTTCAGCCTGCTTCATCATTCATGGCTAGCTCCTAGAACGAATGTCTGTTGAAGAAAGGCTTCCTGTAAACCACACCAACCACTGGTTCTCCTCAGCTACACTGTGATTATCTCAACAGTGACTCAGTGAGACGGCACAGCCATCAAAGAGGATCCCTCATACAGCATCAGCCCAGAGGTTGAATAACATGGTCTTTTCTAATTGGTCCCACTTTAATAAGGATTACTTAGGCAGATATTACAATTATGATTTTTAAATTGTTTACTGTATGCTATTAACATCTATTTCTTTCCACAGATTCACTGGTTTCATAAACAACAATCTGTTCCTCCCATTTATACTTTCTCACTTTTCAGTAAACACTGCATTGAGTTTTAAAAGTAGGTGAACTACAACGTCCGTCTCTTCATCCAGCCTGTTGTTGCAATAGTAGAGTTGAAATGACAAAAAATAAAATTCAGAAATCCTATTACAGTATTATTTTAATTTTCTGAGCCTAGACAGAGTGATCTATATATACACGTAAAAGAAATGTACCATGTTTTTCATTTGTTTGTTCCATATTAGAATAACATATGGAGTTGGGGGGAGTAATAACTTGACATAAGTTGATATACATGGAATGTAGTTTTGTGTTTTCCTATATCAGAGAAATTGGTAAACTGTAGCCCTTTGGACTAAAAAATAATAATAATTTTATTGAAATACAGCCAACTCATTCACTTATTTGCTCTTCAAGGGCAGAGTTTAATAGTTGCCACAGAAACCATATGGCCCACAGAGGCTAAAATATTTGCTATTGGGCCCTTCACAGAAGAAGTTTGCCCAAATCTGCTATTGCGATGTTAAATTAATTAAACAAGGAAGCCACTCGACTGTGGTAGCTGTAATGCCCTGGTGGCCCGGTGTAAGCAAACCAAAATCTAAGCCTGTTAATGCCTCAAGGTTACAAAATCAAAACACTAAGGACAACCAATCACGAACAGCCAACCAGGCTGAAAGCTATAGTCAATCAAATAATTTCCTTTTTTTGCTTCCATACTTTTTCTGTGGAAGTCTTTCCCCTGGTTCCTGTCAGCAGAGTACTCCTAACCACTTCCAGACTGACAGTGCCTCATTCCAATGAATAAATGCTTAAATAAACTGTTACATTTTTGTTATATGCCTCAATTTATATCTTAGCAGCACATTATTACTGGTAGATATTGTCATGGTCTGCGTGCATGTTCAAACCATTTAATAAAGCAACTTAATTGTATAAAGCTCTATTAAGGTGAAATCACCTGGAATGTTTCCCTTTGCATCTCCTGATTTGCTCTCCATCCTTACCCAACTCTGAGCCCTAGGAGCTGACCTCTATGGACACAGCAGCCATAGGCTCCTTTGCCCCATGGTTTCCTGTTAGATCTGGGGAGTCATCCATGGGAGATCAAAGGGTGGGACCTGGCATGTGTTTTCATGTATTTCCTCCCCAAGGTGAAGTCCTGTCTGGCAGCTGTTGAGTTGGCTGTACCTCTCCTTGCTCCTGTCTGGCAGTCCTTTCTCAAGTTACAACCATTTTTTCTGGTAACTACTTTCTCCTCTGGCCCCCTCAGACCTAGCATAAGGTCTGGCAGCCCTAGTTTGCACAGGAGAACTTCATCTTTCTTTGTTATGCCCCACCTTCATATGTAAATATGGCCTCTGCTAGTCTCAGGGGTTACTCTCTTGGAGAAGGCCTTTTCCTACAAGGACTGACTGATTCATAAAGTAACCCTCCAAAGAATGTCCCCAACTAGATGTGGGTTTAAATGCTGTATGTTTCAATTACTAACTGTGACTTCAAGCAATTGTTTTACCTCTCTCAGCCTTCTCTGAAAACTGAAAATAATAACATCAACTGCAAAGAGGTGCTAAGACAATTCAATGGAATGTTGATAAATTGCTTAACACAATGCCTGACCCTCAGGAAGTCCTCAATAATGGCACCTGTTACTGTTTTTAGTTTTAAGCATCTATCGTGTTCTGGCAACAAGGAACAAATGTGTCAAGAATTAAATAAAGAATGCATAAGAACATTAGTATTATTTTCATAACTTTATGGGGAATTCTACCACATTATGTTCTCCAAGCTCTTTGTTTCACATTAGTACAGTGTGTACGTTAGATCATTGACTCTCAACCTGAGGCACTTTTGCCTCCTCTCCTCTGTCAATGTCTGGAGATATTTTTATTGTAACAACCTGGAAGGGAGGGGGGCTGTGCTACAGGTAGGGATCCAGTGGGGAGAGGTCAGGGAAAGCTGCTAATCATAGTACAATGCACAAAACAGTTTCCCAAAACAAAGAATTTTCTGGTCTAAAGTGTCAACAATGCCGAGGTTGAGAAACCATGCATTAGAGGGTGATGTGGGGCTAACTTTTGGGGAGGCTCAGGAGAGGGTGGGAGTCCAGCCAAATATATTTATATTCTACTCACCCTCCAATTTAGAATGGATATTCATGCCATGAAGGGGGTGAAGAAATGTGTTCTAACATTTGAATACAAACAAGAAATATTTCTCATAACTAGGTAAATCCCCCCCCAAAAAAAAAGCCAATAAGAGTCTTCTAAATTTCACCATCCACTAAATATGAAAGGGAACAGACAGTACCAACACCCATTTTAATAATGGAAACATTGAGGAGAGCAAGTAAGCACATTGTCCATCATCACAAAAATGAATCACAATGAAGTGGCCTCAATGACCCATTTCTTCTTCCCCACCCCACCCCATTCCCAGTGGCCTCTTCCCCTAAATCCTAAACACAGTGATGCACGTTTGCTGAGCTACACCCCTGCCCACTTTGCCCCACAATTTCACATACTACAGATCTATAAATGAATAGGTCTTTTAACAGTCAGTCAAAATAGCAGCATTTTTTGTTTGAGGTTTTTTTTGTTTGTTTTCTGTTTTGGTTTGGTTTAGGTTTGGGGGGGAACCAGGGGGATACTCCCCTTCCTACTTTTTGTGTTACATCTGTTAGTGTCGGTACCAAAACCAAAACAGTGTCTGAGAGAATACCTAGTCATTCAGCTCTTTCAGCTTTTAGTCAAAGTCATCCATCCTCACACGCCCACCTAGGCTCTTACACACACACACACACACACACACACACACACACACGCACGCGCGCGCACACACACACACACACACACACACTTCACAGGACTCAGTACCTACAGGAAGGAGACCACAGGGGTCTAAACTGGAAAACAAATCGGCTGCAAACAGCAAGACTCCATGCTGGCCTCAAAATCCCTCCTTCCTTCTGAAGATTAAGTCTTTGTTTTTGGGTCGAGATGGGCTGTGGCCCTTCTTTCCTGGGAAGGCATTTTTCTCCCACTGTCCTTCATGCAATGAGTGGGCAATGCCCTGCAGATAAGCCCACGTAGGTCTGCATCCAAGGCGTTCAGCTCAAGCAAGCCCCTGGCTATATCATCGGACAAGTAATCAAAACCATTAGCTCCAACCCGTCAAGATGCACAAAAATTGGGGAATAGACCAACTCTTTGCCCACCAAACTCTTTAATAACTCCAGTTCTTTTCAAATAATCATCATCCAAATATTTAGTTCTACAAAAATTAACACTAGACTCGAAAGTTCCCAAGTGAACATAGTCAATAGAAACTGTGGCACGTACTCAGGGAAATAACTATCCAGGTGATTTTGCAGGTAAGCGCCTTTATGGAAGCAGATACTTATTATGCAACTTTAGGGAAAAAATACAATAAAACCCTATTATGAGATACCTTCCTATATTACTAATCCAATTATACTGTGGGACAAAATTGTATTTCTGTGTTAAAATGAAATGTACTTTACTTCTCCTATGATATAGGAAGTATATCAAGTTATTTTCCTTGGTAAAAATAACTTAATGCTGATGAATCACAGATGGTGACCTTAAAATTAATTCCTGATATATTACTTTTAAATATGTGAAATATGAGCAAAAACCTATTTTTCCATATTGAAAAACTATTTTCTATTACTGTGTTAATGTGCAGAGCAAGGGCCGTTCGTGTATTATGATTACATCTTTTTCTCTCTCGATTCAGCAGAGGATATGCTAAATTTTAGAAGCGCAAACAGAAAAACCTTTGAATAGGTTTAGAACTGCAAAGATGAAATGCAGAAGTGAATATACAAAGAGGCAATACTCAGGGTCGTTCTTTGGCTTTGTCTCCTGGGAGTCACTTCCAATGGCACCAGGAAGATTTGTATAAAGCAGTACATGGCACACAACAGCAGGGAGACTGTCTGTGATCATGGGATCTTGGAGATAGTATGCTGCCAAGGTTCAAAGAGTGCGCAAAGAGGATTGCACAATGGCTTATGTTCTCAGAAAGAAGGCTCTGCTATATATAAATGTGGAGTGAGGAGAAAAGTGGCATTGTAGCAATTTTATTAAACTGGAAAGTGTTTAGTAAACTGAGGCCATGTTCTTGTCAGGGTCAGCTAATGTGACTCCAAAACCCATTCTGCCCAGTGAAACATGCATGTGAATAAGTTACATTTTGTGTAAATGTTCTTCGCGGCATGATTAGCATTCTTTCAAGGAGATACCTTATTGAATAGGTTTTTCAACTTCCCATGTTCACATTCTTGAAAGACGAATGGATCCTTCATTAAAGAGATCACAGCTTTTCAGGTGTCACGCTTGAAGGCACACAATGAATTGGTCATTAAGGAAATTCAGCCACGCAGAAAGGACAGAACAACTGGTCGACTCTTCTAATGACTCATACAATGTTGGCAGAGCCTCTTTTTATAAACCAGCCGGGTTTATAGCTGCAGAACAAGCATTAATTTTTTCAGACATAACAACGAGGTAAAAGAATCCACCACCTCAGGAGCCAGGGTCCACCTTCTGGAAAAAGTTTGTATACTGGTGTTTTTTTGTCAAAACAGATCTATTCACACATTACTGCTGCCCCCATTCTATTTCTTCTGGCCTTGAAAAGTTATGTACCTTAGACATAAGTCAAAGTAATCAACCTTAGGTACTAATCACTTTTGTACTCGTATGCCTTCAAAGGGGCACACTTTTAAGATTATTACAATATTTTGAAATAAAAATGCATTTTGCACTTTCTTAATGGCTTCCTGTGGGTTTGTTTACCTTAGGCTAAGTCAGTTCTGATTTTCTTACTTCTAATGAAAGACACCTGACTTGCCCATTACGTCCATTTAATCAGGCCTTCCCCTGAAACTCTTAAGAATGAGTAGAACTGTATTTCTTCATCTGAGACTGTACAAATATTTGAACTCAAGATTATTCTGCTCCTGGTAGACAAGAATCGGGGAGGAAGCCCAGTCTCTGGCAGCAATTTCACAATCCCCTTCTCTGCCGTTGCTGCTGTCATAGGGGAACAGAGTCTAGAAGAGGCTGTTCTTTCAAGGATAAACTGACAATTTGCTAAGCCTGTGTAAAAGCACTTGGGTAACTATTAATTTTAAGATTTTTTTTTTCCACCTTGTGGTGCTTCAAGGCCAAATGAGCCTTCAAGGAGGTCATAGGAACATAAGAACATAAGACATGCCATAATAGGTCAAATTAATGAGCCAGTTAATCTGAAATGCTTTCTCTGAGAGTGGCAACAAGGTACATTCTATGCATGTTGTCATTTCAAAATACTTGAGGCTACAAGCAGGAATATTTCTTAGACCAGGTATCGATTTCAAATGTCTGGATTCCCTTTCTTAATATGTAGTGTATCTTCACCCATAAATTCGTTTAAACCCATCTGATGATATTTAGTTATGTATTACTTTTTGTATAATGAGTTCTATAAATCTGATATGTTTAATTTGACCTAACCTACCCGGTTCACATTTCCAAGGGTTTCCTGACCGAAGTACAATGGGCATTGGGAGACTAGTAGCTGTGACTGTGTGCATTCTAAATGAAGTCTCCATATTGAGCTGTTTAAATCTTCCCAAACAGGTGGTTGCCGATTGTCCATCTATAACTCCTAGGACTATTTTGCCCACATTTTATTGTCCAGGGTCAATAAGTTCCTTCTTATAGCCTACTTAAACATTTTCTGTTGGTTACTCTATTTCTTTCTTTTTACCAGGAAGAGGAAATGTTCAGGATTCTCCTCACAAAAAGTAAATAAATAAATAAATAAGCATTGTTTCTCAGTGTTTAACAGGCACTTGACCACCAAGGGTGCAGGGCACACAGCCGACATGGGTCCATGAGCAGCAGGGCTTGCGAGATGTATTTTTAATTGACAACAAAAAAATTAGCAATCCAAAAGCTCATTGAAAAGGCAAGAATAAGGAACAAAACTTTGTATTGTATGCTTTGTCTCCACAAGAGTAACAAACTTTGGTACAAGATGTGTGACATGTTTTCCCATAAAAGAAAACACAATAAAACAAAATTACATTTTATGAACTTGAAAGAAAGCATTTGATATAAAAAGGAAACGAAGGGCCGGCCGAGTGGCTCAGTTGGTTAAGAGCTCGCTCAAGAGTGCGAGCTGAGCTCTGAGCAACAGCTGTTCGAGGCCAGCATGAGCTGAGTTGCCGTTGAGCTGCCAAAAGGTGGCAGGATGGCTCAGTTAAAAAAATAAAAAATAAAAAATAAAAAGGAAACGAGGGGCCATCCATGTCTTGAGTTGCAGAAAAGTCCACAATATGGTGTCTGAGCCCTTGCTAAACTGCTTTGTATCTTGCCTGCTCCTATAATAATTTTCCAGTGGTCTAGAAAAGAATGGCTCAATCTTAGAGCCTGAAGGGACCTGAGAGATTTTTTTTGTTTTATGAAGAAATGATCCCAGAGAGTTCAGATGGCTTTCTTGCAGCCACACAGCTGTTACATACAAATGTGACAGCTCCCACCCAACCATGGAGAGCAGGGCTGTTTCTACTACTTGGGCATGGCTGGGATATGTTCTTTCCTGGAACCACCTAAGTCACTACCAGGATAATATCTTCTTTTGAATAAGGCTTTGTTTTCTTCTAAACTCGCACAACACATGCCCTTCTTTAGTGAGTAATTAAAAAGAAAAAGGCAAACCAAATACACCCAAATCCTACCTTCATTTCTCAATCTACCAAGTAATCCTATAAATTATTTACTTTGGGATTACTTGGGTTAAACAGCATTCCCCTGTATACTGTATGAGATATCTTTGATTCTAAGCTTGTTTTAAATAAATAGTTCTATCAAAATAGAATGGCCTTAACTTTCAGCCCTGGGAATAAACAAATAGTCTCAATCAATGACGCTGAGACAACCATTTAACATTTTTCAAGAGGCTAAGAAAAGAAATATTTTCATGCCTACAACATTAAGTCAGAAATAGCCTTTGGCACATATTTAGCTTGGTCTTTTCAAAGGTTGTGGGAAAATATGGGGGAAAATATAAGCAAAATTAGCAAGGCTACCATGACAACAAGCAAGTACTCAGAGGCAGAGTATAAACTCTAGAAATCTCAGAGGGAAGGAGAGGAGGGTCCCTAAGACAGTTCATTAGGGAAGAGGCATCAAGCATAAAGAGAATTATTGCTAAATGGACAGATACTGGAACAGATATTTATTGTAATGGATTTCCTGTGGTGAGAAATTTTATCAAAAGGGCCCTATTACTGAGGAGAGACCATTTACTTGAAATTGTGTGTTTTTTGCTATATTGAATTCAATGTGGAAATATATGTCCTGCATTTTTATTTCGGCAGGCTGTCATTTGATTATGCTTAATGGACACAAGAAGTTGCATGTTTGGGAGTAAGAAAAAAATAGAGAGAGAGAAGTTTTTTTAATTGAGTTTGCCAAAGCAGCTGAATCAGGGCCCAGGAGTGGACATCAAGACTCCCAGTGCTGTTTCTATTTAGCATGATTTTTCTTAACTTAATTTCTAAGCCTCAAATACTTCTACTCTATCATTCAATCAACAAATATTTACAGCCAATTACTGTGCACTGGTCTTCTATAAATGTTGGAAATACAGAGTTGAAAAGGAAAGAGAGCAGATGTTACATTCTAGTTGAAGAAGCAAGGGAAATAAACAAGTAAACCAATATATAAACAGTACAATGTCTAGACAGGATGACCAACAAGTGCAAAAGTCTGATCAGGAAAGAATTTGATATATGTAAAGAATAAGAGGAAGCTAGTCTACCCAGGACACAATCAGCCAAAGGAAGTGTACTTGGTGATGATTTTTAAGGTAGGGTTCATATCATTGTGGGAGTACAGTGGGAATTTCCCATTCTTGTTCCCAACCATCTAGTTTTCACACATGTGTCAGAATTATCTAAAAACATAACCTCTCCCCTGGATTACTGCAGTAAAGATAATAGATTCTCTATTCACAATGAATATTGAAGACAAAACTGATAAGACATAATGATGGCTTGAATGTGGAGCATAAAGGAAAGGGAGCAGTAACAATTCCTAAATTCTTGGCCCAAGATAGTGAGTGAATGGTGGTACCATTTACTGAGATGGGCAAGACTGAGAGGACAGATCCAAGGGAAAACTGCTGATAGACATATTAACTTTGGGGCATCCATTAGACATCCAAACAATAACAATATGGTCAAGTAGACAGTTAAATGCACGGTCCATAGCATAGCTGATGGAAAAAGTCAGAGCTGGTATATAAACTTGGATGTCATTAGCCTATAGGTGACACAAAGCAAGAGGCCCCAATGCAGTCACCTGAAGTGCAGTCAGTGTAGAAGTGGAGAGTAGAGGTATCAACAAGGAGCCTAAAAAGATGATGTCACAAGGAGAGAATGAAAACAAGGTTAATATGTGTCACAGAAACAAAGAAAGGAGAGTATTTTTAAAAAGATAGAGTGGTCAACTGGGTTAAATATTGCTGAGAGGTTCACTAAGAAGAAAACAGAGAAGTGTATGGTGGATTTGGCAGAGGGAAGGTGACTGGTGATAGTTAAGAATAGGTTCCCTGAAGTGACAACAGTTTTAAGGGGACTGGATTATAAATGACAGATGTAGAAGGAAATGTAGTGAGTCTAGGGATACATTTATTCAACAAGGAAGCAGCGTTTTCCTCTACAAGGAAACAGAAAAAAAACTAGGCACCTCCTTGAAGGAAATAGGGGGAAAAAAACAAAAAAAAAAACTGGGTACCTACTGAAATCAAACAGAGAGTCAAATGATGAAATTTGAAACCATTAAATTGCCACCAAAAAAAAGACCCAGAGGAGGTAATCATGATCAAATTTATTTTTACCTCCCAGTTTTATTTTGTACTCTATTCAGGGATTACTTTCTTCTCCTTTCTGGATGAAAATTTAGGCAATCCCATGACCTCTCTAAGAACTCTGGAAAGTTTTTTCTTTGTTTGTTTTTGGGTTTTTTTTGAGGGCAGTGTCACTGGCCCTCATACGTGGGACGCGAACCAGGGCCGCCGGCTTCCCAGGCCAGCGCTTAACCACCGCGCCACTCGGCCAGCCCTGAAATAACTTTTAGTAAGTCCATACTCCTACCTCAAGTCACTAAACATGATCTCAGCTTGGTAATTAGAATTTCCAGTACCATGTAAGAGTCAAAGCCTCCAATTTCATTCAAAGGAAAGACAAGTAAATTATGGTTTTATGGAAAATTTACAGATACAGGTCTAACCTTAAATCCAATAATGCCCATAGAATTAACACCCTGGGTGACATAAGAAATGTTGTGAGACATCAGAAACATGGCAGTATGAAGGATGCCCCTTGGTCTCTCCCCTTGAAGTTACAACAAGTTGAACAGCTATAATTCATCAGAGAATTCCCTGCACAACATACAAATGCGTCTGAGAGATCCATGCATCAAAAAACATCTGAAGGTGGATGAATCAGGGTGAAGAGAGGAGGAGGGAAGGGAGAAGTGCAGAGACAGGGCAGAGGACAAAACCCAGAGCTCACTGTGGTCCCAGGAAAGAGGAGGATTCAAAATGTAGGTGCGCTGTCTGTGGCCCGGAACAATCCTGCCTGAGAGATCAGCATATAATATGGCAGAACCCAGCGATTGGGGCAGAGACCTCAGGGCAAAGACCGAATGCAAAAGTATAACAGCTGTAGTTTAACATCCTTCACTGCCAAGCAGAAAACAAAGCCACGGAGACTGGTTGCCTCCCCACAACCTCCCAGAGCTTGCCTCTCCTGCACACTCCCAGTGCTGGCAACAAACCCCAGAAGAAATGGTAGCAGTTTCAGGTTAAAGAGCAGACTATCTACATGCTGAGAACTGGAAAGACAGTTCCTGAGCAGAGGAGCTCACTGCAGCTAATTCCAGTGACAAGGGAGAAGATATAGGAGTGAGGCAACTGTGGTCTAGCAGTTGCCATTGCTCGGAGGAGAACAAAGCCACCAACACACCAGCCACCTCTCCCAGCCCATCTCACCTCCAACTTTCGTGACTGATCCCAGTGGGGCAACCCAGAGCTGCTGAAACACAGAGCTCTGCATCTGGCTACAGGGCTAGCTAGCACTGGGGTTTCAGGGGCTCAGATCCCTATCCTATCACCACCACATTCTTCCATGGGGGTGGGCCCTGAGACCAAGGTGACCCACCCACAGAGGAGAAGCTAATCTCCCCAGGGAATCTTCCACCACAAGAAGCCAGAACAGAGTAAGAGAAAATAAAACTCTAGTAGTACCTACTGGAAAACAAAAGAAAAACCTATTTGTATCAACCTGCTGCAGAATTCATTTCTGTAGATGCCAAGGAAGAAAAATAATCCATCAATTACCATGAATAACCAAGGTAACAAGGCAGCTCAGAAAGAAAATGAAAAATATTCAAAAGTAAACTTAAAGACTTGGAAATATGTGACTTAAATGACAGAGAATTCAAGATTGCAGTTCTGAAAAAACTCAACAAGTTGTAAGAAAACAGATAGGCAATTTAATGAACTGAATGAACTCAGAAACAAAATCAATGAACAAAAGGAATATTTTACCAAAAGAGATTGAAATTTTAAAAAAGAACCAAACCGAAATTCTGGAACTGAATAACTAAATGAAAGAGATGAAGAATGAAATAGCGAGCCTAGGGAATACAGCTGACTAGATGGAGGAAAGAATTAGTGATATCAAAAATAGAAGTCTGGAAATAATGCAGATGGAAGGAGAGAGAGATTTGAAGGTTAAAAGAAATCGAACTCTACAAGAATTATCTGACTCCACCAGAAAGAGTAATATAATAATAATGGGTGTACCAGAAGAAGAGCGAACGGCACAGAGCCTATTCGAACAAATAGTCAACGAAAACTTCCCAAACCTATGGAAAGAACTGGATCCTCAAATCCAAAAAGAAAACAAAACACCTAATTACCTCAATCCTAAAAGGCCTTCTCCAAGACACATTATATTGAAACTGTCAAAAATTAATGATAAAGAATTCTCAAGGCATCCAGAGAAAAGAAGACAGTAACCTATAAAGGAAAGCCCATTAGATTATCATCAGATGTCTCAACAGAAACCACAAGCTAAGGGGGAGTGGAACCAAATATTCAAAATACTGAAAGGGAGAAATTACTAACTGAGAACAATATATCCAGCCAAGTTGTCCTTTAAATTTAAAGGAGTAATAAAGATCTTTGCAGATATACAGGAGCCGAGGGAATTTTGCACGAGGCCTGCATTACAGGAAATACTGAAGAAGGATATTTTACCTGAAACAAATAAACAAAAAAATAAAAACAAAAGGATACAAAACTATGAGTAAGATTACTAATAGTCAGAGAGCTGCAGGAAATGGCCAACCCTACACAGAATAGGGCACTATACACTATACATAACCTAAAAGGAGATAGAAACAGTAAAAAAAGAAAAAAGAAAAAAAAGAAGACAATTTGCTGCTGCAACTCAAAAATGAACTCACAGCATAAATACAGATAATTTGTGACAACAGAAACAAAAGGGGATGGGGTAAATGTGTGATTTACAAAGGGGAATGGAGATAAGATGACTGCAGGGGGAAAAGGACTACTGTATATATGAAACTTTCTTTTACATAAACTTAATGGTAACCACGAAAAAAAAAAAAAAAAAATCCAGAACTGAGACACATAACATAAGAAAGGAGGGGAATTAAAAAATCATAGAATATGACCACACTAAAATAACATTCAGAAACACAAAGACAAAGAAACAATGGAGACACTAAGCTACCAGAAAACAAAAGACAAAATGGCCATAGGAAATCCTCATATATCAATAATCACCATAATATAAATACACTGAACCCACCAATAAAAAGACAAAGAGTAGCAGATTGAATCAAAAAACAAACTCCAACCACATGCTGCCTTCAAGAGGCACATCTCAGCTGCAAGGACAAATATAGACTAAAGTGAAAGGGTGGAAAATGATTCTCCAACCAAATGGCATCCAGAGAAAAAGTGTAGTCAGACTTATACCTGATGAAACAGACTTCAGTATAAAAAAAGTAACAAGAGACAAAGATGGACATTTCATAATGATAAAGGGGACAATACAACAAGAAGACAAAACACTTATCAATACACATGCTCCCATCAGACAGCACCAAAATATACAAAGCAACTACTAAAGAACTAAAGGGAGAAACTGAGAAAAACACAATTATAGTAGGGGATCTAAATACCCCATTGACACCTATGGATAGATCAAGCAGAAAATCAATAAGGAAATATCAGCATTAAATGGCACATTAGACCAAATGAACATAATTGACATTTACACAGACAACATTTCATGCTAGAACACCAGACTATACATTCTTTTCTAGTGCACATGGAACATTCTCAAGAATAGACAATATGCTGAGACAGAAAACTAGTCTCAGCAAGTTTAAGAAGATTGATATCATACGAAGCATATTCTTCTACTACTACAATGCTTCGAAATTGGAGATCAGCTCCAAAAACAAAGTGGGAAAAACCATAAATATATGGAGATTAAGCAACATGCTACCAAAGAATGTCTGGGTCAAAAAAGAAATAAAAGAAGAAATCAAAAGATACATGGAAACAAGTGCAAATGGAAATACATTGAATCAAAATTATTGGGATGTTGGAAAAGCAGTATTAAGAGAGAAATTTATATCATTACAGGCCTATCTCAAGAAGCAAGAAAAATCTCAAATAAAGAAAGTCTAACATTACATCTTAAAGAACTAGAAAAAGATGAATAAATAAAACTCAAAGTCAGCAGAAGGAAGGAAATAATAAAAATTAGAGCAGAATTAAATGAAATAGAGAACAAAAAGACAGTAGAAAAAAAAATACAACAGGGCCGGCCGAGTGGCGCATTGGTTAAGCGCTGGTTTTGGGATGCCAGCGGCCCCGGTTCGGATCCCACATGAGGGCCAGTGACACTGCCCTCTACAGCTAACAACAGCTTCACCTAGAGCTGGGCTGTGCGAGCCCCGGTGATGGTGTGGGCTGCAGTGGGCTGCCATAGGCTGCAGTGAGTGGCCTGCAGCCAGAGTGAGCGGCTGGCAGCCAAGCATGAGCTGCCAATAGCCGCGATGAGCGACATCCAGAGGCCAGCGACCGATCTGCCTCATCCGGGAAGAGCGCAATGACGATACCAACAGTGAAGCAACATCCTCCGCAACTAAACTGAAGAACAAGAAGACGGCAACTTGTCTGTTCCCCTTCCCCGATTCCCCAACGCTGTTCCCCCCCACCAATTCCCCAATAAAATCTTTAAAAAAAAAAAAATACAACAAAGAGCTTGTTCTTTGAAAAGATTAATAAAATTAACAAACCCCTGACTAGACTCACTAAGAAAAAAAGAGAAAAGATACAAATAAACAAAATCAGAAATGAAAATGGAGAAGTCATGACAGATACCACAGAAATACACAGGATTATACAAGAATACTATAAAGGGCTATATGCCACCAAATTCAATAACCTAGAAGAAATGGACAAGTTCTTGGAAATAATAACCTTCCTAGGTTGAATCACAAAGAAGTAGAAAATCTAAATAGGCCAATCAACAGTAAGGAAATTGAAACAATCATCCAAAAACTCTCCAAAAGCAAAAGTCCAGGACCAGGTGACTTCACTAGTGAATTCTACCAAACATTCAAAGGTGACTTAATGCTTGTCCTCTTAAAACTCTTCCAAAAATAACTGAAGAAGTGGTAATATTTCCTAACGCATTTTATGAAGCCAACATACCCAATACCAAAACCAGGTAAGGATAACACACACACAAAAAGAAAACTTCAGACCAATATCTCTGATGAATACACATGCAAAAATCCTAAACAAAATACGAACAAATCAAATACATCAATACATTAAAAAGATTATACATCACGATCAAGTGGAGTTCATTTCAGGGCACAGGGATGGTTCACTATATGCAAATCAATCAATGTGATACACCACATAAAATAAAGGATTAAAATCATATGATCATATCAATAGATATATAAAAAGTATTCAATAAGATACAACACCCATTTGTGATTAAAACAGTTAATAAAGTGGGTATACAAGGAAAGTACTGCAACATAATAAAATCCATATGCGACAAACGCTCAGCTCATACCATACTTAGTGGGGAAATACTGAAAGCTTTTCCTCTAAGATCAGAAACAAGACAGGGATGCCTCCTATCACTACTGTTATTCAACATAGTATTGGAAGTCTTAGAGCAATCAGGCAAGAGAAAGAGATAAAAGGCATCCAAATTGGGAATGAAGTTAAATTGTCACTTTTTTCAGATGATGTAAGTCCTTATATAGAAAACCCCAAGACTCCATCAAAAAAACTATTAGAAACAATAAACAAATACAGTAGCTTCAGGATACAAAAATCAATGTACAAAAATCCATTGCATTCCAACATAATGAAAATTCAGGGGGAAAAAAAAAGAAGAAGAAAAACTAATCCCTTTTGCAATTGTACCAAAAAGAATGAAATGCCTAGGAACAAACTTAACAGAGCATGTGAAGGTTCTATACACTGAAAACTATATGACATTATTAAAAGAAATTGAAGAAGACACAAAAAGAAATGGAAAGATAGTTCATGTTCATAGATTGGAAGAATCAAGTTAAAATGGCCATATTACCCAATGCAATTATACAAATTTAATGCAATCCCCATCAAAATCCCAATGGCATCTTTAAATAAATAGAACAAAAAAAATCATCAGATTTGTATGGAATCACAAGACACCAAACAGCCAGAGCAATCCTGACAAAAAAGAACAAGGCCTCAGGTATCACACTCCCTGACTGCAATTTATACTATAAAGTGACAATAACCAAAACAGCATGGTATTGGCAAAAAACAAAAAACAGACACACCAGCCAATGGAACAGAATTGAGAGCCCAGAAATAAACCCACATATATATGGACAGATAATTTTCAACAAAGGAACCAAAAACATGCAATGGAGAAAAGAAAGCTTCTTCAGTAAATGGTGTTGGGAAAATTGAAAAACCACATGCAAAAGAATGAAACTAGAATGCTATCTGTCACCATATACCAAAAGAAACTCAAAATGGATCAAAAACCTAAACATAAGACTTGAAACAATAAACTGCATAGAAGAAAGCATAGGTATTAAATGTATTGACCTTGGGTTCACAGATGATTTTATGAATTTGACCTCACAGCCAAGGGAAGTAAACACAAAAAATAATGAGTGGGACTATACCAAATTCAAAAGCTTCTGCACAGCAAACAAAGCCATCAATAAAACAAAGAAACAACCAACTGAATGGAAGAAGATATTCATGAACAACACCTCCAATAAAGGATTTTTATCCAAAATAAATATAAAGAACTTGTACAACTCAACAACAAAAACGAAACAATCCAATTAAAAAATGGGTAGAGGATCTGAACAGACACTTCTCCCAAGAAGACATACAAATGACCAACAGATATATGAAAAAATGCTCAACTTCCCTAGCTATTAGGGAAATGCAAATCAAAATCATGGTGAGACACCATCTCACACCTGTTAGAATGGCTATCAACACAAGCAATAATAAGTGTTGGAGAGGTTGTGGAGAAAAAGGAAACCTCATACTCTTTTGGTGGGGATGTAAACTGGTACAGCCACTATGGAAAACAGAATGGAGGTTCCTCAAGAATTAAGAATAGAATTACTATTGGGTTGTGGGAAAAGTCATGAAGTATTTTTTCTGTTTTTCATTGCAAAAATGTGTCATGACTTTTCCTACAACCCAATATACGACCCAGCAATCCTTCTTCTGGGTATCTATCCAGAAAACCTAAAAACATTTATCTGTAAAGATATATGGAGCCCTATATTCACTGCAGCATTATTCATGGTGGCCAAGATATGGAAACAACCAAAGTGTCCTTCAATAGATGGTAGGATAAAGAAGATGGTATATATACACAATGGACTATTACTTAGCCATAAGAAAAGATAAAATACTGCCATTTGTGACAATATGAATGATCTTGAGATTATCAGGCTAAGTGAATATATCAGACAGAATTACATCCTACATATGAATGAAGTCATATGGTTCTCAAAATTGAGGAACAAGGCAAACAAACAAAACTTCATAGACACAGACAACTTAGTGCTTACCAGAGGGTAAGGTGGGGGTGCGGGGGGCAGATGAGGGTAAAGGGGGTTACATATATGGTGATGGAAGAGAACTGACCCTGGGTGGGAAACACACAATGCAATATATACAATTATACACTTGAAACCTATATAATTTTACTAACCAATAAATTTAACTTTAAAAAAATATTGGGACATAAACTGAGGTCATTCTCTCTTTTCTCACTCCCCTCCCCTTCCAGGGCAGGCTGCTCTTACTCATCTTTGTGGGGAAGGAGGAAGGAGGCAGAAACGGAGATAAGGAACACAGGAAAAGGCTTACATGACTAGTGCTGTTGTAAGCTTGCTTTGAGCTCTTTGGCTCAGTGGCTGTTTAAAATAGTTGTCTCCCCTGTGGGACTTTTTCATGGGTTTCTTGGTGACCCCACAACACTTGTGGCTTCTTGCCTGCATTTCCCTGATCAGGTGAATGTGCTCTATTTTAACAGTTCCTTAACCTCTCCTCAGTCCATCTCCAGCTACTTTGTTGAAGCCTTTTCAATCCTCTGAAGATGCTCATAGTAGGTCAAATCAACAGTGATACCAGAGCAGCTTTTCTCACTTAAGACCCTCAATAAACTCACAGAAAACAGACCCTGGGAATATAGTTAGACCTTCAGCAGCAGCTATTTTTCTTCACTTTGGTTTTCTGAACCATCACATGTCTGCCTGTTCAATTTTCCAGTATGAGGTTGCACATCCGGGGTCATTAAGACATTATGTTCTCCCAACAGTCTCTTTAAGGTCTTCTCACACATCTGAGATGAGAGGCGGTGGAGGAAGGAAGAAGGCTCATCTCAGATGGTCTGCTGTCTTCACAGAAATCTTCTCCAAATTTGCGTTATAACTTTTTATACTCAGTGTGAGTGTAGCATTTAAGAGTCATGTAATCACTCTTCTAAAACTCCTTTGGAAATTCTGCACTTTGTTCAACACCTATTCTGGTACGCCGCATTTATTTTATTGCGCGACTCAGCTGAAATTGCAAGTTTAAACTTTACTGCAGATTTTTTTAAACACAGAATAATCTAAAGCAAGCTCATTGGTTGGTAGATGAGAATGATCACGAGGGAAAAGGATCCAAATAATCCAACAAAGAAAGGAGGAACTATAGAAGAAAAGTTCCCATAATAGGAGAGGGGGTGAGATCAACAGTGCTACAGGAGGGATGTAATTACGTGAATCTCAAGTACAACAGTAATCAGTGTTTCCAAACACTGAAAAAAAAAATTACAAAATTTAAATATGTAATTTGATCGCATTTTTATAACTATGAAGCAAATACTGATGCTTGTATCTGTATAAACTAGTTATCAGTCATATTTTTACTGTTTTTATGTTAACATTAGAATAACAAGTTTCCAAATATTTTAAAGATAATATAAGCAAGCATTTAACGTTTTAAAACAATTTTATATTGTTTCATTTTACTGATATTTAAAAGCTTCACAAAATCTACCAAGTCATATCAGAAAAACAAAATCGGTACAAGCCAATCCCTTATCTAAAATTTAAAATCCAAAAAACTCTGAAAAACATCAGGGTCTTTCATACTTTTGGAGGAAAAGATATGCCCTGAACTGAAAATAAGTCACTTATGGTCTCTAGTTCTCTTACTTATTATGAACCTTCATATATTTTATGGGAAAATAATCTGTTTGGTCATGGGGTTTGTCTCAGCCCTTGCTGAAAGTATTGCAGAATGTAGAGTATATGTACAATATTGCCATCCTAAAATTGAGGGATGAGTAGAATTCTTAAGCATTTTGGGCCCCAAGAATTTCAGATGGGAGATTGTCAACCTTTAGAATAAGCTATAAGATTACATAAGCATTTAAGGAAATTCAAATTTATGGATTCCAGTATAAAGTGGAAGTAGTACAAAGATGTTTTTCATAACCTTGTCTTACCTATGTCACTGATTGCATGCAAAGACCCCCAAGGAGCAAATTAAAGCAAGATATAGTGCATTCTCTCCAAGAAAACTGGGCTTTTCTGCTAGCTTCCTTATTTCATCTGGCTTACAACATTAAGCATGTTAATAACCAGGGCACTTTTGAAAGTCATTTGACCAAGCCAGCCTTCAGATCCCTGGAGTCCAAGTAAAACTGCACGTAACTCTATTGAAGTAATTTGGAATACGCATTACAAATACAAAGGGAATCTACACTTAATCCATCTCTAAAAATCCTATCTTAGAATCATTGGCAAGGAGGATAAAGTTTATGGTGCATAATCCTAAACTCATTGAATTTTAGCTAACCATCAAAATACCTTTTGATACCACAATGTTTTATCTAAACTTTAAAAAGTTCTGCACTTGACCAAAAAGGTTTCCAAGAGTGATGATGCCAAAACTTGTTGCGGGGTCAACCATTGTATTTGGAGTCGTGTATTACTCACTAGGTTATCACCTAAAGAAAATGATAAATTCTGCAACCTGAGAATCATGACCACACAAATGTCTGATATCTTGGGTGTTAAATCTGACTCACAATTAAAGAGAGTAAACACAGACATGTGTAAATACTAGATAGTATTTTTCAACTCAAGATGTTCAAACAAAAATCGTTAAAAACCTTTTAATGGCAAATAACCTATTAAAGTTGCTGAAAAATGCACTCTTTGCAACTCAGCATTGCTTTATTCAATTCCTTTGGAAGCTTGATTGTGGTGGAAACAGGATTTTAAAAAACAATAATGATAATGTTCAATAATGAAAATATGATAATTTTGCTTAGAAACTGATAAAATTTCTAAACTTTATTAGATCTTATGTCAAAGCATCAGGTTTAATAGAGGGCTATGACACAGGTGCTAAATATATTCCCCAAAGAACAGGGTCACAGAGAGAGCTCTTCATGAAAATATTCCCTTGGTTCCTGAATCTCTACTATATCCAAAAATATTATTATAAGGTGATTTATATTCATTTAGGTTTTGTTTTTCAACTTTATTTTCTGCATTAATTTCTAGAATTATGATTATAGAGAATAAGGAGGGGAAGGGAGAGGAGAAGACATCATTATGAAGACAGTAAATGGCCTATAAAACTCTCCCACTTACATACCCTAATCAACCAATATAAACACGCAGGACTACTTTATCCTGAGATGCTGGGGGCGGTTTTCTGTTTGTTTCCCTCATCTCACATTCTGTTTTTTTTCTTGGTTGCACTGGTGTTTAGTCTACATTTTAGACTAAACAACTTTACAGACTCTATACCTTCCTGAGAGTAAGTATACTTCATCCTGTTTTTTGAACTTCTGGTATTCAAAAATCAATAAAAGTAAATATCCAAAGAGACTCAGGAAGTGATTTCTTAAATATCTTTATTAACTATGGTTAAAAATAAACAAAAACTAAGTGTTCATCGAATGAAAAGAAGTGTAGTTGGCATTGAGTTTTAAACTTTCTAAGTCTAATCCACTTTATAAAGGGGGAGGGGCATAAAATGACCAAATGTACTAGAGTAACATGAAGACCAGTAGAAGCTATTGTTGAGAGATTTAATTTTTCTAGAAGATAAAATTTGCTTCTCTAGCTTTCCTTTCACTGCCTTGACCAAATAATGATATGACTTAAGAACATAAAGCTTTCAACTTAATTGCATCAATTTCTGTTTTCACAGGTCTGTTGTTCGATGGAGCAACCAAGTGTACACTGGGTATTATAAAGGATAGTGCCTCTGAGGTCAGAGCTATTGTTAGTTTTATTTCCCAAATTTTTAAGCAGGGAATGCTGTTTCAGTCAAGCTCACTAATTTTCATTTCCAGTATACTGCTCTTCTCTCATAACTAAATATATTTTAAATGTACAAAAAGGCAGAGCCAATGGAAATAATGAAATGTTTATTCAATGGTGATACCCTTTTTCCATTAGCGGGACTGAAAAGACACCTGGAGCTGTCAAGAGGTACTACACAGCCAAACAGTTTTTCCAGTTTCCAGGTGGGGATGGTAAGCGACCTTTCTCACACCTCTCTCCTTTCTGACTAGAATGCTTTCTGACTCTGTTTAGGAGTGTGTCTAATTCATTTTCCCAGCTTAGCAAGACTCAGCCTGAGTCATTTCCTATTTCCTCCAGCTGTGAGCAGAGACACATCTCTGTAGAAGCCCGTTAGTCCCAGTGATTATCTCCTTGGACTGAGTATCACAGGTCCAATTCCATGCAGCCAGGAGGGTGTCTGCTCCTGCCAGGAACAAGCCTTCATGGAGTGGGAATAAACAAACAGGCAGTAACTCACTAACAAAAGAGAACCCCTCCCAACTTCAAAGTCCCTGAAGAACAAATGCAGCACTTATGAGACAGTCCTATTAGAAACATTTTTTAAGACATTTTGATGACATTTTATAAAATAGAAGCCTAGCTTGGTGCCCTTTGTCTAATGTTTAAAAATCCTTATTGTTGAAATTAAAAGAAATTAGAGAAAAAGGTCTGTTCTTTATTAAGAAAATAATTTAGAGTACATCCATTTCTTGACCTTATTATTCATTATACTTCCATTAAGGGCATTATTTTCCACTTGGAATATTGGTCACATTAATGCTAAAGTTTTGCTCATAAAAAGCATATGCCCACGTTTCATATGTTTTTTATATTCATACTAAATAAAAATTATTTTAGTTTGGCTTATATTTCCCTAAGCTAATTTTGGAAATAGTCTTTTTTAATGTGTACCCAGGCCAATAAAACAGACCTACAAGCCAGGTGGTTCCCAAAAAGCCACACTCTTCATTGCAGCCATTGAGAGTTTGTGATTTCTGATTTTCTTTTCATTTTTTGTTTTTAATTTTTTAAATCTGTGAATGAATTGACTGATACCAATGAAAAAATATAAATACAGCAAGTGATTATTAAATACACTTACAATGATATGATTTTTGTTTTGTTGTGACTTTTTAATGGGCAATCAGTTCAGAAGTGAAAAATTATAGATATTTTCAAAAGAAATCAAGAGAGCACATATAGGAGAGGGGCCCTCTCATTTATTATAATCACATTAAAGATTTTATAGGATCATTTCATCACAGACAATCAGGGCAATAGATACTAATATAAAAAATATCACTATTTGATCATCTTAAACTTCACACATGTAAATAAAGCAAACCATTAACCTCATATGCACAGATATCTCCCTGTCTTGCATGGAGTAATGCATGTATTACCCTCAAACAGAAATTAGCACTATACCGACTTTCTGAAGAAACATACAGGTAGGACAAAGAGGTGCCTTGTAACAGCTATAGCTTCTCTCTTAATATCTGCTCTTCCACTGCCCCAGTTAACCACCACCACCACAACAAAAACAGCCAACAGAACATAAAATAAAAGTTGTTTGCATGTTTTGCAAACACAGCTTCAGGAAATGGTTCCTAACTCCCCTTTCCAATTGCATTCCCAGTTATGACTCACAGTGGTGGCTGGCTTTATTCGGAGCCATTCACAGAGATCTCAGTTCCGCTTCCAGCCCTATGGGAGGATGGTCCTTTCTGCCCACCTGGCTGAAGTTTGTCATGTCATGTCACATGACTTGCTTTGGCCAATGGAGGGTGAGCACAAAGGGCATGTGTCACTTGCCCTTGGGAGAAGTCTTAAGATCTGCATTCTCTTTTACCTGGAAAGTTCATGCCCAGATGGAACCATTGGCTGTGACTCCTGAGATGCACAATGAATGGTGCCTCCCCTCTGTCAATCCACAGGGAACATGTAGCCTGAGGGCGAGATAAACTTGTGTGGTGTTCATCCACTGAGATTTTAGGAGTTGTTTTTGTTTGTTTTTTTTAATGCAACCTAGCTTAGTGTGCTCTACCATGCCATTCCACAGAGAAAGGTGAGCACCCTAAGGAGACAGCAAAGTTAGCCAACATAACAGGTTCATTCAAAATAACATAAATCAAGTGCCTCTACAAATCTATAAACGTCCATTTGTTCTTTCATTTTAAAATCCAAGCCTTGTGTATTGTAAAAGATACATTGCCTTCCATTTAAAAAACAGGCTATTTTTTAATTATAGTAAGGTTTGCAGCAGTCATAGGAGTTCAAAATAGTAGTTAATAGTAACATTTAATTTACATTTCACCCGATAACAGTTTAAATTCATGTTTTATGTTAATTTCATTACGATTGAGGGAGGTCTGATTAGAAGTATCCCAGTTTTATCAAGCATGTTGTATAGAAAATAATATAATTCCTATGTCAATACTAATTGAAATGCACTTTGAAAAATAATAGCAGAGGAAGTGAAAATATTAGACTTAAATGTTTAAAAGGAAACTAAATACTGTCTCTATTGAAGAGAAATGGTTTTATTCTAGATGCTCAAATGCATAATCTGTAAGGAAAAAAAAATAGCTGCTTGTTAGACTGCTTGTCAGAATCCTAGAAATGTCTCTCAGAGAAATCATGTGGAAGTTAAAGAGCATTAGCTCAAAGTCTCAGCATACACTCATAAGAGACGACAGCATTGCAAATCCCTCTGAATGGTGTGGCTTCAGTATGCCTTTCAGGAAAGTAAAATCACAAAAAAGTCACCAAATGTTATCTCCTATGAACCACCAGATATGACAATGTCATGAAGTAACACTGAGCATTCTATAAAGCTAGACAAACAGCACTTCTCAGATGGTCCCAGGCAAAGTAATTAAGGGAGAAATGTATGAACTCAAGGAAATACTAGGATGCAGAGTCATCCAATATGATTTAAAAATTCAATACAGGAAAGAATCACATATTCCTTTGGCAAATATTAGTCCTATATAAATGTGTGTGTGCCTGCACACAATCACATACATGTGCTCTACAAAACAGTTGACCATATTTGACAAGTATTTATTGAAATACTGTGTAAGTATTTACTAAAACTGTGTAAAAGTTTTAAGACTTCCCAGCATGGACAATACAAAGATGTTTCATAGAACACCCCAGAGTCCAAACTTTACAACCTATGCCAAGTAGCATAAGTCTCAGAGGCATAATGAGTCTCCTCTAAAGCACTTTGCAACCCAGCCCATGCTTTGATTATTGTAAAGACTTAAAAAAATTCTTAGTTGATGAATAGACAATGGCTGAGAATGAAACCCCTACTCTTATTTTAATTTTTTACATAAACTTCAATTTCTGAAAACTTGCCGTTCTTCATTTGGAATATTCAAAAAGTCCCTGCAATGCAGATTCTCTGTCACCTACAACATGATGTATTTATCAGAGAAATATTGTGACAATATCATAATAATCATGATACTGCAACCTGAAGCATTAAACAATGCCCTCTATAACAGAAGAGTAAACAGTTGAGTTAGAAATGGTCAAGAGGGAAAAGGGAGTTAAGAGAACCATAATTCTAAGCAAGAACATTGAAATAAAATATCCTATAAGGTTTTGAGTTAGCTCATTTTGTTGTTAATGTTAAAGAGTGATGACAAATATTTGGCTCAACCATATAATGGATGGCATGGGTATGGACATCTGCATGTATATTTATACATATTTTTTTCTCATTCATTCCTAACACCAGCCTTATGAAAATAAAGTATACTATCAGGATGTTTTAGGTTGTAAATAACCAACTAACAAGCAAAACCTACTCAAACTAGCATAAAGGTGTATTATCTCACATATCAAGGAGGCTTCATTGATTGATGCAGTTGTTCATCAATGTCCTCAAAAACTTAGATTCTGTTAAAATTTTCTTTGAGCCATACTTAGTATATAAGCTTTGTCTTCATGGTTTCAGAGGCCATTCCTGTTGTCTATTGTTCCAGGAAGGCACAAAAACTTCCAACAGAAAGAAGGAGAGATGCCCCTTTGTAAGCATCTTCAGCAACAGGAAAATCTCTCCCAGAAAGCATGCAGCTCATTGCCCCTCCTTCCACATCTCATTACCAACCCTGGGTCACACACCCATCCCTAAACCTTTCACTGGCAAAGCCAGTGGTTTAGAATGCTATAAACTAGCAGGGGTCCAAGGCCTCTCCTCTGAGTACATGGCCATCTAGGAAACAGTGAACACAACTCCATCAAAATTAGAAATTAACCAACAGAGCACAAAGTGGACATGAGGGATAAAAAACCAAGAGCGTCTGCTATAGACATAGTCCTTTTCATGCACAGGCAATCCTATTATTTACAGATTGCTTATTTGCAGATTTTCCTACTCACTAAAATTTTTTGCAATCCCAAAATCAATACTCACAGCACTTTTGTGGTCATTCACAGGCATGCGTGCAGCAACGAAAATTTTGAGTCACCAATAGAAGCACTTTCCTCACTGAGGTCAAACAAGATGAAGATCGGCCTTCTCCTTTCAGCCGTCACACTGTAAATAAGTGCTCTTTTCCCAGGCTATACAGTGCCATGTTTTCTGCATTTTGTGCTTTTTGTTGGTGATTTTACTATTTAAAATGGCCCCCAAGAGGGCCGGCCGAGTGGTGTGGTGGTAAAGCGCTGGTTTGGGAGGCCAGCGGCCCCAGTTCAGGTCCCACATGCGAGGGCCAGTGACACTGCCCTCAAAAAAAAAAAAAAAAAGAAACCATTACAATGGCCCCCAAGAATAGTGCTGAAATGCTGTCTAATGTGTAATGCAAGAAAGTTGATATATGCCTTATGGAGAAAATACATGTGTTTGATAAGCTTCATTTGGGCATGAGTTACAGTGCCACTGGTCATGAGTTCAATGTTTTATATATACATATATATATAAAACATATATATATAAAACATATATATATATATATATATATATATATATATATATATATATATATATATATTCAGGTATCATTAAACAAAAATACATATAAAACAAGGCTGTAAATTGAACTGTTGATGAAAATATTGTAATTGGAGGCTTACAAGTACCTAATTCTATTTCCCCTAACAGCAGTGGTTCAGTATTCACTAATTCAGTGTTCACAGCAACTTTATAGAACACAACTACCACAAATAGCAAGAACTTACTGTGTAATGAAACTAAGAGGTAACTAAGCCCAGCCACATAGCCAAGAGATGCAGGCCAGACCTCAAGTCCAATGTTAACAACAGCATTAACGACTTTAAACTTTATCTTGAGAGCAATGGAAAGACAATGAAAGGTTATAAGCAGGGAAAAACATGAACAGATGAGCATTTCTGGAACATCATTCTGTACTACCTGGAAAACCAATGAGAAAGAAGGAAGACTGTACTTATGGAGAGCAGGTAAGAGAGTTATTTCAGTGATCCAGGTAAGAAGTGATGATAAGGAGGTGAGAGTCCAGTGGGAAGCCATGCACTCAGGTATAAATCGTCTTCCTCTGAACCAACAGAAAACAGAGCTGCACAATGATGTCAATTCTAGTCATCAAGAGAGGATTTAAGAGGAATAAAGCAAAAAAGGAACAGTGAAGTTTGAGAGGGAAAGGGTACAGGAGAGAGATAAAAAGAAGAAAATGATTCAACTTCAAAATATTGTTTGGTACCAGCTATGCCTGGCCCAATTTCTAAACCTACTCTGAAAATCTTAGCAAGAACCTAGTTCACAGCTTCTATTAATATTAGAACATAAAATTTTACAAGTGTAAGATGGAATTCATAAGTATTCTCAGATGCATCCAATAGGGACTTGACCAATCATTTGTGATTTTACACATATCTTGGTTGAAACCGAGTGATAAATATAGAGTTGAGCTTTGGGATACATCATATAAATGTGTGGCTCTCCCTGGAGGGCTTTCTTTCCCCAAAGTAATGATTGAACATATTTATAACAATTGAGTTATAAATATGATAGTCCCATCTGTGATCAATATTAACATTTTCCAGATGTACTAATTAAAGTAAAATTACATCACCAATCCCGAAAACCCTTCAGAACTATTGGACATTTGAATGTAGGTAAGTAAAATAAAAATTATGATTCTTAATTTTTACTATGATGTCCCATTTCAGTTGAAACATTTTTGAATTTGAAGTCTGTATCATATCTCCATGGAATTATATGAAAGAAGTAAAGAGAAGGGAGAGAAAGAGGAATTCCATGCTAGAGAATGATGAAATTTACAATGTTGGAGCACGTTAAATCCTTCTCTCTATCAAGTATCAATGTTCAGTGCATTGGCATTCCTAGTTCTTATCACATGTGAACAATCTCAATTATCTCATGATAAGACTATTATAATATATTGTGCTGAACAATATCCAAAACATTAATGGTAATATATGGTTACAGGCAAACCTTTACATGCCATGCATTTGAACCATGTGCTAGATATATTACATAATGATAAGCCCACACTTGGAAAGATCACCTTACTATAATTCTTTAAAGTAAACTGTCCTTCAAAACTCTTAGCCTTTTAGCAGCTTCATTAAAACCTTTCAGATAAAACTATCAGGTAGGGAGATGATTAATGGAATTAGAAAATAGAAATCATTTTAGAATATTTTCCAAGTGTTGAAATTAAAGAGATACTCAGTAAGCATGTACTCAATTTGGTTCTCTCAACTGTTGACTATTCTGTACATGGTTTGTGCTTAGTGTCTCATAACTAGAACATAGTATTTTTCATGTTATATTTATCAAGATAAATGCTAGCTGCTTTAACAGGTTAGTCCCAACTTCTCTATGGCTTCAAATAATAAAAGTTTAGTTTTCACAGCAGAATCAGCCAGGGTGTTCTTGGTTGGACAGCCTTCCACGTGGTCACTCAGGGCCCAGGCTTCTTCCATCTTCATTAAAGCTCTGCCCTCTGGTAGGTGCTGGGATCCCTCATCATTCAACTGATGGACAACGAAGAAGACTATGACTAAGGGCCACCTGTTTCTTAATCACACTGGTCTGGAAGTCACTTTTCTTCATATTCCATCGGTGAGAACTAGTCACATAGCCCTGCCTACAAATGGAAAGGAGCTGGGAAATGCAGTCACAGCTGGGCAACTGCTGCCCAGCATCATCTCTACACTGGATGGGGCCCATAGATGGTTCAGCTACATGTCTCTGCCACACATGTCATTTGCATTTTTTGTCAACATCCTTTACCTTTAAAGATCTAAAATTGGTTACAGAGGGAGTCAAATCATCACACATATTCCATATGTAATGAATCTTTTTTGTTATAGAACAGAAATATCGGTTATACCTTTTTGTTAATACTACAGTAGGCTACAATTGCATCTGGATGTTTATATCAAATAGTGATGATGATGATGATGATAATAATAATAATAATAATAATAATAAATAATAATTAAAATTGGGATGAAAAAAATTTCAGCACAAAGAATATTCATTCTTTTCCATTCCAGTCTTTACTTTTCCTGAAAGTTTTAAGTTTATGATGAGATGTATTTCCCCTTCTCCTAAACAGAAATTATAGAAATGCTAGGTACTGCTGGAAGAGTCTTTAATCTATCAGTGCCTCAGCATCTTGTAGGTCCAGTTTGATAATGACCTTGTTTTACATTGTTTCAAATCTTACCAATTGCTAACTGAGATTCATAATGACACTGATCAAAACATGATCAGTTGCATTATCAGAATATAAAGTTATATTCCTTTTTTCCCCACTCCTAGAGAAATTATTCATGAGTCAAGGAAAGTAAGTGTCTATAATTTGATTTCAAATAAATGGGGCAGTAAATATAAGAACGTTTGTGTGAACTATAAATATAAAAATTACCTTGAAATCATCCCAAAGATATTTTAAATAAAGAGGAATAAAAGGATCTCATTTAAGATAAGACAGAGAATTCACAGAGGCATGGCAGAAAGGAAATAATATGCCATTGGGCTTTAAAAAATTATGCTGAACTTCGGCAATGAGATCAGAAAAGAATAATGCAAAAACATTGATGACCAGACTGCCATGATTAATAAAGGATGTTCTTGCTCCTCGAGGCTAATTAACTGACACTACAATAATTCTTTTAAAAGCATGGTGATGATGCAATGAAGTAAGGGGATATTTCTTATGAGTATTTGCAGTAGACAGCTGTTATATGAAATCAGGTAAGGATTCTAGGGCAACTCTAAGAATACTGATGGGCAGACAACATAAAGTGGAAGGAATGTGAAACAAAACATCTTCTATCCCAGAATGGAGGTTTATCTGTAGTTCAGATGGAGCTCAGATTTATCTGAACACAGGGGTCAATATTAAACTATAATTTTCCCTCCTTCATATTGTCCTGAAATTATTTCAAGCCTTAATTAGAAAATCTGGAAAAAGAAGTTTCTGTAGAATAATGAAATTCTTCCTCCCTGGTCTGCTGCTTTCAGTGGGGCCACAACAATATAAGTCTCATAGAATTCCTGGTCATTATACAAAATACATTGAATAGAATACTTTCGGGTTAAAAATGGCATTTATTAGATGTCAAGATAACCTTTCTTTAACATCACGATTTGGCATGCATTTTGTTTTAATTTAAAATGAGTTAAAATTAATTTTGTCTTAAAATTGTCATGCCCCTTTCTGGGATGATTGCAGTTACCCTGGAGGGTGATGAAACTGGAGTTGGGAATCACAGCTTTAGTCTTTAGAGAACAAGAAGCAATTTCCATAATTTCAAAATCATTTCATTAGTGGGTAGATATGGTCTGAATTTTCAAATCCAGGGAGCTGGCCATATGCTCCCTCTCCTCTGAAAGTAATAGTGGCAAATTGCCACCATCTGACACAGAAAGAATTGGAGATGTATAGTAACAAGAAATTATAAATATGAATATAAGGCTATTTTGTTATGCATATTATTTCATATAAATGCATGGTCTCTGTGTTAATTGCAAAGCTTTTTTTCCCCTAAAGTTACAGAGTGATGTATCCTATCTTGGCGCTACCAATAGGTCAGCCAGAAGCTGAGTGCAATCAGGAAGAAATGACTGAGAAAGAAAAATGCATTGCAAAATAGGCACTAGAATCCACTGGAAAGAGTTGCTCCACAATACAGCAGCATTACCTGTGATTTTTATTTTGTGGTCATTAATAGGACATCAGCTTCCAGTGGTGACAATATTCACAAAGGGCCAGACTCACTCCCTAGGTTCAAATTAACAACACAGATTTCTAGAGGAAGATATATAATGCTGTCAGAATCACAGGATATTGTTAAATCATATGTTAACATAAGATCCAGAAGTCATAATAAAATGTTTTAAAACTGTAATCGTGCAATGGAAATATTATTTCAAAAAAAAAACCACATTGTTTTCCAAAACAAAATATGCTCTCTATTTAGCAGTTTTGTATTAAGCCATGTTAAAAGCATTCTTGCATGGAATTCATGGAATTCAAAGCAACTTTCACACCTGATCTGAAAGCTCATGGCATTCCTAGGAGTTCAGAAAGGTAGAACTATATTCCTTTTACTCTTTTATAAAGAAGGAGGCAGTGAGCAGACAGATTGTGTGGATTATCCAAAGTCACAAGGAAGGAAAGTGGCAGACCCAGGGATCTAAGGACCAGCTCTGTCATTGAAAGGGGCTTTCAAGCACACATGTGGTCTAATACACACTTTCACCTTCCCATATGTCCAGAATAGGCTTAGCCCAAGCAAACAGGATGCCAATTCATTCTTACTTTTGCAAGGTAATAAGCCTAAAATGAATTAAAAGGCATATCATGCCATGGCCTTGGGAAATGACATCCTCTCCCATTATCATTACAGAGAGAGACGAAACCATATCAAAGTAAGCTATACAGTTAAAAGGGAATATGAAATAAAAAGGAAGTAGCCAACTCTACACCTACACGATCAATACCACCAAGGCCCCATGTGCTCAGATAAATGGTAACACAGAATCTAGTTCTGCAGTTCGAACCAGAAGAAACACCATGGTTGTAAATCGAGCAACCTTATCTACTTCAGCAGCAGAGACTTTTATTTCAAAAGTTAATATATCTGCAATGCCAGAGAAAACAATTCTAGAGAATTCTGTGAAACATTCCAAAACCTTGAATACTCTTTCAAGTTTCTGGTCATTCCAATTAAATTCATGGCACGAGGAATAATTCTGCAAAAGAATACTTGGAAAAGCCAGTCAAATGTAACATAAAATCATCTGTCCTCTCAAACACATCCACTCTTTCAAAGCCATCAGCTGTCATTGAGCAAGATTGTAAGAACAAGTTTCCTGTACCAGGAAGCATTCAAGGATGCAGCCATGGAGGGCAGCCATCTCAACTTGTAAGAGGGTCCTGGAAGGAAACCTAGGGTAAAAGTTCATACCAACAGCAGTGAAGCTATGCACAAGGAGAGGTGTAGAAAACCCACAAAGCTACAGTATGCAAAGCCAGAAAATTCAGAGCATAAGAAAGTACATCCTATAAGAGATGAAGTAGTTCCTTCTTCAACATGCAATTTTCTTTCTGAAACTAATACTGTGAAGGAGGGTTTGTTAGAGAAAAAGAATTGTCGAGGCAAAAACCCAAAAGGAAGATGAAGACACGAAAACTAGACTCTGATCTCATAGTTTCAACAAGTGTTAAAATGCTAAGGAGAAGTCACCGGAAACAGACAGACGATCCTAGCAATGAGGAAGGAGAGTCCGAGGAACTCAAAGGCTCTGAACCCCACATGAGAACCAGAAACCAAGGTCAATGGACAGCTTCCGGTAACGAGGATGACTCTAAAAAGAAGCAAAGGCAGCTGCAGGTTGAAGACACCTCTTTGACTTTTGGAACTTCTAGCAGAGGACGAGTCTGAAAGTTGACTGAAAATGTCAAAGCTAATTTATTGGAAACATGGAATATCGTGTTATAAATGGCAGCTTCACACCAGAATAGCAGTGCCCCCTCTGTTTTGTACATATTGATTGGACTTTACTGTTATGTGGAAACTTTCTGTGTTAGTTTTGATGCATAATTCTTTGCATCTTTTTATATGAACTAGAATGCATGTGTAAGAATTTCTGTCCATGCAAGGTAATCACTATGAACTTATTTTTAAATAAATGGAAAATTTTTTATTAAAATACAAAAACAGGAAGGGTGCTGGTGGCAGCTGTCTTAAAAGGAAACATGAGCAGCATCAAATAACAGAACTTTCTTAGTTGACTCCTGAAATCACGAACTAAAAGAAAAAAAAAAATCACAACTCCTGTCACACCATAATGTTAAATCTTAAATTCACTCAGTTTAGTTTTAGCAGGTATAATGGTGAGCCTCTCACAGGCAGACCAGATTAAGGACCAAATCCAAATGGCTTTGAGGTGGGTGGAGACAGTCACTGACATGGCCTAGTTTGGGACAAGCTGAAAGCTCGCACCTTTTCACACCTGGCATGGGCCTGACATCTCCCCCAGGAAAGCCATTTCTGAGGACTAAGGCTCAAATGTAACACGTGATGATGGAGGAATACTTTTAATCAAGATGTACTCATTAATACAATACTTTGTCGGGATATCTGGGAGAGAATCTGGCACTGTAAAAAGCACAGAAGGGAAAGTGGGAAGGAGAAGTCCAAAGAAATTTATTGCACCTAGAAAGGCTGAGCCCTGCAACTGGGAATCTCAGCAAATTGCTCTATTTGGTTGAAAGAGTGTCAATTTGTGAAGCCAGGAGAGCAGCCTGCGAGGTGGTATAATAATAAATTCGAAACATCTGAAAGGGCTTCAAGGCAAGTAGTTAGTCTAACTATATGCAATTGGTTATCTGTCTAAAATCTTTCCGAGTTCCCCCTTCCCCTCCACATACCCTTAGCAGAGTCATCATCCATCTGGCGCCCACCCGACTTCATCTCCTACCTTTCTCATCTGCACAGTTCCCCTTCCCTACACACATATACCCTACAGTCCAGCAGCACTCATTTTATGGATATACCATATTTTCTTATCTCTGGAACCTTTCACTGATAGTTCATTCTGCCTGGAATTCGTGTGCCCAAAACAATATGCATCTGACAACTCATACTGATTGTTCAAGACACCACTCAAAGCATTCCTCCAGAAAGCTATCACCCAGGCTCAATAATGATCCCCTTTTACATATGCCAAGTGCACTGTGTATAAACAGATCCCAGTTAGAGCTTTATCATACATAGTACTTCAGAAAATTAGACAAAAACAGTTGCAGGCCAGGAACACTCTTATCACTGCAGCAATTGACTTACATAGTTCAAAATGCACAAAAAACGAACCCAAGAAGGATTCTGGAAAAAACAATGCAACAACCCATAATTCAGACAATTGAAGTAGAAGAGTTCAGCCTTAAAACCAGAATCCAAATGCTTGCAAAGGATCCGTGTGCAAGAGAGAGCCTTCTTTTGTTCTTAGTCTATTTCCAGAACGCTCAGTCTTGAGTTGTTAAAGGAATGAAGAACAAATACAGGGGGCTTTTTAATCTTCATATACTGGCCCTAGTGACAACAGAAAACAAAATGAAACGTGTAGCTTAATATTGGAGAAAATATAAGGTTTCACACCCACTGTACAAATTATTTCTTCCTGAGAAGAGTATATTCCGCCCACTAGTTCCTCTAAAAAGGGAGGCGGGCATTATGTTGACCTTTGAATTGAAAATATCGGCTGGAAGTTAGGCCTCTAACTTGAAAATAAATAAACCAAGAGTCAAGAGCAACTAGCAATTCACTTTGAAAATAATTAGCTGGAACAGCTAGACTATCAGAGTGACCCTTTCTTCAGGAACAAATCTGAGAAAAATATAAAGTATTGTAAATTGCTTAATTGGGCTTTTGATTCTCTAGTTAAGTGTGTTTTTCTTTTTACTTCAATTTGTTATGATTTTATGACGTTACGTCGTTAATGATGTTATGACGTTAGCCTGTTTTTTCCATACTTTGTAGAGTATCCTATGTACCTAGGAAAAGACTGTGTCGATTGATGAATAGATAATGACAATTCATTATAATTGATTCTGATTATAGAGAATAATGTAGAGAAGGAAAGTAGAGATACAATGACCTGACTTTTATTTCTGGACTGAATGTGACCGTGCACAGTCATTTAACTAGAATTCTAGTTAGCCTGTTTTCAAAGTATAAAATAAGAGGTCATGAACTATAGCCAACCATTGAAATAAAGCTGTCAGGTGAAGGTGTAAAAAGGCTCATTACTGATGGTTGCAACATTTGAAATCCACATGTGAAGTATTAATAGATTCTTCTCTGAAATAAAGTATTTTTCCCCTCTTGACTGATAGAAACATAGAACTATCAATACATATGAGAATTCAAAGCTTCCTAAAATTTTGTTATGAAGGCCAGTGAGGAGACGGAGCTATTGGATGACCTTCACTCATTGGAGACTCTGTATATCTCTACTTTCCAAGCAGTTTTCTGTATCTACAGACACCATCCGAGTTGGAATTAATAGCCTGCACATAGCCATGATTTAATCAAAATGTCCTTGGTGCCTAGTCCAGCATTTCAATTTCAGAATTGAAATCCAGTGTCTGCATTTTAAAAATCAAATCCATTCTCTACGGAAATTTTTTACAAAACATCTTGGCACCTGCAATGCTGAAAATAGATCCAGCTCTATTTAAGAGAAAGTAACAGCAAATCGGGGATTTCTGCGATGGCAGTAAAATGCAGTTAAGTGTGGTCGTGCCAGGTTTTAGTCTAGAGACAGGGGTTTTTATAGCACATTATAAACTCCTGAAACCGGAGGTTATTAGAGGATCAGTTCCCTAACTGTGTGGTTCTAGCAGGCTCAGCTCTGCTGCACTCTTTATTCTCCTGCTGGGAGCACATCCATCAGCCTTTTTCAGCTGTTAAGGCCCTTCACTTATTCCAGTGTTCCCTTCATCTTATTCCCTTGCCTCGGCCCCCCTGGGCCTCGGAGATCTACAGTTCTCTTTGGCCTCTTCACAGGCATAATGGATCACCAGCTGAACTATCATCACATAGCTCTTCTTGCTAGAAAATGATTTCTCTCCTGCTTCAAGTGTTCTTTCCTTTCACTTGGCAAATCCCTTTGCTGCTGTTCTTGCTGTAGAGTTGCCCATATGCAAAGTGATAAAACTTGGTCCAAAATGCTGACTTGCCTCTTGAAGTTGTCTCTTGAGTACTGGCCCTTTGATCTTTTTCTAACAGAGAGTGTGTTGGAACACACACACACACGCACCCACAATCTCCAACCTGAAAAGATTTACTCAAGAAAAATAAGTTTTATTACATTCGGTTTCTATTATTTGTGCCTCTAATAAGTTATTATTCCCTATTTGGAAAATGATCTCTATTTGTCTTATTAGTATTAGGAGTCCTCATATTGAAAAGCACTTTCCTAAATACAATATTCTATCTTAGGCAACCAGAAAGCTACTAAAGTTTATGAACAACTAGAGAAAATAATATGGAGCAGCAGTCTCAAAAAGAGGGAATCTCAAACACTTGAGAATATTAGTAATCTTGCTGTACTAAGGTCCATATCTGTTCCACACTATTGGCATTAATTCATGATATTCTGGCCGATCTAATATCTCCTAAAAAAAAAAAAAAAAAAAAAAAAAAAAACCTAAAATATGTGCTAGTGGAAACATCACTAGGTTGGTGGCTGGAAGACCTGAAACCTAGTCTCTGATCTATGTTGATTCATTGAAGGGCTTTGGGCAAGTCACCTAAATTCTTCAGACCTGTTTCCTCATCTGTACAAATTGTGGGCTGGAGCAGGTCACTATCATCCATTGTAAGTTCAGTCCTCTGGGAGGGAACTTAATCTAGCTCTTCCTTTTCTCATTAACCAACTCTTTCCTCTGTTTTCTTTACATATTCTCTTTTCTGTGCCCCTAGACCTGTTCTTTCCTTTCGCTCTTCTTTTATGTCTTCCTTTTATCCCACTGTCTTCCTTATCTCTCTTCACAGCCCATCCATAATAGCAGCCCCATTGGTTCAGGGACAGAACAGCCCTAAGTAGAAAAGTCTCTTAATTCTCAGATTTGAGGGCCTGTTGACTCCTTATAGGTCCCAAAGTGAAGGTCCATTAGTTATGAGAATTAACTAGCCTACAAAGTGGCCCCTGACAATTCAGAAAACTTCATGAGAGCAAAAAAGATCCCAAGAATACCTTGACCTTCCCCCATCTTGTCCCAACCTAGTAATATACAATGGAGAGAACGAAGAAGGAATAGTCAACCAATTTTTATTGCAAACATGGGAGCAATGTAATTAATCTCCAGGAAAAAAATGGCTCTTTTGTTTAGGGAAAATTCTTGAGGACCTTTTTGGATATGAAAGGTTAGCTCTTCTCAATCCCACGCTGAAAAAGCAATTTTAAGTTTCTCCCCTGAAATAGAAAGGTTAAGGGTCCCAAAAATTAAGGAAGAGGGGATATATAAGGAAGCTTAAGGAAAAAAAGTATACTAAACACCAATCAATTTTTAGAAATATTTAGACCTCGTGTTGAATGTTCCATATGGATTTACACATACACACACATACACCACACACACACCACACACACACCACACACACACATACACACACAACACACACACACACACACACACACACACACACTAGTCTACCTTGGATATTGTTAATTACTTTCATTTCTGTTAATTTTGTTGTAATGTGAACATATTTGATCATTACTGCATATGAGCTTAAACATCCTTTCATGTTAATCAGCCATTTTCATGTCTTCTGTGAATTTTTTCCTTACATACTAACAATACTAGCCCTTTTATTTCATATATTTTGCAAGTATTTCTCCAGGTGACTATTTGTCTATATTGTTGCCATGGAGAAATTTTTACTTTTCACGTACTCCAGTCTAGCAATAGTTTTCTCCATCTGTCTGCCTTTATTACTTAGAAATGTTTTCCATAGATCAAGATTAGAAAAACATTCCCCTACACGTTCTTTTGTTCTTTTTCATGTTTATTATTAAAATATTTAATGCTTTTGGAATTCAATTAGTGTAATTTTTTTAAAAACCAATGGTTAGCAGGTTGCCCCAACAAATTTCTCATCTACCCTTTCCTCCACTGTATTCAAATTCCACTTTTATCACATACTGAAGTATGATACTTACGTGAATCTATTTCTGGAACTTCTAGTCTATTGCTAATCTATATATCCCCACACCACACCCTTTCAATCACTACAGCATTCCATTATATTTTAATACTCAGAAAGCATATCTCCTTTCACTATTCTTTTTTCTCTTCCTTTTTGGATGTTTCTCTTATATATTTCTTCATCCAAGTTAACTTTAGAATCATTTACACTTTCAAAAATTATCCAGTGCTGTCTTAAAAAAAAAAATCACTAACGTGCAAATCAGATTGAATTGTCTAAAAGAGTAGAGAAAAATTTTGACATAGTAGAAAGAGCCAAAACCTACATTTGAGATTTGACTCCCAACTAAAGCTGTAAATTTGGCAAGTTTTTAGCCTCTCAGAACCTCAGATCTTCATCAGCAAAATGGAGTTAATCAAACCTACTTGCAGGAGATATCTGTCATGCTCTTTGGCCCTGTCACTGGAACCCCATTCCTAAATTTGGAGAATTCTGCACCTAAAAATTCTTGTGAGAGGCACTGCCCATCCACAGAAAGTTAATAATGCCAGGTACTCACTCTTCCACCTTCCTTTGACGCTAAGCTCAGTCAGGAGGCCTATATTCTACCAATGACAGGCAGATGCTCTAGGTTGGTATCAGTAGCTGGCGAAACAAGAAAAAGGGTCCATGAGAACGATTCTCTGGCTGTGTGTATAACTTAGGCAGTTGCTACAGTAGCAGCAACAGTAACATCTATGATAGAAATTCAGCGTAAGGAGCAATGATGTCTTCCCTGCATCTGGTTTTCCAGGTGCCCCAGCAACATCCTTTCCTGCTGAAGTCAGACAAAGATGATTTCTGTTGTTTGCAACTAAAAATCCTGTCTTACACTACCCACCCTAGGCTGTTTAGGCAGTGAAATGAGGTGAAGCATGCATCCTCAGCCTTTTCAGGACTTTCCCTTTCTTTTTGACCCCCTCACTTACGCCCTGATCTGTTCACCAAAATGTTGACCCAGAATAGATTGCATCAATGAGTTTCCTACTCTTCTCCTCTGGCTTCTGGTTGAGTTCAGCCAATAGAAGGCCCCAACAGGAAATGTGATAGAGGAAGGATAATGGGGAAAATTATTCCCCCAGCTCTTTCTCCAAAAGCTTACTATCCCTCCACTGAGTGAGAAGCCCTGACAGCCAGTTCTCTCTCTGAGTTCCATCTGCCTCTGGCTTAAGGGTCATGAAGATGCAATGGGCTAAGCTGATTTTTATGGACATCTGCAGCTTGCTTGGGATTTCAGACAAAGGTGTCTTCTGCCAACTAAAACTCAGAACAGAAAATCTAGAAGTATGTCCCTCAAATAGAAATTTGCCCAGTTCATCATCCTCAGGAGACACAAGTACTAGCTTCTCAAACCTTTTCTCATACCCACTGAAGCCCACCGTCGGTGTCCGAGTACATACACATACTCAAACTTACAAATGCCAGCACCACCACCTTCACCCATGGCTGCCCATTCTCTGCTCCTCTTATTTAATGGGTATCCATGCCACTGATCATGCCCCCCCCGCCCATTCCACTCATTGTGTCAGGTCTGGGATTGAATACATCACAGCACTTCTATCAAACTGTGTGCAAATTTTTGCAGACTTTTCAGAGCAACAAAAACTTGCCTTCAACCATTCTGTCCATATCCATATAATAAATGATAGTAGATGCTACTGGGCTGTCCTTTTTTTTTTTTTGTATCAATATATGAGTGTGAAGTGCAATTAGCCATTGAAATAAAAATCAGCAATGAATGCTAATTACTTCATTCTATGGGTTTGGGGGTAATGTATTCCATCCAAGGCTTTCCTCATTACTTTGAGAAATTGAGAGGTGACTCTATAGTGATCTACAGAAATTCTGAAAAGTACTTAAAGCGTCAAACATTAGCTGGAGCTCTGTATAATTGGATCTGTTCTACACCCCTTGCATATAAGTTTTCTTGATGCAGAGCCCTGAATGTATAAAGAAAGGGGAATGTGGAGGCAAGAGTGGCTTCAATCTGCTTCACTGTCATTTGAATCTTGCGAGTTCTAAATTCTTTTGGCAGCTCTGATATAACAGAAGAATTTTTCCTTCAGTGACTACATAATCCCTACTTGGAATGTTTTTCTCACACATTTATGTGAATGTTGCCAGTGGCTACTTCTCTTTAAATTAATTCTCACCCTCGATAATGATTTACAAAAGTTGATTGACAGTGCTGATCGTAAACACTAGGAACTACAAAATAGGTATCTTGGCCCCAGAAGGAAAGTGCCTTCTCGAATTACTCAAAAGCTCAAGAATCAAACACAACTAGTTTCATTAGATTCTGGAATAAATATTGAAATATTTTTACATGGAACTCCTTATAATTTATTATACTCTGTGTAATTATCAATAATTTCTCCCTATTGCCTCAACAAAAGCAAAACAAAATCACTCTATGAAGACGGGACATTTTTAGAATAAGGAAGATGCTTGTTGTGGAGAATACAAAGAAAACAGGAAACTTTTTTTTTCCCCGAACAGGCAGGTTGTCCATCTAAGTAAAGCTAGATTCTGGTTTCAGCTCACCAAGGAACCAGCCTGGAAAAGTAACTTGACTTCTTTTGATCTCTGTCATCTAGAAAATGAGAACGTTAGCCTTAATTATCTCAAGGAGCCCTCCCAGCATCATTTTTTTATTACTTCCTATAAATATCCAGTAGATTCATCAGTGAGGAATCAAATTAGATCTGTACTTTAGCAGTATGGATTCTTGTAGAACTCACTTTATTTGAAGGTTTACTTCAGTTTTTTGTTTTTTGTTTTTTTTTATGATAATGATAACATTCTTTAAATTTGAAAGCCCTGGACAGAAATCAACGTTGGCATCAGGTAATGAATGTTTAGCCCTTGTGCCAAGAATATCTTTCATAGCACAGGTGGAAGACACTTCTTAATAGGTAGCAGTGCCCCCATGATGCGCAATCTCTGGCAGAAATAGCTGGGGAAAAAACGTCCACATTTTCTTAAATCTCCTTCTAATCATAAGATGTTAAAGTCAGTGTCCAGCCATCTCTCTCGGCTGCTGCAAAGTACACGTAGTTGCTCACGGAAGGGCTGAAGCAGGAGGCGTGATGTCAGGGCCCTGGCCAGAGAGCTGCCTCCCAATATTTCACCCTGGAATGCGTAGGGCTGTGGATGAGAGACTGCAGAGAGGCTGATGTGCGCCTGGTCTGCAGCTGGGCACACCAGCACCACCAGCCACGGGCTCAGGTCTTCAGAATCACCAGATGATAGATAGCACAGTGTGGAGTCATATTCTGTTTTATTCTAGTCCATTTACTTCTGATGAGCTCAGGAGCGAGTGGACTGAATACATTGAAGGTCAGCCAGCACCATGGCAGCATGAGAGAGATAAGAGAGCTGAACTTCTAGCTCCCAGCACTAGTTAACGGAAATAATAAAATCAGGAAAGACCACTAGTAGTTTGCCTTGAGTGACCTCCAAATACAAACTAATATACATACATGTTTCCATTTCTCTCATTTTCAACCACTAGTATTGATAGAATACCTAGACTGAATCTATCAATCCATTAAGCTGCTTTTTTTTTTTAACCCAAACATGCATAGAAGGTTAATCTCTCTCTCTCTCTCTCTCTCTCTCTCTCTCTCTCTCTCTCTCTCTCTCTCCCCCCCCCCTTCCCTCCCTCCCTCCCTCCTTTTCCCACTCTCCCTCCCTCCCTCTCCTTCCTCTCCCTGAAAACAGAAAACTGTACTGGCAGAAGCAGCAGTGGAAAGGCAAGGAAAATGTGCTCCAGAATAAATTGGTTGTGCTGAAACATTTGTAATTAAGCATGATAACCAATTACAGAAATACCTGGGGTAGTTCAGTGCTTCACTTTCCCACATCAGAGGTCTCCTAATCAATTTGAAATAACCAGACGCTGCTATAGAAAATAAGCAAGATCACAGCATTTGCTAATGAGTCTCAAAAATGGATTTCACCGCATGAAAATGTTCATTGTCAGGAGAAAGACTGTTTTCAGTATCTTGCAGGTCATTTTCATTTGCATTTGATTGGAGAAAAGTCCTTTGTTCTTTTCTGCCTTCTCACATCCTATACAACACCACTGATTTTTTTCTGGCGATTTAGTATTTTTGTATCATTGTGTTTTACCAAGCCCTAAAAATAGACCAAAATAAATCCTTTTGTGCTGAAGTAGCTAGTATCCACTTGCATTATTACTTAATTTCACTGTTTGAATGCATTTCCTTGGATTTAAATTTACAGATGTATGAGTTGGAGAGAAATTGTGTAGCAGAAGTTGCAGTTGTGGAACTCGTAAAGCCACGTGAAAACCCTAAAGCATATTGTGTACAACAGCTTTTCAGCAGTTTTCAATTGCAACCATCTCCTCAGAGATTGAAAGTGTACTGGGCAAGCATTTGAGGGCCACTAATCGAAAACATAGATAGACCTTTTAAAATATATGATAGCACATCACAGGTCTGATGAGTACCTGCCTTTTCACAGAGAAGAAACACAAGAAGAGGCCCATACTTGAAAGAAGAGAGAACACGACACTTTTCATTTCTTAAAGGTGACATTACTTAAAATATCTGCAGCTTTGGTCATTACCAGATCCTGTATGACCCATTCATAAATCTCTTAATAAGTGTATGGTTTAAAGATTCTTTCCCAGATCGTAGTATAAGGGTTTTGGTATGTCCCTCTTCTCTCCATCCTCCTTCTCTTCTGTCCTATCCTGTTCTACTGTCATACTCTACATTACCCCAACTTTTCTCTCTCTCTATTCTCTGCTCTCTCACTTCACTCTTTCCTCTTAGCTGTTCTAGCCCTCTGTGTATATTTGCAAAGTCTGCATGACAGAACATGTTTTATCTCTCTGTGTCTCCCTCAGGACCATTAGAAGCAGAAAACATAATCACCAAAGGGAACTAAAAAATATTAATGATTAAATATAAAAATATGTACATTTGCTGCAATGTTATTTCTTCAGCTTTCTTTTGGCTGCTTTCTTTGCATCTTTCAGGTATCAGCTTAGATGCCTCCTCCATAGAGATCCTACCTGACCACCCTGGATAAAGCTAATCTCCCTTCACCCCGTTAGTGTCATTTTCCATCACACAGATCTATTTTATATTCTTTAAAAAAAAAATTTTTTTTCAGTCACGGTTGACATTCAATATTATTTTACATTAGTTTCAGGTGTACAGCATAGTGGTTAGACATTCATATAATTTATGCAGTGTACCCACCTGGAACTACACATGGTTGTTGCAATACTACTGACTATTTTTTCTATGCTGTACTTTACACCTCATAGCTATTTTGTAACTATGAATTTTTTTCCTAATCCCTTCACCTTTTTGACCAACCCCCCCAACGCCCCTCCCATGTGGCAACCATCATTCTGTGGTCTGTATCTATAAACCTGAATAGATATTTCTCCAAAGAGGACATACAAATGGCCAACAGACATATGAAAATATGCTCAACATCACTAATCATCAGAGAAATGTAAATGAAAATCACAGTGAGATACCACCTGACACCTGTCAGAATGGCTATCATCAATAAATCAACAAACAAGTGCTGGCGAGGGTGTGGCGAGAAGGGAGCCCTCATGCACTGTTGGTGGGAATGCAGATTGGTGCAGCCACTGTGGAAAACAGTTTGGAGTTTCCTCAGAAAATTAAAAATAGAACTACCTTATGACTCAGCAATTCCACTTCTGGGTATTCAACTGAAGTTATCTGAAACACTTAATTTGAAAATATATTTGCACCATATGTTCACTGCAGCACTATTTACAATAGCCAAGATGTGTAGGCAACCTGAGTGCCCATCAAGTCACTATTAGATAAAGATGTGCTACATATATGTACTGGAATATTACTCAGCCATAAAAAAGGATGAAATTCTACCAGTTGCAACAACATGGATGGACCTACAGGGTAATATGCTAAGTAAAATAAGTCAGACTAAGAAAAATGAATACCATATGATGTCATTTATATATGGGATCTAAAGAAGAAAACAAATGAATAAAATATTTCATATTCGTAATAGCACATATCAGTATCTAAAATTATGTATGTATGTATTTATTATCTATGTGTAAGTGAATTTATCTATAAACCTAATGTGTGTATGTAAATATGTGTATGTGGGTATATGTACATATCTATACCTATGTGTATGTACATACATATTTGTATGTGTGTATGTATGTGTGTAGAATTCACAGAAAGTAGTCTCCCATTTACTGTGAATTCCTCCAGAGACAGGAAACTTAACGCCCACCAGACCCTACTTCTCAAATCAGATGGCCCACACTAGGGTCCTGCAACCATGACAACTCGCTATGCTTTCCTCCTCCATCTCGAAGGATTTCCTCTTCCAGTCTCTTGTTGCCTTACACTCATCTTATAAGTATCTCTAGAGACTTGTAGCTCCTGTCTGTTGTCTCCATGTGTCCTCTGGACCTGACACTGGGTACTGCTTCTCTGATGCTAAAGTCAGCTTTCCTTCTCCACTGCAATCTCTGCTGACCCTTCCTAGATGCTACTGGAGAAAGCTCAGCCCAGTAGATCCCAGCCTCTGCGCTCTACCCCATCACCAGCTCATGCAGCCTTTCTTCAAGAGCAGTTCTAGGTTTATAGAAAGTACAAAGAGTTCCCATATACCCCCCTAGTAACTCCCACACCACACACAGTTTCCCCTCTTAATATCTTGCATTAGTGAGGTACATTTCTCACAATCCATGAACCTACATTGACATGTCATTATCATCCAAAGTCCATACTTTACATAAGGATTCACTCTTGGTGTGGTACATTCTATGGGTTTTGACAAATATATAAACGCACATATCCACCATTGCAATATTATGCAGAATAGTAGTTTCACTGCTCTGAAAACACCCTATGCTGTACCTAGTCATTGTTCCTTCCCTCTCCTTGAATCCCTGCCAACCGCTAAGCCTTTTATGTCGCCATAGTTTTATCTTTTCCAGAATGTCGTACAGTTAAAGTCATACAGTATATAGCCCTTTCAGATTGATTTCTTTCACTTAGTAATATGTATTTAAGCTTCCTCCATGTCCTTTCATGGCTTGTAACCTATTTCTTTTTATCACTGAATAACATTTCCTTGTCTGGATGCACCACAGTTTGTTTATCCTGTCACTTTCTGAAGTATACCTTGGTTGTTTCTGTGTTTTGGTAATTAAGGATAGAGCTGCATTAACATTTAAGTGAAGATTTTTGTGTGGACATACATTTTCAATTCATTTGGGTAAATACCAAAGAACATGACTGACTGTTGAATGGTATGATGAAAATATGTTCAGTGTAAAGAGCTGCCAGAATGGCTGTGCCCTTTTGTGTTCCCACCAGAAGTGAGTAGGAATCCCTATTGTTCCATGTCCTTATCAGAATTTGATGCTGTCCATATTTTGGATTTTAGCCATTCTGATTGGTGTGTAGTGGTATCTTATTGTTGTTCTTATGAAGCCTTTATCTTATTGGATTTTTTCCCTCTCTTGGAAAGAAATTGGACAACTCAGTGTTTTGCTGGGCATCCCGTGGCTTAATTAGGAGCTGGGTATTAAGAACTTTCTCCCGTTGAGTTAGCCAAAGTTGTTTTTCCAATAACTTCCAGATGTTAATGCTAGTCAGACCTTTGAGAACAATCCATTCCAGACAAACCTCTTGTCCTCCTGATGGTATTTCCACTATTAAGGAAAAAAAAAACAAAAAAACAAAAAAAAAAAAAAACAGCATATTTCCTCTGAGTTTTCACTTATCATAGAAAATAATCATTTCACAGCATAGACCTAAGACCTTTTGACAGTATCTAACTACATTCCAACGTGTCTCTATTTCTCTGAAAATGTGGAACCCCGGATTGTACCCAAGACCAGATGGGGTCTGACCAACGCCAAGGAAGTGACCTCTACCTCTGTTCTACTGTTCTCCAAATTCTGTGACTTCATTGGCCTGTGTGGCAGCCCGATCACTGAGGATCTTCCACATTTTAGTTGCTCAGCAGAGATGTTTTCTGTTTTTCTTGTTTTGAGTTGTTTTTTTTTAAGTTTTTGGTTTGTTTTTGTTAAGGTAGGCTTGTACTTTTATCCTTATTAAATTTCATCCTGTTAAAGGAAGCTTATCAAAATGTTTTCAGATGCTGATTCTGTCTTCTAATATACAGAGGGTGCCAAAAAAAATGTATACGCATTTTAAGAAAGGAAAAAACTGTATTAAAATTGTAATACTCAATATATACTGATAATCAAAGATGAATACAAGTCATGTATATACATTTTGGGGGCACCCCCTGCATTTGCTATCCACCTCAGCCTCGGGTCATTTGCAAATCTGATAAGCATACATTCTATGTATTCATATGCATCATTGATACATGACTTTAACAAGATGTGGCTAAAAGCAGGGCTCAGCAGCCCAGTATTAGAACCACCTTCAGGCTGATGACTTTCCCTTAATCAGCATCCTCTAAGTAACTCAACAATGTGCCATGTGAGGCACTGTGAGGTTACAAAGGGGTCCAGTTTACTCCTTCCTAACAGGGAAGTTTTCAAGGATTTTGAGCACAAAAAAAGACACATTAGAACAAGTGTTCCTGGAAGATAAGCTTCACTGTGGAGTCCAGTAAGAATTAAAGGACCAGAAGTGGTAACTTCGAACACTATTATAATATTATAAAACAAGAAAGAGAAAAGCCTAGACTACAATGTTTATTTGAGATGAGAAAGTATTGTGCATAAATAAAATTGTTATATCAATTTCTCTTCTATATTCCTATTAAAATTAAGCAACCCTACTAAATTTTCAGATGAGACTAAAATGTACTTCTATTAAATTCAACAAGCAATGAAAAATGTGTTTCCTCTGTATCGAGTACTAGATAATGGAAAAACTGAGGTGCAAACATAACTTCCTTCTTTCCCCCAAGTCACCCAAAGCCAGACACATACACATCATAAACACAATCAACAACAGCATGTATATGTAACTCTAATCATGTACTAGCGTCATAGAAGACTTCCCAGAAAAAGTAACATTGATATTCTATTGTATCAGATACTGGAAGGGTAAAATTTTGCTTCATAAAATTAAAATTTTCACAAGGTGGGATTTTATAGTCGAGGTTAATTCAATAGATCTATCACATCTATAGTGTTCCCTCAAATTCCAGTTAGTGAAAAAAACCTCAATCAGACATACTGACTGAGTTGTTTCCCCGTTAACTGCAAGAATTTCCTGCTCCTATAGTTGACCCACACTTAAAACCTTTGGGGTAAAAAAGCAATTTTATACCCACAACAAAATAAAACTGTAAATTACGAACACTCTTCGAAGCAATGGAAGATTAAAATGATGAATGTTTGTCTAAAAATAGGAGCCTAAATGGAAATAAATGAGCACTCCCCTTTCTTGCATTATGTGTCTTTCTCGGAATGTCTTCTTTTTAACACCTCGCCTTGGGCTAATTTGTCTGGAGCAAAGTTCACTTAAGAGATGCACAAAAGAACAAAGGATGCGATCACCAAGCAGGAAGCTTCAGAATACATTCTCTGTGTCCATAAAATCCAGAAGCTCTGGAATGTCTGTCAAAGCCAGTTGGAGCTTTCACTTCCTGGGGAGTGCTTTCAGAAGCACAGAGAAGGAAAACAAGGGAAGGTGAGCCCGTGGGCTGGCAGTAAAACACTAACTCAGGCTTGAAAGCTAGCAAGTACCACATGCCATTGAGTCACCAAGGAGTCAGAGAGGAGCTTGTTACTGCCCCTGCCACTCAGAGACCATTCACTCCTGCAAAGCCTCTCCTCACGTTGCCTTTATAAAACTGGTTGACTAAACTCCTCCAAAATACATGCATTTGCCCTTAAACCAGAGTACCAGGGCCTTTTTCCCACGGTTGCCTGAACTCATCACAGGCTATCTGAACAAAGCTTGAGGAAACCTGTTTCTTATTTTTTTTAAGTAGCCAACTCTTTTTATGTAGTTTCATAAAGTTGTCATTCACCTCAGGCAGGCACTTGGAAATTTAGTCTGATGTTTTTTAGTTTAATGAACTAATTTGATAAGCACCATTAAGGCCAAAAAAATTAATATAATCTAATCAAGTAATTCTATAGATAGCTATTAAATATCAAAACATTGCTAAATAGTTTAATGCAATAGGGGCAAAAAACATGAGAAACATACATTCATCTAGACTTTCATTGAATTTTTTTCTGAAATGATATGCAATTATAAAATTTTTTTATGAAATGTGTAATATTCGTCCTCAAATCTATTGTTTCCTCTTTATATAACTAATCAATAACCATTTCCTTTTGATCAGATTCTGTGTATTTTACACAATTCACAGTAATTTCAACAGTATTATCCTAGTTCATCTTTCATCGCTGAGTTCTAGTTAAGAAATATCTTTGCAAGGTTTCTAAAGTGCCAGGTACTTTCCTAGATCCTAGTAATACAAAGGCAAGAGTCAAAATTCCTTGCTTTAAAGAACTCACTGTTTTGGGGGGTGAGGGGTGGGATTTAACTGGAGAGAGATAATAACTATTCAATATGACTTATGAAAAATATAAGGAATACTAGAGTAATACAAAACAAGGAATAATTACCTTTGGATAATAATTAGGACAGAGACGTAGTGGGATTTATATAGACCCTATTTTGAAAATTCAGAACTCCTCCCTGATCATTACTGGGCATGACACATGGTCCTTTCCCCTAACAGTAACCCCAGGCCAATATGGTTCACACTCTCTGGGTGACTAAAGGGACACTAGGGGATTCAACATGAGTCTGGTTCAGCTGCCTGGATTTTTCTGTTAGACTGACATCGTCTTAGATCACAAGAACAATGACCACGATGGTCTGATGGCTTTGGACCATGTAATAATTACTCCCATGAATATCCCTACAATAGCTCAGTGGGTCGAGGTTGGGACATTTCGAATCTCTGTAAGCTTTGTAATAATGTCCCTCTTATACCTCACATTTCTGCATGAAAGGTCCAAGAATAAGTAGGGGATGATTGGTAAAATATATAGTTACAACTACTTGATGAAGACATAACAATTCTGTGACAGTAGAGGGAGAGCAACAACTCAGCCACCTGGAAAGGGATCATCTTAGACCCCGAGATTCAGCAGAAGGAGGGGAGCATCACACCCGGAGCTTCCTCAGGGAGGAAGTGCTGTGCGGTTCTCCCTAGCTGCTACAAGCACCTGAAATTTACCACCTGCTGGGGTCTTCCATCCCTTCTGACTGCTCTGGCTACAATTTTCTCACCATCCTCCTCACTGAGAAGTCCACCAGAAACAGCAGATGTCCCCAGCTCCTGAACCTCCCATGCAAAATACCTGCTAACATCTCTAGGTGTCCTCCCCTCTTCCCTTCCTAGATCTAAGTCATTCCATGGGGCAGAAAAACTCCACCTGGCTAGTGGTACAGACAAACAGGAAAGACTGAACTGACCATCCTCAGTCATCACTTCCAAAATCAAGGACTAGACTCAGTGATGCAAACTGACCGAGGAGTCCTAAGGCTTAGCAGGCAGCCAGAAGACCAACCTGGAGGCTCTGTCAACCTATTCGCTGTGATCCATGGAAGTCTCACTTGGGAGGGACCAACAAGTGAAGATGGCACTTTCTTTCCAAAGGTACTATGTGTGCCCCAGGACTGTACTGCTTGTGGGGAAGCCAGGCATTTACTAGCTTTCTCCCCAAAACCACCTTGACTTGCATTTTAGGCATTGGCATAAGAGACCTTCAAAAGTTAGGAAAATACCACCAACAGATAATGTAGCCAAAATATGACTGGGAAGATCTTTCCCAAATGAGGAGAACTTTGGTTACTCAGGGGAGCTTCCTGAAGGAATAACTGACTTGTCATTTATGTGCACCCGGTGGGTAGTTATCCCTACTATGGAAGCCATCCAATAAGAAAACTTCGTACATTTGTCAGCCCTGGGACGCATTCAGGTCAGCCTCAACTCACTGGGCAGGGTTGGCACAAATGACAGACTTGCCCTAGACATCCTCCTAGGGGTCAAGGCAGAGTCTATGCAATCACAGCAGTTCATGCTGCTGTATCCGGATTCATGCTTTGGGCCAAAAGGAAAGTCAATGATGAGTAGAAAGCCACCTAGCTTTTTAATGTAGACCCTGATAGTTTATGGGATCTGTTCACCTAAAGTAACCTTAATCTCATGAGTTGAAAGTTTCCATTCCAAACTCTTAATTTTGAAGAACGATTTTTTTAAATGAATAGACTTCAGTTTTTAGAGCAGTTTTAGGTTTATAGAAAAATTGAACAGAGGAATAGAGAGTTCCCATATACCAACCTCTCCACAAACAATCTCCCTATTATTGACATTAGCCAGGTACATTTCTTAACAATCCATAAACCTACACTGATATGTCATTATCACCCAAAGGCCATAGTTTACATTAGGATTCACTCTTTGTACCTTCTATGGGTTTTGCTAACTACGTAATGTCATATATCCACCATTACAGTATTATACAGAATAGTTTCACTGCCCTAAAAATCTCCTATGCTCCATCTACTTATCCTTCCCCTCTAAATCACCCCCACTGCAGTCCCTGGAAACCACTGATCTTCTTCTGTCTCTATAGTTATGCCTTCCTTGCAATGTCAAATAGTTGGAATCATGCAATGTGTAGCCGTTGTAGACTGGCTTCTTTCACTTAGCAACGCGCACTTGAGTATTTCAAATTCTAAGTCTTTCCATGGCTTATTTCTTTTTATCACTGAATAATATTTTATTGCATCGATGTACCACAGTTTGTTTATCCATTCACCTATTAAAGGACAACATAGCTGCTTACAAGTTTGGGCTATTATGAAACACAGCACAGAAGAGAGAATTTTTAAAAATCTCTCTACAGACACTGCCCTCAAAAAAAAAAAAAAAAACAAAACCCAAAAAATCTCTCCACCTCTCCCTTTCTAAGAATCCTAACTCTCTAGAAAAGCCAACCTAATGGAAAGCCCTCTGGGATTGTGCTTTTTGCTCTTCTATTTTAAACCACATCAAGGGAAAAAAACCCAGAAACTTAGAACAGTGAACTTCCACAGAATACAAAAATTTATTTTTATTTTGAAATGATACTGAATAACTTGACGATCTTAAACTGGATTATTTCTATCTGAATTTTATTAGATTGTCTAAGCAATTTATATTTCCTTTCTTTTCAGCAAATTTCTAATGATATCCTATACCAGGAAAAAATAATCTGTCTCATATGCATATGTGCTCACGTATATTATACATGTGCAATGGTTCTGTTTGCAAAGGGGAAAAGTATTTTTATCTAAAAGTCTAACTATTTATAAAATAATTAATAAAACATACTTGAATTCTCATACTCAAATTGCCACTTTTCCATAAATTAATTACATTAAAGTCTAAGACTGGAATTCAAGCTATCAATTCTACATAATTAAAATTTCATTTATAACCCATTGACAGCCTCAAGTCACTGTTTGTTCAAGGAAGTTCAAGCTAGGGCCTCATTATCCATTATTGATAGCTGTCAATAAGATAACATTACTTTATCTTGTAAGTCTTACATTGATTTTTTTAACCCAATGTCAGCTCCATTGAAACTACAAGTTCTAAATTAAACTGACAGATCATTTCCTGCCCAATAAACATGCAAACCAGACAAAAGAAGCTTAATTCCAAGCACACTCAGGAATGTGGGTGGTGTGTGCCTTTTCCCTCACTAACCACACCACACTCACAGCAGCTTCTTGGTCATGGATGGCTGTGCTCCTTCTCTGAACACCTGAGTTATTTAAGCTCCTTAGGTGCTATACAAACTCCAGTAAGCAGGCACTGGGATGTCCCTTGGGATTAGTGGCTGTCACTTAAGTCCCTCCATAATGAGTGATTTAGCTAAGCCTCCACTTGTCACCAGGCTGCTCTGCAAATACATCCCCTTAGCCCGGACCTAAATGCTTCCACAAACTTTATTATATCACATTGCTTTTCACTTAAAAGAATATCTGGATCATTTCATTACTAAACCACATATAAATTACTTTTATTTCAAGTCCACTCAGTGGTATCACTTTAATCGTATTCCAACATTTTTGTGCCTTTTTCCCCCCTTCTTGATTTCTGGCCAGAAAAACTGTCCTACTTCCCAAGCTGACACCAGGGACCTTCCTGCCTAGAATCTGAATTACCACCACTAAATCTCATGAACATATCCCCGGAGAGCTTTTAAAATGGCTAATTTTTACTCCAATGGATAAAATCGTTATACAAATATCCACTTATGGGTCAATGTCTTTTGAAATCTGCCTTGGATTGGACTTCACTTTTGTTAGCTTTCTATATGTTTCTCTCTCCTATCTCTTCTCTCTATCTCTCTCTGAATCTCAGAAAGGTCAAGTATATTACTGATATGAAGGTCAGTATTCCTTGCAACTTCCCCTTGGAGCAATAGCTGAGTTCTTTTTTTTTCTTTTCTTTTTTTTTTTTTTTGAGGGCAGTGTCATTGACCCTCATATGTGGGACCTGAACCGGGGCCACTGGCTTCCCAAGCCAGCGCTTAACCACCCCGCCACTCGGCCGGCCCAATAGCTGAGTTCTTTCAAGACCTGTCCTGCCATCAGGTGGGAACATTCCTCTTCAATCTCCACCCTTTCAGGCATAAAAGGAGTGGTAACAGATGGTAGAGGCCAGGGGCAAATGTTTTATTGTACTTTATGAAAGCCAAGAGGTTCTATAGAACTAAAATAGTAAAGAATCTTGAATAATAGATTAGTAAATCAAAAGGGGCATTTCAGGAAAACTGACCTCCCATAATCCTTCTCTCTAGGTATTATTACTAATTTACTATTGAGCAGATGTCATAATCACTCCTCGTTACTGATCCTTTAAATTAAGATTTTGCCTATGATTTTCCTATATAAGAACAAAAGTGTTTCTTAGAAGAAATGACAACAGAAAGTTGTGATATAAACAGAAGAATAGTTCACACACAATCTGGTAATAAAATATCTCCCATATGGGAGATATGGCCTTGACATCATAACTATAAATTAGGATACTGGTCATGGTAAAAACAAAACTATTTAAATATCAAAATATAAATATCGAATTTGGTGTATGCTGCATAAAAACAAAGAACAAACCTGCCAATAACTGAGAAAATGTTACACGAAAGACAAAAAAAAAAAAGGAGTATGAATGAGAAAGTCATTTTAAAAGCAGTTTGGTCCTTGAGAAACTAATTCCTTACTCTAAGAAATCAGGGGGCACATTTCCATGTTGTGTTACAGAAACATGAGTAGGGAAACAAGTTTTGTATCTTAGTAATTGGAAATTTTGCCACACTTCTTTATTTGAGGAGGCCAGAGTCCCTCCTTGATTCAAATACCAATTTAATAACATGAGCTACTAATGCTATTTACAGAGAAAAGTGCAAAACAAAAAAAGAGAGAAATATTCACATTATGAAAACACCGAATTGAAAACCCAAACATGTGGTAAGTATTCTGTCAATCATTTCACCAAGTGGATAGTTATTGAGAGTTATTTTATTGTAGGTGCTATGCATTAACAACAACAACAAAAAGGAACCAATGGCAAATAACTCTGAAATTAAGCATCAATGACAAGAAGGCAAACATTCTCCCAACGGGCATTGAATGGTCACTCCTTTTATCTATGTCCCAGATCATGGCGCCCCTCAAAACCATGGTGGTGCTTTGTATGCTCACAACGGCCTTCTCAGTCAGGGCTAAACTGCTCCTTTGGTGAGCAGGCTAACGGTCATTCCTGCTTTGGCCTTATTGGGAAAAAATGGCGGTTGACAAGTATATGCATGGTGTACAGCTAGGCAAAAACCCTTCTCACTGAAAAGCCCAAAATATCAAGTCCAGGCAATTATCCATATTCTCATACTTTTAAATAAAATTATTTAAGGAAGTAAAAATTCCACCTTGGCTTCTCCCACTCATCCTTTCAACTTCTAGCAACTTTCAACAATTGGGGGACACATACTTCTCAAAATTTTCCTAAAATATACAGAAATACACACACACACACACACACACACACACACACCTGTCATATACTACACACTCTTTCATCCAACAATATAACAAAACAATTTTTTTCATGTTAGTATGTATAACTTTACCCCATTCTTGTTAATGGTTATATAGACTCCATTGTAAAGATATGATGTAATTTGTTTTGCTATTTTCTTATTATGGACATTTATGTTTGTGGTGGGTGCAAACACATGCTTTGAACCCATAACAACAGGTGAGATTCCTCAGAACGATATTTCTGAGTTATAAGAACTGTGCATTGAAGTTTTTAAGTTATTTCCAAACTAACCCCCAAAGGGTTTACAAAGTCACTTTAACTCAGGGAAGTATGAAAAGGTCAATTTCATGCCAGAGCATAACCCAGCACAGAATGTTTTTAATTTTCTTTATATTGCCACAGTCTAATAGCCAAAAAGCATATCCTGTTTTAATTTTCATTCCTTTAATTAGTACTTAAGTTGACTTTCTATATATCAGTCCTTTCCAGCTCTTCATCTCTGAATTACCTGTCCATATTCTTTGCCTATTTTTCTATTAAGTAGTTAATATTTTTTTCTCACTATATTGGAATAAGTCTTTAAATATTAGGAATATTTGTTACAACACCTATTATATATGGTACAAATATTTTCACATTAGCTGTTTGTATTCTTACTTTGGATTTGCTGTCCACAGAATTTAGAATCAATGTACTCAAATCCACCCACGGTGCTTTCTTTATCGGTTCTGGTTTTTGTATCTTAAGAATGCCATTCCAAACTTACAAACATGTTGTTTAAACACTTTTATAATTTTTATATTTAGACTTTTGATCCATCTGTAGTTTATCTTTTGTGTATGGTATAAGGGGGAAATCCAGTTTTGTGTTTTCCTTTTAAATACTCAATTGTCCAAACATCTCACAGATTTGAAATACCATGCTTAACAAATACTAGCTTCCCATATGTGGTGATGTGTATATGTGGCCACAGTCCAGTTGGGCTCCATTGATCTGCTTGTCTATTTCACTTCTAGTCTCATATTATTTTATTGCAGTAACTCTTTTGTCTCTTTCAATATCATTGTGTGTAGCTCATTATTATTATTAACTCCCTTGGAACTTTTCCCTATGGACTTTAATATCAACTTTTTGGATGCTGATTAGGATTGAATTATATATTTATATTCATTTAGTAGAGACTGACATCTTCACATTATTAATTCTTCCCAACCAGGGAAAATTCTCCTGGACTTCAATTTATGTAGGACAAAAGTTAAAAGATATTCTAATGGGTCCTGAAGGACAAGCATTGATGAGAGTAAATTTTAAATCAACTCTCTAACACAGTAGGATATAATTATAAAGAAACCACATGAAGCTAATTCCACAAAATTGAAATGTGCACTTTGTTCTAAATGAGCAGAAATGTTTGTTATTTTTAAGGATTTTTTTTTCTTTTCTGACACTGCTTTTGTTTTTGTCTCGTCCCCAGGGGTGAAGGTGTTAGACTACATTTGGCATGTATATTTTGTCACAGAGACCATCAAGAGAATTGAAGGTGTGTCATTTAAGATAGGCTCAGTTTAACTCAGGTTGCAACAATGAATGATTCTCTCCTCTCTGCCTACCTGATGGGATGACCTGGTGCAATGAGCTCAACAAATGAGCAGTGGTATGAAAAGACAGCATTTTGTTGCCTTTCCTTATGTCCTCTTTAACCCTGTTTCAGAAACTATCAACCTGGGAAACAATTAGTACCAGTTACATTCTAGACTTGTGACATGGACAGCTATTCACTGGGAAAGAGACCAATTCATTTCATCCAGGTCACTGAACAATTGCTGGATCATAAAGACTTTAGTCACTGCCAAAGTGAACTACATTTGAACCACCGGACCCTGTTGTGTGAGTCCATCTATCATCGCCATGCCAACTGGTCACCCGTACAGACATTGCATTAAATGCAGTAGTCTCCAAGATGATTTGTAAGTTCTCCTCTAAACAAAAGTCTATGTCTTGGATATGAAAGAAATTACACAAAAGGGATGTATAGATTTTTTTTTATGTCTTTTGTCTTCTCATTCCAATTTGTCTTATTGAATGCATCATTATTTACTGTATGCAGTTATGAAGCTCAAATCACAAATAATCCTTATTTCTCTTGTATCTCAGTTTCTCTCGGACCTTACACTGCTTACTTCATATAAATAGGACATAACAACAACAAAAAAGGATTCATAGTTTAAAAGGCTACCATGACCATCTGACAAAAGACAGAGGGTCGCAATATCCAAAGGTTCAAGTCATGAAAGTTTTTACACCTAGCCTTTTTTCTCTTCTTCAGACTTAGATAAAAGGTCAGTGAGGTGGTTAATTGCCCACCTAGAGTGGACAGGACAGTAAAAGATGGTGGTTGTATAAAATAACAGAAGCCTGAAGAGTCTCAGACACTGTGCAGCCCTAACAGAATACGTATTTTGGATACTGGCTGTGCTTGCAAATAAGATATGAGGTCTGAATGGGATAAATTTCAGAACCATTCCTGAGAAATATCACCAGTGGGTCATCTTCCTGGGCATTGGGTTTTACTACCAACCAACAAATGAAGACAAACCAGTCCTTTAGCAAAAAGAAATGAAGAAAATCTTCTGATTTTCTTTCTTTCTTTCTTTCTTTCTTTCTTTCTTTCTTTCTTTCTTTCTTTCTTTCTTTCTTTTCTTTCCTTATTTATTTTTTTGGTAACCAGAGTTAAACTTTAATATTGAATGGAGAGCAAGTTTTAAAGTGAAGAGTAAATATCACGTATCTTCATCATTGCTTGTTTAGATTAACAATGTTTTTAAAATCTGAATAAAATTCCCTTTCTGGTGAAATTAAAAGAGATTGTTCTGTTTGGTACAACTTCTAAATGAAATTCTGGTTAGTAGTTTCCTGGTGTCCCCCGTGGATGCTGTAATAGCAATGGCCATCTCAAGATCCATCCATGTATTGCAAATGGCATTATTTGATCTTTTCTTATGGCAGAATAGGATTCTATTGTATATATATACCACTTTACTAATAATTGTCACCCCAATAAATTTCAATTGAAAGAAAGAAAGAAAGAAAGAAAGAAAGAAAGAAAGAAAGAAAGAAAGAAAGAAAGAAAGAAAGAAAGAAAGAAAGAAAGAAAATGTCCAAAGGGTCTGTGTATCAGGTGTCAGTGTGTCATCCAAAGTAGCTAGGTGGATGTAAAAAAGAGAATCAGAACTGGTGAAGTCTGTGATGGAGAAGGGAAGGTGGCCCTCAGCCCTTCAGGAGCACCCTGATTAAATTCAGAATGCAATCATGTCTGACTGCCAAACACCTCCAGAAAATGGATGCTATTTTTTTTTCAATTTTGGTCATAGTCTTATCACCCACTTAAAAGTGTACAAAGAACCATGTTTATTATTTTCTTAGTCATCTCCTCCGAGATAACTGATACAATGCAATTAATCTTTCAAGAGATAGAAAATAATCTGCCAGTGACAAGAAAGCCCAAATTTAAGAAAGACTCATGAAAATCCAACTCAGCCATGCCATATTTTTATAAAGTTAAGTTGAAAGAAATAACTGAAAGTTACTTTGTACAAGAAGAATATTTGTAAAGACTATACAGATAAGCAATGCCATGTATAAATCTGAGGTTTTCCAAGGTTTTAAAATAGTGTTCCATGTCGCTGCTATGAAAAGAGCAAGTTAACTGAAAGCTTTTGGTTGCATATCAGGAATACTACATGAGGGGTGAAACCGTCTTTGGTAACCATTGCTCAGTAAAAGAAGCTGTATCTATTGAAAAGAGCATAGAATTTATATTATAAATAAAATGCAAGCTTCAAAGACAAAGCTATGAAACTAAGAAAATAATTTTACCTACTTAATATTCAGACGTTTATTATTCTTACTCTTGCCCCACAAAATCTATTATGCCAGCTGTGTTCCTGTCCCTGCAGAGCGCGATGACTCCCCCTCCTAGCACTTTATGTTTATTTTTTTATCTTCTGTGACATAAGAATAAATACGACACAAAATGGAAATGGACTTGAATATGTTACTGACTGAAAAGAATGATTTGGCACTGCAAGGTAGAAGAACAAAAATTTATTTACAGGTTGAAGTAACTGTCATTGATCACTTTATGCTCTGGACACTGGAATAAGCACTTTATAAAAATAGCCTCAATTTTAAAAAAAGTTTTAAAAATTACAGCTAAATTGAGGTGGGTGATGAAAATAGTACTTAAGCAAGAATTTCAGGTACAAAAAATGTTATGTAAGGGCAGGACAAATCAGAAAAGCATGTAGAAAACAGGGTCTTTTCTTTTTTCAGGCAAGAATAAGCCGGGGAGAGATTAATTTACGATGTTTATTAGTAACCTACCACATGGCAAATGGAGACAAGGACTGCATTAGGTGTCGTGTTACTTGATGGTACATTAAGACAAGAAAGAAAGGAAGGGTTGTACTATCAGAACACATGAAGGATGGGTTGGGTTTTTTTGTTTGTTTTTTTTACACAAACTTAACAGCCCTGATATCCAACAGTTTAGTATTCCAAAGCACACTAATGTTTTATTTCACAACTAGATGCTAAATTCATTAAAGGCAGGACCATTTCCAATAAGTCCATCATCCTAGAACAGTCCTACATACACTCAAGAAAGGCTAGTTACTGAGTATTGATATGAGAAACCGGGAGAGTCTGGTATACTTGCATAATCAATGTTCAAGGTGTTTAAAATTTAAGACGGTAACCAAATAGGGCTTTTGGACACCCCAGTTCCAGGGCATGGTTTATTCTTGACTGGAAAGGGGTAATACACTCTTCCCACTGCTAAATAAATACCGTCTCCAAGGACAGTTATAATGTAGCAAACAGAACAAGAAGAGATGAGGTACTTTCTGTTTTTCTAACACTTATCATCAAAGAAAGATAGATCATTATTTTATGGCCAATTGATAATCCCCAATGGAAGCCTAGCCTTTGGGTCATAATTATCCCATTTTATGGGGTAATCAGTCAGCACTCTTGTTGTCCTTGATCCAGAGGGGAATTGTGAATTCAAGCCAGTCGGCTGAGAATCCACACTGCGCCACTGAGAAATACTACTGGTGTTACTTGGCTATGTCGCTGCCATCCTGTCAGCTAAGTCCTTGCTGGCTCAGCAGTGTGCAGGTAGATTATACACAGGCATAGGGAGAGGATGGTGCTAAAGCTAACAGCCAGGATGTTGTTAGAGAGCTAACATTTACTGAGTGCTCGTAATGTGCTTGGGACTTTTTCTAAGCTCTTTATATAGGTTGATTCACGTCAACCCTATTAGACAGTTACTGCTATCATCTCCAGTTTAGGATGAAGAAACTGAAGCAGAGAGACACTAAGAATCTTGCTTAAAGTTACCAGCTATTAGGGAGAGATGCTGGGATTTCAATCCAGGGTTCTATATTGTATCAGTTATCAGTGGTCCCTGTCACCACATCACTTTTGCTGAGGGCTCACACTTCCTTCTGGCTTATTGGAATACTTGGAACATCAGCTAACCCACTGTCCTCTTCATGCCTACATCACAGTCTTGGGGGTCCCAAGGACTGCATACCTTCACTTCACCATCTTAGGTTCTTTTTTTTAACTTCCTCCCACACTTCCTGTGCCTTCCAATACCTGTCATACTTCTATTGACCACTTGTACTACGCCCTGTGGAATCCTCTTGTTTGATCCTCAGACTTTTCCTCAAGAGTGTTTTCATGGTACAAACAAAAAGGAAACCATAGATAAAGAAGGCATTGGATGGATGCCAAAAATACAAGAAGATTTGGTCCAATTAGGTAGGTGAGCACAATACTCAGAAATTTCTTAATTGCCTTCACCAAAGGTAGGTACCTACACACTAATACATTCCAAGAGCCAATGCTAAAAGAATCCTAATGTTACATAAGAGGGTGAGTATAAAATTAGTAAGTAGGGATTGTTAAAACCAGAAACACACTAAAAGCAACTCTGTGTGATTGTTGAGAATCAGGCCTTCATGTTCTTCATGTTTGTAAGAGGGAATATTGCCCCCAAAAGTCACTTTGAAAAATTCTGAAACTGCTTTCCAGACCCATTCATAAACAGTGAGAAAAATTTACTGTCCACTGTAGTCTGTGTCAATGACTACCCAAGGATGACAGATTCCATTCTAAAACTTCCCCAGCTAGAAATGAGGGGTGGGCTGCCAGGGAGGATCAGTGTTCAGGCCAGGCGCAAGAGGGAATCTTAACATTTGTCTGGACTTCAGTTTCTCCCCCCGCCCCGTTCCTAGCCGATACACTGTGGGACATAAACCCAGAAGTCCAGTGTTGTTTATTTCCACACTTATCATCCAAAGTGTTCATCTTTGCCTAGTTATTATCAATTCCACAGTGAACATAGGTGGCTCCATAAAACATAAAGGCAGAAAGGGGAAAAGGTTGAAGTTGCTGCAGGGTTTGATGTCATTTCTTTACTAGGTAGGAAACTAGACTTATGACCGTCAGGTATGTTTTTATTATTTCGCTTGTAAGGAAATAAGAGGTTGTGAAGGAGGTTATCTGTGAATGATCAGTTCCAAAATAGGCTTCATATTTTCTCTTCTTGCTTCACTCAAAATCAAGCAGAGTGACCAGGTAATTATTTATCATTCAAGCCAGAACACTTTTGCCAGCAAAATACAGCACTATCAATAATTAAACCAGTACAATGGGCATACACTGGAACTATCCCAGGTACATAAGAATGGATGGTTACTCTAAAACTAAGCAATCCCCCTTCAGAATGTTTTTCTGCTCGGAATGGAGATTGGTAGAGCTCACTGTTGGTACTCTCTTTAAACAAGGTTGGGGGGTCTGGCCAAGAGTTCACTTGATTTCCACACTTGCTGCAGCCACAGCTTTCTTTTTACCCCTTCTGCAATCTCCACCTGCTCTCTCTTACTAACCAGAAGCATGGTTGTCCATGTGAGTCTATATTAGCTAAAATTACATGTATTTCTTATTTCCCTAGCTAACTTATGCAACATTGCCAATCATCCTTGAGTTCTCCTTGCATATAATCAAGTGTCCTTTAATTGCAACGTTTATTTTGCAATGGTAGTATCAGCAAGCTTGTCATTTAGTCCAAAAGAGACACTGATCAGTTCATCCACTACAACTAGCACCATGGATGGAAGTTTCCAGTGCATAAAGCTCAGAAGGTGAAAATGAAAGCTATCCAACTGTTCTATAGAACAGAAATAAGCTAACTGAATTCTCCTTCAAAATCTTTTCCTCAGTATCCAACACATGGAGATAAGTTTTAGCTCAAGAAATGAGTAAGTGCTCATCCCGCATAAAATTCTCACAATACTTAACTTCCAGAGTAATCCAAAAATGTAATACCCATGTACAACCACGGTGCAGTTACTTAATCTATAGGACTATCAATTTTAACAGGAGGATTGTGAAAATTAAAATACCTTCAAGGCTGAAAGGAATGAATCTCCAAGTGAATAATTTCAGATATTTGACCCATAGCAGTCTTGCTTGTGTCATGACTACCCAGGGAAGGATAGAGTGTTTGATTTTATATGACCCAACTCAATGCAAAGACGCCTAATGAACTGTGTCACTAGGAGTCCATTATTCCACACAAATGAATTTTCCAAATGAAGCACACATATTCATATGTCAGTCTTCACCATTAACTCATTCATCAGTTTCTTTAACTCATTCATCAGTTTCTTTAAAACATTCTAACTAGCTTTCTAAGGGGGAGTGACTATAATTTAACTTTTCTTGAATTTCAGAGCCATCTTTGCAGGCATTCATCATTGTATTTCTGCTATAACAACCTTGGTATCTGCTTTATCTGTGGCAGTTGTTGTTCTTTTCCCACACAAGGTCAGCTGTCACTTGCAGTGTCATTAAACTTCCATCTAACATCATGTCACCTCCTGCCCTTCTAATTTATTGTGGCAAAACTGCTAAGTGGTCAAAAACTAGATGTCGGATATAATTAAAGACGGTTTGTTAAGAAACAGTCACTTGGACACTGAGTATGCCTTTACTTTTCTGATTTCAGATTTGAAACTAAATTACCAAGAGTTCAAAGCAGACCTACGTGGAATAACACTATTGCCCCTTATTAAGTCTTCCTTCCAACTCTTTCTGTGAAAAGATACAGTTTTCTTCTCTTACTCATTAGTCATTTCCTATCTTTTTGTGATTTTATGTTTCTCTTAGTACTTTACTAGATCCAAAAATTAGTTGTTGTTCTTTTTTTCCCCTTTCTTTTTTACATCATGTTTTAAAAACTTCACAAGAATAAGAAAGTCAAAAAAACCAGGCAGGTGAAAAACCATTTCCAAACATCTGGCCTATTCAAAAAAAAAAACTGCACACAATGAATCGCATCTGCCTACGCTGGGCTTCAAGGCTGTTTACGAGAACAGGAACCCCACACTGCTGCCAAGTGTTTCATTTCACTCTTGTGTTCCAAATTTTAAAATTCCTGTGCTTGAAGCAAAGTCATGCTAAATACCCTAATAGGAGGCATTCCCGAGTAACCTCTGTTTCGGAGTTATCCTGAAAATAGCATTACAGAAGGTCTAGAACACTGATCAAAATAAAATAATGATTGGCATTCCATGGCTGAATTACACTGATCAGAGGACACCCATTCCATCAACATGAATTGGACTGCCACTATCATCTCTCCCAACAGGTACAACCAGAAGATGGTCAGCAAAACCAAACAGAGCACAGAGGTAATTAATTACCTGACTAATAAAAAAAAAACAGAAGGAAAAAAAAATCTTTTGTTTTGGCTACATTATGGGGAATCCAGGCAGAGGTGTCTCTGCAACCTGGATTATCTAAGCAATTACCTCAAACCTCCACTTTATTCCAAGCCCTGTCAAAGAATATCCACTCTTCAAATGTATAAACAATAGTATCTCTAAGTAAACTATGGAGATAACGTTTAAATCCAGCTGTCAATCCCTCCAAGGTAAAATTCATAGCATTTTATTCCACAGTTAGCTATATGCAGGGAAAGGAAATGGCTGAGTGAAATGCTAAAAATCCCAAGCACAAATTTGCTATAGAATTAATATCACAATTTGTCACTGATAATGAAAGCATATAAAACAGGCCCTGACAGTATGTTATTTCTGTTGCAGATCATTCTTTATAAAATCTAAACGAGGTTTTCCTTTGCAACTGTAGAAATGATTTTTTCCCTAAATGTACAAAGCAAAGTAATATTAATATTGTGGTTAGTAGCCATCTGCTTCATGAGAATTCTGTGCAATCATTAGTCTAAACGGATGGCATGGTGGCAAGCTGCCACGTCCTAAGAGGCCAGACTCTAAAACCCATCAACATCTTTGCATCAGTCTCAACTCCAAGAGGGCAAATCATAAACCAGGAAATCTGCTCTTTGGGGAGGTCCAGATCATTCAGCTCTGTTTTTTAGACACTGAACCCCAAAATACTTTCCCACCTATTCAGAGGCACACATCAGAAAAGCAAATGGAGCCACCAGGCAGCAAGGAATAAACACGAGGCATTTGGGTAGGCTGCCAGGTCCAGCCGAGCAACGAGGGACCTGTGTTCCATTCAACAACAGTGGCGTTCACTACAAAGTAAGCGAAGTCTCAAGCTGTGAGGAGTTCAACTTGCCACAAACTCTCACTGAAGCCACTGTAACTTTTTAGTAACACACGGCCAAGGCAGCAATATGCAGAGGGATTCAAAGGAGGTGTGAACTAAGTAACATTTCCCCCACGGTTTCCACCAGAAAATCTAGCACGAGAAAAACAGGAATTTAAATGTTTCATCTGATAGTCCATGTACTCACTTACCATTTTTAATAGGCTGTCCTAATGATTTTGATTTGGAAATGCAAAAGGATGCTGTATTTTTAATGTTTAATCAATCTTTAAGAATGCTGTATGTTTGAATCACGGGTCACAGAATGTTAGGAGAATAAGATATGTGCCCCAAAATGATTTAGCAAGACACACCACAACTACTTTTTTCTGGGATCATAATCGCATAATCATGTTTCTTTTCGGGTAACCTTGATGCTCCAATCAGAGAGTGGAAAAAGGGAAGAAGAGATAGGAAGGAATGAAGGAGTGTCATAGTTAAGTCTTTACAACACCTGTGCAGATAATTCAAGCTCCCCCAATTGTGTTGCTCCATTTTATGGGAATTCCTGAATGCAGGAGCAGGGGAGTGAAGTGCGATGTGGTTGAGGGTCTGACTACACACACATGAAAGATGTCAAGAATCTACTAGTTTTCAGTGCAAAAACATTGTTTCAAGTAAGTTTCGATAAAACTTAGATGAAGGTGGAATATATTTGTAAGTAAATACACAAATGAAAATAACAAATGAAACTACTATCTTTAAGCACACAATATAACTTCCATGCACTTATCCAAAACCCTCATGGACAAACTGTCACAGATAAAATCAATCAATCTCTCTCTCTCTCTCTCTCTCTCTCTCTGACAATTAAGTTTAAGAACTTGTTGCAATGATGTGGCTAACCTTTTTTTGATAGCAGGGGGATTATTCATTATGAATTTGTACCAACTGGACAGTTAACCAAGTTACTATTTGGAAGTGCTGAAAAGGCTGCATGAAAAAGTTAGATGAAAACGATCTGAACTTTTTGCCAACAATTCATGGCTCTTGCATCATGACAATACACCAGCTCACAAGGCACTGTCTGTGAGGGAGATTTTAGCCAGTAAACAAAACTATTCGAACACCCTCCCTACTCACCTGATCCCCAATTTCTTTCTTTCTTTACCCGAAGATAAAGAAAATATTGAAAGGAAGGCATTTTGATGATATTCAGGACATCAAGGGTAACGTGATGACAGCTCTGATGGCCATTCAGAAAAAGAGTTCCAAAATTGCTTTGAAGGGTAGACTAGGTGCTGGCATCAGTGCATAGCTTCCCAAGGGGAGTACTTTGAAGGCAACCATAGTGATATTCAGCAATGAGATATGTAGCACTTTTTCTAGGATGAGTTCGCAAACTTAATTATCTGACTTATGTGTATGTGTGTGTGTCTATGTGTGTGTGTCTATGTGTGTGTGTCTGTGTGTGTGTGTGTGTGTGTATGGCCATATAACATCATACTATTTCATGGTCTAATTTTATGTGTATCATCAGTTATTTAAAGCAAAACCCTTTGAGGAAGGACCATCAATTGATTTCTGAACTATCATATGATCTTATCAGATCTTCCCCTTTTCTAGCAGCATCTCACAGGGGCTCAGGGGACTGAGGAGAGGCAGGCTCCTTCCACTTTAAACAAAGATAACATTAAAATGAACAAAAAATTGAAATGAGTCTTTTAAAATAAAGGGCTAAGTTGTGGGAATCAGGCAGGGGACAGGAATATTCTACCACCCATGATGGTGGGTGGTGAGAACATTAATAGACTAATCAGGTATTATCATATTAGTGGACAGTGCTTATATTTCAACCCCTTTCTTTGTTCACTGCTCAGAGCAAATCACTCCAGGACAACTGCCCCAATTTGTTATATGACAGAACAGATCTGCCTCACTCTTCACAGAAAATCATCATATTTTGCAAAATAAAAAGGAGACCACTAGAAACCATACCCTCCTGTTCTGTTGCATATACTTCTTCACATCTACATAAAGTCACAGGCTTCTGGCCTTACCAGCTACAACGTGGGTCATATTTATATCTAAGAATAGAAAGTGTCACCACAACCATCTCAAACAAACCTGATACCCTGAACCTTACTAACTACATTGAATTCAAGTCATACTTAATATTTGAGTTCATATCCAAATGTTTGCTGGCTGTATGACCTCAGATAAGTTATTTAATCTCTCCGAGGTATATGTTCCTCATCTATTATATGAGATGAATATTGACCTTAGAAAGTTGTCATGCGGAATCAAACAAGGCAATTACAAAGCATTGACTATAGTGCCCAACATACAACAGGCATTTGATAAATGGAGGGATTATTGATGTTCAAAAATGGGATGTTTCAAGCTTTCTGAGAATTTTATGGTCTTGTTTTTAAGTTAGAGGCAACTAAACTATAACTATAAACTTTTCAAAATCAACAGCTCAGGAATTCGAAATCTTCATCCCATCCCCAGATTCTGGTTCTAAATAGTTGATAAAATGCTCTGGTTTCTAAATGCATTCTGTCAAAGTCAAACTACAGTCCTGGTCAGGGCTCAACCTTTCTGAGTTTGCCTGCCCTGCCTGAAAAAACAAAGGCTAATAATAATATAAGTATCCCCTACTGAAGAGAACTATAGTAAACACACAAAGTAGTAGTGAACGTTTTAGAATCTGGAAAGGACTATATAACATAGGCTATTAGCAATGGACAGCAATGCAGTTGGCGGATGAGTGTGTGCCACTGTGATGTGTGTGCATGTCAGGGTTCAAACTCCACTCAGCTGCAAGCAGCAGTGTGACAGGCGCGATAATAAAACTTTCTAAATCTCCACTGACTCATGGGCATGATAAAGTGACTACTTCACAGAGTTGTGGAGAGAATCAAAAGAGTATAAACAAAAGCTTTTAACACATTGCCCAGTACATAGTAAGTGTTCAATATATGTTGGCTACTAAAACTGCTTTTAAAGATTATTATGCATCATGGAATTTTTCAGTTACAAGACATTAAGTTCCTTTTCAACTTTGTAATTAGACATTTCTTACTGTGTTGCTTTATCTTCTGAAAATATTAACTAATTATGAGCAACTTTGATAACCACTGAAAACTTTCAGAGTATTCTTTAAATGTTATTTATGAAGATAAATATCTTAAAATATCATGGCTGGTGATACATCTCAAAAAAAGGCTCACATACATGGTCCTTAATGGGCTTAGTAAAATCTGCTACTTAGTAATGTTCATGGAGATATGTGCGATTACACCTACAAAGACTTTGCTGGTCATTGAAATATTAATAACCATTTCCCTCCAATTCTCAAACTTTACAAAGAAGTACAAGTTCATATCACAGTTTAATACCAATTAATAGAGAGGCATTTTAAAATACTCAATGTTTCATTCAGAAAAATTGGCTTTCCCTGTGGTTGTCTTCAAAACCGTTATTCCGAATTAGAAATGAGAAGCAAGTTTCAACAGAAAGAAAGGCCTTGCCTCTGTCCCCCTAGTGGCCACACACACAATCGCCACGTCAAGAAAAGCCTTCCAAAGCAACTATTGGAGTAGAAAACTCTTTCAAGGCCTTCATTTTATAGATAAATAAACTAAGGCCAAGAGACAAGGGGTTGGTCAAGACTATATAAGTTTTCAGTAAACCACCAGCACATGAAAATATTTTTTGATATTGTGAATATTATGATGTCTGGAAAAGTATCCAAAAATGAACTTAACTAAGATTCTTTTTAAAATTTCATTATCAATCAATCAATAATTTTTTTTTAATTTCCTTATTGATTGATATTCAGCAGCTTTTTTCCAAGTTTGCTTTTTTTTTTTTTTTTCCTATGAGAAATAATACTGTAAATATAGTTTCCCAGGAGAGGAGATCAGACCTCAGCTGTGACCAAGACTTCTGCTTGTATCCTCCATGGAGGATTTTTTTGAGGAATTAAGACTGCCCCTGAGGGTCCACAACTGCACAAAGATAGCTCTCCTCGAAAAGACCAGTAAGGGTCAATGCATCTTTACAGGTGGCCAAGGGCCCACAGTGAACGAGAAGTAGAGGTCAGGAAATAAATTAAATACATATGTCTCTCCATTTAGGGTAGGTACCTAAAGACAGAAAAAGAGTAGAAGTTGGCATGGATTGGGTACACACATGGCAGAGAATAAAACTAAATTTTCTTGATTTGAGAGGTAATTACTTAGTTTCTCAGTAAGCTTTCTGTTGGCCCTCAAATGTAACAAAAGCGCTGAAGGTTTTGTTTGGACACAAATGCAATGGAGCGGAAACCATTATCCAGATATTTTGAGGCAAATAATAAAAGAGATAGTAATGTAAGACCCAAAGCACATTTACCTTAAAACCAGAAGCTCTGACTTTAAGGTTAAACCGGACTATCGTAAATTTTGATTTTCATGTCACTGCATATAGATTCCACAGTGAATTCTGTGACCCTGTAAGACTCTGTATATAGTGAGTAAGAGAGAAGGAAGTCACTTCAAAGTGTGTTTCAAACGCAGCTCTGACTCATACTAATTGTGTGACCTTAAGCAAATTACTTTACCTCTCAATCCTCAGTTTCCTCGTCTGCAAAAAAGAATGACAATAATACCTAGTACAATGGCTGTCAGATGGATTAAATGAAATAACGCATGTAAAGAATAAGTAAGTGGCACTTGTATACATGCAGTAAATGGTATTGATCTTTTCAAAATACCATATGTACCCACTTTCTATATTGTAAGCCTGAATAGAAAACTGGGATAAATAGTAAATGAAAGTGGCTATAGATTGTGAAATGGGAGACATGGATAGTCCATGGGTTGGTCTCTTGTGAGATGCGTGACTTTGGACAAAGCACTTAACCTGTTTATCCTTTTATTCTCATCCACAAAAGGAAGAAGGTTGGATCAAAATTCAAGAATCTCAATATTGAAAAGGGGTGAAAGATCATTCAATCCCAAATCTGATGCTTATGTTCATTTATAACAAGTGTTTATCCAGTCTGTGATTGAATGCCTTCAGGGATGGGACGTATCTCTATCCTGAAGTTGCCAGTACCTTTGATCTTGAACAGAACTAATAGCTTGAAAATTCTTCCATATGTTGAGCTAAAATCTACCATCTGCATGTCATCCAATCTAAGAAGCTAATGGTAGTAAGTTGCACCATTACTTTGCATCACCAAGAAAGAAGAGACACTGTCAATTATAACATGACATGATACTTTCTTATCATGTCAATTGTAAGAGGCATCAAAATTTCAGGGATGTTAAAATATGAAAACACGGCCATCTTAGAATCAAAGAAATGCAGTATTTTCCAGTGGCTTCACCAGCTGATACTAATTGAAGTTTCTATCACATTAAAAGCCAGTCTAATTTCTTCCATAGGACAGTTCCTCATGTAGCTGAAGAGTGCTCATGGCCAACTTGAGCCCTCTCTTTTCCTGTCTTATTGCCTTTAGCTCATAAGTATAATCTTATATCTATGAACCGTCTCCAGTCTCGGTCTACTAAATCTATTATAGTTTATCGGAATCTCTATTTAGTAATACATGTAAGCACCAAGCACTTTTTCAAAGCACCAGGAGATAAAACGATGACCAAACAGATAAATTCTCTACCTTCAATAATTCAATAAATATATAGTCAAATAGATGAAAAAAGAACATGTAAACAATGAGTTCTAGCTAAAGTCCTATAGGTGTTTTACAGTGAACAGTGGTAACACAAGAAAAAGGGCAAAAAGAGAAGAGAGTATTTAAGTATACTCATATAAAGAGGAACAGGTGGCTCTAGGTGGGACCTGGCTCTAAGAAGAACACTTATACCAGACAGAGGATAATCTTCTTCTTTCCTTCTTGTCTTTCTTCTCTTCTTCTATGTCTTTTTCAAGATTTGTTAAATTTTTAGGCTCTCACAATCCATAAAATCCTAAAATATTTTTGAACATATGCTATTATATTGTCTTTCCCACTCTTCCCATCAAGTGCTTCTATAATTGGAAGAGGAGTTAGTGGAAGAAGGGACATATTTTTCTCTCTAGATGCAAGAGCAGAATTTTCTGCTTACTCTGGTCTATACCAGCTATTTAAAAGAATATACTGATATGTTGCATATCCTCTTACTGGGCTGTTTCTTCTAAGCAAGGATATGCCTCTTCATGGACATGATACAGTCTACCAAACTTGAGTCATATATATCTGATCAAATTTCAATTCCACCACAAAGCCATGAATAAAATATAAAAAGAATTCAGCAAAAATTGGAGTCCACTCTACCTACCCTGGAACCCCCGAGTACAAAAATCCGTGTAAGTCAATACCATTTTGGTGCTGTGTGTTTATCTCATTTGGAAACCTCCTGGCTTTTTTAATCTACCTATAGTGATGAGTCAAATATAATGATCAAGAGGTAAATGTCTTAATGCATCCTGGGATCCAACCCATTTTTAAATACAGTTCTGGAAACTCTCCCAGGATTACAAAACCTGGATAAGCACACGAAGTTTATGTGAATTTATTTTAGCTTGTATTGAGACGTCCATGACTCTCACAAAAGGGAAATTCCATCGAGGTTTCCTGTCTCCTTTGTTTCAGTCCAACAATATCCAGAGTGGTTAAACCTCTTTTCCACCTTAAACACTGATGTGTGTGTGTGAGTGTGTGAGACTGTGTGTGTGTGTACACATAGGATAGAGGTGTGTGATAGGCATGTATTCCTCAGTGAAATCTATTCATGTGTGCACATCCATGGTGATTCCATAATAAGCATTGTAATGCGTGAACTTTTTCTGGCGGCAATGTATTTAGGGTAAATTTCAGATGGAAGGTTTGGACTGGTTGAATCAAAGCCATCCATGCCAAGATTGTTAATTAGGCACATGGTTTTCAAAGTGAACTTTTTTCTTCTAATCAAAAATAATTTTTGATGATCATGAAAATGTTTTTTTATCAGATAATCATTGCATACAGATGTATGTTATTCAAAGTAAAGTCAGAGAACTAGCAATTATTTATTTATATGCATTCCCATTATAAGGATAAGATAGCCTCTTAATCATCTGAAGAGAGATTTAGTGGAAGTTGAAAAATCCCTCATCAAAATTAATCTCCCTAGTAATGGTCTATGAAGTAGTTCATGTTTTGTTTTTTTTTAAAGAAGTGAAACTTTGCAAGCTGTAAAAGGGTAGAAGGACACATAATTTTTAGTGAAGCATATAAAATAATGAAGTGCCCCAAAACTGGTGAGGTGCTTCAGCTGTTGCAAAATAAGAGGGTATGTAGAAGGGCAGGTTCTTTGGAATGTCATCTCAGGTCACAAGGACACTCCCCAACTGCTGTCCCTCCTTTTGGTCCTGGAGGAGCCAGTGGGGCGAAACCCTGTGGCCTCCTCCTGCCCAGCTCAGCCCCAGCTGACCTGTCCAGGGAAACACCTGACCAATCAGAGCTGCTTTCCAAGCAATTGGCAATGTCGCTGAAAGAGAAACGCCCTCTCTTTCCAACAGGTAAGGTCTGGAACTGCGGGTGGCACTGCTCTTCCTGTGGACGGAAGGACAGGAAGTAGGTGCGAAAGGAGACAAAATGGAAGCAGATGCCCAGTAAGGACAAGAAAGCAGCACTCCAGGCAGAGTGATGGTGGCTTCTTGGGGTCCGCTTCCAGGCTATTCTGGAGCTCCTGCAGAATTCCCATTCTTGAGGTTCATGAGAAGACCCTCCATGGTGATAGCAAAGACCCCTCTTGTGTTTAACTACCTCTAGCTAACTAGCTTCTGTTCCTTGCCAGTTATGTTTTATTGTGCCAAACAAGGAACTGGAATGGTACTTATATGACATCAGGAGAGCACTAAACCTTAGCCATGCTTAGCCCTTATCTCTGAAGTGAGAACAAAAGAATTCTGAATATGTACATCAGTTTTGTAGATGAAAATTAATAATTATTGTGGTAAATGTTAATAGAAATCCTCAAAAATCACATAAAAACTTTTATTAGAATAAAAGTGCTAGCCTGGGGCCGGCCGAGTGGCGCGGTGGTTAAGCGCTGGCTTGGGAAGCCAGCGGCCCCGGTTCGGTCCCACATATGAGGGCCAGTGACACTGCCCTCCAAAAAAAAAAAAAAAAAAAGTGCTAGCCTTTATATAATTCAATGCTGCCATTTGAACAGTTAAGAAGCAAATTGATTGTTTATCCATTCTTAACAAAAAGTAGTTGTTTTAATCACCTTTGATATGTGGCTTAATGGGGTTTGAAGAATAGTATATTGCAAATAATTAAAGATTTCCTTTGTGAGATATTAACTGCTTTAACGGGTAGAACATCAAATTCACTACTATCCCACTTTTACCACAGAATCAGTTAATTTGCATATCTTTCTGTAAAAGGTAGTTTGAAATGTGACATTCTTATTGGCATACTTATAATTATAAAATTGTATCTACACACACACACACACACCTGCACACAGTTTTACCTTTCTGCCTCTTCTGCTTACCAGGTTTATTGCATTGCACATTTTACTTTACTTATGCCATCTCTTCATCAACCTGTTTCCGCTGTTCTAACGGAAGGGGGGTGAGGGGAATCACACTACGTGTTGAAAGAAGAATTAAATAAAATGTCTGTGAAAGTACTTTGTAAGCAGTAAAGGCCTATACAAACATAAGGAGCTAGTATTTCCAATTAAATGTATAAGAAATTCATAATCCGAGGAATGGACGATGAATGAAAAACAGCTTTCTTCTGCCTATCCTTGCTCCACAAGAGTTTAAAGAGCCGCATGACAAAATGCGCAGCCTCTTTTTGTAAGTTGGTGGCAATTCTTCATTAGAGAAAGGTCTTTTCAAGAAAGAAACTCAAAGTCTTTCCATCTTCCATGTGTGGAACATCTGTGTTTAAACCATCCATGTGCGTGTCTTTGAAGCACTGACTGCCTAAAGGAAATACTTTGATTTGGGCTTTATTTAAATGCCTCAATTTCTATTGGAGAAACAAAAGATTTTCTAGTTAAGAGCTTCAGTTGGGAAGGGGACCAACCTCCAACCAGTTTAACTTCTCAGAGGCCAAAGCAGCCTGGGTTTTCTTTTTGAGCACCACGCCATGGAAATCTCCCTCTTGAAATTGCAGCATACACAAACAGCTGGTTTGGGATGTTGCTGACCCCGGGTGCAATCACTATGGTAATGAGATTTAATTTTCCTAATCCGACAGTGCCTGGCTCCATCATGTCGACATCTCCTATGCAGAACACCGCTACTCTCATTTAATAGGACTTTGACATGCATACGGTTTTTGCAGCTTAGTACCCTAATATTTGAAATTACCTTTTTTTTTTTGTCACTGGAAATATAGCTATTCACACTGCTATGTGTTTCACAGAGTTTCGTGTGGAGGCTATCCTACTTTGGGAACTTTTCTGAAAGACCTTAAATGGTCCAGCAGACCTCGAATATCATTCTACACCCCTCTTCTGCACATCCTTGCTATCCTCGTACTAACTCACTCAGAAAGACGGAGTCAGCCATCAGTCATGGGGAGCCTGCAGGGTCTGGGCTTCCTGTGTTTCTGCAAACCCAGGGGAGCATGGCTTCATGTTCCAGCATCCTGGGATTACTCACTCTGAGAGAGTCAGGGAGATCACAGGACTAGGTACAAACCTGTCTTCCTGGCCGGAGAGAAGGCAAGACACATCTGAATCTGTGTCTGCTTGCATCTGGAAGACGCCTGTTTATGTTGTAAAGAAAAGCCATTGGCACTGCTATCTCATGAGACCAGGTTTGTTTTATGAATGTACGAGGATGCGTGCATGTTCTGCGTGCTATTATAACACAAAGCCGGCCAACTGATAGCAGAAGAGGTACTGTGTCCCTGGGAACTGTAATTGCTCGGTCGGTTTAAAAAAGAAAAAAAAAAAAAAAAAAGGAGCATCAGACCCTTGCTGCTAATAGCTAGCACAGGGGGCATTTTGACAGTATAAAAGAGGCAACAGAGTCACATAAGTTCTAAGTCTGTCGTAACCCCCCAAAAAATAAGAAAGGAAAAGAAAGGAAAGCCTAGGGCTGAGGGAGTGTTCCAGGGAGCGAATTGCTCAGGACTTCAAACACAGGGAGTCATTCTGTCAAGGGGAAGGGGCGGGTGGGGGCAGGCACTGGGCCTCTCTAACAAAGTCCTCCTCTCTTTGCTCCCTCCCACTTCATTCACTTGCAAATCAGTGTGTGCCCACAAGAGCCAGCTCTCCCGAGCCCGTAACCTTCCCATCCGAGAGCTGCAGTTGCAGCCGCGGTAGCAAGCACCGCAGAGCCGGCGAGCGCAGCAGCAGCGGCGGAGGCAGGAGCAGCCTGGGCGGGTGGCAGGGTCTCCCCGGGCTTAGGAAGGCCAGCAGAGGTGGGTTGGGGCTCTTGGCTGCGGGGCGGGTGGTGTGTGCATGCTTTTCCTTTTCTTTTTTCTTTCTTTCTTTCCTTTTTTTTTTTTAATTCTGTAGCTTTGATGGAAGCCAATCAGAGAAAAAGAGACAAGAAAGGGAGAGCACGAGAGAGAGCTCTCTGCGCCGGTTGGGTGGGTGCCGCACGCAGGAGTTGGGAGGGATGCTCAGCTCGCGAGCCCGAGGCGGGTCTGGCTGCGCCGCGGCCACTGCCCGGGACCGGCGCCGCTGCCCGGGGAGCCTGTGCGCAGCTCCTCCGCCTCCTGGTAAGACCGATGCAGCGTGGGGCTGGGTGGGGGCATACGCAACCGGGTGGCCGGGGGAGCCCGCTGCCTTTCCCTCCACGGGCAGAGGCTGCCAGGGGAGCGCTGGCATTTTCAAAGTTGGCTGGTCCATTACCGACGGTGCCGGTGCGTGCAGGACCCTCAGAGATGTTTGGGGCTTGATGTAGGTCTACCTGCCCACATCACAAGGGTCTATGCGGGGATGGCTCTGGCTGAGTTCCGTTTCTTGGCTTGGGAATACAGCAGAAAATCGAGTACCTTGAAAACTCCCAAATGCTTCAATCAGAGGATAAACTTAAGGATGCTTTGGCTCAGAGCAGAAGCGAGCGTTAAGAAAACTGTTCGCTTGCTCGTCCGGGGCAACACCTGCCGACGCACGTAGGGCAGAAATGCTTAGATGGCAAGGAAAGTCCAACATTGGACTCGGAAAATGGAGCGCACGGTCCAGGGAAAAGTCATGTGGAAAATGCAGCTCGCTCGTGCTCTCACGGCTGGCCAGGCACAAAGCTGGGGCATGACGCCTCCCTGGGCTGGGTGAGGAGCAGAGCGAGGGCGCCCGGCGTTAGGTGTCCGATGCAGGAAAAGTGCAGCCCTCAATGCTTACACCCGGGATTTTTAAAAGGGGGGACGTTGCAATGTTGTGTACTGCAGCAGCTGCAGGGCTGGAATTACTTCTGTAGTTAGATGTTCTTCTGCCAGGAGTTATTGGAGATCTTGAGATGGGAGATGCTTGAGAGGTCAGCATGGTGCTGAGAAGGGTTGTCACTGCTGCAATAAAATCCATATTTTATGGCGAGTTATATGCAGGTCCCTGTTAGTGCAAGGGTCTGTTCACCTGAGTTAACTGCTGAGAACGTTTCAGAACCAAGAAGTTTAATCATCTGGAAGAGCCACACATTTCCTTCTCTCTCTCTCTCTCTCTCTCCATTTTAATTATGATGATAGTCACACTGAAGCAGTATGTCAGGCCCATGTCTCATGCAATCTTCACTTTCACCTACTAAGCACATAATGTGGAGAAGAAGAGATTTTTCCTGAGAGAATGTTGCTGGAGGGGCTGGTGTGCACATGGATGGCTGCTCTGGTGGGATGCACATGCAAAATATGGGCTTACTGAGTGTTTATTATCCAGAAGGTGCAAACTCCTCCCCGTGTCAGAAAAGAGCACAGGGTTCTACCTAGTTAACGCATAACTCTTCTGAGAATGAATAACAAATTTGCTTGTACAGATGGTGGCCAAGTGTTGCTTATTTTCTTTCTTGCTGACGCCTTTATCTAAAAAGGAAAACCTTTACAATTCTACTTTATGAGAAAAAAAAAATCACTTCCAGTTTAGCTTGAGCATGGTCCTTTGTGTAATAGCACTTGCATGGCTCTGTATTTGCTGTTTTAGAGAACCGGAAAGTAAGTTGTGTGAAGGAAGGGGATATGATCAAGCAGATGCCTTCATTATGTCATAAGGAGGAAGGCAAAGTTTATGCCAGAGGCCAGATTTTCAATACAGGGCTTGGAAACTTAAAAGCAACCCAACAATTTACTGGAAAGTACAATCGCACAGGATCGTATCTCATCCACTTTTGCTCTCTGGTGTGTTCTAATTATTGAAAAGGTATTGGAGGAAAATCAAAAGCAGATATTTTTCTACCGTTCTGATGGCTCATGGCATACTGAAGCAGAGGAAGCAACCACTTTCTGCAGAAAAACATGAGAGGCAGCAGCACATTTTTGAAGGAAAATGGCAATGGTTTAGTTCTACTGTACTTGTCTCCAATTATCTTTTGCTGCCATTTTAAGTGACAGAATGGTGTCTCTATAGGGACTTTCAGTCCCTTTACTAACTGGCTTTTATATCAATTTATTGCAATTATATTTCTTAATGATAACTCTGCAAAGATAATATATAGAAACAAAATCATCTTCTATCAAGTTGTCTACTATCAGAAAACATGTACTTTACCTCTTCCACCCACCACTTCCATCAGCTTTGCAACTTACTGAGGCACTCTTCCATTTTACAAAAAAAAAAAAAAAAAAAAAAGGATATCTTGTAAAACACTGCTCTGAGATACTTGAAACAGCTGAAATTTCTAGAAAGCACAACTACAGTTCCAGGGCATCAAATGACACTTTCTTATTGCAAATGCATCAGTGAGTTAGAATAACAAGTTCTGAATAGCTAATTAGAGCTAATTGAGTGATTGTCCCACACAGGGATTAAGGAAAGAGATAAAATGTGACAAATATTCTGAATAAACCCATGCATCTTCCTAAGGAAGTAAAATGTGTGATCCCCCCTTCTGGTCCTTACTTGTTTTGCACTCATGAATGCCAACTTACTAAGGCAACATAACTTAACTCTTTTGAACTATAGAAACTTTTATTAGTTGGAAGGGACCTCTAGTGGGTCACTCCATGCATCATGGATTTTGTTATCTAAGACCATAAGCACATAACAGCTCTTGCTTCATAGACAAGTTAGTATTTTCCAAATACTACTCTGACACATAAGCCAGGTCAAAATCATTATTATGGCTACCATTACAGGCTATCATTTGTATAGTTCCTCTAATTTAAGGAACTCTACAGTATTTGCACAGTTTTCTGAGTATCCAGACTTTGGGTAACTATTCTCTGATGTAATGGTCAATTAAGAAGGAATTTACCACCATTAATGTAAGATTTTCCTTATTTCTGACCTTGCTAAGACTATTTACCCAATAATAAAAATGGCGTTATAGCTATAACTTGAAAAGTTCCACATGAAGAACCCCCACCACTAAAGAAATATTTGCAGAAAAATAATTTTAGTCATCTTTTAGAGATCCATGATCATTCACAAGTTTTCCTGAACTAGACATTTCCAATTTAAAGAAGTCCCCATTCAAATAAGCGTATATTAAAAGTCCAAAAGATGTTTAGATGCATGTGTCACCCTTATTCTGGGAGGCATCTTTTATTCCTCCCTTTGATGTATCACAACACATTTCAGGTAACCTACTTCTTTAAAAACTCTGTAACTTAAAGTAAGATAAGTTCTATGGGAGTGAAGCAGCCTCTTCTGCTGACAGTCTGCAGGTTTCAACTTCTAATTTAAAAATCTGTTCTAAAGTTTGAAATGTGTTCCAAATGAGATAACATCCGCAGAAGCCAGTTGCCTTATGCTTCTTGCTTAGTCATGGCACCCATTCTTTGGGGTCAATCAGAATTAGGGTCCCACTTATAAAAATAATGAGCAGTGACTCAGTCAGAATTGCATTTTTTAATAGTTTTTCAGCCTAGCTAGCGTCCACAGAGCTTACCTTATTTGCTTCACAAAAAAGTGAAAATGTTGATAATCAAACCTTCTCATATTAAAATTTTTTTTTGAATAATGATTCTAAGAACAAAAACTCAAGAACATCATGCTAATAGGGAAACTGCTAAAAGAAGAAAATTAACACACACACACAGGGCACCCAGTTGTGACATAGTTCCAACAAAATTAGAGAAGAAATACAGACATATAGAGCTTGGGTTGAGTTTTTTCCTCTTCATTCTTTTACTTTTTATTTCCCCTTCCTTTAGGATTTTTATTCTATTTTGAAGACAGATGAGAGGTTGAGGCACTTTCCTGGACCTAAACAGTAATATTTTTGAGCTTTCCTGCCATGAAGATTAACTGGCCTACATTTTTTAAAATTCCTACTCCTAAGAATGCTCCCTTTTTCAAAGCAGTCCTATAAGAAACTTCAGGCTCTCCCTAATTAACTATACAGCAAAATATATATAGTCTTTGTAACCCCATAATTCACAGAGTAAGAAACTTACATAAGAGGGGAAAAGTAGCAATAACCCTTCATAAAGGTGGTGCACCTTCATGTACTACAAAAGTAAAATGGAGTAAAGTTCTTTAAGCCAAAATGGTGGGATCAGAGGGAACCAGATACAACCAGTATGCTAGCTGTTCAAGGCTAAACTATCCAGGAAGTTTTTAACTCCTCCAACAAAGAAAGCTTACTGAAGAATGAATGCTCTGAGCACACATGCATAAATGTGGAATAGACACATTTGCAGAAATATGTCCCCCACCCCCACAGATTATTAGAAATTATTTTACCTTGTTTCATCTGTTTAATAGCTTTACACTAACTGTGCTGGGTGTTCATTTCCTCTATTAATCAGATCAACTTGCTGAGATTTATAACAGGAAGAGTTTAATTAGAGCCAGAACGCTACTATTAAATTTGATGTGCAGTACAAATGGGCAGCATGGATCCAAGCTTTTCCTACGATGTGCAGTACCATCTTGTAGAGAAGAATAACTTATGAAGGAATATAAAGCTAACCACCACAGGATATGATTTTCATATTTTATCAGTTGAAAGAGTGCTGTGTTTTTCTCTTCCTATAATTTCCCAAATTGGTAAATCACCTAAAAGATGTTCAGGAGACCTAATAAGTTTTAGGGGTATAAAACAGCAAGAAAAAATTTAATTGAGGTATCCAAGTGAGTAAAATGAAAAGAGAGGAGAAAGTGAATTTTTTTTTTTTTTAAAGATTTAAGAACAGAGACAGAATCAAAATTGTCGTCTTTACACAGGGTTCATTTTCTACTTCATAAATATTGCTACTGGTAAATACAACTTTATAAAAACAATCACATCATTAATATGTTTAAAAACATTACAATTCTACACCATGGAATAAAAGTTTGAAAATGATCGTTAAAAAAAAAAAAATCACCATCTAAAGAAAATGATCCAATGTGGATCATAAAATAACCAGAGGTGTATGTTTTTTAAACAGTGGTCTGAACTCTCATAAGGCTCAGAGAAAGGTTTTCTTAGTGTTTTGAAGATCAATTCTTTTCTTTTTATTATCTTTATTATCCTATAAGCTAGATAGATAAACTGTGAGTTCTTCTGACACTTACAACCTAAAGTATACCATAAAGATACAAACCAAATATAATCAACCATTTGAATCCTATATATGGCATATCATAATGAAAGACTGAACGGGCAAGCCAGCCCAACCCCCTTCCCATAACAAATGCAGAAAATATATACATATATTAGCCAAGATAAGAAATAGTGACCAGTAAGCTCGGAATTTTTATATATAAGCAAATAATGATGATAATTATAAAGTAAATAATAAATTAACCTTTACTGAGTTTTCCTACATGTCACACACTGTTCTAATATTTTACATGCATTCTGTACAGTAATAATTATTCAACAGGTCAAAAGGAAAATGTTATACTTGTATCCTCTTTTTAGCCAGGGAAATTCTGTTTGGGCCAAGCACTTAATGAATGTTAACTAACACTTGTGATATCTTAGAAGGAAAAGTGCTGACTCTCTCTCTCTGAGAATTACAGTGCTGAGGAGGGCATGGGAATGATGTGATTACTTTGACAGGAGCAATGCAAATATTAAGGCTGAGGAACATGGTTGTAGGTTATTCATTTTTAGAAAAACCATTTGCAAGCATGTGTTAGAGTTTATAATTATAGTAAAAAACATTGTGTGGGCCATTTGTATGAGCATAATAATGGTACTTTTTATGAGAATAAATTATCTTCTTCTGTCTTCAAAGAGAGCCTCATGTTGGAGGGTACTTCGAGAAGGTAGCTTAAAGTGACAGCTATTCATGTCATGGAAGGAGCATCCCAAGCTCACAGCACCCTCTGTGGGCATCTGTTCTTTCTCAGTGCATTGACACACTCGCTATGTACACAGCATTTGGGACCATGGGTACAGTTGAGTAATACTGTATTTATTTCCATCCCTACCTGATGGGCAAAAATAATTATTTTCTTATTTTATAAGTACAATTTTATTTGATTACAATCACAGTTCAGTATTTGTTCTGAATAATTTCTTTACAAAGTAAAATCTCACCCAAAAAAAGAGAAGGAGGGGGCCGGCCAAGTGGCGCGGTGGTTAAGCACTGGCTTGGGAAGCCAGTGGCCCCGGTTCGGGTCCCACATATGAGGGCCAGTGACACTGCCCTCAAAAAAAAAAAAAAAAAAAAAAGAAGGAGGGAAAGAGGAAAGAAGACTATCCTTTTAATACAGTAATATTATATATGGTTGACATTAATGAGCCATTTTCATTAAACTCTATTCTTTCTATTGCCACCAATCAAAAAGTCATGTGGTTAATCCAGTCTTAAAGGATAGTTTGAAAATTAGAAGTACAGTCAGAAAATGTGAGACATAGAAAGGAACTTAGAGATGACTTTACCCAATACCCATCACTTACATTTGAGATAAGTGACAACCAGAGGGATGAAGTGTCTTGTCCATGGAGGTTCTAAATACATTGCGTTCTTTTATCTCCCTCTCTCTTCTCTAACTTAACTTCGAGTTATTGAGTGTTATTGCTTTTTACCATCTCCACTTAATTCTGGCATTAAAAATTAAAGGGGAAATTTAAATCTACATTATTGTTATTTATAAATATGCTGTGAATGAGTGTACATGGAAACTTATGGAGAAAATGAAGATACAGACTTCCTTAAGAATTGCATGTAGTTTGTACCATTTTGTAAAGCTCCTGTTGCAAAGACGAATTAAAACTGTCTTTTGAAATGTTGACTAGTACCTGGGGGACACATGATAAAATTTAGTTTTCTGTTTTATTTGTAATGGCATGATGGCAATTTTGAGTGAACTTTATCAAAATCATGGTTCCCCAAGCTAGCCAAACTCAAGAATCCATCTTTGTGGAAGGGCGGGGGAAAAAACTCTGTTGGTCAGTGATCAGATATGAAAAATGATGACAACCTATTGAGTTTTTCAAAATTCTCAATTTATTCCATTTAAAGGACTGTGACCTTCCCACTTCTATGGAGATAAAATGTCAATTCTTCATAAAAGGTATGGATACATTATGTTGGGGTTTTTTGTTTTTTTTTTTTACTCCCTTGGCAAAATTGAAATCTGGCAAGCTACCCAACGTCAACTTCACACACACACACACACACACGCACGCACACACACACACAAAACAACTATTAATGTTCCATGAAATCCAAAAGTCTGAGGACAACTGCATTAGATAATGAATAACTTCAAGATGAAAACAGATGACCTAATTCTCTTCCTTTTTATTTGGATGAATAGCAAGTAAAAGGGAACTATACTGATATTTAACACAGCCAAAACAACAAACTAAAGCCATTCAATCAAAAGGTATCTTTGGGTCCCCTAATTAAACCCTATAGAGATTAATATTAATGTTTGGAATACTAATATAATCTTTGACAGGTCTTCTAAAAAAGTACTTTGTCAAGGTCATAGCCAGAATGTGTCATAAACAATGAATTTGACCTCTTGAATGCATAGATCATTCAGTACGAATCAAAAAGTTTTAAATTTACGTATATCTAATTTGATAGTTACAGAAAACTCAGCTCAACTTAACCATATACATTGTAAAAGGGGTGTCTTTTTTTTCCCCTAAAAGTGAACTTTATATAAATGTGGACAAATAAATTTTCTAAAGGGTTGATTTGTATTTTAAGGTAAGCATTTTTACTTAAAAAAGCAATTGCCTTCTGGCATATCATATAGATTTCGGTCATGAAAACGAGCTTATCCTATTTTTAGCTGCAATCTTAAACCTCCTTTGCAGGATTAAAAAAAAAAAGAGCGAGTTTCATTAATCTATTATCATCCGTTTTATAAACCGTTTGAAATGGCTCAATTTTACATTCAAGTAAAGTATTCTAAGCTCTCCTTAGCAACAGGTTCTAATTTAACACATCAAAATGGTGTGGTCTGACTAACTAATTGGCCATGCATAATCGCTGAATCCTAAATTGAACCAAGTCAAGCTATTGTATCTCCCAATTATTCTCATATTAAACTACTTGTTTAAAAGTATCTAGTTGGGATTTTGTCAGTGGTTCATAAAGAACTAATTCTATGAGACAGGCCTTACCATAAACATCAGTGCCACAGTTTCACTCTTTTTCGGACTCATATCCCCCTTTTAATAAAAAAATAAAAAATAAAAAATAAATGGATGTTTGGGTCAGGTCTTAATTAAGACAGCAGAAAGAAGGGGTCACTTACTGGTAAGTGTCATCAAGAGGAGGTAGCTCCAAACCTCCAGGTCCAAAAAGTACCAGCTCTGCAACTATTTTTGCATTCGAAGTACATTTACTGGCAGGTAAACTGCCTTTAGAATAAGTACAGACATGCCAAATAGGCGTCCCATATTTTAAAATTTTATCTCACAGTACTTCCTTTTCTTCCTCAAGTTTGCTTTTAATTTCTGATGCCATGTTCGACAGTACCTTTCCAAATGGCAATGTGATTCGTTTTTCTTAAAAATTCCCCCCCTTCAATTTAAACGTGTATGTACTTTGTGTTCCAAAAAAAAACCCAATAAAATTAAAGAGATGACAACAGAGGGAAGGACATTGCAAGATATCTAGAGATCCTGTGAATAACCACTTTCGCACCAAAGAGAATGCTAACGTGGGCAGTTAATGTATTAAATATATGAAGCTGAAAGCTACATAGGAGTAAAATGCTCTCAAGCGACGAAGTTTAATGTGATGTAATGAAAGATTTTTATGTCATGGACAGAGAGAGGAGAGATTATTGAAACCCCGGGCTGGATTAATTGGGCACTGAAGAACAAGAGTTTGCTATGCACCCTGATGTTCTGAACATTAATAGAGCATATGTTTGCTTCTCAATTTGTCACTAAATTAAAATGAATTTTTAAATGGCTTTTTTTTTTTTTTCTCCATATGACAATCTTTTCATCATGGCTGGTTAGAGAAACCAATCACAGAAAATGAGGGCCAAACTGGCCTTTGTAATTAAGAAATATGCGCTAATATCCAAGACATTAATGGAAAATGACTTTAAAGCAAGGAGTGAAATGTGGGCTTCAGGTTAAGCTCCACAATCCAGAGGCAGCCACAAGGCTCCAACTGCTCAGAAGCTGTCAAATAATTTAGGTTTTACCTGACTGACAAGCAATCCTAAAAATGATAGAAAGACTTCTAGAAATTTCCTTATTTGATTCCCTGAACAACAAAAGCCCACCTCATACAAGTCCGAGATGTCTTATGAAATAGATAAATCCAGTTTGGGGAGAAAGGACAAAGTGATTTTAAAATATCACATCTCCATCTCAAGATCACAGTTTTAAGGCGAAGGTGTCATTAGCAGATAAAAGCACATAGTGAGGGCCCAATAAATGCTCTTTGGGTGAAATTCTCGCATAAGCTGCCAAAGATTCTCTTCAAGAAATATTTTTCCAATTTATTTCCTGATCAAACTCATTCATACCAGTGAACAAATCTTAACTTTTCTATCCCATGCTAACAATTTTTAATAATTCTGACTTCTTGAAGAGGATTCAATGTCAAGCAAGATCGTATCATCAATGGTGTCCTGAGAGCTATAGGGCCTACGCACGTAAATGGAGCAGCCCAGCCTTCACAAGCGGACACCAGGCCACTTCTGCCTCCAGGCAGACTTTTTATTAAACTTGGTATTAAACAATGTTGCCTGGAGCCTGATTAACAATTTATGCCTTCCTAAGCAGATCAGCAGAAGACTGTCATTTTGATTTTTTTAATTCTTAATTTTTGTTTGGAAACTGGATGTGCCGCTGAGTTTACACTTTCAGTATATTTCACTTTTCAGAATTCAATCCTAAACTAAGCATTGTTTCTTCTTAGGTATTTTATTCTTTTACAGTGTCAGTATCCATGTGTGTTACTATGGATTTTTTTATGACAAATAAAGCAATTCCTTTTTCGCTAAGTGAGTAACTTTTTCCACCTCGTTCAAATAATCCTATATATTCTTTTTAAGACATTTTGAATCCATTCCTTGAAGACTATTGTGAAAACTAAGTAGGAGAATAAAGGCTAACACTTAGAGAGCATTTACAATACTTCAGGCATTATTCTAAGTGTTTTACATGAATGTCATGTTTATAACAATGCTCTGAAGTAAATACCATCAACCTTCCCACTTTTAAACACAAAACTGGGGGAGCACAGTTAAGCAACTTGCCCAAGGTCACACAGCTAGTACTTGCCAGGATTTAATTTTAGCTCTGACAGTCACGATTGCCCATGCTTTGTAACTGTTAAACTCTTGTGCCTTTTATGCTTAAGATATATATATTCTCAAATGATATATAAATAGATTCAAATGTATGTCAAGCTGAAAAATAGCAAAGATGCAGAAAGATAGATATACACAATATATAATATGTACATATTTCTCAGGACTCAATAATATTATTAGAGAGAAAACAAGAAAACACATCTTTCATTTTCATCTCTCAAAAAATTTATCAGTATATTCACATAACAAGTAAGATCAATTAATAATAGCCCAAAGCAGTAGATACCAGCCTCACAAAAGCCTTTTATTTAGCTTTAGGCCTGGCTCTTTGCTTTAATTTGAGTCAGTCTTGCAATCACTTACAGTGAGTCCCAAGGGAGACCTGGCAAGGGAGTAAGAAGGTTCAGAATCATCATTCATTAATTTATTCATCCTATAACATTTATTGAGGGCCTCCTGTGCCCAATGCTGGAGAGACAATGGATGACAAGAAAAGTATACACTCAGAATTGGGGAAAAATAGATGCTTTCCTCATACTCTATAGAAGGTACAGCCCAAGTGGACTAAAGATGTATGAGTATAAAACTGCAACTTTACTAATTAACAATTAGAGAAATATATATTTACAATCTTTGGACAGTAATGGACTTTCTAAGCACAAAGCCAGAATTTAAAAACAAAGTGAGGAAGATTGCATCATTGGAACACATGCTCTATTACTACTGGACCGATAGTACCATCTTTGTATATAATAATTAGGACATTCAGAGTTGATTATATTTGGTCTTCTCCCTATACTTACATCTTACAGAAATTAGCCTTTAGCTTTAGGTTACATTATGATTTGCAGGGTCTCTAGTCAGTATTTTCAGGTTTGGTTTTGACCATCCTGCCTCACCTTAAAAAAAACCACCATATCCCTCTTCACTACCCAAAGCTTAGTAGAGTTTTAACTTTGATAGTATGCCCCAGCGTATTTCCACAGAATATCTTTCAGTAACCCCTACATATTCCCCCAATGAGTTTGTAGTACAGCATAGAACCTGACATCTACAGATCAGTAGAAATACAGTTTAGCAAGAAATCATCTTACACAAGAAGACTAGCTAAAATTTAGGTAACAGAATTTCAATTAAATCATTTAATAAACACTTTTGTGCAAGACATTTTGTTGGGTGTCATAGATACTACCATGTTTTGAGGTCAAGTTGCTTATAATATATATTTAATATTAAATATGACTGTTAGAACCTGCCATTTTAGAAATTGATTCAGTGAATAAACAGATATTCTTTTAGGAGTCTTCCAGTCATGAAATAGATTAGGATCTACCATGGCTGCATCTAGAGGTTAACCAGTTGACAGTGAAAATCGGTGCTAATACTCAGCTGTCCCAGTTGCTTACCTCTGGTACCCCAGTTCACCTTCACCAAATTCTAGCCAAATCTTATTGGATCTTTAGGAAAAAGGTCAAGAATCTGTTATCCAGGAAGCTATCCCTGACCTCCACTCACCTAAACTGCTCTCGGCTTAGATTCCGCACTGCAACATCCTAATAATAAACTTTACTTAGCCCAATGCAACTGTAAACATATCTTTCCCAAAATCTCTACCTTATTGTCTAGGTCTCAACTAGCGCACTGGAAGCATCTAGAGAACAAGGCCTCTGGGTCTTCCTTTTACCACTAAAACATAGAGAGCACTGTTCTTGACAAATGGCAGGAACACACTAGATGTTTCTTGAAAGAACAAGTTGAGAGTGCTCGTTTTTAAATTCTGGACTACATTTATGAGCTTGTACATTATTCATGTTGGATGTTAATTTTTTTCTTTTCTTGGAATCTGATTTCCTTTGGACACATGGTGGGAATACACTTAAGAAACTTGGTACCAGTCTCCTAGACTGTCCAGGCCAAATGAGTACACGCAACAAAAGGGTGAGATCCCCGGATGATCTTGCTGACTTTGGGAAATGTCTGGACTAGGGTTACAGACCCTAACTAGTGGGTCTCCTAATACAATCGTTGAGTTTTTTATTTGGGGTATTTTCTTATCTAAAAGTTGACATTTCTTTGGTCACTCCACCCTATGGCATAGAATTCTTTTGTTTTTATGTGTGCAGGTTGAAAACTGAGGCTGTATAGTTTCTCTCTTTCATTTAGACTAGTATGATAAACCTTGGTTATCTTTTATTTTACTATCCATCCACAGTACTACATTAAACTGAATCTATAAAACAATCTACTGGAACACTCTTATATACATGTTTTAGGAGCAAAATCATTTTTCCCTTAAACTCCTACACTGGAAATGCTTCTTGAAGTTCAATAGAAGTCTAATACCAGATTCTACATACGTTGTTGTAACCTTGAACATGGCTGTACAAATAGATTGGATTAAATTTAACTGATTATGTAGTCCTGTTTCATTCCTTAAGTGGCAGTCAATGCATATAATAGAATCATCATGAATATTGTTTGGCAATGAAATATGCAGTTCAGCCCAGCTCTGAGTATGCCAAATGTTTTGTAAGGTTGTAAGATGAAGTGGGAGAGGTTTGGATGATGTTCTTTATACTTCTTCTATTTAATGTGATATCCATCAACTTGAAGTCAAAGGTACATAGAGAATTTTAAACTTATCAATAAAAGTTAGTTTGTTTTACTTAAGTGGATTTCTGAGATGGAAATAGATACCATGGTACATTCTGGAAAATTTCACTATTACATATCACCACAATGGGAAATTTCATTGGATTGTTGGAAGAGTCATGACGCATTTTTGCAATGAAAGACATAGAAAAAAATATGTCATGATTTTTCCGACAACCCAATAACTTCCAAGGAAAAGGGGTAGAAACTATAGGTCCAGAAATATTAGAAAAGTGATTGCCAACATTGTTTTTCTGCCTCTGCAAAACTGTTAAAACTTTTAATCAGTAACATCTCACATTAACAGAAGTAATCTGTGTAGGAGCGTCCTCCCCCACACTTCACATCCCCAACTGTAGAATGATAAGTAGAGAATTAAAGGGTTTTCAGGAGTGATTAATCTAGTGGGGGTAACTGGGAGGCCAATAAGTAAGCCTATTAACAGAGGAAAGGAGATCAAGGAAGCAAGCTATAGTGAGTCACGGTCAGCATTCTCAAGATCTCATTACTTCTTACTCTCTAGCACTAAGTGTTTTCAGCCTGTGTATTATTAGGATGCTTTGGGCTATAAGTAAGAGGGAAAAAACAAACCCATTTCAAATTGGATTAAGAAATAAATAAAATTATGTTTTATATAAAAGAGCTCATAGGAAAGCAGGTGCCAAGTGACTCTAGATGAGTGGTGTGGTGTGATAAAAAATTCAGGCAGGGTCATTCTGTTTTTCCATCACACCACCTTCAGTATCCAAGTGGTTCAACCAGTGTTTTTCCTCAGACTTTAAAATGGTTGCCAGTGACAACTGGTGCTACATACTTCTTTATTCTTGTCTAGCACAAGAAAGAAAATAACTTCTAACAATCAAGGATGAAGGGTAGTGCCCTTCGGTCCAGTTGAGCCAGCTCAGGTCATATAAATACTCTTAATGTATCATTAATTGCTGAGAAATTCCATGTGCTAATTGACTTTTTAGACTGAAAATTCATTCTTGGGGTCAGCTTCCATTGTTCGAGTGTGTGTGTGTGTGTTTTGGGGAGAAGAAAGATACCTGAGTGTTAGTGTGTGTGTGTGTGTGTGTGTGTGTGTGTGTGTGTGTGTGTGTGTGAAGGAAGATACCTGAACAAAAATTGGGTTTCTATCAGGAAGAAAGGAGGTGAGAAAGGGATGTTGGGTAGTCAACTAACACGGTCTATTACAATTTAATCTCTTAGAATCAGTATTGCTCTAAGTGAAAATCTACTTATCATTGGGTTGTTGGAAAAGTCATGACATATTTTTTCGGATTTTTGTTGCAAAAATACATCATGACTTTTCCGACAACCCAATATGCAAGTGAGAGATTCAAATGAGATTCAGTTTAGTAAACTATTACTTGAGAGGTAATAGATAACAAGACCAAAAGCCACCTATTCCATTGAGGGAGGGTTACCTGCAAAATAGCAACTAGAGCAACACTGAACCATCTGAATGACCTCTGTTCCTATCTTTTATTTTACTCTGTGCATGAAGTGGGTTTTTGGTGTATTTGTTTTGGGAATAGATTGACCACAAATACATCACTGTCCAAAAAGAAAACATTTTTTTTTTTTCAACCAGGGATTTGAAGCTTAACTAGCTAGAAGGAAAGTATACTTTCCTTTTGCTCTCCTAGTCTCATTTAGAAAATAACTTTAAAAGATTCAAAGGACACCATGCCCTGTGAGCGCTTTCCTTGCTCTCGGGGGGCCTTGGCTTAGACTTTAACTTTTTCTAGCATGTTCTGAAGTGTTTCCTTAAGCAACATTGTCACCTCTTAGCCTTGTCCTCACCACTGGAGCTTTAAGAAAACTTTTAAAAATGTTGTTTAAAAATAGCATCACAAAACAATTTTCTTTTCTCTTTATTGCTAAAAATATCTCGAATTTTTTTAAGAACTTTTTTTTTTCTTTTAGGTTTTATTTGAAAGGCAAATAAGCTAAAATGCAGATGTTTATCTAAATCCAAGTCAAAACTGTATGAGTAATAATTACAAAATTTAAAAATGAAAATCCCAATAGTGTGCTGCCACTGTTATCTGGGTAATTTTAGGCAAAAGTGAGGTTCTGGGGTTGGTTTTTCTTACAAATGTATTTGTAGGGATGTGATGTATGTCACACATCAAGAGGTCCCTAAAACACCCTGTAATGAAGTTGAAGCCTAAAAGCTTACCTTTTTTCGTTTTCTTATTTATATTCCCTTAGAGCTGACCTTGCCACAGTGTAAGTTCACCTCTCTACAAATGTTTAACTCTGACAAAAATGTCTTTTATTTTTCTTTCTTTCTTTCTTTCTTTGCCTACAAATTTAGGGGCAGAATTAAGGATCCATGACCATAAAAGGCTTCATATTTAGTTAGATGAGTTATATGTGAAACTTTGAGGAAAGGGGCCATCTTTTATCCCTGAGTTCTGACACTGTCCTACTTTTGCATGACAAAGGGAGTCCCCAGTTGACTGTGTAGTTACAAGGACTTCGCAGTCAGACAGATGACCCTGTTGGACATTTCTCTTAGTGCAGTTTCCTCCTACAAAATGAAGATAATGGTAGTTTCAACTTCATAAGAGCATTCTGAGGAGTAACTAAGATAATGCTGAAAAGAACTTCAGCACAGTGCCGAGCACATAGCAAGCACCCCCAAATGGCAGGTGTTTCTGTTGTTATATTATTATTTCTTACAAATTTTCAATCAACTTCAGGGTCTTGAGTATTTTTAACATGCTGGAAACCTTTTCTTTATTTTAATTTCACTAATTGGAATGAAGCACGCACTTTTTATGTCACCAATGTAATATGCCACTAGGGGCGATGTGCCCATAATTCTACTCACTCCAACATGTTTTGGCTGACACAGTGAATGTGCCAAATGTGGCTTAAATTCATAATTTCCTCAGAGCCTCTTCAGCACCATTCCCCAGAAAATCTGCAGCGCGAGCCGGGCTCCTCATTTGGACTTGCAAAAGTGTGAACTAACTGCAGCCAAAATGAAGTAAAAATGGTAGATGCCAATTCTGTTCAGCACTTTGTTGCCAGTGGCCTGTGCATACTACTCTAACCTGTTTGCCAGCTCGCCCTTGTCCAGGTGACAGAAAAAGAGATCACAACTTGGCACCAGAAACACATGGCGCTTACATGGGAATGCAAGAGCTCAATCCCCTCTCCCCCGCCACACACACACACACCAGCTCCACTGGCAAAAACACCTCGAATCAAATGGAGGAAATGAGGTTCCCGTTAAAAGAGGTGATGTAAGATGGTTCTGAACTCACCCCGTTCCAACACACCAAATCCAGCTACATATGTAACGCCTTCCTTGGAAAACAAAAAACCCTAAAACACAGCGACTCCTACGACAGGCCACATCTAAGCGGGCACACAATCTCGCCATAAACCCCACACCTTGCACAGTGACCCAAAGTTGTGGGCGAGGGGAGCTCCCTGAAGAGCAAACAGTTTGCAAGTCTGAACCTCACATGGGGCACCCCCAACTTTTAAGATCCGCACCTGAGAGACAAACCCCCAAAACCTCTAGCTTTAAAAATAAACAGGGTTCGAATCCAGGAGAGCAGCAGGCTGTCGGAATCTGAGAAACAGCTCTTAAGGGGCTCTGGCACGCGCAGACATACCTTCTGGAGGGCCCGGCGCCAAAGCAGTCATCAGTGTAGGGGTGCCAGGACTTCCTGTGGGACAGGCTCATTTGCTTGTCTTGGAACTTCCGCCTGAAGGGCAGGCATCTGAATTCGCACACATTTGGGGGGCTGTTGGGGTGCTCTCTGCAGACGGGGACTGGTGGGTACCATGTCTAAGCTCTCTCTGCAGTGCTCCAGGCAGTGGACGCCATCTTCCCGCTCTCCCTCACTGTCCCTCTGCCAGGCTCCAGAGCGCCCATATCTCCAGATGGGAGCGTCACACGTGTCTGGTGGCCCAGTCCTCCAAGCTGCTGCCCAGGTGACGCCCCTTAACCCCCTGGCTCTGGTGGTCCCGGGGACTCACGTTTCTGGGTCCCCCAGGACGGAGAGATAATTCTTGGCAGCCTGCAACCCCCAGTCTGCGCAGACAGCAGACTGACACACGCCAGCTTTGGCCCTGAGCTCCGGCCTGACGGGTCGGCTTCAGGTTTGGCACACACCTAGGGGCCCAGGACGTGCTCTCAGGGAGCATAGGCTGGTATTCAGCATCTCTGCGCTCTCGTTCAGTCTCACCGAAGCTCGTGTATTTCCCACAGGCGAACTTATATTATTCACCTGTAGCTCTTATATACGCACCTGTTGAAGCTGCCTTCCTGGGCTGCCTCTCGATCACCCGACACTGGTGGCCAGTGGGGCTTACGCTTAGGGTCCCACAAGACTATATATAAGGTCCCATGAGCCTTTTGCATATAAAATTTACATTTATATTTATAAATGTAAATTAGATAACTATAAAATGTTGCCAAATAGGTTGCTTTGTGTCATACTCATGATAGTGAAATCTATTCAGACTAAAATTTTTATTACTTAGAGACTCATAGAAAAAGGTTAATTTCAAATTTCATTTCTCAGCCATTATTTTTGCAAAGTCTATGGGATCAATATAAGACATTTAAGCATTAAAAAAATACAGTTAGATTAAAAACATCTGGGAGAAATGGAATGACAATAAATTCAATAAAAAAAGGAATGGTATAAAACTTCTGTTAAAATGATCTTGTTCACGTATGTCTAAATGAGACATTTTGGCTATGGAATTGCTAATGTATTAAGACTCCACTGGAAAATTTTTTAAGTGATTTGATAGTTGGCTTCAATGTTAATATTTACAACTGGCCAGACATGACATTATTTTCAACACCTTTAATTTAGAGTACAATATTTTAGCTATTAACTCAATGAGGAAGGAATACACAGATTTTTCTCAGTATCATTTTAATTGGTGTGCAAGGAAAAAGTGAGGCCTCCTACAGTAAAGCTTGGAAGAACAACATGCACGTAACATACTCGACCACCGGTATTGGTACAAGTTTAGCTACCTGCTTTTGTTCTGAGACTCTGATTCATCGTTAAATTCATCAGTTGGGGCACTCCTGTAGCCTGTTTTAGATTTCCCAGAAATCTAGTCCAGGAAGCTCTAAACCAAGCCCAGACCAATTCCCTACATAGCCATTCCCCTAACATGAGTGGAGAAAACATCAGACCTACAGGTCCATCCTAGCAGGTCTCCAATTGTAAGATATCCTGAAAACAAAAAATGAGACATATAGACACACACAGAGCCAGATGAATCTAACTCTCTATTTCTCTAATTCTATAATGATATGATTTTACCAACAGGACACTCATTTTACATTACTAAACGCAATACTTAACATCGTAATTTTTTAACTTATGAATTCTGATTTAAGTGGTTTTATGTTTTTTTCCTAGAAACAACCAGTGGCCACATGTAGTATATTAATATTTGGGGAACTGTATTGATAGCACTCAGGCACCATTTCAGATCCCTTCTGAATCATCTGTCTCTCTCACTCCAGCCACTGAGTGACGAGCAGTTCTGCACAGGTTCTGACCCACTTCTTGCAGGTACAATCTGACGGTCAGTGCTGTGCCATGCACACCTTGCCTTCCCCTCTGGGGCTTCTCTGTTGACACCACAGGAATCACTTCCATGCTAAACCAGATACAACCCAGAAGTGCAGGCAATTTGTCCCAAGAGGTGAACCTCTGAAAAACGAGGGGTGGGAGCCGATGCGTAACTGTCTCCTCCTTTCTTCCCCAGGAGAGATGGCCCTGAGATGCATTTCACACGGTTTCTAGAATCATCCCATGAAGTGGTGGTCAACTTGATAACACTTCCTTGTATCGGTTCTCCTTTCTGGCTTTGCTGCCCCAAAATACTGCTCTCTGGAAAAAACACTTCCCAGTAAACTCTCACATGTGAAAAATGGGGAAACCAGTTACAAGTCTAGCTACCAGATGATTGAATCTGTTATTCTAGCCCAACTATGTACCCTTTTGGCATTGATTGCTTGCTGATTATATGCTAATTACAGCAGATACAATGATGAACATAATTCCTGTTTTCTTCACTGAGAATTTTACAACTCCAGGCAAATTCTCAAAAAGAACTGGTAGGGGACACTTCGGGTGCATTTTCCTCAACTCTGAAAACACACATGCAAGCTACTTCACAGGCTGGATAATGGATGATAGGAAAGGACTTAGAGCCCAAACAATGAAAGCACATAATGAAGGCTTCAAAATGTCTATTCAAAGATCTCCCAAGCAGTACACGTCACAGACATTCAGAGGTGAGGCGGTGTACATTTTACTGTAAGAGTGAATTAGTTAAAATCAAAGCTACAGCTCTAGACCACATACAGGGGAACTGGTTGTTGGGAATCACCATCCTGTGCAGAGCTCAGCCAGAAAGCAGAGATGCTGCTTAGCTCTCGGGTGAGGGGCTCTGGAGAGTAGGTGGTGGTGGGTTGGTGGGTAAAGGAAAACAGCAGACTATGATGTGACAGACACCCAGCCTGAGCAGTAAACTGTTGTTTAAACAGGTTTACACCAAATGTGATTGTTTGTCTTTTTAACTGCCTCTAAAAGTCTTTTTTTAAAGCCTTTATGGAAGTAGTTTCCTCTTCTCCTGTTGTACTCAGTTGGCAGGTGCCTCTGGGAAAGGGGGCTCTTTCTAACAGGCTCTTAAATAATGTTGGTTAAAAATTACTCTTGAAGCTATCTGCCAAAAAGCACCTTGCCCACTTCCTCTGCCCTCCCCAGTGCGTTGCTTTTTCCCCAGCCCTATCTGATTTGCCAATTACTTCCTGCAGAAACCTCTCTTGTTTTCTGACACCTGTGCTGACATAACATCTTGTCCTGGCAGGGAACTGCCAATTCTCATTGGAAAATGATCGCTAAACATTTCAGCAAGGGCTCACAAGAAGAGCTGCCACCTCTGCCCACTGGCACCCTAGAAACTGCCATTGTTCCTCATAATTGAGTTCACGCCATTCTCTTTGTAACTTTCTACCCAGTGCCCTCCTGGGTTCTGGGACAGCACAGTGGGGATGGCCCATGGCTTACCAGAGGATATCTTGAGCACCAAAAAGGTGCACCAAAGGAATCTGTGACTTACAAAAAAAACAAAACAAAACAAACAAGAAAAACTGGGCAGCAGGGAAAAACTGGGAAAAGCCAAACACACTAGTCAGTGCTGGTGATTTCAGAAAGAGGTCACGGGGACATATCAAACAACTAAACTATTCTTGTTTTGAATGTTTTTCAGGATTCAATTCTGCAGGCCATTTTCATACACCCTATGGAGAACAAAATATCATCCATATATTTTTTGAAGGCATTAATTAAGTTGAGCTCTGACACCCAAGAGTAATGGTCCCTGACCTGAGCTCTGATCTCCAAAGAAGGGTTTCATATGAAGCTAACGGTTGTTGCACAATCAGATCACTGTGACATATTGAATGTAGGTCAAAGGATGGCTGCTCCCTGCAGAAAACAGAAATAACCTTTCTCAGACACCATTTCATATTAGCATAGGCCCATCTGCTCAGGATCAGAAAGAAATTGTGTTGCATCTGAAAGAAATCACATTGGGAGAAAAATCACATTTTGAAGCCAAGGCAAACACCAGAGCTACATTTCTGTAAGCCCTTATTTACTGATTGCAGATAAATCTTGACCTGAAATTAATGAAAAATGTAGCATGTCCTACCAAAGTTTTGGACACTCGTATGAACTACCAACTTTGAATGATTTTATACTATGAGTTTCCTCTTGCCAGTTTCAAAATGCCTAGCTTCAAAAGTTTGAAACTTTGATGTAAAAAGCATTACAATTCAAGTTAGCTCATTCATGGAATCCAGTAGCAATGGATCAAGTCACGCATATGATTAGGTTTCATTGGTTTTTGTCTAGTTGCTACAATTGAAATTATAGTCCTGCTGCTGAGGAGATATCTTTTGGGTTAAGTTGGCAAAAAATGAGAACTGTAAACTCCTTTCTACTACAACTCTCTGAATAGTCTCTTGAATGATGTATATCATTAACTGTAATATATTTTAACTATAATTACAAGAAAAGTATTTTAGTAAGCACCAATCAACTAGTTAGTGGTGCTTTATATAATAGTTCTTTTTTATTGAGAATATTTAATGAATTTTTAAGTCTTAAATACAATATTACATATCATTAGGTACTACATTCATTGAACTACAATAAATTGCTGTGCATATGAATATTATTCAATCCATGTTTCAACATATTGCAGGTCCTATACTGGATCCCTGAAATAATTTAAAACATTTAATTTTCTGTTGGTAAAAACATCCCTTTAAGAATGCAGTGAAAGTGATATGTTAGGGGGAACCATCCATATTTAGGTAATAGAAAATGTAAAACCAAATAGCTTGGAGCCAATTCAGTTCTACCATGTAAAATAATGCTGATTAGAGCAAATCAATATTTGGAAGATATAGCTTAATAGAATATAACTCTAACAACTCTAATTCACAAATTAGGTAAACTGCAAATCCTGTACATGGTATGCAGAACACTCATCACTCATTCCGCAACAGTGATTTTCAGTGTTTCCATGTCTAAACTAAAGAGCGTTATCACACATAAGCAGATTCAGGGTGATGATTAAGTTGAGGAGTCAGAGCCTTATCTGGAGTCTCACGAGCTGTGTGCCCTTGAGTAAATCACTCAATCACAGTCACTTTCCCTCAGTGTCCGACCTCTGTTAAGTTATTGTGAGGATTAAATGAGATAGAAGGCCATCACACATTTTTTGGCTCACAGTAAACACTCAATAAATCCTGGCCATCTCAATTAGTATTATTTTATTATTATTAATTTTTTTTATTACTGATTATTCTATGCAAGTAAAAGCACAACTGCTGAATCCTCCCAGTCACACACACACACACACACGCACGCACGCACGCACGCACGCCAGCCAGCTGCCTTCATAAAATCAAACCTGGATCATCCAATTTGACAGTGGAGAAAGAAGTTCCACATAGGAACCAGGAAACAGATGACTGAAACCCTGTTTTTCCTAACAATGCCTGTAGTGTAAAATATAAGTTACTGTTAAAAAGCAGGAGGTACGCTTTTAGATATTTTCAAAATCTATGCCCTCCTACACCACAACTGTAAAGGGGCCTCACGTGTTTACAAGTTCTCCCTGATTCTACTACATTATTTAAATCATTCATTTATGCAAACATTCAATACATTTTTAGAAATTATATCTGACCTTTTATTTGAAACCTTGGGTTTTTTCAAAATAAAAAATAAATGAAAATAAAAATAAATGAGCCAGTTCCTGGGCTTAAGAAGTTTATTTGCAATCTAATGTTTATTTTGTTGATTCGGTTGCACAAAACCATTATAGTAGGTCTCTTGGGGAAAAAAGTTTGCTGCTTAAACACAAGGGTCAGCAATCTATGGTTCAGGCCAAATTCAGCCACTGCATGTGTTTGTATGGCATGCAAGCTAAGAATGCTTTTCAGGTTTTTAAATGGTTGAAAAAAAATCAGAAGAAGGATAGCATTTTATGACAATTGTATAAAATTCAAATGTCAGTGTCCATAAATAAAAAGTTATTGGAAGAAATCCTTTGTGTATAATCTACGGCTGCTTTCACACTGCAGTAGCTGAGTTGAGTATTTGTGGCAGAGACCTACAAAGATGGCCTACAAAGCCTAAATTTTTTACCACTGGCCCTTTAAAGGAAAAGTCTGCCAACTCCTGCTCTAATATAGCAAATCCTGCTACCAAAACAAAAAATTGTACAAGCAACATCCAACTTAGCAATGGCTAATAGCTTTATACCAGAAATTCATTTGGAAGTTAATTGTCCATTCATACCAAATAATAAATGATAGTTTGATTCCTAAGCTAACCCACAAGTGCTGATTACCTTATAATTTATTTTATTCATAGCACTGAGAGCCTGAGTTAGGAGGTGTGGAAATAGGTGGCCATAGTTGCAAAGAAGAGGCTGAAATGATTGCCATAACACTTTCCTGATAGAAAAGCTGGAGCTAGATACATATTGCCCTTCTTGCTGGGCACTGTTAAGTTCTTTGAGCAGAGAGAGCTTGTATTAGGGGTTTCTATATTTCTCACAGTACTGAGTCAAGAGCACTATAAGTATATAATATATACTTGTTAAATGAGATCAGATCTATCTATTCTATGTTATGTATGCTAAATGGTCCATTTATCCTCAAATTTTCCCATATACTTCCTGTCTGTCTCTTATCATTAGGCAATTTTCATAATTTTGTATCCTTTTTTTTTTAAATGGTCATTTTAATTTTAAAACTTAGACCAACTTTTCAACCTTTTTATTATAAAGCACAGTAAGAAATATATTGTACATTGCAACCTAATGGACATATGCATTATATTCATAGCTTAGAAAAGTTTTACCAAAAAGAAAGTACAAAGATTCTTTCTACATGCAAAGCTGTCTATGCTATTCCATCTAATTATTTTTAAATTCTTCTCAGACTTACTAAATTGGTTTCATGACCAACTTTTTGTCACAATCCACAGTTCGAAGAGCTGAGTCTACGGTATTTCAAAATAAATAGCTGAATACTCACAAGTGAACGGGATGAATCGGTGCTTTCAGGACTGCTAATTGAGCACATTATCGGTGCCTGGCCCAGGCAGACAGCGTGCCAGACACTGGGATGTCACGATCAACAAGACACCTTCCTTCACCTCCAAGGGCTTTATGTTTCGGAGGGAAGGTAACAAAGACTAAGTGATGTAGTGGCTGAGCACTGCTCAGCTTAGCCAGGATAGACATGGGATATATATAGTATCCAGTTCCCAGGTAAAGAAATCTGTGTGCCAGGGAAGGCTTCGCCTCTATTTAGCTACTGTTTTAATTAACTTTGGATTTAGGACATGGCTTCCTCTTCTGCTATTTAGATAGATCCAATCACTCCCCAAAAATGTAAACCAGTTTTTCAGAGTAGAAAAAGCTTTAAGATATATTTAGCTTAAATACAGATATAAATTGAGTGTAAGTATAGGTGCTACTGGAATTAGGCATTTGCTTAAGTAGAAAAGGCGTTTGGTTTTTCCATTGTCATTAAAGTTTTCCAGTTCATTTTAATTCATTTTTTATAACCAAGTTACTAAATAATATTATTATTATAATCCATTTGAAATTGCAGAGCATTTATAATCATGGAAATGCTAACTCGAAATATACTTGCAATATCTTTTTATAACCATTATTATTTTAAGCTTAATTATAATATATTATCCAATGATGAAATTAGACATTTTATAAGCAAACAAGGACATTTAAAATAAAAAGGACACAGTACCCAATTGTTGTATTTAAAATTGTAGCTGAAAGAAAACTGTACCTGAAAGAAGTTTAGCTCATATGTCTTAAAGATTTATAGTTAATTAAAGTGAAACATGGGTAGGTGTTTCCAAATGCACCACAATTTCATCCATTTAACAAAGAACCTATTTTACTGGTATAAATTGCAGATATGAGAAAGCACAGGATTTTTTTTTTTTTTTTTTTGCTTTTAAAGAAATTATACCCACTTCTATTTATTTGGATAGAGAATTCCTATATATGTGCCTCCCACTGCCCCCAACTTATTCCAGGCCCAGGGTTAAGCAGTGAGGCCTTTCTGTGTTACCCCCATATTCAGTCCATCAGTGTCCAGCCATTTCTGCTTCCCAGATATGCTCAGAAGCCTTGTTCTTTTCTCTCTCTCCACTTGCAGAGCCTAAGTCCAAATCCCCACTTCCTCTTGCAAATGATGACAGAAACTGCCCAATTGTTGCCCTAATTTCTCCTGCTTCTTTGAAATCCAGCCTCAACACACAGAGTTATCTGTAAAATTTGAATCAGGAGGTGTCATTCCTGCTGCTTTAAGAGCTTCAATGGTTCCCACTGCACTTACCTGTCTTCGTTTCCTACTCCCGCTTTCCTTGTACACTATGCTTCAGTCACATTTAATGTTTTTCCTTTCCCAAATGTGATAGTTAATTTTATGTGTCAATCTGGCTGGGCCACAGTGCCCAGATGTTGGTCAAATATTACTCTGGATGTTTCTACAAAAGAGATTTGGGGATGAGATTAACTTTTAAATCGGTGGACTTTGAGTAGAGCAGATAGTCTGGATAATGTGGGAGGGCCTCATCCAATCAACTGAAGGCCTTAAGAGAACATGACTGACACCGCCTCTCCCTCAGTCCCCTGCAAAGACTTCTGCCAGCACATGGGCTTTGAATTTGAACTGCATCTCTTTCCTGAGTCTCTATCCTGCCAGCCTACCCCGTCAGACTATGGACTTCACAAGCCTCACGATTGCATGAGCCAATTCTTTAAAATATATCTAGATAGGTGGATGGATAGATAGATGATAGATGATAGATAGATAGATAGATAGATAGATAGATAGATAGATAGATAGATAGATAGATAAATAGATAATTGATAGATGATAGATAGATAGATGATAGACACATAATTGATAGATGATAGATAGATAGATAGATGATAGATATATACATAATTGATAGATGATAGATAGATGATAGACACATAATTGATAGATGATAGATAGATAGATAGATAGATAGATAGATAGATAGATAGATAGACAGACAGACAGACATCCTGTTGGGTCTGTTCCTCTGGAAAACCCTGACTAACACTAAACACACGAAACCTTTTCTCACTACAACACCTTCAACACCTATAGCACTAGTACATCTTTTCTCACTAGACCGCCTTTGCCCTTGCTGTTTTCTGTCTTAGGAACTCTCTTCCCAGGATCAACACATAACTGCCTTCTTCCTATCATTCTTGTCTCAGCTCAAAGGAGTTCACACATGTATCCCAACACATCACCTCATTTCATTTTCTTCACATGAAACTTCTCATCCTGAAATGACCTGGACTCACTTGTTGGCTTGACTATTTCCTGTTTCCCCTGGCTGACTTCATGTTTCATGAGGGAAAACAGCTGCTGTATCTTGTACCCTGTCAGGTCCTCAGCACCTAGATCAATGCCAGGGACATAGTAAGCATTTAGTAACTATTTGGTGAGTAAACAAATAAACAAATTATAGATAAAGTATTTTTGTTGAAGTTCAAATTACTTCCCAAGCACTATTTATCAAGACTCAGAATCGGTGTAGTTCAGGATATCTTTCTCCACCTAGCATCATATAATGAAACCAAAATCCAGTTAAATTTCTCATGAAAAAGTTGCAGTTCTATTAGTTTCCAGACACAATTGTAATACTTAAGTCTTAAATAGGAAAACTCACATATATGTTTAAAATGTCCTACTTTCTTTTTTCCCTATAATTCAGTCTAGTAAATCTGATTAAATTGGAGCAAGGACATTATTCTTCCACCATAAACTTCGACAATTAAAAGCAATTCTTTACATTCCCTATAGCAAATCATCCCTATTAGAGAGCACCAAAGGGTCTTGTCGGGTTGTGGACCTAATATCAAAGGTTCTACCTACTAATTAGTTTCTTTTTTTCTTTCTTGAATTGAGACAAAATTGTCCATATTGCCAAAACCAAAGCAAAAACTGATATTTTTAATGTAAGAACTCAGGAAGCAGGACCAACTCCAATAGATATGCTAAATCCATTTTGAAGTGTTTAGAATATTTTAACTTCATAAACACATCCCATCACAATCCTTGGATCTCATATTATCTCATAGTGTTAATGTACTTAATTAAAGTGAGGGTGACCAAATGCTCTATCCATTCATTTATTCTCTCATCTGTTCATTCATTTCATTATGAAGCACTACTAAGCACCAGGTACTGCGCTAGATAAGTATATACGTTGGAGAACAAAATAAACATAGCCCCTGCCCTTGAGAAATTTACAGTGTGGTAGAGGAAGGAAAACAGAGTAAGCAAATAAATCATTTAAAAAATAGATATGTCATTTAAAAACTGTAATGTGTACTGTGAAAGACATAGACCTGGGTGCAATGATAGAAACTGGGGGAACATCCACTCTGACATGGAAGTCTTCAAAAGCCTCTTTGAAGCAGTGATCTTTTATTCCCCAACCTAAGGATAAAAAGGAGGAAACCAAGAGAAAACCTGAGGGTGGGAGGTGGAAAGAGGTAGAGGGTAACAGGAAGGGGGCAGTTTGGGTAAGGACTGAGGGAGGAATGTGCTTGACCCGATTTAAGAACTAAGGGGATCTTTTTGCATGAGATTTCATCCTTAAAATCTTCTGGACATTTTCTTTCCCTTCTGGATTTTTCTCAGCCTTTGTCTAAGATCTTCTGCTGCCTTGCCTGAATTCTCACCCTGCTCTGGAGATGAGTGTGCAAGGGGGAGACATTTAAATGGAAACATTTAAATGTAGTTTGTCATGCAAATTGAAGCTCTTGAACAGAGTTCGATTTAATAGATGTCCTGGTTGTTCATTATGCAAGCAACAGCCTGACTGCAATTGACGAAGTCCTTTGTTAACTGCAGCAACTCAGTTTGTCCCCAGTCACTCTTTGCTCACTAGTCAAGCACTCCAGCCCACTGCCAGGGTCCTTTAGAAAGTAAACACTTCTGATTGGATGGATTGAATCAATAGTTCTTTTCCTTACATACCAATAGTGTTGACTGTGTAAGCCAAAGTCAGAAACCTATTACTGGTCTTGCACTCAGTGCACATATGTTTAAGTTAACTAAAATCAACTTTCATTCTGTTCTGAAAGAATTAATGCATAGCATCTCAAAATCATAGAATCTTGGAATTAAGTAGGACCAGTCCTCCAGATTTTTAGAAAATTCATCTCACTGATGAAGGCTTTACATTTTTTTAATGTATTTTATTGACCTTTATTAAAGATTTTATTAAACACACCCGAGAAATGGCTGCCACTAAAAATCAAGGACTCATGGAGGAAGTTCGAAGGAATTAGAAAACCCAACTTAGTGTAGTGATAGAACTTGATGACTATGTACCAGCTTGCACTTGATCTCTTTTTATTCCTCATTTGTTCATCTGGAAGGGAGAATAGATGCCATCTCTCTTGTGAAAAGTATAAGTTAACAAATTTGGGCACATCAGTTAATCAACAGAAGCGTTGTTTGTTGGAGGTGTTGGGGGAAGGTGGTGAAGGAAAAGCTATGTGATATGGTAGGAAAACTTAGACTGTAGAGTTATAGAGCAATGAAATTTCCAGCTTGACCATGAGTAGTTCTGCATCTTTGAGATGTTCTTCAAGGTGTTCTTCAGTTCTTTCCTGTATAAAAATAGATATCAAAAGTGCTAGGTTTGTTGTGTGAATTATATGAAAAACCATTTGCAAAACCATTGTAGTTGCTTGCTCTCAAAGAGCACACTCTCAGTGTATATAAGTTTTCCTTTCTTTTACCTGTTAACATTTTCCATAAAATTATGAAATACCTTTCGTATTGTATTTTTTAAAATAGGAAAGACTTCCCAAATCAGATTTTCTATAAAACTCTGACAAGAGAAATAAATCTTAAAATGACTCAGATGACTTTTCTTGGTTGGAATAGTCTCTACTTCTAGGGATGTTTTAATATTTCAAATATATAGCTTTTAATATATGGTATACAATGACCAAACTCTGACATCAAATGAACATTCTTTAAAACTAATTTTTCCTTACTCTAAGGATATAATCCTGCCATCTTATAAAAGTGATTGATATACATATAAAAGTTAGCCCTGCACATAAATCAGAGAGAATGAATTAAATATAAGTATGCTATGTCCCTTATTTTTCTATTTGTTATACATATCAAACTTCATGCATTTTTATTTTGCCTGGGGTAATGCTACAGAAAGTTTTTAATTAAAAAAAATTCCAAGAGCGTACATTAAATTGGGCTTAACATGAAAGTGTTCTCTTTTGATGACTCAGATACAAGTACAATAAGAATCATCTCCTGGGTGCCAAGTTCAATGCTAAGCCTTTAGTACACTTTATCTCAGTTAATCCTCTCAATATTTTTAAGATATAAATATGTGAATATTTAGATTCATTGTACAGATGAGAAAATTAAGATTCAAAGAAGTTAAGAAACTTACTTAAGGTGGAACAATTAATTAATGATAGTTTTATAACCTAAATCAAAGTTGATCTAATTCCATATAGCCTGTATTCATTAATTGCACATGGCAAAAATGAAATTAAGCCAATCTAATATATATTTAGGTCATCTTCTGTTTTTAGTATTTTATGTATTCTCCTGGTTAATGACATGATCATTAATGTTTGAGAGACTATATTGTCTTTCAAAGTCCTTGTTTTTTGAGATGATGAAGTCCATCTTTCTGCAACACCTTCAACTCTCTCTCTCTCTCTCTCTCTCTCTCTGTCTCTCTCTCTCTCTCTCTCTCTCTCTCTCTCTCTCTCTCACACACACACACACACACACAGAGCTAGTTTTTTAGCAATCTCTTCACTCCCTAAATCTATACACTGTCTTTCATTACCTGAAAAAAATATCCCCCATTTTCTTTCCGAGTTGTCTTTCCTGCAAGCTCACTGATACCATTTTTGTCTTTTGAGTAGTGGAGATTTGTTTAAAAGCACTTTTGACAATGAAGCAGATCTTAGGACATAGTTTCCGAGTGGGGGATAAAATTGCTCTTAAGGCTTACTTGATGTATTTTCATCTCCCTTTCTGTAACTGCTTTGCTCACATTGCTCTGACTTAGTATTTATTTCTCCTTCAATAATTTGTGGTCACAAAAATTAATTAGTTTGCTGCTAATAAAATTAGGATTTCAGAAAAACAGGAGCTTTGTAATCTTATCCCTCCTTTTGGGAATCATACTTGTGATGCCTAATGTGGAACTTAGGAGTTGTATAAATTTAGTACTTTGTTTAAATAGTTTAATGTGATTCTTATTTTAGTCTTTTTGGTAATTATTTGTAAAATGTGCAGCTCGCAGTAATTTAATTCCTAAACTAATTAGTGTGCTATGGAATGACTTGTCTTTCATTAACTTCCATTACCATTATATTTTGGTTTTGGTGGTGTATGTTGCATTGGATTTCCTGTGGGCATCTCTGGGTGACGAACATATTTAACTGTGTCCATTATAATGATTGCTAATGAATGAATGGGTCAAAAAATATCAGGATGGACGTTTTGATGAGCCCTTCAGAATTTAGAAGGCTAAAGTTTGAAATCCCATAAAGGAGCTAAATAAGTATTATCTTAAATAATTATGTTTTAAAACTACACTCTATTGTTGAGTAATACTGCATTGCTGCATAGTGAAGGATCAATGGATGAAGATGATGAAGATGATGATAGTGGTGATAAATAGTAATGAAAGGATAATTACCAACATTGACTAATTGTTTCTATGGGCCCAACATCATGACATTACCTCATTTAATCCTCACAATGACATGTATGATTATTATCCCTATTTCACAAATGGAAGAACTTAAATTTTTCAAGGATAAGTCAATTATCTAAAGTCACATGGAAAAAAAACCAAAACGTAAATACCTTATTGGGCCAGCCGAGTGACGCGGTGGTTAAGCGCTGGCTGGGGAAGCCAGCAGCCCTGGTTCGGGTCCCACATATTAAGGTCAGTGACACTGCCCTCAAAAAAAAAAAAAAAGTAAAGTCACATGGATAGCTAGAGGTAGAGTGAAATATGAAGTTTCCAGAGAAAAGCTTTTAACCATCCTCACTAGCATATTTAGTCTTTATGAATATCACAAGTAATCTGACAATATTTATATTTCAATCTAGTTCTCTGTATTGCTCAGCTCATGATTTTAAGGCAGTGATTCTCAGTTGGGGGTGACTTTTGCCCCCAGGGACTATCTGTCAATGTCAGTATTTTGGGCTGTTACAACTGGGAGGTACTACTGGCACCTAGTGGGTAGAAGCCAGGGATGCTAAACATCCTACAATTCACAGGACAGTCCCCACAACAGAGAATTCCCTGGCCCCAAAGTCAGCAGTGCTGAGGTTGTGAGACCCTGTTTTAAGGAGGAGTCCAGTGAATGATTTTCTGGTAACCATGTCTTTACATGGCTTGATTTCTGTTATAACTGTGTTTTGATGCATAAATGACTCTGGGCCTCGTGTTTATAGGAGAAACTGCATAAAACAAACACAGAAGGTTCACATGGTCCCTTAGAGTCATGGAGGGTATAAGTAATTTATCCTTTGGGTGTGATAATATTCCTACTACACAACATGAGAGCCTGTTCTGTCTAGACTCCACACTCTACCAACTATATTACATGTGCAGATGTTCCTAATGACCCTGCAGGGTAGGTATGAGTTTCTCCACATTGTGCATAAGGAACATGAATAGCACAGAGCAGAGGTTGTCAAATATTATAACTTTCCTAAAGTTGCGTGACTCGTAAGTAGATGGACCAGGATTCACATCTTCAACCTGACTCTGTTCACCATGCTGCAAATATAATTAGCAAGAGAAATGTGGAGTCCTGAATTCTGCCCTAACCCCTTACTGTACTGCAGTGGAGTTCTTCCTCAAATAGCCTCATACTTCTCAGCTTAGATATAATTGAGTAGCCCATTAGATATGAGAGTTTGAGAAGAAATGTTCTCATTTCACACACATACAAATGCATTCTGCTATCTCAGAAACGGGGTATAAAACTACATTATTTAGGATGGAATATGAGTATCATCTCTTTTAATCAGACACACAGAGGTTGGGAAATGTGGCTGTGCTCACAGAGCAGGTTGAGGGTAGCCTATGATCAGAGCCTAGTTCTCCAGTGTCTAGTCCCTTTTTGCTCCTTCCCACAATCTCCCCACCTCCTTGGCCTGCTTCTCCCTGCAGGGTGGCTGATGGTAGGAAGGCTGCTGATTTATCCTCCTCTTGAAAGGGGGAAGTGCTTTTACATACGAGGGACACAAGCTCATTATCTTTTTTATTTTCAGAAATTGTTCAGGGCCGCAAATATGTTGTGGAAAATTAGTCCTTTGAAGAAGATGAGAACAGGGAAATCCCACAATCCTCATTTTATTACGCAGTCAAATCGCTTTGTAAAACTAATTAAGGACTTTGCAGTATGTGACACTCCTCAGAATCAAATGTGAAGAAATACGATCTCCTGACTTTCGTAAGAAAACGGTGACTCTGTTCAAGCCAGGTAATCTCAAAGCCTGAAAATGACTCCTCCCTGCAATTGCACCCCTTCTCCCAAGCACAGCATGTGATCTGCAGATGCATTTGCCTTCAAGCAGGGCTCCTCAAACTTCAAAGCTCACCATCTCTCTATTTAGGTCATCTGTTAACTCAGAGGGAAGAGTGGAGGTTTCCTCTCACCTTTTCCCACTTCACCCCCTTTCCTAGGCTAAATGGGGCCAGAGATGAGGGAAAAGAAATAGGAAGGGAGTCCCCTCCCCCCACCCAACCACCTTACCAAAACCCCCCTCATGCATGATGACTGTAGAAGATAATCAACTGGGGCTTGGGAAGAAAATATTTGAACTTCTATATTAATTATTTCTGTCAGATATACTTTCAATTTCTATTTTTGTTTGCTGAATCCATATACTGTAGATTAGCACAGAAGTACATGCACATAATAAATACATATACACGTTAGAGGGTTATATGAGTTACAATTTGGGGAAGTCCCTGTTCCATACGCTCCAGACAGAAACGTTTCCTGACGCTTTCCCAGCGTTCTAGAATGTATACCTTCTCCCTGTCAGTGCACCCCAGCTGGACACCCCAGTTCCTTCACCTCTCACTAACCTTCACAGGCCAAGGCTTCCTCCAGAATTGACATCTCTATGGCCTTCAACTCCCCAACTTCATTTTTCTGAAAAGGCAAGTACAGATCCCATCCCAGCCACGTGACGTGGTTGTGCCTTTCAGATTCTCCCTGACTGTCGACTGCCCAGCCTCCATGATCCCCCCAGCCCCTGAGTTAAAGGACTCTAGCTAAGCCAACCTATATCAGGACAAGCAAAGCTTGAGGACCCCAGAAAAAACAGTGATCCTGTATTAGTTGCCTGCTATAACAAATTACCACAACTTAGTGGCTTCAAACTACAAATTTATTATGTTACAGTTTCATAGGTCAGAAGTTTCACTGGACTAAAATCATCGTGTCAGCAGGACTGTGCTCCTTGTGGAGGCTCTAGGGGAGGATCCATTTCCTTCCCTTCTAGAGGTCACCTGCTTCCCTTGGCTCATGGCCTTTCCCTCTATCTTGAAAACCAGCAGTGTAGCAGTGTAACATCTTCAAATCTCTCTCTCTCTCTCTCTCTCTCTCTCTCTCTCTCTCTCTCTCTCTCTTCCTCTCTCTCCCTCTCTCTAATTTGTGCCTCACCCTCACATCTCTACTCTGACCCTCCTGCCTCTCAATGCGATTATATTGGATCCACCCAGATAATCTCCCCATCTCAAGATCCTTAACTTAATCACATCTACAAAGTCTCTTTGCCACTTAAAGTAACATTCACAGGTTCTGGAGATTGGAATGTGGACATTGTTAGGGGACCATTATTCTGCTAACCACAAGTACCCTGTGCCAGGACTCAGGAGTTGAATCAGCTGAAGAAGGAAGCTGCATTCACCTTGATTCCACACTTGGAGGAATGGTAAAATATATGATCCTACAGTTAGACATACCTACATTTCCATCCAAAGCTGTATGATTTTAGGCATGTTATGCAATCTCTTCATAATTGTTTCCTCACTTGTAACATGGAGAAAAATCGTACCTCTTACAGGACATAAAAATGCAAAAATACATAGTATAATGACAGACCTTTAGTAAGTATTCAATTAAGGTTAGTTCTTTACCATTCTAATGCTACAGGCCCAATCCCATGTAACACTAACTAGCATGGCATTTCCATGGTTACCAATGTGCCCTAACTATGTCATCTTTCTTAATCCACACAACAACCTGTGAGCTCCATCCCATCTCCATCTTCATTGAGCCTAATGAAGGTTAAGGGACTTAACTCAGTGATAAAGGAAGAAGGGGGAAAAGCAAGGACTGAAAACCAGGTATTTTGACTCCAAGTCCTGTGTTTTTTTCTATTCAATATAACAGACCACTTGTTCTCCACGTCTAATCACCACACGGTTAGCAATTAAATGTTTGGCCAAAGTAGATTGGTGTGTAGGAAATCTGGCATATTGCACATTAGCTTAGTGAAGTTCATAGAAAAGAAAACAGATGAGGAACTGGAGGATCAGGAAAATATTTTCTCTCTGGAGCTGTTAGGCATTTGTAACAAGTTGTTACGGCAGCTTGGCTCTCCTGACTGTACGGCTGGTGCCAATTTGGAAGCTTTTATAGGTCTCTAGTTCCCTTGATATTATTGCCTAAACCAATAAGTGTGGTTAATTTTTTTATGCAAAAAGAACTGTAACTCTGAAAATGCTTGTGAGAATTAGAAGAACTCCAGAGTCCGCCTAAGGATTTCTTAGGGAAAGAATTAGCTATGTGAGGGAAGAATCCAGTTGCCTACATTCATAGTCGCTGAATAAATATTTCCCAGTACTTAATGTTACAGAAAATAAAGTTTCTGTTTGTTTTTGTTATTGCTTCTCCTCTTTGGGATTATGATGGTGCAGTGTAATCGTGGCCTGATGCATCTGCCCTTGGTGACGTGGGTCAGGTGCTTTGCTCTCCATTCTTCCGGCTGGCAATTAATGGCCCTTGACTTGAGCCCTGGTATGACAATTAGGATACAGTAGTGTTATCTGTTTCATAATTAAATCCTAACTTCCATATCCTTTGAATGCTGTATTCGAGGGAAATTGCCAATGCTCTCTCTGTCACCACTGTGTCTTGTCTCCACAACAAAGTCAGGATAACAATGAGCCCGCCCGTTTTAGAACACCCCAGCTGAAAAGCATTTGCTTTCTCTTTCGCACAGAAAACCCTGAAGTCCCAATTTAGAAGCAGGGGCTAAGAAGCCTCGGGCATGTGTATTCCTCCCAGTACTCATTCAGGGTAATGTTTAAAGCCTACATTGCAAATTAAAAGATCAGCTCAGGATACATAGGGAGAAAGCCTTCTCTGTCCCTTTGAAAACTGCTCCAAAAAGACCTGGAGAACGCATTACAGGGTGATGGATGTTGTGTAAACCTACAGGGCACAGGCTTGTCTGTGAAACCATCACAGACAGAGAAAATCTCCAAAAAGCCTGGCTCATTTCCAGTGACTTGCCAGAGAAAGTCTCCAGGAGTATGTATTAAACTCTTTCTGTTAAATACCATTAGAATACACTTCCAATTTATGTTTTAAAAGAGAATACAAACGCACTCGGCTTCTTCAACAGGCATATCGTTCTTGTTTCATCTTTAAGAAATCAACAGACGGTGTTGAAAACCATGACGTAATGTACTGGTGAAAAACAAGAGAAGAAACTTACAGGCAAAGCAAAAAAGCAACAAATGCTCTGTGAAAAATGGAAATATAAAAAAAAAATATTTTAAAGACCATCTGCAGCATAATATTGATCCCGTTCTCACATGGCACAACCAATCCATTCAGTTTAGTCAAAACTAAAACAACACTGAAAAGAAATTTGAGATGCATACAAAATTAGCTTAAAAACATAGAACACCACCCAGGTAAAAATATCGTATTAATTAATAAAGAAAAAAATTCATAAAGAAACAAAAATTTCATGAAATTTAAGTGAAAGATTAACAGGAATTTTGGTGCAAAATGCTTAAAGCCATGTTAAGACAAACACACTTTAAGATTTAATATATAAGTATGAAGAATATGCTGGCAACATATGTTCTTTTTAATTTACTTCCTATGATTATATTTTAATTACAGTTTTCATTTGTTGAAAGTGTATTCTAATGCAATATTTTCATTTTCTTCTGGGTAACAGTCTCCACTGCCTCATTTTCATCTTTAGGTGATTCAGCTTATTGTGATTCAATAGCCAAATTTCAAACTCTTTTTAACAGTTCACTCATGATACAATTAGAATTAAAATAAGTACATGAAGTTGATATCTTAAGCAAGTTAGTGGGTCTCTATAGAGGGGTTTAGAAATAAGAAAAGTGGCCTAGAGCCTCCAGGATTGTGTCTCCATTAAGCTTTGAGAATTTCTTTCCTGATCTATATCCTTAGTGGATGGCTGTTCCTTTGGGCCAGAATTCCCATGAAACATATTTAAAGCAACCCCAGTTCATTTTGAAATTGTGTGTATGCTTCCTTTGTAGCTGAACCACTGACATAGAGAGACAAAGGGCCATTATCAAGTTCAGTTGTAGAGCTCTGCCCTAAGAGGAAATATATTCCTGGAGGAAGGAGTGGTAGTGAGCCTACCATCATTTTATTGTTAAATCACCCAGATTTGTTTCTCTCGTTCTACGGGGATTCTTTTGTATCTTCTCATTCTTGACCTCTATGTCAAAGGACTTTTTCACACTTCACAACTTTAGACATTACCATTTAGCTTCTACTCCTGGCCTCACACTAGTTTGTTTCCAAGTCTTTAATTAGAAATGGTTAATTTGACTTCTTGTCTTAAGGCAAGGAAAAAAACGAGTCTTAAACAGTATTAAGCTCCCATAAATATTTCACTTTATGCTAATTCCTGTGCTTCCAGCTGAGCTATTTGAAGTTCTCAAAAAAAGTGTTTCTGTTCCCCTCAATTAAATACATAACTGGAACGCAGTAACATAATTATCAATTTTACTACCCTGCACTTCTTTCCTAAACTTAATCTCCGGACATTTTAAATTTGCCTTCCACCATGTATGTAACCCAAGCCAAGTTGTGGGCACCCTGCCTTGGGGCTGAAAGGAATGAGACCAGGAGAAATCTTGGAGCTCCCCCAAGTGGACATATACTTAATGCACCTTTAACCTCTATAAAACATTTTTGGCTGCACCGTCTACTCAGGACAGAAACACTTAATCGTCCTAAATTAGAAGAGGTTTCCTCTTTAAGTTTGAAATATTCCAAAAATAAATGAAAGTTTGAACTAGTTTGCCAAGTAAATGAATATGAGTGGCCAATGAAGAAATATCGAGTCAGGCTTTTTGACTCTTGGTTTTGCCTGTGGGGCTGTAAATTGGAATTAATAATTACAATATATTCTACTCATTTGAATAATATGCTAGTTGTTGAGGAAATTGTAAAAGTAACATTCATACAGCAAATATACTATGTGCCAGGCACTGTATCTAAGGGCTTTACGTATATTAATTCATTTAATCCTCACAGCATCCCTTCAAAGTAGGTACTTTAATAATCCCCACTGTACAGATGAGGAAACTGAGGCACAAAGAGGTTAAATAACCTTTCAAAGGTCACAGAGCTGGAAAATGGAAGAGCCATTATGCAAACCTAAGCAAAGTCCACTATGCCATACTCATAACATACAATGAATAATTGAATATATACATACATACACATGCATACATAGACATATATACATATACACATCCATACACATATGTACACACTACACACACACAATGCATTTACATTTTAATTACCAAACTTTGCTTGTCGTACTTTTTTACTATTACTTATTGTTAGTCATTACAGTTTCTGGTCATCTTGCCTCCTACTTTACTTCAGCTATTCTGGCCTTGCTCTGTTAAGACCATTGGAAGTTTGCTTCCTTCCTGGCCAATGCACTTGCACTTTTCTCTACTAGAAACTTCTACCAGTTCTTCCCTTGATTGGCTTGTCGTGATTCCAGTTTCTTCACCTAGAGATCCTCCTTGACCTTATATATAATAAAATCACCAGCCCTGGTTCTTCGTAACTCTGTATCCCTTTGGCCTGTCCATTTTGTCTGCACAGGCCTTAGCAATGATCCAAGAAGATATTACTTATCTATCCATGCACTGCCTCCATCACAGTGTAAACCCCACGAGGCAGGACTCTGTGCCTGTGGCATATTAGGAACACAGAAATTGTTCTCAACAAATGATTAAATTATTACATTTTCAATTATGATGGTGTTTAAATGAATGGAAAATTATGGTGATAGTCATCTCAACATGTCCTTTTCATAATGCTCTTCTGTTTAAAGTGTGTTCTTAATAAATACTTTGACAAAATATATTTCAAAATAAATTTATAAACCTCTAGCTTAATAACTGTACAAGTATGTAAGGGTATATTTTTATTCTTCATTAATATGTTACTCTTTTCTGATGTTGTAACAACAACTTATGACACACAAGATTTTTAAATACATGCAAAGATTATGCTAAAAATAATACTAGAAAAGGAAATATGTAAATTTATACATTTCTATACACCGGCATAAAATTCAAAGAAACTATCTTTGTGTGTTTTCTTATGGACTGTGCCATGACGTCAAAGCCTTGTCACATATATTGAGTGTATATGTTTCTGCTAATTAAGTCATATCTTGAAATTTAGCAAAATGATCACAGATGGAGAATGGCAAAGTATCCACAGAGTAATGACACCAAAAGAAAATTACTAAGAGCTGAGATGCTATTTTTCTAATGCCTGCCATCCAGAATCCTATACATCTAGAAGGGGAGGGAAGGAGGATGAGGAATTCCTTTCCAGTCCACCACTGGGTTCCCCGGCAACTTGGGGATCTCACTGTAAATCACAGAACGTCAGCATTGCTTCCTTTCCACTTCTTTGCTTCGCTCCTTCTCTGACAGCCCTCCCCCACACCCTGTCCATGTAGTTGGTCAGAGTTTCTAGAGATAAACATGTCTCCTTTTCTAGGCTCCAGGCCTTCTTTCTTAGGCCACTATTATGACAATGATAATTAACCCAAATTACACAGATATATATACACATATGTCTGTATATACATACATATGTAACATATATATAATGCACATGTAGACATATAGGTACATATAGATCTGCACACACACATATGTACCCTTTATGTATATTTGTAACTATACATATAGTTAGTTATATATATTCTTTATGATTTTGAAGCTACATAAGACTCAGTGTTTTGCTCTATTAGAAAGTTAGAAAATACCTCTTTTCCAGCTGATACGTTATATCAGAGCCCATGCGAACAAAAAAAAAAATGATTTTGTGATTTGAGTGGCTTCTCTGTGCCCATATATTTGTAAAGAAATATTGTCCTGTGATTTCATTTCAAAGTCGACAGCTTTATTGCTGTCCACCATCACGGTACATTTAGAGTTTCCCTCTATTTGATTTCAACTATTCTCCTGTATTCTTCTGTCTCCCATTTGCAGCAATGAGAGCGAAAACCAACTACTCATACAATTTCTCTGCAGGCAGCTACTGTACTAAGTGGGGAAAAATAACAAATTGTATGCATGACTGATTGCCTGAACCCTTCATTTTAGAGAAATAAGCCTCAAATAAGCAATTAATTTATAGCAATGAAACCAAATAAATGACTTTTTGTTTTCAAAGAACAAATGAAAGACAATCTCATTTCCAAACATATTTTTTTAATCTAAAATGGAAGGCCGAGAACTGAATATACTATAACACATGCAATAAGCTATACTTCAGTCACATTCTAGGATAGTAATTAAGAAAATTATACAATTTAAATTTATTATAAAACACTTGTTTTAAAGTTGTTGTATTCCTTTGATCAGAAGACAGGACTCATGGACATGTGGGGACATGAGTTCACCTTATTTGTATTAATTTATGCCAGTAATTAATTTACTACCAGGATGGATATTTACAGTTCTATTTGCTTATAATGGCTCAGAATTTATTCTTTTTTGCCATTTATGTTTCGAACTACAGAAAACATTTCTCAGGTGTTTGAATAAGAAGCAGATGTCTAAAAATATGTAACAATGTTTATGAACTATAATTAATGGTTTAAGTATAAATAATGATTTTATACTTTGACAAACCATTTTTCTTTTCTTTATTCAATTGACTAAATGTAAGTAATTTTCTTTAACTATAGGAAAATTAATAGGAAAGCTTGGAGACATCACTAAATAATGATAGTGCTCAAACCAATTATCATCACTGTACTTTACAATTTACTAATAACCACCTCAATCAAGGATTCTCTCAATGAAACAAATCACTGAACTTTATTTCAGTTATAGTTTGTAATTGAAGTATTATAATGTATTCCCCTAATTAAGAAGTGAAGTGAGGAAAGGTGATGTGAAGCAGGGAAATAAAAGGCAAATTTCCATCTGATCCACTTAGTCCTGAGGGATACACAATCCTTCTCAGGCACAGCCATGGGATGGAGTCTGACAGGGTTCATTGCCAGATGTCCTGTCCTACCACAAACACCATTAAACCCCCGCCAACTTCTTTGGCTAGCTTTGTTGCTTTTAATCTGGTAGGATAATTTGGGGGATAAGGAGGAAGGCTCTGCTTTGAAGGGATCTCATCCCCTCTCCCCCTATATCCTAGTGTTGTTTTGTCCTCTATCTGAACTTGAATGTGCTAGTTACGAAACTCTTTTGATCAGAAGAATATGAAAATCTCGTCCCTCGTACTGGGATTTCACATCAATATTTGTGCCCAAGATCTGAATGAAGAAAAGAGTCCCCATGCACCATTCTCTCCCCTAACTCTTTCATCACGGTTAGTGCCTTGTTCGATGTGACTTCTGATGCTTGGGGAGTGCTGTGGAATCATGCGGATAAGATGGTAAAGAGCAAAATTTACCTCATTTTGGAAGGAAGTCCACATAGATTGGTATGTTTAAGGCTACTTATCTGTATAGCCAGCTTAGACTTTTAAACCTGCAGAAAAAATAGCTGTTTGCCAAGACGGCATGTTTAGGAATGAATGAACCCAGTTTGCTTACTTAAATCCTACCTTATTCCAGAGAGAATTTAAGGCAGCTGAACAGGATAGGTAAGCATAAGGAAAATGGTTAATAAATGATTTGCAATGGGAGACATGTCTTTTGGAAAAGAATGAGTCAGGCCCAGGGTTTAGGGCCTATGTTATCACAAGTCCAAAAGGAGCCCTCAGTAGGCTCCCAAGAATGTTATAGGACCTGAGCAAATCTGTGCCCACCAAAGGATGGGGGTGTCAGCAGATGGTGATAGCCACATGATTTTCCACACGCCATATGCCAGAATATATGACATAAATTTTGGACCATGCTATCCACCAGCCAGCCATTCATTTATTGTCTTGAGAGATCATACTTCACGCTATTCACCTCAAGGTCAAGGGCAGGCTGGAGGCAGAGAGATTCCAGTGTCTTTCTTATGGAAGGATGTTTATTCCTCCCAAATAGTAATAAATTGCCTCTCTCCATATTTAATCTCCAACCCTGAACTCAGCATTTTTGATAGGTTAGCCCTGAGTCAACCTTTCCCATATAATTAAAAATTGACTTTTCATTCCCGAGACAGAGGTAAAAGAATGGATTTGATCTTTTTTCCCCAATATTTCTTTGTGTATAAAACATTTCACACCCATAATTCTTCTCTTCCTTGTATGTTCTTCCTCTCACAATTTCTCTAGGAGACAAAGCAGGAGAGGCAGCAAGGTTAAGTGGACTTTAAAGTCACAAGATACTGAATCCATTTCTGACCTCATATTGTTCACTGTGCAAACGTGAGCAGCTTATACAACTTCTCGAAAACCCCTGCATCTCAGCATCCTCACCAGCCATTGGGATGATGATGTCCACCCCACAAGATTATTGCAACAGTTTAAAATCCCAAAGATTTTGAATTACCTCTCACAATGCCTAGTACAGAAAAGATGCTCAAGAGGTATTAATTCCTCTTCCTTCTTTGGGCTCTTCCCTTCTGTGAAAACTTGAAGGGGGGGAAAAAAGGACCATCTGGAATTAAGACTACATAAATCTTTATTCAGATATTCCTGTATTTGATTCTTTTTAGTAAGTAACAAATTGATTTTTTTTTTATGAAGGCTTCATTACGTAGACATGATTGATTCAATCATTGGCCATTGGTGATTTTTTTTTAATTATTTTAAATTATACATTTAAGGATTTTTTTCAGTCTGGAATATACGTGTCAGATGGTAGTAGCTGGCTCTAAGGTAGTCAAGTCCTACTGCACATTTTTAGTGTTCTGAAAAGGCAATCAAATGGGAAAATATTATTGTTATTGTAGAACCCTGTGCACTCAGGCTGAGAACTGAAATGTACCCATTACAAAATACTATTTCAAAGAAAGGCTATGCATAGGAATGGCCTTCACTCCCTCTCTATCCCCACACTCTCCCCACTCACCGCTGTTCTACTTTGCCCCAACCTCAAAGCAAGCCTCTTGGTTCAGCTGTCCCCTTGAAAGTAGACATGAAGAAATCTTTCTAAATTCTTTCTCTCTTTCCCTTTTATTTTCACTGTTGTAGATCAAAACAAACTGTAATTGTTTATTTACTGGCAATCAGGGAAAAGATGGTGAAAGAATCAAATATGTGTTAGAGAGATTCAAAACTGTAAGTTTTGAAGTGATAACAGACACAAAAGATTTATTTCTTTGGAAATGTCCAACAGTCCTGGGAAGGGCCACATTGAAGGTTTCCATGTCCTCGTATTTCTCCTTTGGTTGAATGAAATTAACGCACACATAAATAATTGAAACAAAAAGACGTTTTTTGTTTGATTGTACTTTTTTTAGTTACTATCAACTCAGTAGTGCTGTTTCTTAATATTTTCATTGCTTCCATGCAATATTTTAGTTGCATTAAAGGTAATAAGCAATAGAAATGAGCTGGCAAATTAATCAGTCTTTTATAATATTGTTTAGAATTAAAAAACAATCCTTCTAATTGAGAGAAAAATGACATGAAATTTTGGAACAGAGCCTACTTAAAAGTTAGGAGATGCTTTTATTAATTAACATTTCGAAAGGGATAAAAGAGAATTCAGTGTTGATACCCAAAGCATCTTTGCTTTCATTAGCATGACAGGACCCTTAGAACTGTGCTGTCCACTGGAAATAGAAGAGCCACATACATAATTTAAAATTTTCTAATAGCCATAATAAGTTTACAAATAAAAATAAACAAGGTTAATTTTAAAAATACTTTTTATTTAACCTAATATATCCAAACTATCATCATGTCAACATGTATCAATATTTTTAAAATTACTAATGCCGTATTACTTTTTGTTCCGCACCAAGTCTTCAAAATCTGGTATGTATTTTACCCATATCACAATTTAGGTTAATATTTCAAGTGCTCAGTGGACACATATCCCTAGTGGCTACTGTATTGGACAGCACAGCTCTAGAAATGTTTGCCTCTTTCATGTGCTACATACAGATCAGTTTTTTCCTAATCTTATTTTTAATTATATTGTGATATAGTCAAAAGTTAAAAGTTAGTCTGCATTTTGGGTCATACATTTATTTCTCTAGATATATTTAGTGGGGGAAAATGACACACTTAAGTAGCCAAATGCCGAAACACAATTTTGACTGATAGCTCAAAGAACAAGGCTAGTTCATACTTTAGAAAATAATGGGGTATATTTCAATTTAGGTCATCTATTTCAACATAACATGGATGTGTGATACTAGAAATCACAATTGTTCCTCTGCAGGGCATCGTAGTGACAGATATATATTGAAATCGGCTAAATGTAGAAATGTGGGGAAAAAAATGGTATGGGAATCATAGAATTTCACAGCTCAGAAGGTTTAGAGGACATCATTGCCAGCCTTTTCATTTTACAGTTGAATAAACTGAGGTCTAGAAAAGTGAAGAAACTTGCCAACAGCCATAGAACGTATTAGGGACACAGAGAAAGAGAAACTAGGCTTTTTGACTTCAAGTTCAGGCTTATTTTTATCTTATGAATAATGAGAATTGATTTAGTTACTGGTCACACACTTCAGATGATTACCAAGTCCATATTTCTAATCCATACTATTTCAGGGTAAGAGTACCTCTCCATTTATATTTAGAATTTTATAAAAATAAAATTTAGCTCATTGGAAAACATTGCTTTAAAGATGTGAATGATATAAAAGAGCATTCCCAGAATTATATGAAACAAATATTTATAAACAAATGGTTAACGAACCCATCTTTAAAAGCATGGTGAATTTAAGGTCTGTCCTAATTATAACAAAATGTGAGACTTGCAAGGCAGTGCTTCTGTTATCCACATGGGCAGTTTGAAGGTGGCGCATGTGATAAAAAGTGAAAAATCTGACACGGCAAAGGCATACTATTCACTTTAAATCTCACTTGCACAAAAGTTATGTATTAGAAGAGTCACAGAGGAACCCGGAACCTATATAGCTCTTTGGCATTGGGATGAAACATGCATTCCTGTTTCACCACCCTTCACTTTATCAAGGGATGGTCTGCCCTCTCTCTAGTCCAGGGGGAAAAAAAAGCACATAATTTTAACACAGACAATTCTTCAAATGGTCTTTTAGATAAATGAAAAGAATTTCATGTTCTTTTTTTATTCACATCAATTCATTACTTGTGAATTTTTCTGCAAAAGGGGAAACGAATTGGACCAGCAGGTCTCAAAGTACGGGCCGATGAACACTCAGTCCTGAGGTAAAAAGAGGGTCCGTGGACTTAAAAGTCTGTGAAATTCTGCTCTCTGTATCTCTGTCATGAGCTCCAACACACGTTAGCATAATAAAGGCTGCAAGAAGTTCTGTGGTAATGAAAAACTCTTCCCTTTGCTCAATCCGGATGTACCTCAGTTATTTGATCAGAGAGATTGTTTTTTCTTCTATAGCATCTATAAACAGCCCATGGATTCCCGTGGAACAGGAAGTTAGGAAATGATAACATTGTATATTTCTTTCTTCGGTTTGGGGGAGAGAGGTAGAAGCCACCGCAATACGCCAGACCAGAAGAGTTGGTCCACGAAGGGCAATGAGGAACTATTTCCACCAACCTCCGTGCCTGAGGCAGCGAGATCCTTAGGTCACTCTTGGAGCAGAACATATGATGCTGACTAAATGACGCCATCACCTTATAGCCCACAAGCGGTGGCTCCATCAGCAAGTCCTTCCTCTCTCCCTCCATCCCTCCTTCATGAAAACCTCATTCTTCTCTGACAGCCCACCAATGGCCAAGAAGGAGCACAGCAATTTTTATTTATTCATATGTATTGGTTTCTCCTACAACTGGAAAACATAATGCTAGGATCCCTTCTGATTATTCTCCAAGCTTATGTGGCAACGCAGAGTGAAAAGTAGAGAGTATGTGTCTATAGTGTCACTCTAAGCTGTGTTTCAGAGTCAAAAGGCTCTCCGTTTCATGAAATGGTTTTCTTTATCCTCAATTGCTACAGTCTTTCATGCTGTCTTGGATCTTTCCCACTCTATTTATCTTGGTCATGTTCCACAACTTTCTGGCCTTGTTACTTTGATAGTCCCGTCTCGTCCTGTCCAGTTGGAAGTTCTAGTGCCCATCGGACCTAAACCTCTCTCACTCCCTTGGCCTCAGTCAGGCTGCAGCGCCAGGGAGTAGGATAGAAGTCAGGCTCTTTGACTCCTCCTCCTTTCCACCAGTCTCCTAGTTCTAGATCCTCATGGCCAGGTAGAAAGAAGAGAGAGATGGACAAAGCAAGTGTCTCTTGTCTTACTGTTCATGTGTCCCTCGGCCATCAACACAGTCTGCGTGGCAAGTGTGAGTTTCTCAGGCATTCAACAAGGGTCCCTCAACCACACCATTCCCTAAGCTGAGAGGTCTACTCCAACTCAACCTCTTCTAATCTTGTGTTTGAATCTCCCTGTGGTCTCCTGCTGTTTGGATCCCCTCATCCAGAAAGCAACCCTCTTGGATAGAATACAAGCATAAAGGCCTAAGATCAGGCTGCCTTCTAAAGTGTGCCACGGACCCATGGAATAATCATGCTTTTAAGGGGTTTGTAATTTGTTGGGGGTAATGCCGGTTGCTATAGCAAATAAACCTGAAATTTTCAGCCGTTTAACCCAGTGGATATTTATTCCCCTTTTAAGTAAAGACCGAAAAGGGTGTCCTTGGTCAGATGATGGCGTTCTGATACCCCAGCTCCTATCTTATAGCTCTGTCCTCTCTACAGCCCTGGGCTTCTCAGCATTCAGCCTCTGTGAAGAGTGCAGAAGATTGCGTGGGAGGTTTTTACAGGCGAGGCCTGCACGTAGCATACAATGCTCTCCTTGACAGGCCTCAGTCACATGCTCATATTTAGCTGCAAGGCAAACTAGGAATTACAGTCTAGCCACATGCTTAAGAGGAATAAGGAAAGGCGTTTTGGTGAATGCATTGCAGAGAGTTGTTCCATTCTTAATTTTACCTGCTTTCATGGCAGAATTAAGTATCATTCAGGAGGGCCCCTGCACTCCTCTTAGCCCCTATCATAGTAACACACCAACCTTATTTCCCCCTGGATAATCAGGATGAATCCCACAACACAGGGACATCTTTTTTCCCTGTTGACCTAGTGGCATGTGAAGCCCAATAACCAGGTGACAGTCTCAACATTCCATTAAATGGGCCCATGGTGATGTCCCCTAGTAAAAGCAGTTTCTCCCCTTAGATCATCAGATCTTTAAACCAGCGAAGCCCAAATCTGAGGGACTGGGAAATAAAATATTTACAAGTGAAATTGAGATGTAATCATGAGAGCTGCCATCCTACCCCAGGAATTGTGTTTCAAGAGAAACTGCAGCATATGTTATTCACTAGATCAGAGCATCCTGTAGGACAGTAACCCAATCTGACTATGTTGTCTCCCAAATGATGCTATAACTGAGTTTACAACATGCCAGTCCATTCTTCTTTAAGGCCAGCTGCTTCAGGGTAATGTGATACATGGTAAAAATCAGAAAAATCCCATGGCCATTCACCCAGTGCTTTGCTACTTTTTCTTTTTTTCCTGTAAAAGGATTTTCTTATTCAGAGCCATGTGAGTGGCTTACCATGACAGGAAATAGGGCAGTGCAAGTCCGTGGATGGTGGGCGTGGCAGAATCGTGGAGTGTAGGGAAAGCATTCTGTACCCAGGATAAGTGTCTACCTATCCCAGGAGGGAAGAGATCTGATAGAACTGACCTGCAACCAAGGTGCTGCCTGGTCCTTCCTACAGATGGTAAGAATTTCTTTGGATTATGTAGACAATGTATATCATATCTGGACCTGATGCTCTGATTCATTCTCTGCTGAAGCTCAGGCTTCGAAGAAGTCCTAGGCAAGCAAAGTCTCCCTAATTGTCATCAACTTGCAGGGTGACTCAACTTTTCAACCCCACTGAGAAAATTACCAAAGTGTATGTTTGCAGACCTATCGGCCTATTGTACCCACTGAGAGGTGGGCTTACCCTAAAATTCCATATTCCTCTGGACTTCCAGAAATGCCCACTGTGACCAGTGTACCACAGTGGTATCTGGGCCCCGGGATTTTCCTCAGCTCAGAGCCAGCATCCATGTGCCCACCCCAACTCAGTTACTGAGTATACAGCTGGAATGGATAATCCCAGGAAATGAATCTCTAAATAAGTCCCTGATTCCTGAAATGTAAGCACTGTAATAGAATCAGGTGGGAATTAATGAAGCGCTCTCTTTCTCTCTCTCTCTCAAAGTAAACCAAAAGCAATACCACACCAGCAGAGTTTCAGAGATATACCACCATCAAAAGGGTCTCTCCCTTTCCTTGTACACTCTGTACCACGAACTCTGGTAATGGCTACAAGTCCCTTGGGGGAAGCCTGGGGCTTATAAAGGGTCTGATCTCAAAGATTTGAAATCTCTTCACCATTACTACGTCTAAGAGTTGTCTCAAATCTTAGAATTTGGTTGTGGCTTCATCGCTATATGGACTGACTCAACCCAATCTGGAGTTTTTCAGCTCTATAGATCAAGGACCTTAGTAGACTACTGCAGTCCTAAGATCTCCCTGATCCATTAGCCACCACCAAAGACTTCCACAGGTCACCCTTCTTTGATCACCACTCTGGCTAGCATGTTTGTTAGGATGCCACACACACCTTGCCTCTTGATGTCACATACTGCACGTTACCTCTGCCACCCTGGCAATATATAATCACTATGGCAGCTAACGAACCCATTTCAATGGTAACATCACCATGTTCATCACCATCCTGCAAAGAACAACTCTTTGGCACTTCAACACATGCCCAATCTATAACTGTTCCTCCCTACCTGGTGTAATGCCCTTAGAATCCATTCCAAAGCACATTCCTGAAAAATCTTGCTGTTTTGTTTCCCATGTGAGACTCTTCTCTTGGGTATGACTTTGTGGCTGGCCCCATGGAGCCTGCTGAGGTCCGCTGCTGGATATAGGTCTAGAAGCTATGAGGACTGGTAAGGTGAGGACTTGAGGAGAATGGGCATGCCCTTGCAAGGTGACTATCCCATCTAAGTGTTACTAGGGCATCTTTGAGCAAGACTGTGTCAGTCTCAAAAGACAGAGGAGGGGCTGCTTTTTCCACCCAGGGAGGCCCAGGGAGAGATTGAGGTTGGGGGCTATTTAGGTCATCAGAGTCTTCAGTGTCTCAGAAGCTTTTAGTGAAAATAGCTCTTTCAGTTTCTACTTGCAGCCTTCTCCCCCCTTGGACTCAGACCTGAGTCCCTAAGGGGACAAAACCAGATGGCAGCTTCATACTGTGCTCCGAATTGTCCTTCCCATGTGATGGATGAGGTTTCATTACAGGTTCAAGCTTGTCTGGTTGACACTTCCCTCCATGGACGATTTCTCTCCTGGGAGGTATCATGGTGTCTCACGCTCACAGGCTCTGGGCAGGCTGACCCCAAGAGTCAGCCAGGCATATCTAGACCTGCTGGAATCCCGGAGGTAAACACAGCTTATATGTAAACCTGGGACCCAGCGGTATATCTTTAAAATGAATTTATCTTGCCCACTCTCTATTCAATACAATCAAAGACATCACATGAAAATGTGCAAAAGAAATGTCTGCTTCAGATTTCACTTAGCAGGGTCGGCACTAAGCCTATAAATATCACTCTTAACAGAAAAGTTCATGATGTGAATTGGATACAGTTTTAAAGTTCATTTCTTTTTATGACAGTTTCAGGCTGATTTTGTGCAGACTTGTTTTTATGGTCAAATCAAACTCGAAGTGCTGGATTACCTGCCAGAGAAGTTAAACGAGTTGCAGTGACTTAATGTTGGCGACATGTTTATATATTTTTAAACTTCAGTTATCACGGAGAGTATGCTTAGTTTTCCTAACTGAATGAAGCCAGATTTGCGTAAAATGAGGATGAAGACTCTTCCTAACTCAGTAAATCTCAGTAAATCTGAGTTACCAAGATAATGTGGGCAACAAGGATGTGACTTCCACTCCCATCGTGCAGAATTTATAAATGGCCTGAAGGGCCAGATGGAGAACATGAAAGGGGACCACAGTGAGGATTTTGAGATGAGATTACTGAAGGGCTCTGCTGAGTCCCCACCTTCCTCGGGCTGCTACCGTTCAATCCCAATGGGACCACCCAGAGAGTGAGACGGTTTCCTGGTGTTGGGAGACAAGAGGGGAGCTAGTTCTTGCCTCATGCTGAAGGGAGGGAAAGTAGGCTGTGAACTGGGGTCTGAGAAAGGGACTTTCTTATTTAGGTAACAGAACCAGGCTCATTCTACCTCTAGGGATGTTCCAGACTTTGTCCAGATATAGATATGTGACATGTGGGCAAAATGAAAAAGAACTGGCAGGGGTCTTATTGGGTTCCATACAATAGGACCGACCTCAGCAGAAGGAGTCTAAAAATGTGCTGCAGAACTAGTCCTCTTAGGGAATCCCAAATAGAACCTTCTATGCCTGTGGTAACAGAAGTGTAGAAGAGGGGCCAGAGGCAGGGAACCTTTGAGGAGCCCATCAAAGTGCCCCCAGAAAGTCCATTTTAATCATATCCTTTAGCTACCCAGAAACACCAGTTTGAACAATTGGACAGGCCCAGAAAGCATAAAGAACCATCCCATTACCTTATCCTTCCCCTTTCTCCTATGAACAACTTCACACAGACAAGGGGCAGAAAGTAAAGCTGATGAACTGAGGGCCAGGAGCTGGGAGAAAGGGAGTAGGAGAATGGTATTCCTTTCTAGGGCTTGGGCTGAGGAGGCAAGATTTACACTGAGTCAGATTTGGTTTGACCCTTGGGCACATGTAAGATACAGTCTGACCACTGAATTGAGATGACAGCTCATCTATGAACTAAGGAAGGACAATTGTGTTCCGGGCCCCAGGAACAAGTAAATATTACTTCTGCTGCATGAAATGTCAACAGACATTGGGAGATACGTTTACATTTTGATTCTGATCCTTTCCCCAGTTATAATTATAAATGGACCATCACAGAGTTTGTCCTTATTCTTCCTCTCTTTCCCTCTCCCTCTCTTTTCCTTTCTCTCTCCCATCTACCTTGTGAGCTTTTGTCCAGATGAAATGTTTCAAGCACCATCCTACCTCTGTAATTTCCTCAGCCTGTGTGTCCCAGCTCTTGAAATTAGAACAGCTGCTGGTGAGCAGAGGACCCTATAATAGAGTTTTATTTTTACGACGAATAGTTGTTGAACCTGTCACAGTGACAGAAGGTTGAGAACTGATACAAACAATGATTTTATTATGTATATCATGGATGGATTGATTGATTACTTATTTATTTAACAATGATTTACTATCATCCTGGATTTTTACTCATAACTAATGTTCTTAAGCCCTAGCAAAGCACCCAGCTGTCTGCCTAGTCGGCCACCCAAAGCATGCTTTTAATTTTCTTTCTCACTTAATCTGCAAAGTTATTCACAAGTTTCCCAAAACTCATAGGATGAGCTTCAAACTCTACTGAACATAATGTGTCATAATTTCTAAAACTAACCCTCCTGACTCTCAGGTTATCTAAATATCTTTTTAATGGACTCTGAAATAGGAATGTATACGGGGCAAATAGAGTGACATGTGCCTTACCATTTAATACCTTACTTAATTTTTTTCACCAAGGAATAGAAATTTGTTCTCTCCAACTCCTACCCATTGTACTGCATTTCTCAGCCAAATCAGCTAAAAATTTAAATAAAAATGGGCAGGATAATCCATAAGGAGGACGCTACCTGGCTCATGTTTTATTTTAGAATGAGATAGGGTGGTCAGAGAGGGAGCCCCACATATCACCTGTATGAAGGCACTGTAAAACAGTGTTTACAGAAGTCTAAGATGTCTGGTCTTTCTCCAGTGAACCCTTAGGGCAGCCATTCTTATGCCAAACATGGTTCAGAGGCCACAGTGTGAAGGTAACACAGAAGCATCTGATTTCTAAGAAGATTTGAGGGGCAAAAATGATTTTGGTAGTAAAGTCCTTTAGATCTATTATTGAGTAGAATGAAAAATACACATATGTGTTCAAGATCAAACTGAAGACTTCCATAAATTTCCCACATTGGGTCCTGCCTTTATACCTCCCAGAAACCTTTACTCAGGACATCTCTGCAGAAAAGTTTGCGAGTCAGAAAGCTACCCTATCTGCAAAGTCATTACAGGAAAAAAAAAAAATCATCTCCAAAGTCATTAATTCATCAAAACTTCACCCCAAAAAAAGACCTAACAATAGGTACTATGTGTCTACTCCTTCTGTCTACCCTGTCATTCAATCTCCATAAATACCCTGGGACCCAAATCCCCGTCCTCAGTTTAAGATGAAAAGGCTAAAACTTTCAAAGGTTATGTAACATGTCCAAAGTCACACAAGTAAATAAATCTATTTTCAGTCTCCACCTAGCTAATTCCAAAGCCCATTCTCTCAGCCAGAATGCTCCAGCTATTTCTACGAACTCTATGTGGCACATTGGTTTCCTAGCCCACACTGACTGGGGGAGATTGCCTTGGACAAAAATCAGCCAGGGATGCTGTGGCAGGTGGCTTGATGTCTCACAGGGCAACTGCAATGACAATCTCTCCTCAAACAGATAAAGTGCCAGAGTCATTTCTCTTTAGTTATAAACAGTAGGAAATGTCATGTATGAAGACAGCAATCTGTTGAGCTATGAAAAGTGGTGATGCATTCTATTATTTTAAAAAATCTTTTCATGAAAACAAGTATTTTTCAGTTGATGAGAGCATTTCAAGATATGGAAATTTTCAAAGCATGTATCTTATAGAATTGATGGCCAAAGTTTCATGATGACCCTTATCTTGTTCTTAGGAGTTTTTCAGATTTAGAGAGTGCAGCTTACCCTAATTTTATTAGCAAAATCAAGGATTTTGTAAAACTGACCTGCACCCTCAACAGATAGATCCAGAGAAAGAGCTGTGAAGGGTTATCTGCTAAAATCTTATCCTAGATATGGTTCCACATGGTTCAATGTGGTTTTTTCTTTTTTTAACTAAAAGTCTATCATATATAAATAAAGGTGCCTAGTCAACATAAGGAAATTGTTTTAAAAGTTTCTATTAATTATGTATGCTATATATTTCTTCTTTTAAGCAATTACACCATTCACTCTGGCCCGAGAGGCTTTTTTCCTAATGATATTAACACAAGAAAAAAGATGTACTGGCATGAAAACAAACACTATTATTCAACTGTTCAAATTAAAAGCAGCCCTCAAAGCCGTCTTTCAAAGCAAGTATTTGAAATAACTTTTCTGTGAACTAAAGCTGGTTAATGACTTGGGAGAAAAAAAAATAGAAAAAACACTTCTCTGTCCTTTTTCCACTTATATCCAACTACTCTGGGCCAAGGTGTTCCCTGCTAATCATACATATTTTATTTTCATCCAACTTACAAGGCACCTTAATTTAAAAAAGAATCCTGTACTAAAGTACTGACACAACACGATGAAAGTTCCCTGCATGTGCAGTTTCTACTTTATGACAGCCTTGCCTTTATGTAGTTCTTTTCATCTCTTTACTTTAAGGGCTTCTTTTAGACTATAATTATTCTTGAGTCTCTGGGTTAACACAACCATTAAATCTTGTATAGGTGGATGATAAATTGGAGGCTAACAAGTTGTACTGATCTTTTTCTCAGAGTTCCTCTTGTTTGAACACAACCACCATAAAGCAACATGAAGAAACCGCTCTACATGAAGAAACAAAACACACACACACACACACACACACACTATACTGCCAAAAAAAAAAAAAACTTTGATATTTTCAAACATTGTAGATTGTCTTTAATTTCTATTAGCCTCAGAGATTTGGGAACCTTTTCTAAATAAGGCATGTCACCATTTACAAATTTCACATTTGGTGGCTTTAACCGTTTCAAAAACATTTTAGTCTTGTCCTCCATCTCCCCAATGGGAAAGTGCTAAATTTGGTGTTCCCGTAAAATAAACATAACATGGAATACAAAGGGTTTTTTTTTTCAATAAATGAAATCCTGAAGTAAGATTTTTTTCATTTTCATTTTCAGAAATGACACTTCAGAACTTTATCAAAAATTCCAGAGCAAGCAAAATAAAGATTGTACCCAATTCCCTTTTTTCCCATATAGCTGAAGCTGCATTTTATAGATATTTCAGTCTATACCCATCAAAAAATTTTCTGGGAAAAAATCTGTACCTGGAGCCTTTAATGCTGATCCTTTGCATCTTAATTAATGGTTGCCCATGACCTGAGGTGCCAAGTATTGCACTTCTGGCATTATTTGTAGTTGGCTGAGATTCAATTAATTGAAATTTTTTGCTGTTGCTAAAGAAAATGTGAAATGGAGTATTTATAACCAGGGATACCGGATATTTATTTACAGTCATCTGAAAGAAATTTTACAGCAGCGACAGAGCCATAACATTCTAAAGTTGGGATGTCAGAATCACTTGACTTTCAAAGGTGCTTTTAAGATGTTTAAAAAAACATATATATATATATATATATATATATATATATATATATATATATATCCTTATGTACAAATATTTTTTTTCTTCATAAGGAGAAAAGTAATAATTTTACAAAAACTTTCTACTGCATAGTCGAAAAAAATAAACAATTACATTACAGTCCATTAATCTATTGTTAATCTAATAACAATTCCTGATGCTCCAAGTGGAACTATAACTGAGTTTGACAGTAGGCTTAGTTGGAATATCCAGGGAAACTTTTTTCATAATTGGTAACTGTGCACATATGCTGGCACTTCAGGTTCTTATTTTATTAGGAAAAATACATTAGGAGATTCTATTTCCCCTGCTAGCTTGAATTACAGAGCAAGTCAGTGGCATGCTTGAGTACCAAACATGCCTTTCTCTGATTATGAAGTTTTCCTCTTTAATGAAAACTAAAACGTACAAGAAATAGGTTTTTATGTTTTTTAAGTGGGCTGCCTTTTGTGGTATTTTGACTTAATGTTTTCCACTCAGATCAGTCGGACCAAAGACACTGTTCTATGTGCTCTTCTTGCGCTTTGTACAGTCAGCTCTTGGTAAGCAACGATCTCAAAAGCAATACTGGCTAATATCTATTATATGTTTAAATAGCAATGTGGTGTTTTACATAATGTATCATATTTAATTTTTATAACAAACCAATAGAAGCTTAACTCAACTGTGTCAACTGGTCCAGCCAGGCCCATCAGTGGAATGTCAAATAGGACATCCGAGGGATGCCTGCTCCTAAGTCAATGTCATTTCCCAGACTTGCAAAGATTGTTGCTTCAAAGACGATTTGAGAAATTTGGCAATTGGTTCTAGCAATACAGACACAAACTATAACAGGACTGAGGAAGATTATATTGTTGAGGAGAATAATTTTCCTAATAACGGTAGTGATCGCTGATGGGATATGTGCATTTTCTGTCTCCAAAAGATTTCAAAATTATGTTGGATACTTTTTCTCCTGATTTTTCATAAAACTACTGCAATAACAAGGCATATCCCAGAAAGATCGATTTCATTTTGTTTTTCCAGTAAATTATCAACTGCTTTCCAACATCAATCTTTACTAACACAAGCAATTACGGTTTCTAGTAATAGATGGTGAAAAATTGGGATTCTAAAATGATAAAATCAAAAAGTTGATGGTATATCAAAGTTAGAGCTAAAAGCTCGATATCAAAATTTTTATTTTTGTACACATTATGCTCTATTAAAAGTATTCTTCTGTAGCTTTAAATAATTAAAAGGCCATATTATTGACCTATTAAAAAAGTCACATCTGATCATTCTGATTGTCTACCGCGGAGTAAGCAAATAGATGAATAAAATTGAAAAGTACTTGCTTTGATGATTGTAGAACATGAAGTAACAATGCTCAATTATTTTGAACAACAACATGCAGGGGGAATTAGCTTTTCGCTGGCCTTCATTGTGTACGGCTGCCCCATCGTTTATAATTACACATGTACACTGTGACAGGGCGATCGTTAAATTAGAAATTGAACTTCTTTGACAATTGCAGTAAACTTGACAAAAGAGGAATGTGATTTTCTTTTTTGTTTCCCTTCTTCCTCTTTCATTTATTTAAACATGTATTAATTAACTTGTTGTGGCAAGTGTTTAGTAAACATTGAACAAGGGCATTTCTTTAGTGATATAATTAAAATTCCCTTTTAAAATGTTTTGCATGATATTTTATGCGCAATTTGACTCAAGCAAACAGAGTTTCTAATTAGCGTTTTTAAATGAAGGCAATCAAATTGATAAAACATCCAGGCCCCAGTCATGCACATTGTCTTCCTGTCTAGTGTGAGTTTCACTTGATGGTCAGTTAACATTAGCTGGAATTGGCTAAGATGTCCCCACCTTCACAGGGCCCCTTCTACTTTAGTCAGTCTCAGGGAATAAACCTTTGAAGGTTGCAGAACCCCTTTCAGTTGTTATATAATACTTAGTCGATTAAATTTCTTCTAAGTTATTATACCAGGATAATACGAGAAGCATCTAATTTGGGTTATTAATCCTCTGCAAACAAAGTGTTACCTAAAACACATGGAATGAATGAAGCTATCCAAACAGCAGGTGAGGTGGGCTTCTGTTATTTTTTCTCATCATAACTTGGTGTAAAGGTGACCCCTCTGTACATAGTGCTATCCTTTGGGTGAGAAGAGCCTTGCAGCTTTTCAATGCCAACAGGCAAATGTCCAAAACACATTTAAAAATCTGGACCATCCCTTTCTGGCCATATTTCCGTGTGTGCATATGCACATGTGTGTGTGCATGTGTGCACGTGTGTGTATAGTGGGGAAGGGAAAGAGAGATGGAAAGGAATTCATTTTGTTTGTAATATACTGATTGATCTGAAGTGAAAAATAGTTTAAAAGAAGCTTCAAACTCCCCATCTTTAAATTATTCGTACATTTTTTCATTTTAGTGATGCTGCAAACAACTCCACAAAGCAAAGCTTCAAATACAAGAACTGTCAGTAATTAATAAGTGATTAGTAAATCAGGATCACCGACATCTCTAATGATCTTTTTATATTAGATTTAAAACAGATTCCTCCCAATCACTTTCTTCAGAACCCCATGCTCTCTGCCTCAGCTAGCCAGAGGTGGGGGCAGAAAGTCATTCCCGCTGGCTCTGAACTGTAGAATTGAAGCCTGCTATCCCCTAAGGTGGCAACCATTTCTGCTTTTGTAAAAGTAAAAGCAACATAAAATGTAACTTCCACTCCAAGGGGAGTCTGACTAATGCTGGAATTTACATAGCAAGCCCGCTGGGCTCTTAAAATAAGCTACCTTTCCAACCTGGCTTTTATTTTAGTAATAAAGGCGATATTTTGGTCTCCATCTAACATTCCTTTGTTTATTTCTTAATTTCTTTGGAGTTTAGAAGGGATAGAGGAGGGCTACTTATCCGATGCCTCCACTGAGACCCGAAAGCTTGAAGGAAATTGAAGTACATAATATCCAGTCACCTGCCAGTGTCTCAAGACGAAAATAATTTAATAAGTGTTTATGCTGGGATACAAATGTGCAAACTGGCCACAGTGCTGTTCTATTCCTGGGTTTCTCACACCAGTCCTGATTTCACACATGAGGATGAATAAAAGCTCAGATAGGTAGAGTGGCTTGCCTGAGATAACATGGGAAATGAGAGCGAGAAAGACAGCAAGACCCCAAACCCAGCTCTTTTAAAAGGCCACTGTAACAACTTCGACAGCCATTTTGCTGATATTTATTCTCCATTTCCATGCCTACTCAAACCAAACATTCGCAAGAACTGGTCTTTTTCTTAATGATTCAAGGTCATCGTTATAAATATTCATGTGCTGGATTTCCTCCAGCACCGTGCAGTATCGATATGTCCACTCTTACAGTCATTAGTCATATCATCGTTATTTCACGTGTTCAGTCATTCTCACATTCAGTCACTCATGCATTCATCCATACATTCACTTATTTTACAAATGTTTACCTGGTGTCCCTATGTGCGGGCACTCTTGTTGGCATAGGAAGGTAAAGCATCACCATACCCCTAGGCCAGCGCAACTTGGTCCATTCTGTCTGTGGTTCTGTCTGCCCTTTGAGCCACTCTCTGCACTGTTCAGCCACCTCCCCCACTAATGTTGGTGCACCAGTCTCCAGGACTTCTTACTCCTTCCCTTGAATTCACAGGGGATTTAGAAACATGATGATAAATTTGTTCAAATTTTGTTTGAAACAAGAGTAAATAAAACCTAGATGCTGTTTCTATGAGCAAAATACAAAAGAGAAGGGCCAGCCGGTTGCGCGGTGGTTAAGCACTGGCTTGGGAAGCCAGCAGCCCTGGTTCGGTTCCACATGTGAGGGCCAGTGACACTGCCCTCAAAAAAAAAAAAAAAAAAAGAGTTGAAAAAACAATACAATAAAAAAAATACAAAAGAGAACAATTGTCTTAGTTAAAAAAGGAGCCTCTAGATTAGGTAGATTTTACCCAAGTTCTGTCAGCCAGTAGCTGGGCATTCTTGGGCAAAGAATCCAGTCCCTCTAAGACTGTGTTTCTCAACTCTTAAGTAGAGATCTCCATCTCAGAGGATTGCTGTTTAAGATTTATATGTTTATAGAGCATTTATTCCATTACTTGGCACAGAGCACACATTGGTTTGCTATTCTTATTTAGCTGATATGCTTTGTGACAACTATTTTTATCTGCTGGAGACCTGTATTGTTATATTTTTAGGGGAGTCGTGAAGACTCAGTTCTCAGGTCACATCTATATTGAGCACTTACTGTGGGCAGCAGCCTGGCCTGTGACTCCTCAGAGTGAGTTCAGGGTGAGGACGCTCGAGTCCGATGCCAGGGCTAGGATCTGGCTTCATTCCATACTCATGGCATGACCTTGGACAAGTCACTCAATCTCTCCAAGCTTCAGTTTCTCATCTGCAGACATTTTAATAATATTATCCACCTCACAGGACTGTGGTGAGAAGAAATGAAAACCCGTTTATGATGTGCTTAGCACAGTACTAGCACACAGTAAGTTCAAGGATGGAGAACAGCACAGTTAACTACTATTATTATTTATGAGTCAGACTTCATGTCATTGATGAGAGGCTTAGACATCACATCAGCAAAAATAAATACATTCCTGTCACAATCACTCTTTACATAGTGCGGGCTTTATAAATCATCTGCGATATGCCACGTTTTGCAATGACTTAGTGGTAAACCCAACCATGTGACTCCTTTAGCAACTTAATAAAGTTATATCTGTTTTAAATGCCTCACATCCACTAAAGTACCCTTCCTTGTCTCCTGCTCCCAGCCAATACTCTCGGGCTGCCTTTTCCTTGGGCTACAAAAGGAAGAACAAACTCATAGACATCATTCCCACTGTGGTACCAGTGGGTTTTGACATCTTGCAGGCTTGTTCAAGCTTCGCTGTCTTAAATGCCTATGCATCCAGTGGCCAGAGAGCCTTATTTGTAAGTACAGAGTAATATGAAACCAAATCTTTCATACATTTCTGCAAGCTAGACATATAGTTTGCTACAGAAATGTTTAAAATTCATGCCATGAAAAGGTAATTAAAGGTATAAAATGGTTTCTCTTCTTTGTTCGCATGAGTAAATTGTATGGGGAAAAGACAACATCCACAAACCCGAAGGCCCTTAGTTGACAGTATGGATAAAGCAATGAAGGAAGGGGTTTAAGAAAACCACAACAAAGGGAGATGGCAAATGGCAACTGAATGGCAATTGGCCACAAGGAGGAGCGGGCATCTATAAGGATCAGTGGAGAAGCGCCTGCCTGCTCCGCTTCGAGAGGCAGCTCCCTCCACTCCAGAAATAAAAATGTCACCAGAACTTCTGAAGCTGCAAGTTAATCCAGAAATGGGCATGTACATAGATTAGCAACGGATTTCAGTTTCTTAAATTTTAAAAAGCAAAACGAAAATGCACAAGAGGCCAACTGGCCTTAGGATGGGCAGTATGCTTCCTCTTCTAAGACATTCTTTGACAGTGTAGGTGGTTGTGGCCATCATAATGTTAATAGCTAAGACCTCACACGAATTCATTCATTTGATCATCACAGCCAACCTATGAGGTAGCTAGTATTACTATCATCCCATTTTATAAAGAAACGGAAACATACATCGGTCCCCAGCTTGCCCAGCCAGTCTTGGGCAGGGATGATCAGCTAACCCAGACACGTGGCATACCAGAGTCTGTTGTTAACCATATTCTGATATTTATTCTCACGATAAATAGTTTGGACTTTTCCTCGTGTGAAAAAAGAACGTTGCCTTTATCCTCTTATTCAAGTTTTTGGGTTTTGTTTTGCTTTGTTTTTTGTCCCAAGAGAGTATTTCAAATCAATAAATATTTCTTGAGCCCAGCTACATAGAAAACACCATTTTATGTGCTGTAACACATTTTACTTGACCTTCGTTAACTCAATGTGTGGAATATGATTTTAGAATGAGGGTAATACTGTTGAATAGCTTCATTTAGAAATATACTGGTTTGCAAACAGATTTACAAATTATCCACAAATACAAACATTTACCCAAAAAAAAATCAGGCATCATTTGATGGCTGTTGCCATGATACATTGGCACCAGAGGAATGCTACATGATGAAAGATGCCAAAGCTGCTTGATACATTTCAGTGGAGTTCATTACACACACGAAATGGAACCAATTTTACTCCACGGTGACTTTGACATTTACAGAAAAATGAAATGGAGGTTTAGAAATGAAGACTTCATGTGAAATCTCTACCAAAACTTTTAAATTGGTTCTATCCTTTTGTCACCACTTCTAGAAGATCAGCCATGCTCTACAGACTCATTTGTATTCACAGCAGGTGGCAATCTATTCAAAACAAAGTTTCTTAGGTGATCAGAAAATTGATCTTGAATGGAATTAATTGGCTATAAAACTCTTCTCTTAGAATAAAATATATACATATATATATATATATATATATATATATATATATATATATATATATATGTTTAAAGATTTGCTGGTAGGGAGACATGTCCCTTTGGCTTCACTGTGTTTAATTCATCCTGATAGCACAGTTCCATTTCTCTCGTTTGCTGGGTTTTAATGAAGTAAATACCATGCTTGTCGCCGATGTTCCCAAAGACAGTGTGGAACTAGAAAGATGTCAGGCTTGGAGTTGGGATACAATACAGTCAGGAGAAATGTTAAATCGTTGTTAACAGTGAGCTGCTTTTTACTTCATTAATGAGATAATGCGAGAAACTATACCAAAACTTAATAAGGGATTTACGATACATATGCTAAAAGCCTTGCTAATGGAGTACGCCAATGGGTTAGGAAGACTTATGCATATACAATATTTTCAGAAATGGTTTCTGTGAGCAGCATCATGCAAAATACTATGTAATAGTATTTATATGCAACATTATTGATTTGAAGAAATAATTCCATAATGGATTTAAAACATTTTCTTACTAATTGTGCATGATTAACATACATTAATAATGTTGCTTTATTGAATGCTTACTGTCCTTTCCATGCCAAAGTTAAGACTTTGCAGACCAAAAAATGAATGCGTTTGGTTTCATCAGTAAGCCTACAAAGCATTATGGTGCCTTTGCACGCATTGGAATTAATCAAGAACACTAGCACAAACACAGGCTAAGTCAGAATTCTAAAACTTTAAAATAATTATACTGCTTTTAAATCTGTCTAATATTCCCTTGTTTGTCTGTAAATAGTATAATAGAATCAGGACCTCAAAAGCAGATAATACAGAGTCATTAGATTGTTATCAAACAGAAGTCACTGGAGAAGCAATTCAGTCAATAAAAAAGGTTTCTAATCAGCATACCAATTATTTGCAAATAAAAGGTGATTCCAAGGTATGCTAGAGAACTTGAAGACCTCATAGCCTGTCTTCTCATTCTATGTATCCTTATGAAATATTTTTGCATTATTAATTTCCAATAGTCTAGGAAAAAAAGGTTTTTCTAATCAAAGGAAAACCTTCAGCCCAACTTCTGCATTAATTATCACATATTTTAAATTGGCAGAACCTGAATTAATGAAGCCCAGGTCCCTCCTAAATGGCATGCATTAAATAAAAGTTGGACTTGACTATGTGTTCTTGTGAAGATGGAAGTGTATATGCATATTGGCTGCCAGGCCAATAAATTTTCAAAGTATACAATTACAATGTTATGTGGGCCTTGCCTGCTATCCACAGACATCCTAATTACTTTGTATGCATCACTTAAAAAAAGGCTCCTGCAAAGATTTAAACTATTTTTCCAGATCGACCACTTTTGCATCTCAAATTTTAGAGGATACAAACAATTGCCTATAAAAAATACAGAGTAGAGATATGATATATTAAGCAATCTTTTAAGCCCATTGCTAAAACTCTCATTAGGCAGTTAGAGCTTTATTTTTATACAGTTTTGATACTTTAACGGATTTGCTCTTAATGCCAGAGGGGATGGGGCAAAAAGGTACAATATCTACTTTGTTTTGCCTTCTTTACTCTCCCACTATCTAATCTGGTTCTTTCCTGGTTGAATAACCATGCCTGCTATTTTACTAATGAAATTCAGTGTCTATGTGTGCCCTTAAGACTTTATCCTTCTGATTTACTTCCCGACATCTTCAAAATGAGCTAGCCCATCTAGTTACTACCTGCCACGTGGTTCTACTGTATTTTGACTGCTCAGAAGTCAGCAGCTTTCCCACATTTCTCAAAGTTGTCTTCCTTTGCTTGAACTTACGGCCATTCGGCATCTGATGCACCCTGGTTTGTTGGGGTTTTTTTTCAGCTGAGGTCATGCTTGGAGTATGGTTTGTGTTTTGCATTTCATGTTTTTAGATGAAGTAAACTAAAAACTATGTATATCATTCATTTTAACTATTCTCATCCAATAGAATATTAAACAACAACAGCCTGTTAATTACAAGAAGATGTGTTTGTCCAGTACCATTTTACAAGGACAAAATTACAAAGTTGAGACTAGTTCTGTAAAATGGAAAGGGAAAAAAAGAAACCACATAGATTCTATAAATGAGTCCATGCTCCAATGAACTTTCCTTTTGCCATATTCTTTTTCATGCAGGCAGTGGCCATAAAGTGTCTGCCTTCTCTGTTTTTACACTATTCCTGTGAAATCCCCAACTGAAGGCCACACAGAGGAAAACAATTAACAAATGCACATTAATTCTGATTTTTAAAGTGTTTCTGTTCTTTGATTTTAAAAGAATTTGACTTTCTTGGAAATACTTCTTAAAAAAACAAAATGATTTAAACCTAAGAGGAAACTATGCTATCTGTTGCAGACTTTTGCACTGTGCTATAGATGGATTTTATACATGCAATGAAAATAACAGTAACAATAATAGCTGTAATAATAATAACAGCTAATACTTATTAATACCTAAGTGCCAGGCACTTTTCTAAGCGCTCTGCATATAATGAGTTATTTAATCCTTACAAAACCCTATGAGGTAGTTATTATAATTATCCCCATTTACAGAAGAAGAAACCAAGGTACAGTGAGATTAAGCAATTTTCTCAAGTTCACAGAAACTATGAGGCAGAGCCTGGATTTAAACTCAGGCAGCCTGGTTCCAGCATCGATAATGTTAGTAATCACTATGCAGCCATGCCTATTAAAAAGTATTAAATAAAAATTGCTAAGTTATATATTCCACAGTTTAGTCTGTGGGAGTTTTTTTAACTATAGAATTTCACAGAGAAATCTATTGCATCTAAAAGCTAACACCAAATATGAGTGGATCACAGTAATTTCAGTAATTTTGCATATTGAGTTTTTAGTATGGACATACCCTGCCAAGTTGATACAAAAAGAGTTGGGGCACAACAAAACTAGATGCTCTAGCATACTTATAAATACTTAAATCTGCACCACTTTAAAAACTCATTACCAACTAAGCAAAAAAAAAAAAAAAAGAAAAGAAAAAGAAAGAAATACTTGACATTTTGGTATCTGTGATATTAAAAAGAACTAATATTTAATATTCAAGTGGCAACAGCTTGTAGAGTTTGCACACAACACCCACAGAGATCAATTTTTCTTCAAAATGGCCTTTAGGAGGCTGCCTTTAAACAGCTAACACCTCTATTCTCTGCATCCTTCTTTTCTGCCAGTATCATGGGGCACACTCTGAGTGCAGCAGCAGACGTGTAATTCTTCACTGCGGGATTTGTCTATGCAAACAATGGAGAATGTGGGAAATTAAGAAAAATGTAATTTCCACAGAGTCAACCTCAGTGTAATCTCTACCACTAAAAATGAATAGATTTCTTCAGAGGGCTTTTCTCCATATGCTCTCTCAGTCCACTTTATAGACCATCCACAGGAAGAGAGAAGATGGTCTCTGCCTAATTGACCATCAGTCATTCCACACCTGTACCAAGGCCACATAATGACAAGTATACTGTCGTCTGGCATTTTTCCAGCATGACTAATTGTCCAGCAGTACTAATTTACTCTCCTCTGGAATCTTCAACTTCCCCAACCTGCTGTCAAGAAGATACATAATAATGGAATAAAGGCTTTAAAATGCTGAACACTATGAAATATTTCGCTTATATTCCAACAGAAAGCTTCCACTAAGCCACGTGTTACATGACAATTACTCATTGTTGAGGGACCAAAAAAACAAAAACAAAAAACTGGTCACATATACATCTACCTGGTACAATAATAGGAGAAAAGTGAACAAATCTTTTCTGAGGGAGAGGAAAAAAATACTGATCAGGTTACCTAAAATGTGTTTCCTGTCTGTATTTATTTAGAGTGAATATACCAGTTTTATTACTAATCTACATTACAAAACACTTCATTGTTCCTTAGTATTATTTAAGAAAATATTTTTTATTTATCAAATATGATGAAAGAATAAATGGTTGGATTTTTTTTTCAAGAAATGTGGAAAAGTTTAGGATAGAGATATAGGCATGGATTACTTTAATTACATAAAATAGTAAACCAAGCTTTGCCAAGCAGTCTGGCCAGGATTTTTTTAAATGCTGGGTTGTATTCTTGAAAAATAATAATTGTCATGGAAAATTACTACCCACAAGTATAGTAGCTGGCTTTCTGAAATCCTGTACTGTGATACTGAGATATGTTTGATGCACCTGAAAAAATTACACAGAAATTGTTTGACCAATTTTAATACATAGGACTAGTTGCTTATGATACAAGTAAAATTTTGACATGGAGGCCAAGGATTTCCTCAACATATTTGACCAAAATTATTCATTTAATGCTCATATTCTATTAAATTCAAATTCTATATCTAATACCCACCCTATGATGTTATTAGGTCATATGAGGAAAGAAAAGTTTCCTGGTCAAGTTTGGGAAATACTGGATTAAATATAGGTTTGTCATCATCATTACAAAATTTCACTTCAGAAACTTCAGTATGCTAATATGCACTCTGAGGAGAAGGTGTATGGCCTTTTCTACCTTATTTGATCCAGACTGTTCTATTAGCACATCTCCAAAGCCAAGAGTCTCGGTACAAGCTGTGCCTTGCCTTATGCCTATACATCACAGATACAAAATACATTCTAGTGAAATTTCCACTTTATCTGACCTCAAATGAATTGAAGTTGTCTGTGATATTCTTTGCCATAGACTCAGTCATGAGGATAAATATGCAAATAGAATCAGAAACACAAACTCATTTCTTCGAGCCAGATCTCAGCATATGTAGCTAGAAGTAAAAAAGTAGTGAAATCATCCTCTCTGCCATGTTGACCTACAACAATGCTATTACCTAAAATAGGATTTTTAAGGGATAGAAAAGGAGAAAAGAAAACAGCCGCTTCCTACTCGCTTCCACTCAGCATATCTGAAAGACCGCTGTCCGTGGTTCGAAATTAATAGCCAACTTATTTTTGTTGTTTTTCTACTCAAATTTCTGTCCTCTTTTGCTGGAGCTTATTTGCTCTAACACTGAATTTTAAGCATCTCTAAAAATGCTTGATATGTTATTATTCTTTCCAGATATCCTCTGAGAGCCAAGCGAAGAACAGTAAGGAAGAAAGGAGGAATGAAGCTGGGTACAGCGCAGTGAAAAAAGACACTTCAAGGAGAGAAGGACCCACTGCCAAGAGACTGGACCAGGTCATCAAAATGAGAACTTACCGGTACTTCTTGCTACTCTTTTGGGTGGGACAGCCCTACCCAACTGTCTCAACTCCGTTATCTAAGAGGACTAGTGGTTTCCCAGCCAAGAAAAGAGCCCTGGAGCTCTCTGGAAACAGCAAAACTGAGCTGAACCGTTCGAAAAGGAGCTGGATGTGGAATCAGTTCTTTCTCCTGGAGGAATATACAGGATCTGATTATCAGTATGTGGGCAAGGTAGGATCCCATTGGGTTCTTTGACATTCTGGTGTTAAAAGCCTGAAGAAGTTACTTATAATAAGTAGACAAGGAGGATATGAACTATTCTCCCAATACAGTAAGAATTGTTGCTTATCTGGTACACTTTTTTTTTCCCCCACTTGAGTTGTTTGGGGAAGAAGACTTTAGCAAGAAGCTGAGAAATGTTAGTGCTGCAACAAAGAAAGAGAAATGCTTCAATTGCAAAGGAAACACCCATAAGCATCTGCACAGGATTATCATAAATCCTTTAATGTTTACTTTAGTTTGAAAAATATGGTCCAGCTTATTTTATCAAGTACGCTGCATTAGAAATAGGAATAGAGCGATTAAGTGATAAGGAAAAGAAGGTTCCCTTTTCTCATTCTGAAAGCAAACATTCTGAGCTTTAGTCCATTGGCCAGATTCAAATTAACTATTTCTTAACTCTGCTAACTACAGTGCCATTCATTCTCTGGCCAAATAGAGCCCTTTGTCTTCAAAACCCACCACGCGCGGCATTAGATTTGGTTAGTGTTACTGCGGCTGTTGCTGTTTTGTCTTGTCTCAGATAATTGGCAAGAGCCAGGCATTTCAAAAGCTTGTGATTTAACTGTGGCAAGGTTCACAAATTAGAAAAATGGTTATGGAGAGGTGCTATTTCCAAATATCATCTGATCATTTTATTGGCTCCAGGAAGTAGAATGAGGAGGCATCACTTACAAGAGCCCTCACCCATCACTGGAGCTGAGTCAGGGAAACAGTTGGGTTATCTTGTCATTGTGAGTTTCACTGACATTTTATCATCAGCTATGTTCCTGTTGCAGAATACCTGCATACTATAAAGATGTTAAAAACAAAACAAAACAGAGATACAGGTTTGTACTTTGTTGGTTCTCAGTTCCATAATATGGTATTGGTAAGAAAAATCATTGTCACACATCCTTTATGTAAAGAAACTAGGAATGAACATAATAGAGGTGATAAAATGTCTTCCATGCAAACCGCATAAATTTTGCAGATTCCAAGGGCTGCGTGTTCACACTTACACTCTTATATCAAATATCCCTGAATAGCCCTGAATAACCTTATTATCAAATATCCCTGAATAGCTGTGTGCAAACATTCTCTGTAAGTGTTTACCACTATAAATGAAGGAAAGTCTTCCATGGCTTAGGCTGAAATAACCAGGTCTTGTTTTGATGAAGTGAATTATTAATGGGGAATAAAGTAGGAGAGGAAGTATTCTGTAAATGGGGTGAATGGCAACACAGATCCCCAAGGGTCTAGTTGTGTATTAGCTGTGAAATTCACACACTGTGTGTGTGACTGCTGAAGAAAGACAGTCCACTTAGCTGTACTTCACTCCATTTCCTTTGTTAAATGTAAGCAGCACTATATTAATAGGGTAATGGTTATAAAAATAATAATCATCATTGTCTTATAATCTTTAAAGCACTATCTACAGTACAAATAACAGGATTCTCATAGAAGCTTTTAAAAGTGCTTTGTCTAACTCATTGATTTCTTTCCCCTCTTTTCCTTTTCTGCTTTTTTTTTTCTCAAATTGTGATGGTATTTTACATTAAAAATACCACATATTTTTAAAGAAAGACCAGGGTATTTCAGGGCACTCAGAGTGGCAGTGGATAAAACCGCATTGGAATCCGTTTTACGATTATAATTAGGTGAGGTAATTTTGCCATGGGGAAAAGTCGTGAGCTATGGACTCAAGCAGACCTGAAGCTGCATCGCTGTGCTGCCAATTGCCAGTTGTATGGCCCGGGGCAGGTTATCAACCTTTCCAGGCCTTAGTTTTTTTCATCTAGAAAATGCAGCAGCAAGGCCTACCTCATGGAGATGCAGTGTCATGTAAGTGAGATGAGAAGTAGTGGCTGGCACACAGTAGGTGCATAAAGAAGTTGCTATTGGTGACATGTCCATTGTACACACTCAATTAAATCTATCAGTAGTGCATTGATGCAGACATGGCATATTGATTTTTATATCACTGCAAAAGTAAAATAAAGTCATTAATGGATCTCTCAGTGGATGGAAAATGTGAAGGAAGTGGCAAAATCCCTTCACAGTCACTACTTCAAATTTGATTAGTTGGATTCAGATATTGTATTGGCAGCAAGCTAAATTTCTCTACCTCACCTTGATCTACCTCTCTCCCACCTCCCTGAAATTATAACACATAAGAGACTATCAACTGGAGAAAAAAGTCAAGGACAAGAACTGAAGTTGTCCGACATGCCAGCACTTCTGCATAGGTGTGTGCAAGAGGGATTCTTGCACTGTTGATAAGGCATTTTCCGAAACCTGCCTTTGGAGTTATGTTTTATCAACAGACAAAAGGATTAGACTATAATGTGTTTTTTTTTAACCACAATTAAAAATAGGCAAAAAGTAAATAAATTTTTAAAAAGGAAAAAAATACATTTAGGTTCCTCATGTGGAAACAAGTTGGTCCACTTTTAGTAGATCTGGAATAAAGCAGATACCTGATGAGAGTATCCACATCTCCAAGGTCAAGACATTTTGGGGGGAAAAAGAAAAATTGTTGTTTTTAAGATCAGGCTATAGCAGAGGTTCCAAAACTTTCTCGGGTCCCAATGCCCTTAATATCTCAATAATTTTCCTCATAGTGCCCTTAGGCCAAAAAAAATAGTTAGGTGCAAACAATGTAGTAAGTATTTGTGTTCTAGAAAATAACTGACAAAAATACACATCAAGTCACACACACAAATTTTTTTTTTTCCTTCATTCCTAAATAACCACTTACTTCCTAATGTACAGTATGTGCCTGTTGGGCAGTGCACAACTTCTCAGGTTAGACTCAGCTCCCTGGATGACTATTCCATGTTGATTTTTGCACCGTACTCGGTTTTTATCACAAGTGCTTGGGGGAACACCGCTTCATAAATACATGACATCATCGAAAGGAATATGGCACCACTTACTGTTGAAACTGTGAACCACCCTGAGCAAGTAATTCACAAGGCGTCTGTCTGACAGAGCTCAAGTGTTGCCTTATCTCCCTGGAATTTTAAAAATATTTCCTAGTGCCACAGTGAGTTTTCTGCTGCACCCCAGGTGCCTCAGTGTACACCCTGGGGACCATCAGACTGTAGTTAGATTGCCATGTAAAGATATACAAAGGCTAACAGAACTTTAAATTATGCTATCAGCCCTCCTAAAGAAGAATTACAGCCTATGCTTGAGGTGTGAAACTGAAAAGACTGGTCTGTACACATAACAGAATGGTTAACCAAGGAAAAGTAATGCAGTTGAGCACAAAGCACTTAAAGTAGAAGAAGGAAGACATTTTTACAATATAAGCATCTGTTTGTATTGTGTTCGCATTCATTGGTTCCAGTTATTTTGGGGTAAATCAATAGAGGATGGTGACGATGGTGAAGTGAGGAAAAGTTGAGAATGGGTGCAAGAGCCAGGGCTACCAGATGTCCAAGGAGAAAAAAAGATAGGCTTACATGGGCATCCATCAGAAGATGGTCTGGAAGTTGGATGACCATGACGCAAATAGATGAGATCATACTTAAAACTGGAAGCACAAGCAAGGGCAGTAAGACCTTTCTCTTCTTCCTACCTTAATACCCTCAACATGTCACTGTGTCCTGTGGCCAGTAAGATTAGAACAGAAACATGGACTCTGCAGGGTGGGGGAGGGATTCACTTATTGTGAACAGAGTGCAGGAGGGCAATGATAGCTGAAATGTTGGCAACCCAAACTCAGATTTATGAGAAAATATCAACACTTCCACTCACCTAAAATGTGGTGGTAGGTAGGGGTAACGGTAGGAAGAATCGTCCAATATTGGGTAAGAAGTGGTGAGTTTATGATACAGATAGAGATACAGATATAAGGAATATGATTTTTTTCTAAAATATCTGACCATTTGGGGGTAACTTCTAGCTGAGTTAACAGAAGCAGCATCTGTAAACCTAGGGGTTAGTTACAATAGATATGCAGAATCTTGGGCCCCACCTTGGAATCTGCATCTCAACAAGATCCTCAGAAGAACTGTATGCACATTAAAATTTGAGAAACATTGCTTTTTAACAATACCTTGCCTGGGTCTCACCTCGCCAGAGATTCTGATTTAGTTGGTTTTTAATTAAGTATTTATGATTCCAATATGTGGCAAAATCTGAGAACCACTGTCTAGGAGATTTTTTTTTTTTTTTTTGAGGGCAGTGTCACTGGCCCTCACATGTGGGACCAAACCGGGGCCGCTGGCTTCCCAGGCCAGCACTTAACCACCGTGCCACTCGGCCGGCCCTAGGAGGTTATTATTGACTATAATTGTAACGAAATGTGGCTAGCTGGGTGATAAAGTGGGCATCCACAAAGGATTATGGAAATATCAAAGAGAGGGCTAGCTGGGCTTGGGTTCAGCAGAGCTTCCTGAAGTAAGTGATGACATTGGAACAACTTCTAAAGGAAGGGCAGGCTTTCGCTCACACTGCAGAGGGAGAATTACCTGGACTTCCCAATTCATTGGGTGCAAAAACCAACGGAGAGAAAGCAGGAGGTTCAGAGGTGCCAGGATAGTGAACATGTCACTGATGCTGGCACAGAGAAGAGAAAGAGGTGCGTTTTTTCTTGTCAAGGGTTAAAGGGAAGAGTATATGATTCTATACAAAATCCATTTACATCACCTTTGGCTTATGTAAAATTATTAGAAAAATAAGAAGAAAGCATCGTAATTTCACATTTTCAGAAAGCACCATGCCCCTCTTGCCAGCACTTCCTTAATGATGATTGGTATATAGTGTAAGATTAAGTCCAGTAAGAAAGAAGAACACGGGTAGGTGTAGATTAGATTTTGAAGACATGGCCATTTGTTAATATAAAAATTAATATATTTAAAACCTCAGAACTATGCACAATTTTAGGCAAAAGATTTGCATACTATTATTAAATAGCCCACAGCAACACTTAATTTTCCTTGTCTCCTTCACTTTATCCTTCATAATGTTCTTTATCATCTCCTTCCACACAATGTACACATAAGACTAATCTCCATTAGATGCATTCTAGATGCTTCTATTTTTAGTAGCAGACCAGGAGATCTGTTTTTACGGAATTTGATGAACTGTATATTTTCATAGATATTTTCTGAAGCTAGCTTTTTGGAAGTTGGTAATGGTTTTCTTTTGGGGAGCATTCCCAAAAATTGATATGCTGTGATTTTTGGGAGTTCTATCTGAAACTCTAATCTACAGGTCTTCCTAATATGCCTTTGTCTTGAGTCTTTAAAATTAATATACACGCCATTCAACAAAGCCACTTCTCTTAGGATAATTATACAGTAATGTTTTAATGCTCCATAAAAATAAAAGTTGTCAGCCATATATACCTTTATATGTTCTTATAATTACATGATCTAAATTCAGTAAACGTGAAGCAATATTTTACACATTCTGAAAGACCATTTAAAAGATGCTGTCGTTAAAATACTGCTTTCTTATATTCCTATTATTTTTCTTCTGACAGAAACATAAACTTAAGAATAGAAACTTCCTGGTGTTAATTTGATGGGTAATTCAGAGACTCATTTAACCACATCACTTCAAATAGCAGCATCAGATTAAACCATCGTCATGTCACAGCTAACACTGACTGAGTATCACTTTGTTCCAGACACTATACTAAGTGCTTCAGGTGTATTATCTCATTGGACCCTCATGGCAACCTTCATTCCCAGCTATTATTTATATCCCTGTTTTACAGATGAATAAACTAAGGCTCAGGGCATTCAGGTATCAGAGCCTAAAGTCTCACACTGTTATAACTTAGCAGTCGGCCTCTGCCAGACCTTAAAACTTCTCAATTAGATCCCCACTCTACACCCAACTACTTCAAACATCCATTGTGAGGCACAAATGAAAAATCAGACACAGAACATGCTTTGATGTTCAATGGTTGCATCTAATTTGATACCACAAATACCTACGGGGAACCTGCTGTGTGAAATCCAGGAGTAGAGAGAAAAAGATTTTTTTTTAAAAAAGACTACTTTTAAAGAGCTACACAAATATATTTGCATGAACACTTTGTACATTCCTTTTACTTTTTCTTTATTTTTAATTTCCAGAACACATCAATGATATTCAAAATAGTTACTTGTGAGTATTTTTAAATTAGATATGTAGTTAGTGGTCTTTTTGGTCATCATGATGAAAAAGTGTCTTTTCTCTTTATTTCCCTTGATAACCTCTAAATTTCTGTTCTGGTTCAATGACCTGCAATCATCTTTTCTCCCTGAGTCAGGACAAGTGCCTTGAGCACATCTTTCTTCTTCATCATTCAAATTTAATGCTCAGCCATTTAACATTTTTATATTTTAACTGGTTAGTGTATTTAAAAGAATGTGCATTCACTCGGTTGTTGAATGTACTTTTTAAAAATGTGTCAAGAACTTCCCGTCTGCCAGTATTGGCTGTGCACCTCATTTTCTTTCCACAGCCAGCTAACTGATGACAAAAGTTTCCATTTGTTATTTGATGTTAAGAAAATGTCCCATGTAGCAGCAATTCTCTTTCTGGGTCTTAAACTTCCCTCTATGCACAGTCACGTATGTGGAGAGCAGAACAGTAGAATATCTGACCTTGGTCGTAAACCCAAAGGCAAACCTTCCACTTCCTGGGTCACACAGAGTAATGCACACAAAGCCAACAATGACCCAATCCAGAGTCCCCCAACTTTCAAGTCATTATGCCTGTGGAATCCTATGTCCTTCTCCATATAATTCAATTTGTTCAACAAAATGGAGGGATGAAGGTTAATAAAAGAGAGTTAAGGAGGCAGCCGATTAGCTCAGTTGGTTAGAGCTCAGTGCTCATAACACCAAAGTTGCTGGTTTGATCCTCACATGGGCCACTGAGATGCACCCTCCACAACTGGATTAAAACAGCTACTTCACTTGGAGCTGATGGGTGCTGGAAAAACACACAGTTTCCCAATTAGAGAGAGAGAGAGACAGAGAGAGAGAAGGGTTCAGATCCTTTTTGTTCCCACTGAGCTATTTTACCTTCATGCTCCACAAGTCAAACAGAGCTAGCAGTTGTTGGAAGGTTACGGAGACAATACATGCTCATTCTAACAAATCCCCCAGAATCTAGCCAATGGACATTGTTAAGTTGTTCTTTACTGATGGACTTAACTTGTTTGTACTATTACTAAACCATGTCATACTTGATTTGCACCAGAGTTCTTCGTTTTTTGTTATATTATGGGCCCACCATTGTAGATGGAAATATAAATATGCAGAAGGCCAACATCCTCATTTGTATTTCTTTTAAAATCAAAAATCTCTAATTGTCATTTTGACTGAAATTTATTTCAAAAATCACATAAAAATCTCTGACATATTGGTAATCAATGGTCAGTATCTTAAACCATGACTTTTTTCATTTCCATTGATATGAATGACATAATTAGTATAGTATTTTAAATATGAGAAGACAAGTACATATTGTAACCAGAATTATAAATTTAACTTTCAGAGGACCCTACCTCTCTGGTCAAAATTAAAGATGTCTTTCTAATCCTCTATCCTCTTTTACCAAAAATAAACAGGTTTTTGGTAGAGGTCCTGCCTTTGATAATCTTCATCAAATTTAAAGATTATGTTTAGACATCACTGTGTCATTGGGAACTCAAGGAGGCATCTTTTTTGTGCAGATGTAGGCTGTGGTAACAAGCCCCACTTTCCTATAAGCTTTCATGTTGTCAGTTATTAAGATGACAATGTACTATAATTCTCATGAGCATGCTACGTATATCAATATCTTTGCAAACCTATCTTTCCATCTGGCATTAAAGAGGATGAAAGTACAGAATTCCCTGAAAGAGACTTAGAAAGAGATTTTTTTTTCTCATTACCATTATTGATCAATAAGTAAAAGTAACAAGTATCCTTAAAGGTTAATGCGAAGCAGCAAATTTGAAATTATGCGACTGGACTAAGAAGAAAAGCTGCATCCCAAAATATTTTACAGGAAAAATATTTATAGTTTCTCCCACTTTTCCATTCACAGAGAATATATATGTGCAAGAAAAGGGAGGCATTTTAAAAGATTAAAATGTATACATGTGTGAAATATATGAATAAATATTTTAGGTGAGTTGGTGTATTTCGAAAGACCTGAGGGCAGTAATAAAGGCATAACAAAAAGCTTGAAATATCATTCTGGATGTAGGATTTAATGCTGACTAGAGGAAAGGAGATTGGAGTTAAGAAGGCAATTGAAGAAGTTATCTCGGCTATGGCATTTTCGAACAGATTTGGAGAGAAAATGCTTTTCATTCATTCAACAATTACTCACCAGAGTGTAAAGTTAATAGCATAGACAGCCTGCCTGTATTTGAGCCCCAGCTACACTGCGACAACCTGGGTAAAATTGAGGACGTTATTTAACCTTTCTGCCCTCTATTTCTTCAACTGTTAAGTGAAGGCAGTAATAAAGTCATTGAGGTGAGGATTAAATGAGTTAATACACAGAAAGGGCTTAGAACAGAGCCTGGCATATCATGCTCACTAGTAAGGTACTAAGAGAAGACCAATGAGTACAAGGCAGGAGGCGCCCTGCTATAAAGAGTGCTTCTAAAAAACAGGACAATGACGAGGACGGAGAACCAAAGGTGATGATTCCACTAATGTTCTGTCTCCTTCTGTGAAATCAAGTATTATGGGCCAGAAGATGGTGCCCAAGCAGCTAAGGCATCTGCAAATATGATTAACCAACTGAAACTCAGAAGTAAGTTTATATAAAAATGTGAAGTTTTCTTTATTATCCCAACCAAGCAAAACATAAAATGTTCACTACTTTCACTGCTATCATCATTCATTATTATTGGATGATCAGCAAAACTTTTGTAGATCCTCCTATTAAGGTTATTTATCATTTTAATCTAAATCATCATCACTTTATAGCACAATATGGAGTTTACAGGTCTAACAATTAAGTTCACAAATTTGTTGCAGCAGTGTTGCTGAACTTTTTTGATATCACAGGGTTTATTCATTATGAATTTGTACCAACTGGACAAACAGTTAACCAAGTTTACTATTTGGAGGTGCTGAAAAGGCTGCGTGAAAAAGTTAGACGACCTGAACTTTTTTTTTTTTTTTTTTTTTTTTTTTTAAATTTTATTTTATTTTTAATTAGTTTCAGGTGTACAACACAGTGCAATAGTTATACATTTTACCCCTCAAAGTGACAACCCCCCCACCCCCAATAGTTTCAGGTGTACAACACAGTGCAATAGTTATACATTTTACCCCTCAAAGTGACAAACCCCCACACCCAATACACCCCACACCCCCCATATCATACATAGCTATTACTCTTCCTCTGACTCTCTTCCACAGTATAATCCACATCCCGTGACTATATATATATATTCAATTACAGTAGGTATACCACCTCCACTTTAGTAATACAGTGCAGTGATCAAACCTCTACTCCATCCATGAAATGGTCTCCCTAACAAGACCTATGATCATCTGACATTCCACAGAATATTTACAACATTATTAAGTATATTCCCCCAACTGTTTTTCCTATCCCCCTAGCAATATTGTAGTTGCCTATTTTTGCTGTCTAATCCCTTCCCTTCTCCCTCATTCCCATTCCTCTCCAAATTAGCAACCCTGATTTTTCCTCTATATCTATGAGACAGTTTCTGTTTACTTTGCTCATTCATACAGTTTTTCATATTCCACATATAAGTGAGATCATATGGTATTTGTCCTTCTCTGACTGACTTACTTCACTCAACATTATAGTCTCTAGGTCCATCCATATCATTGCAAATGGCACGATTTCATTCTTCTTTATAGCGGAGTAATACTCCATTGTATAAATATACCACAGTTTCTTAATCCAGTCATCTACTGACGGGCATTTTGGTTGTTTCCAAGTCTTAGCTATTGTAAATTGTGCTGCTATGAACATCGGGGTGCATAACTTTTTTGAATAAGTGTCTTGGTTTTTTCAGGATAAATACCTAGGAGTGGAATTGCTGGGTCAAAAGGTAGCTCTATTTCCAGTTCTTTGAGATACCTCCATACTGACTTCCATAGTGGCTGCACCAATCTGTAGTCCCACCAACAGTGCAGCAGGGTCCCCTTTTCCCCACAGCCCCGCCAGCACTTGTTGTTTGTTGATTTGTTGATGATAGCCATTCTGACTGGAGTGAGGTGGTATCTCATGGTGGTTTTTATTTGCATTTCCCTAATGACCAGTGAGGTTGAACTTTTTTCATATGCCTGTTGGCCATCTGTATGTCCTCTTTAGAGAAATGTCTCTTCATATCTTCTGCCCATTTTTTAATTGGGTTGTTTGTTTTTTTGGTGTTGAGTTTCATGAGTGTTTTATAAATTTTGGATATTAACCCCTTATCAGATATATCGTTGGCAAATATATTCTCCCATTCAGTAGGCTTCCTTTTTGTTTTATTAATGGTTTCCTTTGTTGTGAAAAAAACTTTTAAGTCTGATATAATCCCATATGTTCATTTTTTCTTTTACTTCCCTTGCCCGTAGGGATGTATCAGTAAAAATATTGTTCGGTAATGTCTGCAAATGTACTCCTATATTTTCATTTAGGATTTTTATGGTTTCAGGTCTTACATTTAAGTCTTTAATCCATTTTGAATTTGTTCTTGTATAAGGCGTAAGGAGATGATCCAGTTTCATTTTTTTTGCATGTGTCAGTCCAATTTTCCCAGCACCATTTATTGAATAGACTATCTTTACTCCAGTGTAAATTCTTGCTTCCCTTGTCATAGATTAACTGTCCGTAAATGCTTGGATTTATTTCTGGGCTCTCTGTTCTGTTCCACTGATCGATGTGCCTGTTTTTATGCCAATACCAAACTGTCTTGATTACTATGGCCTTGTAGTAGGTTTTGATGTCTGGTAGCGTGATCCCCCCAACTTTGTTTTTATTCCTCAGAATTGCCGAGGCTATTCTGGGTCTTTTATGATTCCATATAAACTTTAGGATTATATTTTCTATTTCTGTGAAAAATGCCCTTGGTAGTTGGATAGGAATTGCATTGAATCTATATATTGCTTTAGGCAGTATGGACATTTTAACTATATTAATTCTTCCTATCCATGAGCATGGTAGGTGTTTCCATTTATTTGTATCTTCTATGATTTCTTTCTTCAATGTCTTATAATTTTCTGAGTACAGATCTTTCACTTCTTTGGTTAAATTTATTCCTAGGTATTTTATAGTTCTTGACACAATTGTAAATGGGACAGTTTTCTTAATTTCGCTTTCCATTAGTTTATTATTGGTATATGCAAATGCCACTGATTTCTGAACATTGATTTTATATCCTGCTACTTTACTGAATTCGTCTATCAGTTCCAATAGTTTTTTGATGGAGTCTTTGGGGTTCTCTATATACAGTATCATGTCATCTGCATATAGTGACAATTTTACTTCTTCCTTGCCAATTTGGATGCCTTTTATTTCTTTTTGTTGTCTGATTGCTGTGGCTAGAACTTCCAGCACTATGTTGAATAAAAGAGGAGAAAGTGGACAGCCTTGTCTTGTTCCTGATCTTAAGGGGAATGGTTTTAGCTTTTCCCCATTGAGTATGATGTTAGCTGTAGGTTTATCATATATGGCTTTTATTATGTTGAGATATGATCCCTGTATTCCCACTTTGCTAAGGGTTTTTAACATAAATGGCTGTTGGATTTTGTCAAATGCTTTTTCTGCATCTATTGAAATGACCATGTGATCTTTATCCTTCATTTTGTTGATGTGGTGTATCACATTAATTGATTTACTTGATGTTGAACCAGCCTTGCGCATCAGGGATGAATCCCACTTGATCATGATGTATGATCTTCTTAATATATTGCTGAATTCTGTTTGCTAATATTTTATTGAGAATTTTTGCATCTATATTCATCAGAGATTGGCCTGTAGTTTTCCTTTTTTGTGATGTCTTTATCTGGTTTTGGAATCAGGGTGATAGAGGCTTCATAAAAGAGTTTGGGAGCCTTCCCCTCCTTCTGGATTTTTTGGAATAGTTTGAGAAGAATAGGTGATAGTTCTTTTTTGAATGTTTGATAAAATTCACTTGTGAAGCCGTCTGGTCCAGGGCTTTGTTTTTTGGGAGCTTGTCAATTACTGATTCAATTTCCTTGGTAGTAATCAGGGTATTTAGATTTTCTGTTTCTTCTGGCGTTAGCTTTGGAAGGTTGTATGCTTCTAGAAAATTATCCATTTCATCCAGATTGTCAAATTTGTTGGCATATAGTTGCTCATAGTAATTTCTTAGAATTTTTGTATTTCTGTGATGTCTGTAGTCATTTCCCCTCTTTTCATTCCTGATTTTGCTAATTTGAGTCCTCTCTTTTTTTTTTTGATGAGCCTGGCTAGAGGTTTGTCAATTTTGTTTATCTTCTCAAGAAACCAGCTCTTTGGTTTCATTGATCTTTGAATTGTTTTTCTGTTCTCTATATTGTTTATTTCTGCTCTGGTCTTTATTATCTCCTTTCTTGTACTCCCCTTGGGCCTCTTTTGCTGTTCTTTTTCCAGTTCCCTTAGGTGTAAGGATAACCTGTTGACTTGAGATTTTTCTTCCTTCTTTAGGTAGGCCTGCACTGCTATAAACTTCCTCTTAGACTGCTTTCGCAGCATCCCAGAGATTTTGGGTCGTGGTGTTTTCATTTTCGTTTGTCTCGAGGTATCTTTTGATTTCCTCCTTGATCTCATTTGTGACCCACTCACTATTTAATAGCATATTGTTTAGCCTCCATTTATTTGTCAGCTTCCCAGATTTCTTCTTAGAATTGATTTCTAGTTTCATAGCATTGTGGTCAGAGAATACAGTTGAAATGATTTCAATCTTCTTAAATTTATTGAGACTTGTTTTGTGGCCTAACATGTGGTCTATCTTAGAAAATGTTCCATGTGCACTTGAAAAGAACGTATATTCTGTAGCTTTGGGATGAAATGCTCTGAAAATGTCTGTTAAATCCAGCTGGTCTAATGTGTCATTTAAGGTCGCTGTTTCCACATTGATTTTCTGTCTGGAGGATCTGTCCATTAGTGACAGCGGGGTGTTGAAGTCCCCTACTATGATAGTGTTACTGTTGATCTCTGTCTTTATGTCTGACAATATCTGTTTTATATATTTAGGGGCTCCTATGTTAGGTGCATAGATGTTTACTAGAGTTATGTCCTCTTGTTGGATCGATCCCTTCATTACTATGAAGTGTCCTTCTTTGTCCTTTGTTATATTCTTCAATTTAAAGTCCATTTTATCTGATATAAGTATCGCTACTCCAGCTTTTTTCTCAGTACCATTTGCATGAAATATTTTACTCCATCCCTTTACTTTCAGCCTGTATGAGTCTTTGGATCTGAGGTGAGTCTCTTGTATACAGCATATACTGGGTCTTGCTTTCTTATCCATTCAGCCACCCTATGTCTTTTTATTGGAGCATTTAATCCATTTACATTTAATGTGATTATTGATAGGTGTGTATTTATTGCCATTTTCTTATTTGTGTTCGTAGTCTTTCATAGGTTGTTTTTTCTCTTCTACTTAAAGAAGCCCTTTTAGCATTTCCTGCAAAGCTGGCTTGGTGGTAATGAATTCCCTTAACTTATGTTTTTCTGCAAAGCTCCTTATCTCGCCTTCGATTTTAAATGATAACCTTGCTGGATACAGCAATCTTGGTTGTAGGCCTTTATTTTTCATCACTTTGAAAACCTCCTGCCACTCTCTTCTGGCCTGCAAAGTTTCTGTAGAAAAGTCAGCTGATAATCTTATGGGGGTACCCTTGTAAGTAACTTGCTGCCTTTCCCTTGCTGCTTTAAGGATTCTGTCTTTGTCCTTAACCCTTGCCATTTTCACTATAATGTGTCTTGGAGTGGGCCTGTTTGGAATCATCCTGTTTGGAACTCTCTGCACTTCCTGGGCTTGTATTTCAATGTCCTTTGCCAGGTTAGGGAAGTTTTCAGACATTATTACTTCAAATATATTCTCAATCCCTTGCTCCCTCTCTTCTCCTTCTGGTACTCCAATGACCCTTAGGTTATTGCGTCTGATGTTGTCCTCCCCAGCTCTCTTTAAACTATTTTCCATGTTTTTCATTCTTTTTTCTTTTTGTTGTACCGCATGGGTGATCTCTGCTATTTTGTCTTCTAAGTCACTGATTCGATTTTCTGCTTCATCCAGTCTGCTAGTGATTCCATCAAGTTTGTTATTTAATTCAGTAATTGTGTTCTTAAGTTCTAGCTGGTTGCTTTTCATGATTTCTCTATCCTTCTTTATATTTTCATTAATTTCCTTGAACATTTTAATAATCAGTGTTCTGAACTCTGTCTCCGATAGGTTGGTTACCTCTATTTCTCTATTTCCACTGATTCAGGAAGTTTCTTCTGTTCTTTTATTTGTGTTATGTTTCTTTGTCTCCCCATTCTGGCTTACTCTTTGTGTTTGCTTCAATATAACAGATAGATCCCCCAGATTTCTCAGTCTTTTCTGGGTAAACTTATATGGTGTGTGTCCTTTATATTTGAATTACTCAGTCTCCCTATTCTCTTGTGCTTGTATCTGAGGTGTTCCTTGTGTCGTATGCGTCCTCACTTGTTGAAGTTTTTAGTTTTGTTTACTTTTGGTTTGACAGTAGGTGGGATTGACTCCCAGATTGATTAGCTGTGAGGATCAGCAGCTTCTGCAGTTTATGAGCTGCTGTGAGAGGATTGACCCCTCTGATGAAACTTGGACCCTATGGGTCTTAGTACCTGTAGTAACTTCTTTTTGGGTGTGACTCTTGTATGTCAAACCCAGAAATGCTCTGGTTTTATCTAAAGTTGGCCTCCGGGTATGATGATTCTTGTGTCTGTTTGTTTGGACCCACTGCTACAGAGTGATTTTAGAGCATAACAGATCAACAAGAACAACCTCCGCAGCCACCAAAGGAAACCAAATGCTCGCACAATTAAAAACAACCAACCATCAAACTACAGTCAACTTGTACAGAAATATCAATCATACTAATGAAGAAACCAAACAGAAACAAAACAAAAACCACATACTCAATAATAACAGAAGAGGAAACAAAATAAAATACAATATCCTAAAATAAAAAATAGAATAAACATGAGAAACCGATTAGCTATACCTAAAAAATAAAAAATAAAAATAAACTAAAATAATAATAAAAAAGTAAGAAAAATTTAAAAATAAAATTTGCAGAAAAAAAGGAAAAGAGAAAAGTATAGCAGTGATAATAATTAATAAAATAAGACAGAAAGTGAGGCTGGAAAAAACAAAAAGAAAAGAAAGAAAAACAAAAAGAAAAAAGAAAAAAAAAAATATATATATATATTTGTCTACACACCCATATATATGGACATATATTCACCTATATACACCTATATATATATGCCTATATTAAAAACTACAATATGATTATAATGAAATAGAAATAAAAACCAAAAACAACCAAGATAAGCAGCCAATAAAGGGAAAAACAAAACAGAATAAAACCAAACAAACCAAAAATACCCGTGCTGGTCTAGGCTAAAGTCCACCAAGCTCTCTTCAGATTGTCTGCTGTACAAAAATTCCTGTGCTGCCTTGTGGGAACAGTAGGCCACCTGATGCCTAGCGTGATCCTGGCACTGCAGGTTTGCTGTACTTGGAGTGTGGTTGTGACGTGTGATTGGTGGTTTTTACAAAGTCACTGCCTTTTGCTTTTGCCTGTCCCAAGGCAGGCTGCACCCCCAAAGGCTCAATGAGTGTCTCTGGGCACCCTTTTGGTTGACAGCCGTGGAGAATTAAAGAATTCCTCACTACCAAAAGCCTGCTGCTAAGAATCTGTTAATTAGTGCCTCAGCAGATGAACCTGCCCTGCCTCCCAAGCCTTGCCTAAAGGTGGGGGCGGGGTGGGTAGTCTCACTCTGCTGCCTTTACTGGGTGGAAATTCTCAACCCCCTGCAGGTAAGGATATCTTCCTAGTCTGCCCCTATTGCTCCCTTCAGGAGTCAGTTTAAGACTGTCTTGGCGGTGGACAAAGTTTGTGGGAGTGGGTGAGTTATTGGGTTGTTTTTTTTTTTTTTTTTTGCTTTCTGTTCAAGAGTAGAAAAAGGGAAAAAAAATAAAAAACATAAAAATAAACAAAGCCACAGTTCCAACACTGTTTCAAGCTAAGGCCTTTGCCTCTTATGCTCCAGCGGAGTTCCTGCTGCTCTCCCAAAGGGTCTGCCGGGATTTAGGGAATTGCGCGCACCCTACCGTGTGGCCAAGATCCCCGCTCCGCGTCTCTCGGGGACCTGCGTCTCCACCCGGCGCACTGCTTGTCCGAGCGAGTCCTCTTTTTCCCCTGCTCCCGGGTTCCAGGCTTCTGCCTCGGAGCCGGCGCGCCCGCGCGGAAATCCTGCTGCTCTCCCAAACGGTCTGCCGGGATTTAGGGGACTGCGCGCACCTTTCCACGCGGCTCCGATCCCCGCTCCGTCTCTCCGGGATCTGTGACTCCGGCGCGCTGCGTCTCCGCGGGCGAGTCCTGTGTTTCCCCTGCTCTCGGGTTTAAGGCTCCTGCCTCGGAGCCAGCGCGCCCGCGCCGTTCTCCTGCTGCGCTCCTGGAGGGACTGCCGCCGGGGTTCAGGGGACTGCGCGCACCTTTCCACGCGGCTCCGATCCCTGCTCCGTCTCTCCGGGACCTGCGTCTCCGCCCAGCGCGCGCTGCTTCTCCGCGGGCGAGTCCTCTGTTTTCCCCTGCTCCCGGGTTTCAGGCTTCTGCGTTCCGCGGGACCCGGTGGGCACAGAGACTGATCCCTGAACCGGGAGGGTGCAGGGACTGATCTTGCCCTGCCGCTGCGGGGCTCTGCACCCTGCTTCCTGGGGAACGCGGGTGCAGCTCGCACCTCTGCACAGTCGTCTCCTCTCTCTCCTCCCGCACTTGCCCGGCCTGAGCTTCTGCCTCAGACTGCAAACCAACGCGCTCTGGCTGAACTCTAGGTGGGCCGCGGGCCGCAGGGAGCGAGCCGGGGCAACACTCACCGTGACTCAGCAGCCGCGGGTGCGGGCTGCACCTCACGCGTCTCGCCGCCTTCTTCCCCTACTCGCCCGGCCTGCCCACCTTCCAGCAATCCTTGTGTGGAACTCTTAGTCGCTCTGTGTGATGAGTAGATGTCTCTTTGAAGCGTATTAGAAGGTCAAATTGTGGATATTTCCAGGGGAGATTTCATGGAGCCCTCCTCACAGCCGCCATCTTCTAATTCCAACTTCGACCTGAACTTTTTGCCAACAATTCATGGCTCTTGCATCATGACAATGCACCAGCTCACACAGCACAGTCTGTGAGGGAGTTTTTAGCCAGTAAACAAATAACTGTATTGGGACACCCTCCCTACTCATTTGGTCTGGCCCCCAATGACTTCTTTCTTTACCTGAAGAAAAAGGAAATACTGAAAGGAAGACATTTCGATGACATTCAGGACATCAAGGGTAATACGACAACAGCTCTGATGGCCATTCCAGAAAAAAAAGAGTTCCAAAATTGCTTTGAAGGGTGCACTAAGCACTGGCAATGGCACATAGCTTCCCAAGGGGAGTACTTCAAAGGTGACCATAGTGATATTCAGCAATGAGGTATGTAGCACTTTTTCTAGAATGGGTTCACAAACTTAATTGTCACGTCTCATATATTATTTAAATTGCTGTGAAATGTTCACAGTCTGGTTAGGTCTTGTTTTTTTTTTTCAATAAAAAGTTTAATGCATCCAACAATTCCAAAAATTACTATTGTACTTCAGATACACTAATATTTTAAGTTGATTTTATCATAGTTAAGTTGGAATAATATTATAATCATAGTTATCAGTTATCCCAATTAAAATAGTGAAATTGGATTAATATTATAATCTCCTCATATTATTAAATCAAAGTTTTATTATAGGAAAATTACTCTTGATTTAATTGTTTAATTACCATGCATGCTTTAGTTTTTCAAAGCAAATTAATGAATTTTTTGTTTAGGGTTGAATTTTGAGTTTCAATATATTAAGTAGTGTTTTATACTGGCTTCCAGAGCTGCTCTTTCAATTAGTACTTTAGATATTGAATTTAAACCTTTGAATGCTTACATCTTTGTAAAAACCCCAGACTACACAGCTTACATCCTTGTATCCTTAAAGGTGCCTAGCACAGATTTTGTATATTGGAATTAAGTAATTCAAAATTCAAAATTACTTGAATTAAGCTGCAATGACTACAAAAGATAAAAATATATTGCATTATCTAAAAAAGTGCCTCCCAATTTATTGATGTGGATGGTTTCACATGGATATCATTGACAGTACTTTATATCATTGGATTGACAACTGAAAATCTAGTCTTTAATGTTCAACAAACAAGTGTTGGCAAGGATGTGGAGACAAGGGAACCCTCATGCACTGTTGGTGGGAATGTAAATTGATGCAGCCATTATGGAAAACAGCATGGAGGTACCTCAAAAAATTAAAAATAGAATTACCTTATGACCTAGTAATTCTACTCCTGGGTATTTATCCAAAGAAATCCAAAATACTAATTCAAAAAAATATATGCACTCTATGTTTATTGCAGCACTATTCTCAATAGCCAAGATATGGAAACAATGAACTGCCCATCAATAGACGATTGAATAAAGAAATTGTGGTACATTTATTGTGGAATATCACTCTGCTACAAAAAAGAATGAAATCTTACCACTTGCAACAACATACATGGACCTAGAGAATACTATGCTAAGTGAAATAAGTCAGTCTGAGAAAGTCAAATACCATATGATCTCACTTATATGTGGAATCTAAAAAACAGAATAAACAGGAAAACAAAACAGACTCAGGAATACAGAGAAAAAAACTGATGGTTGCCAGATGGGAGGGGGCTTGGGAGATAGGGGAGAAAGGTGAGGGATTAGAAAGTACAAATTGGTAATCACAAAATAGTCAGGGGGATGTGAAATATGGTATGAGGAATATAATCAATAATGTTGATTGGGGGCCAGCAGAGTGGCGCGTTGGTTAAGAATTGGCTTGGGACACCAGCTCTGAGCAGCAGAACCCCAATTCGGATCCCACATGAGGGCCTGTCATGCTGCGCCATCTACAGCTAAGATGGTGAACAACAGCGCAACCTGGAGTTGGGCTGCTGTGAGTCACCGGCGATAATGTGGGCTGAAGCCCCTGTTGCAGTGGGCTGCCTTGAGCTACGGTGAGAGGCTGGCAGCCAGCGTGAGCTGCCGTTAGCCTCTGTGAGTGACAGTACAATGGCCAGCGAGCGACTGCCTCACCTGGGAAGAGCGCAATGATAATACCAACATGGGCCAGTGAAACGACGTCGTGCTCCACAACTAGACTGAAAAACAAAAGACAGCAACTTGTCTGTTACCATTTTCCTGATTCCCCAATGCTGTCCCATTCCCCAATTCCCCAATAAAAAAATCTTTAAAAAAAACAAAAAAACAAAAAGAGTACGTAGGGTGCCAGATGGGTACTGGACTTATCAGGGAGATCACTTCATAGATTGTGTAGATGCCTGAGCACTGCGCTATATAATGGAAGCTGATAGGTTAATATTGAATATCAATGATAAATATATATATATATATAGTCATGGGATATAAAAGTACGGCATAGGGAATATAGTCAATGGTATTGTAACAGCTTTATACAATGTCAGAGGTGTAGTAGACTTAAGGGGGGGTTATCACCTGTGAGGGGTATAAATATCTAATCATTATGTTGTTTTGTAAACCTGAAACTAATATAAAAACTAAATATAACTTTAAAATTGTTTTACAGATACAGACCAAAAAATACTGGGTTGTCGGAAAGTCATGATGTATTTTTTCTATGCTTTTCGTTGCAAAAATGTGTCATGACTTTTCCAACAACCCAATAAATAAATAAAAATAAAGCCTTTAATGTTCAAAGATATATTAGCTGTATAAACCAAATTTATTATAAAAGTCTTTCCATGGAAACTACCTTTGATAATTTCACATGAAACTGATACAATTACAGGCTGCCAAAAACATGTATACAAGTGAACACTTTGGTCAGCATTGCTCAAGCAATAATTTGTCATAATCAGAAGTGTCTGGATGCTGATGGTAACCACTTTGAGCACCCTTTGTAATTGCAGAAGTCAAACGGGACTTGTAATCATCTTTTGTTATCGGTATATATTGAGTATTACAATTTTTTTTTTTAAAGATTTTATTGGGGAATTGGGGGAGGGGAACAGAATTGGGGAATGGGGGAAGGGGAACAGACAAGTTGCTCTCCTTCTGTTCTTCAGTCTAGTTGTGGAGGACGTTGCTTCACTGGCCCATGTTGGTATCATCATTGCGCTCTTCCCGGATGAGGCAGATGGGTCGCCGGCCTCTGGATGGTTGCTCACCGCAGCTATTGGCAGCTCGCACGGGCTGCCAGCCACTCACGCTGGCTGCCGGCCACTCACTGTAGACTATGGCAGCCCACTGCAGCAGGGGCTGCAGCCTACACCGTCGCTGGGGCTCGCACAGCCCAGCTCCAGGTGGAGCTGTTGTTAGCTGTGGAAGGCAGTGTCACTGGCCCTCATATGTGGGATCCGAACCGGGGCCGCTGGCATCCCAAAACCAGCTCTTAACCAATGCGCCACTCGGCCGGCCCGAATATTACAATTTTAATACAGTTTTCGTTTCTTAAAATGTGTATACATTTTTTTGGCACCCTCTGCATTTATGATACAATAGGAGGAAACTCAAGCTTTCTTAGTGCAGACCCGAAAAACGAAGGCAACACCATTGTATGTACATGACCTAACAAGAAAGGTAAAAAGAAAATATATAGGAAATAAAATAATCTCATAAAAGTTGGTCTCTTTAAGACTTTTACAAATGAAATTTAGGGTCTCAGTAGAAGAAAGTTTGAAACAAAATTAGAGAAACCCAGAGTAAACCAATAGGAACAAATTTCTTTTTTTTTTTTATTCCTAAGAAACTACATTGTGCAGACAATTCAAGTGCTCAGAAATCATTTAAGCCCGGAGAACACTGGTTGCAATGATTTACAGAAAAGAAAAAACAAAAAAACAAAAACAAAAAAACATAGAGAAAAATGTTATAATACCAGGAGAGAAAAATTCTATATAATGACTAATTCTTTTTTTCACTAGCCATATATTCTTCTAATCAACATATTTTTAGTTCTCACAGGAAAAATAATCATTTCTGGAGACTAATCTCATCTTAACTCTATTATTTACATTGTGAGTACAATTCACAAGAGAGTCATGAAAGAGGAGATGCCAAGAAAATTTTGCTTTAAAATTTATGCAAAACTTCAGCATGCATTATTGTTTTCTTTTCATAAATTGGGGAGCATAAGAATCTAGCTCATTTTCTTACTTTATCTGTAGCCTCAGGCTTCCCCCCCCCCCCCGCCCAGTGAGGGCAAATACCCTCCAGGAAGTGAAGTCCCCGTTTAGACATCACATAAACCAATTTTCATTTTTGCATCTTCTTGAAAGTTGAGTTTATCTCCACATAAAAGTTTTTAAAAATTAAAACAAAGAAATTATGTAAGGCAGAATGGATTATAAGAAATTACTTTCTTATCATATTTGTATCTTGAGTGTTCTATCCATTCTCCCAATTATGTTTTTTATGTAGGAAAAATAAAAGGCGGAGGCTATTTACTTTAGTTAAAGCTATGATATTGATAATTACCGATCCACCTGCTTCTTAAAGGGAAATATAGTTTAAAAACTCAAAGCAAGGACATGAAGTAACTGCTCTCTTCCGGGTTTTGGGGCATGAGGCACCGAGCAGTGAAGTTGCCCATGAAACCCTTCAGAAGGTGACGCCAAAAGTCCTGCGCCAGACGCCCCCAGCAAACACGGGAAGTGTTTGGAGACCGCAAATCAGCTTGAAGAACTATGGCCCTCGCAAGTTCAAACGCTTCTCAGGCACCATGAGGCTTAAATCCACTCCCCTGCCCAAGTTCTCCATCTGTGCTCCAGGGACCAGCAGCACTGTGACAAAGCCAAGGCTGTGCATATCACCCACGTGGACATCGAGGCGCTGAAGAAACTCAAAAAGAATGAGAAACTGGTCAAGAAACTGGCCAAGAAATATGATGCCTTTTCGGCTTCAGTCTCTGACCAAGCAGATCCCACCCATCCTGGGCCCAGGCCTGAATAAGGCTGGCAAGATCCCTTCCTTGATGCCACAGTGACAACATGTGGCCAAGGATGATGACGTGAAATCCATGGTCAGGTTCCAGATGAAGAAGGTGCCATGTCCAACAGTGACCGTTGGCCACTGAAGATGACAGGTGGTAAGTTTGTGTACACCCACTTAGCTGTCAATTTCCTGGTGTCATTGTGCGAAAAGAACCAGCAGGTCTGAGCTTTATACATCCGGAGCACCAGGCAAGCCCCAGTGCCTGTCCTAAGGCACAGCTTAATGAGCCATCCTGCTACCATTGAAAACAAGAAGAAAGAAAAGGAGGTGACTTGGGCAAATTTGAGTGGCAGCACTTTATTCAGTTTTATCTCCTTTTCAACAGCCGGACATCACTTACTTGAGCTTTGAAATGATGACAGGGCAGTTGGAATCTTTACTGTGAAGCAAACCACTAAGTAACTTCTAAAGAAGGAGAAGGTGCCGATGGGAGCAGAAGGTTGGGAGGCAGGGGACAGAACAGAAAACACAACACAAGGGACATCATCCCCTGGCTGGTGAAGAGGCATCGCAGATCGTTTTCTTAAGCAGAGTTTCATTGCAGAAAATGTGTAACGCGCTAAGGAGCGCTGATGATATTTTCTCACGTTTTGTCAGGCGCTACAGTTGATGAAGTGCTCTCACATGTACAAGCATTCCTCCAGGGATGTGCATAAGCCCTCCTCCACGTGAGTAGGACTCAATCCTTTTGGATGTGAGGAAATGGAGTCCTAGAGGGGTTAAGAGACCCCAGTGCCATTGGCAGCAGAGTGACAAGCTGGGGCTGGAGTCCAGCTTTCTAGTGTGGTTAAGTCTAACACTCTGGCATTACACATTATTAAGATATTGAAGTAGCAGAGAGTCAGACACAGTGGGCAAATGAAACGATAACATAAATGCTTAGGAGTTGGAGTGCTCAATGCATGGCATGAACATCACCAGGAGGACACTTTACCCAGTGAGGCCATTGGGACAGTACACATTTCTCTTCACTGATTGTTTCACAGTTAGTTCGCATAAAGCAAAAAAGAAGGAGCTTTTCAAATCATTTAAGGATTTATAAGCTGGTTCCCAAGGAAGAAAAACTAATAAATGAACTCATAATCTTTTCGCCTAGAATTGCTCACCATTATTTCCTTCACTGTATGGGTAGATTACAGAATTCAATTTAATCATCATTCATGAGCACATGCGAGATGCTTGAGAGTTATGAACTTGAAGAAGAACTAGTCTTTCCCTCAAGCTAACTACCTGTTTTATAAAGCTGTGGCTTTCATTTTTTAGATCCTAAGTAAGAGTCAACATAAGATTATTATATCCAATATGCTTTCTACCTTTGAAGAAAAACACATTTTGGGAAAAGTCCATTAGCTAGTGAGGAACATAGTGGTTTTAAATTCTGCCATTGGAATCATCACGTCAATTGTCTGCATTTATCTATTAGTAATTTCTTATCTATTAGTAATTTCTACATAGTTGTACTGTCAGAGATAGAGGGAGAAAGGGTCAGGGTGAGTGTGAGACTGTGAATGTGTGTGTTTGTGTGTGTCCTTAGATTTGGCAATTGCTGCAGAGATTATACTGTAAGGCAAAAAAGTAGGATTGTAACTGGTGAGTTACAATGTCTCACTAAATCAATTTTTGACTGGGTATCTGGCTCTCAACTTGATTTACCACTGGCTTTTTGAAAATGAAAATGTTAGACTAAGCAAGAGTTGAGACTAATATCTCAGTCTGCCAAAGACCTTGGACTTCCAGAGCAAAGCAAAAGGCAATAAACAAAGCCTTTTTGGGGAAATAGCTTCATGCAGTGAATAAACCAAAAGGCATTTGTTTAATTGATAAATCCCAAATGACAATAACATCTATTATAGTTTGTATCACTTCTGCCAATAGAATTTACAAATAACTTAGCATGGGGTCTAATAAAATACATACAATAAATCCAGAAATGTTTATAATCATCGTAGGAAGTGTTGTTTGGCAGTATGCTCTCATGTGAACAAACATAGATTTTGGAGTCAGGCAGATCTTGGTATCCTTCCTGACTCTGCCCTTAATTTTGGGTGAGTTCATTAACCTCCCTGACCTCAGTTTCTCTGAAAACATGGAAAAAGTAAAGCTTATCTTCTGGAGCCATTATGACGCTTATTGATATAGTACACGAGGCAGTCTTGCAGTAACTGACACACAGTGAGTGCTCTCCAAGGGTTAGTTTTCTTCCCTCTTAACCAGGATTCTTGAAGGACCACATGTAGTTTCCATTCACCTTGAATTCCAAAGACAAGAAACTGTGGCCTTAGTTTCCTATTGCTGCTGTAACAAGTTACCATAAACTTCGTGGCTCAAAACAGTACAAATTTATGATCTGACAGTTTTGGAAGTCAAAAGTCTACAATGAGTGTCACTGGGTTAACATCAAGGTGTCTGCAAGGGGTCCTTCTGGTGGCTCTAGGGAGGATGCTTTCCTTGCCATTTCTAGCTTCTAGAAGGCTGCCTGTAATCCTTGGTCCATTTCTCCATCTTCAAAGCCAGCAGCAAGGCATCTTCAGATCAATCTCTCTGCTCCATGGCACATTTCCTTCTGTGACTCCCTACTTCTTCCCCTGGTAAGGACCCTGGGCTCACATGGATAACAGAATAATCTCTCGACCTCAAAATCTTTATCTTAGTCACACCTGTAAAGTCCTTTTCGCCACATAAGATAATAGTCTCTGGTTCTGCGACATGGACATCTTTGTGAGACACGTTTTTCTGCCTACCACTACTACTATAGCACTTAAGCTTTGTTCATGTAATAGCTGTTCTGGTACTTGTGACATTAAATTCAAGGTATTGAGTGTAAAGATAAATGTCAAGGGAATTAATAAATTACTCCTGAGTTTAAGTTTAAAATTTTCCACTCTTAGCACTTCGTCAAAAATTCTCTTCCACATTACATAAGGTCTCTTTCAGTGGTTATTAAATCTAACAAAAGATAAAAGATTGAACTGAGTGGGGCTATGTGTTATCTCTGCAAATGCAGAACACTTTATGGTATCATTTGAATGTATATTAAAAGTTACAAGGTACACAATGAGAAAAAATAAGGTAGAATAAAAAGATGACAATGATGAAGACAGATGATAGATAGACAGACAGACAGACAGACAGATAGATAGAATAGAAACAGAATTCCATCAGTAGTTCCCAGTAGAGGCAATATCTGGAAACATTTTTGGTCGTCACAACTTGAAAGGTGTTAGAGATATCTAGTGGGTAGGGGCCAACGATGCTAATAAATAGGAAAGGTACCCACTACAGAGTTAACCGCCCAAAATATCAATAGCGTAGAGGGTGAAAAATCCTGAATTAAATCTTTGTAACTCAGCACCTAAAATATTGTTTGGTACAGAGGAAGTGTTTAATGAATGTTCACAGAACTGAATGTAAACATCCAGAGAAAATATCCATGTTGTGGTTCACATACTAAACTGTGGTGTCAGATCGCCTACACTCAATTTCTGCTCCTGTGGGTTGTATGATGTTGAGAAGTTACTTAACTCTTATCTCCCATCAGCTTCCTTGTCAGTGAAGAGGTGATAGGAAGAGATTCATGATGAGTAACCAATCATACAATCTGTGTAATAAGTTCTTGGCCATAGTATGGGCTGAATAAATGTCTGCTATTATCATTTTCCCAAGTCCTAGTCAGACCAGCTGCCAAATGATGAATCATGTAAAAGAAAGCTTTAAAGATAAAATATTTCCACTGTTACAAAACTCAGTGAAAGTATTTCTATTGTATAAAAGAATATCTTTTGGGGAATCATTATATGAGGCAATATGGTATGATTTTAAAAAAAGAGCATGGACTGTGGAGACAACCCAATCCTAAGTTTTGTCAGAGAAAAAGAGATTTTCTAGATTGTTTTAGAGACCACTTAATGCATCATGAGCCTGGAAAACTAGAAAAAAACTCAATAAACTCATTTACAAATGCCATCGTCAAAAATTATTGGTGCCAGGCTCTGGGCCACAGGTCATGCTTCCACCACAGTTTTCTTCTCAGATTTTCAGTGGGCATTATCTCTGCCTCCCACCAAAACTCACATGAGGGGTATTCCTGAAACCAAAGGAGCGTTTTCACATTTCTGGTTATTAAATACACACACACACACACACACACACACACACACACACACACACACACACAGCCCTGTGTGTACCTGAAGTCCTTTTTCCTGCCCTAAGATTGTATATCTGAAGTCCCAGGAGGGAGTAGTGGCTGGTTTGTGGGTAAAGGTGAAAGCGGAGGGTTTTTTTCCTCTTTTCCCTTTGGGCCAATCATGTAGTTAGGGAGAAGGCCACTGTAGCTCCCAGGAGCCCTCCAAAGCTTCTCCAGGGCAAGAAAGGGGTGGATGATCCTATAGATGGCATCCACCAAGGACAAAGCAACTCTGCAGCTATAACAACATGTGCCAGGGGCAATGGAAGAGTTACAGTCAGACATCCGGGGCCCTGTGATGGCCATGGGGGAGGCAGGATGGAGCTAGTCACCTTGGAACTTAAGGACCTGAGATCACGGTTCCACTTGCCAAAATCATAGACAACACTGAAGAAAGTAATGGATGAGAGATACTGTCTAGAGACCAGCAGTCCAGAGGGCAATACACGGATTGCCCTTGACTCCAAAAGCCCCCAAACTTCTCTCTGATTTGCTCTGTGTGGCTCTCTCTTCTTCATATACCCAGATGTCATCTTGGGCTGGATCAGAGTAAAGGGGAGAAAGCAGGAAGACTAGGATTTACTTACAAGAGTTATCTAAAAAGACTGTATTATTGAACCAGGCAGACTTTATTGGATTACACTAAATGATTGACTCAATATTCAAACTAATATCAAGTTCCTAATACTCAATCGGATTAGAGCCTGAGGGATAAATAAACTCTTTTAAAAAAATAAGAAAACTGCATCTTTCCTTGCACATCTGAGTGCAGTGCAAGAAAACAAGGGATCTTGCAACTCAAGGGAAGGGGTGTTTCTATTTTAGCGAACTTTACTGCTTTTATTACCTTAGGCTCATACTCAAGCCTTCCTCAGCTTCTCTCCCACACTTACCCCTGAAACTGTGCCTTGAGCTCATACTGGTTGCTGTCATTTTTCTCCCATCGGTAAGCTGAACTTCTCTAAGCAGTCTTCCTAAACCATCAGAGCTAACATATTCCTTGACTCGACCTTGTCCAACTTATGAGTTCCTCCTGTGCTGTTATCCATCTTTTCACTTACCTTGTTTCCTAATACTTAATAAAAGTACTCACCTGTCTAATTTCGACTTTTATTCTATATCTTTCACATATGAGTCAGCATTTCCAACCCTAAACTACAAGTTTGTAGAAGGCAGATAGTGGATGTTTTTTTATTCATTGCCTTATGCAGCTCTTCAGGCCAATAAGCGTTTTAAAATGGTCTTGGCTAAGACTTAAACTATTTTTATTATGGAACAATCTTTTTATAAAATGAAGTGTGCTTTCCAGTCATTGTCCATTAGTTTCTGCAACAGGATGATATTCAAATACATATAGTTCAGGAAAACCTAGAGCCTTCTTCAGCCTCAATAGGTGACTCCTGTCCCAACAACCACCAGTGTATTCATAATCGTCCATGTACTCAATGTACTTATAACTTCTCTGTTCTTTTCAACAAATTCAAGCGGCTTTATTATTGCATTGAGGTATAATTGGTTATTAAAGAAAAATTTGTAGACATAAGGCAATAGCTTGCATTCCTCCCTCAAATTGCTCAGATTAGCCATGTGCCTATTGTTTGGTAATACATGCTAAATTATCTGGCAATTTCAAGAACATACATATTTTTCAATTTTATTAAATTTATTAGGGTGACATTGGTTAATAAGATTATATAAGTTTCAAGTGTACAACTCTATAATACATCATCTGTATATTGCATTGTGTGATTACTATCCAAAGTCAAGTCTTCTGTCACCATATATTTGACCCCTTTTACACTCTTCTACCTCCCCCCACCCCCTTTCCCCTCTGATAACCATCATACTTTTGTCTATGTTTTATGAGTTGTTTGTTTGTTTGTTTGTTTGTTTTATTTGTTCATTTGTTGCTTTCTGTTTGATATCCCACATATAAGTGAAATCATATGAGGAACATATATTCTTAATTTTTTTGTTTTGTTTTGTTTTTGTTTTTTTGAGGGCAGTGTCACTGGCCCTCATATGTGGGACCCGAACCGGGGCCGCTGGCTTCCCAAGCCAGTGCTTAACTACCGCGCCACTCGGCTGGCCCAAGGAACATATATTCTTGATACATAGACTTATCCTAAAATCAAGTGAGAAAAGGGATGAAGGATCCTAAGATTTATTGATTGCTTTCTCTGTGCCATAAACTTCATTGATTATTAACATTTTGATCCAATTTTATCTTTATAACATTCATTCATCCTTTGCAATTATCAATTACTGAGGATCTATAATGTGTCTGTATGTTGGGAACTGAGAATACAGACGTGAACCTGACAGGTGTAGTGCCCTCCTTCATGAAACTTGCAATCTAGCTGTTTGCTGTTTGAAACATGAAAATAGCTATGAAATAAGTCATCAAGAAAAAAATAGAATACTCTGAAGGCTAAGTGTGGAATAAACTGAGAGTGTATAACTGGGGAATCTAATTTAGACTAGCATCTTAGAGAAGTCTTTCTTGAGAAGACAAGATTACGCAGACTTGATATACGAGTTGGATTAACCAGGTGAAGATGTTCAAAAGGACTTTGTGCCAAAGGGACCATATGCAGGGAGGCCTATGAAAGAGACAAATGTATCTTCAAGAAAAAGCAATAAGAAGAGTTACGCTAGAACAAAAAGTATCAAGGAGAGAATAGTGGCTGGTGAGACAAAGAGAAGGGCAGAGACTGTGCTGGAATTTGATGCTATGGTAGGGAGTGGGGATGGGAGCTTTATCCTAAGAGTAAAGAGAAAACACTGAACGATTTAACTAGAATATATGGTGATGGAAGGAGAACTGACTCTGGATGGTGAGCACACAATGTGATATATAGATGATGTATTACACAAATGCACACTTGAAACCATGTAATTTTACTACGCATTGTGCCCCCAATAAATTTAATGTAAAAAAAAATAAAATAAAATTTTAAAAAAAGAAAAAGAGAGATTTAACTAGAAGAGAGTAGTATCTTCAGAGTTGTTTTTTTTTAAGTTGGTCTAGTTACAGAAAGGAAAATAAATTAAGAAGAAGCAAGATTGAATGTGTTTTTGGTAGGCCTCAGTATAATAGATCAATGAGAAATAGTTGTTTGAGCCGGGGTGGCATCAATAGAAATTGAGACAAATAGGTGAGTCAAGATATAGGTAAGAGGTAGAAATGACAGGAGTTAATGAATGTGGGGATGGAGGCAGAGGGGAAAGTCTAGGATGACTCTCTAATGGCCTTTACAGAGATGGGACATATAAGAAGAGGAACAGGTTTTGGAAAGAAGGCAATGAATTCAATTGGGAAGTACTAAGAATAAGTTGTCTAAGAGACTTGTCTAAGAATCAATTGGATTCTTGACTCTGGATCTCAAGAAAATGGTCTTCCCTGGAGTTACATATAGATTTGGGCATCATCAATGGCACATAGATAATAGTTGAGTACATGAAAATAGATAGATGATCTTATTTGGGGAGAGTATGTGAAATGAGAAAAGACAAGGACCTAAGACATAGGCGTAAGGATTACCAAGTTTGATGGGACAAGTAAAGGAGGAATAAATGGCAAAGCTAATTATTCTGCATTCTATCTTGTAGATGACAGAGTAAAAAGTAAGATAATTTAATTAATTTAGTTGATTAACAGAAAAGTCAGAATTCAGACTGAAATCTATCTGCTTTGTGAATACTTCATATTTATCATACAAGAATAATTTATTGAAGTGTGTTTCTCTGAGTTAGGCCTTCTGTGAAACATTTTACATACATTATTTTATTAATTTTCAGAGAAATGTACCTGTACACTATCATTATTATTCCTACCATGTAGATGAGGAAACTGAGACTTGGAGAAATGAACTAAATTCCCCAAGGTTCCACAACTTGGCACATGGCATGAATTTATACCCATTTCTTTCCCTTGCCCAAGTTCGTTTGAACCATGGAAGTTGTCCGAGTTAAGGTGGCGGTTCTGAAACTTGGGCACTCATCAGAATTACCTGGAGGGTTTCTTAAAACACAGACTTCTGGGCAATACCCTTTGAGTTTCTGATTCTGGAGGTAGGTGAGGCCCAAGAATTTGTATTTCTAACTAGTTCCAGCAACCTGCCACAATAATACGCTACCATCAGTTTTTGATTTGTAATCATCAGATATAAATTAATTAATTCATGTTAAATCTCTATATAACATTCAAACACAGCATAAAGTATATATAATATAATATAATATAATATAATATAATATAATATAATATAATATAATATAATACAATATAATACAATATAATATTGTATTAAAAGGTATTTTTATGTACCTAACCCTATAATCTCTAAAACAGAATCTACTTCTAATCCCTGCTATAGTCTTCAAACAAGGTTGAACCTCTCCCTGACATAAACTTTACCCAACAAGCAATTCACAGCCTTCACAACATTAAATATATGCATTAGCATTATGCATTATGTAGAGAGATATATGTACACAAACATATATATATTGAGTTCAGTTAAGCTTCAATTAGTCCTAACTTGATCATAGATTTATTTTCCTAAATTTAAATAATATTCAATCTATTTAACACAAAGGTGTCCTCTCTCTGTGTTGTAACTCCAGTTTCTCCACCTCGATCTCTGTCAGACAACTTTTCACCACAGCTGTTGTCTGATTTGTCCTGTGACATCTCAGGTTGGCAACATTACATCTCTCAAAGGGCCACATTACATTTGCATGAGACTCTATGAGCAGGTGAGCCTCAATGCAACTTTTTATTTTAGCAAAAAAAAAAAAATCACATAATTCCTTCCCTACCCCCTTCACGCTATTGTAGGTCTTTCCCTGTATGTGCCTTGTATGGAAGCTTTTGTTTTCTAAGCATAAACATAGAATATTGAGTTTGGTTACTGACTCAGTGATCCAGTGATGGGTAATAAGAGGAATGGGGCAGTATTAGCCAGTTGCATAAACCACTAAAAATCTGTACAGTTAATGTTATACCTTCAAACTGGAGTCAAAATCAAATTGAAAGTTGGCACAAGTAGCAAGTAAAAAGATGTTGGCCCTGCTTTAGTGACACTCTCCATGGGGAAATATCTACAATTCAAATTCCTGCATTTATTTGTCAAGGTGCTACCCTTAAATTCATAATAATAAATCAACAGAAAAACAAACAAGGACTGAGAGTTCTTTCTGAACCAAACTGCTATAGGTACAGTAGTAAAAAGTCCTGCCGGCACCAGATGAGATGTGACATCCTGAGGGAAGTGGATAATTTTTACTTGATGGTGTATCATTGAAAGTGAACCAGATGATTAAACTTAATGGAACAGCCACATTAAACTGAAATTAGTAAAAACATGCCTCCGGCAGCCTGCAACCTTTTATTTGCTGTTGTTTAACTTCTGCCTTTTGCAGTGGTCAAGATGAATGACATCACAAAAGAAATAAAATCCAATTAAAATCTAAGTGCTCAATAAACCCCTCGTGTCTGCTTGTCACCACCCCTTTCACTAACCCTGAAATCTTATGTTTCCTCTTTCCCCCCAAAAGAGTGAAAAGAACCGGCCCCAGGGGACTTGAAAGGAAGGGGAGGAAAATGGGGAAAGAATACACAGAAGGAGGTTTCTGCTCTATGCACTTGTCAGACACAGACCTTGCATTTGGAGGGGGATGAGGTTAAATTGTTTTGTTATCATACAATGCCTGAGTGAAGAGATGCATTTTCCCACTAGTTTTCAAATATTGATAAATCAGAATTGAGATAGGCAGAGCAATCCCAGTTCAGCCTCTTCGTTGGCGCCTCCGCTGCCCTTTCATATCATCTCGGGTGTTTGTTCTATAAGTCATCGAAATGGTCTCTCCTGACAGCTAAAAATAAGTTTCTGATTACTTTTACCTGAATAAATCTTGTGACCAGATGTGGTATTCACCCACTAAGTGTGCAACAATTACATATTGAGAGCGATGAAAGAACAGGCCAAGGGGAGTCTATAATCTATTGGAATGCAGAATATAATAAATCACACGGAAAAACAGCAATTGTCACCTGGTAGCATATCGGCTTCTGATAACAGATTTTACCTTAGAGATGCCATGTGCTTGCAAAATTGGGTTTTCAACGTCCTCTCAACAAAGTTCTCAAAGTCAAAATAGGAGCAAAAACATGCTGATGATGAATTCAGAGCTAATAACAGCAATGATATCTTAACTTTGGAAGGCGCTTTATCATTTATAAAACACATCTCATGCTTTTATCACATGTTTACTTAGCAATTAGTGTAGTATTTGTATACAGCTACTAATTAGACCTTGTGGGCCCTGTCCAATAGCTCTTATCATCCTCATTTTACTGATAAGGATCCTGGCCCAGGGAGATTAACTGCTATGATACCGTATTCAGTGAGTGAAAAAGAATGAGCAAGGCCTACACTTAGGACTTGGGGTGCGGTGCCCCCACACTATTCTAAGCTGCTAACCATGGCTGCCCTACAGCTAGGACCCAACGGGCACAATGTTGGTTTCGTTACTCATGAGTTAATGAAATAGCTTTTTAAGAGCTCTCTTCAGTCATCAGAATTTGACAGTGGAGAGTTAAACTTTCCCCAGTGGCTCTTTCTGTGTAATCACGGTTTCCTCGTTTCCTTAGCACATCACATTACACAAACCATGTAGTACTCTCATTTTACATTTCTTATGGCATTTGTCTCACTTCTAAGCCATTTCCTCCCCATTTGCATTTATCTTCTATGATTTCTGTCAAATTGCTTTCAAGGCTACTAATTGTATGAATAATGTTCTCTTCCTCAAATTCTGCTATTACCCAGTGTTAGCTGCATGGCACTGGACACAGTTTCCCATCTCTGAAAACAAGGAGGTTGCACTGAATAATCTAGAAGGCCTCTTCTCCCACTCAAATTCTAATCATCTGACTCTTTCACATGAGCTGTGTGATTTGGGAAACTCTACATAAACTGGACCTTCGGGTTTTTTGACCCCATAATGATGGACTCAATTAACTCACGTTCCCCAAAGTTTGTTTCTTGGAATACTGTTGTGGGGAAGATCAATATGAATCTCACCCCAAAAGGATTCTTTACACAAGAGAATTCAGGAAAGTAAATTAAATAAAGTCAAGTACAATTCTGAATGATAGTCCCTCATATTAGTGTTTCATATTAATTGGCACTGGATGACTCCGAGAAAGAGGAAGAATATGAAGTATATCCCAAATTTATTGGACTACAGACCCGTTTTTTCTCAGCAGTTCGTATAAATGATATTCCATGGATACACTTTTAGAAAGGCTGGCTTATATCATTTTAAAGGTTACTTTTTGCCCGGAAATCCTAGTTTCAAATGTGTTTACAGATACTACTCTGAGCATTCCATGCAGTACTCATCAAGAGGGCACAGAGTTGGTTTACCTGCTGCTATTGTTGCCATAACTATTGTAACCTGGCCCCATACTCTGTTCAGACAGAAATAAGGTAGAGATTAGCAGCCTTCCCACTGAAACTAACTGGTTTGCACCTGAAACTTACACCTGGGGTTTGAAAGTAGTTCTCAATAAAGAGCCCTTTTTGAAAATTTGTGAATTGAGTTAGATTGGAAGACCTATGAGATACTGCCTAAACTTTTACTGAAGTGGGGAATAGGGAACAGAGGAAATAGCAGGAAGTCAATACTGTGGCAGTCATCTTTGGGAGAGGTCACGTGAGCTCCTTTCCAAGTGAGGATCATCCTCTTCCTCTTCAATGTTATCTTCACATTCATTTCATGCAACCCTCTGCCCGTACCCACTCCACTGACTGTCAATCATATCAGAGTCTCTGCCTGATTACCCTCAGAAGCAGGAACCCGCTGCTCCATAAAGCAGTTTATGCAATTGTAAGCTGGCTCTACTTTTTAGATGGTCCTCTCCCATATAGTAAGCTAAAATCTAAGTGTTAAATGTTCTTATCCAAGCAACTGTAAGGGCCGTCTGAGTGGCGCTGTGGTTAAGCACTGGCTTGGGAAGCCAGCAGCGCCGGTTCGGTCCCACATATGAGTGCCAGTGACACTGCCCTCAAAAAAAAAAAAAAAAAAAAAAAAGGAAAGCCAAGCAAGTGTAAATTATCAAGTCAGAGGGTTTTCAAAGCCTTGTGCACTACAGCACTTGAGATATTTCCAAAAGGCTTTAAGTTGAATTTCATCAATAAATCAATTCATTTCACATCGATACTTCATTATAATCTCCAACATATGAGACTCAGAGAGACTGACCAGCTTCCCTAAGTTCACCCAGATAGTAAAACATGGAAACAAAACATACCCAGGGCTCTCTGATGCAAAAACCCAAATCCTTTTCTCAGTAATATATTGCTTCTCTAGTGTGCCTGTGTACATCAAAGTAAGAAGGAGGGTAGACGAGTATAATAGAATCTGAAAACTGTAGTGAAAATGATGAAAAGTTTCATTTCAGCCAGGCTTAATATGTCCTTGGGCATCTTGTGTTTGCTCTGGCTTTTAGTTTTCCATTCTTCAAAGTAAGAGTTACCAAACTTTCTCCAATCGCTGCCCCAGTTCAGGACATTTCTAGATTATAAGGAAACATATTCAATATGAATGGTATTTCCTGTTGAAGATCTAAGCAATAGTAAAAGAAGAAAACATGCATCCTTTAAAAGGGATTGAAAGAAAGGTAACAAAGTATGCATGCAGCGGAAAGACATGGTTTAGGATCATATGCTTGACTTTTGCTCTCTTTAATTTTTTTTTCCTACACTAGTTACATTCAGACCAAGATAGAGGAGATGGATCACTTAAATATATCCTTTCAGGAGATGGAGCAGGAGATCTCTTCATTATCAATGAAAACACAGGGGATATACAGGCCACCAAGAAGCTGGACAGGGAAGAAAAACCTGTCTACATCCTTCGAGCTCAAGCTATAAACAGAAGGACAGGGAGGCCTGTGGAGCCGGAGTCAGAATTCATTATCAAGATCCACGACATCAACGACAATGAGCCAATATTCACCAAGGAGGTTTACACGGCCACCGTTCCCGAGATGTCTGATGTCGGTGAGTGAGATGTGCTTTCAGCCACACACCTATTTCTCCTCTAGTACATCATCGACTGAATAAAGAATCCTATGAAGTGAAATTTACTATGTTGAATAAATTTAGATGCCAAATTCTGAAAGAATTCACATTTCAAACAATCTATATGCAACTTTTTGCAAAGGTCCCCATGTTTCCCAATCTAATTCTAGTCTCATCTTATTATTATTTTCAAGAAAACAGTGTTTCCTCTAAAGATAAGGGTGTGTAAAGTGGCAGAGTGAGAGCAGGAGAAAGAAAGAGGGACCATCTCATCTATTTCCTCTCCCACTCTAAATTCCTACTCTATTTTCTGGGCTGAAAGAACAGAAGCCCTCTCTATTTCTCTTAGTCCAGACTGGAAGAAGCTCCAGGTAAGGAGCTCCCCATTGGAAAAGAAAGCCTGGATTTACAGCCCAGACTAAAGAGTGATGACGGTTGCTTTAAGTAACTGTAGATTTGGAGAAGAGACTCAAAGAAAACTTTTTTTTTTTTAAATCCATAAACAGTTTGCAGAGAATGTCTAGGGGAATATATCCTTTACTAATTAGTGGAAATTAAGAGACTTTCATTACATTAATATGGAGAATTAATATTTGGTGCATAATTTTACAAACAATTTTAAAGTTAATATGTGTCTGTACTTAATTTGCATAGATTGGGAGAAGGTAAAAAGAACTTACACTAAAAAAAAATCCTGCTGACATCACTCTTAGCCACATTAATACATTTCATGGGAGACAATGACAAATTTTTAACTCCTTGTGTAAGGGTTATTTTCATTTTCACTCAGTGTCAAATTCCAAAGGGCTAACACATAATAAAAATGTTTCCATAATTCTGAGTCATATATCAGAGCTGCTTCAGTTCACAGTTCCAAGACTTTGAAAATATCTAATCCATGGACATAACTGTAAAACATCTAAATTTTTCTCACAAAGAAGTCGCTCATCGCCTTACTTGAAGTCACTTTATTTTGTTAAAAAAAAATAAAAATCACAGACCATCGCCAAACAAAAAGGAGGATTAGAATTCTTTTAAGAGGAAGATTTGTTAAGAATAATATTTATCCATTAGGAAGTAAAAAAAACAGAATTCATAGAGGATATTCATTAGCACCATCCAGGGCAACCATATGTGCAAGTTGTCACTGTATAACTGGAGTGGGTGCCATTCACTTTTGAAAGTATTATAGAATTAAATATGTATAACAAACATTTAGAGGTAGCTGACAGAAACATTTTGAAAAAAGGAAGGCTTTTTTTCTGATTTGCACACAGGCACAGTTATGTTAATATTCATCATGATCATAAATTAACATGTCATTACTCTGATAGATAAAGGCATCTTAAAGAAATTACATGAAGAAACAACAGCAGAGTGATTTAAATGAACTTTGGTGTCAAACAGACCTGAGTTGAAAGTTATCTCTACCAACAAGCAGTGGGGGGGCCTGGGTAAATGACTTAATTCCTGTGACCCTCCAGTTCCATATCTATAAAAAATAAATAATAAACGTCATCTTGCAAGGGTTGTCAGGAGGACAAAAGGAGAAAACAAGTGCAGAGCCCCCAATACAATTTCTGGAGCTAACAGGTACTCAACATCCAGACAACTGTCTTCTAAAAGCTACTGAATTTTGTACTGATGTCCAATAAAACGTGTTGGTTGAGTTCTACTAATAGTTCTCACTCTAAACACAGCATTTCCAGCAAAATCATGAGTGGGCCCCTGACTGAACAGCCCCTAAACTAATCGCTTGGACAAAGGCATACCAGATGCAGGCTGACTTGAGCTTGGATAACTTGAAAGAAGCACCATAGCAAGAATCCAATCAAACCCCACCTCTGGAGATGAACTGAAATCAGTTCCACCCAAAGTCATGATCTGTCCCACGCTTCCCTTTAACCTAATCCTTACAGTTTTTATTAATGGTGACCATGTTCCTTCTCGGTGAGGGGTCCAGAGCTTTTTAACCTAGCATATTATGGAAGTTTCCCACTCCTTTGTCTTGACAGTTCTGTACAAAAGTGAGGTCACACTTTCTCTTATGTGCCTGCATCAAGGATCTGTAATGGGACCTTAATTCATTTTCACTTCATGTTCTGTCATTGCAGGCACATTTGTTGTCCAAGTCACTGCCACTGATGCTGATGATCCGACGTATGGGAACAGTGCTAAAGTTGTCTATAGCATCCTACAGGGGCAGCCCTATTTTTCAGTGGAATCGGAAACAGGTTAGAATTCCTTGATCTTCTTTATACAGTTTATAATTTTAATTGACATGTTCAGCTGAGCTGGCATTTTTTTTTAATAAAAACAATCAGTGTGATTGAATTTTCTTAGATTCGCCTGCCAAGTATCAGTGATATACTCACATAGCATCTGGATCTTTTTAATCAAGAAATCTGACTATGGATCTTTCATCTATCATGTTTATATATGGCAGATTCAGGAAAATTATACATTTATTTATTGTTTTACTTCCAATTTTGGATGAAGCTAAAAGACCTATCCCTTCTGATAGCCATTTGGGCTGTTTACAAACATTTCAATCCTTCTTTGTCTAGTTATTGGGTAGGATTTATTTGGGCCAATAAAACGTGGCAGTGACGGGAGTCACTTCCAAGTGGAACTTCCAGATCTGGTGTACCATCTGCCATGTTCCATACCTCTTTGCCACAGTGGTCATGGATGGAAACCAATGCCAACATGCTCTCCAGCCTGGAAATCTGAGTGTTAACATGAGTGTGGTTTCCTGATGGCCTGCTCAGAGCATAAGCAAAAAATAAACTTCAGTTGTATGAAGCCACTGAGATTTTGCACTGTTTGCTATCACCTCACGTCTACGCTATCCTAAAGGATACAGCCTCAATTAAGTGAATTGCCTTAATGGAATCTTTTTTCAACATCTCATTTTCCTGTACTTTCTCCAGAAAATAGCATACTATCTGATGGTGATTTTTTTTTTTTTTAAGGAAAAATCGTTTGTACTGTCTAGCAAATCCTACACTTATTTTTGTTTCAAAAGTTGAGGTCCTTTCCTACATTTTTCAAGCATCCATTATTGTTAGTAAAAATAAAAACCTTCCTAGGTTACAATATCCAATTGGAAATCAATGTGTTAGCAGGTGCAAAAAAACTTGGAAAGAAACCCAAGGACAAAGGAAATATTCAGTTTAAAAACAATGAGAATGAAAAAATTAGAATTGTTCAACTTGAAGGACAAAAGGCTAAGGTGATCTCCTGTATTTAGACGCAGAAGTACTATTATATCCAGAACAGAAAGCAGCTGACCTTGCACTAAAGCCAGGACCATAGGAATTAAATTGACCTGTTCTTTGAGGAATTCTTGTTAAAATAAAAAAAGACATTTTCATCTTCATAAGTTGTTAAGCACCAGAATGCGCTGCCAGAGAGGGTTATAAAGACTTCTCCAGTGATTTTTGAAAAAAAGTTGTTAATTTACACATAAATCTTACATAGAGATTAGGCAAACTTTCAGAAGTTCTTCCAAATAATTATTTTATAACTACCTAACAATAGAGGTAAACTTAAACTTAAGAATGTTGGTTACTACGGGGACCATTTGAACTCACGTTTTAGTTCAGCTTTAGGAAAATTTAAATTCTCTAGGATCATACAAGATGATAATTATGAGAGAACTGATGCTGTGCTTTTTTAAGACCATAGTTTTGTGGTTTAGAAAATTCTCAGAACATTCATTATGGTGTATATTTGCTGAGCAATTAACCAATTCAGTAAAGTGAAACTCAAGAGTCAGTTCGTGTACATATATGGTTTCTTAACAATTCCCTCATAAGACATCTTAATTGTCTTTTTTCAAGCAGTTTCAATAGTATACCACTGTGTCACGTGCCAAGTAAAACTTTGCTGTGTCATCTTATAACACTTAATATGTATACCACTTACAGCCTCTACTCCTATAGAATTTGACTTACACTTATTCTCCCTGCATTATAGGTATTTTTTTTTTCTGGGTTTTTTTTCTTAATGTATCTAGCTCCCCTATGTAGTCTTAATTTCCTTCAGTATAAAGACTACCTATAATCCTTTTTATATCACCCATGACGTCTGCATATTGTAATGCATATGGTGGGTGACAATCTGCATTTGGTTGCATAAACAAAGGAATCCGTGCAGTATTTTTTGTTTGTTTTTTTGAGGGCAGTGTCCCTGGCCCTCATATGTGGGACCCGAATCCGGGCCGCTGGCTTCCCAAGCCAGCGCTTAACCACCGCGCCACTCAGCCGGCCCCCATGCAGTATTTTTAATACCTCGTTTCCCACTTCTGAATTTCATATCCACAGGTATCATCAAGACAGCTTTGCTCAACATGGATCGAGAAAACAGGGAGCAGTACCAAGTGGTGATTCAAGCCAAGGACATGGGCGGCCAGATGGGGGGCTTGTCTGGGACCACCACGGTGAACATCACGCTGACGGATGTCAACGACAACCCTCCCCGGTTCCCCCAGAGTAGGCGCATTTGATTGAATGACTTTGTTCAGCGCGCTTTTGTAAAATTCTAACTTCAAGAATGATATTGATGGTCCAGTGTTGTTATTGTCAAAATTAGTGAACTTAGTAAGAACAGGCACTTTTATTAAAAATGAGTTGACAACGCTTAACACTCAGTAGATGTGAACATTTATGTTCCTGTATCGGTAATTAGCCGAGCGATTTCTGATATGGCTGTGATTGTAAAAGCAACATCATTGTTTTATTTTTCCTTATTAAAAAGACAACCACAGGCATAAATTTGCTCGTGCAGAACATATGTATACAAGCATGCTGCGATTTGTTAAGAGAAATTTGACTTTATATTTTCTGAATTGAATCAGCCATGTAATCTCTTTTTAAATCCTCATGAAGCTTTGTAAGGGGAGGATTTATCATTTTACTGTTTCTAAAAATACATATGTGGAAAAAACTATGTACTTAATCCATTTGTACTCATAAATAGTTTTCTACATCATGGTTAATTGAGATCCCGAAAGTCATCTCTAAAATTATTAACTCTCATGATTACAGAGGAAGGAAGAAGGAGAAAAAAACATCAGTAAATGCCCACTTTGTATCAAGCAGTGCACTAGACTCTTTCACACAAAGCACCTCAAGTGCGGACTGGTTTTAATGTAATTTTCTTTCAGGAACAAAATTTCTTTCTGACCATGATCTCCTAAGAAAATTGCCAGAATCCTGTCTCCCAGGAGAAAATAGCTGCCCAAATATTAAATGGAAAACCCACTTATGCAATCATTTTTTTTAAAGCTGGTCAGCTAATATTTGTTTCTTTGATAATGGAGATGCATATGGATCAACAGGAAATAGTTTTATTTTCATTACTTTTTTCAAGTAATTAGGTACAGTTGGCTAAATGCAAAGACAGAATAGCTAACTAATTTCTGATTTCATGGGTAGGAGCAAGGTTTTAGGAACCCTAAAATATCCCCCACAGAGGCCTAAAGTGAAAATATCAAGATTACCAACAACTTTACCTGAAAACTTCCTTTTCCATAAGGGAATGTCCTGGGAGAGGATATGACAAAAGGACTGACCCACACCTTGATTCCACGGGGACCTTACCTCACTCTGCTCTCTCTTTGGATAGCTCAGTGATCATTAATGAATAATGTACAGATGCAAAGGGAGGGGAGAATATAGATAAGAATAGGAGGCACCCCATATGGAAGTTGAATACACCAGAAAAAAACTTGGCCTGTTATCATTTTACCAAGGATGAGCCCCAAAGTTACTGGATTCATATTATTAAAGTACTATAGTCTAGTGGTGTCATAGTCTAAATTTTTTTCCAAAACAATTGGCATGAATGATTGACAAAATGTATTGAATGGATGAAAACAAGTTTTGTTTTACTATTTTATTTTTTTGGCCCTTAGTATATGCTAGCTTGGCAGATCTAAATTGAAGCTCAGGTAGCTTCCTTAAACTAATTTTGCAACATGAGGACATAAAAAAGTGTATGCTTATGAATTACAGGTTTTTAATTGATAATATAAATTCAAGAATGGGAGAAATCTATGCATAGAAAAAAATAATATAATAAAACTTAAAAGAAAAAAGAATGACCCAAAAGTAAAAATAATAAGAGCTTTAGGTTTCAATGTATTTATTTATTGATATCCCTAAACTGCAACTAGACCAGCTCCATGTATGAGTAAAAGAATGCCTATGAGAATACATTCTCCAAATTGCTATAATTTATTTTCACCTTCAGTTATTATTAGCAATGACACAAAGAACTCTTTTTAAAAGTACCTAGTAATTGGCTTAAAGTCACAGGTCAGGTTAAATTCTTTTCTATTCTTTCCGCGAGATTACATTAACAGGAGGCTTTGAAACTACCCGCACCCTCCTCTAACAGTTCAGTCTTTCTCACAGTCACACCATAAACTTGGAAGCCTATTTACAGGACAAGAAAAGTGTTCTCCATTTACAAAGAGACAGATATAAACTAGAAGAAATACTCTTAACCATCATGAAAGTAAAGACGTAAAGAGACCAGGGTACCATTAATTATTCTAAGGGAAGCACACATCTGTCTGCATCCATGGTAATGTCTGAAAGAGCTGCTAGAAAATGAGTTTTCTTTCTATTTTGACAGAGTATACTGAGTCGGTGTTTGACATATATCTTTCTGGTGATGAATAGGTACCTACCAGTTTAACACCCTGGAATCTTCTCCACCGGGTACACCAATTGGCAGGATCAAAGCCAGCGATGCCGACATGGGTGAAAATGCTGCAATTGAGTACAGCATCACAGAGGGAGAGGGACTGGACATGTTTGATGTCATCACTGACCAGGAAACCCAGGAAGGGATTATAACTGTCAAAAAGGTAATGCCATTTGTCAAATACCATATGAGTGAACGTATTTACATTTCTCTGGTCCCCAAGTAACGGGGACAATTCCATGTCACAAGAACATTTCACTAGAACCTCCTCTTAGAATTATTTTTTAAAAACACCAACTCGGATTACACTGAGATTGCTTCAGTTGGCTTTCAGGGGTCCTCAATAATCTCATGCATTCATTAATGCCATACTTTCAATACATTTTTATTAAGCACATCCTAAATAAATAATATAAACACATGGTATATGTAAATTATTGGGTTGTCGGAAAAGTCATGATGTATTTTTTTGTTTTTTTCCGACAACCCAATAAATAATATAAATGAACATTAATTTAAAAACGGTGCCAGACACTGTTCTAGATACTGGAGGTACAACAGTTCATTCAAAAAGATGGTCTCTGCTCTCATGATACTTCCATTGTGGGGAGAAAAGAGACAAGGAAGCAAATAAACCAACATACGTAACTACAAATTCTGATGCATGGTTTGAAAAAATAAAGTAAATACACCCAATGATAATGATAATCTGAATTAGAAAGAGAATTGATATAAAGACCACAAACATCCTGCAAACTCTTTAGCTACATTTTGGAACGCAATAATATTTTTTTTATATTCTGAATTCCTATTTCCCCACATGTACTTATTCATTATTTTGGGATACAATAATAAATATTTTATACTCTGAATTCTTATTTTTCCCTGTGTACTTATTCATTATTTACCTGCTCCCACCAAATTGTCTAGCATCACAGAGCAATATACAAAAGTGTGGCAAAATTTCTTTTTTAAACTGTGCTTCAAAACTAAAAATCATATTAATTTTGGTTACTATTTTTACAAATTTCACTTTAGACATAGCATAATAGTTTCTATCTCCCTTAGCGCACTGCTATATTTGCTGTTAAATATAAGCATAGGGAAATGTAAATAACAAGGAAAATTTTTCCTCTTAAACTTTGGATTACATGTTTTAATAACTGGAAACACAATAAAACATGTTTAAGTGACACTCAGACCAATGTTTTATACTATAATATAATTAGGGAGCCCATTAGCGTGCATTAACCTTTCTAATTTTTCTGGTGCCTTATCAGATTCAAACTGAAATTTTGCCTAGCTGACTAAATCACATTCACTAACGTCTTGATTAATTGTGCTTCCTGTGAGTCTTGTCATATTATCGTCTAAAACTGAAAGTCAGCAAGAAGCACTTGGGTTCACTCGGTCTCTAGAAACAGAGATACTTTTCCTAAAGACCTCTGACAACAATGATCATTACTTTCTCTGGCAAGTCATTAGCCCAATGCCCTTATCAGGATAGCACTCGGAATATTTTATCACCTCATACCCCCCGAAAAACCATTTTTAATGTATTTTTTCTGAATGAGGAAGAGGGTATCATGATGCAAGCCTGTGCTTTACAATGCTGGCTGCTCATCAGAACCAGCAGGGAAGGTGTTTAAAAGTACAGATCCCCACCATCGCCTCCCCCTACACACACAACAGACATTTTGGTTGAATGGTTCAGGGTGGGGCCCAGCTAGTGGCAAAGTTTAAATACTCATTCGGTGTTCAGTTAAAACCAGATGTGACAAAATCTGAGCTGGAATAATCTATCACGCATTTGCCAACTTGTCCCTGCTTCCAGCTTCCCTTTCCTGCCCATTATACCTTGCACCCCCGCACCTACTTTCACGGTAACAGCAGGCATGGCTTCAGCCCACACTGTCACCAAGACTGTGTGACATCTGAACTCCATGCCTTTGCCCAACATCACACTGTGTAGTGATGTCTCTAACCCAAGAGTTGGCAAACTTTTGAGACAGAATTGCCAATCCTATCCCTCACAACAATTTAAAAATTATTCGAGAGCCATAAAATAAATGAAATCACCATTATGTGAATAATATCCTTTAAAAGTTTTATAAATGAAACTACGATAATCTTATTTTCATTTTCAATTTTACTGCAGAACCACATGTAATGTACCCAAAAAGCCGCATGTGGCTTGCGAGCCACAGTTTGCCAACCCCTGTTCTAAGCTATACAATCATATTCATTTATCAATGATTTGCGCTAAAAATGGGTCATGTCTTGCTTTCTGTGTCTTAGTTGCTTTAAACATGTCTATTCCCCCACCCCGTCCCCAAGCTCTTGGACTTTGAAAAGAAGAAAGTGTACACCCTCAAAGTGGAAGCCACCAACCCTCACATTGAGCCCCGCTTTCTCTACCTGGGTCCATTCAAAGATTCAGCAACGGTTAGAATCCTGGTAGAAGATGTAGATGAGCCCCCCGTCTTCAGCAAAGTGGCCTACATCCTACAAATAAGAGAAGATGCTCAGATAAACACGACGATAGGCTCGGTCACAGCCCAAGACCCAGATGCCGCCAGGAATCCTGTCAAGTAAGCACCCTTCTGCAACACGTCCCCTTCATACGCTTCAGTCGATGTATATTCAAATATCTGCCTGCAAGTTGGAAAAGATGAATACTTTTTTTTCCAATCTGACAGTTGTGTCTTCCTAAAACACTGCTCTCCACAGCACCTTTTCTCTCCTTGCTCAACACAAACATGATTTTAGCAGCAGCATATACTTTAAAAACACAAAATTTGGGGGGAAAAAAAACACATAAAATGAGCTATAAAGTGTTCACTGCTTACAGAGAACTGGTATAAGATAAAGTCCTTGAATGGCCTGGGTTGTTGTTTTTGTTGTTGTTGTTGTTTTAAGGTATTAAATTTGTTAAAGGATGGTGTGGAGAAAGCAATGTGAGAATCTATTTCTCAAGTGTGGAAGAACCCATTGTATAACACCTAGAGGCAGGGTTATGCTCCACTTGGATGCATCATTTTTTTCTTTTGCACACATGGATAAAAATGGGAACTGCTGTGAAATCTTGGGGAAATTAACAGAACTGTAGCCACTTATACTATGGAAGCAAGCTCTATATTCCCTGTACTTTCCTTATACCTTAGTTGTGAAATCATGTTGCAAGGAAGCCTCAGCGCTCTTTGAGATTCCAGATATTTCAGGATTCTAGAATCTTATGAAAGCACTGGAGTCAGCCAGCCTCCAGCCTTTAGCCAGGAGCTGAGTGGACTGGATGAGAAAAGGGCTACACCAGAAGATCATTGTGTAAACGATTCCCTGTAAAGAAAGCAAGCCGGCTGAGAAGCTAGAGGAATCCTTGCCAATGAATTCACACACACAGGTGTGCCTGCCTGGCCATCAGGCATATTAAAGGTGTTGGGAAACAATGAGAACAAGACTGAGTCCTGATTTCATGGAGCATACCTTCTGATTAGGGCAGACAGAAATAAGCAAGCAATACATATATAGTATGTAAGGTAAAAGTAAATTGCAAGCAGTAAAATAAGACAGTATGTAAACAAGTATCTGGGGTAACGTGGTCAGGAGCGGCCTCAGGAGGAAATAATTTGAGAAAAATGTTTTTATGAAATGAAGGGATGAATAGCAGGCGGATATGTGGGGGGAAACATTCCAAGAAGAGGGAAATACAAGGGCAAGGTGTGATTGTTTGGCATGTAGGAGGAGCAACATGGAGCCCTATGCAGCTAGAAGAGAGTGAGCCAAGCAAGGACGGGTAAGGCATGAGGCTTGTTCGGCGGTGGGTTCTTAGGCCCTGGTAAAGACTGGATTTTATCCTGATTGAGGTAAGAAACCATTGGAGAGCTTTGAGTAGAAGCATTGCCTCATCCCAAACTATGTTTTAAAAGGATCACACTGGCTATGCATGAAGAATATTGTTGCAGATAAGAGTTTGAGACTCTAAGGCAGTCATTTTCTAACATTTTATTCATGAGCCCTTTGTTCAAAGCAAACCTTATGGCAAGTCCCACATCTAAAACACAAAAATGCCTGGCTTACTTTCAGGGAACAATTTTAAATCACTAGGATAACAGACTCTGTGGTTTTATCAGTCTATTGGAATATTTGTAGACTCCTTTAATTGGACTATGGTCAACCCAAAGTAGCCACATGTGAGGTCCATGGATCCAGTGTTCCTCCATATGCACTTCATTAAGGAAAATAAATGATGGCCATCGCTTGGACAACACAAATAATTTTAAGAACTTTCACAACTACTGTCTCACTTGGTGTCTGCTAACTGCATAAAGAAAGAAATCTTAGCAAGTCAATGTCAAGACCAATGTAAAAGTGTTAATGCTGAAAGTTTACAAATATGAGCTCCAGTTACCTCTTTGACCAGTCAACGTGTTTTTAATTGAAAGAGATATGTCTTCTGGGAAATCAGGCTAAATATTTATGTCTACTTTTCTTTTTATACCAAATACCATTTTGACCCACCAGATTATTTTACATTTGTGAAAAGAAGTAGTCAGACTGGGTTAGCTGTCAGCTAATTTTGATGTTTTTTTCTGTCAGCTCCCCCTTGATACATATGGATTTGAAATATATATTTAAGGATAGAAGTATACATAAATATATTGGTATATAAATGCATATTCCAGTTATTCCTTTTATAGGATAAAATTGATTCTTACATTAGGAAAGTACATCCATACATAGTTTTTGGTTATTCAAGACACACATATTAAACAACTAGGTGTTAAATAGTATGTTAGGTACACAATTAATGCTAGATAGTTCTTCCCCCAAATGTTAATATATCATTATGCAGGCACAAATCTTTAATTCTTCAATCACATAAAATTTTTCTTTCAATAACTTTATCACAAATGACTTTTGATTTCCATGAGACAGTCTCATAAACTGTCACTACGAATATATATTGTGAAAAATTTACATGCAAACATACTTCCTTTTCTAACCCACAAATCTTTCTGACTTGGGGATGCATTAAAAGACAAATTATTAAATCACAGAATACAATAAAATTCTAGAAGAAAAAAAAAGAGCTACCGAGCAGGACAATCTGCTATAGTCATAGTGGGACTGATTACCTTGTTCTTTTTCAGTAATGATTACAATTCATGGGACTAGATGGTAAATATCCTGAATATAAATTGAAAATACTTTGGAGAGAAAAAGGACAAATAAGTAAAGCTTTGTGTGTAAGCATCTTTCTTAAACAATGTAGACATTTTAGATTTTCTATTATTTTTAATAAATCTCCCAATTAATGAAATAATATACATTTTGGCATTTCTTAAATAGTTATTTTCTCTTCAAAATCAATAATTGCTTTCAATTGAAAGTTCCTCACCCTGTTCCCTTTATTTCAAGGATTGATGGTAAAATATGATTACTTGTAAAACTTTATAGCAGGAAGAAAAGAGACAACAAGAAAAGATACCTGTTGTACATAATTGTAACAGCTTATAAAGGCAATAAACAGCACATCTTAAGTTTGACATTGATGATGAGGAAAAATATATTTGTAGATAATTATTAAATATCTCTCAAAGTCTATGAATATTGAGATTTCCTTTTTGGTAATTAATTAAGTGCTATAAATATTTATCATTCTCATTAAAAATGAAGAAAGGTGATCAAGCAAGTTCAATGCTGTTGCCTAAATTCTTAATAAATGTTGATTCATGACATAAATGGAAAAGACAATAGCTGTTTTTTCTGTTTCAACCCTTTTGATAATAAAACATTAGGTTTATATAAATTAAAACTAAAATTCTGACCCAAGTTGATATATATATATATATATATATATATATATATATATATATATATCTTCATTCATTCTCTTTAAAGTCAGGCTTACATAGCCTACAGCAATGGAACATCTATTTTATTTCAACTCCTGCTAGATGACAAAAATATATTTTATTAAGATAAACTATATTGTTTATTATAATTCAGTAGTTATATTTTAAGACAAAATAATTAACTGAAATAGAATCTTGGACATGGTAACTATTGTAAGTTAGTAACAAAAGTTTATTTTTGTTAGTGCATTCAAAATAATTCCACATGTGTATGACTATTAGGTCCTTTACTTAAATTGGTTTCTACTGAGGTAACATTTTTACATCTCCTACTACAATATAAATTTTGAGAATCCAGCTGAACAGGGCAATTTTTTGTTCCTTAATGGCTTTAACATATCAACTTTCTTCTGAGTTTCCTCTTTAATGTTCCCCCAATAAAACAGAGGGTACATATATTTCCCCCTTAGATAGCTATTCCAAAAACTTAGGAATAATGAATTTATGAAGAAGATAACATTTCTCAAAATCTACTAGCCTTCCACCAATTTCAGTGTTGAAGGCTCTGTCCTTCTTTGGTTTCTAAGACGCCACTCTTGGTTTTCTTTGATTTCTCCAAACTCAAATATTTAGCGAGTTCCTACTCTGCTCTGAGCACTCTTCTAGTCGCTGTGCATCTCTGTTGTCCTGTTCATCCTTTAAGTGATTCTGTCCTGAGTGTTTTTCTCCCTTCACTGGACATTCCCTTCCTAGACAGTTGCATAGGAAACCTAGGTTGTCAGTCCAGATCTTTATCTTGAACTTCAGACTAGATATCTCTTCCCGGGCTTTTCTCAGGCACGCCAGCCTCAACAAATCAAAACTGGAATTTATGTTCTTCCCCAAAATCCTGTTCTTCACTCTTCTATCAGTTTGCATCAGCACTTCCAACCATTCTCCTTGATTCAACCAGTGATTGTTGTTAAACGTGACTGAGATTGTGACACTCCCCTCCTTAAAATCCACTGGTAGAGTCACATCATGCTTAGAATATCTCCCAGGTCCTTACTATGGCCAGCCCATCCTTCTATAACCCATCTCCTTCCTCACTAACCTCAGCCACACTAGCCATCTTTTGCTTCTTTGAATATAATAACTTTAAAAATAAAACGGATAATAGACAAATAGCCAATAATCCTACTTAGGCACATGTGCACACACACACACACATTAAGGTTTTGATGCTCTAAATATTCTAACAATTACTATACAAGACTTAATCCAAATTACGTATAAAAAAAGAAACTTTAGTGGAGATACTCAAAATCATCCAACTTGTCTGGTGGGTTTACTATGAAGGCTTCAGTTGTAAAGAATTAATTCCTCAGAATATTTTACTTACTGTTAAGTTAGAGATAGTCAAATGTGCTCTAGGTAGAAAAAAAATTCATGTAACATATTCTGGGAATAGTTTTTGGATATGAGAGTAGCAAATACAAAGAAAACTTTTTTAAATTCTACCCTGCATTTTCAGGTATTCGGTGGATCGACACACAGATATGGACAGAATATTTAACATTGATTCTGGAAACGGTTCCATTTTTACATCGAAACTCCTTGATCGAGAAGCATTGCTGTGGCACAACATCACAGTGATAGCTACTGAGATCAGTAAGTCCAGCCTCATACAGCTGCTGTCCCCAACTGACGGAGAGGGTGTCCCGGCAAGGACAAGCGATGACCCGCTTGATACATACCGAGGGAAAGAGCCCTATAATGATTTGCAATAATGTTTCTTCTGGACATGTGTTGGTTCAGTCACGAGTGCAGAGAGGCAAATGTAGATGTTCAATAGTTTATTATTCAACAAAATATTATTCCCAACAATAAAATTGGAAGGCATCTGTCAACTGAGGTTGAATTGATATATGTCGGATTTGATTCCAAAAAGATTACACGTCAGAACATTGTGTCAGTGTGGGGGAGGGAGGGTGTCAAATATATTCTAAAAGGTAGGCATTGTTTAGAAATCTTTTGGATATTCACCCTCTAGCTTTCTATAGAATTTCATTTCAAAAGTGTTACAGAATTATGAGAGATAAATTTTAACTTTTCCATGGTACACCAAAGTGAACAATATAAACCACCAAGTAATCAATAAGCTGTTTAGAATAAATTTTATGGCCATCCCCATGAAATGTAAGTCAAAGAAAAATAGTGCCAAAAGAATGCTTCAAATAAAATCATTATACACAGTTAAAATTGTGTAATGTATATACAATATGTATACCTAAGTACATGAAAGAAAATGATCTTTAAAATATCATTTAAATGTTTAAAAATAGGCTTCCAAATTATAGCTTTTTTTTTTTAGTTTTTGTTTTTAATTTAAAAAGAACATTTTTTAGCTCAGTTGGTATCTAGTGTGAAACACTCCATATCGAATGGTATGATACAGTAGTATTCTTTGTCAATATACCTCATGAGATTTGAGTGATTGAAGTATATTGAGTAGAATAATAAATAACCAATATGGGCAAAATGAAGCATTACTTTTTGATAGTGATGAGAACTCATTATAAATTTGTTATATAGGAATTTGCTCTCCAGAATTTATGTGGAGAAGCTAATATGGATACCCATGACAGACCATCCTCAAAGCTTTAAAATTACAACCATGTCCCACCAAAAAAAACATTTTCTATAACATCAGGAAAGTTTGTTTTTACTGAAGTAGTCATTTCATATGTATTTTTAAGCTTTGTGCCTATAATTTTCTTGTTTTAAGATTTAACATTTCTGTGATATACTTGAAACATCTAGTCGTAAAGACCTTTTAAAACTTCACCTTTAGCAGCCTATTCTTTTGGAAGAATAGTCTGAGCAAAATTTTGTATGCGAAGGATCTTAAGAATCTTACTGTCTAAACTTCTTAACTACCTTTTGTTGTAACAGAAAGTAAAAGCTTGTTTAAAACCAGCTCACTCCCACTCCAGGCCCTTTGCACTTGCTATTTCCTCTATCTGGAGAGCCAGAAATATTTACATGGTTTAATCCTTTTTCTTCATTCATGTCCATGGCAAATGTGATCTCATCAGAGAAGCCATCCCGGGTCATCCCATTCAAAGTAGCACCTCCATCTCTCTCCAATTCCTTTTCCTTGTTTAATTTCTTCATAGCATTTACCATCTGACACAGTATATATTTAGATGTTTACATGTAGTTTGCTACCCCCAGTAAAATAATGCTCCAGGAAGCAGGATCTTTGTTATGTTCCCCATGTGTTCCATTACCCCAAATTGTGGCTGGTACAAATTAGAGTATTAGATGCTCACTAAATTTTTATGAAGTGAATGAACAAATAGACATATGAGTTAAGTGAATGAAGAAAGCTGAGGCGAGAGACTCCAACTCCTATTTTTAGGCCAGTAGGTTATCATAGAAGACAACCAAAGTACTTTATTTATCTCAGGCCCTCAAACATGGATTCTGTTCATCATTATCCTACATGAACAGCCTGGGCACTGGAGTCAGGCAGACTGAAATTTGAATCGAGGCTCCACTCCTATCTCTGTGAACATGGACTAATTACCTAACTTCTCTGTGCCTCAGTTTCCTCACCTATAAAATGTGGGCAATAATTGTATCTATCTCAAGAGTTTGTAAGAAATAAATAAGATAATATAGCATAATGTCTAGATCTTATTCAGCACTCAAACTAAAAAACTACAACTGATAATTACCATTCATCCCCCCCATCCACACACCTCCGCTTCTTCCTTTTGTCCACATATTTCCTGTCTGCCTGCTCCTTTGACTTCCTTTAAAATCTGGCTCTAAAGTTCCTTTTCAGGATAGCTTTTCTTTATTTTGTGTTAATTTGGTGTTTATTACACAGTTGAACTACATCAACGCAAGTAGCTTTGTCTCATAGGTATTTCCATCAGGTGTATCTGATGGACCAGAGGTACCAAACAATCTAATTCTTCTTTTTTGTGAATACTTTAGTACATAGTGCCCTCTGGTACTCACAGCAGCCTTGGGAAATCTGTGTATGAATGAGAAAGGAGTGAGTGGCTGTTGTCTAAAGGGGATGGGTGACCAACATATAAATGCCTATTCCTTTCGTTTGGGCTCGTTGCAGATAATCCAAAGCAAAGCAGCAGAGTACCTCTATATATTAAAGTTCTAGATGTCAATGACAATGCCCCAGAATTTGCTGAATTCTATGAAACCTTTGTCTGTGAAAAAGCAAAAGCAGATCAGGTGAGTTTCATAGAAAGCGAATTAATTTAGTCAGATTCATTTAGATCATCTAATAAGTCAGATGATAAATGGAGCAGAGGGCCAGTTCTGAATTATCTGATATGAATTGAATGCTAACAAAATAAGAACCAGAATGAATGTTTAACTTGCATAAGACAACAAACAGTTTTTAAGAATTCAGAGTTCATCAGCCTCAAAGTCTGATGTTGACTCGAAATCAGTCATAAGTTTTCATTAAAGTAGATTAGTCACAGCTTTATTGAAAAAATCTTTATTGGTAAGCAGATAGTTTTAATCACCATATGCACTGGAAAGTAATAACTGGAACATATTTTACAAATGCCTGTAATTCATAGTTCCACTTATTTACATTGCCCATCTGTATAAGTAATACAAATTCATGAATGTTTTACACATTTGTCCCCATCTGAAACAGGTCTTTTCTGCCATGATATAAGAATTATGTTACAATTTGTCAATAGAGAAGTGCACTTCTAAAATACATGTTAAAGTGGGGAGCTGAAGTTACGTGTTTTATATACAAATTTCCTTTTTAGCTTTTTTGAAAGTTGATGGCTACATACATGCCGAGATTGCATTTCTAAACATGCTGTCAAAAGAGCGCCCCCATTTTAATTCGCAATGTTGTCACAGATCACTGTGGTATTGTGCAGCTTTGTATCACTCTTGGGCAGTGTTTCTCAACCCCGGTGATTTTGTCTCCCAGGGCAGATTTGGCAGGTCCGGGGACATTTTTTATTGTCACAAGGAAGAGGGAGCTACTGGTATCTAGTGGGAGGAGGCCAAACTTTCTGCTAGACATCCTACAGTGCACAGGAAAGCCTCAGAAACAAACAGTTACCCCTCACTCTATGTCCAACCCATCAGTTATTTGCATAGAGTGGATTCATGATAAATTTCCTAGAGGCTATGATTTTTACATTACATTAGAAGTCTGAGTCCAACAATTTACTGCAAAACTGTAAAAAACAGTTTAAGTTAGCCAAACCTTGTGACAGCTGTATGATTTCGGTTTTAGTTGATTCAGACCCTCCGAGCAGTTGACAAGGATGACCCTTACAGCGGGCACCAGTTCTCATTCTCTTTGGCCCCGGAAGCAGCCAGTGGCTCCAATTTTACCGTTCAAGACAACAAGGGTAAATGAGCCCAAGTTCCTTTCTCTATATTTTTATATTTGTATCCATACGTATCTATTCCCCTCACAATTGACCCAATACATGACGCCATGGCCACATATATTCACCACTTTGCTTTCCGGTTCCAGACAACACTGCGGGAATCTTAACTCGGAAAAATGGCTACAGTAGACACGAGATGAGCACCTATCTCCTCCCCGTGGTCATTTCAGACAACGACTACCCAGTGCAAAGCAGCACGGGGACCGTGACCGTCCGGGTCTGCGCATGTGACCACCACGGGAACATGCAGTCCTGCCATGCCGAGGCCCTGGTCCACCCCACGGGACTGAGCACTGGGGCTCTGGTCGCCATTCTTCTGTGCATCGTGACCTTACTAGGTAAACTGCTGCTCCCCGCATCCCATCTCCCCAGGCTGAGGGGCACACACTGGTACTGTGACACTCTAGACTTATCTGCCTCCCCCACTAAGGCATACAGCTCCATCTAGGTGAGTAGTTATACGCTGGGAATCTGTGTTGTTCGGCGGTGAACTAGCTTTTGCTTGAACATGGCTTTGGAGGTGTGAAACTTGCCCATGTCTTTACCTACCCCAGGAACCACTGCGCCAAAACCATCTCTTGCCTATCAGACTGGGAATGAATCTCAGGGGGTTTTAAGGGCAACTTCAATATGCTCTTTTTTTCATTTGTTGGTTAATATTTAACCTGACAAATATTGTTAAATTTTAAAGAGAGACGCTTCGGGCATGGAGTATATGATAAGGGCCCTTTCTACGAAGTGCAAGTTTAAAAATCAATAAGAAAGTAGAAACGGGAATGTGATGAATTTTTCTTTCTCATATGGGAAAATAAAAAGCAATGAAATTTTCTCTAACTCAGCCAAGTTATTTTGATCTACCCATTTAAATAACCACCTTCATAGCATTGCTCTCTACTTGCTGTACATAATGTCTATTATTTCTCAAATTCTCAGTAATAAAGAACTTCGGTGACCAGGGAAGTAAATTTAAAAGAAATGAATGTAATAAAAGCAAAAATCAAGGCCTAACGATGATTCAAATAAAATTTTTACCCCCAACCGGCTAATTAGGCATACAAGTTGAACTCAAAATGCTCAACAGACTCCTGACTGTTGTGGACTAAGAAATCAAATGTGAGCTAATGCAGCCCTTCCCAAAATAAAAGTAAGATTTGGAGAGCTTGCCCACACCATGGGAAAAGAAAAGTAAGAAGTTAGAGTTAATCTGGATTATACAGGGGTGGGGTGCTTTTTGAAAAATGACAATATAGTGACTTTGAGAAGAGTAAAGGAAGACCTACGTTTCTCCAAGAACAGACTGCCTAGGGGGGTCCCTATTCAGGAGCCTCACATTCCAAGTCAACGTTACTAATTATAAGAGAAGTCTTGAAACTCAACTACAGAAGTGTGATTCTCTTTGTCAACTAATCTTTAAGGAAAGTATTTTAAGAGGATACATAAACACAGACCGCATGCAAAGACAAATCAGTGTTTCCTATGGTGAGTCTATAAATATTGTTTCAGAAGAGAAGGATATGAATATATTTTAATTTATTTTTCAATTTATTTATTTTTAATTAGTTTCAGCTGTACAACACAGTGCAATAGTTATACTTTTTACCCCTCAAAGTGACAATCCCCCTCCCCCAGTTCGCCACCCCACTCCTCTCCCCCATATCATATATATCTATTACACTTCCCCTGACTCCCTTCTACAGTATAATCCATATCCTGTGACTATCTATATATATTCAATTACAGTTGGTATACAATATTATACAACCTCAGCTTCAGGTGTACAGTGCAGTGATCAAGCCTCTACTCCATCCATGAAATGGTCTCCCCAACAAGACATGTGACCATCTGACACCCCACAAAACATTTACAACATTATTAATTATATTCCCCGAACTGTCTTTCATATCCCTGTGGCAATACTGTAGTTGCCTATTTTTGCTGTCTAATCCCTTCCCTTCTCCCTCATCCCACTCCCCTCCCAACTAGCAACGCTGTTTTAATTTCTAAAAAGGTTACTTTTAGAAGGGCTGGGTTGGCAGGCCTGTGCTTGGGTAGAATTCCATGGACTTGTAGAATTCCATGGACTCTTTTGTAGTCTATAGAAGGAGAGCTGACTCTCATCTCACCGAGGTGATTCTTCCTTTCCCTCATCATCTACCCATTTTCTCCTTCCCTTTTTCTTTCTTCTAACCAGTTCCCTTTATTCTCCTTTTTCATCTCCTTCCTTCAGTGAATTTGCTGTCTCCTCATTTCTCCTAACTTGCCCCAGCGCCTCCCATATCCCTTCTGTACCTAATAAAAAAGGAGAAAAAATGGGACTTAACCTTTAACTAGCCTCATGTTATGGGCTAGACATTTGGCAAGGTGCTTTCCAAATGTTTTTCTCACTAAATCCTCAGCACCATCCAGTATATATTTATCAGCATCATACATATGAAAACTAAGGCGCCAAGATATACAGTCACATAGCCCAAATATACAGCTATCAGGTACTAGAGCTAAGTTCCAAACTCAGGGCCTCTCACCCCAGCCTTGGTGCTTCCATACTGTGCTCTACTTATTTGATGAGCTTATGGAAAGGAAGCTTCCAGGTTGAAAGAAAGCCCAAGCTGAAAGTGAGACAACTGAAGAAAATGGAAGCAAACCTGAGAGTCTGCAGGAGAAAGCAAGACAGATTTCTGTAGGAGGAAATCTGCAGTGAAGAAAGTGGCTCATGTGGCATCTGTTGTTTTATTTACAGAAATAAAACAACAGTAAAACAACTACTACATCTCCTGTGTCTGTAGTGCTTTAGAGTTTGCGAAACGTTCACATATATTAACTCATTCCTGACAACAACACTGGGCCTTGTGTTACTGAGTCTCTTTTCAGAGAAGGAAACAGAAAAGTCCAATCCTTTAAGTAAACCTCGGTCTACTGATCTCAAATATCTGCTACTTTCTAGTTTTATGGTGGGATTTTGAGTACCTTTGAGCATCTTGGGAAATTTATCCAAGATTCTCCCCCTCCGAATCATCTTACTGCTGTACTCTGGCCTCAAGGGAGTAGGGAAAGGGAGGAGGGCTCAGTTACTGGGAAGGGTACCTCCTCAGTACATGACCTTCTTGGAATCTTTCTGTTCCATGTGCTTTGACCTCATGTTTTCAGTTTATAAGAGTTAGCTTTGGAAACTCTCCCTTCTAGGCAGTTATATTCTCAAGAAATTCTGTTCAAATGTTCATTTGGGCCAATGAAAAGATATAGGCAGGGCCAGCCAAGTGGCGCAGTGGTTAAGAGCTGGCTTGTGACACCAGCGACCCTGGTTCAGATCCCACATATGAGGGCCAGTGACACTGCCCTCTACAGCTAAGACGGTGAACAACAGCTCCACCTGGAGCTGGGCTGCTGTGAGTCCCCGGGACCGCATAGCTGCAGCCCCTGCTGCAGTGGGCTGCCATAGGCTACAGTGAGTGGCCAGCAGCCTGCGTGACGGCCAGCAGCCAGTGCGAGCTGCCAAGAGCTGCTGTGAGCGACCATCCAGAGGCTGGTGACCGATCTGCTTCACCCGAGAAGAGTGCAATGATGTTAGCAACATGGGCCAGTGAAGCAACATTCTCCACAACTAGACTGAAGAACAAAAGGACAACTTCTCTGTTCCCTTCCCCGGTTCTCCAACGCTGTTCCCGGCCCCCATATCCCCAATAAAATCTTTAAAAAAGAAAAGAAAAGAAAAGATATAGGCAGTGGTAGCTGTAGGAGAATCAGGCAGTAAATAAGTGCCTTTGAATGACTGAATGTACCCTCTCTCTCCTTAGACAACAGAACTTACTGGTGCGCGTAGGATTAAAAAGATATGGGTAACTTAAATGGGAAGAATAGGAAATGACAAATGCCTGCTATCTTGTCTTAAATGATGGAATGAACCTGTCCGTGTACATCAGAGTTTAATTTTTTGAGAGTGGGTTAGCTTAATTCTGTTCTCTGTTCCCAGAGGCTGTCCTTATAATCCTGTTTTGCAAATCCACCTCACCAGTCACACTGCAAAGAAGTATAAAAGGTCTATTGTGAGCATCCCTCTGCCCAAAGCCCTGCAATTTTCCACCCACCCAGACCCCAGAGTCAACAAAGGCATGCAGAAGGACCTACAACCTCACCTGAGGTGCCCCTTCCTACGTCTCTCCTCTCCCTTCTCCCTGTGGTCCAGGGTCTCCTGGCTGGTCCTGGAACACTCCAGGAGCACCCCCTCTCCACAGCCTTTCTTCTAGCTCTGTCCTCTTCACCAGAGAACTCTTTGTTTGACTCCTCATGTCTTTGCTCAAATGTCACTTCTTCCATAATGCAATCTCTCCCCAAAAAACATATATAGCCCCTCAAACATACACAAAAACACTCCCATCCTCCTTACTCTGCTCTACTTATCACCTTCTATTAAGTTTCTTATGTGTTATGCTCATTGTTTTTTGTCTCCATCCACCACCGCCATCACCAACACCACTCCTGTCCACCTTAGTAGGATGGAGGTCTTGATCAATTTTTTTTTTTTCCTTCATAGTGCCAAGAACTGTACCTGGCACAGAGCAGGCACTACATAAATACTTATTGAGTGAATGAATAAATACCCTGAAAGGATGTGACAAATGAGGCATCAGAATACTCTCTGGTAGCAAAAGAGGATGTGTACAATTATGCAACCACACATTTAAAGATGGCAAAATTGCATTTACTTCAGAAACAGTCTATAATCTAAATATGCATTAAAGCATGGTAATTAACACATTTTTTTTGCGGGAAACGAGTAAACTCGTCATATAGCTCAAATGCCCGTTTACAAAGTGTTAAATGTACATGCTTTTTAGTCTGGCTGCCCTGGGTTTCAATGGCTTATACATGTGACATCTCTAACCCCTCTATGTAATATGGGGTTATACTGTTGGTACCTATTTAGTAGGGCTATTATTATAATTAGATGAGATCAGTATGTAAAGCATTTAGCCCAGTGCTTGACACATAGAACTCTCTCAATAGATAATCAATTATCGGTACAATTAACATCTGAAATGTTAAGATAATGACATACCAGTGTACATGGATCCATTATTATATAGGTAGATATACATATCCACCAAAAGCCATTATTCTGTAATTCTTACTGCAATCATTCAATTTTCTTGGCTCACAAAAATGGGACCATGTTATGGATGAGAGAATAAAGAGATGTCACTAGTACTTCCTCTCATCAACTCCCCTGGATAAACCGAGTTTAACAATGCTTTGTCTGCCTTGGATAGCTATTTTCCCTCTATGCTATTGCTATGTTTTTACATAAGTCCATTTGTAGATGTGTCTCTTTACAGGTAACCAGCCATGTTCTATCCAGCCAGCTAGGAAGAAACATCAGAAGCTATTTAAATACAACCCATGCTTTGCCTCTAATTTGAGTTAGGAGGAAAAATCAAAAGAATGAGCTTCTGGGCAACACACTTACAGGACATGAATCTTTGAAAGATTGTTTTCTAAGTTCCCACTTAAATGTATTTATTTTGTTTAGCTCAAATAGAAATAATCTGGCTTGTGTGTTAGTCACCTGACCTCTTTGAATAGGCAAAACAGCTTTCTGGATTGTCTCTGAGTCTCCCTGGGTATTATTTGTAATATTTCCTCCTATGTGGGAAAGGTATGCAAATATTCACATCTCTACTTTGGGTTTTAAAATAATTTTACACTTTTCTTGGGAAAACAAAAAAGACGGCATAGTGCAAAAGTTATTTTAGACGTGAAGTTATGCAAGCCCTTCAACACATTTGGAAGGTGCCAGCCTTGTGCTTTTAAGCCATTGCAGAGCATTTTAGGTGTTCAGCATAATTTGCACTCTTATTGCAGTACTCTCACTGTGGCTGAGCTTTTTTTTTATTAGTATTTTATCTTTCTCCTTTCCTGGAAACTAGTTTGCCATTTCAAAGCAAAAAAGGAGCGACTGACAAAAATATGACAATGTTTTATTCTCTACTTAAATTGCAACCTTCTTTCCAATATTTATTCCATTTCTTTGGGTCCCGGTTTGATCATGCATGAAGGCAAGTGCAGCCTTACAGAAAAGTTGAGTCTGCACTTTCTTAGAGAACTTTTAAAACTTCCCACTGGAGCCCAGTGTTCCTTCCTGGCGTTAATTGCGTGGCAAATTAACTTTCCCTTCCCTTTCTGTTTTTTGTTTTCTGCTTCCAGTGACAGTGGTGCTGTTTGCAGCTCTGAGGCGGCAGCGGAAAAAAGAACCTTTGATCATTTCCAAAGAGGACATCAGAGACAACATTGTGAGCTACAATGACGAAGGTGGAGGAGAGGAGGACACCCAGGCCTTTGATATCGGCACCCTGAGGAACCCCGAAGCCATAGAGGACAGCAAATTACGCAGGGACATAGTGCCCGAAGCGCTTTTTCTACCCCGACGGACTCCAGCAGCTCGCGATAACACCGACGTCCGCGATTTCATTAACCAAAGGCTAAAGGAGAATGACACGGACCCCACAGCCCCGCCCTACGACTCTTTGGCCACCTACGCCTACGAGGGCACCGGCTCCGTGGCCGATTCCCTGAGCTCGCTGGAGTCGGTGACCACGGATGGAGACCAAGACTACGATTACCTTAGTGACTGGGGCCCTCGGTTCAAAAAGCTCGCGGATATGTACGGAGGGGTGGACAGTGACAAGGACTCCTAATGCGTTGCCTTCTTTCATTTTCCAATACGACACTGAAATACGTGAAGTGGCTCTTCCTTTCTATTTATCCACTGCTCCGTGAAGGGTTCTCGGTTCTGCCCGTTCCAAAAGTCAATGGCTGCAGTCGTGTGGATCCAATGTCAGAGACTTTTTTTCTAAGGACACTTTTATGAGCTTCCAAGAGGCAAATGTTTATTTTTTAGTGCATCCAGTTAAACATGTCAGCCCAACAGGCACCCGTGCTGGAGTTGAGGGCGGAAAGCAGGGACACGCTCAGTTCCCCTGGCCTGGCCTGTTGTCCTACGTGCCATAGGCTCAGGTCAGCTAGCTGCTCTGACTGTACATTTCACACGCTAATGGGATGAGGGGTTGCACTTCAATGATAAAATACAGTCTTAGTACAAGAAATGAGGGAGGAACAACTGGGAAGTTGTTCCTGGCCTATCAGATCACAAGGAGATAAGGAACTGTAGATGGGTGTGTATTTCTGTCACAAAGAATTTAAAATGGCATTCGTCCATCCTGTGTATTCTTCAATAATTTTTTCTTGTACCGATGACTACTCAAAACATGAAATCCACCAATATTTTAAGATTCTTGTCCCTCTTTAAGAATAGAGACAAATTAAATGGTAACATTCAAAAACAACAACCAAAAAATAAGAAGACCTTATTCCTTACCACTAACTCATAATATGTTATATATCAGACATACTAGAGTTTGCCCTTGAACCACACAATGGGAAAGGGAAAATAGCTAATAATGTTAACGAAGGAAACATTTAGTATATTTCAAAGTTTGGGCCACCAAATGTACCACAGATCACTCGAAAGTATTTCAACCAGCAGTAGGCTATTTACAAATAAGTCTAACTGGTTAAAAGTTCTTGAAGGAAATTTTCTGGGATACTTTTTAACTCCTTGTCTGTAGTTGTCGTCAGTATTATTCTAATATATACTTGAAAGTAGCAGTGTGAAGTACAATAATTCATATTCTTCAGATACGTCTTACAAAATTAAGTTTCATTAGTAAAGGTAGATGAAATAAATCTTAAATCCCACTCTTGGAGTTTAATGGGGTGGGGAAAGCCAGCCACACTTGAACCTGGTACCCTGTCCTTCACATCCAGAAACACCTATATACTTATATAATGTGATAGATATAGATGAAAGTTAAAGTCATGGTGACTTCATATAACATGTTTGGAAGGTGCTTACAAAGGGAAAACTTGGATTCCCTTCAACAAGAGAGCTTCAGATTATAATTAAAATGATAGTTGACTTTCAAAAGCATTAACATTTTTTCATTGTTTTTAACTTTGTTTCCATGGCAACCCTGCCATCCTCGTCTTTGAACTAATGATAAAGTAATGGTCTCAAACTCTGACAGAAAAAGTAATGTAAATTCATCCAATCTATTATTTCTCTAATTATGCACTTAGCATTATAAGTTATTATCCAGAGGACCCAACTGAACTGAACTAATCCTTTTGGCAGGTTCAAATCATTTACTTCATACAGCTCTTGTAATGATTTTTATCATTAGAATCTTACATGTACAGTCATCAGAAATTTCCAAAGTACTGTAATGAAAACATCCTTATTTTGAAGAAAAAAGAAAAAAACAGGCTCTGTGTGTGTGTGTGTGTGTGTGTGTGTATATATATATATATATATATATATATATATATACACACATAATTTGTACTGAAGAATATGCTGACTTCAATTATTAGTCTTAGGGATTTATTTTCAATTAACGTTAATTTTCTACAAGTAATCTTAGTGTCATTTCCATTTAGGGATAATATCCTATCAGCACATATTTTCTATTTGGAAACACGCTTGTTCAGTTAAGTTTTTTGTTTTGTTTTGTTTTTTGTTTTTTTAGGGCAGTGTCCCGGCGTGTTCAGTTAAGTTTATAAATCAGGAAGTAAAGACAGCACCTTTGAAGTAAGAGAAATGTAGTGTTTGGGTTACTCATTTAGAATGAAAAAAATTTTCAACCATATTATTCCTTGTGTTTCCTAAATGGTTTCCTATTTTGTAAAGGACTTCCTTGTATACTACCAAGTATTTCGTGCTTGGGTTATTTTCTGCTTTCAGGGTTTTCTTTTGCTAGTTCTACACATACACATACACACACAGGAATGCAAACAAAATACTACAGGAGGACTCACTGTAATGAATCGATACATATCACAGTCACAGGTAAGTACTGAAAAAAGATAGTTTAGTGAAGGTCATTAATAAGAACGAGTTATTTATAGCAATAGAACAGCACCTTCAATCACACGACTTACTGCAAAATTAAAGAGTTCTCTGTCCTTATGTTTCATGTCATGCAACCAATTGAATCAAGAAAGGCAGTCCTATAAAAAGAGAGCTATCGTTAGAAGTCTTCCTTTTTAACTTTCGGCGTTAATTGGAATGTCTGAGGGTTGACACAAGCAACTTCCAATATTTGAGGGTAAGGTCTATTCTCTCCTCATAAGTGAAAGTCAGTAGTTCTGTAGTGGAATATTTGAAATGTAATTGGTAGGGTATTTTATCCCATCCTGAAGATTATACAGCATACCAAGAACAGGTTAATATGACTAAGAACTGAAATAACTGTTTAACCTCTTACCACAAAAGCTGATAATGAAGTGAATCTCTAAGAAATTGAATAATTTGAGACTGGTGCTGAATAGTTGGCACTAGGGTCCTGTATGTGTCGAGGTAGAGTAATATTTTCTTATAATTAAGACTCTCTGACATCATGGAAACTATAAGGTCCACAGTTCCATCATTCTGCCCAGGCCTAACTTCCTTCCCACTGAGATATCAGGTCAAGGAGCAGGGTCAACGTGAACGATCATGGAGAAAAACAATTAGTTTTCAGTTTACTTTTCATATTGTCTCTGTCCTGATATTAGATGTTAGTGATGAGAAAGATGGAAAGTGAAAAGAGGTAAAAATTTTAATATTTTCTTTAATCACTGAAAAACTAAAACTCATTCAATGTAAACAGATTGCTTTTATGGATTGTCTTCAGGAACATTTTTTTCCTCTATTTAAAGGGGAGAATTTTTTCAAAACATAAAACTGTTCAATAGAATAAACTAGAATTTTAAAAAATATTAAACCATTGTGCATAAATTTAAAGCCCCTTCACTTCATAGCCACTTTCTGCTCAAAGGATTGAGTTATTTGTCCCCACATAAAAATCTAAATCAAATGGGGAAGAAGCAAAGATGGCTCCATAGAACCATAAAAGTGGGCAACTGGGCCCAGAAAATATATGTTTTTTATAGAGCTTCTCAACTTGATGGTTTAGGTGCATAAAGGGAGGTTCAGATACAAAGTGATTTTATTTTCAGATGGAACAAAACCTGGCAATTCAATTTTAACTCAGTATAAAAATCTGTGGTTTAGTTTTCATTTTCAGCTCCCAAAAAGTTGTGCAAAAAGTTCTTAAAAGTTGAATCCTTATCTCAGAAGCATCCAAATGTTATGGATCCAAATTTACTTTAGAATGTTTCCATTATTTTTGTTTTCAAGTACATAAATTTTAGATGACTTGCTGAACAATGCCGTATATCAAATGCTTTGCCCTCAAAAATGGGTATTTTATTAGAAATAATAATGTATAAACTATGATTGTATATTCCTCGATTCTGTATACTTGAGAACCATAAAAAGTATGCAGTTGAAAGGAAAGAATGGAGTTGATTCCTGAGAATAAACTAAATATTTAAATCAGGTACAGCTAGATGTATTTTCCCTAGGAACTGAATCACCAAATAAATTATTGTATCCTAGTCACTAGTTTTGAAGTAGTGAAAGCCACTATAAAAAGTCACTATCCCCACTATTTTGAAAGGTATCATATGAGAAGGATCATTTTAGTGTAATTTTGTTTTTTACATTTTTATGTAGGTGAAATCTTTTTTATTTTATTTTAATAGGATTAAAAAATCTAAGCAGTCTACTGTGTTTACATTAAAACTACAACTCAGCCTTTTTGATAAGGTTATAAGAATGGAAAGATTAAGTCTTAGCATATGGACCTTCAGGAGATAAATTATTTCTTAAGGTCTAACAAGCAGCTTTCTTTTCCAGAGAATACAGAATCCCAGGATGGTCCCCTTAAAAGTTCAGCACTAATACGGTTATGGCATTTTTAATCTCCCTTTGGCATCTTTATGGAATAATTTTCTAAAGGGATAATTCTCTACTAAAATATATTGGGCCCCAACCATATTTAACGTGGAGAGCAATACCCTTTTAGTAAAGAAATACATTGACTCACACACTTGTTAAAAGTTAATAAAGAAATAGCTCATTTTTAAAGCCACAAGTTTATGGTCTCTGCATCATCAATTTAATTTAAGCATTGCTGAGACAATCTTTAATCTACTCCCCGTTTTGTAATACCTTATTTACGATGCATTTTCATTTTTTAATTTGGGGGGAACATTAGCCCAACAGAGCCAGCAGATGAAAGTGCCGAAAGGAGGTCAGATGGAAACAGAGCCTATTACCCACTGTCTTTCAGACAGGACCAAGGCACTTAGCTGAAGAGACATGGGTTATTAGATTAATTTCAAAAGAGCTTTTACAAGTTACTTAATTCTATTTTTTTCTTTAAACCCATGGACCACAAACTCAAATTTCTCTTCAAATGGGGTTAATTTGACAAATGAGGCATGGACCCAGCGCTGTGGAAAAAGCATTCCACTATAATGAGATCTTGGTCTTTCTTGCGAGACTATGCTATTTATGTAAATATGTCTAGAGGCACCTTCTATAAGCTTTTAGTTTTCTATGATCTATTAGTTTAGTGTTTATTAAGGAATCAAATGTATAGAATTACTAGGCATTCAGAGGGAATGCTGTAGCAAACATAAAACTGACCTGCTCAGAAGAGACACAGGAAGAACGCTTCAAAATCACTGCAGTGTTTCATTCATGATTATTTTCATTGCTTTGAGAGTAAACTGCATCAGAACAGGTCTTATAATAAATGGTACATGTGTCCTCAGTAGTACCAAGCTAAGGCAATTTGGCATTCTCCTACCGTGATTTGTGATTTTTAAAACCAGAAAATAAAAGCTTTTGGGTATCGATTGTTTTTAATTAAAAATACTCCCAAGTATAAATTGAAGCTGATGCCACCCTTGGAGATTTACTGGCCGGAGTGTTCAGTCCATATCATTTTTCTCAGTATTGCTTGTGTCTTTGGCAAGGAGAGAACACCTGATGGAAACTCACTGCTCAGCTTTCATCAACATGTCTAGTTAGGGAGATTTTCATAACTTCACAGTTTACATGAGAACATTTTCTGTATTAGAAGAAAGGGGTTGAGACGATTACTTTTTAGCTCAGTGTGGCTGGGCTTTTTGTTGTAGTCCAATGGCAAATACGCGCTCCTCGAAATGGCTTCTTTTATTTCCTTTGTTTTTCTTAGACGTATAAATTTGAAAAGAATGCAATTTAAAAAGTGATTTCTCACAAAGAGTAAATATGCCTTTTGCAAATCAATTTTTGTAACAAGTTATTTATATGATATTACTTAATAAACTGGTTTTTTTCTAACTTGTTTTTTTTTCAATTCTCTCCAACCATTGTTTATAACCAGCTTTTAACGAATGTCCATAATAATGCACACTTTATCTTTCTGAATCTGCTGTTTAACCTCTCAGAGAGCTAACTAATGCCAACTTGTTATACAATAATTAACTTGTAAACCGTAGTCTCTTCCAGCCAGCCATATATGTCATCGGCACTGCCCTGCAGACTTCTCACTGGTGGGACACCAAGAATTCTGCTGTTATTTATAGAATTGCTGTATATAGAACAGCTGTATTAAGCTGTTTATCCTCATGGCAACTGCTTTAGATAAAAAAGGACAGTTGTATGTGTTTGCTCATCCCAATGTCCATCCTTACTCCGCTCCCATAAAAACAATTGTCTATGGATCTCTGATTTAAAAAAAAAAAAAAGGAAAAGCAAGAACGAGACCAAAGGTAAATAAGAATAAAACCCTTCCAGAGTAAATAAAATGTTTTTAGTATATTCAGAGCTACAATATTTTACAGGCTTGTTCGTTTTTAAGCTGCCTCCTATGTCTACAGAGGCTGTTTCATAATTTTTTAACTGGGAGAATTCTTAGCTTTGCAAAGGAGATTTTCATTTACTCATTTGTTCATTCGATGCATAGTAGGCACTCTGCTCAGTGCTATGGAATATTTGACCGCCCACCAGGGAGCTGTATTTTCCCTCCTCTCCAGAAGCTCATGGCAAGGAGGTAGGCTTCCCCAAGTATATTGTGAGTATGATCAGTACCTAACTATAGCACCCACCAGAAGGTGGTATGGAGATATCTTCAGAGAGGTATAGATAAAAGTAGGAAGGAGAAACTTTCTGTCCATGCATAGGGGGTGTGGGGGGGAGGTTTAGTAATTAGTTAAGATTGAGATAAAGGAAGATAAGAAATCCAAAAGAATAGCTGGGGAAAGGAGCAGAGAGAGGAATGTTTAAGCAATGCCATCTATCTCCGCTGAGGTCCCTGAAGGGGGCTAGGCCCCGGAACACAGGATCACCAACGCCAGAGCCCCTGATTTTTTATGTTGTGTTATTTCTGCTTTTATTTTGTTTGTTTGTTTTGTTTTTTGGTTTTGGGGAGTTTTCTTTGCTATTTGGTTTAACGTTAACCTGGTCAGGAACAGAAATCTGGAAAGGAACGATGTTATTAGAAATACACTTTCTGAAGGCTATGTACATTGTACAGTAGGATGCACAGTGTGCTAGAGCCAAGTTCCATCCCTTCCCCTGCTCTGCACCCCATCCCCCTCCCCACCCCCTCCCCACCCCCAGGGCAAGCAGAGTCCACAGGATCTAGGAAATCTCCCACCTAATAGTAACATAGGTAGGAAGTGCAGTGTGCTGTCTCAGGGACACAATTCAGGATGCACATTCCTGCAAACATTTAGAAAGGCTAAGCCCTTTCCAATCACCATAACAAACCACTTCCCATAATAATTTTTAGTATGTATGAGAGTAATTCACTCTAGCTGCTGCAACAGACAAAATCCAAAATCTCCGTAAAGTTTAAGTCTTACTCGTATGACATTTAGGGTGGTTGTGGGCCTTTCGCCCTCTTGTAGCTATGCCATTTGGAGCACACTGCTCCAAGGTTTAGCATGGCAGGGGAAGAGATAAGTTAGCTGGATGATCCTACGAGATGTTTCCAAGGGGTGGAGCCTCTATGTGGTTTATACCACTTCTGCTCACATCTCATCGGCTGGAGCTTAGTGGCCCAAACTAATTGGACATAAGCTGGGAGATGTACACAAACACACATGTGTGTATCTGGTAAGCTGGCCTCTTTGTATCTGCCCCATAATTTCAGTCTTTGTCAATCTTGCAGTATCTTTCCCAATTGCCCCCAATTTCAGTCACCATCATAAGCCATATCCCATAACCATGAGGGTGTTTTCAGAAGAGCAGAAAGGAAGTCATTTACAAATTCAATATTCAAGTTGAAAACCTCTTTAAGAGGTTTTGTGTATCACCCCTGACTTCAGTGCCCAGGGTAGATATTTTCAACCAATTGACTCATGTATCTTCTAGTTGGAGCCTTAGAATCCCTCAGAGGAATGCACCAGAAGTCATCAGTAAGAGAATAATGTTGACCTACTTGCCATCCCAAACCTAAGAGATTAAGCTCCCCAGTGAAAGACTTGTTTTCTCTCATCCCAAGTTTTGTTGACTACTCAACACTGAAATTTGGGAAGAGTATTCTCTTACTGAGATGGTCAAAAATTTGGGATCATTAAGGAAGCCCCAAGGCTCAGCCTGCCATTATAATTAGCTCACATCCTCATTTCATAAATCTGAGCCAACAAGTGTATATCTCTTTGCTTGAACAATTCAGATGTTAATTTCAGCATGGTTGCTGTATCTCTCAGTAACACTCCTGAACTTTTACGTTCATTCTGCAAAAGTCATTTGAGAACCAACAACAGACCAGGCTCTGATCAAGGTGATGGGGACACAGGGGTAAAATGGGCAGGCACACATGCTGCTCTGTGCATATCCTTTGCTCAAGGACAGTCATGATTTAATCTCCCATTATCAATCTTAGTTTGCCTGACTAAACATTTTATACTGAATGACACCCTGATTCTTTATCATTTTTCTAGGTCTCATATTCCTGAATTCAATACTTCTCTAAATATGCTATGAATAGATATGGCTCTTTAAAAGAAGTAGATTGTCCCCTATTTCTGCCTATAATATACTTATCCCTTTTTTTAAATGTCTCCCTTGACATATTTGATCATCTTTATTGCTTCCTGAGCCATCTAGTCTCAAAAACTTAACTTTCAATGGCAAATATGTCTTGTTTGCACATTGGTAAGAAAATGTCTCCTTTTAGTCAGTAAAGGATAGGTTTTATTAAAGCTTTTAACTTTGCTTAGCTGCCTGATAATAATGCCTTACTTTTATGCAGCACCTTAGAAATAACTATCATATATATGACTTAATATAACTCTCACAAAAGCCCCATAAAATAGGCTATATCGTTCCCATTTCACAAACAAAGTGGGGTCATTTGTCCTTAGATCCTATCACAAGAATTAGAATTAAACTCCCTTCTTTTAACTCAGGTTCGGCAGTCCTGCCATCTAACCCCATAAGTTTCCCTTTGTATGCACAGTCCAATCTCATTCCTTTGAGAGAAACATTTATTGGAAGGAAAAAAATAAGATTCTTTTGTCCTTATTACAAATTCAGATGAGTTTGGATTCTGTTGATGGCTGCAGGATCAAAGACATCCCTTTCTATAAGATCAGGCCAAATGCTCTGTGATGAAAAGAGACTAAAAGCAAAATTCTGCCTATTGACCCCAATTACGCAAAAATTAGAACAGTGTTACCAAGGAAAAACATTCCCAAGAACTATAAAATTCCACCCAAGACTGCAAGAGTCCTAATTGTTTAAATAATAATAATCTTGACAATATTGATATTTCAAACACCAACTTGTGGTAAGCCCTCTGTAGGGTGGCAGTGTCCTGGAGAAGGAGAGGGAAAGGAAGGGCACTGACTTCCTGTCACTTCTCAGGCAACTCAAAGTCCATGACTAAAGGAGAAGTGGCGGAGAAAGGGAGACTTGCTCTGGCCATGAGCACCCACTAAATCCAGGCACCCACCTCAGTTGCACTGTGGCTGTGATACCCCTGGAAGTCCCAACTGTCCGGGTAGGTGACATCTCTGTGGCATAGTAGTAGCTACAAATCTTTGTTAGTACACTAAAAGTAACATATTTTCCACATGTTTCTATAACTGAACTTAATTTGTTTTCTGTGAGCAACAGAAACTCAACTTGAGTCATTTAGGGTTTCTTTCCACAACCTTCACTGATGTTAAGGCTACATTACAAAGGGATAAGGTAACATAAAGAGTTAGGGTTTGGAAGAAAATGAGATATAGTCAGCGCAGGAAGTTTACCTGCTAAGGGAGCTAGGAAGAGAAGATGGGTTCCAGAAAAAAAATGCAATAATTCTCATAACCCTCTCTGTTCTCCCAGCCATCACAAAATGGGGAGGCTGATGTTTAATGATCAGGATTTTTTATGTTATTGTCATTATTTCTCATTCTCAGAATGTCAGGATCAATGGCTTAGGTAAGACACATGATTCTTTCCTAACTTACGGCTTTCGCAGAGATTCAGAAAGAGTTGAAAGTTACCTCAGAATGCCACTATTTCAAATTGAATGCTAACTTACAAGCGTTTTCTTATGTTTTAATATCTTGAAAATTACAACCAGTACTCATTTATATTATCAAAATATACTAAATAATATATGAAGATTGAGCCAGTCTCCTTCAACAACCTCTGAACCTCCCAGGTGATGAGAACTTGACTACCTATTTTATGAGTAAAATATATATATATATATATATATATATATATATATATATATATATATATATATATTTCCTTATCATAAATTGAGGAGGTCGTGACAAAGTGTTTTCTGGTTTGTGAATATATTTATATGAAAAAATCTTGCAAGGTTACAAAAATTAAATCACAATTGAATATATATTTAACAAATAATTTGTATTGAAAACACATAATTTGGATTGAAAACAATAAACCTGTTTAAATTCAGGCTGCTTGGTTCCCTTTGGGTCCAAAGAAATCTATCTGCCTGACAAGAATTTGGCAAAATGACACCGAGATTCAAACGATAGCTCTCAAGTGAGAGAAGGTTGAAGGGCTGATTGATTTGGGCATTAAGATGTGAGCTGAGCCTCTGAAGGAGCATCAGAACCTTCAGCAATGTCCCTGGGGCTTCCCTGAAATGCAAATCCCGAGTCCCACCCCAGAAGTCACTGGGGCTGGTTTATATCCTTCACAGGCCATAGGCATTCTAAGCTTTGCAGGTTCCACCTTCATTATACTAAAGTGTACCCACACTTTACCTTATAGACGTGAATCAAGTTGAAGTTTGCTAGTATATAACCTTGTTTTAATACACCCTTAGACATTTATTGATTTTAATTTGCAATTTTCCTTATGTATTTTGAAGCACTTTATTAAAACAAAAAAACCTTTAGGCATTGGGGGACTGTATCTAGGTCTGTGTGCATGGTGCCTCATGTATTCAAAGACACCCTGGAGGAAGTGAGGATGGGGTTTGGGAATCTGCATTTATAGCAAGTGTCCCCAGTGATTGTTATGCACACCAGAATTTGAGATAGAAGCGAAGTCATTCAGGTAACCGAAGGCAAAGTCACACTCAAGGAACTGTTAGACGAGGGTCAGTTAGACTAGGAAAGAAGGTTCCAGAAGGGATGAGGTGAGATGAATGTTCTACTATTGGGTTGTCGGAAAAGTCATGACGTATTTTTTCTATGTTTTACATTGCAAAAATGCATCATGACTTTTCGACAACCAAATATTTTTGCAAATTCCTTCCAACTTCCCTTTACCTATTGTATGCAAAGCAGAAACCTATGTACCAAATATTAAGGGGATTAAAATAGGTGCCCACCCTAGAAGAGGTTGGAAGATACCGAGAATAGTTTACACACCTTATTTAAAACCTCAGGTGAAGCTCTCTACTCTCCCACCTTTTTTTCAGAACTCTTCTGGCTGCTTTCCCTGAATGTGTCAGTCAAGAAGTAAATAATTAAAATCCCTCTAGAGTTGACTCATCAGTCTTCCTAAGCAGTTGCTTCTGTTTCTCTTTTTAAAGTCAGCTGTTATTCTATGAGCCTCAGCTAGGGAACTCCCCTCTCGCAGGGCCCAATCAGAGTTCCACTTTAATTAGCTTAATTGGAAGAAGACACAACCACATTTCCAACTAGTTCCAAACGAGCATTAGAACAGACTATTTTTATCTTTCCAGAGAAAGCTTTCCTAATAATCACTTTTAAAAGGTAAAAATCTTTAAAGGAGAAGAGGTGAGCAGAATCAGATCAATTACCACTGTTAATCATCCCTCAAAGTAAAGTTGGGTCTTTTCACTTAGGTAATTTGGAAGGAAGCCATTTGCTCTTTTGTTCATTTTAATTTTTACTAAATTAATATATGTAATATGCGAAATAGTTCTATAAAGCATATAGCAAAAACTTCCCACTTCACCTCCATTCCCTCACTAAGAGGTAATCCCTTTCAACTCTTGCAGACATGTAGTTCTTCTAGTATTTACTTCCATATTTCTAAATAATGCTATGTTAGGTTGAATCATAAGAAATTGCTATTGTTGCTGGCATAATGTGGTTAATATGAACAATTTCACATGGTTCAACTTAATACTACTATTTCTTGGGTTTACAGTATTGAACATTGTCTACTGACTTCCCACCATGGAGAGCAAGGATTTAGATTTATTGCAACACCCTCAATACACACACACACACACACACTCACGCGTGCTCATTTCTCCCTCATAACTTCCAATGTAGTTATAGCACGATTGGCAATTAAGAGTTTACATTAATTAGGGAGACCGGTTAGCTCAGTTGGTTGGAGCGCAGTGCTCATGACCCAAGGTTGCCGGTTCAATCCCCACATGGGCCGCTGAGCTGCTCCCTCCACAACTAGTTTGAAACAACTACTTGACCTGGAGCTGATGGGGCCTGGAAGGACACACTCTTCCCCAGCAATCAATCAATCAATCAATAAATAAATAAATAAATAGTTTATGTTTATTACCCTGTGTAAATATTGCTCATAGTTGACCCTTTTACTGTACTATAATTTCACTTCTTTTCTTGTTCGACTCTATATTTTTTCCTGAAATTAATAATTGCCTTTTTTTTTTTAACATTTTCTTAGTTTCCTATATATCTGTCATAATCCAGCCAGAAATTTGCTGACATGATTCTTAAATTCCTCTCGAGCATGTAATGTAATCTCTACCAGTTTTCTTTTGCTTGCAGTGTCACTTCAGAAGCCATCCGTCTCTCTGATATCTTGCATAATTTTTTTTTTAAACGTTTTCTTCTGCTCCCGGCTGCATATCTCTACTTCTTCTGAATTTCTTTTCTGTTTGCTTTGATCTTTGTCTGCTACATTAGACGTCTTCCTCAAATGTCTGGTGATTGTTAGCTGTCTGTTCCTAGTTATTAGTGCGATCCTGGGAAGCTAATTAGAAATTCTATGTGTCAGCTAATGGGTCTCACCATAGGTTGATTGAAGGAAATGATTGGTCTTACTGGAACACAGAAATGTCAGCACTTCTAAACCTTTTGTCTTGGATCAGGCAGTTTCCACTGAGAGGATTCCTCCAATCTCCTCCAGGCAGCGTTAAGGTCCAACGTGGTGTTCAAGACCACGAATGTGTTGTAGCTCCAGTCTCTAGCCTGATGTGATTAAAGTTTGAATCATTTCCTTTTTCCTGAAGCCTAAAAGATGTAATGTGATATAAAGCCATGCACCTTTCCATTAAACTTGTAAGCTACACAGGAAATTTAGAGAAATAGTAATACTGTATTTTATGGAACAATTTAGTGACATATTCAACAGTGTTAAAATTTCGGTCTTTTGACAATCTAGTTCACAGTTTGAAAGATCATGTTTATTCCTAGAGGAAAAGAAAACAAAACTTTATATGATTTTCTTCAACAACCCACTGAATTCTTGATCCCTGAGTTTCAAAGGCTACTCATTAGGTCCTTAGAGCACCTATAAATATAAAATGCCCCCTTATAATCATGGGACCCGAATGTTACATTGCATAGGCACCTTTTGTTTTAAACCTGTATGATTATCTCAGAAAACAGACGACCTCTATAATCCAGTCAGGCTTACCTCATTTCACTTGGAAATTTTTTAAACCATTGGTCCTCAGATGATCTGTCCTCAATCAAATATGGTCTAGGTTGACTTCCCCCATAGGAGTGTCTTTTTAAAATTCTCCTTGGTTATTGGTAAGTAATATATAATGTATCTTCTGGGGACAAGGATGTTAAAAGTATGCCTGGTCATGTTACTAACTGTACATAAAGAATAACTTTCAACAGCATTTACAACAATCAGTCCTCTTTATTTATGCTTTGGTGGTGAAGCCCTGTAGGAAATGTTACACACACAGTCAATATGATATGTGATACATCTTTGTTATCCATCAATGTTCCTGCCGCATTATGTACACAGCAGGTTCCCAATGAATATGTATTGAATACCTACCTGAATGAGTGAATTTTCATATCTTTGAAGAAGAATTACTCTTTAATATTTATTCTTCAGGAATGTCAAGCTGTGTCTAAAAGTAATCAAGTGTAACAACTGTAATATTTTCCTAAGCTCTTGCACCGTACATTTTACATGCTTTCACATTCACTTTCTGATAGATAGTGCATAAAGCATCTTTTGCATGTTTGCAATGATCCCACATAGTCAAGATTCTCAGTGTTGAGCTATCACAGACATTGACCTTGAAATCCCTGGGGTTTGATATTGAATGGTGACTCAGGAAAACACATTAGATGTGTGTGTGTGTGTGTGTGTGTGTGTGTGTGTGTGTGTGTGTGTGTTGAATATTGCAGCTGGGCTTCTTAATCAGGAGAAAAGAGGCTGAATACCTGGGGGACAGACGTTATACACACACTAAAAGGAGATGCTCATCTCTTCTGAATACATGATAATGGAGAGAATGGTGCTGAGCAAGCACCAGTGTCAGGATAAAGTGTGGACAATGGGAAAATGCTGCACAAGCAAAACTAATGAGAAAAAATTTCTTACAGCAGCTTTGAAAATATATACATTTTTTAATTTCAAAAGTTAGGGTTTTTTTTAAGGTTTGGGGAATAAGATTGCTTGCTAAATGTTTGGCTCTTTGTAAAAAGAAAACATTGTTTTCTGAATTTGACTACTTATGTCTATTGGTCTATTTTGGGGGTAAGGGTATGACAAGGAGAGATAATTAGGACATAGCACCACAAAGTTCAAGCCTGGAGTGGAAGGGGGGAATTAAATCACTAGTTTAAATAAAAATAATGATTTTCTAAATGAGGGTTAATGAAATAGATAACTTTCTACATAGAAAACTATTTTATCCTAAGTTTACTCTCAACATCCCAAACATCAAAGACATTTAATGTGGGTTTTGCTTTCAGCACAGTTTGTACTAATTTCTCTCTGTTTCTTCATGCATCTATTCAATTGTTTCTATTTTTATTATTATTATTATTATTTTTTTTTGAGGGCAGTGTCACTGGCCCTCACATGCGGGACCCGAACCGGGCCGCTGGCTTCCCAAGCCAGCGCTTAACCACCTCGCCATTCAGCTGGCCCTCAATTGTTTCTAAAAGCGTTTGTCGCACACCTGGTCCATGCAGTGTTTTGCAAAGCCATGTCTGAGATCAAAAGAATGAGGATTCTTATTTATCCAGGAGGAGTTGTTAAATATTTTCATGCTGCGGATGGCTCCGCGTTGTTCATTAAAAACGGCTGTATATATTCTCACCAGTTAGAAGAAAAAAAATCACTTGATTCCTCTAGCTGTTTTACCTATAATGGATGCTTTTCTATCTGCTATGTGGCTTGAGTTAATAAACTCCCAAGGAGAAATTAATGGGCTACCTTTCCATTTGCAGAATTGGATACATTGAATCATGCTTCTAAGTATTTCAAAGACTTTTACTTTGTATTATTTCTCATAAACAGAGGAAAGAAAAAAGGTTTACAAAAAATAGTTTTCCCATTTGTAGTAAAATTTTAAAATTAGACTAATAGTTCAAATTACTAGTGTCCTTCCTTTATCATATAAGTTGCTAATTCCTTTCATGGAATTACAGAGAAAATTATTATAAAAATTAAATATTCAAGCATTTTTATTGTTGTAAAATAGTATTTGATATAGCTAAATATGTGTAATCATTTGATATGGTTTTTTTTTTACTATTAGCTTCTTATTTCTACATTTTCTATGGAGGAAGACTGTATTTTTTCAGATAATTTTCAAATTTGGAGAAAAACAATATACTTTAAATGTGTTGCTAGAGCAGTGTTTTTATTATAACTTTCATAGTATTTATTTGATTAGACAAAATTATGTTACCAAGAAATCTGCATCAAATATTTTTCTCAAGTATCAAAATAACTTGTAATTAAGGGGCCTACTTAATTATGAGTTCATCATCCTCTGAGAATGTAAGTTATAGCTGTAAAACCAAGTATGAAAAACATATGAACAAAAATACAGTATATAAAACCCTGAATTTTTAAAAATTGGTTTAATATTATTGAATTGCCTATTGTGAGTGAGATACTCACTAGAAATAGAGAAAATGAATGACTATAAAATGTTTATAAGCTGATTGAAGGAACAAACAGGTAAACCAATGAATACAGTATAGTGCTCTTGTCAACACCTGTTGAGGCATCCACCCAGCCTTGTTACCTGAGGACTGACAATCCCAACCCTGCACAATTAGGCTCTCTTGGCCATGGCCGGTTAGACAAATGCTTCTGGTAGCTCAAATTGCATTTGTTACTTATAGAGTTTTGTTTCTGTTAGTTACCCAAACAAAATGTTACTAAAAACTATGAAAGTGGTGGTTTGGGTGCAATGGTCAGATTCCAGCACACCCTGCTCAAACACCAACATGCTGGTGGCAGAAGGAAGTCCACCCTATCATCCTACCTTCAACAGGGCAGAGATGCTCGAACTGAGGAGTTGAAGCTGGCTATGGTGGATTGTGTCAAAAGCTGCGTGGGTGGGACAAAGACCCTACACTATTAGCTACCAAAGCATCGCAGCACCACGAGGGGCCTGCGCATTCCAGTGTTCTCGCAGGAAGAAGGAAACTAGCCAAGGCCTTCATGTCAAATCTCTCCCCATTTCCTCGCTCAGCAGGTTGCTCAGGTATAAGGCTGCCACTTGAGGCACAGGTGGAACGAGTTCTGGTGTCTGTCACCTCACAGGCTGTTGACAGTAGACATTTAGGGAGCAGTGAAAAACAACTGCTTCAGGCTAAAGAACCATTCCTGGAGTAAGAACGCAAGGGATGGTTGCAGCAGCTTACTGTCCCATCCTTTGCTAAGTAAAGGTGCTTGTGAGGACATCCTCCAAGGGAAGGCAGTCTACTGCACACATCAAGGCAGGCCATGCCTTACTGAGCCTGAGTTACCAGCTTTTCCCATCCCAAATAACCACTTCTCAGGGCAAGAACAGACCCCAGAGTAGCTAGTTCAAGGCCATTTCAGCAGCACCTAGGAACCACTGAAACCACCGTCCCTTTGCATTAGCCCTTCACATCTCTCTCCTTGGACTCAAACAGCATTACATGAGAGACCTTGCTGCCCTTCCCTACCATTAGACACTCATCGAGTCAAACCTGTAAACACCAAGCCTGCGGAAACTCAAATTTCAGTAAGAGATAGAGGAGTGACTAACCATCTTTCCCAGACAACTCTTGAGTGTCCCAGGCAAATTGTCCCACCTCTACTCCAAAGCTGGTCATACCCTAAGACAATGATAAAGATTGAGCTATACATTTGAATCTGGACTAGACCTGTCTGATGCATATCTACATGATGCTGGTCTAAATCCAGGGTCTCCTCCTGCCTGTTGGGAAGGTGGTGATCAGAGCCTGTCAGTGGTGAAGGGAAGAAAGCTCCTATTCAGGCACCCAGCTATCTAAGAATGAAGAGGACCATGTGGCAGACGTCTCCATATCTAACTATTAAAACACTTTCTGGAAGGCATGATGCTTGAATTGAGTATGAAGGAAGAACAACAATTTTCCAGATACAATGGGCAGTAGTCTTCCAAAGGCAAGTAACTTAGCATGACTGAAGTCAATGGTAAGTGTGGGAGAGCATCAAGCTGGAAATACTGTGCCAAGGAGTTTGAATGTTCTGCAGAAAGTTAGAGGATGTCCTTGAAAGAGTTAAAATTGAAGAGTGACATAATCAAATTAGGGATTCAGACACTTCAAAACAAGAGAAATGTATAGAATTGAGCAAAGCCCTGAGTTAGGAGCCCATTATACTAATTTAATCAAGACATAATGAAGGTTTCTAAATAAAACCATTCAATCAGAATAAAAAATAGGGGACATGTTTTGGATGGCCATGTGACAGAGTGTGTTGCCACACTGCGAGTAAGGAAGAGGGAGAAGTGGAGGCTATGGTAACTACCAGCTCCTGAGACTGTGGGGATGATGGGCAGGTGTGGTGGAAAAGAGTTAACACTATATTTTGGTTTCAACACTCTTTGCAAAAGTGTTGCAGTATTCCCTGTCATCTTCCCATCAAGAATTTACCATCATATTTTTCTCTGGAATATATTAAGCTAGTGAACAATGTTTATGCATTAATTTTCCATTGCTGTGTAAACATGACTACAGCCTTAGTAACTTAAAATAATGCCCCCTTATTAGCTCAGAGTTCTGTAGGTCAGAATCTGGCATGGCGTGCTTTTGTTCTCTGCTCAGGGTCTCACCAGGCTGAAATCAGGTGTCACCTGGGCTGGGCTCTTAAATGGAGACTCTGGGAAAGAACCTGCTTTCAAGTTCATTTAGGTTGTTGGCAGAATCCAATTCCTTGCCTAAAGTCCTGGTTACTTGCTGGCTGTCAGCCAGAGAATACTGTCAGCTTCTAGAGGCCACCTGCATTCTTTGGCATGCCCTTCCATCTTCAAAGCTAGCAATGACATGGTGAATCCTCAGGCTTCAATCTCTCACTTCCTCTTCTGCCACCAGCCAGAGAAAACTCTCTGCTTTTAAAAGGCTCATGTGATCAGGCACATTCAGATAATCTCCGATTTGTCATAGAATATAACATAATCATGGAAGTAACACGGGGACAAAGATCATGGGAGCCATCTTAAAACCGGCCTTGGGCTGGTCAAGCGGCATGTTGGTTAAATGCTGGCTTGGGATGCCAGTGGCCCCAGTTCAGATCCCACATGTGAGGGCCAGTGACACTGCCCTCTACAGCTAAGATGGTGAACAACAGCTCCACCTGGAGCTGGGCTGCTGTGAGTCCCCAGGACGGCATAGCTGCAGTCCCTGTTGCAGTGGGCTGCCATAGGCTACAGTGAGTGGCCGGCAGCCAGCATGAGCGGCTGGCAGCCAGCGTGAGCTGCCAATAGCCGTGGTGAGCGACCATCCAGAGGCCGGCGACCAATCTGCCTCACCCGGGAAGAGCGCAATGATGATACCAACATGGGCCAGTGAAGCAACATCCTCCACAACTAGACTGAAGAACAAAAGGACAGCAACTTGTTTGTTCCCCTTTGCCGGTTCCCCAGTGCTGTTCCCCTCCCCCAAATCCCCAATAAAATCTTTAAAAAAAAAAAAAAACCTGCCTAACACCTTACAAGGAGTGATTCACTTGAAAGAAGTGCCTCTCCTCTAAGAACATGGACGTGTAAAGGGGGATTTTAAGATCCAAGTACAGAGTTGAATAAAAAGCCAGAATCATAGAATCAAATGGAGAAGTCAATGGGTCTCCAAAGAGAATGTCCCAAAACAGAAACTGACACACAGATATAGGGGCCAGGAATACAAGAGTCCAACAAGTTGAGCCAAGATGGAGAATGGAACTCTGTGAAAACTGGTGACTCGGACAACAACGTCTAACCTTCCTCCTGGACCTTTGTTATAATGACACAACTTTGAAAACAGTGAAAAATTTATATCAACACACAAATTAGAAAAAGTTCCTCCACATGGCTTAACTTCAATGAGATAGAGCCCAATGAAAATAAATAGAGAGGTCTGAGGGAAATACCAACACCATCCACCAAGTTTGAAGGCTGTTGAAGAAAAGAATGGACCACGGAGCAGGCAGGAAGTAAGTAGGTCAGAGAAGAACTACAATCCTGTGGAAACAGCTATGCTGTTGGCCCATGGGCCAATCAACCCAATAGAGTTGAATGGCAGCTGAGCTGGAGGACAGATGAGTAGAAGAAACAGGAAAGACACAACACAGCTTGTGCCTGAAGTCGAGGTCTAACTACTCCAAAAACTACATATAGATATTTGGCCTCTGGAAGACAGCAGAGAAGTAGATAAATGGAATTTATCTAGATATCTGGAATTTCTGAAAGAGAGACCAACAAAAAAGAACAGAAGCAGGGCTCAAATAAATAACAGTATAGCTAGCGTTTATTGAGAATTTAGGTACTGCATTCTAGGCACTATGCTAAGCACTGGACACATATCTACTTGTACACCTCTTGTTTTTCTTGCAAACAATCACAACCTTGTTGGTGACTCATCTAATATTTTGCTTTCTCAATTCTTTACCAGTTCCCTTCTCTAAGCTGTTGTTATTATTAATCTTGGATGATATTAAAATTGAAATCTTTGCTTTCTTTTTTTGCATTTGCCTTGGTTTATTGTGGGATGTTTTAGCAGTGGAGGCTTTTGCCCGCATTTAATTTTCAGCCTTGCTGAGATACTCTGAGATTTGATTCTTTACACTTCATCTTCTGAAATTATGTTTTTAAACAATATGAGGCATGAGGATTTTTCTCTTTCTCTCTACAGATGATGTACTCCAATTGCATTTATTAATCTGATCAGATCTTTAGTCTTAGTTCTATATTTTGTTTTTAATACTTCTATTGTTCTCTACTTTTCTGCATGATCTGGGTTTCTCTATTTTGTTTTTGTATGGTTTTACATTTATCTTTATTTATTTTTAGATTTTATACCTTTGAAAAATACATTTAAACAACTTTTAAAATTTATTCATCAACCTTAATCTGTATCTACAAATTTCCTCTGAGGAAGATAAGAAAATTATCATACACATCTCTCCTCTCAAATTTATATACCCCTCCACATAGTGATTTGGTTTGTAATATTGGTATTTCCAATTTTTTTGGTATGATCTTTATGCATTAAAATAATATACTTAAACCTTCATAATTTGAAGTATCAGCATTTGTTAGAATTTCTTAAGCTCCATAATGAAATAAGAGGAAATGAGGATATGAACATGTCCTCCCATCTCTACTTCCTTCTGACCTCCTGATTATTGTACTGAGATCATTATTTTTATGTTGTTACAATTTATAACCTTTACATTCTCTTCTAATGCCATAATTCCCAGGTGTTTAAATCTCAGTGCTATATTTAAATTATCTCAGCACTCACACCAATATTTTTTCTATACCTGAACTCTTTATTTTTATTTATCTCTTATCTCTTGCCTGAATTTCACTATCAAGTAGATTTTTTGCCCAACCCCCAAAAAATCTAATGAATACTATATTTTCTGAGTTCTTTTTGGTGTCAAAACAATGTTTTCTATATGACATAACTGAGTATAAAAATATCAGAACACACTTTCTTTCCCTGAAGACTTTGTAGTAATTGCCTCATCATTATTTTTTTTAAAAGATTTTATTGGGGAATTGGGGATGGGGAACAGCGTTGGGGAACGGGAGGAGGGGGGGACAGACAAGTTGCTGTCCTTTTGTTCTTCAGTCTAGTTGTGGAAGACATTGCTTCACTGGCCCATGTTGGTAACGTCATTGCACTCTTCCTGGATGAGGCAGATCGGTCACCGGCCTCTGGATGGCCGCTCACAGTGGCTCTTGGCAGCTCACGCCGGCTGCCGGCCACTCACTGTAGCCTATGGCAGCCCACTGCAGCAGGGGTTACAGCTATGCTGTCCTGGGAACTCACAGCAGCCCAGCTCCACGTGGAGCTGCTGCTCACCATCTTAGCTGTAGAGGGCAGTGTCACTTGCTCTCATATGTGGGATCTGAACTGGGGCCACTGGCGTCCCAAGCCAGCTCTTAATCAACGCGCCACTCAGCCAGCCCTGCCTCACCATTTTTTTGGTTTTGTTGCTGTGACACTGAATGCCAGCTTGGTTTTCCCTTGACATACATGAATTACTTTATTTTCTGGCTTAGTTGTATTCGTTAGTTCCACAAGTATTACTTGACTGTCTACTATATAATAGGTACTATTCTAACTGCTAGATTCATATCAGGTTCTAGGTTCTTTATGTCCAGCAACTTTAGCATTATAACTGTCCCAATACATAAGGACATGGTGTATGCTTCAATCCATAAGATCAAGTCTTCTTTTATGGCTGTGAGGTTTTTTCCTTTTTAACATTTAAAATATTGTGGAGGTCCCCTGAATTCTGTTCTTTTCCATGTGGAAAGTGTTTGAAATTGTATTCACTTCATGATTTCATTCATCTTCTGACTGGTATTACCCACTTACCTTTTTTAATGTTTTTTTTCTCCACTTACCTATTTTTTTTTCTATCTTTCAAATATTTATATATTATCTACGCTAGTTTCTTCCTAATGATGGCTCATTTTTAAAGGACGGTGTCTCCATCTTGTAAACATTTTTGCTCAAGTCATATGAGGAAGGGAAGCAGGGAGTCTCAGGGGCAGAGTCTCAGCAGGGTTGTTTCAGATGACTTCCTTAGCAGCTCCGCCTATGTCTTTGCTCCAAGCCCAGGTCTTCTCGCAATGACCCACATTCCTTCTGGAAATGAGCAGGGTTTGTGGCTCATAATGAAGCCCCACAAGTCTTATGTTCCTGTGTGGGGACTTGACATTTATTTTCATTCTCAACTGACCCTGAACCACTGATCAAAGCTGATTCCACGCAACCACAGAAATGCAGGAGGGCATGGAGGTTAAGAGCACAGGCTCTGTAACTGATTAGCAAAATTGAGGTAATAATAGTACCTTCATCATAGGGTGACTGTGATGATTGCCTGGGTTTTCACATGTAAACCATTTAAAGCAGTGCCTAGCACATAGTAAGCTCTTAATAAATATGGGCCACTGTTATTGTTGATATTGTTATTAGTGTTATTATGATTCCCATTATATGCCTCCAGGACCTTTCCTGCAAACTTAATGGATTGTTCTCCTTCCAACCCCATCTAGTCTGCAGTTCCTCAGTGTAGAATGTGGAATTAATGGTTTCCAGTAAGGGATAACTGGTGAAACCCTTCCGAGCTCTTCTGCATGCTACTGGAAAACTCTGCAATGTTTGCATAGACTGTAGAGTGTGAATCTCCTTTTGGCATCCTCCTGGAATTGGGACCAAATGTCCCTATATTTAGGAGCAATTCTTCATAGTTTGGCGTTGTGTCTGCCTCCTGGTTTCATTAAAGATTGTCTCTTTTGTCAGACTTTGTGTTGCTTTCATTCGCTATTAGAGAGTGGAGCTTAATACAATTATCTTTATGCTGCCATCTTCAAGCAGAAGCTCTTAATATTTTTAAATCCAGGAATATTTTTAAGTAAGTGAGATAATGGTGAGCTGCTCTCTCCACTGAAGCTTAAATATGAAGACATTATAAGAAGGATTTAAGAGTTAATGCGGTGTTCATAAAAGGACAGTTTAAACCTTAAAATCAGTTCCTGAGGGAGATTATTAAATCTTATTCCAATTTTGCACTTGTGACTAAATATTTTTTTATTTAGAAAATGGTTTTGCATTAGAAATGGAAGTATAGTTATAAAATCTTGGTAAATACATTTCAAGCTGTTATTTAAAACTCCTGTGAAATTTTAACTGAGTATAAACAGATATATTTTTATATTGCTATATAAGTATGTGTCTATGTGTATATGTACATCTGTATGTATAGATGTGAATAGAGATATTAAAAGATATATTCCAAATTATATGAACATTGAATGGTTTCAATCCATGTTGCCCAGGGCAGAGTTTGAATTTTATGGATCTCACTTTCCCTTTAAGTTCAAGTCTTACTTAGTATAAAAGGTAAGTAAAATAATTAAACCAGTTAATGGTTATTTATTTTCATGGTTATCATGAAATAATAAATGATGATGATAATGGTGATGATGATGATGATATCACAGTTATAGTGTGCTAGGAGCTATGTTAGTAAATTATTTCATTTCTTTTTCAAATAGCCACATGAAGAAGAAGCAATCATTATGCCTACTTCACAGATAAGGAAAGTGAGACTTAGAGGGTTAAGTCACACACCCACCATTATTCAACTGACTCAGTAACAGGTTTACCAAGCCCACTGGCTCAAAATCCATGCTCCTAAACAAAAATGTGCTAAACTATCTCTACTCTTCCTATAATAAGGCCTACTTAGTAACATGAATATCCCAATACTCATTTTACAAGGGGAATTTCAATTCAATAATTTGCTCAAGGTCACCAATTCAAAAGAGAGACAAGGTGCTCTTTTCACTACAGCTCTTAAAAATCAGAAAGTTAAGGTTATGTGTCCCAGAATGCAATGCAAGTAAAACATTTTTCATCTGTATTTTTAATTCATTTATTATCTTCTTAATACCTGTTTTCCCTGTACTAAAGCAGTGGGAAAAGAAAACAAACAAACAAAAAGCACTTTCGAGAATGTTCTTTTCCATTGGTGACCAAATCTTCCAAAGCATGAATGCATCTCCAAAACAAATGACCACTTGGCTATTAAATATAGGGGAAAAGAAATTGCTCTGAACAATGGTGCATGTAAACTGAATTTTTGAGGTATAATAAAAATGATTCTCCTTGAAGGTGATTTTTTTAAACATTCAGGTAGCTGAAGTAAGTCAAAAGAGACAAATAGAGCTCTTTGCTTCTATATGCCGAGGTTAATCAGAAAATGCATCTTTGTTTTAAAATTCCATGAATGTCAGAAGAGGAAACCATCCAGTGTCAGTTCATAAATGGACCATTCCGTTTGAAACCTTGACAAATGACTCCCTGCCGTTGCTTCTCTTTGCTGAGGAGGAAAGCAGTGGCCTTCTGGGGCAGCTCCTTCAAGATATTTCTATGAGATTTATGTGGCACAAAGCGCTCTCAAAGACAAATCAATATATCCAAGTTGAGCATCCTAATATAATAACGCTGATCAAGAAAAGTGCTCCATCACCTCAGATCTGTCATTTCTCCCCTTCATTGTGTGGAGACACCTAAAGGTTTTATGCCCCTGAAACAAAGCTCTGAATGACCATCTTCGGTCATGTTGGTTATTAACAGAATCCCATAAAATCAGTCATCGCTCCAGATTCATAATTTCCCTTGGGAAATCCATTCAAGCTCAAACTTGGTGGGAGAAATATCAGACAACAAAACTAATGAAAGCCTGGATTATGGCCTTATAATTAGTTGTGAACCTAAATATATGCCCAACAACAACCTCAGATATTTTGGCAAATCGTAAATTCCGTAGGATTGTAGAAGTGATCTCACTGCTCCCCGCTGCTTCTGAGGGAAGACTTACAGACATCTTGACTTCGGGGGATCAGGATCTCACCAGGCCCTGTCTTGAAAACTTTCCAGTTTCGAGTGATCCATAGCCTGGCAATCCTCCCCTACTGGGACCCAGCCTTTGAGCGTCACTGCCCTGCTCTTTCTTTAATGAAACTACAATGTCCTGATTAAAACTGTCCTGGTTCCTGACATTGAAATAAAGTAAGGTAGGAAATTTGTCTCAAAATTGTGTATGGGAATGAATTGAAGAAGGAAGACAGGCTAGGGGCTGTTGATGGCATTTTAGAGGATCAATTAAGTACCATCCCCTCTCTATTAAGGGCTGAGCTGTGATCTCCACACCCTGAAAATTCATATGTTTAAGTAATAACCCCAAGAACCTCAGAATGTGACTGTATTTGGAGATAGAGCCTTTAAAGAAGTGATTAAATTAAAATTAGGTCATTACAGTGGGCCCTAATGCAATATGACTGGTATCTTTATAAGAAGAACTTTGAATACAGAAAGCTACAGAGGGAAGACCATGTGAAGACAGCCATCTAAAGTCAAAAAGAGAGGGGTCAGAAAAAACCAAACCTGCTGACGTCCTGATCTTGGAATTAAAAAAAAAAAATTCTGTTGTTTAAGCCACCCTATCTGTGATACTTTGTTATGGCCGCCCAAGCAATCTAATCCATTCTCCTCCACAGTTCTGAACTAACTGTGGATAAATAAAGAGACAAGAAACAGAATGATGGGTCAAAGTGTCAACTGTATTTTTTGTAAAACTGAGTTGAGAATGTGGCTGTAGATCAGCAGCCAATAGGGCCTGCATGGAAATCAAAACAGCACACCTTCCCTAGGTACGTTTCAGATGGAGAAGCTGAGGAAACACTCTATGGGTGGGCTGATGGATCTGAAAGAGACTGAACCAATTAGGAGGAAAGGGAATTCCCTGTGAAAGAATGAGTGAGGTGGACAGAGGTTGGGGGTGTTCTTCTGTCCTTTTTTATCTGGGTGGGGCAGGGTAATTCCCTCCCCTCTGTGAAACTGTGAGGGGTGAGAAAGGAATGTCTCCAAGCTCTCACCACCGGCTCTCTCAAGCTTTATTTTTTCCTGTGCTTCACAGAGAGGTAAGGTCATCTGATCATATTCACCTGGAAACATCATATGCAACTAAAATGCCAAAAACGAAATCTCACTTTCCCCCTTCAACATGCTCATCTTTCTACAGTTCTTTTCTTGGAGGAAAGACATCATTGTCCAGCCACGTGCCCAAGGCAGTCACTTTCTTTCTGTCCACCTATATAGTCTTATGGATTTCTCTTTCTTTCTGTCCACCTATAGTCTTATGGATTCTTCCTCTTAAATGGCATGAAACTGTTTGCCCCACTCCAGCCCACTGTCAATGCTTTAGTACATCCGTTCACTGGCTTCCTCCTGGATTCCAGCTCCATCTTCCTAACTGGCCTCTCTACCACATGCCATTCTCCATATTGTCACCAAAGTGAAGCTTGTAAAACCCCAATCTGACCACAACATGTCATACACTAAAATCCTTCAAGTTCCTGGGCCGGCCGAGTGGCGCGGTGGTTAAGCGCTGGCTTGGGAAGCCAGCGGCCCCGGTTCGGTCCCACATATGAGGGCCAGTGACACTGCCCTCAAAAAAACAAACAAACAAAAAAACCCAAACAAATAAAATCCTTCAAGTTCCTTATGTGAGCAACAAGGGAGCCTGCCCGATCTGGCTTCCTCTACTGCTCTGTCTTAAGAGCCAGGGAGAGCCGGAGCTCAGAGGCCACCATGAATCATGGACATTAGGATTTAAGGAAAAGTAAGACCACTTCTGCATGAGGTCACTGGAGAGCCCCCACTCTCAATGAGCAACAAAACCCCAGGCCCATGCCTGCCCTCTCACCAATTCCCAAGTGAGGGGAGAGGAAGGCAATAGCGGTAAATGAAAAAAAAAGGGTCAGTCTGTCCCTCTCTTTTCTCTGGGACCTGCTTGACCAAAAAGAAAGTGCCTTTCTTTTCGGATGCAGTGTTAAACATTCATTTAAAGGCTCTCCCTGCCGTAGAAAATACGCATACAAGCACTGTAAATCAGAGAGTTGTTTTAATTCTCAGGGGCAACATAAGTAAGTGCATCTGACCCTCACACTAAGCCTGATTATCCTACAGTTTTATCAGCACTAAAGATAATATTTGCATCTCCATCTACTTGACTCTGGAGTTTCGATTCTGAACCTGCTTAGGGGGAAACGCATGTCATTCTAACCCACTCAGACCCCAACACTTTGGAATGCTCATGATTCTGTCCCCGGGTTATGGCTCTGAGATGTTAAGAGCTAATGAATTGACACAGTAAAAAAAAAAAAGGTCACAGTTAACTACTTTTGCTCATAAAAGAGGTGAATTATAGCAGTGGGGCCCCTTTGCCTTTCAAGCAATTAAAGATCAGATATCAGGGGGCAGGCAGTCTCCACTGCCACCTAGTTGTGAAGCCTGTGGCTCTGCCAAACACCTTGTGTTTTTGAGTTCTCCATTTTAGTGATATCACTTTCTTGCCAATGACAGTGACATCAGAGCTCTATATCACAACTGAGCCTCCTCATTTAACCCTTTACAGATAATTTATTAGCAAGCCATGAAGATTCTACCATCTTACCTCTCTTACACCCATCATCTCTTTCCACGTCTTAGGTTTTCATCCAAATAGCTTCCTAACTGGTCTCCTGTGAATTGTGTCTCTCTCTGCTGTAACCCTTCTGATTCATTCTGGCAGATTAACATTTCCAACAGGCATATTTCGTTATTTTGGTCCCCTATTCAAAACCTGTCAATGGCTCCCAGCTGGTTTCTAAATTAAATATGACTCCTGCTGGGATTCAAGGAAAGCCCTTCACAATAAGGCTCCAACTTCTCTCTTCAGCTCCGTCTTCCAGCATTTTGTACTGTAGTCATGCTCCACTAATTAGTGTCATCATAATATAACTCCACAGTTTTCTGCTTCCTCGCTTTTGCTGCTGTATTCCTACTTCTAAGGATGACTTTTTCTCTCTCTAAGATGGACCTTTAAGGATAAATAGGAATCAAAAGGCAAACCACAACTATTAATGAAATCTTTTCTTATCCTCCCAAACCTAACAAAAGGTTGAGCTTCTCTGTTTTGACCACCATAGAATCATAGTAGTTTGTGCTTATCTTACTGCATTAATTTTACTCTACTATTGTGAACATGTCTGGATTTACCTCTTCCCTCCAATAGCTCCCAAATCTTTCTTTGGATGAAAAATTTCTCCTGTCTTATTCTCGACCATGTCATTTGTGTGGAATTTACTTCTTTGTTTTCACGTGGAACATGAAACAATCCACTACCTGGCCTTCTCCCCTCCCCCCACCTGAGTCTTGATATTTTGTTTAGGGAAGACCTGATCCAATTCAGGCCCTTGAAGCATCAGAGATATTCAATGGGGCTTTAAGAATGGAAGTCTCGGCTTATAGACTGGAAGCAGCGAACTCTTTCCCATCTTGCAAGATGGCCGGTGGGAAACTTGAGAAGCCAGACACTAAAGAGAAGAAACTTGAAGCCAAAAAGACTGATGCTGGTGGCAAGTTTAAGAAGGGTAACCTCGGGCCGGCCGAGTGGCGCAGTGGTTAAGCGCTGGCTTGGGAAGCCAGCGGCCCCGGTTCGGGTCCCACATATGAGGGCCAGTGACACTGCCCTCAAAAAAAAAAAAAAATGAAGGGTAACCTCAAGGCCAAGACGCCTAAGAAGGGGAAGCCCCACTGCAGCCGAACCCCTGTCCTGGTCCGAGGAATCGGCAGGTATTCCCGATCAGCTATGTATTCCCGAAAGGCCACGTACAAGAGAAATCCAGCGAAATCCAGGATTGAAAAAAAAAGGAGAAGGTTCTTGCTACTGTCACAAAACCAGTTGATGGCGACAAGAATGGTGGCACCCGACTGGTTAAACTTTGCAAAATGCCTAGATGCTGTCCTACAGAAGATGTGCCTTGGGAGCTGCTGAGCCACAGCAAGAAACCCTTCAGTCAGCACCTGAGAAAACCCTGGGCCAGCATCACTCCCGGGACCATGCTAATCATCCTCCCTGGGCGCCATAGAGGCGAGAGGGTGGTTTTCCTGAAGCAGCTAGGCAGTGGCTTGCTACTTGTGACTGGACCTCTGTCCCTCAATCCAGGTCCTCTGCGTAGAACACACCAGAAATTTGTCATCGCCACCTCCACCAAAATCACTATCAGTGGTGTGAAAATCCCCAAATTTCTCACCTATGCTTATTTCAAGAAGAAGCAGCTGTGGAAGCCGCGCCACCAGGAGGGAGAGATCTTCGACACAGAGAAGGAGAAATACGAGATTACAGAGCATCGCAAAACTGATCAGCAAGCCGTGGACTCGCAAATTCTGCCAAAAATCAAGGCTGTTCCTCGGCTACCTCTGCTCTGTGTTTGCTCTCACAAATGGGGTTTATCCTCACAAACTGGTGTTCTAAATTGATTACGAAGCACCTAATTAAACCACTGGTCTATTTAAAAAAAAAAAAAAAAATGAAAGTCTCCGTTATCTTCCAAAGGAACTCCAAGAAGACATATCCTCTTTCTTAGACGGTGTGGTGAGGTATGAGGTCTAGAATTGCAGAAGTCATTTTGCTAACATAAGGAAAGTCAACCTGGAGATAGATTTAGCACAAAGAGAAGGAGGCCACTAAAGCAATCATGGAGAACATATGATATTTTGAACTTCTGGGTAAACAGTACTTGGAACCAGGCCTCACTGTATACTTTTCTGTTAAGTCAATAAATTCTTATAGTTAACAAGACTGTACTACATATTTGAAAGTTGCTAAGAGAATAGGTCTTAAAAGTTCTCACCACAGGCAAAATATTGGGGGGATGTTAACTAAACTTATCACACACAATGTGATATATTGATAATATATTACAGAATTGTACACTTGAAGCCTATGTAACTTTACTAACAATTGTTACCCCAATAAACATTAATAATAAAAAAATAGGCCTAATTCATTTAAAAACAAAAAAACATTTAAGAATTTTCTGGTTGTTTAGGAAAGAATTATCAGGACATTTTTGTTAAAGTGGAATTTTTTTAAAAAAAAACATAATTCTTAGACCTAATATTCAATGGTAACCAATTCTTAATATTTGACTACATAGGCCATTTGTATATTTAACTAAAATGGGCTAGCCCATGGATACAAATGGAGCCATGTTGATATTTGAATTTCAAAATTATTAGGGCTCTGAAGCCATATTCTTAGCTTCAGAAAGGTCAATCTTTCACAAAGTTCAAAGTCCCCAAAGGTAGTTTCCAAGGGTTACAGAATGTGTCCTAGGCATGAGTCATCTCAGAGGGTGGGCAGCTCTTTCATGAATGTGTGGCTTGAAGTAAGAGTTTCACTCTTTAACTGAGTCTCAACCATAGAAAAGTTGGAGTCCATGCATCCAGAGCTGGAGAAACTGCAACAGTACTGACGGCTCTAGTAGTTTTCTATCACTGTCTCACAAATTACAACGAATACAGTGGCTTAAAACACCGTCCCTCTATCAGCCCATAGCTCTATGGTAAGAAGTTTCGCTGTGTTCTCTGCTCAGGTGATGACAAGGCTGAAATCTAAGTGCTGTCGGGGCTGAGTTCTTGTCTGGAGTCTCTAGGGAAAAATCTATTTCCATGTCATGCATATTGTTGGCAGAACTGTTCCTTGTGGTTGCAGAACTAAGGTTCCTGTTTCCTTATTGTCGGTGAACCAGGGACTGCTCTCAGCAGCTCAAGGCCACCTGTATTCCTTAGCTTATGGCTTTCTCCTTCTTTAAGCCAGCAATGATACATCAAATCCTTGTGCTTTGAATTGCTGACTTCCTCTGTCTCTGACCTTTAGACCCTGAATTGAAGGCCTCAGGTGACTAAAACAGACCAACCCAGATATCACCCTATTTAATGCCAATTGAGCATTAACTGAGAATTAAGGCCTCAATTGAGGCCTTAATTATAGCTGCAAAAATCCCTCCACAACAGCACCTAGAATAGCGTTTGGTCAGATAACTGGAAGAAGGTGTGTGTAAAACAGGGACCAGGAATCTTGGGGCAGTCTTTGAATGCTGCCTGCTACACCTGTAGAGATAATCAAACACCAGCCCTTCCCACCAGGCTGGAGTCCCATCAGAACTCCAGGCAATAACAACCCCTCTGAACGTTAGGTGTCTCTGCTCACTCTTGACTGGCCTGGGTTTCTTTTACGGCCCTAAAACTAGGGTGGTATAGAAATCAAGACTTACACTCCTCTTCATTTCCTCTGTTATCTATCTTTGTCTTCTTGGCCTTCCATAGCAAAATACCATAGACTGGGTGACTTAAACAACATAAATTAATACTCTCATAGTTCTGTAGACTAGAAGTCCAAGATCAGGGTGTTGGCATGTTTGGGTTCTGGTGAGAGCTCTCTTCCTGGCTGTTGAATGGCCACCTTTCTCTCTGTGCCCTCACGTGACTGAGAGAGATAATGTTCTCTGGTGTTTCTTCTTATAAGGGCATTAATTCCATCATGAGAGCCCCACTATCATGACCTCATCTAACCTAATTACTTTACAAAATCCCCATCTCCAAATACTACCACTGGAGGTTAGGGCTTCAACATACAAATTTTGGAGTCCCACAATTCAGTACATAGCAGTATCAAAATAATGACAACATGAAGTTCACCCATCACTCAGGAATAATATACACTTTAGGCATGATGCCATCTCAACTTAAACATAATAAAAATAAAAAATAAATATATATGATATAGATACAGATATCTTTCCACCACTCCCTCTACTCCCTTCCACCACTCCACTATTACCCACAAACAGCAACAGCAAAATTTCAGGAGACACATTTCTATTTAAGCTGAATTCAGAAAGGTCTGCCCCAAAAATAAGCATTTGGCTCCTCAGTGTCAAACATCTCTACCCAGATTCGTGTTAACGTCACCCCAGTCCTCTAGAACAAAGCATGGGCACAGACTTACATATCATAAAGACTGTCAAATCAACAAGTTTGCCATAATAGCTCTTAAAAATTCCACTACATTTTAATGACTCTTTTCAAAACTGATGACTTGCAGTAGTTTCCTTTGCTCCTGTAACAAATTACCATAAACTTAGTGGCGTAAAACAACACAACTTTATTGTCTAACAATGTTCAAGGTAACAAGTCTAAAATGGAACAGCAAGGCTATGTTCCTTCTGGGGGCTCTTGGGGGAAAACCATTTCCCTGACTTTTCCAGCTTCTAGAGACCATCTGTCTGCATCCTTGTCTAGTGGTCCATTCCTTGCATCACTCTGACCTCTGCTTCCATCATCATATGGCTCTCTCGGACACTCCTGCCCTCTCTCTTATAAAGACCCTTGTAATTACCTTCAACCCACCCAGATAACCCAGAATAATCCTTCCATCTCAAGATCCTTACCTCAATCCCATTTGCGAAGTCTCTTTTGCAATGTAAAGTAACATATTCACAGTTTTGGGGAATTAGGACATGGGCATGGAGACAGACACTGTTCTACCTACCTCTCCTTTTTTCTTCAGTATTATGAATTTTGTATCCTAAAACATACTAAATACATAAGCTATGAGAAGTGAATTCTGAAATTATACTTTCAGGCAAAAACACACACACTAATTTTCAAGCCAACATTTCTAGAGAATATCTCCTGGAACAAATACGAATTGTGCAAGTTTGGATGTTTTGCTTGTGTACCAATGCTGAGCAAGAGAAATGAAAAGATGGCCTTTTCCACTGGTCCTCACTCTGCTGTACCTTGTGCCATTTTCATTGTCTTTCTTACCACTCTCATGTTTAGCCTTTATTTTTCCTGAAAGATATTTGTCTGTGCTTCAATTTATTTTTAAATGCAGTTTGAGTACAAGATAACCATGAGACCTAAAATAGTTGAAAAATTGGTGAAGAAAATGATGCAGATAAAAAAGGGATAACACATCTTCATTACATTACATTTTATGTAACATATTACCACAAACTTAATGTATGTATTTTACAATTATTGGTTATTAACTATTAATTTTGTTTTCATTATCCAATTGATATATTTCTCTGAGAAAAGTATTTGAGAACCTCATATGAGAACAGAATTCATCACAACTAATGGAAATACTTTTCATGGAAAAGCTTTTCACTAAATGGCAGGGGTTTCAGGAAAGAACTCAAATTGATAGAAGAAGGTTAGGTGTATTTGCCTTTAGTCAACTAAGCAGCCCATTCAGGTACTCACCCAGAACAAAAGAACCATCTTATTCAGAAAGGAGTTCTGACACCTCCATTGAACTAGACAACTGCAGGCAGTTTTTAAATGACAGGTTTTCCAACTCCTACCTATCAAGACTTCAAAAATGTTAGGGTTGAATTTCAACAAAATCACCCTGTTGTAGGTATAAAATCTGTGTATGGAGCTTGATTTTGATTAAACCTCTTTCTATATTGTCAGCTGCGAATGAGCCCTCTGCTAGTTGGCCAGATGAATGGCTAGACAGCAAAGGCCAGTTTTCATGTGTTGCATTCTAGCAAAAGCAATCTACCCCCTGTGCTTCCAGGATGCTGTTATTGGGAAAGCAAAATTGCACTGTTAGAAGTCAGAAGCTCCCATTCACCTCTCTGTCTCCACATGAATAGAATTTCTCTTTGGTGGGACCATAATAGAGTTGAGGAACAGCACGAATCTACCCTCAGTGTCATGGGCTGAAATCAACTTTAAAAAATAAATCTCAGAGAATGATGCAAGATGGCAGAGTAGACAAACACAGTGCTTGCCTCATCCTGTGAACATATTAAAACTACAACTAATTATAGAACAATCAACCTGGAGAACCATCAAAAGTCTAGCTGAATAGAAGTTTTATAAGTAAGGATATAAAGAAGAAGCCACATTGAGACTGGTAGAAAAAGTGGAGACGCAAAACAGGACGGTGCCAAACCTCTTTGTGGCGGATGAAAATTGGGAAGTATATCTCGGTCATAGAGGTTCCCCACAGAGGAGCAAGGAAACCCAGCCTCACACTAGGGTCCCCATCCAGGAGTAGTGGTACCGGGAAAGGAACCCTCACAGCATCTGGCTGTGAAAAACAGTGGAATTCTGACACTCAAGGTGAGACAGAAGGCTGCAGGAAACCCAGCATCCTCTTAAAGGAACCATGCACAGATTTACTCACTTGCAGGCACTCACCTTGGGCTCTGGCGGAGGGACAGTGACTCGGAAAGCGTCAGAGGCATATAGGGGACAGACCGAGGTGTTTGGCCTCAGGGGGCGGCCTGGAGGACAACTGGCAATTTCTCTGTGAGGGGTCCTTCTCCTATGCAGCTAGCAGGCAGACACCATCTTTCCTGTGTGGAGCCCTCCTCCTATGCTTATGGCCAAATCTGAATCTAACTGGCCTGGTGAGCTCCACAGCTGCACCCTGCTAATTTACTAAGACCTTGCTACACTCAATTCCCTACCACAGGAGACTTTGTCAGCTGAACCTAATCAGAGCTGGCAACTGGCAGCAAGTGACAGCAGGCTTCAATGTGTCCTGGCTCTTTGCAGAGCTACCCCTGGTCCTGTACTGGTGGCAGCTGTCCTCGGTTTGCAGCATGGCCTCTCCCACATGCCCACAGATCCAGCATAGGCAGTGACCAATCATGGATCACTTTATAGCTTTCTTACCAGGTAGTCCCTGACCAGTCACAGGCAGTGGCTGACCTGGGCCTTTACCAGAGCCCCCCACCCAAGTGGCCCCAGAATCTATATACTTGGAGGCTGGCTTCACACTGCAGCAGAGTACTGCTCAACTAGCCCCACAAGTGGCACACCTAAAGGGCAGTCTCAAAAGGCACCAGATCCCACCAGGGTGAATCCCACTTCATGTGGTAAGCCCCCCAGTACAGCAGATATAAGCTGTGGATGTGGCCAAACTTTACAGCCAATCAGCCTGAAAAAATCAATCCCACCCAATGACATGCCAGTAGCAATTAAAGCTCAAATATAATTGGAGGGCACACACAACCCACACAATGGACATTCCTGGAACACCTAGCTCAGGTGACCAGGGAGACTGCCAAGGTCCCACAGGGCGACCTACTACATAAGGTCACCCAGCCAGAGATGTAGAAGATCTACCTAATACAGAGAAATAAACAGAGAGACAGCCAAAATGAAGAAACAAAGGAATATGTCCCAAATGAAAGAATAGGAGAAAACTCCAGAAAAAGAACTAAATGAAATGGAGGCAAGTACCTACCAGAGACAGAGTTCAAAACAATGGTTATAAGGATGCTCAAGGCACTTAGTGAGAGCTTCATCAAAGAGATAGCAAGCATAAAAAAGAACATAGAAACTATAAAAAAGAACCAGTCAGGAGTAAAGAATACAATAACTGAAATGAGGAATGCACTAGAAGGAATCACCAGCAGATTAGGTGAAGAAGATTGAATCAATGATTTGGAAGATAGGGGAGCATAAAACACCCACTTGGAACAGCAAAAGAAAAAAAGAATTAAAAAAAAAATGAGGATAGCTTAAGAGACCTCTGGGACAACATACAGTGTAACAACAAGCACATCATAGGGCCAGAGGAGAAGAAAGAAAGCAAGGGATTAAGGACCTATTTGAAGAAATAATGACTGAAAAGTTTCCTAACTTGGCAAAGGAAATAGACATATAAGTCCAGGAAGCACAGAAAGTGCCAAGCAAGATGAACCCAAACAGGCCCACACAAAGACATATTATAAGTAAAATGACAAAAGTTAAAGACCAAGAGAGAATCCTAAAAGCAGCCAAAGGCAACTACTAACTTATAAGGGAGCTACCATAAGATTGTCAGCTGATTTCTCAGCAGAAACTTTGCAGGCCAGAAAGGATTGGCAGGAAATATTCAAAGTGATGAAAAGCAAAGATCTACAACCAACACTACTCTACCCAGCAAGGCTATTATTTAAAATCAGAGGACAGACAAGAAAAAGTTAAAGGAGTTCATCATTACGAAATCAGTATTACAAGGAACATTAGAGGGACTTAAGATGAAAAAAAAATCAGAAATATGAATAACAAAATGGCAATAGTTCATATCTATAAACAATTACTTTCAGTGTAAGTGTTTTGATCAAAAATATAGGGTGGTTGCATGGATAAGAAAAAAAACCTTTACATATGCTACCTACAAGAGACTCATTTCAGAGTGAAAGATACACAGACTGAAAGTAACGGGATGGAAAATGTAAGTTCATGAAAATGGAAAAAGAAAAACTAAATAAATAAAAGCTGGGGTAGCAATACTTATACCAGACAAAATAGACTATAAAACAAAGGCGATAACAAAAGACAAAGAAGAACTCAGTAGTAATCCCACTTTTGAGTATTTATCTGAAGAAACCCAAAATACTACTTTGAGGGGACATGTGCATCCATTTGTTCACTGCAGTATTACTTACAATAGCCACCCTGGAGACAGACAGACTGTCTGTCGATGGAAGAATGGATAAAGAGGAGGTGGTACATATATATAATGGAATATTGCTCAGCCATGGATGGGAATGGGTTCTTGCCATCTGCAGTGGCATGAATGGACCTGAAGGGTATTTTGCTGAGTGGAGTATGTCAGACAGAGAGAGACAGATGCAATGTGATTTCACTTATACATGAAATCTAAAGAACAAAATAAACAAACAAAACAGAAACTCACTCATAGATACAAAGAATATTTTATGGTTGCCAGATGGCAGAGGAATTGAGGGGGTGGGTTAAAAACAGAAAAGGATTAAGAAGTACAAATTGTATGAACCTAGAGAGCTTGTTTGGAGGATCATTCAATTCAACAACAAAAAAACAAACAAACCAATATAACAATGGGCATAGGACCTGCATAGACATTTCTCCAAAGAGGACATACAGATGGCCAATAGACATATGAAAAGATGCCCAACATCATTAATCATCAAAGAAATGCAAATAAAAACCACAATGAGATATCACCTCACACCAGTTAGAATGGCTATCATCAATGATACTAATAATAAGTGTTGGAGAAGCTGTGGAGAAAAAGGAACACACACTGTTGGTGGGAATGTGGATTGGTGCTGCCACTGTGGAGAGCAGTGTGGAGGTTCCTCAAAAAATTAAGAATAGAATTACCATATGACCTCTCCTGGGCATATACCCAAAAAAATCTGAAAATATTTATCCATAAAAATATATGTGCTGTGGGCCGGCCAAGTGGCATGGTGGTTAAGCGCTGGCTTGGGAAGCCGGCGGCCCTGGTTCGGGTCCCACACGTGAGGGCCAGTGACACTGCCCTCAAAAAAAAAACAAAAAAAAAAATGAAAAATATATGTGCTCTGATGTTCATTGCAGCTTTATTTATGGTGGTCAAGTCAAGGAAACAAAGTGTTCTTCAATAGATTGAATAAAGAAGATGTGGTACTTATACATAAAGGAATGCTATTGTGCCATAAGAAAAGATGAAATAGTGCCATTTGCAACAACATGGATGGATCTTGAGATTATTATGCTAAGTAAAATAAGTCAGAAAGAAAAAGTTGAGAACCATATGATTTCACTGATAATTGGAATATAAAACTGAAAGCAACAAAGGAACAAGGCAAACAAATAAAGAAACAAAAATTCATAGACATAGACAATAGTTTACTGGTTACTAGAGGGTAAGGAGGGAGAGGGGTGGTAGATGAGGATAAATGGGGTCAAATATATGATGACAGAAGGAGAACTGACTCTGGGTAGTAAACATACAATGTGATATACAGATGATGTATTACAGAATTGTACACTTGAAGCCTATGTAATTTTACTAACCATTGTCACCCCAATAAATTTTAATAAATCAATCAATTAATTAATTAAATACACACATACATACAAAATTGGTTATTACAAAGTAGTCACAGGGATGTAGGGTACAGCAAAAGGAATATAATCAATAATATTGCAATAACTTGGTGTCATATGTGTACTAGATTTATCAGGATGATAGATGGGAGAGGTTAGGGTGACAGGGTAAAAATGGTGAAGTGATTAAGTACAAATTGGTAGTTACAAAATAGTCATGGGGATGTAAAGAAAGCATAGGCAATATAATCAATAATATGGTAATAGTTATGTATAGTGAGTACTAAACTATTACACAAATGTCTAACCACTATGCTGTACACCTGAAATTAATACAAAATAATGTCAAATGTTATCAAATGTTAACTGTAATTGGAAAATTTTCAAAGGGGGGAAAAGTTGAAGGGGGATAAGAGATTCAAATTTCCAGGTATAAAACAAATAAGTCATGGGAACGTAATGTACAACATGGGGAATAATATAGTCAATAATATTGTGATAATGTGGTACAGTGTCAGATGGTTGCTCACTTATCATGGTGATCACTTCTTTAGGTATATAAATGTTGAACAACTATAGTATACACCTGAAACTGATATAATATTGCATGTTATCTGTTTTTAAATAAAAACCTTAAAACAAATAAAGCTCAGCTCATTCTCTGATTTTCAAGAGTTTCTGCAAATAATTTCAGGAAATTTGTCAGGCTGAAAATTTTAACTAATCCCACTAATTGTTGTTACCTGTCATAAGCCAATTTGAAGTGACTTGGAATCTAGAATACATATAACCCTTAAATGCCTCTTCAGGTTCCACGAGAATGAACTTGGTAGATGTTGAAAATGTTATTTTGCATGTATTTCCGGAAGAAGCAATTAGGACATACAAATCCATATCACTAATTCACCTGTCCCAGAATGTATCTCTCCTCTTACAGCTCCATCAGCCCAAGAAGATAACGAAGGCTGTTGGCCAAAGTTAATACAAAAGTCATTCAGACTAAACACAGAATAAAACACAATAAATGGTCTCAGTGTTATTGCACAAGGGTCATGTGCCTGACCACACTATAAGGATTTGCTGGGCTGTTTCCCAGCCCCTTGTGAAGTCACAGTCAAATGACCACCGATTTCATTCATAATCCCCTCCCCTCTGTCTGTCAGGCTCTGCCTATGAGAAGAAATTAACAAGATAGGGAGATCAGAGAGTGTCACAGACTGTAACTTCTGGGACCTCTAATTGGGCCCTGGAGACTTGAGGTTGAGGGCTAAGTGAGAAAAAGATGATGATTAGTGGGCTAAAGTACAAGCTAAACCCAGTGTGTGTGCGTGTGTGTGTGTGTGTGTGTGTGTGTGTGTGTGTACACCCATGTGCCTTAAAAACCATTCCTGGTACATTTCACAACCTTTCATACAATCTCTCTCACAGTGACTAGTCTCCCTGTCTAAGCTTCACGGGTTATTTGTCCTTCTGGTCTGACTCTTGCCACATAGTTTCCAGTTGCTATTGGTCTGGCGGTTGCCATAGTTGCCCGTAGTGTCCAGGAATTCTTGCAGAGCTCTGCAAAGCTGCTCTCTCTCTAGTTATATTCTTATAACATTTAGGTGTACTTTTATCTTTAGTATACATATTCTATTAGCATATACCACTGCAGAATCTAGCACAAACATACACAAGCGCATGCTTATTCTCTTTCTAGTTTAATTTATGTCAAAGAAATACCAGTATGTTACAAGAAAAAAAAATCGAAGAGTAAAAAATAATTTATGATAAAAAGAAACTCTCGTACCTACCTCCAGTCCCTCTCCCATGAAGCAACCTGTTAACTGTTTTTTAATTCTTAAATTTATTACCATCAAAATATGAAATAACATGAATATGAGATTGTTGAAAGCGTCAAATTTTATAGTTAGCCTATTGTCTTCCATAAATGAAAAATGAGGATTTAATTAACTTTTATAACCATCTTCTCCTCTCCCACCTCTTCCTCCTTATATGTGATGCATAATCATTTTTATTTCTTTGCTTGTTTATCTTTAATTACTTTAAATAATATGCCTCAATTTCTTATGTAGCAGATTCAATTTTCTCCAGCCATGGTCTTGGGCTTAAAAAGGATTAACTTTATTTTCTGTAACTAAAAGACCCTATTCCACAAGCTGGCAGAAAACTTAATCATTGTCAATTCCAAGCAAACTTGGTCATTTTATATTTAAACTCTTTAAGGTCAGATTTAATCTGTCCCTTCACACCCACTTTTCATGGGAGGGCAGGTCATATCCGGGACAGCTATGTGGTGCTGGGGAATTGGGAATAAGCACGCTTCTATGTATGGTTAACCTCTGTCTTCCTCATTATCTCCTGATTTTTGGTCATGTGCATCTCTGTTGACATCCCACAAGTTGATCAAGGCTCTACCATGATCTTTGGTTACAAGTCCACATGGTTTGTATCATGCATATTCTGGTAAGAGATTTCTTCAGATCCATTAGCCACTTCAACCGTTCTGTGAGCCATTTTGGGCACATCAACGGTTTTCTGATTCTCTTCTATGACGATGAGGACACAGGAACTTCAGCAGGGCTGTCTCGAGCCCTCTGTGCCTTGGCCTGCCCCCTATAATTCCCGTTTTATGGCTATGGCACCATTCTATTAGGCCTTAAGGGGACTTCTGTGAAGCTTGCAATTTCGCTTGCTGCCTTCCAAGAGTTGAAAACAGGGAGAAGCATGCTGCTTCCTTCTACTACTACACTTTCCAAACTGCCTCCTCCCACCCCAGGACTGGATGGAACATAGTGGGCTGAACACAGGCTGTCCCAAGGACTGGCTTTCCCTCTAAACCTCTAACCTCCTTCCTCACTTCAGGCAAACCTACTTTCGGGCCCTGATTCCCTCAGAGATTTTTCTTTGGATGCTCAAAATCAAGCTTTTGGAATTCAATGACATATTCTTTCTCAAAAAGCCTTGTTCTTGCAAATTAAGTCTTTGAATTTCAAGACAATGAATTTCAAAAGCATACTTAGAACCTCAAAAGCCAAGAACTTGATTGATGCATGTGGCTATGTGAGCTCTTCTCTAGGCAATAAACCCAGGATGCCTCAGCCTATATTTAGTAGGGGAAGATCTTGGGATTAAAAAGGGGGGGTGGGGGTGTGGGGATGGGAGGTAGGGAATTCTCAAATATTCCCATAGACCAGGTTGCAAAGACAGAAATCATTATCTCAATTTCACTGTATGGGAGGCTATTAGCATCCCTATCCTTCATTCTACTCTTTCACCTTCATTCTACCTTCTTTTACCTTATTAATCAGTTGCTGTTCAGTTTCAAAATAAAGAATAGCTTAGTTAGAATGGTTCAAATGCCTCACTTATAAATTACTCAATTATCGATAAGTCCAGAGATGGGCAATCCAGAAATGATACAGTGAATAATGAGGTTATGGAAGACCTAGACACTGTGTCCCCACTATGTCATCATCCTTAGCATGCCAGCTTGATGTCCCATGGCTGCAAAATGACTGTAGTTCCAGGAATTACATCTGGGATCCAGGCAGGAAGTAGTGGAAAGGGAAGAAGGGTTGGGGACAGTAGCATCTGCTTCCTTTATCAATAAAGCAAATGCTTTCCTTGAGCAGTCCCTTCCATAAGCTTCTGTTTATGGCTTACTGGCCAGAACTGTGTCATGTGGCTACCACTAGCTGTGTGGGTAAGTATGTTTATGTATTCCCTCTATAATAAAGACAGGGAACAGAGAAGGGAGGCAAAATAGACATTGAATAATTCAATTTATAATGTCTGCCAAAGTCTCCCTTTGGCTCAATATCCATATAAACTAGCAGAACACACTCACCCCTTCCCCAAGGGGAACACCCACAGAGTCTCAAGTGCAGAATCATATGTGAAATAGAGATTCTCTATCATATGTAGAGATTGTGAAGTCCACAATCTCTAAGAGATTATTCTCTGCCAGGTGTATTAGTTCTGCTTGGGGCCAAATGGGTTATGCTAAGAAACAATACATCCAATACACAACAGAGGAAAAGAAACAGAATAACTAAAAAACAAAATAAATACATAAATAAATAAATAACACCAGCAAACCAAACCAAAACAAAACAGCACAAATATCACCTACCTGGGAAATGGCAGGATAAGAAGTGTACAGAGGTCACTGCCCCACTGCATTTATCAAATCCCACTACGCAAAGCTGACCTCTGGCTCTGCTCCTATGCCGCTCCCATAATTCTATTCTCTATGCTGTTCCCATGGTTCTGCTCTCCAGAAGACCATTGTTGACCACTGTCTTTCATGGCCTCCTGACTGAGACTGGCTGAGAGGATGACCCTCCAGAATGATGTATGACTTGGCAGTGCATTTCCTACTGGTATAAAATCAGGGGTCTAAAAGTTACTGTAGGATGGTGGTTCTAAAATGGGAGTGACGTTACCACCCACCCACCCCCAGGGGATATTTGGCAATGCTCTGAAAACATTTCTGGTTGTCACAACTGGGTAGACATGCTACTAGAGTCTAGTGGATAGAAGTCAGAGAGGCTGCTGAACATTCTGCAATGCTCAGGGGAGCCCCGTGTAACGAAGAATTATGTGATTCAAAAGTCAGTGGTGCCAAGTTTCGGAAACCCTGGCCCAGGCCAACCACAATAGTCTCATTCCCACTATTAAGTGATTTTATAGGCACAGGCATGAGACCCAACACATGAGATCCAACGTGACCTAGGGAAAATCTCCTGGGACATCTATGAGAAGAGTACTCTCACTAATAATAAGTGACATGTGGTATAAAATAAATAAAAATTTAAAAAGGAATCTTATTCATGGAATACCTGCTGCCTTCGGTAACCATGAGGAATTAAACACTAAAACATGCTGAAGACAGAAAGATGAAAACCCCAAGACACTGATGACATTGCTGAGCTTCTCCGTTGAAGAACCCTCCCATCTCCAGACTTTTCTTTATATGAGAAAATAAATGTCCTCTTTGCTCAAGTCCATTTTATTTGGATTTTCTGCTATTTGCAGTGGAGTGCATCTTCGCTGATACAGGTCTTGCTTCTCCATGTGGCTGCTTTTTGTCCTATAACTGATTACTCTTCCAGTTTTGTCCTATGGCTGATGCAGTGCTTTCATATCGAAGAACAGACACCAGAGCAGCTGGTGTGACTTTCCTCTGCTATCATTAACCAGATCTAAATCCCAAAAGGCTCTCTCCTTTTTTGAGGGGATTCTGACTGGGAAGTCTGCTCACATGGACGCGGCACATCAACTGACAGCTTTGCTTTAAATGAGTGAAGGGTTCCGCCTCTGTTGGGCTGCAAGCCTATCACAGGCAGAATGAAGAGGGGTCACTCTAGGCCCAACATGCAGCTGGGACCTTGATTTTTTTCTCAGGGTTCATGTTTGTTTCAGAAAATATCGCTCTGTTTTTGCTGATTAGTTGATGGTTGGTTGGTGGGTTAGTGGATTGGATAGCTGGTTGGTTGGTTGGTTAGCTGATTGGTTTGGCTTACAGATAAGTCAAAGGCCTCTGGGTTTTCTGCAGAGCTGTGGAACCTACCTGTTCAGCTGTTACCTAAGATTATCTGGAATTAATTCTCCTTACTCCTGTTTTATCCTGCAGTTTGATGAATAACCTAGTCCTTTCGAGATTCTCGGCTCCAACTTGCACTGCTGCCTCACATGGCATGTTCTAGGCTTCCTTCTTTCAAGTCTGTTCCATCCTCTTTCTGTTTCCCAGAAATTTACAGAACTTTCTTATTCATGGATGACCTCCCTTTCCTTGTCCTTATCCTTATCTTCTCCCTGTGTTAACTGCTTCTATTCTTTTTCCCCCAGTGTTTTTTGGGAAACGTCAAAAGGTAAATGTGGGGCCAGCCAACGGCGTGTTGGTTAAGAGCTGGCTTGGGACTCCAGCGACCCCAGTTCAGATCCCACATATGAGGGCCAGTGACACTGCCCTCTACAGCTAAGATGGTGAACAACAGCTCCACCTGGAGCTGGGCTGCTGTGAGTGCCCGGGACGGCATAGCTGTAGCCCCTGCTGCAGTGGGCTGCCATAGCTACAGTGAGCGGCCGGCAGCCAGTGTGAGCTGCCAAGAGCCGCTGTGAGTGGTTGTCCAGAGGCTGGCAACCGATTTGTCTCACCCAAGCGCAATGATGATGCCAACATGGGCCAGTGAAGCCACGTCCTCCACAACTAGACTGAAGAACAAAAGGACAGAAATGTTTGTTCCCTTTCCCAGGTTCCCCAACACTGTTCCACTCCCCCAATTCCCCAATAAAATCTTCAAAAAAAAAAAAAAAGGCAAATGTGTGTTCAATCTGCCTGCTGAAAACTGAAGCATATACATTACAGGATAAATCCTGTTACATGCCTGCATACCATTTCTGAAAGTTTTCATCACACAGTAACTAGTAACATCTAACTAAGGAAAGGGTCAAAGCCAAAACCTGAGATTGAGATTCAATTTACTGTAGCTCCAGAAGCTTGAATGTAGCATTTTTTTCCCTGGGTTGTGGGGAGTTTTATGGTATTTTTCTTTATATCATAGCTATGGGCAAGACTTGGGAAAAGTTTTGCCACTAAAGCTTACATAAACTCAAGGATGAAATAACTGGATCTCTATAACAATGACCATGATCATTTTAATTTATCTCCAATAGCTAGCCTGTCAGTTATAACATTTCATTAACATTCAATCCAGTGAAACAGTTTGATGCCTGCCTGTAAAATGTTATATGAATCTGCAGAGGAGGAGCAGCGTTGAAGAAGTCTATGGATTTCCTAAGTCCTGCCCCTGTGATTGGAACGGAGTTTGACAAACGGGTCTCACGAACACTCTCTCTTTCATGAGCAACGTTGTTACGGCAACGTGAAGATTGGGCCTGATTTTAGGAGAAACTAATCTCTAAATCTGAATTCTCATCAGACTCAGGTGGACAGAGATTTTCTGAATCATTACTTTTAAGTGTCTGGAACTATAATTTGTTTGTCATTCTCACTTCCAGCCTTATTTCACAAATTTACCTAGGAAGGAGTCAGAGGATTGGACCCTGACACTCCATGGAGCATAGAGGTCAGAGAATGCCACAGACTATGTAACAAGACTCCACAGGGTACTTAAGCAGAGAAACAAAGGGTGGGGTTGCAATTATGGGTAAATTGTTTTACCTCCTGCTCTAATGAAGTACCTAGCAACAGCTCAGGACGTGGAAAGTCCAGTTGGCAGCCTGCCTCATTCCTCACACTAAACACTGCACAGTAAGCCAGAGATTCATTCCTCCGACCAGGTCAGATGGCCAGGTCCCAGGTGTGGACTTCGAATCCTTCTTCCTGCAATGAAAGCCTAGAAAGTGACTGTTGCCCTGGTGGTGGCAGCAGCCAGCTGTTCTCATCGGAGCACCTCTGCTTCCAACCACTATTCCTCAAGGCTCTGAGCTCTGTAGCTGCCGAAACCTAGCATTTCTGGTCACTTCCGTGCTTCATCCCCTACATGAACCATGCCCAATGGAAAAACTATTTCATGTCCATTTCACTGCCTTGCTTCTATAAACACCCACACATATTCATGAGAAGAAGAGTTTTAACAAAACTGTGAAAACTGTATAGATTCAATACTAAATAAAGAAATTTTTTGTAACCAGCCCTTTAAAATGTTTCCAGTGTGGACATATTTGAAAGCTCTCCAGGTGAGAGAGCAACTACTTATTTGCAAGGTTGTGCAGGGCACTTATTCCCATATTATCACTTGATGGCACCTATTTATCTCATTACTCTTTAATGGATAATAAGACGTCTCTCCAAGAGAAAAGACCACATAGGAGGCAATTCTGCATGAGATTGTCACAAAGCAACCTAGGCGGAAAATAACAGACTATTAGTGAAATGCTAAACTAGGAAATAAGAACCTCAACACCGCATTTGCAATGTAACCTAGATAGGAAACAACACTGAACTCTTTAAGCTCTCATCAGTCTAAAAAGAGCAGCAAAAACATCCAAAACAAGGCTGGAGACCCATTAGAGTTTAAAAAAATGTTTGCTTTCAATTAGTTGGGAGTATTTTCCATTCAGACTTAGATTTCTTGGTTTTTGTGCAGATTTTTATTGTAAGGCAGTTTTCACAGTGACCAATAATTATTAAACAAATTGTGAGTGTATGTGTGTGCATTTTCTGCAAAGTGACAAGCTTGTTGTAGTTCATGACCCTGCTTACACATGGTCAGGATGGCAACAGCATATTCCTGGAAGGTCTCTGCTAACTATTGCTTCAGTTGCCTTTTCACACCCGTGATTCAAACTGTTCTGTCAGCTAAAATGGATAACAAGTGACCTGGTGCAAATTACAGGAATTTGCAGGACAAGCTCCAGAAAGCACTCGGCCAAATGCCTGTGCAGCTCTATTAGACAACCCACAAATTCTTCTGGGAACAGTGCAGAGGCCCCTTTGACAATGAGCATGTCTGATTCAGGGCATCTTGAAGCCGATGGTGAAGTGAAGGGGGAGCATTACTTGAGGAGTGAGCCACTTCCGGGGCTGAAGAGTGGCTGTGTTTTTAATTTATCTATTGAACTTCAGTCATGATGAGTAATAATCCTGTAGAAGACATCAGTTCTGCATAGGAACATCAATACCTGAAGCAGAGTGAGTGCTGTGTGGGCTTCCTCAAAGGACCTAGGAACACAAATGGCAAACGGATTGCAAATGGCAAACGAAAAATGCCCGCACACATTCTACAATCATGATAATACAATCGAACAGTGAGGTTTTGTACCTGGTTTTCGTGCTTGTTGTTTTTGTTTTCTCCCGTTAGCACACTAAAATATAAGTCATAAATATGTCCTTGATTTAGAAAAGCAAGGAAAACTGAGTGTTCCTTGATTGCCTTTCTTCTCCCATAATTGAATTTCTGCTTGTGATGGTGCTCAGAGGGAAGGGGGTGAGGGGTTTTAGGGCCCCTGAGCACTTAACTCATTACTTCCTGTGTCCAGGGCTTCACATATTTTATCCCATTTAACTCATATGCCACCCTAGGAGACACTTGGCATTATTCTTTCAGTTTTATAGACAAAAGGATTGAGATTCAAAGAAGCCATTTATTTTCCAAGGTCACAACATTAGTCCATTTTATACAATCTGTCTGACTTAAAAGACCATGCATGCTCCTCCTATGACCTTATTTCCTTGAACTAAAAATGGTGAGATGGTATGAAATGGTGATTTTTCTTCTTGACCTACCTTACAGATGAAATCAACATTCATTGTGCTTCTGCAGATTACATTAAGCCATAAAATATCAAAGAAAACTCAATGTCCCTCTTCTTTTATTTTTTTAGGTGCAGTTTGTGTTATAGATTGAATCCAAGATTAATTCTCAGTCTACTTCTGAGATAACCCAAAGTAATTTATAAGCTCAAACACAATGTAAATAAATGTGACATTTACATCAGAAATAGAACTGAGTTGGTCCAAAGGAACTAATCCATTCATTCAGTAATTCAGCAAGTATGTACATCTAAAAACCAGCAGGTACTTCTCTAGAAATCATTTTACCAGGAGTAGGATTAACCCACTATTACATTTAAGTATTGAGTAATGTTCTGATAATAAGGGGAAAAGAGAAAAATATATTACATTACAAAGTTTACATTTTCTAATGAGTTAAATTTCACACTAGATATAAAATATTACCAAAACAAAAATCACATAGATGAGTCATATAGATCTTTATAGACAGGGCACTGAGGAACCTAGTGGAGAAAATCAAAACTACCATTTTGCAACAAACAAAATATGCCATGCAGATGGACAACTCTTGAATTGATCCTCTCTCTGTACACTTACGCTTTAAAGGATTTAAAGGCTTGGTCATCAAACAACATGGATCAATAGCTGGCACTTGAGAAGCATTTCTGAACCAACAGACAATAATACAAGTTTCCAGTTCCCCCTTCTCCATTACAAAGGGAAGCATATCTTTACCCTAGAAAATTTGTTTTCAAAATTGAATTCAATAAAGCATGATACCAATCATCTATTTTTTAAAAACTGCTATGGTAAGCTTTCAAAAGCAAATACGAGGTCAGACAATTAAGTCTGTGAACTTGTTGCAACGATGTTGCTAACCTTTTTTGATATCAGAGGAATTATTCATTATGAATTTGTGCCAACTGGACAAACAGTTAACCAAGTTTACTATTTGGAAGTGCTGAAAAGGCTGCGTGAAAAAGTTAGACAACCTGAACTTTTCACCAACATTCATGGCTCTTGCATCATGACAATGCACCAGCTCACACAGCACAGTCTGTGAGAGAGTTTTTAGCCAGTAAACAAATAACTGAATTGGAACACCCTCCCTACTCATTTGATCTGGCCCCCAATGACTTCTTTCTTTACCCAAAGATAAAAGAAATATTGAAAGGAAGACATTTTATGACATTCAGGACATCAAGGGCAATACAACAGCTCTGATGACCATTCCAGAAAAAAGAATTCCAAAATGTCCTTAATGGGTGCACTAGGTGCTGGTGTTCGTGCATAGCTTCCCAACGGGAGGACTTCGAAGGTGACCATAGTGATATTCAGCAATGAGGTATGTAGCACTTTTCCTAGGATGAGATCGTGAACTTCACTGTAGGACCTCATATGTCTTACGCCTAAAATACTTAATATAACATGTATTAGGTATTGTTTAGCTTTTGTGCTGTGGGGTTAAAGTGACAAATTCTCAAGATACAAGAAGAGGAAAAAACGCCTCGGACATATGAAAAGCACTGTTCATTTCTTTGCTTTAGACCCTGATTCTCCCAGCCTCCTTCCTGACCCCACCCACTTTTTCCTGATTTGGAGTTAAGAAGGAAGTGAATGTACTACAATGTTATTCATGAAAATGCAGAGATATCAAACACAGAGGTAAGATGGTAATAAGATAAGGTCTCTGTTTCATAATCCTTTTCTTCTTAAAATATAGCTATCATTCTTGGATCTCTCCCTACTTGATATTCTGCAAGCATTTGGCATTTTTGCTTAGACCCTGTCCTCACTGCTTTTAGAATACAAGTATTTTAGTGATCATCTACTTCCCTTTTGCACCACTCCTCCTCACTCTTACTCTGGCTTCTCTCAACAATATACCTGGACTGTTACGCTCCAGTGACTCAGTCTAAAACAGACATCTGACCCTCTGCTCTGTTCAATCTACACTCTTCCTGAGGGAAACTTACTCATTTCTATTGTTTCCACTGTTACCTCAATTGCTCTATGAACACGCTCTTTCTACAGCTAGAGCTGTAGCTGAAACTGTGTTTTCTGAGCTCTCAGCTTGCTTGGTAGATATCTAATGGGCCGTCTCACCAGCATCTCAAACAACATGGCGGGAACAAAGCACATTTTCTTGTACTGTACCTCTTCCTGCACATCACAAGTCAGGCAATGGCAGCACCATTCTCCTAGGTATGCAAAAAATGATTTGCATATGTTATTAGTTTTACCTCACAAATTTCTAGAGGGATAATGTTTTAACCCTAGTCTGGTCATGACATAATTTAGGAATCCAATAGAGGCCATGTGCCCTGTAGTAGTCTTGAGAATGAGCCTCTCAGATCTCCAACGGCAGAGCGTACTGTTGACCAAAGGCTAAGGCTGCTGTGCTCAAAAATAGAACTGCTACATTTGTGCCCCAGCCATGCTTCTGACAAGCTGTTCCCATACAAATACTACATACAGCAAGACCTCCAAGGCACAGCAGCTTCTGGGAGACAAGGGACTCCTTGGGGTAGCAATTTGGCTCGAGAATTCCCCCATGACTTTGCTGAATCTTTCTTAGATGGCATGGCATTCTAAAAGCCTTCCTTCCTTCCTTCCTTCCTTCCTTCCTTCCTTCCTTCCTTCCTTCCTTCCTTCCCTCTCTGAGGGCTCTCCCAGCCTCTCCCTAACCCCTCCCTATTGTCTCTCACAGGTATTTCCCCTAAGAAAGCTCTTTTTTTAAAAAAGATTTTATTGGGGTATCGGGGAAGGGGAACAGACAAGTTGCTGTCCTTTTGTTCTTCAGTCTAGTTGCGGAGGACGTTGCTTCACTGGCCCATGTTGGTATCGTCATCGCGCTCTTCCCGGATGAGGCAGATCGGTCGCCGGCCTCTGGATGGTCGCTCACCGTGGCTATTGGCAGCTCACACTGGCTGCCGGCCACTCACTGTAGCCCATGGCAGCCCCACTGCAGCAGGGGCTGCAGCCTACACCATCGCCAGTGCTCGCACAGCCCAGCTCCACGTGGAGCTGTTGTTAGCTGTAGAGGGCAGTGTCACTGGCCCTCATGTGGGATCCGAACCGGGGCCGCTAGCATCCCAAAACCAGCTCTTAACCAATGTGCCACTTGGCCAGCCCAGAAAGCTCTTAATGTTTAATACCATCTTGTCACCTACTTGTTGGGAGATACAGGCTACCAGAGGCCTCTCCCCAGTTAAATTCACACTTTGCGCTTCTGTGAAATTTGACACACAACTTTTGAGGTTTGTGCATCCCCTTATTCATCCATGGGGTGTGGAGGAGCACCCCAGCCACCGGGAACTCTGCGTTGGAACCTGCTCTTCTCCTTCCACCCCCACCACCTTCCCTTTATACCTGTAGCTCAGGCTTTTCCTCATCTTTCATCTGATACATAACAGTCTTATCATTTATATTTCTCCTCCCAAAAGGCTATTTAAATCTCTTTTTCATGATTCTTTAAATTTTTTTAAAGAGGTATAAAATCTATTTGCATCACTTGCCTGTTCATAAGACACCATTACTTACAGGATAACCCATTGATCAAGGTCATCTCTGCTCTACCCAACCTTTCTTCTTTCTATGGTCATCAACCCTCTTCAGGCACAAGGGGTTTCCTATCATCCTTTTAGTTGCTCTCACATCCTAAAATGGCTTTTCCCTTTGTTCTGCCCATTAAAAATGATCCTCCTTCTCTTAGGCCCAGTTTGAATGCCACATCCTTCTGGAAGTCCAGTTTCTACCTTTACCACAACGTTGGTCACACATGGTTTTGTGAGGCGCTGCCTTCCCTGCTACACTGTAGATGCCACAAAGACTGTTAATTGATGCTTCCGTCTGCCTCCATCAATGCCTTTCCCATAGTAAGTGCTCAGTACGTATTCACACCCAAATATCTATAGAATAAACGCAGTGCTCATCACACTGGCATGTAAAACCCTCCATAATCATGCTCCACACAGCTTTCTCAACCCATGGCAAGGCTGTCCTCAAGAAACCTTACACATTTATGACTTCTGTGCCACTGTCTGGCAGTCAGCTTCAGAAACCAAAAGTGGATCTTTCCCATTAGCCCAACTCATGAGTATGATGTAGAAAACCAGAATTCTAGTTTATTATTTTACAATAAGAAATTCTTGTGATGGAGACTAGCATACTCGACATGGCTAGGATCAGTAAGTGTCTCTCAGCAGGAGAACCTAAAAGGAACACTAAGTTACAATCAAAAGAAAGCTTAGTGAGTGTAAAAAAAGAAGAATCAGACTGAGTATTTAATAAGATCATCTATTAATTATCAATTGAATATCTACTCAAGCCCTCTGATGCTGGCATCTCCCCATGCTGTGCACTTACCAATGAGACCAGACTAGAAATCATTTGGGTAAAACTCCCCTCTTGACAGAGTTTGACAGGGACGACCAAGTTTCATTTGCCAGGCTTCCAAGACTGACTAACGCGACTTTTTCTGATTGTTTTCTTTATGTGTGTTAATTTTATAGATTGTATCTTGTTATAGTGCAGTCCTCTAGGCCAGGACTATAGTTTGGTGTTTAAGGAGACCTGGCATATCTGAGCTCTGGCCCATTAGTTATTGCAGCCTTCTTTCCTCCATGTTCTTGGAAGTGTACATCACTGCGGCTCCTTGCTTCCTCCAAGCATTTCCCACTTGTCCCCTGCATAGGGTTTCCATCGTGGCCAGCCCTCTGTTTTTCCTGATAACACACTTACTCAGCCTGATATAGTATATTTTTCCCACCTGGGACACCTGCCCCCCACCTCTATCTCTCCAAAGCCTGCCCCATACTTCAAGATTCAGATCAGATTCCACTTTCTATATGTTGCCCCCTCCAGTCACTGCATCTTATTTGTCAACTCTCCCTGGTTAGAACTTCCATTTATTCTGAATATCACTTATTGGGGTTTTTACTTAACCCTCCACTGAGTGAACGATAATATCATCAGCTAAAATGTAAACTCTTTGAAAGCAAGAATTTTGCCTGATAAAGCATAATAACAGTTCAGATAGTTATCAAGCATGTATAGACAGGGAAGGCATTCCCCCATAACCCTTCCCCACACTTTCTGCCACCATGATGGTGCACCTTCTAGAAGCCCCTGCTGGCCAAGTACCCCTCTGGCCCTGACATTCCCCTCACTCACTACAGGCCTTTCTGCCATAGTCCAGGCCCCACCCCTGCCTCCTGTCCCTCACCTCTGCTTTACTCCCATCCCTAGCCTTTCTTGCTGCCTTGTCAGCCCCTATGGTCCCTCCCAATCATTAGTCTTCTGATCCCCAACTAGCTCCTTGGAGCACCCTGGCTTCCAGTCTGGGAATCTTAAACCCAGGCTCCTCATCTTTTACCACATCTGTGCCTCTACCCAAAGTAAAACTCTGTGCACTTGCTGAATGCACTGCCCTTAGAGCATATCTACCACTCACCCTCCCCAACCTCACAGCTGAAGGAGGATCACCCCTGCAGACCCCAGGAGCATAATGATAACTGCCCCACCCAAGTAGTAGGAGGATATTGGGACGTCCAACAGGACAAGGTAGCCAGCTCTATTCCCTTGCAGGAATTGCATTTGTGGGTAGACTCCTGGGTTCTGATTCTTACATGATCAGCACCTTGGCCAGCACCAAAGGGGCCACTGTGTCAGCATGGATTTTCCCAGGCCAAGGCCACAGGCAGGACTCAGGCCAAGGACGACCAACCAGGTCATCAGACGTGGGTCCCAGGACCTGAACAGTCATGGTAAACCACCAGGTGCACTCCAGGAACAGGTGCTCTGCCACACAGAGCACGAAAAGGCTCTGGGCAGCTGGGATTCTCTCATGACCATCCCACAGTAGGAGCTAAAGACTGTTCATGACTAGGTCTGAAAGACCCAGCTGCCTCCTGCTTCTGTTGACTGTGGCAGCAGCAGTCAAGAGTATAGGCAAGCAGAGGATAGATGAGCTCAAAGAAGATAGAGGCATAAGGGAAAATAGAGGCTCTCTAGACCTCATCATGGAGGAAGAGGTACAAAGTAGGAGGCTGACCACCACTTCAGCCTTACTTAGCCCAGGAAACACTCTCAGCCAAGTCTACTCTCCACAGCTCTACTCTGAGAACTCAGGTTTGGCTGAATCAACAGGAAATCAATAGGAAATGGCTCTATTTCTCATGCAGCCCTGGGCCAGTCCCTCTAAGTATAACTGTTGAACTTCCTGGCCTTTTCCTTAGGGACACTGACACTGAGAGAGGGTGAAACTTCTGCAACAAGAGCCAGGGAAAAAAAATTACCTTTCTAAGGGGTTCTCCTCATGTAAGAGCTGCTTTGGCAGCCTCTATAATTTCTCACTGGCCAGGTAGGGTCCCTGCTGTAATCTTATGTGGGCACTTATCCTCTATCCCCTTCTCCCTACAAGTCAGTTAAGCATTGGGGAGGACCTGACACCCACCAAGCATGAGCCGTCAGAATAAAGGAAGCTGGCAGACAATGGGGTCCCCAGTGATACCTCTCAGATGGGATACACATATTCTGACCATACCTCTGTCAACAGTATTCATGTTTTTGAAATGCTCTGGGTTTTTTCATTTAAAAGAAAAGTATTTAAAACTTGCCTGGATGGGCCGGCCGAGTGGCGCACTGGTTAAGAGCTGGTTTGGGGATGCCAGCGGCCCTGGTTCGGATCCCACATGTGAGGGCCAGTGACACTGCCCTCTACAGCTAACAACAGCTCCACCTGGAGCTGGGCTGTGCGAGCCCCCGTGATGGTGTAGGCTGCAGCCCCTGCTGCAGTGGGCTGCCATAGGCTACAGTGAGTGGCCGGCAGCCAGCGTGAGCGGCCGGCAGCCAGCGTGAGCTGCCAATAGCCATGGTGAGCGACCACTGAGAGGCCAGCGACTGATCTGCCTCTTCCGGGAAGGACGCAATGATGATGCCAACATGGGCCAGTGAAGCGATGTCCTCTACAATAGATTGAAGAACAGAAGGACAGCAACTTGTCTGTTCCCCTTCCCCACTGTTCCCCTCCCCCAATTCCCCAATAAAATCTTAAAAAACAAAAACAAAAACACTTGCCTGGACTCACACAGCTAGTAATAGGGAAGAGCCAGGACTTCAACTTGTTTTGTAAGACACATAACTACTATACAGTATTATCACAGTAAAGGTCAAAGACATTTTTTTCATTTTACTATTTTAAATACATTTTAATGAACATCTTTCAGAAATGGATCATATATTTCCATGGGTTCAAAAACAGAGCAAACTAAACATGGTCAGCACCCCTTAGTCATGGAACAAAACCAGTGGCTGTGATGGTGTGATCTCAGTTTAACTCACACATCTTCACATGAACTCCCCTAGGCCTTGCTGTGAACATAAGGAGACCTTAGTCTGCCTGCACTGCTTTCTTTACACTGACCTGGGGCCCCTCCAAATGCTCAAAAAGCACATATGTGGGCTTTATCTATTTATACAACTGGTTTCCACCCAGCACCCCCTCGGAGCTTCCTGTACCAGCCCGGGCGCCCCGCAGTGCTGCCGGGGTCTGAGCCCACGTTCCCCGTGCAAGCGCCTCCTCATATGAAAACGTCTTTCTGAGTGATGTGCCCTGAGCTTCCTGGCTTGCTGCCTGGTAGTTTGTCCTTGATGGAAACCCTAATGCCAGTAGTTTCTTCTCAGTCATGTGTGCAAACCACATTGAGCTTCTGTGATCCAGATGTTGTGAGCAGCCAGATGTTTACTTTCTGTTACATCCTATAGATGGTGCTTGCTGCTGAAACAGTATTTTTCTTTCTTTTTTAATCTTATTTTTAGTCTTGTCTTTGGTGCAAATCTGTTTTTCTTCATACAGTAACATCTACTTCCTGCTAAGATGATTTGATTTTGAGCTTATAAATATATTTTACGATCAATTTTAACACTTATTATTTTATGCCCTGGAAAACATCTTTTTAGCCAGTTCTTGATTCAGAATTATCACTAATGCACAATATTTGATTCTTATATAAAATATGGTTCCACGTGTAGAGTTGGGGTGTTTTTATTGTTATGACTGTGGACTTCATGTTTCACTGGCTCTGACCACGTCTCTAGCTGGTATTGAGACACTCCCTTCCTCTGCCTCTTAGTACACTGCAGCTCATCTGAACGCAGACTCCCATATTTAAGAAGTCTGGTCCAGGAGGGCCAATAAAGCTGAAAGAACTAAGGAAGTAAATGCATGGCTTTATTTAGAGCAGAGTTTAAGTGAGGCTTTTTAATCCTTACTTCTGAATCAGGGCTGTATTTCGGAGAGTTGAAGATGTAGGCGGGTAAGTGGGCTATCGCAATCCTTTGGTAACCCAACAGCATCCCAAATGATGAAGAAACCTTTTGTCTGGTGACCACAGATGGGGCAACTGAAGGTCGTCATCCCCAGATGCCTTCCCTTTAAAAGACTCACATTTCTAGTTATGCTACTGGGTACTTGGCTGGGCAAAAATGTGTGAACAAAAAGGATAGAAATATAATATGTAATCATTACAACTTTACTCCCCAAACTAGGCTCTGCCCAGCAGTGGTTAAGGACTTAGTGGTGAAGCCCAGATGCTGCTGGACTTCAACTTACGTGGCACTCCAATTCACTTGGGTGATGCTGGGCCTCGGAAATGCTCTCTCACATGTGTGTCTTGGTGGCCTCTTATTATCTTGCCTTTCTGCACTGGTCCTGTCCACGAATGCTTGTCATTCAAAGTAGAGGCAAGGATTCCATTTGGGGCCCTCTCTAAAATACCATGACTAATGTTGAATAATCCTCTCAGCCAGGGATTTATGGCCCAAATTCCTCCAAATTACATTTGATAATGAGTAAACCCTTCTGAGTCAGAGGACCTCCAGTTAACTAATTATAGGGCCCAACTAAAATCATTTTTGGCAGATGTCGCCCAAAATGTAATTGGCTCATATCCAAACTATCTCATAAAACATGTACATTTATTTAGAAGCTAAAACAAGTACATCTTTCAATTAATGCATCCTGGCAGTTTTATCAGAACACTGCTTTGATCACAACTGCGTTATCTGTGGGCACTTTATCCAGGTTTTATATGTCATTGAGGGGAATGAGTAAAACCTGCTCTAAGGGTTTACAGGCCCAAAATTTCTGCAGTGTAAAATTTTCAGGGCTTAATCAATCATTTTTTCAAGTACCAGAAAAGCCCCTGAAGTGTTTTTTAAGAAAGATTCTAGTTTTCTGCATCTGGCCTCCATGCAGTGGTCAAATGGCTAGCAACTCAAGCCGAGAGCATATTTTGCCTATGTGCATCCCATAAAATAGCATCAAATTGCCATCTGCGTTTTATTTCCAAAGGACATTGTTCTATCCTCAATTGACAAACTGTCCAAAAATATAACACTAAACTGTCAACTGTCCAATTTTTATCCAAAGTTCAGGTTTAGAAAAGTGATGTTGATGGACAGTTATTTAAAAGACATGATATATATGACCCAGCACCACATAAAGTCTATCCTTTGATCAAACCTGACAGCGGAAGGCACAGAACTGAGCCAAGTGGGACTAGCCTCTGCAGAAGTGCCTTCCCTGAGCTGTACTGAAGGTGTCAAGCCCTTGGCTTTGATCAAGAGATACTAGAGGGAAAGCCTTCTGAGGCTCGATGCCACATTCTCTGCAGGAATATCGCTGGAAGATACTGCACTCTCAATCACTCAGTGTCCCTTCAATGAACCTACTGTGAGAGGCACTTCAGAATCCATGCTAACATAATCTGCAGCCACCCAAAGAGACATAAATCTTGTTAAAATCTCAAGTGTTACTTACTCTGGGCTGCAACAATGGGAAGGTTCCTTCAGTCCAGGTGCCAATAAGATGATGCCTGGAGGAGCATCTTAACTCAGGACTTTATGGATCTATTAAAAAGACCATTGGGAACTATATACTATACTATACAGTAAATGTGAACCTCACTTAATCATGATGCCTGGGGATTCTGGACAATGAAGTTGTGGTAGAAGTTACCGGACCTGGATGAAAGGCTTGGCTGGTTGGGCCTTGGAGAATCATTTTGTTTTCCTCTTCTTCTTGCCTTGTTCCACTCCAGCTAATGAATGTGCTCACTGTTCTGGCCCTACCCAGGGCTGAACTGAAATTTCTTTCTTGTTTCAGAGCACTTTTTGTACGAGTCTCCTGTGCCCTCACTCATGTTTACATCACACGCGCCTTCAGCAGTTGTTGGCTGAGGGGGGCACCTCAGCAAGTGCCGTCTGCCTCTTTCTTTCCTCGGTGTCCCGAGAAGGTGTCGTCCCTGAAAGCCGGTTCTGCTTGCCAGCACTAAGACAATGGCAGAGTTTATGTCTTCTTTTGTCTTGAAATCAAGTAATTTTCAGCTCATCACACACTGGGCAGAGAATTGGGGACAACAAGACAGTCCCTAGATAACTAGGAAAGAGCCTCCCTGGGTGCTGCAGTTCAGGAACGCTCTGGCTGAGCAATTTTACTCACTGTGTGGAGGAAGGAGCAAAAACCTTGGTGCCTTTGGACTTGGATTTGAATCCCAGCCTTGCATCCTATTCGCTGTGTGATCTCAGACAAGCTAGGCAACCTCTCTGAGTCACAGTTTCTTCATCTACTTACGTTGGCAAGGTTGTCATAAGGGTTGCAAACTAATGCTTCTCTTCAAGAATGGAGAGGGCAGGGGGAGATGAAGGGAGCAAAGCAGAGGGGAGGAGAGAGCAAGGCAGGTATGCATGGGTTTTGTTCATTAAGAATGAAAAATCACATCTCCCTGTTGTTCCTTTGACTCTCAATAAACTAAGAGATGTATTTGGTATTCAGTAGGGACAGTAGACAAAATCTTCTGACCTAAAATTTTGAATGTTTATTTCTCCTGGATCTTTTGTTCCCACTTTTACCTATTCCCAGGTTCTCATTTTGAAATCATATTTAGGGTTCATTATTTTGTGTGTATTTTTTTTTATTTATGTGAGTGGATTCTTTTTTTATTGAGCTTTGCTTGAGGTTTGAAGAATGCCTCAAAGTTTTTATGGTATGAGATGCGGTAGACATATAAATACATATATATTGCTGTATTTAGAGATGCTGCTGTGAACATTTTTATGGTGCTGTACAACATATAAAGCGATCTTGCACCGTCTGTCTTCCTTAATCCTCTCAATGACTTTGTACCATAGACGCTATTAACTCCATTTCTGAGATGAGGCAATTCGGGCTCCAAGAGGGGCTTTCCTCAGATTACTCAACCTCTCCCCACGGGCTAGCACTGGACGTGCCACCCAAGTCTCCTGAATCCCACCCCGCCCAGTGCTTTTTCTTCTGTCACCACGCTGCCTCTCCAGCCAGATTCAGTAGCCATTTCAAGCAGCCATTACTGTCATGTTTAATAACACGAGTTACAACAGCGCCCGTTTTCTGTGCACCTGCTACATGCCAAGCATTTTCCATGCATTATCTCATGTAGGGCTCCGTGCAAGCCTACTACCGTGTTATCCTCCCTCATAAACCACAAACTACACGAAGGCAGGCCCCCCAAGGTCAAGGCCAGTAAGGGGAGGACTTAGGACATGAGGCCAGGTTAGTGTGACTCCAGGGCTCTCTCCCTCTTCACCACTCCCCATTAAGTGCCTGAGTTCTGTCGCCAAGTAACACTTCCAGAGGGCAGTGTTCAAAGGCCTTGGGGCCCGTGTGATGTCACCGTGTGGCCGAGATAGAAGCAGACAGCAGCAGCAGGCTGTCCCTGCCTCCCTGACCTCTCGCCAGAAGAAAGCCAGCTGCAACCGGGCAGTCAGGTGGCCTCACCACTGACCTGCCGCTGCTCATTAAAGTCTCAGGCCTCTATGATCGCGCTCGGACCTGTGAGAACGGGTCACAATCGCTGCCTTTGTGCTTCAATTCACGCTTTCCTTTAGGGTCACCCTATGCTCTGTGATTTTCTTAATATTCTCTTTGCTGCCGGCTTTCAGGCTTTAACACAGATGGTAATAACAAAGCACACTTCCTAGGTGCTGGCCCTCTGAAGCATCCTGGGACTGTTTTGGAAAGCATAATTATTACCTTCAAGTCTACTCGTTTTATCTTTTGGATTTATTCAGCTTTTGGAGCCTTTTACCTTAAGATATGCTTTTAGGTTACAATAAACAAAGCTAAATATTTCTGCAAATATTCAAAGAGGGAGTGTTGTTTTCATCTTGATATGTGTACTGATTTGTTTAATGTTGGTGGGATTAGTTTCTCTGTTGGCTGTCACCCCTCCCGAATGGAGCTCCATTCTCTCTGTGTTGCTATATCCCTGGCTCCAAGGAACACCTGAGGCCCTGTCTCCATCCCCTAGCAGATGCCTGGTTTTAGACAGCCCCACAACTTCTTGAAGCCTTGGTTTTGTTTAGGTTCTTTTCAACCATGAAGCGAGGATAATAATTACCCTTTCAACCTCTCGGGCTGTTAAGAAGATCTAATGAGATATTACATGCTGAAATGCTTTGAAAAACCGTATGTTGCCATAAAAACGTAAGATCACCACTGTGGTCCCAGGTGCAGACTTCAGATATAAAGGGCATGTGCTTAAGGGATCTGCCAGCATTCATTACAAAGGCATTTGGGCCTAGAGCCTAATTATCTGGAAGAAGAGTAGAAAATTCTGTAAGGCTGTCATTTCACCAACCTGTCATGAATCATAGGCATTGATTTGGGGCCTGAGGGTTTGATGACCAGTATTTTATCATCACGATCAAGTCTGCAGAGACAGAGGAAGAACAGGATGTTTTGAGTGTGGCTTCCTCTAGAGGGACACTTCCCATTCTACTAAGAGCCGTTGGCCAAGTTGCAGCCAGGGGGCCCAATCCAGCCCACCACTGGCTGTTATACATCCCACAAGCTAAGGAAGGTTTTTACAATTTTAAATACTTGAAAATAAAATCAAAAGAAGTATATTTTGTGGCATGTGAAAGTTACATGAGATTCAAATTTCAATGTCTATAAAACTTAGAATTTCACTCATGAAAATGTGGTGACAATGTGTTTTCTCTCTTGTTCTCTAAGTGTCTCCATAGTCCCCAGTTTGCCTGTCGGCTCACAAAGCCCAAAACATGTACTATCTGGCCCTTTCCACAAAAAGTTCGCTGACGCCTGTGTTAAGGCTTTCACTCTGAGGCCCTCGGAGGTCTGCATCACTTTGAATGCTGCTGCCATGCCACCCAGGGACTTAATTTGTGCGAGGCTCTAAGGGAAAGATGTTCTCTACACAGAGACAGCTGAGGCTGGGGAGTGAAAGGGCACAGGGGTCCATTTAGGACTCAATCAGGACGGGAATGACCCAGAAAAGGAAATGTGACAGAGAAGAGAGATACAGAAAGGCAGCAGTGGGAAAAAAAAGTCCCTTAGGAGAAGTGACCTTGGAGAAGGGACCCAGATGTGATGAGGCTGTGTGGTCTGTTTTCTCCTCATGGGCAGTCTGGGCATTGGACCCGAAGCGTCTGTTCTATTGCTCTCTTCCATCACTGAGCAAGGGGTGCTGTGCTGATGAAGCTCCCTTGAGGGTGACAGAAGGGAGTGTGCAATGGCGACCACACAGCACTCCGCGCCCCTAACCTGCACTGGACTTGTCTCCGCTTCCCCACCCCCACCCCCTCCCTGTCCCTCCTCTCTCTTCAGCTGCCCATCTTCCTCTCTCACCACTCTGGTTGCTCCCAGCCTCTGGGAACCGGCTGGCCACTTCGCTCTCACTCTCTTGCCTGCCTCCCAAGCCTTTGGTTTCTCTCCTTTCCTGTGCAATTTAGCTTTGTCCGGGCCAATCCTGCATCCCCACACTCGCTGCTTAACTGTTTTGAGGTTACCCGCAAGATCCCTCCTTGGGGCAGGAGGTTATAAATGGCCTACGAGTTTTCCCAGGCCCATGGAGCACTGGGGAGTGTGGCAGTGCTGACAGCATCTCTGTTGGGAGGTTTGGAAGTACTGGCAAGTGCTGCTGTCTCTATGGATTTCTTACACATGGGGAGACAGAGACCTGGTGAAGGAAAATGGAGCCAGGCTCACGCCAGAGGAGACAAAATCACAGCAAGAGAAAGATTTTTCCTGGTACCTGCCGAGATTCAGCGCATAGAGTTGAGTCCTGGAAATGACGGAAGAGTGACCTCAGAAGGAACTATGGCTGTGCCAAGCTGGACAAGAACAAAACGGTTGTGGTTCCAGGGGGGTTGACCCACCGCGGTTACCGTCATTGTCAGGGCTGTACCTAGTCTGCAGCTGCCATTTGCTAGGTACACTGCACGATGTGACGACATCAATTAAGCTACCTACCGTAGCTCTGCTAAAAGGGATGGGTCCTGGAGAACCAAAGAACTAGAGGGCGGTGTACAAATCACCCATGCTCCGTGCCATTAATGTCCTAGGTAAAGTCACCCAACAACCCTCTGATTAAGGCGGAACGCATTCCTGGGGGGAACCTGGGAAGACAACGGAGCCACCTGTGGAACCAAGGACTGAAAGTCACGGAAGACTTTCCGACAAGCGCCCTTTCCTGGGAATACGTGATTGTAAGAAAATGAAAGCTTATTTTGCCACCAAGTTCCTTAAGCAGAAAAGAAATCTTAGCGAGTAAAATAACCCTGATTAGCACAGCACTATCAAGAAGCCTCAGGGGTCTGATTTCTCAACCCCTCTGGACTTTCTCTTCAGGCAGTTAAACATTCGCAAGAAAATCCCTTCTCTTTATGTGGCTTCTTCAGCTGCATCATTTTGGGAAACAATTTTTAAGAGGCAAAACACAATAAAACTGCCACACATTTATTTCTCTTATGTGAGATAGCTCTTGAAATTTCCAACTAATCTCTAATATGGCTAATTTCTCCCCACTGCCAAACCTCCACCATTAACTTTAAAAAAAAAAAAAAAAGAGGGAACAGGGGGGAATAAAAACAGATCTCCCTTATGCTCCTCAGCAAGAGCGTGTGATTTGTAAGTTTCTAAAAATCCTTCCAGCCCTGCTTATTTTGACAAAACTACTTAACATTTCAAGCAATGAACTACGGGGCAAAAAAGTAAAATCTGCAGAGAAAGCCTTAATCCTCTGTAGTAACCTATTTGAATCTCCTCAAACGCATGGCGGTGTGTAGGCCTGGAGAATTAAATCAATTGTTTGATCTGAGAAGAAAGGCAATTAGAGCTCTCTCTTGATCTTTCCGGTTGAATTCTAGTCAGGGGCAGCCACTGTTCTCCACAGCTCCATTTAGACCCCTATTATTAGAATAATAGAGGTGAGCCTTAGAATCACTACAGTCAAGGGTCTTGCTGCATTTTCATTATGAGTTGTTTTATCAGCGAGTCTCCCATCGTGATGGGCTAATACCCAGCATACAAACGGTTAGCTAGCTGTGGTGTGTTGGGGTTTTTTTTCTTTCTTAAACTTCATTTCAAACTTCTTTCTTAACCTGAAAAATATTTCAGCAGAAACAAAAGAACACTTTCAGAAGCTGCTACATGGGTGATAGGGTGGCTGTGTTCATTCACAGCTAGGTTTCTGGCAGAGATCGGATGGGGGTTCTCTTCAAAGGGGTCTCTGGGTCCACTGACGGTGCAAGACAGAGATGGGGAATCTAGTTGGGGTGGTCTTGGGAGACAACTGGGGGTCCTGCCCTTATTTACTTACAGCAGCTCCCAATGTCTAAATAGAAGCAGCAATCTAGCTGAAGGTGGCAACTTGGAACTGTCTACACAATAAAATTAAATGAAACTGAGTAAAGATCATTTGTCCACAGTAAGGCATTTGGAGAGGGAGCTGCTGATGGAGATTATGAGGTCAAGTGACTAAAGCCTGTCCCATATCACCCGTTGGTGGCATCACTGATGACCAAGCCTTTCCTTGGGCTTCTGCGGCTCTCTCTCATCTTCTAGAATAAAGCTCCTGGAGCTATTCTTTGCTGCTTGTCCATTTATGTGAGCTCCCTACCTCCGAGAGCTGAAAGAGCCACAGCTTCGGGGAAGCCTGGACGAGCTCCTCTGCTTCGCGCTGGGTCCCACTGGGCTCCGCTGTCCTGTTCCAGCACCCTGTTCCCGACCAAGTCCATGTGCAGGAGATGACAGAGGGTGCAGATGCTTCAGCCTCCAAATTCTTTCTCGTTGCCGTACGCGGATTCCCACAGGAGGGGTGCCGGAAGCAAGCTGGAGCTCTGCCTCAGGGCCAGTGAGGCTTGTGTAAGGATGGCCAGGGGCAGCCTGGTGATGCTTATTTGGCCCGCTGTGACGGAGAGCCCACAAAGAGCCCCTGGGGCAAAGGTCATGGCTCTGCCCACAAGGAGCTTGTGGTCCAGCCGGGGAAGACGGGTGAGTCAAGACACAGGAACAATACAGCATGACAAATGTGTCAGGAAAGAGCCCAAGAATATACATGTAACCTAAATTTGGGTCCAAGGGAAGGCTTGCAGGAGACAGTTTCTGAGCTGAGGGCCTCACAATGAGTAAGAGATATTAGCAAGGAGCTGGCCTATTTCAAGCAGTTCAAAGTCCTGGAGGGGACAGAAAAGAGAATGTGTTTAAGTATCTGTGGCCTGTTGTGTAAGGCAGGAGAGTTGTGTGAGGAGGGGTAGGGGCCAGCAGAAGAGGCGGATGTCCAGTCGTGAGGGAATTTCATGTCCTCAGAAGGAATTGGGGCCTATAGACAACGGGAACTCATGAAACATTTTAAATAGGACAGCAACAGAAAGAGATAAACTGTTTAGAAAGAGAATGGAGGGCCGGCCGAGTGGCACATTGGTTAAGAGCTGGTTTTGGGATGCCAGCGGCCCCGGTTCGGATCCCACATATGAGGGCCAGAGACACTGCCCTCTATAGCTAACAAAAGCTCCACCTGGAGCTGGGCTGCGAGCCCCAGTGACGGTATAGGCTGCAGCCTCTGCTATGCAGTGGGCTCCCATAGGCTACAGTGAGTGTCCGGCAGCCAGCGTGAGCTGCTGGCAGCCAGCGTGAGCTGCCAATAGCCGCGATGAGCGACCATCCAGAGGCCGGCGACTGATCTGCCTCATCCGGGAAGAGCGCAATGACGATGCTAACAGGGGCCAGTGAAGCAACATCCTCCGCAACTAAACTGAAGAACAAAAAGACAGCAACTTGTCTGTTACCCTTCCCTGATTCCCCAACGCTGCTCCCCTCTCCCAATTCCCCAGTGAAAAAAAAATCTTTAAAATTAAAAAAAAAGAGAGAATGGAAATGCATATATGTTCTATTGTTGTGTAACAACTACAAACTTTGCTGCTTAAAACAACATCTCTTGCTTAGCCAAGTCGACACATATGCTTACCCATCATAACCATGCAAAACAATCTGAGAGCCGGCACTGTTGAAATCCTTATTATTTGGGGTGGGGAGGGGAAAGAAACCCTGAAATATGTATCTGCCACAAATTTTGAACCTAAATCTGAAATCGTCTTTGGATCTAATCCAGAGGATAAATAGTAAATGACACCACAAGAAAGCAATGCATCATACCCAGAATGTGGGAAATTCCATGGAAAGGCTGACTGGATTGGAAATCAACTCATTAGGGGAAAACAGGGAGTGGGGGAGTGGAGGAATGTTCTAGAGTAAAAGTGACTTGAGACATAAAAACCAAAAGCGATGTATGGATACTATTTGAATTATTACTTGGACAAACCAGCAGTACATTTGACTATGGACTGGTTATTATGAGTTATTAAGGAGTTTTTGATTAGGTGTCGTAATGATATTATAGATAAAATATAACATGTTTGACCTGAATAAGACTTGTTGTCACAGGAAACAACTTCCAGGGGGACTGACCTCATCTCTCAAGGAGGGTTCTGCTCCCTCCCACCCTCCCCCCAGGAGTGACTCACTCCCTCTCTCACCCTCCAGATGGAACTTGATATACATGGATGTATGTATTCCGTTTTTTAAATAGTGAGCTCCTTGAGGACAAGGATATAATAGATATCCTTGCCCAGGATATAGTAGATACTACAAACACTAATAAATCTTAGAATGAATGTTCTCTAAGCCCCAAATTCATTAAGAATTTGCTTTATTTCATAGTTATATTTTAACAGTGGTTCTCAACTAGGAGTTCTCCAGCAGGGGTGATTTTGCAATGTTTGGAGACACTTTCAGTTGTCACAACTGGAGCAAGGGATGCTAGGAGGTTAGCATGTAGAGGCTAGGAATGCAACCACACATCCTATAATACAATGCAATGCACAGGACTGTCCTGCCCCCAAGAAAGCATGACCTGTCCCCAAATGTCAATAGTGCCCAGTTGAGATACCCTGCCCTGCCCCATGTCCTGTAGGTTCTACCTCCTGTGCATCTTTCAAATCTGTTCTATCCCAGCACCCCATTCCCACCCAATGCCTTGTTTCAAGCCATCATCACATCTCCCAGGGATTACCACAATAGGCGCCTAACCCATATTCTTGCCACCGAATCCTGGTGCTCCCTTAGAAAGAAATGATGTCCTCCCCCATCTTGTAAACTCCCTCTCATCTTCAAGGCTCAGTTAACTCAAGTATTATCTACCCGGTGAAGCCTTCCCAGTCTGGCCTACTTTCCCGCCTGGTTTCATTCAGAGGCCCTTTGTCTGTAGATGCACAGTTATTTAATTGTCTCCCTAAATAGACCTCCAATGACTTGTGGGAAGGAACCCTCATCTTCAGCCTCCAGGAATAACAGCATTTAGCACAATTGAATTAATGTATGCATTTCCAATCTCGCTGGCACTTCTCATGATCAGAGCTGGAAGGACGGGTTGGGTAGGAGGCAGGGTGGAAACTGCAGTCACAGTGGCCTGCTGAGCTGCCTGTGCGGCTGTTTATACAATTTGGATGCTGGCTTCATTATTACTCTATAGAGCCAGCGGGGTTAATATGCTCTGAAGGTGTATTTGTACGGATTCAACGCAAGAGGTTCTCTAGTGTCTTCTGGACTTAATTTCTCCACGTTTCAAGAGTCATTCAAATGGAGAGCGAACTTTAATAGGGCCAGAATACTTAAAAGGGGAAATGTCAAAGCCCAATGAAAAGTCCCAAGCAGCATGGTGTCTTTGGCATTGTTTTGATGCACATGCAAGACTAGTGAGATCCCTTGTTTAACACATTCAGTTTCCCCTTGCTTTTTTGCTTCTGCTCCTAACTTTTTCGAGGACACTGGATGGATCCAGCTTTCTTTCCCTTCCAGTCCTGCCATCTGTGGGATGGAGGGGGCACCAGGACCACCTTTCTTACAGGTACCATCTCCCATCTGTATGATGAACAAATTAAGAAATCCTCGAGAGGTCCTCTCTCACTCTTTTCTCGAATGAAAGAGTGTGTGTGTGTGTGTGTGTGTGTGTACACTCACTTACAGACCCTTAACGATGTATATGACAGCACTGTCTATAACAGCAACAAATTGCTTACAACCTACACAGCTTTCATTAGATTAATCAATACATCATAGTATATCCACAACATAATGCATATTATATAAGATATGCATCATGTAGCCATCAATGTAAAGGTCAATTCAACACTGAAAGATAAGCAAGATATATTAATAAATAAAAGTTGATAAAAATGAAAGGACATAGAAACCATATGTATGGTACCCTATTGTTAAGGCATTTGAATGCATGTGAATGCGTGTGGGTATATTCACAGGACTGACAATACTAAAAAAAAAAAAGAAATCTCTGGGTGATGAAATCATAGGTGATTTATTTTTCTGCTTATGCTTCCCACTTTCTCCACAACATTTCCAAAGTAGCATTTGTTTCTTTCTCTTGCTAAAAGCAACACATTCTCCAAAATATTAACAATATGCATATAACATTTGTTATACAAATAAGAAACCCTTCAGATACCTGAATAGGTCACTCTCTCCCCTCACCATCTTAACTCAAATGATGCTTTTTTTTTTTTTTAAGGTATTTATTGGGGAATTGGGGGAGGGGAACAGCGTTGGGGAACTGGGGAAGGGGAACAGACCAGTTGCTGTCCTTTTGTTCTTCAGTCTAGTTGCGGAGGATGTTGCTTCACTGGCCCATGTTGGTATCATCATTGCGCTCTTCCCGGGTGAGGCAGATCGGTCGCCGGCCTCTGGATGGTCGTGCACCACGGCTGTTGGCAGCTCACGCTGGCTGCCGCCTACTCACTGTAGCCTATGGCAGCCCACTGCAGCAGGGGCTGCAGCCTACACCGTCGCCGGGGCTCGCGCATCCCAGCTCTAGGTGGATCTGTTGTTAGCTGTAGAGGGCAGTGTCACTGGCCCTCATATGTGGGATCCGAACCGGGGCCGCTGGCATCCCAAAACCAGCTCTTAACCAATGCACCACTCGGCAGGCCCTCAAATGATGCTCTTAAGGAGATCTGCCCGACCACCTGATTAAAAGCTGCCTCCATCCTGCATCCCTGCTTTATTTTTGGCCATCATGCACATCACCACTGACTTAATGTATGTTTTACTTCCTCCCTATTGTGTGTATTCCAGCGCTGGCACACAGGCTCCCCTCCCTGAGGACAGGGATTTGGTTCACTGCTCTAGCCCCAGGGCCTAGAACAGTGCCTGAAACATATTAGGTACTCACTATATATTTGCTAAAATGATGAATGAAAGCACATTCATTAAAAAAAAAAAAAAGCTTTGCTTTTATTAATAATAAACCAGTGTTCCGTTTCAAATAACACTTTTTTAAAAAATGTCAGGTCTTTCAACGTAATGTGAGCTCTTTGTTGCAGGACCACTTTGAACTGATGAAAGCTATACAACCTCTTCCAGCTCCCCAACCCCTCCCAAAACCCAAGCACACACATAAAATTGAATACAATTTCAGGAGGTTCTGAGATTCCCCTGAAATCTGTTTATAAACGTCTTAAAGAGTCCACTGACCCCAGGATAAGAACCTGATTTAAAGTGTCATCTGGCACAGAATCATGATTTCTCCTCTATTCTGATGATTCAAAGAATTTATGTGACTACATATCAGTCATTCCCCCTCCCATTAGCCAGTTAAATGTTAAAGAGATTTCATCTACAAAAGGTTCTGCTTAGAGAGGGATAAGTTCAACATTTGCAGCTGCGAACTTGATAAACATCCAGATGAAAGCTGTAAAACTTGGTTAATAATCCAGAGATTTCAAAAAGTATAGATGTTAGTAAAGAGCAGTTTGAATATCTGGTAAAGTGAATTTTTCATTTGTCAGCTGAAAGTCTGGAGTCATAATAATCTCAGACAGAGATAGAAAAAACAAGATCTAGTCCACATAGAATAAATTTTAAAAATTTTATTGTTTCAAGAAAGAAAAAGGGGGGATACGCACATCCACTAAAGGGAAGCTTTCCATTAAATAGAAGAGAAATCAAACACTTGGTAATAAAAACCATCCAGCTAAAAACAGCATATTACACCAGTGAAACAACGATAGCAATCTGACTTGGTGTTTTATTTCAACAGGCACGCTTCATCCATTGTCTGGAGGAAAACTAGGCTAGGTCTCCACGGGCAACAGTCACAGTTATTAAGCAAGTAAATACGCTACCGCTTCCGTGTCCGCCTTTATTTCTTGATGTCTTCAGTCTCATCTGGCTCTTTCTCTTGGTGCTCTCTTTCCCACCTCATTTCTTTTAACTCTTGTCTGTATTTCCGCTCAATGAACCGCTTCTGATGGGCCATCTGAGGGAAGTTATCTGACACGAGGAGACATATTTTATACTTAATAAAGGACAGCCAATAGTGCAAAGAATGATGCAAACCAAACATATACACATGTAAACATATTCATATAAAATATACATAGTTGTATTTTGTAAGGCAAAAAAATATTATTCATTTTCTTCCCTTATTCTTTTATCATGCAGAAACCCATTGGAGGGCTAGATCAGCACCCGATTCTAGATTTCAATGTCTGATGTAATCTTGAGTATGAAAGGCACCGAGACACACAGGAATGTTAAAAGAAAGACATGTGGCCACAGAAAGAGTCCGGGTAGGCGTTTTAACACAGTTCTCCAAGCAAGAAGTGATTTTCAGGGAGAGAGCGAAGGGTATTGTACAATGGAGTTCAAACCAAAAACTTCAAACAAATAATAATAGTATCACACAATTATTTACCAAGAATTAAAGTTTCTGAAAAGTGCAAAACAAGACCAGACAAAAGGAGACTACATTCTAAGCCACTGTTTATGATCATTCTAGTTCTCAAGTTTACCACAAGAAGCCCAAAGCGGTATCGACAACAGCAACCCCAGTAAAGTACTTTTATTTGGTTAAAGGAAACATGTCACTCAATGGCATAGTTTAAGCTCTATGTAGTCTGACATTTGACCTTGTGAAAGAGTGTTGGCACACTGGAAATTCTGGTTAAGATTTTAAAATTTTACAGTCCAATGGTCTGTAACAAGGGCAGCGATGGAGTCAGAAATCGAGTAGGGAATGCAAAATAGCCATTTCCCATACTTTGTCAACAAACACGCTTCGACCACAAACATCACGACAAGATACAAGCATGAATGAGAGCGACACGAGTTAGCCAGTCACCCAGGAAAAATGATGCTGTTCTGACAAGCCAAGGAAGGGGCTGTGATGTAGAAGGGGTGCGCCTTCATACTGAAAAATATGAAGAATCGGAGATGAGGGAGAACATAGCATGCCTGGGGCAAAGTACTTCTGTTGTTTGTTAAGGCTGAAACATAATCAAAGTGGCTATAAATATTTAGCATATTCCTAGCTCCCCCACCCCAATACAGCACCCCATCCTCACCCCAGATGAGAGAGGGACAGGGTGGTAGGGAAGTATCTGAGAAGCAGATGGTGAATCAGTGAAGAGCTTGCATGTCTGAGAGTCAGTGACTGATTTTAAATAAAAGACGGACATAATGGCACCTGTAATTTAGGAATAAAACAGTAATAAAATCCTATCGCCCAAATGATATTAAACTGACTTCTTCTGTATTATATAAATCACAGCTTTCAAGTATTATAAGAATTTAAAAAAAATACATCAAACAAATCCCAAAAAGTGAGCTGTTAAGCAAGTTTCTATTGTACAAATGCACCCTACCGTCCTCAGTCAATTCTACTATAAACTTGAACCTGCATGAAATAAAGCCCACCACTCAGATCTAATCATTGAGAAACCTTTAGAATATATCCTTAGAGCCCTTTTCCTATGAAGTACAGTTACAACCCACACATACATAATGTAAATGTGTGTATCTATCACACAGACACACACTTAAAATCATTCCCCCTCCCTCCCCTAGCTGCAAGAGTACAGTACGGGTATGTTTTATGGGTACACTTTCTGTTTCACTTATTCTAGTATAAGCATATTTCCACATCATTACCTTCCAAAAATATTTTAATGGCTGCAAAATATTACAACGTTTGGATAAAGCAAGGATCGGTAAACTACTCCCTGTAGGCCAAGTACAGCCCTGGCCCCACTTTAGTAAATAGGCACTGCTGGAGCACAGGTATCCACTCATCCGCATACTGGCCATGGCAGAGCTCAGACACCGTGACAGAAACTGGATGGCCTGCGACTCCGCTAAGTATTTACTAACTTCACAGAAAATGTGTGCCAACCCCTAGGATATACCCTAATTTATTGAAATATTTCCCTACTATTTGACATGCAGTTTGATTTATATATTTCTTTTTTGGCTATTTTAAGTCAAGTTGTTACAATCATCATGGTATGTGAATTTCAGTTCATAACTCCAATTGCTTCCTTAGGTTTGATTCCTAGAAATGAAATCTCCAGATCAAAGGAAATGAGCCTCTTTTAGGCCCTGATACATACGGCCAAAGTGCTTTCCGGCCTTTTCAACAATTCACTCCTACTAGCATGCACGTGAGGGTCAGTCTCAGAACTGGCCACCTCTCCGGTACGGTTTTATCGTTGGAAGCAAACAAACGAAAAGACTCTAAAGATAACCTTTAACAATCTTACAGTGGAAAATGGAATCTCACTTTTATTTCTGTATGTGTTTGCGCGTTTATGTGTAATGGGTGAGAAAGTTCCCCAACAGAGTCAACTGAAAAATCTCGGTGAAGATCCTTCAAACACTGGCCGCTGGTAACGCTGGCTCCTGTCCCCAGGACACCCCCTCCGGACCCCACCTCCAGGAAGCTGGGTTCTGCTGACATGCACCTGGCTCGTTGCCCTCTGACCCTTCCTGGAATCTGCCCCCAGGCTAAGGGTCCTGGGCTGCTTCTCATTCACCTTCCCGCAACTTGTTCCCTCCCACATGTAGCTGGTACTTGAAGCCTAATCGAATTGCTCTGTCATGGTTTGCCCACAGTTTCTGCTGTGCAGCATGATATACCTCAGAAGAAAAATTCCTTGCACTGAAGCCTTCCATTTAAGAAAGACTCTGCAGTTGCCTACATGGTCAATTACGTAATTGGGAGTTTCTTCAGCCCAGCCATCCCATTCTTCGGGCTCTATCCCACAGAACTAAAAGCACCAACATACAGACATTTACGGTTGGCAGTGATAAAAAACCAGAAACAAAGTGTCCCGCAATAATTTGCAAAAAGCTGAATAACATACAGCACATGCACGGCGTGACCTACTATGCAGCCATTAAGAAAGAATGAACTGAAGCCACTATGACCTACAAAGCTGCCTGGACTGTGCAAGAAAAGATGCACAGAAGTATGTAAATGATCATCCATTTCATAAAACAATGGCCAAAAACTAAAAAGATAAGAACCTTCGCATGCATAAGATTGTAGAAATTGATGAAATATATTTTAGAAATATATGGAAACAAATACACTAAGTTGTCCGCGTGGATTACTTGGGCTGAGAGTGTGACTCTATGCAAGAAAGGATTCAAATGAACATCAAAAAGCATTCGGGAATACTTTTTCTTTTTTTTAATTATAAGCCCATTTTATACATGTCTCACATTCTACTAAACTCTGTGTGAAGAATAATTATGAAGAAAAGAATATCACATTTTATCAGTGCTTACCATTTTTCTATTTTCCATTTTCTTTCCATAAAACACTCATTACATTATGAACATACAATTATAGAAAAAGAGATAGGCTTACATTTTTCAAGTGCATCCATTGCAGCTCCCATTTCCGCTTGCTGAATGCTATTAAATAAAATAAAGGTAAGATACACTGTAATTTAAAGATTTTTTTCAAAAACAAATGGCATGGCTACAAATTATTCAGACTGATTTTCATGTTTGGTACATAAAATTTTATCTGATTACTTCTACTGTCACATACTGAATTGCACAGATAGGAATATACCCAAGGGCATGCAGAAATGTCATTTATTTGCACAAAGCCTATTTAAGTTAATCGTTCCACACTTTTAATACTGCAATAAAATGCCTTCCATTTATATTACATTTGAAGTATTTCATACTTAAATTTGAATATCCTCAGTGTAAACTTTAACAGGTAGAGAGTAAAAATAATATATGTATAGACAGGCTTCCAATGATTTCTCAGTTTAAGATATAGATTAGAGGGTTCAAAAAAAGGTGACAATATACATAATCCTTTTTACCTGAGGATGTTGGCATGTCTACAAAGCTCAAGTGAATACTGATAAAAAAAAATCAAATGTCTAACGGCTGTGTCACGCCCAAAGTGTTTCATAAAATGCTTGCAGCAATGTTGGGTACGCTGCCGGGTAACTAAAACTGGACAGCCCTTACCTGTGTACCAGGTAAGGTGGTTTTCTCAATGTAGCAAAAACTTGTACAATGGCATTCTCATTGTCCAAGGCCGATTCTCACATTTGGGGCTGAGCTTGGTGGGGACATTCATCCCTGAGAATCATTTTGCTATTACCCTCAAACATTCTGTACTCTAAGTTTAAAAAGACAGCGGAGTTGGGAAATACCAAGGAGGGGTTTCTCGGACACACGGGATGAACATTTGAAGAAATTAAAACTAACTTCTTCGCATACCTTGGTCCTTTTCCACAGCCTATTCTTTCTCCCTTGAAGTAAACGGCCACAGTGTAGGTTCTGGCATGAGATGGCCCCACGGTCTGCAGGGTCCTGAAAGCGAAAGGAAAGAAGATTCATTATGCTAACGTGTCATTTCACTGTTATTGCTAATATGTAACGCCAAGAAAAGCCATGTACTTATTGCTCAGAGGAAGGTAAAAATAGCAAGAAAATTAAAATAAGTTTTTGATTTGCTAACCTGACAAATATAGTGAGCTTTTGAAATAGAAAAATTTTGTGATTCTAACACTGGATTTATACATATTTTCCCCAGAGCATTATAAATAGTATCTGCAGTCTAACCGTGAAGTGTAAAATATTTTAAAACAATTTCAAAGTGTGCATATTCCAAGTATGATAAAAAGAACAAACTTTTATTGGTGAAAAGTTAATCTATCTGAATCTGTTCATTGTTTTTTCAGTGCTAATCACAATGAAAGATAATAAATATTTGGGTAATATATCTCAAGCCCTATCTGAATGCTTTTACATCCTTGATGGATTCTTTCTAATGTCTGTTATCTTATCTGAAAGATCACAGAATATATTTCATTTCTGGAACATCTGAGACCATTTCAAAAGTATGCTGTAATGCCGAGTACACAACACAAGTGCCGAAAAACAAAACCCCACGTACCCTGGATTTTAATGATGTGGTGCAGATTTCAACTGCGGTAAAGCTGATAGCTTCATGGAGAAGGGAAATTAAAAGTAGCCAACGAAGATAATGGAATGAACACAGTAATCATGAAAAAACTAAGGAAAACAACCTCTTCGTTTTAATGAAAAAGAACAAGCGGATGGCGGGCTTTCATGTGGGCAATTTATGAGAAGGGAGCAGTTATTTCCTCTGTGTTTCTATTCTCTGTCAGATGAAAGCACCCGGGTGGTTTCTTTCAGGTCATCATCATACCTGCATTATAAGAAGTTTATCGTCCCCATTTTATTTATTGAACCTTAATTATCACTTTGATGAGGAAATATTGAGCCTTTCATGTAAGACAGTTGGGGTATTCATTATGCTTATCAGCCACATATTAAAGTACTATTTCTAAACATTTTGGGGGTTTTCCCCCAAAAAAAGGAAACAATGTTTAGCAGTGACAGCTTCTTGGGACAATTCCTAGTCGCTTGCTGTGGGGTAACACAGCCTTCTTCTGGGCCTCAGTTTTTCTTTCAGTGAAAAAGCCTGTTATCATGTTGGGACTGGTAATAAAAAACATAACAAAGGATTTAAAATTTTCAGTTGCTACTCTGGGGTTTTTCCTTGAATACTCTGAAATTTGAGAAAATCAACAGGAGGGAGGGGGTGCTTTTATTCCCAATGGGATACTCACACAAATGGGTGTGCTTACAACTGTGTGCGCACAGACAAGGGATAAACCAGCACTGAAACTAGATTTTTAAACATCCTTAAAAACACATGACCAGATAAGACCTTGGAAGGCAACCCACCTATTTTGATAATCCTTCCTTTTTGTAATTCCTCTTTGAAACCACTTTCTGAATCAACGTGTGAGTGTCTCAAGATAATTGCTCTATTTCAGAGTCCAACCTCCTGTTTTCATGAAAGCCAGTCTTTTTCTTTTTTTTTTTTTTTTTTTTTTTTTGGTAAGCATTTAAACTTTTATTAGTGTGAAAGCCAGTCTTATGTGTGCAGTGACCCGCACTCCTTTTGAATGATTTCTGGCTACCACTCAAAGAATAAAGATTTATCACTAAAGATATTCAAAACTGCTCGACAGCGTTTGAGACGCTTCTGAGAAGTGCCAAATATTTGAATAACACGGCAGCAGTGAAGGACCGCTGTGCTTCCTACAGTGACCGCCTGAGACAGAGAGCATATCCGTCAGGCAACAGAGACAGAAGCCAACAGGACTGAGGAGAGAGAGATGCCCGGATACTGTTACAAAGTAAGCGTACACCATCTTCTAATCTAGATGCACAGCAGGGGTTACGAGACATAAGACAAATATAAAAACATATATAAAACTATTTCATCTGAGTTGCTCTTATTGTGGTCTCCTAATCTCAGTATGTCTTCCTCACAGAGAATAGTTTACAGAGGTTTGAGAGATGGGGACAAGCAAATGTGACCCACTTACTTAGAGCTGAAAGACGGAAAGGCCCAGAGTCAGAGTCACGAAGTCTCTGACTTCGAAGGGCCCGGGTCACGAGGCCCCACAGTGGTTCTTCGTCCAGGCATCGCCCAGAGCATCGCCTCTGAGCTCCCAGGCCCCCCGCGCAGTGAGTACTCACTTGTACAGAGGAATATCTGGCTCTTTTCCTTCTGTCCTAAGTGTCAGGCAACACTGCTGAAGCTGGGATTTGGGGTCGTTCCAATCCTGATTCAAAATGAACTCCTGGAGCAAGTACCAGAAAAGCGTTTAGTAATGGGTTCTGGGATCGCCGATCTTAAAACATATATCCAATTTAAAATTTATGTAGGCTTACTTTCAATCGTGGGAAGAAACAAACATTCATGAAAGTATGAACGTACTCCAAATCCTTATCGATGTACAGTGCTGCAATGAATGCTGAAAAAGAGAACATTTGAAAATAAGCCACAACGCCTTGCCATTTACCAGACAGAATAAGAGACCTACAATTTTAAGAAGCTCCTTAATAAGGTGTTCAACTTCTGGGTCCTCCTTATTTTTTTAGCATTACCATTTCATCTTTCTTTAAACAACAGCTACTCTTTATCACTACAATGAGAAGCAGCAATATAGACTGTGTGATTAAGATGCAAAATCATAGAGGACAAAGACTAACTTATGTAGGTTTGGCTAAGGGCTAAATGACTACCAACTGAAAATGATAAACAAAATGCTACCTAATAGCAGGGAAATACAACCATGTTAACATCAAATAAATCAAAATAAAACTTGACCGCATATGACACCAGAATGAGCGCATCTTTGGGGCCTGCCATTCCCAACACCCGTCTTGAGGTCACCCATTTACAAGGCTGTGTGTTACATTTCATGAACAGAAATGGGACAATTCTTTTTTTTTTTTTTTTTTTCGAAATGGGACAATTCTTAAGAGTCAATTGGCCCAAACAGAGAAAAACATAATACTGGGCTGCATGACAATGTAACAACATACACAACTGTGAATTAATAAATGGTAACCCCAAAGACAACTTCATTAAAAGATAACTTAACCAAGTAAACAAACAAAATTTTTAAAACGAGTTAATTAAACAAGAAGTCCATTTATTGGTCAGAGTGCCTTTGCTCTTTGTGAATAGGCTAGTTTTGGATGGTAGACTTTAATATTTGTATATAATTCCAATAATTACTAACATTAAAAAGTTCTCCCTGGGCCGGCTGAGTGGCACATTGGTTAAGAACTGGCTTGGGATGCCAGCGGCCCCAGTTTGGATTCCACATGAAGGCCAGTGACACTGCCCTCTACAGCTAAGATGGTGGACAATAGCTCCACCTGGAACTGGGCTGCTGTGAGTCCCTGGGCCAGCACAGCTGCAGCCCCTGCTGCAGTGGGCTGCCATAGGCTACAGTGAGTGGCCGGCAGCCAGCGTGAGCGGCCAGTAGCCGATGTGAGCTGCCAAGAGCAGCTGTGAGTGGCCAATCAAAGGCCGGAGACCAATCTGCCTCACCTGAGAAGAGCGCAATGATGATACCAACATGGGCCAGTGAAGCAACGTCCTCCACAACTAGACTGAAGAACAAAAGGACAGCAACTTGTCTGTTCCCCTCCCCCAATTCCCCAATAAAAGCTTTAAAAAAACAAAAACAAAAAAGTTTCCCCAGTTAATGGCCCACTTATTTTAAAGTAGCACCGGAAATAATAAAATTATGTGTATAATCCTTTGGTTAGCTATAACAGGATTATTTTTAATGATTCCAGACCATATCAGAAAGTGTGAAAGATGATATTTGTACATAGGGCTTTGAGCTCTTTCAAAACAATGGATAACAGTTATAGTACTCAGTGAATAAATTCTTCTTCTGTCTCCTAGACCGCTACATAAAGGCTGCTGGGTGGCCAAAAAGCTAGGATTCATATGCTCGATCTTCATAATCTGTCACTGTGTCACACACAGGAGTGTGATGGCTGAGCACTGGGAGGACGGGTGCAGAGGCGGGGAGGGGGATGGCACCACGGAACACAGGCTGAACATAAAATGCATTATTCACATGTCTTAACTTCACATTATTCTTCAAACAAGCTTTGGATAAAGGCATACATAAAGCATAAAAATCAAAGTAGAAAGGAGGTTTCTGTAAAAGTCAGAGGACGATAATAGCGAGAAGGATAAATGTTGATGCATTTGACTTAAGCTGTGAATCTGCAGGCTGAGAGGAAAGCTGCACGTCGTAGCACTCACATTCCAAAAGGTCGGCCAAGGTCTTGGTCCTGAGCGCCACCGGCCGCTTGGTCTTGTCATTGGTGATGGCGTATTCCTGCATGCCCAGCTCCTCTGCCACCTTGGCTTGGGTCCTGTTATTCACCAGAGAACTTCGCAACAACTGGCCAAAAGGAAATGACGTACACTTAGGAACCATTTCCCTTTCGGTCTCTCTCTTGCCTCCGTGTGAGGCCCCACCAGCCTGAGACCATGTCACTGATAGGGACATCAAGGTACACAATGGCTGACCCCAGGCACCAATGACAAACTCCATATCCTTCTAGCTTCTCTTTAAGAACTTATTCTGCCCTGGATTTTACCTAACTGACCTTTAAATAGTTCATTTAGTTGTTCAGGAGCAGCAAGGAGAGTCACAGGGGATGCTGTACTATGATGAAAGGTCATAGCTTCCATTAAGTTTAATGCTAGTCAATGAAGGAGCATGACAATTTTCAAAAATTAACTGTATTGAAGTGTAATTTACATACAATAAAATGCACCCATTTTAAGTACCGTTAGGTGAGTTCTGACAGCCTTCTACATTCCCATCACCCCACATTCACTGTGCCCCTCTGCAAACAGCCAATCCGATCCACTTGCCACCAAGCATCCTCGGCCTGCTTTCTGTCACTGCACATTAGTTTTAAAGGAGCATTTTTGGAAACTCTAAAACAAACTTCAAGTTTCACAGCACTGATACTAATTTTGATAATACAGGATTTGGGGAAGTGATATTTTAGTAAATATTACTTAAAATACTTAAATTATTACCACATTTTTACTTTATTTTGAATATTTCTATTATAAAAGAGTCACAGTGTTTCAAACTGAGACCTTTTATCTTTGATCAAATGAAAACATAATTTTCATATTTCAACTTCAGGAATTCAAAACAAAGAATTTCTACTAGGAATTTCAGTCAGCTAAAAGTCCTGCAAAACACACCCAAACAGTAATACTATAGAGTGCATGAAAATCACGCACCCAATCCTTGGAGGAGGCAGGCGCCCATAAAACAAGCCCGGTGTAGAAATTTAAACTCGCTAACCACTCACTGGGGGCAGCTGGGAAAGGTGGGAGGCGGGAAAGCGGGTAGATACAAAGATGGAAACTCACCAAACAAAGGCTCATAATAATTGCCTCCAGTCTAAGATGTGGGGGAATAATGTACCAACAATGAGGACTTTTCTTATAACAAACAGGAGAAATTCTTGGCCTATGACAACAGCTCCTTGCTGCTAAGGAATATTGCTGACACCAGGCGAGGAAGCAGGAAGCAACTGCCAATGAGCTGGCTTTATACCCCTTAGGTTCCTCATCACACTTTGTTTATTAGATGCAAGTTTTATGCTCTGTGGCTCCACAGTGTCGACTGAGCATATGAAAATCAAGATTTATTCTCAACGCCTGAGACTGCATCCTTGACAATAGATAAATAAGAAACAATATGTTCTTAATTTGTCTGACAATGATTCATGAAGGAGAAATACAGCTTGATCTTCATAAGCCATGCTTGCTGTTGAGTTACAGACTATTTATTCTTTGCTTGTCTCTGCTCCCTTCCTCCTCTGATTCCCTCTAACTCTACCTTTTCTTCAATATAGTGTTTCATTAAAATTAATATCCACAGAGAAGCTCAAAATTAAAAAGGCCTACCATATAACATTAATAGAAGAACGAACCAATAGGGAGCCCACCAGCCTAATATCCTGCAATTACAGAATAATTAAGCTGGAAGGGAGATATCTTTTTCGGTTTGGATTTCTAATAGGAGGGGAGGGGCTCTCGAAGTAGAGGCCGTGGGGGAACAGGAGGGCTATTTTGAGAATACGGCTATGCGGAGCAGTTGGGATCTCTCTCAATAGGTGCTTTGGGTGAGAGGAGGAAACTAATCGAGGCTGCATAATGGAGATTCCATGCTCAGGGTCCACAAGCCCGATATCTACATGAGCACAGACAGACCACGGCACAGCACCGGTTAGGGGCCCCCGGCGGCCGCCTCCCAGGGTCAAGGGTCCTCGCTCACTGCCGCGCAGTCCCGCTGGGGAAGGAGGGCGGCAGTGAGGTTGCAAACAGAAATGCTTCCAGGTTTATTTAAAATAGGCCCGGACAGGTCTTAAAGAAGAAGGGTGGCCAGCTAAAAGTGGGATTTTTTCAGTTCTTGCCAAAACTCAGATCCTGAAGCAAAAAGTCAGTGGGGGTGAAGGAAGCTCTAAATCTCCCATATTTTTAGAGTCAGTTTAAATTTAAAAGATGAGTTGAAAAGAGTTAAGACCTTGGCTCTTTACAAGAAAGTCTGAATGGCAGTTCTTTAAATGAGAACTTCCCTCCTCGGCCTTTGCTGAACTCAGCTTCACAATGAATCATGCTGTTTGCCAACAAGTGGGATCAACAGGGGACCACAGGACAGAAAACCACCTGATCTACAGCAGTTCCGTTAACAGCTGGGGAGGCCAGTTCTATGCCAGGCCCCATGCTGGCTGATGGCTGAAGATCCCCAAATGATCAACATCCCACTGCTGCCCCCTGAGGGCCGCTAATCTCCAAAGGAAGCAGCGCACAGACTGGCCACTGTCACACACTATGACAGCAGGGGCCATGGTGCCTGCAGGAGCTCCTCTCCCCCCAGCCTTCCAAAAGGGCCTCCTGGAAGACCTAACCCCAGGATGCAAACATTTCAGAGGCTCAATGACCTGGCTGCTATAGCAGAATTATAAGATGTATTTGAGGGACAGCGCTCAGGCCTCTTCCAAGAACCACGGAATTAGAATTTCTGGGAATGTAAACTGGACATGTGCATTTCTTAAAAAATCATGTGGGTGGGGGCCGGCCGAGTGGCACGATGGTTAAGAGCTGGCTTGGGACGCCAGCGGCCCCGGTTCGGATCCCACATATGAGGGCCAGTGACACTGCCCTCAAAAAAAAAAAAAGGAAGTCATGAAGAGTTTAAAAAAAAATCATGTAGGTGAACTCTGATAAACAGTCGGAACTGAAAAAGAATGAGTCTCCTAGTGGGAGAAGGGTGGGTGCTATGGTCAGCATGTTGGTGTCTTTCCAAAATTCCCATGGTGAAATCCTAACCCCTAAAAATGATGGCATTAGGAGGTGGGGCCTTTGGGAGGTGATGAGGTCATGAGGGTGGACCCCTCATGAATGGGATTAGTGCTTGTATGAAAGAGGTCCCAGAGAGATCTCGAGCCCCTTCCACCACATGCGGGTACAATGACAACTCTGCACTAGCAAAGGGCCAAACCTGACTGTGCTGGCACCCTGATCTTGGACTTCCAGCCTCCAGGACTGTGAGCAATCCATTTCTGCTGTTCCTAAGCCCGCAGTCTGTGGTGTTTTGTTACAGTAGCCTGAATGGACTAAGATGGTGGGAAAGGATTTTCCAGGAAGAGGGAAGAGTTCTGACAAAAGCTAGGGGCCATGACACAACAAGATGGCTGCTGAGTGTGGGACTGAAAGAGAAATCAGAGCTCAATGGGGACAGCTGATCAGCGGGGCTGGCCGGCCTCTGGGTAGAGTCCTGCAAGTGAGGTAAAGAAGCCTGTACTTTCCTGTGGGGGAAAGGAGTCCGAAAAGGTTTCAAATGGGAAGAGTGGCAAAGAAATCTTTTTGATTTTAGAAAAATCATTTTGGTGGATGTATTTGAATGGAGCAAGACATGATGTTGGAAAGCTTACAGATGTTGATGCTACAAATTACTGTTTCACAAAGTGGAAATATCTACTTTTCATTTTTTTAGTGGTCTAGAAAATAAACATTAAGCACCCAGTTGGGCAAAAGACAGTTATTAGACTGTTTTGCAAACCTGCTTTGTGTTACATACGTAGTAATAAGCAAAAGATTTTGCTTCAAACCACCTACGTTCAAACTGCGGCCTCAGCACTTCCTGGCCAAGTGTCCCTAAGCCACTAAAGTTACTAAATCTAAGGCTCAGTTTCCTCATCTATAAAATGGGGAAAGTAGTACTACCTCACAGGGTAGTAATGAGAGTCAGCGTGAACGAATGTACAATCTAGAACGATGACCGGTACATAATAAAGTCCTAAGACACGTGCACTGCCGTTGTTAGCTACAATGGCGTCATCATTAGGCAAAACATGCTTGCTCTTCACTTACAGGGAAAGTTACAGAACGTTCTAGAAATTCCTCTGGATTTGTCTTCAATGCAGATGTTCTATGTACATGTCCACTCACTGTCTTCAAAGGTTGCCATTTTTTACCAAGTGCTAGGTGGTCTTTAACTTTCTTTTTAATCCTCTCCCCTGCCCCCTCTCCAAAATTTTCACTTGCAATCACCAGAAAAAGTGAAAACAGCGGTATTAGGGCTCTCTGTAAAACTGAGAAAAAGGACTGTTGAGGTCCTGATGCAATGGCAGGGACACAAATAAATATCACAAATCTCAGGTTCTGAGTTTGAGAATCCAGGATGTTTTCTATTATCGCTGCACAGCAGTCTTGCATAATTAGTTTAAACTTAAATTTTAATACGAAAAAGGTTTATTGGTTTAAAACAAAGAAACATATTGGCATCCTTCCTTCAACTATTCCCTTCACTCTTGATTCTAAAGAGAAATCCATAGCTGTGGGACGTGAGGGCCACCTAGTGTGAAGTAAGTAGACTGTGATTACTATTTGGGGGACTTTCACACATAAGCATGGGGTGAAAGCAAAATGTATTATTACAAGTGACAGTGATATGCCACAGAGGTCTGTGCCACCAGGAGTGGCAGCCAGATGGTCTCCATTTCCCATGACAACTAAAGAAAAGGTACACAAATGCTAGCAGTCAGAAAGCAAGTCAGGTACAAAGAGCCAAATTATGTCAACCAGAAGGCTGTGGGATCTATCCTCTCGAGGAGGTCTTATAAATAAGATACCTTTTACCGGAATGATTTATGCGGAATGATTTATGCTGCCCGGAGGTACATCACTGGTTCTCAAACTTTTAATTTGTAATCCCTGCTTTCTCATGATCCCAAATCATTCCTCTAAAAACAAAAATTCCTGTAAGTTCATTTTGCTGGTGCAAGCCACACTGGACATAGTACCTTACACAGCACACAGCAGGCAGGGGATTAACAACTGTTTTTGGCTCAGCAGCTTGTAGGAAAGGCTAAGCGAGAAGAACAAAGGAGGAGAAAACTCAGATACGAGTGCTACAACTTCAAAGTGCAGCCAGACATGCTGGTCTGAGTAAATTCTCTTTGAGACTCTCTCACTCTTTACTCTACTGGGTAGGTTCTAACCTAAGAAAACCAAACAGAACCTCTTCCTTTTATATTCCAAGTCAAACTGTCTTTCTACAAGAATTATAGACACCTGACATGGCCTCCCAGGTTAGCCTTTTTGAATACCCAACTTATACAGCACTACGTTTTTCCCCATCGGCATTCAAAACTTGAAAACCACAATTTCATTTGCTCAACTGTCCTTATTCTCCGTAAAACCAGTGTGCAAGGGAATGGCTCCCAACTAACCGATGCCTCCCAGTGTGAAATTGCTATAGTTGTGTGTTCTTTACTTATAGTGATGAATCATTTGCCACCGCCCTCCAACAAATGCAACGGTAATGAGTAATCCTCCACAAATTTTAATTTTAACCTTTAGACATTTATAAGAAAGTTTTCAGCTTCCTCCCTTATACGTTAAAACAATGTGCCACCTCCCTCCACTGCCACTTACATTTTCCTCTCTGTATGACTTAGCTGCTTGCAAAACTCTCATTCTTTTATTTATTTATCAAGTATGTACTGAGAGCCCAACATAAGCCAGGCACTGCTAGGTATACAGTGATAAATAAAAACATGCTGTCACAGAACTTCCAGGATAGTGGGATAGCCAAACTGACACAAGTGCTAGGAAGAAAAAGAACGTGGAATTTTGACTGGGATTTGGTGACCAGGGAGTTTCCCTGGCGTCCAGGAGTCATGTCAGAACTGACAACTAACAGAAGGGTAGGAGACACCGGACAAATGAAAGCAAAGGCTGGAAGCAGAATGGAGCCCAGGTAGAAGAACAGCACGTACAAAGCCTGATGACAGGAGGGCACTTGGAGGAACACAAAGCAGGCCAGGAGAGAGGTGCAGAGTGAAAAGAATAGGCGACACGAGGCCAGACAGGTGAGCAGGCCAGGCCACCCAGAGTCTTGCTTGTTCTTTAGTCACAAAGAGAATCCGAAGAGCGTTATAGCCTGGGATGGAATGGCCCTTCACTCTTTCAGAAGTTATGTGCCGAGCACCGATATGCCAGGAACTCTCCAAGGACCAGAGCGTCGGGAATGAGGGCTTCAGACAAAAACCCTTGCCTTCATGAAGACTTTTACACTCTGATGAGAGAAGACAGACGGTAAACAAGTAAAATATACCATATGCATCAAGGAGAAACAGAAAGGAGAAAATGGAGATGAGGCGCCAGGCCGGGGGAGGGGAGAGAGGTCACTGTTTAAGCAGGGCAGTGACGCTGGAACAGAGATCTGAAGGAGGGGAAGGATTGGGCATAGTTTGTGTGAAGGCCTCAAGGCAAAGGGTAGCTCAGCATCCCGAGGAATCCCACAGAGGCCAACGTGCGGGTCTAAGAATCACAAGTCAGAGACAGACACAGGGAGGCAGGTCATCCAGGGGCTTGTAGGGAAGGACATTTGTCTTTACCTTTGTGACAGGAAATCTTTGAAAGGTTTTACATAGAGAAGGTTTGTAATCTGACTTCCCTTTAAAAATGACTCCTCTAGATGACGTGCTGAACACAGGCTGAGGAGTGCGGTGATGAACCAGCTGGGAGGCTATGGCTGTAATTTAACAGATACCGGGCTAGGTAACAGTGGCCCAAACCAAGGTGACAACAGTGGAGCTGGTGACAGGTAGTCACATTTCAGGCAATCCTTTAAGGTAAAATCAATATGCTAATGGCTGGGAGGTATAGTATGTAAGAAAAAGAAGACTTAAGGATGTCTCCAAGGTTTTTAGCCTGAGCAACCAGAAGAATGTAACGATCTTACTGATACGGAGAGTACCTTAGACATGTTAAGTTTGAGATGCCTAATAAAAATCCAACTAGGGACTGCAGTATATCTGTACATCTAGATATTCGAATGTATCTCTAGCGTATACATAGATATATGAGTGTGGAGACATAAATTAGGAAGTAGTGTTCAGACGTATTCAAAGCCCTGAGACCACTCCCGGAGAGGAAGTTGGTAGAAAGGAGTGGTCTGAGACCTGGGACGTTCCAATCCAATGTGAAGGGGTTGGGGAGACGAAGAAGAACCACCAAAGTGGACTGAAGATGAATGGCTAGTGTGGTCACAGGAGGTCTGCTGTGAGACGACTCCACTGGCTGTAGCACGAAAACAGGTTAGGCAGATGGGAGCAGGCGTTAGGACGAAAAACCAGGGTGGGAAGCTGCGACCCTGACACCTGGGCCTCCTGAAGGATTTCTACTTGAGTCAGTATCCGTCAGGGGAGAGTACAGAATACAAAATGCCCACAAGAATGGAAAGGCTGGCTTCTCAGATAGCTGTCTACTTCTCAGGGGAAACCTAAGCATGCTGCACGCCTAGCGCTCTGCAGAAACACAGCCTTGAGATCCCTATGATTTTCTCAAGGCCACGCCTCCTAACTGGGTCTCTCTGTCAGTCACATGCCTGTAATATTCTGACAACTATGCAAAAACTACTGCAGTGCCCAGGTGATAGAAGTCGGCAGAGTGGACTTGGGTGATCTGGAGTGATATTGTCAGGATTTGTGAATGGGTGGCAATGGAACAGCACAAGAGTTCATCACGCTTCTCAGAACTGTGTGCAATTTAAAACTTATGAATTGGTTACTCCTGGAGAATTTTCCATTTAATATTTTCGGACCATGGCTAACCTCAGGTAACAAACAACAGAAAGCAAAAGCACGGATAAGGTAGACAAGGATAATTTTCTTTGCCTAATAAAGCATTTGTTTTCTCAGTGCCCAATTCTAGAGGGATTTCTCGAAGGTTATTCCCTATGCTTTGAGAGATCATCATGACTGGCTTTCAGATATGTTTTTGTCACCTTCCAATTATATTACTGATCAGTTTCACAGAGGAAAAACAGTACACAGCAAATAAAAAAGCTCAATAAAGTTTTATATGATGAGAAAAAAGTGAGGAACGGGGACTGTTTCACTTTGTCCATCAATCAAACCTTGTCTCTGTAAGTTCTTTCAGCTCTAACCAAACTTCTGGGTCCCCACTGCCTCTCCGTCTCCTGATTTTTCATGCTTTGTCCTTGTTTCGACAGTCCCAACATGTGGAACGTCTTTGCAGAGAAACTTCTTCCCATTACTACCTCCCAGTGGCCAATCCTACCCATCTTTAAAGGCTCAAACATCATCATATCCATGAAGCTTTCTGAGAACTCCACACCTAAAAGAAATCTTATCTTTTCCTAAACCACACAAGAGGCAAGGTTTACCTATGCCTCTTTATAATATGTAACATGGTTCTCCCTTATATTTAGTTATATTACTTATTTATACTTTTTATAGGGTACATGTATGTACATATACACACACATGATAGATAGATAGATAGATAGATAGATAGATAGATAGATAGACAGACAGATTCTTTATGGATAGACTAGGTGTCAACTAATATTTGCTCTCCCCATGAAGCCTAACTCAATGTCTTGCACAGAGTAGGGGATTAAATGAAAAAGTATAAAATGAGTTCTTATCACGTGTTGCTTTGTATACAATTTGTATAATGAAATAAATAAAACCATCTGGTGTGCATGCTCAAGTCTCTAAGAACTATGTTGCCAACTACACAGGGAGATGTTTGGCTCTTCTAATCTTTGCTTTCTTATTCCACAGTAATCTTACTGGAAGGGATGATTTAACACAAACTTACAGTTAAGTGCCCTTCGTGATGATCTGGGAAATGAATGAATAAGTACTCTGTGGCTACGAGTTGCATTATGGAGTCACCTAGGAATTCCATCCTCTGGTTGTGGCCTCTAAAAAAGGGAACATCAATGTACAGGGATCAGTAAGCATTTACAGATTTCAAAACAAAAAAACAGAGTTTTTAAAAAGACATGATTTTAAAAGGCAATGTGTTCATCTTGCTTTAAAGCACAAAGCTAAATACAATTCCCTAAGACCCTTTCACTGAGAGGAGATCTGAATCAATATAGGTTGCGTTTCAAGGAAGAGTAAAGTGAGTACTATATGTAAGGATTAAACAATTGCTAAAATAAAGACTGATAAATAGTGCCTGGTCAGAAGCTGAGGAGTACCAATTGAAAGCTAAAGTATAGCACAGACAACAATCTTGCACACACCATCTCATTACAGACAAAACGAAACAAAAATCTTTACCTCTTCATTGAACTATATACTCTATTATTCAAATCTGAAATCCAGCTTAAGGACACAAACACAAAAAAATCTATGACAAGATTCTTTAAAGAGACTTATGAATATACGATTTGGGGGAGAGGAGCCAAAAACTGAATAGAAAACAACATGAAAAGAAATACCATTTTGGTTATTGTCTTAATTATTACACTAGTTCATCTTCAAATCACTCATTCAGAGCAGGAGTTGGAGGGCCAAATTCAGCCCAAAGACTGTTTTTTGTAAATACAGTTTAAATGGGACCTAGCCATGTTCATTGATTTATATTCTTTCTATGGCTGATTTATGCTAGCTACTAGGGCAGAATCGACCATGTGACAGAGACTACATGGCCTATAAAGTCTAAAATATTTAATATCTGTCCCTTAAATTTTCATTTCCTTCACACTTCTCTTATACTTTACAAAGAAATTAGATGCATGACAATGAGACCAGAAATACTGGATTGGAGCACATCCCCAGGTCCATGCCAGCGTCTGGCTACTCACCCATCTCACAATTTCCTAGAATATGTTTGAAATCCCAATTCCTTTGCAGGACACACAGCAAAGGTTTGGAACTGCCTATTTTCATGGTCACAATGGGACTACAGGAGTGCTTGTCACTCACAGGGTCAGGTGGTTAAATCCCACAGTTCTCAGTGTGAATGCTCTCGCCAGAAGTCGAACGTGAGTAAAAATTACTCCAATTGCTTCTTCAAACTCAGTAAGTTTCTGCAGAACTGGAGAAGTCTCAATAAGTTGTCGATCCGTATTTGGCTCTTGAAGCTACAGGAAAAGAGAAATAAATAAAAACCATGTGCAGTTTTCAGTTACAAGAGTAATTATCAATTCTAAGAAAGTGTTTTGTAAATTCCTTCTCCCATGAGTGGAAGTTTCTGAAATGCCAATAAAACATGGAAGCTTCTTTTCTCATCCCTTTGAATGGCAAACAAACCTAATATTTAAAGAAGGTTCAAATAATATTTTCCAATCTTCTATCAAATTTCATGACCAAGTACTGTACACAGATACTTCAAAATCCCAAGCATTATACTAACTCTCCAAGGAAGAGGTAAGTTGCAGAACTGCTGGTAGAGAATATATATATAGCATCGCGGTGGTTTTCAAACTTCAGTGTTCACGAGGACCCTTGCAGGGACTGTTAAATGCACATGGCCAAGCCGTACCCCACAGTTTCTCATTCAGTATGTCTGGAGTAAAGACCGAAAACTGGCCTTGCTGTAAGTTACCAGGTGACGCAGGTGCTATTGGCCTGGATACCACCGTTTGAGAACCACTGCATTAGAGTAACTTGACCACTGCGTGTCTTCTAGGGACCAACCTATTTTGACCAATGAGCATCATTAAACTGGATTCGGCTTACAATAGAGATGACTGTACCACTAGGCAGGTACTTACATAACAGTGAGCCTTTAACAACTGGCAGAAAACAAATATGTAAAGGGTAATAAAAATGGAAGTTTTCCACAACTTTGGGCAATTTCATATTAATAAAATGTTTATAAAGTGTTTTGAAACAATGCCATTTATTACTATAAAGCCTCTCAAACGATAGTCAGTCACTGGTGATTATTATTATATATATAACATACATACATGCATATATACCAATATGTATATGTATGAGTATACATGAGTACATAAATGAATATATATGTATACATATATATACATACATATATACGTGTCCAAAGTAAAATAGAAATAAAAGCAAACAATAGGAAGAATTTTTAAACTAAGGAAAAAGATGTCACTACATGTAGATCTTTAAAATTCCAAAATCTTGAATAAAAAGTTATCACACTAATCTAAAACTTTAATTTAGTATACATTTTACACAATCTGAGCCAGAGCCTTCAATTTCTAAGATCCAAATTAGGTTACAATTTAGCAATGTTAATTTAGTATTTGTTCTACTTTGGAATAAGCCCAGACTTGCTTCCATATTATTTTTGCTATAATAGTAGGCATGTAGATATACTGGAGTCAACACAGGCTTTGAAGAGCACTTTTGGGGGGATAGGGGGACCAAAGCACAACCACACAAGTAGGTCATCCTGCCTTGTAAGGCAAGATGCACCCCAGTGGTACCCTACCCCAGACCACACAAATGCAACGTATGGGATCATTTTACTGTTTGTTCCGAAGTTTTCCAGTTCTGACACCCCAGTTTAAAGTCATAATGCCACAAAAGGGAATCTAAGGACAAAAGCAGGAGGGAAAAAAAAGGCAAACTAAAGGAACACAAATACCCAGTTACAAAGCTCGCTGCAGACCACGGGCCACACTTACCTGGAGTGGGTGGAGAGGATAATTGAGCCAGACTTCGCGCAGGTCCTGGAAAATGGAGTGAACTCTTTAATGCTTAAGGGAGCCACTGAACACACTCTAGAGCACTAAATAAAATACCATTATGTGAAATACTGAACTATTTCAGATGCTGACTCCACTTATTGCAAATTCAATAGCGCTGGCAAACTAATTTTTTTTTAAGTGTACTCACCACTCAAAATGCCTATAGTGACTCTAATTAGCCTATTGAGCTGGGGAGGAGCGGAGACACCTCCAGCCCCAGGAGTCAAAGACACCTTCTCAAACTAAGTCACAGATTGCTTAACCTAATACACGGGGTTAAGCTGCTGTTTTAATCGTATTTTGTAGTTTACCATTCCCCAGAAATGTGCATCAGCTGTGCCTTTTGTAATTAAAATTCATCTCAAACGTCCTTTATTTTAGATACTCATTATCATATCATCTCATGACCAGTTTCTAAACTCTGAGCTCTGTAAGACCACACTTTCACTGTGGGTCACTGCAAATGTTTACTTGACATATGGGAATGAGTGAACTTTATGAGGAAGCCCAGTGCATTACTTTATCCACTGAGTTCAATCTAGAGGCAGTTATAATTAGAACGTCCCCACAGGTCAAGAGGTTTTCCTTGAGTTTTAGACTCTAGGGAGCTGCTGACTGAATCTACTTTCTGGCCCCAATGTTAGGTTTTTTGAAATAAATAAAGATTTTTAAAAAGAGGGAAAAGTATTTTTTCAAAATTTGGGGGTGGGAAGAAGTATAGGAAAATGTATTACCACTGTGATACACACGATGACAAAGTGAAACAAAATACCTGCTATTTCTGTACAACTTACTTCTTAATTAAATATACTTAGGGTTTTTGGGGGTGTTTGTTTTTTGTGGGTTTTTTTTTTTGGCAATATTAAAAAAAATGCTTACCTATCAAACTGCTTTTTAAGGCATTTTAAAGGACTTCTCTTAAGCAGTTCAATATCCTTTTCCTTGAATTCTCGGTGCCATGAATTACACTGAATGTCACTCCCGTCTCACAACTTTGCCCTGTTCTTTCGATGCTGTTTTTCCTCCTCCTACGTCCACATGAACATTTACCAGACCAGCCTTGTGCCTAGCCTCTTCATTTCCTGCTCTTCTGGGGAACTCCCCCATTCCCACCACTTTAACTACAACCTAAGCTTGATGACTCCTTCAGCTCTGCAGTAGTTCTGACCTCTCTCTCATCCAAGTGACAAGTCCAAACAATGGGTGCCTTAAGGAGTATCTTTTACCTCCCACTCGAATGACCAAAGAATAACTTTTCACCTTTCGCTTTAGGAAAGACGCGGGCCCAGGAGTCAGGCAGACTGGGTTGAATCCTGATTCCATGTTGGCAAGTTACATAACCTCCCTCAGCCTCCTTTTCCTCAAGCGTAAGAAAAAGATAATTACACCACCTACTGCAAAGGGTTCTCTGATGCCTCAATGAGCCAGCCGCACACTCAAAGCACTAACCCCACTGCTGGTACACAGAAAACGCTACTATTAACACATTTTTTGCAGGAAACGAGTAAACTCGTCATATAGCTTTTTATGTCCGATTACAAAGTGTTAATAATGATGCTGTTAACAGTAACGATAAACAGCTCTCTCTTCCCACCAACTCCAATCTTCCTCTTTCCTCCTCTGTGTTTTACATTGAAAAATACTGTGATTTCTCCTTTGATGTTGGCTGACACCCATCTTGGTGTAACAGCTTAACACTTCACAACTAGGCTGTTTCAACTGTGTCCACTTCCTTTAATCTACCCTATAAACGGAAGTAAGGCTCTGCCGCGCCTTGGTGGCAGAGAAAAATTCCCGGAAAAGCGCTGGACTGGAATTCCAGTTCTACCATTTCCTAGCTTAAGCACCTCGGGCAAAGCATCCACCTTCAGTTTGCTCTTCCGGAAAACAATCATTTTAACTGCTGGGACATTTGCTCATGCAGCCTATTTTTATTGAGCACCTGTTATGTAGTAACTTACTAAGACGAATGAGACAGTATCCCTGTCCTCAAAGAAGCCTAGTGGGAAAGAATAAAGGTAAATAAGTATAATTTAATACATTCGAATGAGTGCTGCAATAGTGATATGTATTAAGTGGTAGGGAAACGCTGGCTGGGGGTGTCAGACAAAGCTTCAAAGAGGAGGTGACTTTTCAGATGTATCCAGAAGAACATGAGGAATTAGGTAAATCAGCAGAGGGAGGGAATTAAAAACGGGGCACCATGAATGCACAAATAATGTCTCAAAATACACAAGTGCAAATGCTTAACTCTGAACAGACAGAGCGTAGAGGATTTTGGGTCAGTGAAAATACTCTGTATACTATAGTGACACACACATGTCATTACACAGCTGTCCAAACCCATAGCATGTACTCCACCAAAAGCGAACCCTACAGTAAACTACGGACTTCGCATGATTATGTGTCAACGTTCACTGATTGTAACAAACGTACCACTCTGGTGGAGACGCTGATAAAATGAGGGAGGCCCTACATGTGTGGGGAATTTTGGTACCCTCCTTTCAATTATGCTGTGAACATAAATTGTTCTTTAAAAAATGTATAAGTTAAAAAAGGTAATTCCTAGAATAGTATGAAAAGGGGGTAACAAGACAGAAACTGAAAAAATAGGTAGGAGTCAGATTATGAAAACTGTTAAATGCTGTGCTGTGTTGAACAAGACTTTGGCCGTCAGTAAAAAAGCAAAGGTTTTAAGCCAGAAAGACCATAATCAAATTTGTGCGTTAAAAAGACAACACTAAATGCAGCATGAACGACGGACTGGAGTGGTGGGGAATGAATCCAGTTAAATATTTTAGGTGAGGACAAGGAGCCAACCGTTAAAGCAGCAGGATGGCCAACGGTGAACCAATTCGAGATACTAAGGACAGAACTGATAGGAGTGTACAACAAATGGATACAGGGAGAAAAAAGGCTTAAGGACAAAAGGAGACCTTAGGTTTCTGGTTTGGATCATAAAAATAAAGGAGAAGTACATATTGGGGCTAAGGTGATGAAGTCAAATACTAAACCTGATAAAATCAGGTGTCTATGGAATAGCCAAAGAATCTGCCCAGCAGAAATCTGAAAAGACACTTTTTTCAATTTCTAGGAACTCGGACCCACATGTAAAGACAAAAAAAAGGATGGGGGGTGTTATCGCTCCCTATCTTTCTTCTTTACACGGTAATCGCTCCCAATCTTTCTAAGTGGGCTATTGGGATGATCAAATTGAAACAATGGCTCTGAATGTACTGAGTAAACGATGAAGCGTTCCACAAACCTGAAAACGCGGAACCAGCAAAAACTGGGAATGAAAGAGTACCAATCAGCTCAGGAAGAGGAAGGAAGGGCAGGGCGGGGAGGACGACACAGATGCAGCCAGCCGCAAAGGTAACAGGGAGCCATGTTTCCCTCAAGGGCTGTAGGCAGCTGTGAAATGCCAGATGACCCCTCTTTGAAGGACAACTGCTTTCTGGCCAGGGTTGTCCTCTGACTGGCTTTGCCAGGTCTTGCCCTATGAATAAAGATTACTGGGGACACTCAATTGCTAAACTGCCCTCGGCTCCTGACAGCACCCAATCCCAAATTAATCCCTTGCTTCTTCTAATTCGGCCTCAGACAAGGTGACCACCCCAGGACTTATCCCTGCTTCCCTGGCCCTCAGTGACAGTCAGCTCCGGCCCAGGCCTCAGAAAGGACGCCGGACGGCCCCATGTGAGTGCCCTCCCTCACTGCGTGCACTCAGTAATTCCTACTCTTGTCGATCTACAGGTTTATCCCTGGCTGTCTTTGGCTGATTAGACTTTCACAATACTATTACTCAAAAAAAAAAATTTTTTAAAGGTTCGCCAGCATCTCTCACATACTACAACTAACAGACGTAAACCAATATGCAGATGTCAAATGAGTCAGAATGTCCGGGTGTGTGCACTTGAACATGCTGGAATGGAAACACCACATATTACTAAGCCCTGTTCCGTTTCATAAAAGGCACACTAAAATGACTTTGGAATCTCCACTGTGCCGTGTGTAAGATAATGTTCAGACTCTGCTTTTTCGCTTAGTCATTTATTCATTTCATTCCTTTACCAAATATTTATTAAACACTGCACATGCCGGCATTGCATGCGGTACTGGAAATAGAAGATAAGCTTGCTAAGTAGACAAGTGGGAGAGAAGCAGTTTAAAGAGAGAAAAGAATCTAAACAAAAACTGATGCAATTAAGAATGCAAAGTGTGAGGCTGCATATAATTCAGGAGAACAGGATGGAGTGGATGGGGAGTGCAGATAAGATGGGAGAGAGGGGCAGAGGGTCGGGGAGGGTCGGGGAGGAGTGTAAGGAGTGAGGGGCGCACAGAGGCAAGGCTGGAGGGAGGACACACACAAAGAGATTGCTGAAATTGTCAACAAAAGATAAAGACGAGAACAAAGATATTTTAAGGTTTGAGAAAAGGATTTGAAACACAGGGCATCTGCTACAGATATGAATCAAGATGCACCCTTGTTTATAGATGTAGGACAAAATGGGGGCATGAAACATCTGTAGATAATTTTCCCATCAGGAGGAAATTCAGACATATAAAATCATCACATATCTCTATAAAGACAGATTAAAAAAATCAAATCCTCAGATATGAACATCTTCCAGGTCCCATTTTTCAAAACTATTGATTCTTTTTTTTAACTATCCTAAGTAATACAGTAATAACATCTGACAGCCACTTAAGCTGAAGGTTGCACAAAAGCTTAAAACACTGGCTTCCTATGTTCTTTATTGCTCCATGAGGGCTATTTCATTCAATTATAATGACATTTCAATTTGGAATACAGAGCTGCCTCTCTCTTTAAATGTTAAATTGACTTGTTTTGGTACAAAAAGCATCCAGTATGTTCTATTACATGCAGGATTAAAAAGGTAGCTCTAGCAATTTTCATAGCTTAATACTTTCGTAACAACAGAAACTATTTCAGAATCTATCATTTTTTTCTTAAACTATAATTTGCTTTAAAAAAAAGTACTTCCATACTCTTTATTCATAACCTTATCAGAAACTCCCTATGAACTGACTTGCTAAAACAAATATACATTTATCTAGTCTACATAATTTACATAAAAACAAATTATAATCAGAAAAGCCAAAAGGCTAGAGCTTCAACTAAGCCTGCATGGGGTAAATACCAAACGATTATAAAACAGAAAGTCACAATTAACTTTAAGACACGTCAAAATAAAGCCAAGCCCGCCTCGATTTGTTTTCATCTTTCATTTATAAGTGACCATGAGGATAGACGGGTTTCAGGTAGAAGGCGAACTCCCAGTGTCAATGTCCACAGACCCGCCCCGTCCGCAACAAGAGTTGAATAAGCTAGTTTTGATGCACTTGTTTATCCTAAGCTAGTTTTGATGCACTTGTTTATCCTACACTCTCTTTAAAACACAAAGACTAACTGATATAAAATCTTCTGTACTGATATGCAACTGAGAAAATCCAAATGAGTTGAAATAAATACCGGATCATTAAAGAGTAAGCGTCCAAATAACTGCTTGGCTTCCTCCAGGCTTCCCTCCAAGTAAACAGCTCCTAGATAAAGGAAGAGAACGCCCAAAGGAAGGCTGCGTTAATAGTCAGGGAAAATTACATATCTCTTCAAAAAGTAAAAAGGCAAGCCAGAACCCACTCACAGAAAGCAGCAGCAAGATCAAACCAATTGTCTTAAAGGTTGCATTTTCCCTCATTTAGCTATTCTTTGTGTTATACATGACACTGAAATAAGAAATTCAATTTACTAAAATCTAAACCTAATACTGTAAATATGAACCATCATGAAAGGTACGTGTATGAACCTTACTAAGCACAAATACTTGACTTTATAAAAGTGTTACATTTTTATTTTCTATATAGTTTATGTTTCAGCCCCATAGATAGAAATCTGAGTTCACACTGATGAAGGCTCCTGCAAATAAAAATCAGGACAACCTTTACTTTTAATTTGAAGTAATTATTTAAAAAAAATTTTTTTTTTAATTATTAGTTTCAGGTGGACAAAACAATGCAATGATTATCCTTTTCACCCCTTACAAAGTGACAACCCCCCTTCCCCCATCCAATGTCCCCCCCACCCCCGATACTTTTGATATAATTAACCACTACACACATTTACCATTAGTCATAACCAGTAAGTACTGTAGTAACATTTTAATTGCATATCAAATAACTTTGGAGTAGGGTAGTCATAGAGTCTTGAAATCATATCTTTATATCTGTCTTCAGAAAGGCTATTTTCCATGTAAAATATTAAGACACTTAGTCACCAGGGCTTTTGACGACTAAATACATTTATTATTTATCATTGTAATAATAGTAATGATGATGATAATGAAAGTAGTGGTTTGGGAGCCACTTATGCCTTAGGCACTGCGCAAATCATTTTCAAATTCTCATCTTCACTTTCAGTGGCGCCTCAGTAAGAGGCTGTTGGAAAAGATTTACAGGATTTGGGTGCATAGTAGGTGATCTGCAGGGGGGTTAAGAAATGAAATTGCTCTGGATTAGATGCTGCCAGGATTGGATATTAAGGTCCTTACAGCAACTCCGCAAGGTCTATAATACTATCTCCACATCATAGATGGGGAAAACTTGAGGCTCAGAGAGATTCAGCAACTTGGGGAAGACCAGAACGGATAAACGATGCAAGAGGGAATGAAATCCTATCTGCCTGGCTCTGCAGCCAACTGTAACCACTAACTGTCAAAAAATATTATGTGTACAGAGCACGGTAATTCCATGTGACAAACTTTCTGAAAATAAGACATGTTTGTGCAAAAGTGACATAGCTGTGAAAAGACTGGGTAATTATTAAATATTTTCTTGCTACCATCATCAGCATAAAACTATAATGAGAAGCTTTTATATTCATTTTCAAAGGAAGAGGGCAAAATTGATAAGGAAGCACAAAGGCCTTTGAAAAATAAAATGTACTCAATCATTCATCTAGAAAGAAAAAAATCAAGGAATTGTCAATCTACTGTAACATTTCATTGTAAAGCAAACTTGCAATCACCAGCTAATTAACTCTTCATAACTTTCCTGTACCAACAGGTAACTGTACTCTGGTTACAGTAAAAAAGAAACAAAGGGAATAAAATGCCTGCATCAGTCCTGCTTCAAGAGAAGAAACAATAGCTATATTGTGTGTGTGTGTGTGTGTGTGTATGTATGTATATATATATATGTATGTATATATATATATATAGATATATAGATATATATATATGTATAGTTATATATATTCAAGCCTTGGGATTTAAAAAATGCAGTGTTTTCAAGATGTCAAAATCAGCTAATCTTGTGAATAGTTTAAAATGTGATCAAAAACAATACTAGGGCTTTACCAGCAACTGAGAAACTGTTTATTTATGGATGTGATCCTCAGTCAAATATGTAAAGTAACCCATCTTCATATTAATTCACTTAATACAATTCAGTATATATGAGTAAGCATGTATGTGACATCAGACGCCACTTCAGGCACCAGGAATGCGAAAGCATGACGGCTGCCTTGGAGAAACTATAAAACCCACAGTACAAGGAGGTGGGGTCTAATACTACGAACTTCGTGTGCTTTGGGAATAAATCATTCTGCCCCAAGTCTCCACACTGAATTTTATGGGCTCTACATACAATTTAGACATGTAAGAAATTCAATTATAAAAAGATAAATTACGGGTCGGCCGAGTGACGCATTGGTTAACAGCTGGCTTGGGATGCCAGCGGCCCCGGTTCAGATCCCACATATAGGGCCAGTGACACTGCCCTCTACAGCTAACAACAGCTCCACCTGGAGCTGGGCTGGGAGCCCTGGCGACAGTGTAGGCTGCAGCCCCTGCTGCAGTGGGCTGCCATAGGCTACAGTGAGTGGCCCGCAGCCAGCGTGAGCGGCCAGCAGCCAGTGTGAGCTGCCAATAGCAGCGGTGAGCGACCATCCAGAGGCCGTCGACCAATATGCCTCATCCAGGAAGAGCACAATGACGATACCAACATGGGCCAGTGAAGCAATGTCCTCCGCAACTAGACTGAAGAACAAAAGGACAGCAACTTGTCTGTTCCCCTTCCCCAATTCCCCAATAAAATCTTTAAAAAAAAAAAAAAAGATAAATTACCTATTAATGCTTCAAAACAATTAGCCATTGCATGTCGAAGGTCTGATTCTCTACAAAGGTCAGGTCCGTGGGCGTAAAGCATAAACCGATCTAGTTCAAGTTTCTACAAAATTCAAAAGGACAAAAAGATAGAATTTGGCAAAATCATAACTCTAATCACTCACCGTCTCCTAGGGGTAAAGCCTTACCTGGCCTCTGTCAGTAGACTAAGAAAGTGTAGTCTACCATTCATTAGGAGTCCTGGCATAGGGTTCAGCTCTGACAAACCTCGATTATTCCCCAAGCTGGCTTCTACAAACTCTATTTCAACTTCAGATCAAGCACTAGCCTAAGCTGGAATAAGACTTTACTAAAAGACCATGGGCCCTTGGGATCACCCAATATGTCTAGGAAAACACAAACCCGACCCCAAGTTAACCTCTTTGATTCCAGAGTTATGTAGCGCTGATGATGTTGGTCCCACACAGAAGAGATCTTTCTGTGGTAAGAGCAAACGGAGACCCTCTAAATCTTTTTTGTTCATTTGGTAAGGATTTTGGGGGTCCCTATATATGTGCATTTGTTTCCCCTCTCTGCAGTCGCCACATTCAGCCTCCTGAAGGCTCAGTGAGATCTTCTCAGCAATGGGCTGGATTTATTTTAAGGGCTCTGGGAATATTGTTCATAATGAATTATGTTGCCTTTTTTATTTGGACTCAGAAAAGTGTACAGCCAATAGTGTGGCCCAGTTCTAGAAATTGTGTGGGACTTATGAATACATCTGTGTATGCTAACTGTACCTCTAGCTTCATTTTACTGTCTTACCCATATTTTCTCTTTCAGTTCAGTACCTACTTATTTCTTATCCTACTGTGTTATAACATACAAATCAATTCAAGTCCTTTTAGAACTAGACGCAGAATGAGCTTTTTAAATAAAACTCCTGAGACTGAATAAATAGAAATCATAATTCTTTCCATAAAGGAAAAAGATACAACATTGCATACGCATACAGTAAATCTGTTCCCATCACCACGTAATTCAATTCTGTAAATACTTACTAAGCAATAACATGTCATGTGATATGGAACAAGACACAAGTCAACGAACAACCTAGGACAATATGAGTCTCGTAAGTCCTCAGATAAAAGAGGCTCAGATTTTGTGTATCTTGGTATGTTTGTTAAAAATATCCATATTCATTTATATTGGAAAAAGACAGACAATAAAAACAAGACATATATGCTCTCAGTATTTTGTATTACTAGGAATTCATGCATATACAAAATATACTCAAATGAGAGTTCTGACTACCACAAATCTAATAGCAGAAAACACCTCTTAAAAAATTGATCCCCAAGTACAAGAGTTTATACTAGAATATGTAAATTTCATCTGTTTCACAACTTCACTGGGAAAATCCAATTGTTTGCTATCTGTGGAGCCTGCTTAAGAGGAGACACAAGCCATACTTTATATTATAAACAACTATTCTGGAATGCTATGAATTTTCCAACTTCTCATAATCCCTGCTTTATATCATTTTTTCATGTAGGCATTAGTGGAACTTTTTAAAAGGAGATTGATGTTCAGCTGTGCATGTGTTAAAATAAAATGTCCATTTGTCTGAAGAGCTGACCTCAAGCTTTCACTGAATTCTCAAAGGGGTCAGCAATCGTCCATCAAGCCCCACCTCCCACATTAAGGAGCACTCGCTGGTCCAGACAGAAGACCGGCATGGCCCCCACTGCCTTACGCTGGGACAGAAGGGTGCTGAGTGCTCTGGGAATGTTGGGGCTTGGGACAGAAGATCACATGGAAATCCCGAAGGGAGAAACTGGCCACTCCCCTCATAATTCAGGGTTTTGTAGAGCACCCAATTTGTTGCATAAGAACTTCTCTTTTCAGCTATGGCCATTTCCCACACTTTGTAAATATCTTCCTAAAACTGTCTGAAAAATAAGTATGTAATTCCATTGTATCTGAAACTGAAAAGAAATCACTGGGGAGGGGGGTGACAATCTACTGATTAACATGGATTTCCATGGACATTTATGTGGACTATCAGGAAGCAGCTTTACAATTTAATCAGCTAAACACAGAAGCAGTTTTACCCGTACATGGAGTTGGGGAATTTTATTCGTTGTGAGGCTCCTAAAACCAAGTTAGCATTCCTCTTGCCTGTAGTTTTCCATTAGGCATCATTATTTCCATTCTCAAATGCCGCCAAGGCTGGTCAGAGCCTACCACTGTAACTGCCACATAAAGGAAAACAAGGCCCTCTTGCTACCACAGAAACCACGGGATGGAGGTAATTAATGCCTTGGCAAAATCAAATTAAGTCAGTCATTAAACTAGAGTGGATTGGATCTAGTGATTTCTATCAAATTCCAACATTTATACCAAAATGAAAAAAACAATAAAAATTACTTAAAGCAAAAATGAAGGAAAACACAGAAGCTTTTTCAGTGCATCATCAGTATTTGTGGATTTAAGAGCCACACTTTGCTATTGAATAAACCTGCAGGTCTATAAAATGTAATGATTTATAATGAGAAGAGAGGTAGCAGCAATAAAAACAACTATCTGCTACTAATTCATTTACATGTTAGGGCGATTACCAAGATGAACAGGCTTTGTGCCAGGCCCTGTATAAATCATTAAAACTCAAATGATAATGTCATGAGATCTCACAGCCACTCTGTACGTAACGTGCTAATGCCATCTCCATTTCAGAGATGAGAAAGGAAAGGCTTGGGGAAGAGAATAACAATTTGTCCCCGGGCCCACTGTTTGTAGGATGAGGGGTGTGGACTGGGGTCCTGATGGCCAATGCGAGTGCCCCTGTTGTGTCTGTTATGATTCACCGTAATACACCTCACAGAGACAGGAATATCAAATGGGTAATGTAAGTAAAATCCTTACCTGAATCTAAATCGAGAAAAGGTTCCATTAGTCACTCAGCTAAGTCAAGGTCGCTAGCTGGAGAGCAGACACCCTGAATCTTAACTAAAGGCATTTGTGACTTGGGGGAATTATCAAAGATATGTAAAGTACCCCCTATGGATATAAATGGCCTGGAGTATTCTATTCTGCTTGTTAAAGTAAGTTAAAAACAAATGTAGGGGCCAGCCAAGTGGCTCAGTTGGTTAAGAGCTCGCTCAAGAGTGCGAGCTGAGCCCTGAACAACAGCAGTTCAATGCCCAGCCCGAGCTGAGCTGCCAACAGGTGGCAGGATGGCTCAGCTAAAAAAACAAAAAACACAACAAATGTAATACAGAAATATGACACAAGGGGAAAATATAAAAATTTTTCACTTCTGTTGTTTCCTTTCTGGAAATGGTGAACTCTGCCCATGCACATCAGCCAAAATTTCCCCCTTCTGCTATCAAGTTACTTCACCGTGGAATTCATCGGCTACTGGTGAAACACACAAAGGTAACTGAACTAAATAAGGCTGAATCCTTAAAACCCCCCCAAAAAAATCCTTCCTGGTCTATAAAATATTAAACCCTTAATACATGCTGAAGAGTTACTTATTCAAATGCAAAATTATGCATGGACTTAGGAGAGAATGTCAGACTTCATTATACAGGCTTCAGATGGTTGACATACCTTTGCCAGCATGGCAAGATGTTGATTCTGAACGATGGCAGTCCGGTAAGTCGCTAATCCTCCTTCTTCCAGACTAGGAAACAAATAGTACAAATGGACACTGCCAAAAAAAAAAAAAAAAAAAAAGCACATAAATAAATATGCATCACAACATTCTGCATGTGGTTCTGAGTCACGAAAATGGGCCGGCACAAAAGATCTGCACAATAGATACCGGCTGAACTAAATTCAACTAAAGTGTTCGGCTAAAAGTCTATGAAAGTCAAATAGAAAACACAGTGTCTCTGAATACACGCGTTAACACCGAAACAACACCAGTCACTCAGACGTTCATATTTATTTCTGTTCAAAGGTTCCTCTGAAATCTGATGACACAGAGGCCTGAACAATCTGTCACACACTGCTAAGAGCAAACCTATCTGCTACTCACAAACTGGGCCTGGAAACAAATACTTTTTCTTAGGTTGGACTATGAGCAGACCCTGATGAGAAGCGTGGGAAGCCCTGAGCAGGGTGGCAGTGGAGACATGTTCCTCACAAGTACAGAGGGACAGGAACAGAGCGGCACATGGGGCTGGGTGTGCTGTAAGAACGAGCCTGCAGGGGCTGACTGGGAAACTGTGGGAACTGGGAAGAGGGCCACACTGGAACGCCACTATGGGCCACAGCAGTGCCCGGTCTCCAAATGCCACACCAGCTTTTAAGATCCACTAAGCTTGTTTAGTCCTAGTGTGTCCAGTAAGAGCAAGCTTAGAGCGCAGCCCCTGTGGCTTGTTATGTCCTTCTTGGGAAAAGATATGATTAAAGAGAATAAAAATAGCTCAAGATAGTTCCAAGAAAAGCATGTGTTATCTTCCTTTAAAAGAGAAATTATGTGAGTATGGAAAAGCAAAACACACTTTCCTCCCCAACCTCAAAATTAAGGACCCTAAGACACTGCTGGGAAGAACACACACACACACACACACACACACACACACACACACACACACACACACAATCTCGTCATTAAAATTACTCGTAAGCTTTACTTCCCTTGAGATCAGAAACAGCGAGAAAGGGATCAAAGACAAATCCTAGAAAATGAAATGACATTTTAAAATATCATCCCTTTCTTTACAAATTGAATATAAGCTCTGAAGGATCTAGACCAAGGCAAGCTGATCTCTGGTGGCTCGAGCAACTTGAACATAAACTTGACAGGACAGAGACACCAGCCTTTCATCTTGTAATCTTGCTCGTTACAGCATCAGTGAGTGCAAGTTATCAAGGCAAGAGCCACAGACATGTAGCTTCTAAGCTCCCAGCAGAGACAAAATACAGATGTTCCAATGCCTTATTTAGCTAAATACAAAGAAGGGAATGTATTAAGCATGTTACCTATAAAATGTAATTATTGGGGAGCAGTAGAAAAGCCTCCTTACCTTGTTAGGAATTCAACCACAGCATCCCCCAGGAACTCCAACCGTTCATTGTGATTAATCCTATAGGAAAATTAAAAAGATCACTTAAAATAGCACACATTTACATTCTCTCCCTCTCTCCTCAAAGAAAGGGCACGTGAAGGTTAGCTCTTTCAGTAATCAAGACACCTTGCCTTATTCCTCTTATCAAAAGCTCTGGCTGCCATCTTGAGTCAGAGGTCTGGGGCGGCCCAATGGGGAAGGGGTGTGAGGGATTCCCTCACACATGTCATTCAGGCTCTCTGACCTAGGGGCTTCCTTCCCCTGGGAATCAGATTTCAAGTGAGGCGATAGCACCCTAACAATTGTGAATCTTTCTACACTGTTGTCAGGTAGACAAGACAAAGGAGAATGTCTTCTAGGGAGAGTTAGAGCTGAACAATGAAGAATCAGTTTTGGTATAATGTTCTAAGGACAGCTTCCCATTGCCCAAACGCTAAACTTAGCCTAGCATCAAAAGTCCCTCAAAACAAGCCTACACTAGCTTTTCAGGCCCATTAAGCTGTACTCTCCCACTTACACACCAGGCTCCTGCTTTAAAACTGCCTTCTCTCTAAAAATGGTACGCCCGCCCCCCAACACTCAGTGACTGTGTCCAGGCAGCTCTCTGCTGCCCCAGAGCTTTCCACCCTCCCTGAGCATGGAGCCACACTGAAACCTACTCATCCCTCCAGGTCCGGCGAAATGTTAGCCTCTCTCTGACTCTACGACAGGGGGATTTGGAAGCTAAGCAAAAGAAAAGAACGAAGTTCAAATCCCAAATTTTGGCTTCAGTAGCTGGGAGAAAAGTGATGCCATTTACCGCAAGGAAAGACAAAAAGTGAAGCAGGTTTGAGGAGAAGCAATAGCTGCATTTTAGGCATATTAATAGAAATGTCTATTAAACATCCAAGTGAAGAGATGTATTAACCTAGCGTTCATGTGCGAGGACAAAGTTGGTAGTAAATCTTTAGGAGTGGTCCATGTTTAGACAGGATTTCGGGCAATGGAATTGGGTGAGACGACTTAGGGAACGAGTCCCAGGACGGAGCCCAGGGGAGGTCCCAACTGAGGTCGAGCAGAAGGTAAGCTGGCAAATGGGAGTTACTGGCCAGGGGCTGGGAGGAAAAGGAGGCCAGCATTATCCTCTAGCCAAAGAGAACATGTTTCAAGAAAGAAATACATATAAGACAAGGAAGGAAGAGCTGACACCACTGAGGGGCAATCTCTTTAAGTGACGGATACAAAGCTGATTGTGTTTAGAGTGGGCTGAGGCCTAATGAGCCGTCTAAAGCTATATATAAGGATCTGAGCGCTTGTTTCAGGACTAGATGCACAAAGACAAAATATGGGGTTTGGGGGCTGTCTAACAGGAGGAAACCAGAAAGAATGGTGACCACAGTGAGAAGGAAAGGAAGGCAAAGAAAGGAAGCCCCTGGGACCTGAACAAAGAAGAAAAGGGAGCGGCCTGGGCATGAGCAGACACTTCCTCCTGGACTCCAGGGGCTTCCTAAAGTATCTCTTGAAACCGGCCCGCACCGTCTCAAAAAACTCAGTAGCTATCAAGTCTAATCCTGTCTGGCTTTCCAGGCCATTCTTTATCCAGTGCCACTGTACCCACCCATTTTATCTACTTTCAACAGCAACTTCAGAACTCCGAGTTCCCAGGCTCTGTGCCAGACACACACCATCCCTGCTCCCTTGCACGTCTCCTCTCCTAAGTGCTGCTGGTTCTAAGGTCAGGTGGGAAGCCTGCCCCAACCACCGGAACTTCCGTTCAGGGATATGGCTCACCCCCACTACCCACACCTCCATTCCCACATGGCTTAAACATTTATCACGCGATTTATGACAAAATTATATACCATCTTTTATTGTTCTCTGGTTCCTGTGTGCCAGTTTAGTTTCCATATTTAAAGTCTCCCTACAGTTTTGGTATATGTAAAACATACAAAATATCTGTAAATTAAATGACGCTTGGCTAACAAATCATCTACTTGGAATTTTGAGATCAATTTTATATTATGTCACATATCTCATAAATAAGTTTATTCTTGTGCCCTACCATCCCTCCACATTTTGGAATTTTAAAAGAAAAATAAAATGTAATCGGAGATACTGGAAAGATATGAGCAACAAAGAGGTGATTCTGAACCCTCATTTCAATGTGTGGCCTTTATTATGTGAAAAAGGCATTCGGGCAACCAATTAAAAGCTAACAATGGGAAAAGAAAAAAAAGAGAGAAAATGTATGGCTATGGTGAAGAATTCATAATCTACTAGTTCACGGGAAGGGATGGGAAAGGGAAAGGGAAAGGGGAAGGGGAAGGGGAAGGGGAAGGGAAGGGGGAAGGGGAAGGGGAAGGGAAGGGGAAGGGGGAGGGGAAGGGGAAGGGGACGGGAAGGGGAAAGGAGGAGGGGAAGGGGAGGGGGAAGGGAAGGGAAGGGAAGGGGGAAGGGAAGGGAAGGGAAGGGAAGGGGAGGGGAAGGGGAAGGGGAAGGAAGGAAGGAAAGGAGGAGGGAAGGGGAAGGGGAAGGGGAAGGGAAGGGGGAAGGGGAAAGGGGGAGGGGAAGGGGAAGGGAAAGGGAAGGGGAAGGGGAAGGGGAAGGGGAAGGGGAAGGGAAGGGGAAGGGAAGGGGAAGGAATTCACCAGAACTCCAAAAGCATCTGTCATCATTCTTAGAGAAAGCATCAAGGAATAGAGACACAATTCAACGGTAAGACAATGTTAACTCCTAAATCCTCTTGCTAATTTAATTTCATGAAACTTAATACGCTATTGTCCTGAAAGGCAATAGAAACTAAGAAAGAAATGGTGAGTTCTTAAAAAGAAATTAATTATTATCCTGCTATTGTTCACAAGCCAGTAAAATAAAAACGTATTGTCTGTGTACAGACATTATTTTCTTCCCAACAGTTCAAAGCACTATACAGGAAAATCTACTTAATATGGAAAGCAAATAACCCTGGCAGGAGACTGGGGTGGAGCTAAACCATATTTGGGTTGTCTTATGCTTTATTAAAGAATAATAAGACACCTAGTCAAAGAATAACAGCCACTTTAAGTCATATACTATTTTGAATGAAGTCATACTGGCATAAATTCTAATTTCTTTTATAAACTTTCAGAGAGACAAGGACTATATGTCTAGGATTTTAAGAACCACAAAGTTAGACTGCTATTCAGGGTGCTAAAATACAAGCTCACTGTTCTAAACAGGTTTGTTCAACAGTGAGTCTGCCATCCATTAAATAATTTGCCCATATCAGGTATGTTTTTCTAAATTTACATTGTGACTAAACCCTGGCTACAAGCCACAAACAAAAATGGGGATGAAAGACCACTTTAGTTTATTATTATGCTGGACAATTCCTAACCCAACGGGTTACCTGGAAAAATGGACAGAGTGAGCTGCTAGTCCTTGCTGACTCCAGGAGCAAATCTTGTGTTCTTCCTTCCACTGTTTATACTTTCTTTCATCGTCCCCATTATAAATAGTAGTAAGCTTTGAGATGAGATGTTTACTTGAGCAGTAAACATCTCATTTGTTTCTGAGAACTGAGTCAACGGGGGCATCATGAAATGTAGATTAGCTGTAACATTTATATAGCACATTTGGTCTAAGAAATTCAAAGCACTTTATAAAACACAACAGTCTCCGCGTAACAGTAATTACTGTAAGATACCATTTACTTCATGGAAAACCATTTTGGAACTGGGGCAAAGTCTAAGGGTAACAGCTAGAGTGAGGGGATGGACAAATTTTCTCACTCTGCCTTCCAAACCCCAAGCAGTGACTAGTCGAGTCGAGTTAGAAGGGGTCTTGGAGCTCAGAGGAAGCTTCCAGCCAATTCAGGAATTCCTTCGATTCATTACGTCTCTCTACCTGAACACTTGAGGGGAAGGCGAGGGCACAGAGCTACTAGATCTGAGACCCACTGGACCCCTTGATCCCAGATTAGGCATCTTTGGGATTTAACTTGAAGCAATGAAGTAAGTCCATTCAGTGGAATTTACATATATTCAGTGAATACTGAAACTGTGTCTTCAATGCAAAATACTTGTGTATAACTGATTTAACAAATACTTGGCAACAATCAATTCCTTAAACACACAGACATTGATAGTCTATACGTGTCTCTTTGTTGGTTCAATAGATTCTTATACATTCTGTCTAGCCATGACTACCAATCAAAACAAAAACCAAAATAAAGCCGCTTGATTCTCTCTCTTTTCCATTACCAGTCTCCTGCCCTTTTTCCCAAAGGTTTTATTGATGGTGCATGGATTACTTGAATGCCACCAAATGCCTAATCCTTGAGAGACCCTTTCTGTGGCAACATTTCGTTGTAATTTGCATGAGTTAAATATACCATATTCTGCTGTGTATAATGAGTACTTTTTTGCCCAAATTTGTATGGGGAAAAATGAGGATGTGCATTATATACGGGTAGTACGAATTCCATATCTATATAAATGTTTTTAATTCTTTCATTTATGCTTATGAGTTAAAAGTGTAACTTTAGAAATCAATAACGATATCTGTATGCAAAATAATACCCTGGAAGACAATAATTGGCTTTGTTGAACTTATGATGAACTTGCAACAACAAAGAGTTCTTGGCCTTCTATGATGCATAAATGTTATACATTTGTTGCCAGTACATAAAATTTCTTGTACCTTGTATCTGTGCTTGTTTTTTGCAATTATTTGTTACATAAAATTTATTGTACCATAATATACTAAAAAAAAAAATCCTAATATTCCTTTATAATACAAAAAACAAGTACCTAAATATAAACAAAAATTAGAATTAAAAAATTAAAATGAAAGATTTTTTTCCCCTGAAAGTTTGGGCCAAAAACATGGGCGGGCATTATACATGGAAGTGCATTATATACAGCAAAATACAACTGAAATTTATGTGGGTAAACAGTAACACCTTTTCAAATTATAGGTGGTATATTCGCTTGAGATGATGCCATCATAAAAGTTAATTCTTTTGTAGTTTTGTTAGGCAGACAAGATTTTATTTAATGTTAAGTCTTTGTGCCTTTTTGTAAATCCTAGCTGATCCCAAATCAGATCAAGTAAAGCACTAACCAGCCATTTAAACCTCTGCTGATGGCTCTGACCATGACCCTTCTTAATGCCCCAGCTCCCCCACTGATAGCCAACAAATAAATAACCTGGGATAAAAGTAATATTGTGAATGGTATTCTTCCCTGTAATACTCATTTACGGAGCCCCTACTTTATGAAACGCACTAGTCGCAAAAGGAAAGGAAATTTAAAAAAGAGAGAGAGACCCATAGACCTTCAAAATGCTTACAGTATTGTAAAGAAAATCGGCCCATAGCATAATTATAATACATGGGAGAACTAGAATATGCACCCTACACAAATGCTGGCAGAATTTGGGCAGGAAGTCACTGGGTGACAGGGCCTTCCACAGGTAGCTATACAATGGCTGTTGGCATTCAGGAAGGACCACGCTTGACAGCACAGTAAGCACCTCAGTCTTACTGGTGTGTAGAGAGCCGCAGGGGAGAGAAAAATGTGCCCGGAAAAGTGACCTGGAGCCAGGGTATGGGCGCTGGGACTGCCAGGCGAGGAGGTTCCAGCTTATTCTATCCAGGAGGATAGAACAAAAAGCATTCGAGCCGGTTACCAGGGAGAACTGGAATCAAGGCTCTAGAAACTGCAGGATGACTGACTGCCGTTGAAGGGAAAGTGGCAGATTTGGTCACTAACTGCTGCAGATGGGCAGGGCGGGTGGGGGACATGGAGAAGGCTTCACTCAAGAGCCCCTCCTCTCGGCCTGTTCCCTGGCTGCCTCACTCTTCTCCCCCGCACCCCCTTTCATTAGTGCCAGTAACCAATTCCCAAACAACCCACTAGCTCGCTCGCTCTCTCCTGTCTCACGTCTGGAATTCTGAGCCAGCTTGTTGGTAGGACACCTGACCACCGACACTTGTGATTGGATAGTGTTTGCTTCAAAGATACACAAACGCTTCCAAGGAGCTGAGACTAATGTATCCCATTCTATAACAGCAAACCAAGAAACACACAGAGGAGAGAGGACAAAGCATTTCAAGTGAACTCAATTATTCAAGTGCACAGACTAAAACTGACCTATAATCCCTAAAAAACCACCAGAGCTATCCTTAGACCCACAGCAGTCTTGTGTGTATTCTGCTTTTGACCTTCACTGGAGCAGTTAGCAGAGTCTCCCTTATATTAAGTTATTTATGTTTATAGCACTCTTACCCCACCCCAGGTAGTCAGGCATCTATCCTGGTGAGTGGGGGCTTTGCTTTACTTGCCCTTGGATCCCCTTAAAACACCTACAAACTGCCTCAAACTCAAAAGGTACGAGATAAATGTCTGTCGAGGCACATCTGTTTGAAGCCGCTTAAGTCCAGCCATGCCCACCTGGGGAACGCCAGCCAGATAGCGGCATGAGCAGCAGACGACCCGGCAGCCCAGGCCAGGGGCCTCTTCCTGAACAGAAACTTGGGCCAACTCTACAGCAGCAAAAATGATCAGAGACATAGCAAGAGGCGCTCAACACAAGCACCAAAGACCAGAAGTCAAAGGACAAGAGAGATTATTTATTTTCTGTCAATGGTATCATTTTCCAAATGGGAATTCAAAAAGAACAGTTTCTCAGCTATCATTCCTTTTGCCATGGTAAGAAAGCCATCTCTTTGTAACACAGCAAAAGAAAACAGAGATCATAAGATTTGAACAACGCTATCAAAGACAATTTACATTCCAACAACTACGATTGGGTAAGATGAGACAAAGATCATTTTAGCCTGTGCTTTCATCATTGCAAAGGATGTGTCTGTGGGGTGTGTGGCCTTGTGAGAGGGCCTGTGGGGGGCTCAGGGTTTCACTTATTCAAATACAGGGCTGGTTATCTAGAGACTGCAATACAACAGGGTAAAGAAAATCATGGCCACACCATCCTTGAGGATGTGATTAAGGGCTCCTGGCAATTAGATCTTTTCTGATTTTAGATTCACAGAAATTGTTCAAAGCTGTGTGATACCTTCAACTGGAATTTTAAAGTTTCATCCTGCCTATCTGTTAACCTCATGATTGACGAGGATAGTTTGGTTAATGATAGCCTCAAAAGAGAGCAACTCAAGGCAAACCAATTTGAAAAGAAAAGTGATACAGGAAGAAAATGGTAGAAAAGGAAGCTGTGCCAACTATGGCTGGGACTTCCTTGGCTGTGGAGGCCAGTTATCAGCTGCAGCAACGGCTCAACTCTGGTACTCTAACCCCACGCCACTCACCTTTAATCCATCTAAGGCTGGACCCCAAGAGGGACAAGCCTGGTTATTCAACTTTTCAACGCCCCATTTAAAAAAAAAGCCCCCCTAAAGCAATCTCCTCCACTGTCTTTTACAATATAACGCGCTGCACTTCCCACACAAAGAGAATCCTAGGAGCAACAAAAGGGCCTCATCGGCCATCAGGCACCTGCTTTCATTCAATTTCCCAGCATGTAAATGGGTTTACACAGACATAGCTCACTTCCTTCCCAGATTCTTCAGGGTTCAAGGCCACACAAAGGTGATAATATTAGGGGGGTAGGGAGCACTCGAGATCTTGCTCCTTGGCATATGTCATCAGTTTGGCTCAGGTTTGACAGACAAATTTTTGCTTTAGTTTATAACACTATTGATACGAAACGTTCAGAACAGACAAATCCATAAAGATTGAAAGTAGACTGGTGTTTGCCTAGGGCTGACCAGGCTGAGGGAAATGGGGAGTAACTGTTAATAGGTACAAGCTTTCTTTTGGGGGTGATGAAATATTCTAAAACTAGGTAGTAATCATAGTTGAACAACACTGTCAACATAGTAAAAACTACTGAACCGTATATTTTAAATGGGTGAGTTGTATGGCGTGTGAATTATATCTCCATAAGCTGTTATAAAAAAATCTACTTTAAGGGCCAGCTGAGTGGCGCGGTGGTTAAGTGCTGGGCTGGGAAGCCAGAGGCCCCGGTTTGGTCCCACATATGAGGGCCAGTGGCACAGCCCTCCAAAAAAAAAAAAAAAAATCTACTTTACCTTGAGGGAGTTGGGTCATCTTGGCCAAGGCGTGACATAATATTTATTAAGGTGTTAATTCCTATTTAAAGAAAAATACACAAGTAAGTACTGTCAGAAGCATTCTAGGACCATGATATGACACGTAGAAAGAAAATCATCTCATCCCAATGTGACTTTAAAAGGTTTAATATCTGCATGTCTACACGTTTAATCAACTTAATTACTTAAAACACTTGATAAGAGAAAGAAATTTTTCTAAAAAATCATCCACCCTTATATAATGCTCTGTTTAAACTACATGTTATTACTTATGGGCCAGGAAGCACTAAAGAATGAGAGGATGAAACAGTCACCAGAAAACTGCTCGAGGTAGGGATTTAATTCACAACAGAAACGCAGGCCAACACACGAGGGTCGAATCCAAATGTACCTTTTTTCCGCATGTGCATATGATGAACTTTCCTATCTCCGTATTTGGGCTGCCGAATTCCACAGTTCGACAAAGAATTCCTGGCATGATCCGGATTCATTCCAAAATTTAAGTGATGACTCGGGTGAGTCATGGCCAGCTAAAATTCCAACGAAATAAGTTCAGTCTTAAAACTCAACATAGAAGCGCCCTCTGTATATCATCCCAAAGGAAATGGGAAAGACATCTGTGTATCCAGTCAAATAGTAAGCCCTGATCTTTTCATCTTATCTCCTTCAGTGTTAAATTTCCAGAGCTCTGGTGCAAGCCCACTTCTGAAAGCAAACCTAAAATTCCACATCTTTCAGAGGAGAATTAGAATACTCAGCACCTGGAAAGAAGAACCATAGAGAAGGAAAAGCTGAAAGAAGAGGCTCAGGTTTTACAGACAAATTTTTGCTTTAGTTTATTTCTTTAGGGACAGCCTCAAAAAAAAAAAAAAAAAAGGTGAGAAAAAGGGTTTGTAAGTGGCAAGCAGTATAAAGGAGAGAGCTATATTTCTAAACATCCTCATGGCCTCCCGGAACAGAGGACTCAATGCTTCATCTGTAACCTGCCAAGATGAATTACTCCTCTCCTGTTATTGTATGAGTGTACAGGAGAGCAATTCTTACCTGTAACAGACAGCGATCTTGGAAAGTATATCCTATCAACTTGTCCAGGTGCATTAGGCATTGGTGGTAGCGGATATGATGGGTCAAAACAGGTAACATCATTGCATGCTAAGAAAAAAATTTGGTTTCAGTATGTTTAACTCTATAAAAACTTTTAAAAACGCTTTATTTATTTTACAACAAACGAGACCCAGTTTTCCAATCCCAAATTCCATGTCACAGTTTACTAGCTGCATGCCATGGTGGGCGGGGCGGCTTAGTGGTTAAAGGCAAAGTCTTTGGAACCAGAATTCCTGCATCTAAATCCTGCTCTGCCACTCATTCATTGTGGGACTTGGAGCAAATTTTTTAACTTTTCATTCTTAGTTTCCTCAAATGTAAAATGGGGGGAAATCAATATGGCTGCCTTCAAGAACAGTTAAAAGGATGAGGTAAGCAAATACAAAAACTGGTTAGAACATGACCCATATGTCTTAACACTTTGTATGTGGGAAACGAGTAAACTCATCATATAGCTTTTTATGCCCGATTACAAAGTGTATGTGGGAAACGAGTAAACTCGTCATATAGCTTTTTATGCCCGATTACAAAGTGTATGTGGGAAACGAGTAAACTCGTCATATAGCTTTTTATGCCTGCTTACAAAGTGTTAATACAAGTAGGAGCAGCCCTGGTTCCATTGGTACAGTAGTGTAACCTCCAGGAAGTCACGAGAATTTCTGTGCCTCTGTGTCTATCTTTAATTATACAGGAAAGGATTAGGACTCATCAATTTCAAGTCTTTTCTAGGGTCAAGACACTTTTGAGAACCTAAGGTAAATGACTGTTTCACCAGAAAAATACCCATGTGCACAAACATACAGAAGTTTATGCAATTTGAATGGGTTCACAAACCCCTAATACCCATCACTATCCTTCGGGTAATAGCGTCTCAACCAGATGCTCTCCGAAGGCCATTCCAGGTTTAACGCTTAACAATCTAATATTCCAAGGACGGCTTTTATAAAAACCACCACTACAGCCAAGGCACCTGATAACATGGAACTTCTCTTTTTGTTTCAATCACTTTTCATTTGGCTATAGGTGCCTCATTGGCAAATAATTTCATGAACGGCATATCTTTTTCTTTTCTTTAATAACAATTCCCTGGAATTCAAGAGAATAAAGGAGTCATTCATTAGAACCAGGAGGATGGGCACAGCCCACAGGATGACTGACAGATGCTTTACAGTTTTAGTCTTTGAAGTATTTTAAGCCGGTATTGTTTAAAATTACATGAAAATGGATTTGCTTGAAACTACAGAAGTCAGTTTCCTGTATTATTAACTTACAAAGAAAGATTAGTTCTCCCAAATAGGATCTTTAATCAACACATCGTCTTTCTTTCTAGTTCAATTCCATAAAGACACATTGAACACCTCTGTATGCAAGCGTTATAGGAGTTGTGGAAGAGAGAAAAAAATTAAAACACTCCTTTTGCCCTCGAGGGCTCCCCAGAGTGATATGTCATTATAATTTGAATATTGGTATTTTGTCCACTTTGCTTTCATAAGTGCCGTATTAAAAAATACAATAATATGGAAACAAAGTATGTGGCCAAAGTATAAGATAGTTTTCCAGCCATTTAAATTGCAGGGAGGTCAAGGGAGCTAATGCTAAGAAGTCAAACTGGATGGGTCCTTAAGACAAAGCAAAGCAACTATCTAAAGTATGAACTCAAAATGGGGAATTGTTTATTTTTTTAATACCTCTAGTGAGAGATGAATTATTACCCATCAAGAAAAACAACACCCTGGCCCGGCCAAGTAGCTCAGTTGATTAAGAGCTTGCTCAAGAGTACGAGCTCTGAGCAACAGGGTTGCCGGTTCAATTCCCACATGGGCCCGTGAGCTGCGCCTGAGCTGAGCTGCCAACAGGTGGCAGGATGGCTCAGCTGGTGAAGAGCACATGCTCCTAACAACAAGGTTGCCTGTTCAAGATGGAGTGCTATGCCCACCTGCAACTAACAACTGAACTCAGCATCTTGAGCTGAGCTGCCACCAGAGCGGCTCAGGGGGACAGTATGCATGCTCTTAACAACAAGGCTGCAGGTTCGACTCCCACATGGGATGGTGGCTACACCATCTGCAACTAATTGAACACAGCACCTTGAGCTGAGTGGTGCACTGGACTTGGAGCTAAGCTTGCTGCACCCTCCACAACTAAGACTGAAGGACAACAACTTGGCTGTTCCCCTTCCCCAATTCCCCAAAACTGTTCCCCTCCCCCAATTCCCCAATGAAATCTAAAAAAAAAAGGAAAGCAACACCCTCTTTAGAGTATTCTAATTATTAAAAAATTATTATAATATTAAGCCCATATCTGTCTCCTTACCCCTTTGAACCTAACTGTACCCCTGGAGGAAAACAAACAAACAAACAAAAATTGAATGGCCTGGTCCCCACATCTTCTCTTAGCTACCCTAAGTCTTACTTCCTTTAACCTTTACTCATGTGAAACAGCTTGGAGTCCCTTCCTCTAAACTTGCTCCAAATCGAGCCAGTTTCTCTTTCCAAAGAAGTCTGTTTCTTGTGAATACCATGGAAAGGTATGTACTCGTATGACGGACACCCATCATGTACCCAGACAACCACGTCTCGTCATCATTTATGAGACTGTTATAATCTCTAGCTCAGTTTTTTAAATTATCAATCTCTGCAATGCTGAAATACACACATTCACTGAGCATCTTTCCCCCACCCCACAATCTATGTGTCTGACAACTGCTTTCATTTTTAGAAGTTCCTTTGGAAGATTGCAAGGAAATGACAGTGTGTAGTTTCAAATGTATTCAAATTTTCCCATAAAAATGGAGCAACCAGAATAGCAAAACAGACCCCTGAACAATAAATATATACACAAAAACAGGACAATGACCTTGCGAACCCCTAAATAAGAGTGGGTGAGGGAAGACAAGAGCGATGTGGTCTCATCATCTGTGAGAGAGAAAAGACGAGTGGAGCTGGGCTTCTGATGGCCCTGAGAATGGAAGAACTTCAATATCAACAACATGTGTTCCCTGTCTGCAGAATCCAATTCACGCGGTGAGTACAAGAGGACAACCTACCAGGAAGCTAGGTGAGAAGCAGGATCAGAGGTTCAGGCAGCTGGCGCAGACAAGAGTAATGGATTTAATAATATCCATTGTGGAGCGTATGGCTTGCATAGCCATGTTGTTTAACCACTTCTATGTTTAAGAATTACCGCCTTAAAACCATCGGGAACAAGGAATACCAATAAATATAAAAATATTCATTGCAAAAACACGCATTTTTGAGCCCCAAATCAATGAAGTTAATCTACCCTGGGCCATCTCCCCTAAGTCATTCTTACCTTACATTAGGTTTTTGCAATTAGATGTGAACCAGGTTTTCAGTCCTGTGTAATGAATGAGCTGATAAGCGACACCTTCAAATTCTCTGAAGGTAGTATTTCTAAATGTTGGTATTTTAAGCTCAGTACAGGTAACAGTTTACTTTCACAACTACAAGAACATTCACTGATTGTGAAGTAATATTTAGTATTCATAAATAAACGATACTTCATCTGTTCACTGAAGGCTGAGGGCTGCAGGAAGCCTCCAGGATGATTTGATTTTGGTGTGTAAGGAACTAGTTCACCAATGCACATGGACTGTATGGTTTTGTTTTTAATAGTCCACACTCCCTGCCCTGATACAACCAACCCGTGTTGCCATTATGCTCAGATTTCTTTCTTTTCCATGTCTATCAACTTGGCAGGTAGCTGGCTGGCTCACACTTTCATTCATTTATGCAGATATTCTTATTTTTTTAAACCATAAAGCAATTCCTGTAATCAGTATATGAACTCATACTTAGCAATTTATTTATTTATTTTTTTGCTTTTTTGTTTTTGTTTTGTTTTTGAGGGCAGTGTCACTGGCCCTCATATGTGGGACCGAACCGGGGCCGCTGACTTCCCAAGCCAGCACTTAACCACAGCGCACTCAGCCGGCCCCATACTTAGCAATTTATATCCTGTACCAAGTCATTTATATGTGAGATTTCAATTTTACTGAAATCTTCATAAAAGACTTCCACCAGGAGGAACGGACAACATAAGCACAGCTTTTCAACAGAAGAATGGGAGTCACAGAGAGGGAGGACCTATTATCACATCAAGAAGTATTCACCTGGGCCGGCTGAGTGGCTCGTTGGTTAAGAGTTGGCTTGGGATGCCAGCTCTGAGCAACAGGGCCCCGGTTCGGAACCCAAATGAGGGCCAGTGACGCTGCCCTCTACAGCTAAGATGGTGAACAACAGCTCCACCTGGAACTGGGCTGCTGTGAGTCACCAGAGACGGCATAGGCTGCAGTGAAGCTGCAGTAGCTGCCATGAGCTACCATGAGTGGCTGGCAGCCAGTGTGGGCGGCTGGCAGCCAGTTTGAGCAGCCAAGAGCCACAGTGAGCAGCTGTCCAATGGCCAGCGACTGATCTGCCTCACCTGGGAAGAGGACAATGATCACAATACCAACATGGGCCAGTGAAGTGACATCCTCCACAACTAGACTCCACAACTAGAACCAAAAGGACAGCAACGCTGTTCCCCTCCCCCAATTCCCTAATAAAATCTTTAAAAGAAAAAGAAGTATTCACCTTTGCAGGAGTTTCAATCAGGATTCATTTCCTCTGACCAGTTAGTCAAAGAAACTGATTGAGTGCTTTCGCCTACCAGCCTCAAAACAGAATGCAAAACGTGATATATACACAGAGCAGCTTCTAATCTAGCTGAGGAGCCGGAGCGAGACACCTGTGACACAGCTGAACAACACAATATGCAGTAGGACAGATCATTCAGCACCCCTATCTGTTTTACCAAGAGAAAGAGAAAAAAGGGCTCCAGGCTTTAAAACAAATTGTGTTCAGAACAAAACTGCCTTAGGGAATGCTACCTGGGGTGATAAAGAAATCAAGTACACCAGAACATTCCCAATACATCCACATTCCCACTACATCCCTCACCCACCAATCATTCAGACAATTATTTTGTATCTTTTTACAAATTAGAGCTCCATAGGGTTTTTTTAAAAGAAAAAAACTTCAGTGTTAACCGAAAACTCAAGTTTGAAAACCAGTGAATAGAAGATCTCTAAGATCTCTTCCATTTCTCAGTGTTCCACAATTTTAGGATCTCTTAATCAACTTTATCACTGAGATCACCATTCAACATTCCACTCACTGCTTTTAGTGTCTACCTTAGGATGATAATATGTTGGTTTTGGAGCAACACTGGCAAACAGAAAAACTGAGTCTGGCTTCAAGTGGCCCTCAGAAAGAATCAATAGAAGTACAATATTCACTTCTGAAAGGACTTAAAGTAAAAAAAATAAAATAAAAAATAAAAAATAAAAAATCCGTCAATTGGCAAAATAATTGAAGAATTGGTGGGGTAGCTGGCTACCAGTGTAGATGTTTATTCTCAAACTATTTAGCAATACTGCATCAACAGCAGTTCATCTTAACACAAAACTCTTTAACTGTGGACATCACATGGTAAATCAATTGAATAGCAATACCTTTAATTTTAGAATTAAATCCCACTGTTCAATATAATAATTAAATGCCAACATTGATTTTTTAAAAAAAAACTCATTATGAGGAAATGAATACCTAAGAGTGCCTGAACTTATTAAAATATACACTACCATCAAAACAGACATGTAGAAGCCTGGACATATTCTCCCAAAAGGCTGAACACAGTAAATTGCATTAGTTGACCCCAGCCTGTGTACTCATTTTCCTTTACTGCAATTCCCATGGAGCGCAACTAATGTCAATCATTACAAAAAAAAAACAAACAAGTAAATAGTCAAAGAATATGCAGGGTATGGGGATGTTTACTCTGGTATAAATTCCCCCACAGGGAAAACAACAATAGTTATTAGTGAGTCTGTGATATATACATACGAGTATATCTGAAATGTTCCTCCAGGGAAAAAATGCTATCATTTGACTCAAATATGAAATTTATACTGACTCAGTCCATGAACGCCTTCAGTTCTCTGCAGTGTAACTCTGAGTCATGGGTCTGTCAAATCTGCACACATGGCCTTCAGGGGTCTGCCAGCAGAGCTGCAGAAGTGTCTCTTTTGACAAGCACCTATACATATGCTACAGAGAGGCAGGTACACTTGAAAAATAGAACAGCCTTCACTCAACATGCACAGAGAGAATTTAGCGTCCCTAAGTGTCCCCCACCCTACCACTGGGCATGTATGTGTGCACACAAACAAAATTAAACAATACCAAAAGTGACAACAGAAACAAAACTCAATTTACGATTGGTGTCTCATTTAGCTACACAAGGTAATATGTTCCGGACACACTTCTCAGAATTGGAAAAACTGCAGTGCCATGAGCCTTTGAAGGAAGAGACACATAGGCATAATTGGGTTCTCAGAAGCATCATTACCTGACAGACATCAGAACGGATGCCAGTTTTCCAGAATCCTTGGCTACTTAGCTCGACCGTAACTTCTCGTCTCATTGTATTCTTCTGGCGTATTTTCTGGAGCGCTTCCTAGAAAAGAACTCATTATGATGAGGAAACTGATGGTTGTCAAGGAATATTAAGCCAAACATCAAGCATTAGAAAATAAGCTGGATTTATTCAATATCACCCTTACATTCAGGTCATCAAACCAATTCATGCCAAATTACAATAATTTATTTGAAAGGAAGGCTAGAATGCTGGAAGCATTGGGTAACTAGATAAGAAAAAAATCTATACCAAATTGGCCATTCTGGCGAGTTCAAACAAAAAAAAAAATGCCCTTTCACTGATAAAAGAAACTAATGTAGTGTTCGGGTTTTGAAATGTGTAAAAATTATATCAAGACTTATGTGAAGCCATTTACATCTAAGAAAGACAATCAGTAAATTAACCTGAAACCCATGTAATTCTAAAAGTTGCATTCTAATTTGCCAACCCCTTGTAAAAACTGTTGCGGCAAAGGTAGATTTTATTAAAAAAGACAATAATCCAAAACTTCTGAAAGGCATAATCAGGAACTGACTCTTCCCTTTTATAGCCCTTCAAATAATTAAGTATAAAAATAATTTTGGGCCAGCCGAGTGGTGCGGTGGTTAAGCGCTGACTTGGGAAGCCTGTGGCCCCGGTTCGGTCCAACATGTGAGGGCCAGTGACACTGCCCTCAAAAAAAAAAAAAAATTTTTATTTGTATACTTAGTCAATAAAAATCTTACAGGAATTTATAATAACATAAGGAACCACTACCACCACCTGTCCCACCTCCAGGCCAAATGCCATTGGAGGAAAGTTAAAGAGAGCACTTCAGGAGGGCACACAGGCACCCTTTTCCCTGAGTATACACCAACAGGGACTTTTCAGTCAGCCACTCTCAGCCCTGCTTCCCTCCTTCATAATGAAGCTGAGGTGCTCAAACCACAGTAGGTGCCAAAGCCAGGATTCACACACTTTTCCCAGCCTCAGAGACTTGCTCTTACACTACTGCAGTAGAATAAAATCTCACTGAGAGAAAAACCTATTTTGATACCAAATCCATTTACTCTGAAAATTATAATTAAAACATAAATGATCCTGGAATTAGGATAATGCTACCAACGAGTAAAGAAACATGGAATTGAGAATATAAATTACAAAAAAATAAAGTCATCCTACTAAACTGACAGACATATGGAAGACAATCTTTCACAACCTTAAGACCAAGAAATTTGAAGAAGGCCTATGGTTGTATTATGTGCTGTATAATTAATGATGAAGAACTGATCTAGTGAGTTTTAAACTTTAATTTCTTTGAAAGATATATTTATTCCCAATGGCAGCAATCCATTAAAAAACTAGCCTTGGGCTGGCCGAGTGGCTCAGTTGTTTAAGAGTTGACTTAGGGCGCGTGCTCTGAGCAACAGGGCCGCTGGTTCCATTCCCACATGGGCCAGTGATGCTGTACCTGAGGTGAGCTGTCGCTGAGCTGCCAATAGATAGCAGGATGGCTCCTGGTGTAACAAGATTACCTGTTCAATAGTGGACTATGCCCACCCACAACTAAGACTGAACTCGGCAGTCTTGAGCTGAGGTGCCACCTGGATGGCTCAACTGATGGGCTGTGTGCTCTTAACAACAAGGCTGCTGGTTCAACTCCCACATGGGATGGTGGCTACGCCCACCTGCAACTAAGATTGAACACAACACCTTGAGCTTAGAGGCCACGAGCTGCAGACAGGAAGCCAGATGGCAAATGGCGCCCTCCACAACGAAGACTGAAGAACAACAACTTGGCTGGTCCCCTCCCTCAATTCCCCAACACTGTTCCTCTCCCCCAATTCCCCAATTTAAAAAAAAAAAAAAAAGACACTAGCCTTTTAGGGGAAAATCATCCCTTAGATACTAATAAGATGGAAAAAAAATCTATTAACATCCTAATGTGGAGTGAAGTAAGGTATGTTTTTTTTTAAAGTATTTTTCCATCTTATTCTAGAAGTTGCACCAGGCAACAATCCGGAAATAAACCTGAGGACCGTCATCATCCATCACAGAGGAACAGGGGTTGATACCCACCTCTCTCTGTGCCAGCTTCTGCTTGTCGGTTTGTTTGACTTTGGGACTATTTGCTAGGAGGTGGCGAAGTTTCACATAACTCTTCCACAGTTTCTGGTATCTGAGGAAAAGGACAGAGAGACATCAGACAGAGAGAAGGCAAATCTGAAGAACAACCAAGCCAGTAGTTTTAACAGGCCTGCTCAGTCATAAACTGCATTCTCCTCAATACCCTTAATGGCAGTAAACCTTCAGTCTAAGGAAGAATATGGGTTTTGAGGTTGAAGGTCAGGATGACCAAGAGTCATCTGGAAGCTAATTATTAAACTGATTACTGCTTATTTGGGTTGAAAAGGAGGTGTTGCTATATAATATATAGATAAATCTCTCTGGAAAGAATTCCAAAGGAGACACACAAAACCAATAGAAACATATAACGTTTCTTAGTGTTACCTCTTTCAAAGTAACACATTTTATTTAAATATGTACTTTGTGATGTTTATAATAGAAAGACCTCTTACTTAGTAAGCATATTGTCAGTCTCTGAACTGCCTACACTGAAAGTAAAAGTTGGAAAGTATTAAAAAAGAGAGGTCTAATTGTGCCAATTACCTAAACTACATAGCTGTATTCATTTTTCCACTGGGGAAGGAAAAAGGCAAATGGTGTACACCTGTCTGTACATACAGTGACAAAAATAAGCACATTTGTAAGCAAATGTGTGAGAACCTAGATCAGGCTAAAGGATACTGTTAACGTCCTGGAAATGAAGACAATATGGAGAACCTCATCAATTCACACTCCTGCCATCTGAATCCACGAGAGCCCAATCACATTCTACTAACATTTTTCTGACAAGAAGGGACCTTCAAAGGCTTTTCTGTCATGTTGAAATTGCTTCTGTCATTGAAACTGCTCCTTTCTTGGCCTTAGCTGGGTCTCTCCTTTTTGATAACATTTTTTTTTTTTTTAGAGTATGGAGGAAAGAAAGAAGTACTTACACAGTGCCTGGTTCACTGCTTCATACTTTTATCCAAAGGGGGGCAAAAAAGAACAAAACCCTTTAGCCTTTTCTAATATATTAGCCAAAATTGTATTTATGAACTGAATATCTCCCATGCCCTTTTGTCCCAATATGAATCCTTTAAAAAAATAAATTAAGTCAGGAAACTGTTTATTAATGGGGTAGAAAATTCAAATGCTCCTGAAGAACATAAAGGCGCTATTTCCATTCCCACATATCCTCATCTTCTCCCAGAAAACACTAACATGCCAGTTTGAAAAACCCAAACATAGAAAGTAACATGAATTCTAAGAGTCAGAAGTCACAGCTTCTCTTTCAAATACAGCCATTGACTTCGCATGGGATTTTGAGTTCCTATTAAGATGCCGCAAAAATAGAACTCTGCATCAACTCAGCAGTGGTAGGAACCAACATGGTGCTACTTTCCTCTGGAGGACTTTGAAAAAATAAAAATAACGACAAGCATTATAATGACAAATAAAGGAAAAAGTTCCTTAAAGGTTAAAAACATACAGGACTTGTGTTAACCAAGATTGCCAAGGATAAGCTATTGAATGATAGTTTCCTGCAGTCAAATATGTAGATAAAATAATTCTTCAAGGAGCTACCAAAACTTGTTTCGTTTGGTAACCTAAATTTGGAAACATGACTCATTTCAGGTCTTAAGTTTTAAAAAGGAAAACAGCCACTAAAGGGTGGTCCTCTGCTAATTCAGCTGTTAGTAGAAGGTGAAATTGGCTTAGACAGACACTGAGAAATATCTTACTGTGGGTCTCCTGCATAACTCAACTGTGCAGGGCGGATCCCGAAATGGACGATAATTGGAAAAGTTATCACATCGGGGTTGAACTGTTCACGATCCAGTTGATCAATGCGGACAGAGCTGGGTTTCTACAGAGAAAAATCAAAGCCATTTATTCCCATACGAAGTCTTTAAGTATTGACTTCAACCTAAGTAGGGAAGAAATTAATTGTATTTTTTTCCCTAGGAGAGTCTCATCCCCAAAGGGAATATGTCATTTAAACCCTTTAATCATAGCAGATACACTATATAAAAGCCGTAATGTCATCCCTGTAAATTAGTCTGTGCCATTTGGCATAATGAACAATGATTTTGTCCTTTCTTACAGTCCACACAGAAACCTTTAAAAATTAAACTTAAAAGGACACATAGTCAGATATAACTTTCCTTTAACCTCTCTAAAGGCACCAGGGAAGTATTCCACATCAAGGAGGAAAGATGTGCTGGCTTCTTCTGCTTTGATTCTACATTTCAAATGAACAGCTTACTGCTACTCAGGATGCACAGACAGATGCCACCATGTAAATGTTTTTTCATTAGTTCTCTGTGTACTTAATGTAGTCCTTTAATTCTAGATTTTTTTAATTAGAAGGTATGGTAGTACAAAGTCCAAATAGTTAAGCTTCTCTTACTATGTCCATATAGGCTATTTTTTAAATTTTAATAGAGAGCCTCGTGGTGTTTTTTTCAAGTCTAATACAGGAAGACGTCAACAGCTAATTCCTACTTAAAGTTACTAAAATATGAGGAACTGTTTGTAAATTACCTTTCATATTGAAATCTTAAATTTGTGAAAAGACAGTAAGTCATGGGGAGTGTGTTTTAACAACCTCCTTTCTTAGAGTCAACTCTCAGGGCAACGCCACATTAAAAACTAAATTCTCACTAGCAGATGGTGGGGTCTTTGACTCAGCTGCTTCAGAATCAAAGGCTACAGAATTGATCCACACAGAAACCAATAAGCTTCATTCTGTCACACAGCAGCGCCCAGCCACTGGAGTCTGGTGGGTGGCCTGGTGTGTCCAGGACAGAGGGGCTTCAACACTAAAACTGCAAAAGCTCCGGGGGCCGGCCAAGGGCCGAGGGGCTCAGTTCGTTAAGAGCCCGCTTAAGAGTGCGAGCTGAGCTCTGAGCAAGAGTGCGATGCCAGCCCGAGCTGAGTTGCCGTTGAGATGCCAACAAGTTGCAGGATGGCTCAGCTAAGAAAAAAAAAAAAAACCCCAGCAACTGGGACAAGCTCGTTACCCTACCCATAACTCCGGCTGCAGCCGGCAATCTGACAATTCTAAGTAGGCAACAAACTCAATAGATTCGTGTCTATTCATCTGCATTAGTTTAAAAACAACTTACACTAAGTTTTTAAAGAATATTCAAATGTCATTTAACAATCAAAATTTCAATAGTATCTTAAAAAGTTGTCCTCTGTTCTGGAAATTAACAACTTAGAGAAGATTTTGGTCACAGGTAACCAATTATAAAATTATTTAAATGCTTACCATCAGGAGCAATGATTTTAGGTCTAAGAACTGTTTCCAATGTTTTGTGCGTCAAAACAGCTGGATTCGTTTTTAAAAGAGGAATGGCATAACTGAAAAATACTAGTGAATTATTCATGTTTCCATGATTTTAAAGACCATGGTATGGAACCAATAGAGGAAATAGTGATTTAAAATATCTATAGTATCTCTAAATTTACAGGGTTGGCGGGGGAGAATGAAATAAGTTCTAGAATTTGGCCACACCCTACAAGATCTATTCATACCATCTTTGTAAACGACTAAAAAGCATAATAACCAAAGTATTCCCTGCCAGGGGCAAAGTGCCAAGAGAGGGAGATTAATTCTTTCAAGTTCTGCAGCAATAAAGTACTTAATGTGGCCATAATGACTTGAAAATTTAATAAATTCCCCAATATTCTTACCATTGGGCAATCTTTCAAAGCAATATTACAGAAGATGAAATGTGGTGCCATGTCTACTCTGTCTAAGGACAGAATGAAAGGATATTTTCATAATACTAAATTTTCAGGATATTTTCAATCTTTAAACATATTTTTAAATAAATACTAAAAAAGAATTAACTTCACCATGTCCCTAAGCCTGGCACCCAAATCTACCTTTCTTAATTTATTTCCAATTACTTTCCAACATAAACCTTTTATCCTGACTAATCTGGCTTCCTCGTTATCTTCAAAACTGGCCATCTACCATGCCAAGTATGTACACTTAATCATGCCAATAATTTATACGATTTCTCAATTCCTTACAGACCTCACTGGTGTTGATGAAGATCCCTGGCAGCCAGGCCGAGTTTTCTCATCTAAAACTATGGGCTTTCCTGGCTGGTCTTTCTACCGGCTGGTCCACTGATTCAACGGTTCATCAGACTCCTTCCACATGGATATGCTGTGAGTTTGCACCTGGACAAGCGTCACATACAATCCATATACTTCACCTGGCTTATACAGTGTCCAGTAGCAAATAAGCTGGATGATCATGGCAATGGCATCAACGTGGCCTCTACGCATTGGCTCAAAAACAAGCAATGAGTGAGTCAGGAACCCCTGGAAATTTTTGTTAAATACAGATCTTTGGGCCCGTTCCTTGGAGTAGGGAAGCTCATGATATCCTGGTGTTTCCAAAAGCTCTCCAAATCATTCTAGGATTTTAGGGAATTTTAACCATGCCATGGAAGAAAGCCCCAGGGTGAAAGTGTTCCCAAAGTGTCCACTGCAAATCACGGGACACACTTCAAGTCGACTCACCAAGATGGAAGGGTGTGTGTATGCCACCACCATCACCCCACCCATCTTCTGACCCAGCTATAAAACTGACAGAACAAATGTAAATTTATGTAACTGTTTAAGGAAGAAAAATTAAATTCAGTCATACTCTCACAGAGCTATGACTTGTATGTGTCTTTTAAAGTTACTTTAATTATTACGTGGCTTAACACAACAGTAAAAACGGTATGATTTTTTTTAGTTTTAAGTAACTTTTATGTTTAAACATATTTTTATTAAACACTTTCATTTTCGAGTTTTGTTTAAAATAATCAGCATTAAGCTAGAATGTCTGACTTGCAAATACCAACATTTTGTTTGTGCAGATGTTACTGTCATGGTACAAAAAGTTGACCCAGAGTTTTTATTTTTACGAATCAAGGCTATTAAACAATTTGGCAGCCTTTTTAAAACAACAGCTTTGTTTAAATAGATTACTCTGTTTATTTACATGGAAATATTTTAATTCTCCATTTCTAGAAAACTTTATCTTGATAAGATGCCAACATATAACTACTTTATGAAATAACATATTTTCAAGAAAAAATAACTATAATTAATATATAAAACATTTTCTTTATAAGAGAGAACTAGTTATCTTTTAACTCTCTGCTTTTAATTTTTATATTTTTACTTCAACAATGAACATTAGAAGCTAATTTTAAAACAAAAAAATAAGAAACAAAATAAATGGGAACTATTTGTAATAATTATAACAAAATATCAATAAAAGAATCAATAAAATGATCAATAAAAAAGGACAAATACCACAAAAGAAAATTAAACATAGGATATTAATAGATCATTATAAAAAGAAAACATGAAGGGCCAATAAACATTTAAAATATTGATTTTTGCTAGAAACCAAAATAAATACAAAACTGAACAAAGTAATATTTTTTCCCTATCAAACTGACAAAGTTTTTTGGTTCTTGTTGTTAAAAATAGTATAAATGTATAACCAATATGGAGAAAGGGATGCCCTCATACTTTCCTAGTCAGAGTGCAAATTTTACAACCCTTCTGGAAGGCATTTGCAATGTGTATCAAAAGCCTGACCCGGTGCACACCTTCAGACTATGAATTTCACTTATAGGACTTCTTCCTAAGAAACTAAATGGACACATATTCAATGTATATGTGTGTATACATTTATTTAAACACACATATACAAATTCAATATAGCATCATTTGTTATAGCGAAAGTCTGGAAGCAACCTAGGTACCCAACAATAGGTTAATTATGTAACTTGGGGACTTTTTTTTTAATTTTTATTATTACACTCCGACAAAAATTTAAGACTGGAAAAATGATAATTTTGTGGTGGCTCTTTCTGGAAGATGATGAGAAAGAAAAGGTCTGAATATTTAATATTTAACGTAATAATATTTTTATAGTACCATGCTAATTTTATGTCAAAACCATATGAAATATGCATTCTAAAGAGATTAGAAAAGTGAATAGTATCTCTGGACAATGGAACTATAGATCATTTTTATTGTCTTCTTTGGGCTGTTTTACTATTTTCCTGATTTTCTACAGTGAAGATATATTACTTTTATATTTAGAAAAAAATCCGATCTGAACATATCTAAAACCTTCAAGTTTCTCAACAGTGGGCAGAATCAATTTACTAATAAGATGAACTTACTACTAAGTATGCCTACACTGTAAGGGTTTTCTTATTTACTAAATATTTTTAAATGATTCAAGGACAAGCAGCAATGAGTACGTGGCACCTTGACGATGCTGTTCCTTTCTGTGAACCATTCAGACCTGGAGAGAAACTGATTCCGTGTCTGAAGGTATGAGCGCTAGAACGTACCGTCCCGGGGTTGGTGACGATCATGCCCTTGCATTCCTCCGCGTACTTCTGCCACTCGAGCTCTTCCCACTGCAGCATATTGGCGATCTCCTCCTCGGGGACCAGCGCTTTGCTACACCGCAGCAAGAACAGGAGAATCTGGTGCATGGACAGCACTTCCTTTCCTCCGTCTTGGGTGGCAGGGGGCAGGCAGGGGAAAAGAAAGCCACTCAATGAACAGCCAATCATCAGCCGAATAAGGAAAGACAAGACCATGGGGGGGAAAACGGGCATTTATATAAAAAGGTAATTCAGCCAGCCGAGTGGCGCGGTGGTTAAGCGCTGCCTTGGGAAGCCAGCGGCCCCGGTTCGGTCCCACATATGAGGGCCAGTGACACTGCCCTCAAAAATAAATAAATAAATAAACAAATAAAAAGGTAATTCAGAATGTACATTGTTTAACCAGGTGCCAAATAATCCAAAAGACACCGGTTTCACTGTTGGAACAGTGCTCATAAACCATCTCATTTACTAAAAAGGCAAGAGCAGCATTAGAAATGATAAAAGGCTCCCTTTGCGAGGTATGAATATAAAAAAAGCTGCCTACCTAAATAAATTTAAAAACACCTACCATCAAGAACCAGAGCTTATAATATACAGAATCGTGTTAAGTCTTAAATACTTAGTCATTCTTTCTTAGGTAACAGATGAAAGCTCTTTAGGAGTAATGTTATTGTCTTAAGGAAATTCTAAGCTTTGAGATAATATATGGCTGTTTTTCATAAGCTATTGTTGTGTTATGGTCTAATTTTTTGGTGCTAATGTGCTGCACCTGCCATGATGAACAGAAGTAAAGAGACTGTAGTAATATCATGTAGATCATTATGGAGTTAATACATGGAAAAATACCAAGTATTCTGAGACTTACAGAAGGATATATTACCGTGTATGGAGGAAAAGAGGAAAAAAAACAACAAAAGACATAATTAAAGTACTTTGGAAAAAGCTAATGAATCGGGTACTTGATGAACCAAAGACATTCATTTAATGTGGGCATTAATTCTAGGTCCACTGGCTTCTGCCTCCCCTTTGGGCTTAGCTCCTTCACCAATATGTGTAACTTCTTTGTACCTCTTTTCTTTGCCTAGACCCCCCCAAAGGAAGGATGGAGCCCCGAGGGCTTACAGGGCAATAACTATCCTCTCCAGTCATGAGATATGCCAGGAACAGCCACATAGGGCCAAAATTTCATGGAGAAATGAGGGGCCTGAGATGAGGGGGATGGGGGGGAAATGAGAGTGTCCTATTTATGCTGGAGGAGTTAATGATACCCAAGGAACGTGGCATACCAGGAAACGGAAAAGGATAAAAGATTTTAATACAAGTCGTTATGGGCTAAGAACATGGACAGGCCGACACATCTCAGAAAGAAGAGAGTAAATATTAAGATTTCTTTATGATTGGTGTTGTTTTTAAATCTCGGAGGGCCGGCCGAGTGGCGCGGTGGTTAAGCGCTGGCTTGGGACGCCAGCAGCCCCGGTTTGGGTCCCACATATGAGGGTCAGTGACACTGTCCTCAAATTAAAAAAAAAACAACTACTTTGATCCCCATAGCCCTTTATCTTGGGCCGGCCGAGTGGCGCAGTGGTTAAGAGCTGGCTTGGGATGCCAGCGGTCCCGGTTCGGGTCCCACATAGGAAGGCCAGTGACACTGCCCTCAAAAAAATCAATCAATCAATCTCGGGTGCTATTCTGACACTGGACAGCACTGCTGCTATAGAGCATATATAGCAGCATATATACCAGTATATATAGGCATGCTTTCATTCATTAATCTAAACACCTGCTAATTCATTTCACATATATTTACTGAGCACCTATTATGTAGCAGGCATCTTCTAGACCCTGGAAACACAGTGGCAATCTAAACAGCTGAAGCCCCTTCATAGTCCAGTGGGAAAAAAGAGACAGCAATGAACACCTATATAATAGATCAGGTCAAGGTGAGTGCTATGAAGTAAGAAGCAAGTTGGGCAAGGGACTGCAGCCATATTTTAAAAAGTGGTCAAGAAAGGCATCTTTGAAGAGGAGTCACGTAAGTGAGGACTTCAAAAAAAGCAGAGGAGCCCACCATGCAGCAATCTGGGAGAAAACTGTCTTGGGCAGAAGAAAGTGAAAAGTCCCAAAGGGGAGCGGGGCTGATACGTTCCAGGAAACACAAAGAGGCCAGTGTGGTGGAGTGAAATAAGTGTGCGAGGGAGGCAACAGGAAAGCCAGGTCTTGCAAAGCTTTACAGAGCACAGGAAGAACTCAGGATTTTGTTATCAGAAGGGGGTATATTTTTCACCATTAAGTGTCAGGCACCATGAGTGGTCCCATGTCACAATCCTTGGGGGAAAAACACACAACCTCTAGGCCCTCAAGAAGCATGTAGGCTAACAATGATTAATCACAATTTCTAGAAGACTCTTTTTAGATAACAATCTGAAAATAGAGTTCTCTTAAGAAAATACACTGAGCCTCCCTAAAAAAAAAGAACTGTCCAAGAAATGACTAACATACAAAATACAATCCACCCACATGAGGACATGCTCTGTGATTCAGATTATGTTCACAGCAGAGCAATGTTTTATGCCTCATTACAAAACATCTGCCTTAGACCCAAGAGTCACCTTTGGTTAACAAACTTCCATGGTTAAGGACATATTTCTCAGAGTCTATCTGAAAAGACATTTCCATCTACCTGCATGTGACATGTCTTGCTCAATAACATTCCCCTCTCTGCTAAGGAGCACAGCCAATCCAGAATGTCCATTTGTCATAATGTCTACCTGTCAGTCTGAGCCCACAGTAATCTCTGCTGCTAGGGGGGCTGAGGTGAGCACGTGGACAAGAAAACTCTAAAGCCGGAATATATTATTGACTTGCACGGCATGTGTACACATCCAGAAGAGCAACTAAAGAAGCCTGGAGAGTCTTAGGAAGAACAGACATACTACTAGAGTCCCTAGGAACCAAGGAAAGAGTAAAATGGCATTTGGCTTGTAATCTCTATATCTGGGAAGATTACTAAAAAAATATTGTGGGGGGCCCACTGAGTGGTTCAGTTGGTTAAGAACGTGAGCTCTGAGCATCAGCAACAGGGTTGCCAGTTCGATTCCCACATGGACCAGTGAGTTGTGTCCGAGCTGAGCTGCCACTGAGCTGCCAACAGGTGGCAGGATGACTCAGCTGGTGAGAGCACGTGCTCCTAAAAGCAAGGCTGCCAGTTCAACTCTCGCATGGGATGGTGGGCTATGCCCACCTGCAACTAAGATTGAACACGGCACCTTGAGCTGAGTTGCCCTGAGCTGCCGATGGGTGGCAGGATGGTGACTGGACTTGGAGCTGAGCTAGCTGCACCCTCCACAACTAAGACTGAAGGACAACAACTTGGCTGTTCCCCTTCCCCAATTCCCCAATAAAATCTTAAAAAAAAAAAAAAATACTGTGAGCCTGAAGGACACATGAGGAGCTTAGGATACCATAAAAAGGTATTGTTTTGCTATAAGGATCAGAAAAACGACTGAGATTGTATTTGGAGAGGGTGGTGCATGGCAGACGGAGCAAAATATATGCAACTCCAAGTGTACAAAACAGCACCAGGCTCTCACCACAAGCAGTTACAGATGGCTGATTCCACGGCATTTCTGATAAAGGGGAAATGGACCACACGTATTGAATTTAAAGCAAAAAAGACTAAAAAACTAAAAGAGCTACTGGGAGGGGAATATTTAAGCCTACACACCAAAGGCACTGCCAAATTTATGAGATAAAGAAAGGTGGCCCCGGATGCTTGTAAGAATGCTGCTGTCCAGTCTGGGCGCGAAGCTGCCAATGAGGGAGAACAGTTTTACAGCAGCATAGGAACTAGAAATCATGGTTTTTAAACACACACACACAACAGGTGCACAGTTGGTAATGCTGAAAAAAGAAAGTATAAATCCATGGTGAGATCTGCTAAATATTTAAAGTATCAGCTAAAACCTAAAAAGATAGATATTTACCGCTGTGAAAAAGTAGAAACCCAGGGCAGGTAACCTGAGGTGAAAGGTTTACCAAGGAAGGGGGCTGAGGCGCTGCTCCAGGTCTGATAAGGAGGTGCAGTCCTTAGGAAAATATAAGAACAGGTAGACAAGGCTAGACAGTCCTGCCTGAGCCTGTGGCCCGGGGCTGTATCCCTCATACCCAGCCCAGCAACAAAGACTCTCATAAATATCAGTGGCATGACTTTCTGAAGCAGATAAATAACATGGCCACTTGGTCGCAGACTGCCATGAATTTAGTAATGTTAATGAATTGGCTCTTTTGGTTTGTCTGCTTTGCTACATGTTTATGTTGGGGATTTATGGAGCTATGTCACTGAGGGCTAGCAAGCAATTTTTATCTTGTTGGCTGAGATAAATAGAACATGATATAAATGAGAAATTAGAGTGGGTAAGCTAAGGTTAGCAGGAATCGTGCCAGCCCTGGGACTGGACCCGTGACAATGGCTCATTATTCGGGAAGAACTGGAGTTTGTGTTTCGGGGAATGAATGTGGACAGTCATTAATAAGCTGACAGGCTTTATAAACTGTTTCTTAGAGACCCAATTCTCTCAGTTTATACTGCTTGCTCACTTATATGGTTATTTGTGGGAGAGGGAAATTTGCTAGGGAAACTGTGTTAAGAATATGGCTGGTTCCACAAGTATTTCTCAACAGTCCAATACTCAATTTGAAGAAATACAAACATGCTTTCCTCTTTCCCTACGCTGAGAATAACTGTATAACTGCATTACTGTGTCTCCTGTATATTCCTACTAGGTTGCCTTTACATAATCTGAATTTTTGAAAATTTGTATTAACAGTAGGTATTTTCTAAACTTTCCAAATATGAAGCTATATTAAGATGTTGTGTCAATTAATGTTTTCTCAAACCACTCTTGCCTCCCTGGGAATTCTGAAAGACTCCCCCAAGCTCTGGCCCTCTGTCAGCCATACCAGAGAACCACTTCCCCAAAAGGAGCGATTTCCAACAATCAATGTGCTAGGTAATCGATTTGCAAATTGATTCTGGATTTCCAAAGCTTTACTACAGCAATGACAGACACAATGAACAGGCTTTCATGTAAATGCTGTCTTCGTATCTTGAATGACACCCTACCCAGCCCCGGCCCAGCTACTATTACAATAAAACCTTAAAAACTGGCTCGAGGAGAGTTCATTTCAACTGTTTGACTTCTAGAGATAGAGGCAGGAAGAGGGAAGAAACCAAAATTTGAAAAAAAAATTCTTAAAATCTCAAAAAACTGGTTGTTCTGATTTGGCTTCTGGTAAAGTAATCTGCACTGAATAATCCTTGGTTTAAACTGTACGCTTAATTTTGGATAAATCTGTAAACTGGAAACAAGTTATGATTACTGACAAACTTTCAATTAGATATAATAAACTGATACAAATGAAAAGCAAATGAGAACAACAGGACTATGAAATATCTGAAATATATGCAAGCTGCTCATTTTCATAGGAGTCCAAGTAAGATGCAAATAACAATGAGGTTACCTTTTGCCTGAAGAAGACAAGTACTATCCAGTGTTGACGGATGTATAGGAAACGGGCATTGTTTAAAATGCAGGTTACAACTATGTCCTTTTCAGAAAGAACACCTAACTATATCCTTTTTAGAGAGAAATTGGCCAACATCCTTCCAAATTTAAAATGTGCATAACCAATGTCTTAAACAATAATTTCACTTCTAGGACTCTACCTTATAAAAACATTGACATAACTGCTAAAGGATAGATGCCCAAGACTATTCCTGAAGCATTTATATGTAATGGAAATAAAAATAGGGCCCTCCAAAATAGTTTTCACTAAAGGAGTTGTCAAAACAAGTAACATCCACTCATACTACGGAATGCTATGTAAGTGTTAAACGATGAGGCAATGTATTTATATAGAGGATGTCTAAAATAGTTGAGTAAAAACTAAAGTTGTGTAACAATACTGAGCCCACTGAAAGAAAAAAGCATACTTTTCCCTATACAGGTTAAAACAAATACAAATCAAACTTAGTCATTTTCACACATCTAAAGGGGTGTTCACTTTTTTACCTTATACACCTATGTATTGCTTGTGCATACGCACGTACACACAAACACACACACACAGTCTACTCAATTTAGAACAAAGGTAATATTTCAATTCTGTCAAAAAAGAATGGTCTTTTCAATAAATGATGCTGGATCCATTGGATATCCATATTTAAACTAGTGAAGCTTGACCCATATATCTAATACCAACTGTAAAAACAAATTCAAGACAGAGAGTGAATTAAATTTGTAGAAAATATAGGAGACTACCTTTTTTTTTTTTTTTTTTTTTTAGAGGGCAGTGTCACTGGCCCTCATATGTGGGATCCGAACTGGGGCCACTGGCATCCCAAGCCAGCTCTTAACCACCGCACCACTCAGCTGGCCCTATAGGAGACTATCTTGATGAACTTAGGGTAGGCAAAGATTCCATAAACAATACACAAAAAGCTCTCAGCATGAAAAAAATATATATATAAACTGGACTCCATTAAAATTAAGAATTTTTATTCATCAAAAATCACCATTAAGATGGTGAAAAGACAATCCACAGAGAAGTACTGGAGATAGAGACAAAGATAGAGATAGATATATAGATATATGGCTATAGATATAGAGATATAGAGAACTCTATCTCTATCTCTATATCTCTATATCTCTATCTGACAAATGACTCATATATAAAAAAAATACCTACAAATAAATGAGAAAAAGGCAGATATAATCCAATAGAAAAATGAGCTAAAGACTTGAAAAAGCACTTCAAAAGACAATATTCAAAATTGATATATGAAATAGTGCTCCATTTCATTAGTCATTTGGAACATGAAAATTAAAACCATAATGTGGTACCTCTGAACACTCATCAGAATGGTCAATGTGAAAAAAGAAAAATTAAAATGCCAAGTGTTGGTGAGAATATGGAATAACCTGAACTCTCACATGTACTGCCGCAGGACAGATAAAATGGTACACTTTGGAAAACTGTTTGAAAGTACTTACAAAGCTTAATATAAACACATCCAGAATTTCCGCTCCCAGGTATACACCCACAATAGAAAAACATAAATATAACCTCATTAAAAGGCATGTGCAAGGGCTGGCCGAGTGGCTCAGTTGGCTAAGAGCTCGCTCAAGAGTGTGAGCTGAGCTCTGAGCAACGGCGGTTCAATGCCAGCCCGAGCTGAGTTGCCGTTGAGCTGCCAACAGGTGGCAGGATGGCTCAGCTTAAAAAAAAAAAAAAAAAAAAAAAAAAAAAAAAAAGGGCATGTACAAGTGTTTGGTAAACACAGGTATACAATTTGAAAAGAGCCAAAAACTGAAAATACCCAAATGTTCATTAATCACAAATACATTAAATGCATGTTAATTTCGTCATGCCATATAAGCTGTGAGAATGAACCAACTACACAGTTAACTCTAGCAACACGTGTCTCAAACACAGATAATACAAAAGAAGACAGAAACCAAAAAGAATGTATAATTCTAATTTTTATAATGCAAAAGCAGCTAAAACTAATCTATGGTGTTTTCAAGTCAGAATAAAGGCTACCCTTAAGGGGCTGGGTAGTGATTGGATATCAGTAATCTTGATCTGAGTTCTGAGTACATGGTAATATTCACGTCCGCAAATCAGAGTCTGATATTTACGATATGTGCACTTTTTAATATTTGTATTATACATCAATCAAAGGTTTACTTTAAAAAACAAAACAAAACAAAAAAACCTAAATTGGGCCGGCTGAGTGGCACAGTGGTTAAGCGCTGGCTTGGGAAGCCAGTGGCCCCGGTTCGGTCCCACATGAGGGCCTGTGACACTGCCCTCAAAAAAAAAAAAAAAAAAAAAAAAGTTTACTTTTTAAAAATGAGAGGCAATGCCACAGAATGTTTGAAAAGCACATTCACTCATTAATAACAAAATACATGACTAGTTAATAAAGGCACTATTATGACTGATTAGTCATTAGACAAGTATTTATTGAGTCCCTGCTTTGTGCCAAGTAGTATGTTAACAGTGACACAAGGCAGACACTGTAACTCCTTAGCATCAAGGAGTTACAGTTGAAAATTTTAAAAAAGAAGGAAGTTGAGAAGAAAATAGAGAAGGAAGGAGGAGGAGTCCAAAATTCAAAGAACATTGATTAATAATGCATTTTTCATGGCAGCATAAACTGATGAGATTATTTTGACAAGAAATGTGGCACTACACGTCATGATCTTTAAAAATATCCATCTGCTCAACAAATTATTAAAAATTAGGATGCAAATCATATACTAGCATGATGACAACTGTATAAAAAAAGCCTATGCACAGAAAAAAATGAAAATATATCCAAATGTGTTTTTCTTTTTAATTCATCATTTTCTAAAAGATCTTTAATGAAATCACATTGTGAAAAATCAAACATAATATGCCACCTAATACCAAACTGCACTTTATACATTAGATATTTTTCTGTATCCTTCTGGGTTTTTTTAATATGTATAATTTCAAAGGGAAGTCTAATGAAACAGTAAATTGTGTTTACAAAGTAAATCAATAGACCTTTTTTAATGACAACATATTACCCCTACATAGGTATAAAAACTATTTTTGTGTTAAAACCCTGCAAAGTAAATATCTGACATAAGATTTTTCTTTAAGATGATTTTAAAACTGTCCACTGCTCTTAGAGATTTGCTTGGTCATAAAATGCCTAGAGGCAGATACAGAAAGGAAAGGCTTTTCAACAAACTCCCCCTAACACCATTTTTTAATCAGCTCACTACTAAAGCTCCATTATAAAATCAAAGATGCATTCACTTCAAAAGAGAAAAGGACTTCTTCATAAAATAAAACCAGACCTACAAAGCAGAAGAGCTTTTGAATGCATTTTCCAAACAAAATAAACATTAACAATAATATTAAAAATATGAGTAACACTATTCTAAAATAAGAATAGCCACTGTGACCGAGTGTCTGGACTGAGGAAAGAGTATCAAGGACAAAATCTTAAGGAAAAGTTGAACTAGAATGAGACAAAAAAATAAAAGTCACAAAGGATGAATCAGAGAGCTAGGAGGAAAGAACGGAGAGCTCAGCAGGCAGACGGCTCAGGTGCCCAGGTACCACATCAGGCAGGAGAGTAAAATTGAACTGTGCCCACTGGATCTGGTCTTTTGGAGGCCGGCTTTGGCAGCAGCAGCAGTGGGATGAGGACAGTGTCAGGGAGGTGAGGTGTCGAAGCAAAGAGGGGCTGTGGCTGCACCAGTCTGCCAGGCTCCAAGGAAGGCTCTGAGACGTGGGGAAGGCAAGACCTCCTGCAGGACAGCATGAGCCTGAGGCTGAATTTCTGAAACTGCTGATATGTGCACATGGGCAGAAAGCTTACACACTGAAAAGCTCCCTAGCTGAAATTGGAGACCACTGACAGATCGCAGCAGCCAAATTTTTTGCTCCAGTATCACTGAGTGGGCCACATATACGAGAAGCAAAGGTAAATGGTTGAATTAAGATTTCCGTGGAAGGCAGCAGTTAGCATAAGGCACTGAGGCTACTAGGGCTGAGACAGAGAAGTCAGAGCAGAGGGACACAGGCAAGCAAGCAAGCAAAGAAAGGTGACTGTACGCAGCGCGAGAAGAGAGAACTCGAGTAGAAGCAAAGAAAATAAGGGCATGAGAGGCTGGGGGTATAGAAGGATGTCACCAGAAATATGGTGAATGAGACACCAGAAAGAGATCTTAGGGATAAATTCATTTAGGGTGGTGAAGATTTGCAAACCAAAAGGCATCCAATGATTTCATTACAAACCCAACCATTTTTACAAATACTAAATATAATGCCAGATCTCACAGCTAGATTCTTGAAAAATATTTAGAAACGGTTAAAATATTAATTTCAAAACAAAAGTCATACATTTACTTATATTTTCCAATTTACTGAGAAAAAATTATTGTTTTCTCACTGTAAAATGAAAGTATATATCAAAGAAAGAAAAATCACCTCTAATACCACTACCTTAATACAACTATTTATTGCAGTAATTTTTTAGCATAGTAATAATCATATTGTATATAAAAATTTATAATTGTTTTCCAATTAACTATATGCATTTTTAAGCCCCATGCATTTTTCCATGTTAATTTTAACACTTCCATGATATTTTACCAAGTAGACTTTCAAAATTTATCAGTTGATTCTCCCATTGCTCATCTAATTTGGGGCTACCATAAATTATGCAGGGGTATAAATCAGCATGTATCATTTTATATTTCTGTGCCTGACCTAAGACGTAGATAATTACCAGGGTCTGAGGTGGGAGAGTCGTCCCTAAAGGTTAAAAGGAAATGGCAGACTTTTTTTCAGAAGCATTATCTGACTGGGTCACTGACAAGACAAAAGGTTTACCTGGAAGAAATCTTACAAAACGTGGCATGAAATGAAATCTTGGGCAGCAGGGAGGGCTGTCTTCAAACAAAGGACCTAAAGCAAGTAAGTGAAAAGGAAAGAAAAAAATAAATAAAACAGCCTTAGAAAATGAACACTGAAACTTAATTTCTAAGATTCATGATAATGACAAAAAGAAAATCACAAACATCCAATGAAGATTCCGGTGGGGAGACTACCCAAAGTAAGAGGAGAATGAAAGTCCCAAATATGCATACATATGGTATACAGTGTATAAGGTAAAATTACTTTTAGATATTCAAAAAATATATAGATTTTTGTTATAATTGAACTACTGTATGATATAATATGCTTGTGTTTTAATTCCTTTCCATTTCAATCAATAGAACTTGCAAATAAAAAGAGAGAATTACTACTAAAAACTTGGTTTGAAAAGCCATGCATGAATACAGTTTTGAAAATAAGTAAGCAAATGTCTGCTGGAATACAGATACCTCAAAAAGAGTAAACTATTATCTAAGAACCAAGTACCAAGTATTAACCAAGTACCAAGTTTTGAATCGATGCAGCTCAGAGCGTATGAATTGTGTTCTGAAAAGAGTAAACTATTATCTAAGAACCAAGAACCAAGTATTAACCAAGTACCAAGTTTTGAGTCGATGCAGCTCAGAGCGTATGAATTGTGTTCTGAGGGCTAACCAAAGTTTTATTTTAATAAAGTGTCATCTTGGGCGAAGTTTATTACAGTTCAATACATTTAAAATATTAACTAATGAGATTTTCCCTAATGCATTAAATCAAAGTAGCTCCTCATGATAACTGATACCATCTTCTTAAGTACCAGTTAGGTAATGGACAATGGTAATCTTAGGTAATGGACACTGTCAAAATATATTAAAATAGGGCTCATAAGGGCTCATTCATGTTGAACGATAGCAGGCATTTCTATGAATAACACACTTTTCCCTGGGTACTTCAAACACAAGAGGAATTTCAATTATTTCCCCCATATACCACAGTGATGTACAAGCAGTACACTTTTTATTTTAATCCTGCTTATTACCTTTAAGATTCCAGTCATACAATTCCAAAATATCTCTGAATAGGAATAATGAAAATAGTTCAAGTCCCTTCACACAAAAGTTCTGAAAAATAAACCAAAAGCAAATTACTGTAGTACTGTAAATATACATTAACCGAAGGTTCAACTTGCTCTAGTCAAGTGTCTTAAAAAGTGTCTACAGAATCTATATGAAAACCATGTAATTTCCTAAAATGTTTGACCACTGTCCTACAAATAATAGCTCATTGGCTTGAAACATAAATGAAGTAGGTAATAATGGCATTAGGATTCCTAAGAAAATGTGACTCAGCCCTTCCCAACATACAAATAAAATGAGGTGAAATTTAAAAATTAAAGTCTTCTTTATCTCATGTTTTTCTAATCTAATTATGAAACGTTATCGGAACTTCCTAGGGCCTTCTTGTTAATTCAAATTCCACATACACACCAGCAGGATCTGATCCGTTTGTCCCCCTCACCCTACCTCTGCTAGCCCCACCCCAAACAAACCTGGGATCACTGTTACAGAATGACCATAAACAAAGGTCTTTTGTGCCAAAAAAGTTCAAATTCTTAATGAAGGCAAATAAAGGGCTATGAAAAACTATAAAACTTTGTACCAAAATTTCTCCAGTAAACAAGCTTAACAGATTATCTATTTGCAAGTGAGCCTTGTCTCATAATTCTTCCTCCTGCTTGTGCTGCTCAGGGATCATGAATCACCCTGTGTGAGATCACACCAGTCATAAACTTTTACAATACCAAATAAGGACCTAGAGCCTTAAAAACCACAAGGAAGCAAAATAGCCCTTTTAAGCTGGCGCATGAAGGGATGGCCTTTTCTCTTCAATTCTTTTTGAAAGACAGGTAGAACTAACAGGACTTGCTTCAAATGAAATACCGTATTTTGCTGTGTATAACATGCTCCCATGAATAATGTGCACCCATGTTTTTGGCCCAAACTTTCAGGGGAAAAAAATCTTTCATTTTAATTTTTTAATTCAAATTTTTATTTGTTTACATTTAGGTACTTGTTTTCTGTATTATAAAGGAATTTTAGCATTTATTTTAAACATACAGTACAAGACATTTTATGTTAAATAATTACAAAATGCAAGAACAGATACAAGGTACAAGAAATTCTATGTACTTGAACAAATTTACGATATTGATGCATCATAAAAGTCCAAGAACTCTCCATGGCTGCAAATTCAGTAAAGGTAGCAAGTTCAACAAAACCGATTATTGTATTCCCGAGTATTATTTTGCATATGGATATCGTTATTGATTTCTAAAGTTACACTTTCAACCCGTATACATAAATAAAAGAATTAAAAACATTTATATAGATATGGAATTAGTACTACCCATGTATAATGCGCACCCTTATTTTCCCCTCACAAATTTGGGCCAAAAAAGTGCAGATTACACAGTGCAAAAACACGATAGGTGCAAACAAGCATGCGCCATGCTTCCCCTCAAGCCCCACTGCTTAGGACACAGCTGCACTGTTAAGCATGGTTTGCAAACAAGAGCCAGGGCCTGGGGAAATTGGCCCCGAATCCAACACAAGGTTAAATGCACAAGCTTGTTTGCTGTCTCGTTGTTACTTCTTCATGTGATTTGTTGACATCACTAAATTCAAGATTAGGCAGTGAATCATTCTGAGATTCACATTAATCTTGCTTTGGAATTTTAAGCCTCTTGCATATATTTAGATAAATCTTCTGCTGAGCATCCGAAATGAAAAACAATTAGGAAAAATATGTAAATATATGGGAAGAAAAATGAACCAAGCATCGATCCTGTCATTGGAGATAATGAATAAGATTATTCTAGCAGCCATCAGATTCCGTTTCACTATTCTCATTTCCTCCCTGATAAGGACCAGTAACCCAAATCTGTCCCTTATCCGAAACAAACTAGAAACAGATGTAAAGTTCCTATCAGTAGATGCAACTCAAGGAGTCACGGGGTTCAAACACTGGTCCATCAGTTGAAAAATGACCTGGATTTTAACCTTGTCCTTTGGGCTCCATCTCACGGATCCTTTCCCATGGCAAATGGCCAGGGCCAGCCAAGTTCAATGCTTTAAAAATATTAAGCGTGGAATAAACAAAAGCGCAAGCTGCATCAAGCTGTTAAATAACCTTCTCCCTTACCTCCGGCATCATCTCTTCGATGAAATGAATCGTGTAGTCTATGTTGAATCTAATTACTTTACACAGTGGAATCTGCAATCAGAAGGAGCACAGGGTCAGTCCCGCAGCACCTTCCCGCAGGCTCATGCTGCACGCGCGTCGGCTGCCTGACCCTGGAGGCCGTGGCCCAGAGGAGGACGCTTCCCTCAATCGAAGCTGCTAACCATGCTGCACACGAAGCTTGACCACAACTGCTGGATTTTAATGGCGGGAACCCAGCTGGCCCGGCCTCTGCAGGGAACCTACATGATGTTGGGGCTTAATTAACTGTGCAAGCAACAACACGAATATGACACGAACCCATGACAACCAAACAAATCGCCTCTGAAGAATGAAGAAAACCACAATTAAATGCTTCTTTTTCTCAGGGTTTTAAAATCCTTCAGAGTCTTTGGCTCCTCAGGCAGATCAGGGAGACAAGGCTGACAGCTCACCAGTTATAGATTCGCAAGTCACTGAAGTGCACACAAGTCATGCTGCCTGTCAGGCTCTGGAACAAAAGCAACTGTGCTCACAAAAATAATAATAAATGATAATAAAAATAATAATAGCTACCATTTATTGAGCCAGGCACTGTTCTGATGCTTCACCTATTGTCACTCATGCCACCACCCTTATGAGGCAGATACAACTACTATCCCCCTTGTACAGTTGGGGAAATTAAGGCAGAGAGTTGCCGGGTGCCTTGCCTAGAAATTAGTAGCTAGTGAATTCAAAAATCTGGCTCTATACCCCCGCTCTGAGACACTCGAGTATACACCTCTCATTACATGTTCTAATACTCAGGGTGCATATGAAAATGATGGACAGCTCAGATGAAATCAATGTATCATCAGACGCTAACTAGTCACCTAAATGTAACAGAGTTTCCATAAATATAGTTTTGAATAAAGGAAGGAATGAGAAAGTGAGGGTAATGAAGTTACTGCAGTGATTTGGCTAACTAGCTGGGGGAATAATAGACTCAGAAGCTTTAGAGATGTGTTAAGTAGGCTTTTCTGGCCACTCAATCTGTCCATAAGACAATTTTATATAAATGTAATCATTTTTACCAACCATAGCAATCAGAAAGAAACAAGTTTTAATTCTACCAGCCAAAGGAATGGTAAGAAAAACAAAAGCAGTTTTATAATGCCATCTACTGGAAATCTTTTACCTCAGAAATGGAGTTTAACTCTTAGGTGCTTTTTCATTTTTTTGTTTGTTTGTTTGTTTTAAGGATAATGGCTAATTTGACTAAAATTCATAATTAACTTTAATAAGAGATCCATTTCCAACCTTCTCATGGTAATGAGTTCTTAACTGAAGATACATGCTAAAGCCACTATCACTTTTAAGTTCTTCTTTATTCCTACAATCATTTAAAAATATTTGAGCAATAAACAATACAATACAATGTAACTTACAAGTACAATTAAAAAACAAATAAGCAAACAGAACTTATAACGTTCAAAAGAATCAAAGGAGAGGTAACATTTGAGTTGAGTCTTCAAAGAGGGGAGAGATTTTCCAGGACACCCAGAAAAATGAAGTTGGGGAGCAGCAGATGTTTAGTTTCTAGCAAGACAGAGACAAGGGAGCTGGAGGAAGAACAAGTGATTTGGCTGTTCAGGAGTGAAATGCATGGAGAGAGAGAAGCAAGGTGAGGCTAGACAGGAAAGGATGAACTACATTACGCAAACTTCATAAACAATGTCAAGGATTCAGGGCTTATCCTATGGCAATGAGAAGTCACTCAAGTACTTTAAATGAGAGACTAACATAGCTTACATTTTGGATGGGTTGCTATGTAAACAGTGTGGGAATGATTTAAGGAGAGCAAAGCAGGCAACCAGAAGACCAGACTGGGGTCTAATGAACCAGTCCAGGCGCCAAATGAAGAGGAGGTTGGAAAAGACGGGTAATTTCTTAAACATGCATGATGTTACTAAAATACACAATGACCGTTCATTCTGATGTGGAAGTGAGAGAGAAGACAGAGTAGGGGGTAATTTCTAGGTTTCTGGCCTAAGTGACCAGACAGGTCACAATGGCACTAATACAAAGCAATTCACAGAGTATTCCCTGAGTACCTCAAACTCAGTATGTGGGGAAGATGACAAGTTCAATTCCCACAGGTTGAAGATAAGGTGCCTGAGGGACATAAAGGTGGCTATGCCCAACAGGAAATCCGAAATGTGAGTGTGCAGCCTAGAGTCCTTTGCCACAGCTTTAATATCAATCTGGTGGAGATCAGAATATGCACAAGAAGAAAAACAAGTGGGTGAGACTACATTACTCAGAGAGAGAGGGTCAGGATCATTCAGAGACCTTGGGAACCGTCAAGAGGCAGGCAGACAAAGAGCAAAGAGAATCAGCTGTACTCCTTCCATGGACAAGAACAACTCTGATGGATGATTTATGCAAGTACAATCCTTTCCCTTTCAACTAAGATCACTTTTTGGGATTCGTTCTTTGACCTCTTCTACATTATTTTTTTTGAGCTCTCATCCATACCACCAGAACCCTTCTCAGACACACAGATTGTAAACTCAGGTTCTCCTTTTCTATTTAAACTTTCATATCTAGAACTCAGAGAGAATTTGTCACTTTCCTACATGTTGGAAGCCCAGTTGATTGGAAGCTTACCTGGCCTATCATATAATATAAATACCTAAATAATGATAATAATAATAATAATATAAATACCTACAATCATTTCTTTAAAAATCTTTGGATACTGACACTAACTCCTATCTCATCCTACCAAAAACAAACCACAAAACCCTTCCTAGAGTCTACATTCTAACTCCACAACTTACAGGCACTAAATGACCAAATTCAGGGCAGTGAGGCCACTGAAAATAGAAAGCCAAGTAAGGAAGAGAGGAGATGATCATGAGGCTTTCTAGTGATTTTGAGGATGAGATAAGATATTATGTATCTAATACACATATTTTTATAATTTGAGTTATGTTGTCAAAGTCCTTAGTAATATCAGGTATTGTAAATAATGGCAAAGGTATTACATAAAAGGATAAAATTCTCCTGAAATGCTCTATACTCAGCCAGCAAGGCTTTCAATCCACTTCAATTTAAGACCTTAAGAGAACCTGTCGGAACTAGATTTGGTTGAGATTCTAACATTATAATCATTTGCATGCCATTCTTGCTGATGTGCTCATTCTAGCAAGAAAATGAATCAGATCAGTAAAGCGATTTATAATTCTTTTTCTTGGGAGGCTATTTCAAATTCAAGGGCCTTTGATGGATCTAATTCCTATGAACGGTACAACACTCAGCTTAAAACTCGATTTATTTTATCAACAATTCTGACATAAATGATGGGCCTTATCTTCTCATTACAGAGTTAAGTTCTCAAATTTTGAGAACTTGAATATTTTCATATAAAATTTATGCTAAAGCCAGAAATTTCTCAGTTCTATATTTTATTTTATAAAACAGTAACAACTGCAATTAATTTAGCATTAACAACCTCTCAGCGTCAAACCTCTTGTTCAAGAACTTTAATAAAGCTCAAAGAATCCCTTGTCCAAAGTTTCATAAATATTATGAATTAGAATTTTTATTGAGAATTAAAAAAAAGGTCCGGCTGAGTGGCGCGGTGGTTAAGTGCTGGCTTGGGAAGCCAGCGGCCCCGGTTAAAATCCCACATATGAGGGCCAGTGACACTGCCCTCTTAAAAAAAAAAAAAAAAAAAAAAAAAAAAAAAGAATTAGAAGACAGATGCAAACCCAGGTCTGTCTGACATCTTTCCCCAACAAGAAGTGCAATATTTATTGTATGCCAAGCACTGATAAACATTTTTCATGTGTCATCTCATTTTTTTTTCTTTTTTCTTTAACAGAAGTCAATAAGATTGCTAAAACTAATACCTCTATCTTAAGATGAGACAATCAAGGCTTATAAAGATTGAAATGTCAACTCATACAGCTACTAAATGGAATTCACTACTGTTTAAAACCCTGGTCTTTCTGAAGCCACGCTTCTTTCCTTCTCTAAGGTAATCCTAAAAGTGAAAAATAAGATCTGCATTACTTTTAGAGAATTAAAAGATAGATTTTTTTTTTCTTTTTTTTTTTTTTTGAGGGCAGCATCACTGGCCCTCATATGTGGGACCGAACCGGGGCTGCTGGTTTCCCAAGCCAGCGCTTAACCACGGCGCCACTCAGCCAGCCCAAGAGATAGATATTTTTAAATATTTTCATGGTAACTAAATTATTTGTATTTGCAAGCCCTCTGAGGGGAAAAAAGGAGAGAGTAATGCATCAGGCAGGGGAAAGTTGGAGTAGAGAACTTCTAAAGGCCTTTCCAACTGTACGACTAGGAAATTTGCTGTAACAGAGGGTTTCGGTGCCTAATTGAGACATTTTAAACAAAAGGGAATAAAACCATTAAAAGTCAAAAACCTCCTAGTGCCTTTTCATATTGATTGTTTAAGAATAGTAAATAATGTAAAGTGATCAATGTCAAATAGACTTTTTGTGGTGATCATATACATATACAAATATTGAATCATTATGTTGTACACCTAAAACTAATATAATGTTATATATTAAGTATACCTCGAAAAAATAAAAAAGACTGGTCCAATATTATAACTTTTTTTAAATTATGGTCCACCCTGAAGGTAAATGTGGTATATAGTATCAAATGATTTTATTTTTAGATTTACAAAAATCATCTTCTCAAAGGAAATTCTCGGGGAAAAAATACGCTGTGGAATAAAAATAATCTCATTAAGAAAACAAGTTGTTTTCAATTAGTTCACTGCTGTGGAATCATGTGTATTTATAAAGAAAAAAAAAAAGAATGATAAAAATGAACAAGGTTTGGCAAAGGTCTGATTCTTTAGTCTCCAAAGGAATAGAATTTCAAGTTTTAAGTAAACAGTACTAAAATTACTTTACAAATTGCAGATGTAATTTCTTGTAACCAAACCAGAAAGGATTAAAGAACATTCTATTATGATATAGATACACCATAGCTATAATTCAGTAAGTTCTATAACAGTGTCTAGACTGGGTAAAGTATACTGCTGCACTCAGTTCTTAAGCCACAAGCAAATTCACTCTATGTCCAGCAGGAATACGGAATAAGTAAGACAATTCCCAAGACTGCCAGCTTTGAGACAGGAAGATTCTGACTCATAGATACAGAGACAGAAAGATTTTGACTCATAGGTACAAAACTTCCATTTGAACCGATTACCAACAGAGCAGCCTTAATACCTGTATAAAAATATCATAGATCTCTATGTCAGACAATGTCTCCTAAAGAAGACAAATTCCTGGAATTCAAAAGCAGGAAACTACAGGAAATTAATTCAGGCTCCAGGTGTCCTAAACCAGCTCTATTTTTTCTTTTTTCTATAGCTCAAAGACTAAATAATAGCTGCTTCTTAAAACTTTCCTACTTTCTTTTGAAGGACACTCAACCCAAAATAGCTTTGACACATCACTCCATAGCTTATCCTTCTTTTTCCATCTTTCACACTCTCAGAATGGTATTCTGACACGTTTACTTACACCATTTAATGTGGACCAAACCTGTGACTCATTAGCACAGATGTCACACTCCCATCTGACACACAAGGCCACAGACTTCCTGCAGTTCATGCAGGGGGACACAAAGTAAATGTTACTGAGAAGTCAGGTGAATTGAAATTGATTTTGATTTTTAGAAAAAAAGAATGAAGGGAAAGAAGGGGGACAGAGAAAGACGGCCAATTAGCATATACTTACATTCGTCAGGGGCGCATGTGCAAACATAGAAAATCCTTCAAAGATATATTCATGATCATCATATTCTATAACAGTTGGCCTGTCAGTCTAAAAGCAAATGGAAACACAAAGCTTAAGTTAACTAATGACATGATGTGCACGTGCAAAAATCCATCAGGACACAAAGCAACCAGCAGGAAAAATGGAGGCACTCCACAAAGTCTGTCAGTGTTTTTCCAAACACCAGGGAGAACTTTATACAAAAGTTTAATTTTGGATGGAATTCTCTGGGTTAAGTAATATGTATGTACTGAAACAACCAAAAAAGTTTATTATGGGTGTCATAAAGAAAGAAATAAAAAAGGTTATATGGCTTCATTTTCTAGGAAATGTTCTTACTGAACTATATTTCTGAACAAGAACAAGGTAATAATACAGTTGACTCAAAGCTCAAAGTGAAAAAAAGACTCGGCATCATGAGGGTCAAGGCTAGCAACAACCTGGAAGGCCCTGGAAGGCCTTGGGGTACCTGCCAGCAACTCAACCCTTCACAGCTCCATTCCCAGGCCCACTAAGGAAAAGCCAACCCACCGAGTGCTATAACAAATCAGTTCCCACATAATGCCAAAGATCTTAATTAACTGAAAACTGAATCTGTAATTAAAACATACTAATGTTGATCCATGCATAAAAGACTCTCTTCCTTATACCATTTTTATAGCTCACTATTTTAAATCCTAAATACTAAATATGGAGCTAATTATCAAGATTGGTAACCTAAAAGATACACTTTTTACATAGGTATTGAACATTATTCATTGAAATATTTTATATGAAGAACTTGGTCGGGGAGGACTAAAGAATATCCAAAAGTATAGTATTTGTCTTGTTAATATCTCTGTTACTTTCTATTTGAATAACTCAACAAAGCTGGTCTAAATTAAATATAATGAAAAGAACTTCTGACGAAATAACAATGGTACAAACACTCTGAAAAGCAGTTTGGTAGTTCCTGAAAACATTAAACATAGTTACCACATGATCCCACAAGTCCAGTCCTAGGTTTATACCCAAGAGAAATGAAAACATATATCCACACAAAAACTTGTACATAAATGTTCACAGCAGCACTATTCATAATAGCCAAAAAGTGGAGATCACCCAAATGTGTATCAACTGATGAATGGATAAATAAAATATAGTAGATCCATACAATGGAATATTTTTTGGCCATTAAAAAGAATTATAACAACAATGTATCTGGAAAACATTATGCTAAGCGAAATCGGAAACCAAAAAGATCACATATTCTATGATCCCCTTCATATGAAATATCTTGAGTAGACAAGGGATTGAAGATCTTAGCAGTTGCCAAACACTGAGAAAGAACTGACTGCTAACGAGTATAGGGTTTCCTTTAGGGATGATGAAAATGTTCTAAAATCAGATTGTGGTGATGGTTTCACAATTTTGTGAATAAATTAAATATCATGAAATACACACTTTAATATGGCAAATTTCACGGCATATGAATTATACCTCGTAAAGTTAAAATATATAATTATTAATAATCTAATTCTGAAATTGGAATCTCTTGATGATACAAGTACCCAGAATTAATAAATTTTGTATTGTGAAAGGCATAGTGAACTAGCTCGTACGGCCATGCATGATGGAGCCATACTATCTAGGTTCAAATCCCCACTCTGCCACTTACTACCTGAATAATCCTGAGCAAGCTACTTAACCTCATTTATAAAACATGAACTGCTGGCCCATCTGTATAGTGGGGATAATAATATCTACTTCATCGGTTTGTTGTGAGAAATAAGTTAATACATGTCAAATACTTAGAATGGTGCCCAACACCAGTCAACAAATAGTAAGTAGTATTGGTACTGTCATAAATACAATAGTTTCTTCTCTGGATCATCAGATAATATACAATCTATTCGCTGATTTTTAAAAGATGTGAAAATGTTTTACACATTCTTCCAATTCCATAACTCCAATGAATAGCTCCATAATTCTTTGGCTCTTACATGGTACCAACAACATAAACGAAAACAGTATACAAAGAAGTATAGCAGGGGGAGGGAGGGTTGTCACTTTGTGAGGGGTGAAAAGTGTAACTATTGCATTGTTTTATACACCTGAAACTAAAAAAAAATAGAGCCAGTCCTAACAACAACAAAAAAAAGTATACTAAGAATGTCAAAATAAAAATAATTATGATAAAGGACAATTTTACCAACATAAAAAGAGAATTTTTTTAAAAGAGAAAACAATTAAGAACTGAATCAGTATTTAGTCTATTCATATTTTAATCTACATATATACATTCAACCATTTACATTTTAAAATAAATGAAACCTGATTTTGTGAGGAACTTACTAAAAAGTTTGTAGGAGGAGAAACTGTAATTCGATAGTGGAAAAGTCTGCCAGCATTGTTGGTCATAGGACGACAGGGCTTGATGGCCTGAAGGAAAAAACAAAAGTGACATTAAAAGCAAAGAAGGAAAATACTTTATTTAAAAATAGACTGTATTTTCTAGCTTCACATATGACAAAAAGAGGTTTTCTGTGTGTTCCTTTGCTGCCTAGTAGGAAAGAACAGTATTCATTTTACCACTTGGTAGATGAATAAAAGAGGGCTGGCTGTCCCCAGTATTCAGTTCTTTTGTCACGTGCAATATAACGAGTTCAGACAACATAAAGATATTTCTAGATTTAAATTTCTATGACTATCTTCCTTTTATTTGTAAAATAACACAATAATTGACCTTTGGCTAAAGTCCCAATAAACTGGGGGGCGGGGGGGAAGACAGGAAAAATAATCTCAGAAGTAACAGCAGTAGGTTTTATGGCGGGGGGGGGGGGGGAGTGTAAGGATTAAATATACTGAGTGAAAACAGAAGGACCCAGAAATGAGAGAAGCGAGAGAGGTGGTGGAACAGAATACACATGGAGCTAAGACAGTACAAGGAAAACAGGAAACGAGGAAAAGAAGCATCAGTGGAATCACTGGGTGTGCTGTGACAGACACAGAGCTGTGTCACCCAGGCCGCCTGTCAAGGAAGGACTTGCTGCCCACTGTGGAGAGAGTGGACAGCAGTGTCTCAGAGGAAGGCAGAGGTAGAAAGGCCCAGACATCAAGGCCCAGCTCCTCGGATCACCACCAGGTGGACGGGGCTTTGCTGAGACTGACTCATAGTTCGACTAATTCCTGTCGAAACTTGCTTACACCCTCTTCCTTTCACGGGTAAAGATCCCTAAGAAACATCATGCACCCCAACCTCCACCTTAGCATCTACTTCTGGAAAACGCAATTTTCAACAGCTGGTACCAAGAGTGATTCAAGAAAGTGGGGGAGATAAGACGGGGTTTTGGAGCTGAATCACTTACCACCCAAATGGCAATACGGATCCCATCATGGTGGTGGGCGGAGCGCACAACCCCTGGCACCAGGGGGAACACCACTGGATCTTTCAAGATTGTAAACTGGGAGGCTGTACCAGTAGAAGTATGTGTTTAAGACTATGAGAGAGTCTTAAACACAAGAATAGCTACAAGAATAATGGTATGGATGGCTGTTGCTAAGCACCACTGATGCTCTGCCATGTTCCTCAAACTTTGGTGTGCCTTGAAATCACCTGGAGGGCCTGCTAAATCTCAGATTGCTTGCTCCCCACCTCCAGAGTTTGTTTTAGCAGTTAAGGCAAGCTGAGAGTTTGCATTTCTAACAAGCTCCCAAGTGATGCTGAAACCAGTCAGAAGACCTCACTTGGAGAACCATTTCTTAGAAACGAACAACAGAGAGGCGAGGCGATTGTAAGTCAGATGTAAAACCAAAGGGTCTGTTGGAGGCACACAGAGAAGCTTTCGTCACCAGCAGTGAGAGGTCAGAGAAAACCAGGGCCAAGCCCAGGGCTTACTAAGTCAGAGTGGACGGACCTTGAAGACAACTAACAGATAACCAAGGTAGGTCTGTTATGCCAAGGTCAGGCACCTGGACACACCCCCACCCCTCGCCCCCACCTCAGTACCCAGTCAGGCTCCCCTCCTGGCCAAGAGACCTATAGTTAGGGTGATTTCACAGCATAAACCAGATGGGGAGGTGCTGGGAAGAGAGATTATGTCCCTAAGGAGGGAGAGAACTAGCCAGCATGTGCCAGCAGCAGGAGTTTGTACAGAACCAGATGCTGACAGTGCTTGGTCAAAAGGGCCAGAACATAAAATTGGTTGAGGAAGACTTTACTGATTTGGGAGCATTCAGGATTGAAGGACACCAGGGAATGCTGGGAACTCCCTACTAGGATGTCTCCAAAAAACATGAGAAAGCAATGGCCCACACTGAGTAGAGTTAAAGTACCAAAATTGCCATGACAGACACAGGAGGAAAGAATTCAAAGATTCAAGGCAGTGGGCATATCGGAATGGATATATTAATACTACCTATGACTGAAAACTACACCACACAGGCATATTCCATGGGAAGGCCCAGAGGACATGGCATTCCAAGGCTAGGAGTGTGCTGGTGAAGGGGCACCAGCATCATCACTAGGAAGACCCATGGTGGCCTCCTCTGCAGGCCAGGGCTCGCTGAAACGGACGCTGTCACAGTGCAGAGCTTGCCAATATTGACAGGTATGACGGTACTCTGAAACAGGTGAGGCCAGACAGGTGATGGGGCTCACTGTTAGAAGCCAGGTGGCACAATTATCATTATGACCAGGAAGATCCAAGTGGCAGCCCTGGGGTCTGACCCACAGAATCATGGAAGCAGTTGACAGAACATGGTGTCCTTAGGTACAAAATCAATGGGGAGCCGACAAGAGTACTACTTAGTTTGTACCAACAGAAAAAAATCAAGAACGGATGACTAAGCAACTAAAGGTAGGTTGCTCCAATGAAGTCATAATCCCTTGCCCAGTTCCAGACCTAATCCAGTTTTTAGACTGAAATGCATTGACTGAAGAGGTAGACAGCTCCCAAGAGACCTTGCAACAGCATTACAAGCAAAAGTGGGCATGACAACCCTGTCCTTCTGGAAAGGGGCCTGAGGCCATTTACCAGGGTAACTACACTAGGGCAGGGGGACCCAGACAGTTCAGGGCGTGGTGGACACAGCATCTGATTCCACACTTCTCAGAGACTGGGGGCAGCATCCTGGTACCCCCGGCAGAGTGGGGGCACATGAGGCCAAGTTAGTAAACAAAATCTTGGTCAATGTCTGGCTCACAGTTGGTCCAGTGAGTCCACGAATCCACCCAGTGGTCACTTCCCTGGTCCCTGGCTATATCATTGGAATTGACAAAATTGGCAGATGGCACCAACCCACCCTGGGTCCACAGAGTAAGAGTCATTGTCATGCAAAAGGTCAAACAGAAGCCACTGATATTACCATCACCCCCAACCTGGACATCAAAAACATTATCACTCAGGGAGATGGTGGAAATTAGTGCCACACTTAAGGATCTAAACCACAACAGGGGTGATGGTCCCCACCATATCTGTTTAATTCCCAGTCTGCCCCCTGAAGAAATAAATGGACCCTGGAGGATGACTAGAGACTACCACAAGCTCAGAGGCGGCTCTGATTTCACCTGCTGTGCCACGTGTGTAGCTCAGAGCAGATTAATATGACCTCAGGTACCAACTATGTGGAGGCTGATTTGCTAAAGGTATTCTTTTCTATCCCAATCAGAGTAAGGATCAGAAATGGCTCCCACTCACAGAGAACAGGCAGCATTTACGGTTTTTGCTGCTGGCCTGTGTCAAGGCTCCCACTTATTGGCATAACACAGTTCACGGAGCTCTTGACTTCAGGGCCTTCTGCAGAACATTATATTGCCCCACTGCATCTCTGACATTATTGCTGAGCAAGCTAAAAGCCTTGGCAACACACACACACAATCCAGAGGGTGAAATGAGCCCTACAACGAGTCAGGGGCCTACCACAGACACACCGTTTTTAGGAGCCAGTCATCCAGGGAGTGCCAAAGTAAAAGACCTCAATTGGGGACAACCAAGATGGTGCCATAGGTAAATAAACACTGTGATTATCTTCTCTTACAACCACATCAAAATTACAACTAATCAACCAGTATTGAGAATCGCCTAAAATCAAGCTGAACTGAAGCCTTTCAACTAAGGACTTGCAGAAGCCACCTCCAGACTGATAGGAAGGTCAGGGGTGCGGCACGGGCTGGTCCCACACCCGCAGGAGGGCTATTTCAGCTCTGAGGGTCCCCCATCCTCTAAGGAGCGAGAGATCCCAGGCCACCCCAGCGCAGGGTTCCAGTGCCAGGGAGAGACGTCCCCATAATTTTTGGTTGTGAAAACCAGCACAGATTGTGACTGAGTGAGACAGAGGGTGGCTGCACTCCCATGCATTTCACTTAAAGGGAATACGCATGGATTTACCCACCAGTTGAATCCCTCACTCTGAGCTCCAGGGCTGGGGCAGCACCTGGAGAAGAAGGGACAAATGGTGGGAATTGAGTTGTCTGGCTTGGAATGGGGACTGGAGAGATGGCTTTCTCTTAGATGGAGGAGCTGGCTAAGGCCATTGTTTCTTTGTTGAGCCTTCACCATTTCCCTGGCGCGGTCATAGGTAGCCAGTATATCTGAGTCTCCGCCGTTCATTGAGCACACCCTGGCGATTAGAGACCTGGCCCTGCCCAACTTAAGGGCACACCCAGGCTGCTTTCAGTGACTTATTCATGCAGACAGTTTGCCTTGGCTCAAGCTGCACTTTCCTAGGGCGTCTCAAAGGTGTGGAGCACCCAGACAAGCAGCATCTGGCTTGAGTGACTGCTATGTCTCTGGCTGAGCAGCCCTAAGCTGGCACTAGTGTCAGCCGGCCTTGGTTCGCAGCTTGGCCTCGCAAGGCGCTTCCAAGCACAGCACAGGCGGCAGACATCTGCAGATTTCTTTATGGCTCCCACTGGGTGGCCCCAGGTGGGACACAAGCTGTAGTTGAAGTAGACCTACAGTGGATCCCTTCCAAGATGGTCCACAGGCTGGAGCCCCCAGTATCCAGCTTCAAAACGAGCTGGAGCATCACCAGCCGCCCCCAAGTATGACACACCCAAGGGGCAGATCGGGCAAACACCAGAGTCCTGCTCAGGCAGATCCTGTTCTGTAGGATCAGCCCCTGCATAACTCTTCCACTGTAGTCAAGGCCAGTCCTCAAAACCTGTGAGCCCAAGAGTCAGTCCCTCACACTGATGTGCAATTATCAACCAAGGCTTAACTACAAGAGGAGGGCACACACAACCCACACGAGGGACACATCTGGAGTACACAGCTCAAGTGACCAGAAAGACTGCACCACTGAACCCCACAGCACACCTATTACATAAGGCCATTCTACTAAGACTGGAAGACACAGCAGCCCTAATACTTGATACCTGGAAACAGGGAGGCAGCCAAAATGGGAGACCAAGAAAAATGTCCCAAATAAATGAACAGAACAAACCTCCAGAAAAAGAACTAAACAAAATGGAGATAAGCAATCTATCAGATGCAGAGTTCTTATGCACTGGTTATAAGAAGTCTCAAGAATCTCATAAAAATGGAGATGGAAACCATAAAAAGGAACCAGTCAGAAATAAAGGATACAATAATGGAAACAAAGACTCTATTATAGGGAATCAACAGTAGATTAGATGAAGCAGTGGATCCAACTAGTGATGTAGAAGGTAAGGTAGCAGAAAACACCCAACCAGAACAGTTAAAAAAAGAATCCAAAACACTGAGGAGAGTTTAAGGAGCCTCTGGGACAACATCAAGCATACCAAAATTCTTGATGTTGATATCATCAACCAGAAGGAGATGGGGTACCAGAAGGAGAGAGAGAGCAAGGAATTGAAAACATATTTGTAGAAATAATGACAGAAAACTTCCCTAACCTGGCAAAGGAAATAGATATACAAGCCCAGGAAGCATAGAGTCCCAAACAAGATAAACCCAAAGAGGCCAACACCAAGACACATCATAATTAAAATGCCAAAGGTTAAATACAAAGAGAGAATCTTAAAAGCAGCAAGAGAAAAGCAGTTAGTTACCTAGAAGCGAGGCCTCATAAGACTGTCAGCTGCTTTCTCAACAGAAACTTTGCAGGCCAGAAGGGATTGGCAAGAAATATTCCAAGTGATAAAAAGCAATGACATACAACCGAGACTGCTCTACCCAGCAAAGCTATCATTTAGAATGAAGGACAGACAGATAAGGAGCTTCCCAGACAAGAAAAAGCTGAAGGAATTCATCACCACCAAACCAGTATTACAAGGACACTTAGAGGGACTTCTTTAAGATGGGAAGGAGGTTAAGGATGGGTGAAAGGGAAAGTAATTAAGAAGTACAACTAGTTGTTACACAGTAGTTATGAGAATGTAAGGTACAACATAAGGAATATAGTCAATAATATTGTAATAACTAGGTATGGTGCCAGATAGCTACTAGATATATCAGGGTGATAGGTGGGAATGGGGTTGGGGTCAGGGTGAAAAAGGTGAAGGCATTAAGAAATATAAATTGATAGGGAATATAATCAATAATGTTGTAAAGATCATGTAAGGTGCCAGATGGGCATTGGACTTATCAGGAGGATCACATCATAGGCTGTGCAGATGCCTGACCACTACGCTACACACCTGAAGAGATGAAGTAGAATAAACTGAATGTCAACTATAACTAAATATATAGGTATATATAGTCCTGAAATGTGGAGTAGAACATAGGGAAGATAGCTGATGGTATTATAACAGCTATACAAGATGTTAGAGGGGTGGTAGCTTGGGGGGCAGGTTATCACTTTATGAGGCATTTAAATGTCTAAGTATTACGCTGCTTTGTACACCTGAAACTAATAAAATTAATAAAAAAGAAACACAAAGTAAAAGACCTCTTACTGCCTCTCCCTACAATGAAGAAGGAAGCACAACAAGGGGGCCCCTTCGGGTTCAGGAGGCAGCATACTCGTAATCCCCACCCAGGAACACTGCTTTGGCCATTTACAGAGTGTGCAAAAGGCCACCAGCTCCAAATGTGGCTCAGGTGAGAAAGGCATGAGGGTTCCAAGCTGCAGTGCAAGCAGCCCTGCTGCAGGGGCCACACAATTCAGCAAATCCTACACCATTGGTGGGAAGATGCTGAGAGGAGTTGGTGGCCATTCTAGGAGACTCGCAATGCTGGGCTCTGGGGCAAAGCCATGCCAGCGAGAGGAAAGAGTTCTATAAAACACAGCTTCCAGTGTGCTGCTGGGCCCTGGTAGATATGGAAGGCGTGGCCAAAAGGATGGCAAATAGACATGATGTGCCTGGAACTGCCCATCATAAGCTGGGTTCTGACAGTCCCACCGGGCAAAAGGTTGGGTGGGGCCGGAAACAACCCACCATAAGCTGGAGGTGCTGCGTCCAGAATTAAGCACACGCAGCAGGCACAATTGCTGCACCAGCACCCCACCCTCAGCTCGTGACTAAGGATGGAAGGATGGAAGCAGAGGGAAAAGCCCAAGCTTGGTTTGCAAATGGCTCAGCCAGTAAGGGGTACAAGCTGAAAACAGGCTGTGTTGCAGACTCATTCGGGGACGGCTCTGAAAGACAGCGATGAGGGAACATCTTCCCAACGGGCAGAGTGTCAGGCCGTGTACCTGGTCATCCACTTTGTGTGGGAAGAGAAGTAGCCTGAGGTTAGAATATAGATGGGCTCATGGCAGAAGCACGTGGCCATGCCAGCTGGTCAGAGGCCTAGAAGGAAAAAGATTGGAAGATCAGGGATAAGAAGGCCTTGGGAGAGAGACTCATGGGTGGACAAATGGGAATGAGTACAACGGCCACTCCATCACCTGTGGATGTCCATCAGAGAGGACCACCGTTGGAGAGGGACTAACCACTGAGTTGACAAAACCACTCGGCCAGAGAGTGTCAGCCAGCCTCGCTTGGCAGCCACCAGAGTGGATAGGATGGGCACATGAATGAAGTGGCCACAGCAGCACAGACGGAGGGTTCACATCAGCCCAACAGCATGAACACACTTACCAACAGCTAAGCCATTGCCACTGCTGAACGTCCACCCGGCTGCCTACAGTGATGAATGCTGGGCCCCCCAAATGGCACCATTCCTTGAGGAAACCAACCTGCCACTTGGTAGGAAGCCGACTACATCGAACCCGTCCATCTTGAAAGGGCCAGGAATAGACATGACTCTGAGCATGTATGCCCCTCTCCACGGGTCCTTGCCAGCCCCACCGTCCACCCAGGTCTCCCTTCAAAGGGCCTGTGGGGACAGCAGTCAGCAGACAGCCTGCAGCCATCGGCCTCCACTGCAGATGCTCCTGCCCGAAAGTCGTGCCCTTCCTGGGGCAACCCACTCTGGGGACAGAGGCTGATGGGGACATGGAGAACATTCCAGCCCAATGCAAGACAATTGTGACAAGCCAGGCTTCATCAGGCCCATTCCCGGTGGACTCGCCCTCTGCTCAATCCCGCCTCTACTCTCTTCCTGCCTAATCCCCATTAAACATCTCGCACCCCAGGCTCCACTACAGCATCTGCTTGCGGAGACCCCAAGCGGAGGCACGTGTGTGGACACTCAGGAAGTGCAGATCTTGTCCCACAGTTCCTTCCTACACTTGCCAACTCTCAAAGACAAATGTGAAAGTGAGGCAAGGAGTTCAAAATATCCATCACTGTCTCACCTATTCCAATTATTGTGAGGACCACAAACAAGTTTTAAATAGAAATTAAGAATTTATCTACACTATGTTTGAACGTAATATGCTAAATTATAAAGAGATAATCCTAGGATTAATAAGAATAAGTTATAAAAATAAAAGATAATGGGGAAACATGAAAGAAAACACATAATTGAAAGGGAGTAGTTATATATAACTCTATTATGCAAAAGTATTCAGCTCGATCGGTCAGACATATCTGGAGTGTCCCCAGTGAACCAGGGCTGGGGTACACAGCTAGAACAGTCCATGGGCCAGTCACAGCTTAGTGGGGACAACAGACTAATGAACAGAACAGTATATACCCTATATACCCCAAAAGAAAGAGGACATGTGTCTTAGGCACCTTAGTGAGATCATTTCTCTAACATAATTCATAACCATTTGTAATAAAAACATGCAAAAAAAGATTACAATATGTACAGTTTTAGGACACCTAAAATAATTTTTAAAAAACTCAAATACCTCGCCTATTTTAAATAATGAACCTTCCAAAACTTTTTACAGTTTCCCTGGTAATATTCCCTACTCCAATTCCAAACTCAGGTACTTTTCTTCTCCAATTAACAGTAACAGAGACTATTAGGGAATATAAACGGACTTTTTCAATGGACTGATTCCTCATGGGGAAAAGAGGAATCTGTGCACAGCCAGCTTCTCAGTGCTACAAATGTAACAACCAAACAATCCAGTTACCTCTTCTCCGGGATAAATGCTGTGTCTAATTCCTGTGCGTCTTGCTTTTGCGCTGCATTTACAGAGTGGTCCATCATTCATCTGTCAGAAACAAAAGGGAATTCGTTTTCACTGGGGGGAAATCTACACCATGCACAATGATGCTTCGGGAACTGTATGGGTCTTAATGTCATGAGTACTAAAAGCTCCGAAGAGGCTGTCACGGTTAGGAGGTTACAGGGATGCTCCGAAAACAGCAAAACTGCAAACTTGTCTATATTGTTTGATAAAAGGAAACCGGATGACAACGCTGGATTCCCAAGTTACTTGTGCAGCCAAGCAGAAAATATCAGTGTCAGCATATATTGGCCCCCATCTTTTCCTACCACTTTTCAGTATGTCTCCTATTAATTATTTCAGGAAAAATGACTCTTCTGCAAAAGACTAGCATATTTTATATACTGAAGGAACACACAGAATGCTTTGAAGGTGACATGCAGATTATATCTTCTCAAAAGGGAAACGCAAAGGTACCGGAAGCAGAGAAAAGAAAATGCCTGCTAGATCCAACCCGAAAAACTTTCAGTACTAATCAGGTGAGTCTGTGTCTGATTTTCACCTGAATTCATGTCACTGCCATGAACTCCACCCACACAATTCAATAAGTGAATAATTCAGAGTGCCTCTTAGGTAGAACAATGACTGCTAAGCATTGTGGGGGAGAAAAAATGATAAGCAGCTCAGGGTCCGTGAATAGTAAGTCCTCACTTAACATCATTGTCAACAGGTTCTTGGAACTGCAGTGAAACGACATAACAAAACCCACTATACCACAGGCTAAGTGCCATAAACAAGAGTTAGTTAGGTTCCAACGGCATCTCAACATTGTAACAAGACGACACTGAATGAAACAACATTAGTCAAGGACCTGCTGTACTCAAAGAATATTTATTCTAAATAGGAGAAATCATATACATACGATATGCTTAGTAATTTTTTTAAAAAAAGGTCAGTCCAGGTGGAGATACCACTGTCTTCAGAGACAAAATGTAAGGGCCAGATAGAACAGAAAAAGAAGATGGCTACTCTGCCCGAGGCACCAGCATGACAGAAAAAAAGAGAAGGGAAAAAAGGCCTATGTTGTGCTTCACGAACATGAGGGCCCTCTAAATGGATCATTTATGTGAGCGGGAGGACCACGGAAGCAGAACTGAGGGCAAAAATCTTAATGGGGCTTAAAAGCCAGTTTCATGAATTTATTCCATATAAGCGGTAATACTAAATCAAAAGGGAGATCCAAGCATCAGCCTGAAGACTGAGGCAGTGGAGTTCCTTTTCTTACTTTCTTTGTTTTAATAAATAAATAAATAAATGCTTTATTACAAAGAAAATGTGTTATAACATAAAAAATGTATATTTTTTATTAAAATAAACAAAATGTGTTATAACATATTATAACACATATACATTTACACACACACACTCTTCAAAGTTCTAGGGATTTTTAAGTCACTGTGTCCAATGAAAGTATCTCAATAAAACTTTGAAAAGAAATAGTAAACCGAAAAACTATAACTCTCTTTATCCTTTTGGGAAATCTAAAGCTCCAGGTGGTACGGCAGAGGAATAATAACATTGCTACCTAAAAAAAATATCATGTTAAGATATCATCCGAAGCAACAGCTGGCAAACAGAGGTATGATGGGATTTCCTCAAAAGTCACAGCACACTTCTAATGCTGGTCACAACCTGTGATGGAAAAATTACTTAGTGCTCACTGATTTCCCAGGGAGCAGATAGACATCCTACAGTCCCGCCTTTTCCTAGGATCTGGGCCCCAATGCAGATCAGCCCTACATAAGGCTCACCTGTGCAGAGGACACAAAACCAATCTAGTAAGCGGAACAGTGACACTGTATAGAATGCCCTGGTCAATCTCCGATAGAAATAAGAACCCACAAAACCAAGGGGTAGGCTTCTTGATAGGCAAACAGCCCTGAACAAGACTGCACAGCAGGGCCGGCCGAGTGGCTCAGTTGGTCAAGAGCTTGCCCAAGAGTGCGAGCTGAGCTCTGAGCAACGGCGGTTCGATGCCCAGCCCGAGCTCAGTTGCCGTTGAGCTGCCAACAGGTGGCAGGATGGCTCAGCTTAAAAAAAAAAAAAAAAACAAAGACTGCACAGGGGCAGGGCCGGCCAAGTGGCGCGGTGGTTAAGCGCTGGCTTAGGAAGCCAGCGGCCCCAGTTCGGGTCCCACATATGAGGGCCAGTGACACTGCCCTCAAAAAAAAAAACTGCACAGGGGAAGGGGCATGACTACTGATGGACACGGGATCTGTTTTAGGGAAGACAAAATGCTCTAAAATCAGACTGTGATCGTGGCTGTCCCCATACTGTGAATATCCAAAAAAAACCTAAATTTCACACTTTACGTGTGCAAACCATATGGCATTTTGTTGTTTTGTTTTTTTTGGTTTTTTTTGAGGGCAGTGTCACTGGCCCTTGTGGGACCCGAACCGGGGCCACTGGGTCCCAGGCCAGTATTTTGAATTATAGCTCACTAAGCTATTTAAAGAGATTATATACATGATTAATATATCGAAGTAAGTTTAAAAATTCATCGACAATTGTAAACATTTCTGGTCAATCCCGAGAGCAAAAGGGACCATAAAGTACATCTGTCAGGCATTCTAACTATATTAATCCCATGAAGAAAAAATAATTTAGACAGCTGTCATCTAACAAGTGCCAGAAGGATAGCATTCAAATTAATATAGAATAGTATGAATTTATTTGCAAAATATAAAATTTAAATTATTTTTATAGGTATATATTTTATTGCACTTAATTTCATGTGCATTAAAGATGCTATTTTTATATGTATATTTGTAAAATACAAATCTCTTATAAAGACATTATTTTGTATTATGTATTACTTCATAATAAAACACTAAGTAGAAATAAAAATGTCCAGCTATGCCATCATTAGCTCAAACATGCTTAACAAGGAAGAGAATTTACAAGGAATTGTGCCTGCTACCAACTAAGAAATATGAAGTCTGATAGGACTGAAGACATTGTTTACTGTATTGCTGCAAGATACCTTCCAGATGAACTGCTTTTAAAAAGACCTACAAGTCCCCTCTCCCTTGTGCTACCATTTGTCTCCTTCTGTTCACTGCAAGTTTAAATAGCCAGCGCCATTATCCGGCTCCCTCACACAGAATTGACCAACATCGTCCAATATGATTTAGGGAACAGCTGCTCTGGTGCTCAGAGCTAAACTCTGAAGCGGAAAGGAAATGAACCCTGAAGAACCATGCCCAGCCCTGAGAGGAAAATTCAATCTCGGTCCCAGCCAACATGATCCTCTGAGCCCGGAGTCATGGGACGTGTGGGCTTGCTGCCTGCACAGCAAGAACATGAAAACATGCGCACCTGGCCTGGGTCATTGTACCAGAGTTCATCGTGGAGTCGGTCGGGATGGGCCTTTTTGCGTTTGATTTCTGCAATGACATCAAAAACTTCCGAGTCTGAGCTGCTAGAACAGGTGCTGTCCTCATCAGACTCACACTCGGATTCGCTGGAACTTTCTAACAGAGGAGAGAGGAAAAACATGGAGAGGAGTTGAAGACGTTCACGAGGTAGTTATACGTGGAGGCTTGCAAGTGATGCAAACCTCTAAATGTAAGGACAGCTGCGTATTCTTTCCACAGATATCTGAGTGCCTACTCTGCACCAAGCACTCCACCGAGCAATACCATGAAAAACAATACAGCCGGGCCGGCCGAGTGGCGCATTGGTTGAGAGCTGGTTTTGGGATGCCAGTGGCCCCGGTTCGGATCCCACATGTGAGGGCCAGTGACACTGCCCTCTACAGCTAACAACAGCGCCACCTGGAGCTGAGCTGTGTGAGCCCCGGCAACAGTGTAGGCTGCAGCCCCTGCCACTGTGGGTTGCCATGGTCTACAGTGAGTGGCCTGCAGCCAGCGTGAGCTGCCAATAGCCGGGGTGAGCGACCATCCAGAGGCCGGCGGGCGACCGATCTGCCTCACTTGGGAAGAGCACAATGACGGTACCAACATGGGCCAGTGAAGCAACATCCTCCGCAACTAGACTGAAGAACAAAAAGACGGCAACTTGTCTGTTCCCCTTCCCCAATTCCCCAAAGCTGTTCCCCTCCCCCAGTTCCCCAATAATATCTTTAAAAAAAAAAAAAGAAAAACAATACAGCCCACAATGCTAAGTCACGATCCAGCCGGGGAAGCAAACAAAGATTTTTACAGAGAAAGACTTAATGAACAACGCCAGAGAAAATGCAAACCACAGTGGCAATATAGGGTTTCCCATTTTAAAAGGTACAGCAATTCAGAAAAGTGCATGTGCCCCCAATCTGGAAGGGTCACGGACGATTTCCTAGCAGGGATACACGGGACCCAGGCAGGAAGGTGGGGCGGAGCTGGGCTGAGGAGGAGGTGAGAGGAAAGCAAGACAGACAGCTCGGCAGGCAAAAGCATGGAGCCAAGGGCAGGAGTGGACTCCGGCTGGAGCAAAGGCCCCAGAGAAAAACACAGGGAGACGCGAGGGGTGCAAGTGTCGTGACTGCCAGACTGACGGCTCTGAATGATAAAGGCTCTGAATGATTGACGGCTCTCAATAATAACAATAATATTTTAGCCCTTGGAAGTGACTGGATAAAAAGAAATTGAGGGGCCGGCCGAGTGGCTCAGTTGGTTAAGAGTTCGCTCAAGAGTGCGAGCTGAGCTCTGAGCAATGGCGGTTTGATGCCAGCCCGAGTTGAGTTGCCATTGAGCTGCCAACAGGTGGCAGGATGGTTCAGCTTAAAAAAAAAAAAAAAAAAAGAGATTGAGATTTATGCTAAGTGACATGAGCCAGTCACAAAAAGATGAATACTGTGTGATTCTATTTATATGATGTACCTAGAATAGTCAGGTTCACAGAAAATAGACTGGTGGGGGGTGGGGGGTTGTTGTTTAATGGGATTAGATTAGCAGGATAAAGAATTACGGAGATTATACAACAATGTGAATGTACTTAACACTACTAACCTGCACATTTAAAAATGATTAAAAGATACATTTTGTGTTATGTGTATTTTACCACAATTAAAAATAAAAATAAAAAAAACAGACCTACAACTTAGATTAACCCTATAAGAGATTAATGTAGTACAACCCAGTAATAAAACCCGACCTGCAGTGGGGTTTTTGACTGTCCTGCACGAGAAAGATGCTATCATCATTTCTCTTTTACAGATGAGAAAAGCAAGGCATTTCATCTTTACAGATGAAAAACCACTGCCCAAGGTCACATGTCAAGTGGTGGAGCAGGGAATGGCACCCAGGCCAGCTGGTCAGTCAGTGCTTTTACCCACCATGGATAGTGCCTCTCAGCATGGAGACACAACGAGGGTGGGCAGAGGCAAGACAGAGAACACACGGGAGAAGGCATGCAGCATATCCCATCCATGTATAGCATTCTCTTAGGGGCTAATGACACAAAGTACTAAAAAGGCAGTTTCTATCCTCAAAAATCTCGGCAACTACCTGGAACCTTACACACATGAAAAAATAGAAAGCTATGGAAGTCAGAAAGCTATGGAAACTGTCTATGTGAGTAGAGAGAAACCTTCAAATAGAGCTGGACTATGGCTGGTGTTTCCTCATCAAACCAGGATGCCGCTGGCAGTGGACGGGGACAAGAGGGAATGCCTGCCCATCAGAGGCATGAGCCGCAGGGAACAGGCGCCTGCTCGTGAGGGGAGGCTGGATGAGGGTCCCCTCTGATTCTGAGACTAGACAATCCTATAAGGGATACCACTGTGAGCGAGCCTTGCAAAGGAGGTCTCTTATGTATTCTGCTGAAATTTAACTGGAAAAACTAAGGAAAAAAAGAAGAAAGTTCCACTGTTATGTGTTTTCCTTGACTGTAATTAAGGAAAATAAAATGAAAAAGATGACATTTTAATTTAGGACTCTCAAAGACACATCCAAAAGTCCGGGATTAAGCAATAAAAGAGTGGGGGGGGGGGGGAGAGGATGACTGGTTAGCTCAGTGGGTTAGAGCGTCGGGCTGATAACACCAAGGTTGCCGGTTCTATCCCTGCATGAGCCATTGTGAGCTGCACCCTCCCTAAAAGAGTCAACTATGCCATTGTAGCATGAAAGCAATGTGTAACCAATGACCATGGCTGTTTCCCAATTAAAAAAAATAATAAAGGACCACAGGGTCTTGGTCTAGTTAACTTCTGACTCACCTAAATCTTCATCTAGTTTTGTCTTGGGAGGCTCCCATGGAGGTCTAGCAGCTTTGGCCTTTTCTTGCCGGCTCCCCAACTCTTCCTCAAATTTGTCATATAAGTCACGGAGCCGACTTGTTCCAACTACAGTAGAATCACCCTTTGAAAAATAAAGGATCAGTATTAGAAACTATATTAAAAGTAGTCATACCAAAGAGACAGACATAAGTCCTCACAAGTAATCAAAGATTTGTAACAGTAAGGTGCCATTTTTCAACCCTCAATTTAACAAACGTTTAAAAACATAATGCCCCATGCTGGCAGTAATGTTCTGAATTACACACAGCTGGATGACACGGGCCTCAGGAAGGGGCACTTTGCCAACATTCAAAAAACATTAGAAATGTTTATCTCTGCCCTTTTGATAGGACAAAAAAAATCATGATCCCCTAAGAATTCAAAATACCTGACACCCTTCTAGAAAGCATACATTCCCCCTATTAAAAAATCACTAAGCGTCTATCTTCCACATTAATCCAGTGATCAAAAAGAAATATCTAGGGCCAGCCGAGTGGCTCAGTTGGTTAACATCTCGCTCAAGAGTGCGAGCTGAGCTCTGAGCAACGGCAGTTCAATGCCCAGCCCGAGCTGAGCTGCCGCTAAGCTGCCAACAGGTGGCAGGATGGCTCAGCTAAAAAAAAAAAAAAAAAGAAGAAAAAGAAATTTCTATATATTGCCCCCACACATACACCCCATAAACACAGGGATACACATACACATACACACACACACACACACACACACACACACACGCACTCCACAAACACAGAGTTCGGCAAAACATTCCTAGAGGAAGGTCTCCGCTTTTCACCACTCTCTTCCCTGGTTGAAAATCATCTTCAATGTCCATATTCTTTCACTTAGTAATTTTCAAAATGTAAGGACCAGACATTTCCGATGTGAAAAGAAAATTAAAGCTTATCATAAAATCCGCAGTTACCCCAAAAGGGGGTAGTTGCTTTCCCTGAGCCCCACCTCGTTACTGACACTAGTGATGCTGGGGTCGCGCTGACATTCCTACCACCTCCTGCACCAGGTGACAAAATGCAAAGGCAAATGTTGGGCTTCTGGTTTCACAGCCTTCCTTCTACCCTGGAGTTTTAATACACCCCTAAAAATGTCAGAAAAAAAAGAGCTGCTGTTTAAACGCTCTGAACCTCAGCATCTTTAATCCTGTTGTTTTGTTTTGTTTTAAGAATAATAATATCTATAGCAGCCACTGTCCCCTTTTGCCTTGCTAACAGAGCCATGATCCTATCAGATTTGGGGCAGAGAACTTCTGATCTCAGGGAAGGCGGGCTGAGCCCCCACCCCCACCCCGACCTCCAAAGACATCCCTGTCTTAATCCCTAGAAACAGAATGTTGCCGTACATCACAGAAAGGAGTTGGCAGATGTGTCTGAGGTTACAAAACCTGAGATGAGGAGATTATCCCGGATAATGGGGGGTGGGGGAGGGCAATATAATCAGAGCTTTTAAAAGCAGAGAACCTTTCCCAATGGTCAGGGGTGCAACTTAAGAAAGGGCAGGAGATCTTCAAAGCACGAGAAGGCCTCAACCACATTAATTTTGAAAATGAAGGAAGGGGTCCATGAACCAAGGGATGCACATGGCCTCTAGAAGCTGGTCACAGCCCTTACCTGCCAGCCAGCAAGGAAACAAGGACTGCAAACCTATGGCCACAAGAAACTGGCCTCGCCAACAATATGAATGATCAAGTAAACAGATTCTGTCCAGAAGACACCTTGAATTAGCCACTGACCTGACCTTCAGAGCTGTGAGAGAATATATGTGTGTTATAAACCATAGTTTGTGGTAATTTGCTATGGCAGCGATGAAAAATGAATCCCTAAGGAAGACATGTGACACAGTTCTGGAGAAGAGATGGAAGAAGAGATCTGAGGGAGCCTGGGCAGGTTACCAGAGGAGGGCTCATCCAACAGCCCTCAGCCTCCGTGTCTGGTGTGTAAGTGAGAGGTGTGTAAGGGCATGACGCCTGGAGCTGCTACAGTCACCCGGCAACCAGGCGGGATGCTCCAAAAGACAGCAGATGCCAACCTAAAATCCTGCCATCACTGAGCCACTAAACACTGACCACTGCCTCCCTCCAGACCTCTTGTTGAGAAAAATACATTTGACTCATTTAAGTCTCAATTAGTCAAGTATTATTACAGTCGTGCGCAGCCTAACCACAGAGGTATGTTCTGACAAATGCATCATTATCCAATTTGTCATGTGCAAACATCATAGAGTGCACTACACAAACCTGGATGGTACAGCCCACTACACACCTGCGCTGTATGCTGCAGCCCATTGCTCATGAGATTAAATGAAGCAGAAGAGAAAATGATGCAATCAAGAGACACAGCAAACACAAGACACATGAGGCTGCTGCCACTGTAACATGGCATATTTTTTAAAGTAGAAAGAGTACACTCTAAAATAAGATTAAAAGTTCAGTAATAGTATCGTAAATAAACGAGTAACATAGTCGTTTATTTTCATCATCAAGTATTACGTACCGTACATAATTGTGTGTGCAATATTTTTATACGACTAACAGTTCAGTAGGTGTGTTTACACCTGCATCACCGCAAACATGTGAGTAATGCATTGTACTATGTCACGATAGCTATGAAGTCACTAGGCAATGGAGTTTCAGCCCCACAGACTCTTACGGGAACACCATGACACATGCAGTCCATGACTGACAAAAATGCCAGCATGCGGTGCACGACTGCATTTACAGCAACATTCTTAACTGACAAACACCTTCTGTCCAGAGATGGTTTGAGGATTAAATAATGTAACATGAGAAGCATGGAGTGAAGTTCTGTTGCCATCAGAGTGCTTGGTATGTGAGCCTTCCCTTCCCTGTATCACATGAACTATAACTTAAAACCCTGCTCCAATTTTTCCAGTAAAATATCACACCCTATGAGAGATTCCTTCCAGAGACAGGTGAGTCCCCATAAATAAGGGTCCAATCCAAGTAAAAGTTATTTTCACAAAATTCCAAACAACAGAGGCACTGATCTGACCCCATGTACTAAATCTAACATCTCCAATCTCATGTGTCCTAAACCTATAGCTATTTGTTCCTTTATTCTTTCATTTAATCAATGAACATTACTGTGTGTCTATCCTGTCAAATATTAATGGAATGGAGGCACAACGCCTGGTGAGAGAAAAACAAGAGAGTGACAAAAAGTAAAATGGGGATGGAAGAAAGAAAAGGAAAAGTTTAGAAATGAGTACATGGAGGTCGTGGAATCCATCACAGCAGAAAGAATACAGATGTGGCAGGTCCCAGGTGCCCTGTCTCAAGTAGGATGCGTACCCAGTCTCTTGAAACACCACTAAGGGTGGCCACACCTGCCACTCCACAAACCAGCCAACATGCACAAGAAATTTCCTACGGTTTTCTTGCAGAGACAAACTCAAAGTCTTGCTTATTTCCCATTTTGGGGCAGGGACACACACACATGCACACACACCACAAACTGCATAAAGTAGTTTTAAGTGACAGCTTACTGGGGACAGACAAGACACACACACACACACACACACACCACCACAAACTGCATAAAGTGTTATAAGTGAGAGCTTACAAAACCACCAGTATTGAAACTAGCAGCGTCATAAAAAATGCGGAATGAAGAGATACTTTAATTCATCGGCTGCGTTCTTGCCTATGTAACACAGCTTCTATCTAGAGTAAACGGTTCTCAAACGGGGTGGGGGTAGGAGTCCACCCAGGGGACATTGGGCAACGTCTCCAGACAGCTTTGCTGATCAAACCCGGGGCAGGGGGGCGGGGGGCAGACTTTCCGGGCACCCTGTGTAGAGCCCGGAGATGCTGTCCAACATCCTACAAGGCCCAAGGCAGGTCCCAGCACAAAGAATTCTGCAGCCCCGAACGCCGCTAGTGGCGAAGCCCGTCACTAGTGGCACAGCCCGACTATGGCTTCTCCCCCACTTCAGACGTACCACCTGGTCCATGGGGTCGCTGGAGTAGTAGTTCTCTGAGTGGGTGCAGCGAATCCACACGGGCTTCAGAAGCTCCTCCTCCTCCTCCTCATTTTTGTCAGGAAGTGTCTCCTCTGACTCCTTCTCCTTGATGGAAGCATAACTCTTCTCTTTGCCGGAGCTCTGGCTGTCGCTCCATCTGTCTTTTTCTTCCTCCCAACGAGCTCTCTTCTTCTCCCTACTTGGGGAGCGACTTCAAAAGGAGGCGAAGGGGGCTAATTATTAAAGATGTCTTTCTGTGGTAAATCTATACTACTTCACCTGTTCAGTTCACTTTTTCACCTAAAATAAAAACGCCGTGCCAAACCACCACACTGACTCTGGTGAAACCAGCGAACCCCAGGCACCAGTCTGGTGGCATCAGAATCACCTGAAGTTACTTGTTTAAAAATACAAATTCCCAGGCCCTGCCCCAGATCTACTTACTGATCCACAGTCTCCGGGGGTGGGGCCCAAGAATCTGTATTTTTAATAATCTCCCCAGGTAATTCTGGTGTGCATCCAGCAGGTTCAGGAGCCACTGGTAAACCATAATTCCTAGAAGAGAAAGACACTGGGGAAATACTTGGAAATCTCCACACACAGACAACTTCAGCAATGAGAATACAGGCTGTTGAGTCTTCCACATGCTGCTTTGCCAGGGGAAAAAAAAAAAGCTTCACAAACATGGGTCTCAACTTGGCCATAAATTTAGCCTGAGACCCATGACCCAAGAGTGAACTGTTACATATCATCCCTCCGCAACTCTCTGGAAACTCAGCCAGATATTACTCCTTCAGGAGCCACGACTATGCCTACTTCTGATCCCCACACATACGAGTAATATTAACTTAATTGAAAAAGGATAAAAACAACTCTATCTCAGGGCCGGCAGAGTGGCTCAGTTGGTTAAGAGCTCGCTCAAGAGTGCGAGCGGAGCTCTGAGCAATAGCAGTTCGATGCCCAGCCTGAGCTGAGCTGCCGCTGAGCTACCAACAGGTGGCAGGATGGCTCAGCTAAAAGAAAAAAAAAACTATCTCATTGAATTTCTGGGGTTTGAAATTTGCTAAGGCCCATCCTATGGATGTGCTTGGAGGGAAAAACCCATAAGACACATTTTCATTTAAGCCCAAGAAACGTAGATGGAGCCATACAGGCCTTGAAAATCCAGCCAAGGAGAGTAACTGCTTTATTAGAGTTATGCTGGCAATCTCTGTGGCTCCGCTAACAGTTACTCTTATCCAAAAAATTTATAGCTGAATTAAAGTCACAAATTAACTCTTTTCATCAATTCTACCACTAACTTCTAATTTTATGACAGGAAAAGTGTGAGTGGGTGGGTATGTATACATCGAGGAAAAGGGTGGGTGACTAAAAAGATTATATATATTGATGACTTACTGATGATATAACTTCTAAATATTACAGTGTACATCATTAGCTTTGTTACCAGAAAAAGACATTGCAGAGTAAAACATATATACATAATGTGTATACATTTTTTTGGTACCCCTTGTATGTTCACTGCAAAAAAAAATAAAGTTAAAAAAAAAGCATTAACAAACTAAAACAAAAAATCACCATAACACCACATAGAGATAACCACTATTTCACAAATGTGTTAAAACATATAGATATATAAATAAATCTATACATGCTTTAACAAAACAACTGCCTTTCTTACTCAGTGGTAAATCAGGAACACCTTGCTATTTCAATACATCTATATCTGAACCATTTTTAATAAATGTGTATTATTCTTTCATATGTGTATATCATAATTTAACAAATCTGATCATAGTCTTTTATTTTGCTATTATAAACAATGTTGTCATGAACACATTTGTTCTCTGCTCACATGCCAGATTATTTGGCAGAAAGAGTGTGCAGGTGCTTTTTCTTAAGGCTTCTCTACAGATAGATAGTGCCAGTTTAGACTACCATCAAAGCCATATTGAGTTCCCATTTCCACACATCCTGTCAACATGATTTTTTAATATTTGCCATTGTGATGAAAAAAGTAACTCATTTAATTTACCTTGTAATTTTTTATCACTACTGAAATGATACATTTCATGTTCACTTCTTTTATGAACCTCCCAGTCATATGCTGTGCCAATATTTTTTAAATTAGGATTTTAGTCCTTTTTATTTATTGAAAGAATTTTTTATTAAGATAATCACCCTTCTTTTATCATATGTAATATAACCTTTTTCAGTTTTTTGTTGTCCTTTTAATTCTGTCTGCTTATTACGACATATAACTTTTATATGGCCAAATCTACAGACTTTTTTAATGCATGAGTCCTCTTTAGTGTTATGCTTGAAATTCTTTCCCATCTCAAAGTTAAATACTTCTATTTTCCTCAGTTATTTTTAACATTAATTTTTTTTTTACTCTATCTCTCTAAGATCTAAGGCAGAAATTTAATGTCCATTTTTCCCTCCATACAGCTTGCCAACTGTCCCATTTCTCCTCTTATCCGAAAAAAACTTTATGATAGATGTCAATTTTACATATACTTGAATGTTGCTCAGCATGTTTCATTGATTTATGCCCACATCGATTTGTTTTCTTAGGTGTTTATAAAACATTTTTATACTACTAAAGCCGCATTATAATTTTTCTTCATTATTCTCATTTCTATTCCAAAGAATCTGAGTTGTTATGAAGTTCTAAAACTCACACTTCAATTGGTTACACGAAAATTATAGATTACTTTGAAACAAAACTGGTATTCTTACAATACTATTGTCCACTTCTACTAGGGGATAGGGCATGCCCTCCATTCATTTATATCACCTTCTCTGTCATCAGCTACATTTATATTTTCTTCCCATTGATCTATATATTTTTTAAGTTTATTAAGATATTTAATTTTAGCTAACTAGTGGGTACCCCAGTCAGGACCCCCTCTCATTTTGAGAGCTGTTACTTTCTACCCTAATAAACTATCCTCTACTGTAAACTTTTATAAAAAAAAGATATTTAATTTTAATTGATTTAAATTTTCTGTAGCAAGTCTATATTTTTTTTTTTCCATTACATTTTCTAAGTAGGTATTCCTGGTTTATTTGGGAAGGCTGGTAATTTTGGTATGTTTATTTTATAACTATCAACCTTAATGAGTTAATTCTCATTGTTTCTTAGCTGATCCACTTGAATTTTCCTGATAACATTAGCTAATGATGGCAACTTAGCTCCCAGTGGTGCAGTTTTGTTTGTTTTGGGTGCTTACTGCAAGCCTGAGACGCTGCTAAGCACTTTACTGATACTCATATTTAATCCTTACAAGAATCCTATGGGGCAGTTATGAACAACCCCTACAATGGAAACAGAATTAGAAATTATGTAATTTGTCGAGTATCACAAAGCTGGTAAGTGGTAAATGTTAGTATCGTTATTTGACAGACATATTGACATGTACTAAAAATCCCACCAAATGTTGACAGCTTCACCCCACCCCTTTGGGCAGGAATATGGTCAGGATTGTCTGAACATGAATGACTATCCTTTTTTTTTTTAGACACTTTGAGTAGCATTTCAAAACAGGACATCTTTTTTCGTAAGTGTCTCAGGCATTCCACATTTCAAAACCCAAGCTCGAAATTGTTTCCTCACAATATGCTGTACGACAAACTGTGATCACTTTTCCTCCTCTTCAATATTTACGCCTCTAGTTTTTATTTTCTCATCAACTGTATTCGTTAGAACTCACGGAATCAAAGTCTCTGCCTTCTCCACAAGCTGCTGGGCACAGGGAAAGAAACCGCTAAAGAGGCTTCCAGCACTCCACATTCAAAGCCATCAGCCTCAAAGGGGCCTCAATGATTTCCGCCAAAACCGTACTGTGGCTTTTTTTCTATCCTTGTCTCCTCCTCGGGTCCTTTCTCCCTGAACAAGCTCTTCCTAGGTAATCTCATCTAATCCATGACATTTAGTATTTTCCTCAAGGATCTCTTTTCTGAATTTTACACCTCTATATCCAATTAACTACCACACAATTCCATGTGGTTGTCTCACAGAGTCTCAAACTCCACATGCCCCAAACTGAACTCACCCTATTGCTCTTTCTCAGTGTGCCCCACCCTCAATGGAGAATACCAGATGCCAGACGAGGACGACTGAGAATTCTTCCCCCACTATCAGTTATGAAGTCCTACTGACTCTATCTAACAACCGCCTCTCAATTACCTCTGCCTTTCCCCATTGCTACTGTCCTTACCCAGGTCTAGGCACAATCATTTCTTTCACAAATTACTACAAAAGACTGCCAAACTCATTTCCTAACCTCCAGCATTGACCTTCTCAGAGCATCTCTCCACAGTGCAGCCTTCACACATGCTCTTTTCTATTACCCTACGACCCCGCTTCCCTCATGCATTCCTATGCACACTGCAGCTATCTGTAAAATGTCCATTTCTCTAGGACTACCTAAGGCTGAATTTTTCACTGCTGTGTTCCCAGGGCAACATGTAACTGCTCTACCAAAAACATGTCTCATAACACTTATGACTGTATCACTTGCACCACTACAATACTTGGGACACACAGTAATACAATGTTTTCCTTTGCTTGTTGATTCAGTTATACAATGTTTGGGTTAGTGATAGGCAATGGGGCCCCCTTGTCTTTTTTCTAACTTGTTAGGGAAGACCTGTAAAGTTTCAACATTAAATATGGTTCATTTGAGATGGTGTCAGTCATGTTCATGATGAGATAATGTCCTCCATCATATAAAGAAGTGTGCTTATATTCCCAGTTTACCAAAGTTTCTACTCAGAAATGAATTCTGGTTTTATTGGAAACACCTGCTAGGCAGGTACTCGGAAAACCTTACTGATTTTGACACAAATGATTAGTTGCATATTTCCTAATACTAACTAACTTATCTACCCATGCAATCCCAGAATAAATTCTTACTTTTTTTAACACTACCAAAAACAACTTGTTAGTATATTAATCAGTATTTTCATATCTGTATTCATAAAGAGACTGTTTTTTAGTTTTCTTTTCACTGGTTAGGTTTTGCCCTCTGGGTTTTCCTGATAACACAGCATGGGCTGAACTTTCCTTCCATCTTCTTCAGTGTTCTAGAACGTTTAAAACTTTTTTAGAGGTGGTACAAATTCAACTTTTTCAATTTTTTCCCAGTTATTGGCCTATTCAAATTTTCTGTTCCTTGTGTGAAGTTTTTAATTTTGGGTTTCATAAAAACCAACCCATCACATCCAAGTTTTAAAATTTTTCAAATAAAATATCTGTTCTTAATATCAATGTATTGTAATTTTTAAAACTCCATCATTCGTATAATGATATATTCTTTCTCATACCTAATGGAATGAATGTTTTTCTCTTCTTGATTTGCCACTTTTAAATTGTATGATCTTTCAAAGAAGTCTTGCATTTATTTACAAATAATACTGCTATAATGTTATCATGTTTTCTATTTAATTAATTTCTTTTAGCTTTGAATCCCTTTTTCTGCTTTTATTATACTCTACAAATTTCTAGAACCAAATACTCAGATAATAATTATATACATAAAGTTACCATTTATTTGCCACTAACTTTGGGCCCAGTTCTAAGTATTTTACATGTATTATCTCAATGAACCTTCACCACACATGGCAAGTACAACTGTCCCTATTTTAGACAAACACATTAAAGTTTAAAAGAGTTAGATAACTGCCCAAACACAAAGTTGGAAGAAATGATAATTGACTCCAAATCTGTCAAACTCCAATGTGCTACTCTTAATTACCATTATATAAGCCCATGAATTTTACTTCTCGATAGAGTTGGTTACATCCTGTAATTCTGTTTTATAACAATCTCAATGTCAATTTTCTAAATAAAGTATAGCTGTAATTTTGCTTTTTTCTAAAAGAAATACATTTAAGAACGTAATTATGAATTTGTAATTTTAAAAAAAAAAAACACCTTGAATTATTAATGTATACTTTTGTAGCAATTGAGGTGAGAAAAAGTGGCCTGTATAATTTCTAATGTTTGGAAATTAATCAACATTTTCCGTGTGTCTAATCAATACATCTTGAAAGTAAAGATTAACTTACTGGCTGCCTTAGCTTTTCACAGGGCATTTTGAAAGACTCTTAGGCTGTTTTGAAGACTTGGCCGATATCTTGTATAAGCACAAAATCTGAATTCGAGGAGATAATCCTATGGCTTCTTCAGTGTGAACTCCTTGCTTACCTTCCAGATCTCTTATACTCTTTTTTGTAGGGCCTTTCCAAAGATGGTGATCGTCGGCTCTCCCGGTGCCTGTGTCTCTCCCGTTCCCGCTCTCTTAAAGGAATTAATACACAGAGCTGTTTTCAACAGAAAGACTCAAAAACACCATCTCTTTTCCCTGAATTCATCCTCTAAATAAACGGACCTCACCTAAGAGTTTTTCAGGTACTGTTCTCTATGGCACACTTTTATTCATCCTTCAATTGTTAGGTGATTAAAGGAGCTTTCACTTTTCAGAATTTAACTAACATGGGCCTTTTTTGTTATCTTTAAAGAAAGAAGTCATACTCGATGCTAAGCAACAAAGGGAATTTTATCATAACCTTCTTTCCAGACCTTCCAATCAGCCAGTCCTTGGTTAGTTAACCTACACACGGCAAACTTTAAAGGGTTCTAGTGCCTACTGATTTCTAGGATACTTCCAAATTCATCCATCAAATTAATGCAAATTAAAGCTTTCATAGTAAAGATTAGCACAAGGTTCTACAATGAAAGAGGTCTAAACTTATACAGGTTACAGGTCTGAGCTGTAGTTCTAGCTATCACTGACTGCCATGAGACTGTAAGTCACTTTACCTTTAAATGCTATTTTTATCTTCCAAAAACTCTAAATGGAGACTCTGAATTTACTCAATATAAAAATAGAATGAAGGATTTTAAAACCTCCCAATGTAAAACTGGGAAAACTTAATAATAATAATAATTTAATCAGTACAATGATGATCTGGAACAAAAATCGAAACTCCAGTGTTTTTGAATCACAACTAAACCTAAGGGCAATAACCACCCAATCTTAGAACAAAAAAAAAATGTTGTATTAGCCTGAGGCCAACAAGAAGACTATAAAAATGTATGAACTCAAAAATATCCCGCAACCTGTGGCCAAAGAAATAGAAAAAATGGGGCCGGCCGAGTGGCGCGGTGGTTAAGTGCTGGCTTGAGACACAAGCGACGCCAGCAGCCCCGGTTCGGGTCCCACATATGAGGGCCAGTGATACTGCCCTCAAAAAAAAAAAAAAAAAACAAAAAGAACAAGTTCTTCCTTCTACTTAAACTTTGATAATAAAGAATTTTTAAAAAAAAAAAAAGAAATAGAAAAAATGTAAATACACTGAAATCAAAACTTAAAAGACTGATCTGTGACTGCTGAGATACCAAAACAAGAACTGTTTTGGTTTTTTTTTTTTTCAATTAAAAATCAACCCCTCCTCAGGAAGGCTCCTTTGAATAATATACTTTTGACATATACAGAAGCCTCAGGCACACACCAGCTGTCCAAAAATAAAGTAGCCAGAGTATGGGATTCCACATACTTGATCTGATACACTTCTAAAATTACAGTTTACTTTTAGGCAGTAAATCCCAGCCAGTGAGCAGTACCACATCACAAAGATATAATTTGTATTATATCATGGTTGCTAAAAAGAATGATTACCTACATTTTCAAATAAAAACTCTACTTAGAGGGTATGCCTAACTTTCGTTTGTTTTTTAACATCTAGGCAATAGAATTTTGCACTCAAGAACAGTACTGCTAAGGCCAGCTGAGTGGCTCAGTTGGTTAAGAGCTCGCTCAAGAGTGCGAGCTGAGCTCTGAGCAACGGTGGTTCGATGCCAGCCCGAGCTGAGTTGCCGTTGAGCTGCCAACAGGTGGCAGGATGGCTCAGCTTAAAAAAAAAAAAAAAGTACTGCTGATGATGACTGCTACTTCTAAGTGGGTATGAACTGAAAAGGCCAATTTGGATAGAAATCGTATTAGTAACACACTATATGATGAACCCATTGAAAGCAAGAAAAACAATGTTTGGGTTACTTTTCCAAAGACTCGTCCTTGTTTCTGAGCACTAAGATATTCCTTAAGTACAGAATACTGGCTCTCCAATGGCTACACATTGTCCTCAACAGGACAGCTACGGCGGTTTTGTGCTATAGCACTACTCAGTGCTGGGACCCCTCTGCCTTACCGCGCTGCCAGCAGCATGCTTGGTGCACTGCATCTGCGGCTGATTCTTTTCCCGTTACCCACAGTAACCTTGACCTTTTGTGATAACACACACATATATTTACTTCTTCACAAACTTTCTGTAGAAAATGTCTGCCCTAAAACAATCCTGTAATTACTATTGAACCACATTTCTAAGAAGGAGAAAAAGAAGGAAAATGGATTTTGAAAACGGATAGATTCATTTACCCTAAGAAGCAAGGGGCAAGATAGCCTGAGGACACTATCGAATTTGCATAAACGTATCACAACCTAATGCATACATTTGTGAAGTTTTGGTTTTCTCCAATATACTTCTAGAAGTTATACCAGGACATCACATGCCCTGTGTTTATTCCACGGAAGCATTCCATACAATAGAGATGACTGACACCCTACCTAAGACCCCAAAGGGAGCTGTGGCTGTGACACTAGGGCAGCTCCGGGGCAAACACCCCAAGTACAACATCAACTCCAATATACATAGAAGCCATTTAAAAAGATGAGCTAGGGGCCGGCAGAGTGGCGCATTGGTTAAACGCTGGTTTTGGGATGCCAGCGGCCCGGGTTCGGATCCCACATGAGGGTCAGTGACACTGCCCTCTACAGCTAACAACAGCTCCACCTGGAGCTGGGCTGTGCAAGCCCCGGTGATGGTGTGGGCTGCAGCCCCTGCTGCAGTGGGCTGCCATAGGCTACAGTGAGTGGCCCGCAGCCAGCGTGAGCGGCTGGCAGCCAAGCATGAGCTGCCAATAGCCGCGGTGAGCGACATCCAGAGGCTAGCGACCGATCTGCCTCATCCGGGAAGAGCGCAATGACGATACCAACAATGAAGCAACATCCTCCACAACTAAACTGAAGAACAAAAAGACAGCAACTTGTCTGTTCCCCTGCCCCGATTCCCCAACGCTGTTCCCCTCCGCCAATTCCACAATAAAATCTTTAAAAAAATAAATAAATAAATAAAATAAATAAATAAATAAATAAATAAATAAATAAATAAATAAAAAGATGAGCTAACTGCCTATGTAGGTCCCTATGGTGAAGGAGTTGTGGTTTAGGATAATGAGATGAACAGTCATTCTTCAGGCACTTGATTTCACTTACTGATAGGCATCCTCAGTTCACAAGACATCTGAGTTTTCTTCCTACAAACACATAACTTCAAGTTGGATGGAAAAATTTAGGATTTTACAGCAGAACCCTAAAACCTTAGCTCTCACTTGACTACCACAAAACAGAAAAACAAAAGCTATCCATAATACTGAAGTTTGCAGCAAAATGATCCCCCAGAGACAGGATTATTAACGATCACTTTAAAGTCTGAAGCCAACTATTAACAAATTCTTTCCAGCTTCGATTTTCATCATTAAATTGTAAAACAATCACAGGCCTCTGCCAACTAGTCTATCACAGAATAATGAAGAACAAAACTGACCTAAAACAGTAACTCATGCTGCAAAGATTTAAAAGCCACCAACTCTCAGTCAGCTTTGGCTCACCAGAAATCAGTCACCTCTGCAAGAAACTCATTCCCTTCTACCTCCCACTGGCGTCAGGAAGAGGCAGACAACGCCTTTTCAGCGCTTGTCACTCCCTTCAGGGCTGAGAATAGCCATCATCATTTTACTGGCAAAATGTTCAGTCAGAATCAAACTGACAGCCATGAGAAAAACATGGAAACCGAGCAATAAACTGATAGCACAGGAGCCAGGACCAGCTCTCTACAAACCCACCTAATGAAGTGACTGGTTTGGGGAGCTCACAGATTTCCATCACAGAAGTTCCACAAGACAATGAAGGTAAATACACCACAGGGGACAGAAAGAGAAGCACCGTTACTAGCCTGACAAGTGGGAAACCTCAAATCTTCATCAATATCAAGAGTTCACTGAAGGTACAAACAAATATTAGTATGATCATCACCTGTGTATATTTATTTTTCCACCTAAACCAATGGGTCTTAGACTTTTAGGTAATATACTCACACTACCTCTTGAGAAATTGCTGTTTAAGCTACCAATTTACTTGTAAAAAAAACACATACACATAAAATTTTGCATGTAACTTCAGAGCATTTCTAAAAGCCCATCTATGAATCCCAGTTTAAGAATACCTGCTGAAAACCTTACGCTCTTGTATAGATAGATATTTGGTCTTTTGGAATAAAAATGTAATCTGAAATGGGACAGTATTTTTTTAAAAACAGCTTTCTTCAGTAAGAATTTGTTTCAGTGCTACACAGGCAAGTTAAAAGCAATTTTGAAAACTATAACTTTGATAACATGTAACTAATATAATTTCATTTTACAAGGAAACAATGTACAATAAACTTCCATTTATCCGAAAAAAATCAGAAAGCAAGTTCTGCTTGTTAATTAGTTTGGTTCTTCATTGGTAATATATGCGGATCATCAATTCCAAAAAGAATTCAAGTGCTGTAACCTGAGATGATGATCGTACTGAACCTAATTAAATATAATGCCAAAAAAATATGTAAGATCCCGTGCTGGATCATCATTAAAACGTCAACTGTATTATGCAGGGTGATCAGCTTACATTGAAATGAATGTGCATTGATAATTTGGGAATGCTTTTCAAAGGTGGCTTTTTCTGACATCAATTTCTTTCCTTGTCAGGTGTCTGTTCGTCTTTACAACAGCCCCAAACATGCTTTCTTTCCTTTTATACACTGAAATGGACTGCTGGAACTTTTGGGTTTGGTTTGCCGATACACAGAGATGGCCTGTGTCTGGGCCTGTGCAGGTCACCAAAAACCACCCGCGTTTTACCTGCTGCGCTCATAGCTCCGGTGGCGAGACGGCGTTCTCCCTCGGTCGTAGTCGGACCTGTAGCGGCTGTCTTGTCTTCTCCGGTCAGGACTGCGGCCGCGCTCCCGTCGTTCCAGGGACCGATGCCTCTCACCTCGCCCATGGCTGTGATCCCGATGCCTGTGATCATCATAGTGCTTGAGCCTTTCAGGGGACCTTCTCTCACTGGGAGCCTTGGGGAGTGGGTAGGGCGGGAGATGCCTAAAATGAGGGCTACTGCTGTTGTTAGCACTGGGTGCGAAAGAGCTGGGGTTGTTCTGGAAGCTATTAAAATTGGGAGGTGGGAAATTGTGGTGTGAGTATCCCGGAGGGTACTGGTAATTTACCTGCTGTGGCATGACAGGAGGGGGTGGGGGGTGGGGCATGGATGGGGGGGGCATCATGAAAGGGAAAGTGCCTTGTCCAGGAGGCGCTCCAGGGACTGGCGGGTTATTCGGACAGGGCATCGGAGGCGGCATGGGAGGAAAACAGGGAGGTACTGGGAAGGGGGGCCGCATCTGGTGGTTGGGGAAGGGAGGCCGGATGGGGCAGGGCGGAAGAGGGCCTTGTGCCGATGGAGGCATGGGGGGAGGAAAGGGTACAAAGTCTGGTCGCGGAGGCAGAAAATTGGGAGCTGGAGAGTTCGAGAAGGTGGTGGAAGGCGCACTTGGAGGTTCATATTGATACTGCACGGGAGGCTGCTGAGGATGGAGCAGCCTCAGGTTTTGGGGCCTAAAGGCTGGCGCTGAGGGTCTGGTTCCATGTCCTCCTCGCCCACGGGGACACCCTCGTCCCGGGTGGAACGACATTCTATGACTTCATTGGAGGGGGAAAAAAAGAGAAAAGAAAAACTCGCTATGTAAACAGGATTTCACAAATGCCTGAAGACCTTCAGGAGCCGCTGGCAGACCCCTCGGACCACTGGAATATTCCACCCCCCTCCCACTGAGTTCTCTGTACTGTTGCAGCTCCACAGGGCCAGGAGACACCTCTTCCCCTGCCATGGCCAACCCCAGGACCTTGCCACTCCCTAAAGCTGCTCCACCTCCAGGATGAAGAATTCAACACCTCATTGTTCAACCATATGCCATCATGTCCTCATTCAAGGTCCTCCCCGCCCCCGAATCTTGACCTCACCATGTCATCCCATCCCAGGGTTCCTAATCTGGAGTAGCATGTTCCTGTCTTCACTTTCCTCCCTCCCCACTCAGCAGAGGCTCTGCGAGTTCAGAACACGTCCTAAAATGAATTACTGAGCTTCCCCTCGATGATATCACTGCTCGCTCCGGTTTTCGCGGTGCCCAGGAGACACCCTTGAAGATTCTGGGTACTTTCTCCGTGGCCTCTTTGCTGTAGATATCCTTGCCACAAACATGTTCACTGCCTAACTGGCCACAGGTTATTTTTCCATTAAAAAAGATGAAATAATTGGTTTCTCTGTTTGGCTGGTTGGTTGGTTTCATTGACAAATCAACCCCCTTTGGCAGACTTAATGTGTAAGCTAAGTTGTCAGTTTGGTTTAATTTCTCCGTTGATGAAGTGCTCATACTTACACCTATTTTTATTCTATAAATCTTAAGCTACGCCTCATGTTTTATCCGGGACAAGTTATGCTGAGATTAAGATTGTCTTTACCAATAATCTGTTTACCACAGGTTCACCGAGGAAATTATAATTTATAACAATAATATTTCACAAGCCAGTGGCATACAGCTTAATGTCTCTTAATAAAGCCAATAAAGAAAAACATACTCCAAACCAATGATAGATGAACCATACTACTGTTCCAGGCAAAGGACAGATGAAAGAAATAAAGTCCAAATGTCGTTGAGGTGTACCTTTCCACAGCTGGTTCTCCGTGTTCAGTCCTTCCAACTAAAGGCTGTGTGTCAGCTACTGGCTCAGGCCCCTCATTCCTGGGGCATGTAGCTAGCAGGTGACATCACCGGTGCTGGCAGGCAAGGTGGGCTGCTCCAAAGGTGATTACTACTCCGGGGACCACTGCATGGCTTGTGCCACTGCCTCGGAGGGGTGCCCTCACCATGGCAGGGACAGATGTCCCCTCTCTTCCTAAGAGTGCTGTACTGTGTAACAGCACTGCCAGTCAACAGTAGGTCAGGTCAGGCTCCTACCTAACCACAGCAGGAGCAAGTGTTTCCAGGTCCTCGAGAGGGGAACTATTTAAACGTGTAGGTTATACCTAAGCACTCATCTTCCTTCTATGGGAAATGTGGGGTCACCTCTGCATGATTGTCATTCCTCTCCATGTTCCTATCGTTAAGTCCCCAGCAGTGCCCGTCAATAGCTGAGCTCCTGGGTGCTTATCGACAACAACAGAGTTTGATGACAACATCCTAGCACAGCTTCCTCAAGGTAAGCAAATTCGCCCTTAAATCAAAACAGCTTCACTTAGGCCAGAAACAAGTGGATCCAAACAACTTCACTTAGTCGGAAACAAGTGGATTTGAAATCGTAACAAACCAATACACAACACCTCATAATGGTAATGGTCTTATAATAGTTAGAACTTCTCCCAGATGACAATGATTTGCCCTAAAAGTTGGTGTCTTATTTTGAAATGCTACATTGGCTAGAGGGCCCTCTGGGAGGGTGCAGAGATGAATTCACATTTCCCAGAGAATGAAGACAAGAGCTTAGGTACAATCTACAAAATACAATCAGTTATGTGCATAGTATAGCCATGAACCTACACGCACTTTAAATGTATTCAAATATTTTGTACTTCGCAAGAAAGTCTTTTTAATTTTGTCATTCATTTTTTCATGTTTCATTATGTCCTTTTTTATGTCCCTCTTTTATTTGTTGTTCTTTTATCTTTTTTATGGTAAAACAGCCTTACGGTCAATAAGTTACGCAGCAAAAATGTTTGCAGCGAAAATGCTTGCAGCAAAGGATGCTTACGGCAAAAACACCAGATACATATTAGTAGTCTCCAAGTCATACATCAGGGAATTATCTAACAATGTTTCCTTCTTTATCCCCTTTAGCTAAAAGTTGATTTTAAAATTCCTATCATCTCTACTTTGTAAATATTTCTTGAGTCCATCCACTTCACACCATCGTCTCTGATTGCCTACTACAATAACACATTTGTTGGACCTTCTACAACCACTATTACCAGCCCCCAGGCCCATTAGGTTGCCTGCTCTCACACAGTCTGTGCTGCTTCTTGGCAGGTCCTACAATTCACCAACTGATTACCTAATTCCATCTTTATTGTCTGCCTGTGGCTCCCAGCTGCAAGCTCCATCAGGGCAGGGATGTGGGTTGTCAGGTTAACTGCCCTGGTGAGAGCCCCTGGCCATGTACACGGCCCAGGAGAACACTGTTTTCCCCCCTACTCACATAACTAAATCCCTCCCACACGCCAGGGCCCAGCATCAGTGTTTGCTCCTCTCTCTGTTCTCCCAAACGTATTGCCATTACTATCACACCATTCACCATGTATTGCCTTGCATCATGACGTGCTGTCTGGATCAATGTCACATCCTCCACAGGGAATATAAACTCTAGAGGACAGAAAGAATAAAATAGACATAAAAATGTTTCCTAAACTGATGATGCTAGAAAAAATTTCTGCAATTATCTTAACACTAATTTTGCATTCTCTGATGCATTTAGCATAGCACCAAAATTAAGAGCACGTGACCTGAATTAAAGTTTACAATTCACTTTTAAGATGTTCATAATACTTGTTTTGCTGACTCAAAACAATAAGTAGCTAAGGAGACCAAAAATGTGGGCATATTCCATCTCTCATATGCTAAAGGACTGGGGGAAATAATCATTTCTCCTCTCCATACTCTGACCTTCTTCACAGTGAGTTCAAACATAACAATAATCTTGTAACAAGTTATCCTTGATTTTTCATTCTCAGCTTTTCTCATAGGATTATGTTGTGAACCTGAATGACTTTCCAAATACATAAACTGCAGCAAAGTGTTTAAAAAACTCAAATAAATATTAAGTGCAAAAAGCTTTAAAGGCGAAGCATCTTCCTAAAGTCTAACTAAAAGTTTTACAAATAAGCTTAAGGTAGGTTTTCAAATGGTACATGAAAATAGTTTCAGCACTGTGCTTAATAAATAGTAGGCACCAAACAATACTTCAGTAATGATTTTTATTCAGTCCAAGGCCCTCATGATAAACCTAAGGCCTAGACAGCTGACCTTGCCACCACGAGCTACTCCCTGCCAGCAGAATTGAATTCAAACTCCATCCTTATTTAAGGCCTTCTACACTCTGAACCCAGGCTTATCTTCCCTTAACTCCTCATGAAGCACCTATCACCCCAGATTTTTCCAGTTGCCCAACATACCAAGTACTATCACCCAGCTTGTTTTTTTGCTCCCACTCTTCTGAAATGCTCTACACTATATATGTGCCCAGTGACTTCTACTCATCTACCTAAGTCAAATGCCACCTCTTCTGTGAAGCCTTTCCTGGTTCCCTTGAGGAAGTAATCCCATTTCCTCTGGACTGCCATTGTTCTGATTCTGTACTTACTTCTTTTACAGCACTTACCAGAGACTGCCCCATATTATAGTGATGTGTGCACATGTCTACCTCCTCCACTAGTTTATGAGCTCCTTGATGGCATGGGTTGATTCAGAGTCATTTCTGTATCCTTCACAGCCCCCAGCAGAGCATCCTGCACACAGTAGGTGGTCAATAAATGTTTACTGTCTCACCAATGGTACATGTTTCTATGTTGCTACTGTATATTTCACTTCCATATATATCCACAACAGAGTTGCATTCGCAAAACCAGACAAAAAAAACAGGCCTTTCCACTGATTCAAGGGGCACTATCACAGGCTTTGTGGACTCAAAGATGTGTAAGGCAGGGCCTGCAGGACTCAAGGAGCTCAGAACCCACATACAAATCCGTTATTTTTAAATTATATAATGCAATAAACACAAGAACAGAGGTATACAGATGGTCTAGGGGAAAACAAAGGAATGTTCTGGACCTAGAAGTGGGCAGCAGTCGGGATTATTAACACTCATAGAGCGTTTAACAGCTGAACATTCATTATTAGGTCCTTGTGGATGTTTCTATAGATAAGACTATCTGAAAACACTGACTATGCAACTGACCTATTAAAGGCATAGGCTGGCTGTGTTGTGGATGCAATCTTTAATTCAAAAGTCCAGGAATTCACTGCCACTGGAAAAGTTAATATTTTCTCCGTCTGCCTACTCCTAAAGTCGCTGTTTGAAAGCAAGCAAACTAACGGAGCTGTTTTGAATAGTTACCACGTCCAGGACCGTCAGTCTATGTAGAAAGAGTTGCAAAGTGTCGATACATTTGTATTAAGAGCATCCTGCTTCCCCCAGTTGAATCCGCAGGCAGGTCACCCTCGGGCTGAACTGCAGGTGTCTGTTTGCATCTCCCGCCAGACTGGGAATCCCGACCAGGCTCACGGTCTCCCTCTGTTCCCAGATGCGAGAGACCCCGGGGCCTGGACCAGCGCTCCACAAATGAATTAAAAGTCTCATTTTTTTCACTTCTATTTATTTACGGGATCGGGACCTAGGGTCGCTGTTTTGCCCTTAGCTGCAGATCTGAATGGGGGGCAGTCCGACCCTCATTCCAGGCACCAATCGCCCCACCCCCGGCCTCCAGCCCGGTTTGAACCCGGACACTCGGAAACACCCCGTCTTCCAACACCCGCAAAGGTGGCCCTTTTACCTACAAAAAAGACTCCTGGGCCCCGAGGTCGCCGTCGGAGCAAAGCCAGTCTTATTGTGCAGCCGCCAGGCCCTGAGCACCTCCCGCGCCTCCGGAACAGGAAACCGAGGCAATGAAAAGACAAACCTGAGAAAGCTGCAGCCCAGCGAGGGAAAGCTCTTGGGCTCGCCGCGGCGCCCTGTGCACCGTGATTGGCGCGTCTACAAAAGCGACGGACGTCTAAGCCAATCGCCCTGCTTGGTCCCTCCGGAGCCCGCCTCCTGCCCTCTACGTCGTCCAATCCGGAACCGCAACCGGGTGACATCGCGTGGGTTTCCCCCTGGGGAGGGCGGCAGAGCTCAGTCTTCTGTCGCGCTGGGCCGCTCGCTGCTGAACTGGGAACCATGAGCGCCGCTGCGGGCGAGCGTGCCCGCCTCCGGCGCTACCCAGAGCTGCCGGTGTGGGTGGTGGAGGATCATCACGAGGTGAGCGGGCGGCTGCCGGGCCAGAAGTTGCTATGCGCTCGAGGTGCGTTGCAGGGGGCGGAGGACAGCCAAACGACCGTGAAAAGCTGCCCTGGAAAACTAGGCGCTGACGTGAATGCAGCGCTTCCGATGCGCCGGGCAAGCTCGACTGACGCTTGCCCCAAAGGCACACAACCAACGACTGGCAGCTTCAGGATGCTAACCTGGCAGCCTCCCTGCAGAGCCCCGCGTCCTTCCCTTCCCCTTGGCGCAGGCGCCCCGCTGTTTCCCGGCCTGTCCATCACAGCCCTGCGGAGGTGGCAGGCTTCTGATTCAGCCTGGGGCTTGTCGGGCCGGCCGAGGGGCGCGGTGGTTAAGAGCTGGCTTGGGAAGCCAGCGGCCCGGGTTCGGGTCCCATCTATGAGGGCCAGTGACACTTCCCTCAAAAAAATAAAAGAATGGGGGTTGTCATCTGTGCAATGAGGACAATCGTGGTAGCACTCTTAGGGCCGCTAGTGTTACTGTGTGCATAGTGTGTACATACTATTTTTCACACGATGCCCCACGTTTATAAACACTGAAGATATTTTCTATTTTTATGGCAGTGCTACTGTAGAGTCGCTAAAAGGGTTCCTCAATGTAGACTTCTGGAAGCCTACAAGGGAGGCCCGTGGATCTAAGACCCTTGTTTTTTTTTAAGGTAGCACTAATATTCCTTGGGAGTTCTCTGGGGAAGAGGAAAGGGGTGATTTCGGATGTATGGCTGGAGAAAGGAGAGGAAGGAAGCTGGGTGTCTCAGGACCTGGAGATAACATGCATGGGCCTGAGAGAAAGAGCAAGTGTGGATTAAGCGGTGCTTATAAATTCAGTCTTAAACCTGGACCTGAAGAGACTGTAACAGGACAAAGAGGCTTTACCGCACCATCCTGAAGTATGGAAAAGGCGCGGAGGCCCAGGGTAGCTTGAACACGTCGCTAATGCCAGAACGGGTATTATTAACTAGCAGGCTATTAGCACCAGTCCTGTGTTTTCTAACATTATCTGTGGAGTTTGTTGTGGGGACGAGATGGCAGCAAGAGATACCCATTAAAGCCTTTGGAGGTCCAAGTTGGAACTTCTGAGGGAAAAATGAAGTTTGAGGTCGTTATCCAAATCATCCAGAATGAACACTTTTTCCTACAGATATTTTCCTACTTTTTAACAACTTGGTGTGCCTCAGATTATGTGCAGTTCCCTGTCACGCTGGATTGCGGTCTGCAGCTGAGTGCTCATAATTTCAGTGCCATCTCTGAATGTGTGCATATGTCTTTTACAGGTTCTGCCTTTTATATACCGAGCCATTGGCTCAAAGCATCTTCCTGTCAGCAATATAAGTTTTGTGCATTTCGATTCACATCCAGACCTCCTTATTCCTGTGAATATGCCAGCTGACACTGTGTTTGATAAGGAAACGCTTTTTGGGTAAATATGATTTTGTTAATGATCCTTTATGTGGTTGAAATACAATTTGCAGTAGATGATAAGCAACTAAGGGACATAGACTCTGCTACTCGCATGAGTTTGTTTTTGTTTTGTTTGCCTTTTTAATGTTATTTAGAGCAAGCATTGACAAACTTTTTCCTAAAGAGCCAGGTAGAAGATATTTTAGGCTTGTTGGCCATATGGTTGCTACTACTTATCCCTGCCTTTGTAGTGTGAAAGCAACCGTAGACACTGTGTAAACAAATGGCTGTTGTCCAATAAAACTATTTACAAAAGCAGGTAGGCCAGCCAATGTGTGCTGACCTCTGCTTTAGAATATGGAATTTTAGAAATAGAAGAGACCTTAGAAGTCATCTAAGCCAGTTCTCCCTTCCTCTCCACTGGAAAAGTCTGGATACTAAGGCACAAGAAAATGTGTTTTAAACACAGTTCAATAATTGTATTGGCAGCACATCGCTAATTTGTATATCTTTCCTTCCAGTATTGGCGTTTTTCCAACCTCCCAATTTGTTTATTTTCAGGTCACATATCCTATGACTTTTCAGTTGTATAGAATCATAAAGATACAAGTGACGTAGGTAATTTTTACTCATTCTTCAGGAAGGATCATACTTAAATGTATCGCTAAATATTGACTTACTAGCCTCTCTTCTATAAGAAAGTTTCCTGAAATTCTGTTGCTCTTTATCTGCATATTTGTTAGAATGTAGCCTACTTGTACAATATAAAAAGTTACATAGTAATTTTCCTGTTATAATAGAAAATTAAAAGATACATACTTGTCTGAATTAATTTTAGCCCACTACATTTAACTTTTTCCAAAATCCCAATTCAGAACACTAATTTCTAAAGAAATGTGGTATCTCTACCATTTTCCTTACTCTCTTTTATATTTAGAGGTTTTATATTTTAGAAATTGAAAAGAATTATGAAGCTGGTATGCAGACTATACAGTTAGTCATAGAATAATAGTTCTTAAACGTTTTAGTCTCAGGATTCCTGTATACCCTTAAAAATTTTTGAGCTTTTCTTTAGTATGGGTCATAGCTATTGATATTTACCATATTTGAAGTTAAAACTGAGAAAAATGTTTAAAATATTAATTCATTTCAAAATAACAGACCTTTATAAAAACAAATACATTTTCTAAAGCAAAAAAATTTAGTGAGAAGAGTAACAATGTTTAAATCTTTGCAAATCTCTTTAATATTTGCCTTTATAGAAGACAGCTGGATTCTCATATCTGTTCCTGCATTTAGTCTGTTACCGTGTGTTGTTTTGGTGGAAGTATATGAAAAAAGTTCAGGAAGCGAATTTTCATAGCCTTTTCAGATAATTGTGAATATTCTTTAATATTATACCAACACTTGACAAGTGGTAGTTTCTTAAAGCTTGGACTGTAGAATCCAACAATTCAGATTCAAGCCTGAGTAACCATGGTTTATCAGTCAGTCTTTCTTTCAAGAAAAATGGTGTTTAGCTTGCAGTGGAATCACTAGTGCTTTTTCATGAGATAACTATTGTACTTCAAAGTATGTAGTAGAATTATTTTCTTGTACTTCTCATTATGCCACACGGAATATTTAAACGTGTACTCAGGATCAAGGTTTGATCATGAAGGACAGACATTCATTCATACATGAAACTAGCTTTGGTGGGGAGGGGGTGAGTGTTAGTGCTTAGTAGTGAAGAATACGATGACTACTAGTAGAGTTTGGTGCCATTGCTTTGATTAATCTTAGAACGTTAACCCATCGTTGCTTTGCACCATCCATGCAAATGTCAGTACAATTAAAAATGGAAATAATGCCTTAGTGTTTTAGGAAAATTGTTTTTAACTGGTGGTCACAGGAAAGGTCTCAGGAACCTCCCAAGGGTCCCTTAGATCACAGTTTGAGACCTGCTATCTTAAAATATCATTGCGAATGAAATTACATTGGGGAAAAAAAATTACTAACAGTTTTCTTTCTTTCTCTCTATTGTATTTCCAGAGAATTAAGTATTGAGAATTGGATTATGCCTGCAGTTTATGCTGGCCATTTTTCTCATGTAGTATGGCTTCATCCCACATGGGCTCAGCAAATTAGAGAGGGCAAACATCACTTTTTAGTAGGCAAAGACGTTTCTACCACAACAATCAGGTAATTTCCTCATATTTATGAGTATGAAAGGGGTTGATTGCTTCTTCTATCTTATTTTGGATTCCCATAATAACTTAATGATTATGTCTACACACAAATAGGGTGAGAGTAGGCCTCAGCTCTTCCAAAAAGAGTTCTCAAAATACCAGGGACAAGTTTTTAAATCTCTTGACTTTCTTCACACACCACGCCATTTATATTTTGTTTTGGTCAAGTTTGTTTTTGAATAACATGAATTTCATCCTCTGGAATTTTGACTCCATTGATGACTAACTCAATTAAATCACTGAAGTACTTTTTAGACTTATGTATATATTTACTGATACATTTTACGATTTCCTTCTAATATAACTATTGTTTGCTGAATGAAACAGTTAACAGTGAAAAAGTTTATCTCACTTTGGAGTTTTTTTTATTTTTTGTTTGTTTTTTTTTATAAATCCAATGTCTGAAAAGTAGATTTGGTGTTTTAATTGTATTAATATGATTATCTTTAGGTAACTAACTTAATCTAAATGAAATTACAGGATCTTCTGACTTGAGTTACATATGCCACTATTTTTGTATAAACTATATAACCAATTTTTTATTTATCTTGTGACACTATAATATGTTTAGAAATATCAGAATGATCTTGACTTCCTAAATTCTCTTGTGATGGGTGAATGTTTTTAACAGTGGAACCGTAACTTTCTATAACCTGAAGGTTATGAAAGTTACGTGGGATGAAATGGTAATATACTAAAAATGAAATACGATATTTCTCATTGAAAGTGATGCTTTTTACTTCTGATTTAATGATACAATTAATTTTTGTTGCATGTTCTTCTCAAGTACACAGATAGCTGATGCGTATACTTGAAAATTGTATTTATTGAGGATCTAATACTAAAGAAATAAGGCTTGTACGTAATACTGATGTATGTGAAAGAGTGGTAGCATTTTATTGAGTACTTCAGTAAGATGGCCTAGTTTAATCTGTAACAGGTTTCTGCAAAATCCAATAATTTTGAGCAATCTGAGACAGACATTTGAAACTCGATGTGTAGTAACGATATTAGCACTATTTTGATGATCTCATAATTTTAATCTAAGTAAAAATTTATGGGAAAGACTCACATACATGTAGACACACAATCTGAGAGGTAGTGTGTTTGTACTGATACAAACAAAGTATAACTTTTTAAAGAAGAATACAGATTTAATTTGGAGGATACAGCCTTTGTCTTCTTAGGATGATACAGTTTTTAATAAGCCTGCACTTTAGTTTTATTGCATCATTAAATTTATTTTGTAAAATTATATATTTTTAAATTTAAGGCTGTATATGTTGGAGTAGGGTAGACGGGAAGTAAATATTAACCATTATTTTATTTGGATAAAGTCTGTCTCCGGAGGAAGCATTTGACTCCAATGTTCATAGTACTTACCAAGGCATAATATAGTTGAAAAGCTAAGAACCTACTGATATGTCTAAAATCAGAACTCTGCAAAATCAGAAATACACTCTACATGTGTACAAGATTAAGAGAAATTATTTTCAGATGTAATTTTCCTCTTAAGTGATTTTTTTTTTGGAGAAAGTTTCCACTGGTATGAGAGAGATCTAAAGCACTGGCTTAAACAGGATCATTTCTTTATTTCTCGTATTAAAGTTGACAGCACACTGTCCAGGGCCGAGTGGCCCCGGTTCCTTCTGTCTCACTACACCATGTCTAGGACATTGCTTTTGTCCTCATAGTCCAAGGTGGCTTGCCACTTCCGTGTCATATACCTGACGGTGAGGAAGGGAGAGCCAGCCCTGTATAGTTCTTTCATTGACAGCCTTTGGCCAGAACTTAATCAAATGGCCACACCTGGCTACAGTGCAGACTGTGATATAGTCTTTAATTTGGGAAGTTGTGTGCCCAGCTAAAAATTGGGGGAACACTATTTCTACAGAAGAACGGGAAATACAAATATTAGAGGCAGCTGTCAGTTTTTGTCAAATATGTCCTTTCTTCTCGATCTGCAGTACTGTAGAAATGCTATATGAAATGTCAGCTAATGTGTCCATTCATCTTTAAAATAGTTTTTTCCTCTAATCCAGGGTTACAAGTACAGATCATTACTTCCTAAGTGATGGTCTTTATGTAACTGAAGACCAGCTAGAGAACCAAAAACCTTTACAATTGGATGTAATTATGGTAAAGCCATATAAACTCTGTAACAATCAAGAAGAAAATGATGCAGTGTCTTCTGCTAAGAAGCCAAAGCTAGCACTGGAAGATGCAGAAAACACTGCCTCTACTAACTGTGGCTCTTATTCAGAAGGACTGGAAAAGGACACAGTGGCACAGAGAAGGGGCCAGACTTGCCTTGGACCTTCACCTTCTGAAAGCCAGGACCCGCAGGCTGCAGTCAGCATTGGAGAAATGGCGGAAACTCTGAAGAAAGGGGGTGCATTTGTGTTAGATATTGACCTAGATTTTTTTTCAGTCAAGAATCCCTTCAAAGAAATGTTCACACAGGTAAATGGGGTGTTTTTAAAACAGATCTTGAGAATTGTATGACATTTCTCTAGATCAGGGACCAGCAAACTTTCTGTAAACAGCCAGATATTCATTACTTTATTGGGGGTTCCCTAGGGTCTCACATATTCTTCATTGTTGTTCTTTTCTTGAACCCTTTAAAATCATATAACTTGAGGGGCAAACAGAAACAGATTGTAGGCCATGCAGTGCTGATGCCTGCTCTGGATAGTCTGTTTCATTTTGAATTTATTAATTTGGGTGATGTGTGCATGGGTGGTTGAAAAACAATTTTTCCCCCAGTATATGGATTTTGTTGTTTTATTTTTAGGAGGAGTACAAAATCTTACAAGAGCTGTACCAATTTAAAAAGCCTGGCATCAACCTGACAGAGGTATCCTCCATTTACTTCTTTTGGGTTTTAACTATCACATATCTAATAATTGACAGCTTATTACATATAGTCCCTCAAACAACTGTCCAAAATCTTTGTGTGTATGTGTGTTTATTGGGGAAGCCCATGACTATTAGTACTTGAAAATCATATTTTAGGGCTGGCCAAGTGGCACGGTGGTTAAGCGCTGGCTTGGGAAGCCATCGGCCCCGGTTCGGGTCCCACATGAGGGCCAGTGACACTGCCCTAAAAAAAAAAAAAAAAGAATCGGGCCGGCCGAGTGGCGCGGTGGTTAAGCGCTGGCCTGGGAAGCCAGCGGCCCCGGTTCGGTCCCATATATGAGGGCCAGTGACATTGCCCTCAAAAAAAAAAAAAAGAATCATATTTTAACTAATTGAACTGAGATTTATTATAATGGGATTTCACTTGTTATTTTTGAAAGAATAACTATAATCTCGGCTTTTCTATGCATTTAAAGGAAGATTTGGTAGATTGTGTTGATACTCGAATTCACCAATTAGAAGATTTAGAAGCTGCTTTTGCTGATTTGTGTGATGGTGATGATGAAGAAACTGTGCAGAAATGGGCTTCAAACTCTGGGTATGACCCTCAAACATTTTTTTCTCCAACTCTGGTATATTTCAGTCCTAGATATATTGCTAGATTCACTAGATAAATTACTTTTTAAAAATTACTATTATATTTTAACACAAACTTACTAACAATAGTTAGCACTTATTGAGTATTTTCTATGTTATCAATATTAAGATTTTTTTCTTTACATTATCTCATTTATTCCTTAAAACCATCTTATGGCTTCATTACTGTCTATTTTATAAATGAGGAAACTAAGGCACAGAGGTTAAATTGTCCAAAATCACATAGTAACGGTGTGCTTTTAGTCATTGTGTGGTAGCTGTGCCCATTCTCTGTGTATAAAATGTGGTGCTGGGGTTTATGGAAGATTAAAGATGAGTAAGACAGTCCCTGTTCTAAGTAGAATAAGAAAAAAAAACGACTAAACTATCAATAAAAAAGTAAGTTATTAGACAGGAAATTATAATGTGAAAACTTGTTCCTTTTAAGGGCAGCCCAACTACCAGTGGAAGAGTTTCTTTTCAAGCTGCCCATGGCATCAGGGAGCAAGATTTGAAAGCTGGGGTTTTCATCAGGTCGCTTATTTGGCCAACTCTCTCAGTGTTAACCTACCTTGAAAATAGGAAAGGTGGTTTTGGAGTGATCGTCTGTTGATTTGGGGGTTCAGGTGATTAGTATTACTGCCAGTTTGAAAGAATATTGACATAAATAATATAATTCTCTCTAAAATAATTCTTTAAATTATATAAACTCAAAGGGCCAGGAAACTAAAATAAAAGTATCATGAGCCGGCCGAGTGGCGCAGTGGTTAAGTGCTGGCTTGGGAAGCCAGTTCGGGTCCCTCATATGAGGGCCGGTGACACTGCCCTCAAAAAAAGAAAAAAGAAAAAGTATCAGACACAAACTTTTTGTCTCCATGAGCACAGACTACCAGAACTAGCTTATTTTCAAATTGATCTCCCACAAACTAACTGAGGTTATTCTCCACAGTGTAAATGTAAGAAATCAGTCATAAGATAGCAACATAAAATGGAGAATTAGAGTCATGGTGCTATGTGATTAGTACTAAGATTTGTTATGTCATGGTTGTTGAAAATAATTCATCAGATCTCTAGAAGAATACAGAAGAAACTAGAAAAGCGGTTACCTCTGGAGAGAGGAATTGTATGGCTAAATGATGAAGTATATGAGGGAGAAAGATGTTCTTTTGCTATGTGTATCACCTATTCACAATATTCAGTGTAATTTTTACTTAAAAACAAAATATTCTGAAACATCCCTAAAATATAAGTATCATAAAACTTTACTATCACTAAGGAAAGCATTGGTTTGGAAGAATAAGCCATAATAGTATTAATCACATCAGTAAATATTAACCAGGCACTTTAGTGTCAGTTAATGCTTTTTCTCTTCAGTACAGGGAAATAATTGTAAAAATGATTCCCTCCTTTTTGGAATTATGGTGGAAGAGGGAGATATAGAAATAAGTCACAGAACATGGTTCTTTCCAGAAATACTGAAGAGTACCTACTATTTTGTGATTTATTTTTTTTAAGTCTCAAGATTTGTTTTTTTTAAAACAAAACAAAAATAATAGGCCTAAAACCCCTGAATCCCACATCCAACCCATAGATGGGGCCACCTTCCACTGAGACCCGCTGTGCCCGCTGAGCATGCCCAGGGAGCGCTTCATCACCAGCAAGGAGCTCTGTCACAGACACTGGGAAACTGCAGCAGGGGCAAGTTTAGACTGTGGTTGGGATGGCGGAGGGGAGACTAGCACAGAGGAAAAGTCGGGGGACAGCAAGAAAAATCTCCCCACACTTACCATGCCCGTAACGGGCCAGACCTTCAGCATAAAGGAGTCTCCAGTATTCCTCAGGAAGCAGAGGCCAGAACCCCAGCAAGTATCGTTAATAAAAAGGGACGCACAAGTCTCCGTGCCCTTTTCTTCTTTCTCATTTCCCTCCCAGCAGATGAGTGGATGTTGGTGGAGGAGGCATGAAAATACTGTTGGGTTGTCGGAAAAGTCTTAATGCATTTTTGCAACGAGAAACATAGAAAAAAATACATCATGACTTTTCCAACAGCCCAATAGCATCATTAATTAATGAGGGCTTCCAAAGAGTTCCACCTGGATTAAATAAAAGCACATCGTTATTATATCAGATGAAGCAGAACACTTCCCGTTGTAATTGTATATGTCAGTGAATACGGCCTTAATGTGTTTTAAAAACCTTCGGGAAACTATCCTTTTCCACTAGTGTGTGCTAAAGGCACTTTATTGTTTTGCTGATCAAAATAATTTTTAAAGTCACAATAGAACTTCCATTTTTAAAGAAAAGGAACATCTCAGTTTCTCAAGTGCTAACTTTTTAACCTTTAACAGTCTGTAATCTTTTAGGTAAGAAACCAGCAGGGAACATTTATTTCTTAATATTTAAGATGATATTTGAACAGCTTTATCTTTCATTTCTCAAGATTCATATGAAACATTGTTACTGGTAAATTTTAAGGGTAATGTATCATTGGCTACTATAATTTTGGTTGAGGCGGTATGATGTTTAATTGAGCGGTGGCTTTTTTCCAGAATGGAATCACTAGTTCCACTTGTACAGAGTTTGAAAAAACGGATGGAAGCGCCAGACTATGAAATGGTAAATATTTTAAATTGAAGTTTAAAATTGACCCTTTTTAAAGGCATTTTCCTGGGGAGAAAAATGTGGATTCTGTTAAAGTGATTCACTTTTATTTGTGTTTCTGGGGAATGTGAAAGATTTAAAAAAAAAAATATATATATTTGGGGCAACCAGCTTGCTCAGTTGGTTAGAGCACAGGCTCATAACACCAAGGTTGCTGGTTTGATTCCCACGTGCGCCAGTGAGATGCGCCCTCCACAACTAGATTGAAACAACTACTTGACTTGGAGCTGATGGGTCCTGGAAAAACACAGTTCCCAATTTAAAAAAAAAACAAACATACTTTTTAGTAAAACATGTTTTAGTTTTCTAGGAAAAATGTGCTTTTCCCATTTTTTCTTACAAAGCAAAAGTGCTGTGTTTTTTGTTGTTTTTGTGTTTTGGCCTATGGTCAGATCTCTCCTTGCCAGAGAAAGAAATTATACAATTTCTAAAGTTGTTGTTCTTTATTGATTCATTTTTTTACTCCTTTCCTCCTTTCTTTCTTCTCTGTAAACTTCTGATTATAAAAACCAAACAAAAACAAAAGGCGCTCTTGCAAGTGCAGTTTCATTGCATTGCATTTGGGGATGATTTGTACATTATTTGTTGAGAAAAGGGATGGCCTGGGCTGTTGCAGATTATGTCATCAAATATGATGTGCCCATAGCTGCAGAGTTAGAACATAAGTGTTTTAATCATTTTAGTAGAAAAGGACATGCAGAGTCTGTCATTTTACGACATCGACGGATCACTGCCAGTTAAATCTTTGATATTTATCCAGAACCTCCAATAAAATAAAAGATTAGTGTTTTTTCTATGCTTTGCACTTATGTATGCTAGGCAAAACTGACATATTTGAGTTCCAGTTTTCAAAACTTGAAAGCAAAAGCTGCAAAATGTCAGCTTGTGAGCCACTTCTAGCTGTCAGGCATATTTAGTTTGGTGCTAAGACTGGAACACCAGTCTTTTACATTTAAAACATATGTGTGTGTATATATATATATAGATAGATAGATATCAGTAGTATTTGCTTATACAAGGTGTGATCGAAAAATATGGTGAATGCTTACATTAAAAAAATTATTACAGTAAAAGACACATTGCCATTAATCCTCCTCAAAATAGGCCCCCTCACTTCTAACACACTTATCCCATTGTTCTTGCCACTTTCTAAAGCTGCTCTGGAAGTCCTCTTTCGTGAATGTCTTTACTTCATCCTCTGTCATGACAGCGCTCTGTGTTACATATCCTGTCTGGTATATGGCAATTTCTGTCAAATAAAAACATTACAGTGTGTCCTCATCCACCCTACTCACTGGATCTGGCACTGTGCGACTTCTGTCTCTTGCCCAAAGTAAAAAATGACCATGAAAAGAAAACATTTTGAATCAATTCAGGACATTGAGGCAGCCATGACAGCGCAACTAAGGACACTCACGAAAGAGGACTTGCAGGACTGTTTCAGAAAGTGGCAAGAACAATGGGATAAGTGTGTTCAAAACGAGGGGGAGTATTTTGAAGGAAATTAATGTCAATGTGTCTTTTACTGTAACAAATTTTTTTAAATTTAAACATTCACCATATTTTTTTTATCATATTGTGCATAAAGCATACACAAGAAACTGGTAACAGTAGTTAAATTAGGTAAGAGGAGACTTTCCCTTGTATCCCATTGAAACTTTGAGTATAGTACTGGGTGCATGTATTTAAAAAGTAAATAAAATTATAAGTTGGAAGAAAAGATAAGGTGAGAATATTATATAATTTTATATTAGCTTATAGAATGTAGGTGAAATGGATAACTTACTAGAAAATGTGAACTGTCAAAGTAGACTCAAGTAAAGACAGAACTTGAATAAATCCATAATGATAACATAAAGAAGTAGTTACGGAATTATTTCTAGAAAAGGAATCAGGCCCAACCAGGTGTATAGGCCAGTTCTTCCATACTTGAGAAAATAGATAACCTCTATGGCACAGAAATTAAGGAAAAAAACAATCCAAATTTACAAAAATATTTCAAGATTGTCAGCAAGGCCGTTAGTGGTTAAAGTATGTTGTAAATGCTTTACAGTGTAATATTTAATGGTCTTATTTTCAGGTTCACCAGGCTGGTCTAACCTGTGATTATTCAGAACTTCCTCATCATATCAGCACAGAACAAGAAATTGAGGATCTTATTCAGTCTTTATATTATTTACTGAAAAATTTACCAAAACCTACTCTCGTGACAATGGCAAGGTAAGTGTGGTAGCCTGAATAACGGCCCACCCAAGATGTCCACTTTCCACTCTCCAGCACCTGTGAATATATTGGCATATGTAGCAAAGTGCAGATGTTGATTAACTCAGGGACCTTGAAATGGGAGATTATCCTGGATTATAGGGTGGGCCCAGTGTAATCACAAGGGTCCTTATGAAAAGGAAGACAGGAGGGTCAGAGATCAGAAATATGCTAGTATATTGGCTCTGAAGGTGGGGTCACAAGCTAAGGAATGAATGCAGGTAGCCTCTGGAAGCTAAAAAGGCAAGGAAACAGATTCTTTCCTAGAGCCTAGAGAGGTCCCACCAATGCCTTTATTTCAGGACTTCGGACCCCTAACAAAGCTGAAGGTAATAAATTTGTGTTGATTTAAGCCACTAAGTTTGTGGTCATTTGTTCTAGCAGCAGCAGAAAATTAATATAAATCTCAGATGAACCTAGTGATCACTAATAGAAAATCATTCTTATTTTTTTGTTATCTACCAGCCCAAATCTCAGATGTGCCTTCTCTTTCCTATTAGTAGTGGTTGGCAAACAACATGTTATCTTTGAAGTTGGTGATGTTATTCAGATGAACACAGGAAGTCCCGTTTCTGTGTCCTACAGAGGAAGAGTAGCTGCTGCCATGTTTTAAATCTGAACATACTACTGTGCTAAATAGTTAAAACAGTTTATAAAACTTTCTCTTCTATGGTAATCTTTGGGCTGGTTTTATATAGAACTGTAAGGTTCTAAAGTACTTTAAATACTCAGGCAAATAATATTGATATATTTTATGACAAACATTTTATAACATCGTTTTACCATCCTGAAACAATTATCAATAATGTAGCTTACATACACCCACAATTTAAATATATAGATAATATAATTGTCTTAGTCCATTCAGGCTGCAATAACAAAAATACCATAGACCTGGTGCTTATAAACAACAGAAATTTATTTCTCTCAGTCCTGGAGGCTGGGAAGTTCAAGCTGAAGGCACCAACAGATGCAGTGCCATTCTGAGGACCTGCTTCCTAGTTCATGGACAGCTGTCTTCTCCCTGTAACCTCACATGGTGGAAGGGGTGAGGGAGCTCTTATAAGAGCGCTAATCTCGGGCCAGCCAAGTGGCGCATTGGTTAAGAGCTGGTTTGGGACGCCAGTGGTCCCGGTTCAAATCCCACAAATGAGGGCCAGTGACACTGCCCTCTACAGCTAACAACAGCTCCACCTGGAGCTGGGCTGTGTGAGCCCCAGTGATGGTGTAGGCTGCAGCCCCTGCTGCAGTGGGCTGCCATAGACTACAGTGAGTGGCCGGCAGCCAGCGTGAGAGGCTAGCAGCCAGCGCGAGCTGCCAATAGCCGCGGTGAGCGGCCATCCAGAGGCCGGCGACCGATCTGCCTCATCCAGGAAGAGCACAATGACGATACCAACATGGGCCAGTGAAGCAACGTCCTCCACAACTAGACTGAAGAACAAAAAGACAGCAACTTGTCTGTTCCCCTTCCCCGATTCCCCAACGCTGTTCTTCTCCCCCAATTCCCCAATAAAAACCTAAAAAAAAAAAGAGCACTAATCTCATTCATGAGGAGTCTGCCCTCATGACCTCATCACCTCCCAAAGGCCACACCAAATATGATCACCTTGGGGATTACGTCCCAATATATGAATTGGGGGGAGGGGGGGCACAAACTTTTAGTCTATAGCAATAACCTACATATATACATAATTTAAGCATATGTGTATATGTGTATACATACACAAAAATATTGTAACATAAAGGAGAAATGAAAGTACTTGATAAGAAGTAGTATGTATTAAAATGCCACACTAGACTTGCATCTTTACAAAGATGAAGTAAACATAACAGTTATAAATGCATACAGATACTCCCCTGTCGCATGGGCCAAATCCCATGAACAATGCTGCCCTGGTGACATGGCTGAACTTAAAAGTCCGGCCTTCCCTCAATTGATAGAGTAGTTAGTTGCATTTCTGGGAAATTTAGTTCATATTGAATCCATTTTCAAAACTACTTTGTTCATTTGTAGAAGAGTGTTAAATTCTAGTTTAAAAAATTGAAACACAGGAAATAGGTTTTCACGTAGGTGAGTGCTGAGTGGATTTGGGAAGTAGGCCGAACACAGGACATTACTCATATTCTTATTGCAGGGCTATCCTGCATGGCAGGTATTCCTGCAGCCCTACCCTTCTGCCCCAGGCCCCTAATTGTGATTTGACAATCAGAAATGTCCCTACAGGGCCGGCCGAGTGGCACGTTGGTTAAGAGCTGGCTTGGGACGCCGGTGGCCCTGGTTTGAATCCCACATATGAGGGCCAGTGACTGCCTTTACAGCTAAGATGGTGAACAACAGCTCCACCTGGAGCTTGGATGCTGTGAGTCCCCGGGACGGCATAGCTGCAGCCCCTGCTGCAGTGGGCTGCCATAGGCTACAGTGAGCGGCTGGCAGCCAGCGTGAGCAGCCGGCAGCTGGTGTGAGCTGCCAAGAGCCGCTGTGAGCGACCGTCAAGAGGCCTGCAACCAATCTGACCCACCCGAGAAGAGCACAAATGATACCAACATGGGCCAGTGAAGCAATGTCCTCCACAACTAGACTGAAGAACAAAAAGACAGCAACTTGTCTGTTTCCCTCCCCCAATTCCCCAATAAAATCTTTAACAAAAAAAAAAAATGTCCCTACAGATCTCCAAAATTCCCGTTTGAGGCTAGCTGCCATGAAGAATCTAACACATGTTTCCCCAAAAGTAGGACCTAGCCAGAGAAGAAGCCGTAGCATGATTCCTCCAGGATATGGAGGATACGCACCCATCACATGAGGGGTTTATGACCTGTTTCAGGGAGAAGGGTGCCTTTTCCACAAACTCCTTCAGCTTAAAATACTCAGTATGCCACGGTGCCATACTTTGGCACCTAAAATCATGCTACATCTTGTTTTCTGGCTAGGTCTTATTTTCAGGAAAGCAGGGTAGTGCCAAAGAGGCTAGAGAAATCTTTTTGAAAGCATTTCAGTACCCCTTATTTGTTATAAATTAATGTATTAAATATGGCACTTTCTTCAAGTAGGTCTTTATATGTATATGTTGAACAATATTTAGTAATTTTAAAAAGTTCCATATTATGTGTTTTAATATTTACATCAAGCCTCAAAAATACAGGTCACCAGAGAATGGATTCAGTTTATCAGAAGTCTTACAGATTGTTTCTTTAGTTCTGAAATACTTGTGATATGGAGCAGGCTAAATAACTAATTCCATTTCCTTTTGTAAAAATTTCTGTGCCACTCTTTCCAATCCATTCCTCTAAATTGCTTTTCTTACTCCGGTTTAGAACCAGGAGACATTGATCAAATCATTTCAGATCTTAATCCAGCTGTAATTGTAATTGTCAGTGACATTGTAACTGCCTGGCCACTCAAGCTGTAGTTGGGGATTTTAGAAAGACTCCCCAAAATACCGATTTCTGCCCCATATCATGTGTCTCTTTTCTCAGTGCTGCCTAGGAAATTAATCTCAACACCAGCACATCCCCACATTTCATTTTGGACGGTCCTGTACATTTGTATAGTTAACAAATTGTTCTTAGGAGCGGACCCCTTATCAATTGGGAAGGCCTCTGCCATCACAATTTCTAGCCCTTAATATACCTATAATAAAAGAATGAGGAGGCTGCCTGGTCACTAATAAGCCCTTTATGCTCAAACAGCATCTCCCTTTCTGGGAAGCAGCCATCTAGTGATTAAGCATTGAGGTTTTGAAGATGTGCCGTATGTTTTTGAATCCTGTCAACAGCACTTACTAGCTACTAGCAATGTGACCTGTGCATGGTCATCTTTTTCTGTTTCAATCTGTAAGACCCCTGATTTCATAGAGTGGATGAGAAGGTAAAAGAACATAATTTGGGTGATGTGCCTGACATAGAGTAAATTGAGTGGCTTTCAGCTGTTATTATTCCACAAGTCAACACACTTGCAGTTCTGTTTACATTGAAATCAACACGTGCAGGCTTTTCCTCATTACGCAGTACAATCTCATCCTACTTATGTGAATTTTTCTTTTTTTTTCTCTTCTTGGTCCCAGGTCAAGTATGGATGATTACTGTCCTTCTGAGCAAGTTGACACCATTCAAGAAAAAGTCCTCAATGTGCTACGCTCCCTCTATGGGACACTAGACATCCACCTGGTGTATTCAGCAGAGTCCTCTCCATCTTGAAACAACAAAACACTAGGCTCCTATTTCATCTTGATGTAGTAACAGGGTTTTCATTAACTTATTTGTAAATGAGTCTTCCAGAGAACACTTTGTTTTTATAGTAATGTTCACTTAAAATCTTTCAGGTATCGTCAGTTGTTGAATGATGGCAATTTTCTGGCATCAAGTCTACCCGCAATGGATGGAATGGTTGCTTATTTTTCTTCCTTTCTATAACTGTCTTCTCTTTTGTGTGGAGTTTTTTTTTTTCCCCCCTTTTTCCTGTAGGTCAGTTGGACTCTGAGACTCATTCATTCATTGCTTTATTCACTCAGCCAATAGTCATTTATTGAGCACTTACATGTGCCAGACATGATTAAGTGCTGGGTATATGGTAATGAGCAGACTAGACAAGGCCCCTGCCCTCTTGACGGACAGCTGAGAAACAAGTTATGGATTATAAGGTATGTTAGGAAGGAAAGGACAACCGCAGCCGCGTCTCAGGCATGCCCCCGGTACTCAGGGCGCCCCGGCCTTACAGGAAAGCAACATTCTCAAAAGACTATCACCAAAAATAACGAACAAGCTTGCCAGCCCATGAAAATACTGCAGGAAGTCTACCTCTCCAAGACTTTTGGGGCTGTGGCCCAGCTCTTGCTAAACACTCTCAGCCTTGCCCGTATTGAGGAAATCTGTTGGAGTAAACTCAACTGAACAAAAATTACCTTCAGTTTGCTAATCCCGGAGCCCTTCTGGGTTTTTTGTGCCTCCATGATGGTCGGTGTGGATTATCCTAGTTCCTAAGTGCCACTTTATCGGCAGCCTGGGTAGATACTTTTTCAAATAAACCAGCTGTCAATGTAAATAGTAGGGGGAAAAGTTAAATCCTTAATTCTGGCCTACTGTAAATACTGGCTCCCACCAGCCTCCCTATGAGTAAGAGACCCTACCTAAGTCACTCTTCATCATGGAACTATTCACTAGGTTAATGTGCCCAAGTCTTCCCTTCTTCAGTATTCCTCATATTCAGGAATCATTTTACCTACTGCTTTTCTTTTAAAAAGTAGGATGGCATTTAAAGAAAAAAAAAATCATTATTCCTCCATCCTAACACAATAGTTGTTTTCATTTTTGCATGTAACTTTCGGGCCTTGACCATATATGTACATGTTGAGTTGCATGTAATGAAAATTATACTGTTACCTAGATGGATGGCTAATGCCCAAGGTCACATTACACTGCCACTCAGTAGATGGCACCAGATCCCATGTTTCCAATGATTCTACAGAGGGTACCAAAAAAATGTATACACATTAAAGAAAATACTGTATTAAAATTGTAGCATTCAATATATACCGATAACAAAATATGAATACAAGTCATGTGTATACACTTTTTTGTCACCCTCTGTATTTTCCAGTGAATTTTTCTTGTCATCAAGTTGAGTTCCAAAGGCTTATTTCCGTGTGAAAACTAAAGCAAATAGATTCAACTTTCCATGTTGATAGAACATTATGTGCCAGAAGGATTTATTTCTCCAAATTGTGAAATAGTGCTGTTGTTTAGTTGTTAAGTTTTGAAAAATTTCTATTAGAGTTCTGTAAATAGATTTAAATTAATTGTGTATGCTAAAAGAAATTAAAAGGTATGTATTGAGGTTTCAAAGACTCAAAACCAAACATGAGCACTAATTGCATGTGATCTCGGCATGTGGAGAGCATTGATCTTGAGTCTGTCTCAGTTGTCATTTGTTACAGTCCCCATGGACACTGATGCAACTCATCATCGGTGTAACTCAGAGTAAAAGGGCATCAAATCCCTTTGTAGGAACACTCAGATGATTGAGTTCTCATCCTCTGTAATGCTCTTGGAAGAATCAAGTTCAGTCCCTCCTTGTTGACAGAAGCAACTTAGTAAGTTAGGTCTCTGCACCTTCCAAATAGGAAGATGTTTAGTTTATCACGACATCCTTCCCGTGTGCTGTAAGTACCAATGAGGAATACCGCAGTACAGTGTTTTACATTATGTCCAGATATCACTGAAGCATGGGATTTGGAGCAATTTTTTTGAAAAACGTGACTTAAATGTAAGCCTGGGCCATAGCTTCAATCTCTTTTAAGTATTTAGGATCTCAAGGAGCTCTTGGGCCAAGCCCTTCATTCTTCGTATGATCTCCAAATAGTCACTCTGTGTTAGCAGTAGTAGCCCTGAATTGCTGGCAGTATATCCACCCGACTTCCAATAGTTTATATCCAGAGGTGTGTTCCTTAGTACAAGATTATCTCATTCACCATGCATCTTAAGAGAAAGCACTTTCATGACACTTAAGGAGATTCGTTGGGCATCTTTCAGCTATGCTTGAGGTACGCGAGGACCAGCTGTGTACGTGCTCATTACTGGACTGCCGTCCTGCCCGGCCCTCCGGAGTCACCGCACGCTCTCAGTGCTTCTGAGCTGACTGGTCCTGGGCAGCCTCTGGTTTCTGAGTTCCAGCGCACTCTTGGGGTCCCGCACATCAGTGCCATCCTTCCCCTCTGTTCTCATCTGAGTTCCACAGATGAAGCTGTGACTAAGGCTTTTGTAAGCCTTGCTTCTTTGGACAGCTCTGAACTGTGAGTGTTCCGGCCACTCACTGGAAGGTGCCTCTTAATCCCTGCAGATTAGCAAGGTGGCCTTCCATGTGTTAGTAGTCTGTGAACTCAGTTCCTGCCATTTTGAACCAGGAGCCATTACAAGGGGAGGCAAGGCGAGGCTGCATGGCTTCACTTCCTTTGAAGACCGACCTTGAATACTCAGCCGGCCTCCGGCTGCAGCATTCCTACCACGTCTCCAACTTCAGAATGCTCTTCAATGGCAAACAGACCTGTTTAGAAGCCTTAGCACCTCAGTTGATGTGAATCATGCCAAGATTGAGATCAGAAGTGTTAGGACTGGAGCCCAGACAGTAGAGCACAGTGGTCAAGCGTGAGCTTCAGAGGGCTACTGCCTAACACCAGTGTCATGTCCTCCACACCTCGGCTCCCTTTCACAACAAGAGCTCTTAGCTCATAGGATATTGTGAGGAATAACACATCCAAAGCCCTTAGTACAAGAACCACTCAGTGAACATTGGCTGTCATTTCCAAATTCAGCCCTAATTAGAATACCCTGTGATGGTCTCTGCAGGCCTCCACTGTTTTTTTAAATTTATTTTTAATTAGCTTCAGGTGTACAACACAGTGCAATAGTTATACTTTTTACCCCTCAAAGTGACAACCCCCTCCCCCAATTCGCCACCCCACTCCTCCCCTCCATGTCATATATATCTATTACACTTCTCTGACTCCCTTCCATAGTATAATCCACATCCGTTACTATATATTCAATTAAAGTTAGTGTACAATATTATACATCAGCTTCAGGCGTACAGTGCAGTGATCAAGCCTCTACTCCATCCATGAAATGGTCTCCCCAACAAGACGTGACCATCTGTTTCTTATACCTCCCTTAAACAGTTTTTTTTAAACCCCACATTAGCTAACACTTGATTTCTGTTATTTAATAACAGACTTTCAGTTTCTCTATTCAAAGAAGGCAAGTCCTTGCCCATAAGGGAAGAATGAACGGCTTTAGCAGAATTCCTCATAATTTAAATTTTTTGTCTTGCAATTGGTACAAGCGTCCATTTATTCACTTAAAACGTGTACTCATGTGTAGTTGGTGGGGAGGGGTCAGGGAAATCAAAGGCTGCCCCAGCTGTTTTTCCTCTTTACACTTTCCCTCCTACCTGCTTATAAAGAAAGCGAGAGTTTGTGCTAAATCTCTGATGTAGACCATATTTGGAAGTTGCTACTTCCAGAACTTATAAACTACGTCCATAGAATCTAGGGTTATCCTTATCATTTTTCACATGGCTGATGTATGGGCGACCTCAAGCAAAAAAAAGTCCCTCAGGAATCAGCCAGAGCATGACTGGGAGGTGGGCGTAGAGAATCTCCAACCAGTTCACTGTGTCAGAGCACTTCCTTCCTCTGGGCCTCGGCCTTACTACACAGCAGCCTCTGCTTGTGAAAGGTTCAGAAAAATTTCGGGGGAAAGCCTCTTGTCAGCTTGGCCTAATGAGGCCAGGTAGCGGCCCTTCAGACATGATCCTGATCACCCAAGGAGGCACAGTCAAGGATGAAGTTGGCGCTGGAGGTGGGCTTGGAAGCCCGCTTCTGGACAGAAACTCCACTGAGTTCTGCGCAGCAGCACCACCCACCCTCCACGGCACTGCCCCATGGGGAGCAGGCACGGAATGGGGCACTAGCATCACAAAGGGGAACCTGAGGGATTGGTGGCTTTGAAATTAGCCCAAGTTCATACACTACCTCAGCCAGTACAAGTTGGGTGAACTTGGGCAACTTAACCGGGCAGAATCTTGTTAGGTGGTTTGGGCCCTCCCTGTTCCACCATCACCTGTGAGTTAGCTGTGTACAGCTGCCCTCCCCCGTGGGTCATGAGCTTGAGGGCATCATCACACACCTTTGTAGCCCTCGTCTCTGGCATAATTCCTATCTTAGGGCCTCAAAAAATGTTCAATGCACCAATGAGTACAGAAAATAGTGATCTCTGCAGGTTTGGCAGGAATAAACCTTACGATATGTCTCGTGTGGGTGCTCTCTTTGAGAGCAAGTTGAACAAATATAGGTTGTAATACAAGAACAAACATTTACCAAGGATTAGACATGTTAAATATATGAGTACAGAAGAGCTGAGATAATACCTGTCATCTAATGATTGCTTTCATAGAATATCTGTTACAAAGGCAGTCGTGTCGGTTTTCCAGCTATTTTGTCATGTTTCCTTACGAGTAGAACCTTATCGAAACGTTCCACAATGCTTATGTCAACAAGAAGTAAAAACGCATATAGTTTGATTTCCTGCCTGAAATTCACATCTAACATTTGACACTGCTGTCCGAAAACTATTAGGAGATGAACTTGTGGTCCCTAAAAAGAATACTGCTTTCAGAGTATAGCTTTGTTGGAAGAGGAACAGAATTCCTCACGACTTTCCTTCCATATAGAGGCTCCTTCCGTGACAGCCCCGGCCTTGCTCTGCCCTTTTTCTCCTCCGTGGGTGAGGAAGAGTCAGAACACTTCCTTCCGGATGCCTTCTTCCAGAAGGCTATGTTTTCTCTGTCCTTCCGTGCCTTAAGTTTGTAAGAACAAGCCCACGGGAGAGGCTTATGGTTGTCCAGTGGTGCCAGCGGACGGCAGAGCCTATCTCTGGGGTGCAGCGTTAGGAAGCCAGTTGTTGCCACAAAACGCAGCCATGTTCTGTAATATCAGTTTGTCAGTAATGATGATGACAGTTTTATCTCCATCTGCCTGAATACCTGTGGCTACTTCTAAGTTACGCAGAACATTAGAACAGTGGTGTCTATTTGGCTTCCTCAAACTCCAGCATGACAATGCTTGCTTGTTAAATAGCAGCGAAAGTTTATATATGCAGTCGCTCTTTAAATTCCAATCAAAAAGGACATTCTATGACCATTCTGAATAAACCCACAACAACATATCTTATTATGTTGTATTTTTCTGCTGGGCAGTATAAACATTTAAAAACTTGTTTAAAGATTTACTTTGCTTATAAGTGCTTTTCTTGGATGTCAGACTGTTTTATTTTTATTTTATTTTTTTGACATAGTGCTAAAACAGACAATACAGCATCCTAGTGACTTCCTATACAAGCAACAACCAATTATAGTACAAAATATAGACCTTACTTATGATAGCATAACTTCTCCAAACAAAAGATACCTATGAATAAACTAATTAAAAAATTAGCACTTACAGGCCAGCCAAGTGGCTCAGTTGGTTAAGAGTTAGCTTAAGAAAGCAAGCTCTGAGCAACAGGGCCACCAGTTCGATTCCCACATGGGCCAATGATGCTGTGCCTGAGCCGAGCTGTCGCTGAGCTGCCAACAGGTGGCAGGATGGCTCAGCTGGTGTAACAACAAGATTGCCTGTTTGAGGGTGGGCTATGCCACCCACAACTAAGTCTGAACTTGGCACCTTGAGCTGAGCTGCCACCTGGATGGCTCAGTGGATAGAGCGTGCATTCTTAGCAATAAGGCTGCTGGTTCTATTCCCACATGGGATGGTGGCTACGCCCACCCACAACTTAGATTGTAACACCACATCTTGAACTTAGAGGCCACGAGGTGCCAACGGGAAGCCAGATGGCTACCGGCACCCTCCACAACAAAGGCTGAAGAACAACTTGGCTGGTCCCCTTCCCCAATTCCCCAACACTGTTCCCCTCCCCCAAATTCCCCAATTTACCAAAAAAAAAAAAAAAAGCAGACTTTTGGGCTCCTCCCCAGACTTATGAAACAAAATCTGCATTTCAATAAGATCCTTGGGTAATTTGCATGCACAGTAAGGTTTAACAGCTCTGTACTAGCTTCCAATGATACTAGCATCCTTCTCACTTGAGTTGAGAAGCTCCTTTAGCTAGTCTTCCCTCTGCACCCAGTGAAGACTTCCCATTAACAAAAGCTGATCCATCACCCACTGATTATTAAGCAGTAGTGTCTTGGTTTGAACTTCCTTAATTACATGAGTTTGAACAATTTTGGATGCTTATAGGATACAATTGATTTTTTTTTTTAAGGCAATGAAACTTACACAGATTTACTTATTCCTAAAGGATGGCTTCCCAGTTGCAAGATATAAGCAACATATTTGAAAATGGATAAGTGGTTATGTTGAGTAGATAAAAAACAGTCTATGGGTACTTTGCTCAAGATAAAATTTTCAGGAACGGCATCACATATAAAATCAAAACTGATCTCTTGAAGATTTAGATAGAATTGAAAATGATGTCCTCTTGAAATGTGTTAGACTCAAAAAAGTAATGAAAGCACTGATTCCGGCATTTCTGCGACTAAACAATTTTTTGCAAAAACCTTATCTTTTGCAAACTTGCACACGACAAATTATAGAGTTTATGGGGGCAAAGTGTCGAAGCAGGCCACTCCAAGCCTATGCAATTCTGTGATGAGTGGTTTTCTAAAAAGGTATAACCCAGTAAGAAATACTGGCATAGAACAGACAATAAATTAAACTCTTACTAAAGAAATACTACACTAAGATTAGAAACTTACTTTAAAAAAGACAAAAAACTGAAGGTAGCTTGCTGGGAAGGAGGTATAGAAAATGGCTGGGGCTTCTGGGATACGGAAACAAAAACAAAATGCACAAAGGTGGTGAAAACTGATTACTATGAAAATAAACTGAGCATTATGCACATCTAAGAGCAGTAACTAAATTGAGCCAAAAGAAAGAAGAGGATGTGGGGCGGGAGGGAAGCTTTTGAGGGCCGTGTACCCCAATATTGAGGGGCATGCAGGTTGACTTTAGTGGGCTTGGTGAATCTGAAAGTTAATTAGACATGTGTTCCTCAATTTTTCCTTGAAGCCTGTGATTTATTACAAAGTGTATGTTTTGTAAAGGTTTGTGATAAGTCTTGAGAGAACTTTAGGTGCAGTTAAGCCAAAATTAATCAGTTAAATTAAATATCAAAAGTGAGATTCTCTTTAGTATTCACACCCAGGATTACAGATTATGTAGAAACTGAGTCTGAGTTATAAAGAGATTATCATAGACGGGATTATCCTTAAACATAGAAAAGGTCACAGTGTGCCCTAAGGAGAACAATTATAAGGACTAAAGGTCTTAAGAGAAAAATACATCAAGACCATGTGGAACTTAAACTTGTAATTGGATAATGGTCAAAAGTCCCTATAAAAAGGACATGTTATTGTAATAAAGTGTGACACTTTTTAACTCCCCCGGTGTCTCCACTGTCTCCCTTCTTTATTTTCCTCCCTCATTTTCTGTCTTTTACTGCAACAAACAGTTTCTCTCTTTCATTAACTGCCGATGCCGTGTCCACCTTCTTGAACCCTAGTCAGCGGAGGCTGGTCCCCCGCAGGAAGCAAAGTATAAAAGATTATCTTTAGTGTGTTATCCTTCACTTAAGCAAGAAGGATATATAAGAAACTATAGTAATACCTTGGTTTGCGAACATAATTCATCCAGGAAACAAACGATTCGTATTGCAAGACATCACTTGTTTACCACGTTAAAGTGTATTAGGAATGTTTGCCCATCTTGCGGAATACCCACAAACCAAGTTACTTGCAATCCAAGGTTTTACTGTAGACTTAACCTCATTAGGGTGGAGGAGAAGGCAGCGGCTGACTGGTGTGCTGCGGCAACTGTAGCAAAAACTACGGCTAAAGGACTGCTAAATAATTTGAAGTATTTCAGACACAGTAGTAGAACATCACTCCGCCATTCACTCCTTTATCTTCTACTGGCTATTTAAATTGGACTTTTAATATCCTCCCAGCTGCTCTTCAGAGACACATCGTTTATTGTTGCCATTCCCTGGATTGCATTTTTGAAACACAGCCTCTTGGGAACCTTCGGCGAACAAAGAGGCAACCTCACGGGCACATTTACTGGGTGTGTCACCCCGACTGCCCTCTAGCTTTGGCTGGACCTGGATTTGAACTTCACCATGGAGCCTCACATGGAGTCCTGCCTGACACAGGTCTTACAAAAGGATGTGTGGGAAACGACTGCAGGTGGGCCAAGAACTTATAGACTATTTCTCAGATAAACAGAAGTCTGTTGACCTTGAGCATGACCAAGCCACGTTAGATAAGCTTGTGGACAAACTTGCTACCTCTTGGGTGAACTCTAGCAATTACAAGGTGGTTCTTCTGGGCATGGACATCTTGTCCACACTGGTCACCCAGCTGCAGGGTTGCTTCAAGGCACAGATAGGCACAGTGTAGCCCAGTTTAACAGGCAGACTGGGAGATGGTAAAGACTCTGTCAGGGAGCACAGCCAGACTCTGCTGCTAAAGATCATGGATCGAGCTGCTAATCCCCAGTACAGGTGGGACCGGATGCTCGGAAGATTCAAGCACAAGCATTTCCGGACTCCGTAAGGTATGTGTGTCTGCCTTGTTGCCACACTCGATGCCTCTGGAGCACACGCTTTAACACTCAGCAAGATTGTGCAACATATATGTAATATACTTGGAGATCCAAACAGCCAGGTCCAAGACACAGCAATAAACAGCTTAGTGGAAATTTACAGACATGTAAGAGAAGGTGTGAGGGCAGATCTCAGTAAAAAAAGGATTGCCACAATCCCAATGGAATGTAATTTTTACAAAATTTGATGACGTCCAGAAATCTGGAAACATGAGACAATCTGCAAATGATAAAAAATTTTGCTGATCAAAATCTGTGGATGGTAACAGACCTTCCTCTGCCAGTGCTACATCTTCCAAAGCTCCATCAAGCTCACAGAGAGATGTTGAAATGGGGACCACCCACCGGCTTGAACCATTCTCCCTTGGATCCAAGTCTCCATCTGCAAAAGGAGCTGGAGCAGCTGATGAAGAGGATTTTATAAAAGCCTTTGATGGTGTACCTGTGAGCAGATTTATTCCAGCCGAGACCTTGAGGAATCCATAAACAAGATTAGGGAGATACTATCTGATGATAAACATGATTGGGAGCAAAGAGTAAATGCTCTAAAAAAAAGATTAAATCTTTACTTGGCTGGTGCTGCTGCATAGGATAACCTCTTTCAACATTTTTGACTCTTGGATGGAACCTTCAAACTATCTGCTAAGGATCTGCAGTCTCAGGTAATGCAGGAGGCTTGTATCACGTTGGGGCATCTGTCGTCAGTTCTGGGGAATAAGTAGGGCCATGGAGCTGAAGCCATTATGCCAACAATCTTTCATTTAATTCCAAATAGTGCCAACATCAAGGCCACTTCTGGTGTTGTGGCTGTTAGGTCCATCATTCAGCACACACACACATCCCTAAGCTAAGACCTATCCTAACAAGCAACTACCTCTAAGTCTGCTGCAGTCAGAAGATGCTGTTTTGCATGTTTAGATTTACTTTTACAAGAATGGCAAACACGTTCTCTGCAATGACACATATCAGTATTAGTGGAAACAATAAAGGGAATACATGATGCCGATTCTGAAGCAAGGATAGAAGCCAGAAAGTGTTCCTCGGGTTTCCGTAGTCACTTCAGCAGAGAGGTGGAGCACATACCACACACAGCTTGGAGTCCTCCCACCAGAAAGCTCGGCAGTCCCGTTTGAAGAACTCAGCAACGTCATGTCTGCCGCAATCCTATTGCTCATCTTCTAGCTCTCAAGCTGCTCTCTGCCAAAGGAAGTTCTGTGGCAAGTACCACCTGTAGAACTGCTACTGTTAGTACCACGTCTGCGTCAACAACTGGGTCCCTGCAGCAGTCTCAAAGTGACATCGATGTGAATGCAGCAGCCAGCGCCAATTCCAAAGTCTCCTCGGCATCAGGCACCACACCTTTCAGCTCGGCAGGAGCCCTGCCTCCAGGGTTGCAGGCATCCTTGGATGGTACTGCCACTGAAGCAGAGGCCCACACCAGGGAAAAGTGACGTGACATTGTGTGCTGCTGTTGTCCTGGCTGCTTGTCTCGGAGTTTAGTGCTCCTGAAGCACCACCTTAGCTTTTATTTGCTTCTCTCTATGTTTGTGCTTTTGTGGGCCTCTCAGGATTTGCTTTCCTGTTTTGAAAATAAATTTCAGTATCAATTATTCAAGTTAAAGTCTGATAAATGTTTTCTATCAGGTACTTTATAGAAATATTTTTAAAAAAACATGTCTCTTGGGCCGGCCAAGTGGCTCAGTTGGTTAAGAGCGTGAGCTCTGAGCAACAGGGCTGCTGGTTCGATTCCCACATGGGCCAGTGAGCTGCATCCAAGCTGAGCTGTTGCTGAGCTGCCAACAGGTGACAGGATGGTTCAACTGGTGAGAGCACGTGCTCCTAACAAGACTGCTGGTTCAACTCCCACATGGGATGGTGGGCTACAACCACCCACAACTAAGACTGAAGGACAACAAGTTGGCTGTTCCCCTTCCCCAATTCCTCCCAAAAAAATCTTAGAAAGAAAGAAAGAAAGAAAGAAAGAAAGAAAGAAAGAAAGAAAGAAAGAAAGAAAGAAAGAAAGAAAGAAAAAGACATGTTTTGTATTTGTGCTAAAGATATACAGGAAAGATAAACCAGAAACTAAAGAGACTGGTTACCTACAGGGTGTAGGTAGCAAAGGGATAAAAAGAAGGGGGGAAATATGGGTGAGTGATAGAGACAAGGAGAGAGGGGCACTTCTCTGAGTATTCCTCCTGTATCTTTTTAACTCTGAGCCCCATAGAAATCTCTCACATATCCAAAAAATAAATTAAAATCAACCAGGATGGGAGAAGAACCCCAAATGAAATACAAATAGTAACAAATTAACAAATTAAATATATTACAAATGACTAACATTACCATAATGAAGGATATGGGAAAGAAAGAACGAACTTAAGTAACTCTGGAAAACAATATGTTGCCTGGATACTGAAAGGCTACAGACAAAAGGAACTATTTACAATTACTATACTCTAGCTAGTAAATTTGTTTCTCACTGGAGTATGGGAAATTCAGTAACTACTTTGTGTGTATTCTAGTACTGAACAAATAAGTGAATACACTGTATATAAGAGCAAGGTTTCATATTCTCAGAGAAATGTTACAAATAAGGAAGGAAGGGTAACTAGAAATAAACTGTGGTGTTCAGTTGGATTAATATATATCTAACACACACACTCTCCTACATTTAAATGTGTGTATATGCATGGGTTAGTATACATACATACATTTCCTAGTTCCATCTACTAAGAAGGCCTAGAAGCAGGGATACTCTTGTAGAACCTAGATCTTGGATTCTAAACACCATTCTCCAATAGAAGGAACTGAGTCTGCTTTGGAAAAAATACACGATGAGCATGGAATCGCCTGTTATACCAGAAAATAAGGAAATGCTTGAGGTACTTGAAAAAGAATAGGCACATGTCAAAAAGATACAGGAACCAATGTGAAGGAGTTCCCAATGGACAGAGCTGGAACAATTTGAGCAACAAAATTAATAATATTATTGGGGCGGGACAGCCGAGTGGCTCAGTTGGTTAAGAGTGTGAGCTCTGAACAATAGGGTCATAGGTTCAATTCCCCATCAGCCAATGATGCTGCACCTGAGCTGAGCTGCCACTGATCTGCCAACAGGTAGCAGAATGGCTCAGCTGGTGAGAGCATGTGCTCCTAACAACGAGGCTTCCGGTTGGATTCCCACATGGGATGGTGGCTATGCCCACCCTCAACTAAGATTGAACACAGCACATTGAGGTGAGTGGACGGGAGCTGCTGATGGGCAGCTGGATGGCGACTGGACTTGGACCTGAGCTAGCTGCGACCTCCACAACTAAGACTGAAGGACAAGAAATTGGCTCTTCCCTTTCTCCAATTCCCCTATAAAATCTTTAATAAAAAAAAATAGTGTTGGATTTGAACTCAATACATTTCCATGAGTCCTTACGGACATAAATAATTGAATGAATAAATAAATGGGGGAAACAGTATTTTTTCCTTACAATAAAATTCCAACTAATAAGATGGAAGGAATGAAAGAAAGAAAAAAATCACTACCAGGCAGACAATACCATAATAGTTGCAAGCCTAGTCAATTGATGCATGCTAAAATCAGTTGTGAGTGTTTGAGGAGAAATAGAGTATTTCCTCATCTCAAAATATGTCTGAGATAGTTATCAATTGTCTAAGAAAAATTACTATAGAGAAGCCCTGCAGATACCACCTCAGCCAAGTGATCACGGTTAACATCTTTAATAATAAATCGCATTGACATCGTTAGGCACTGACATGGATACCACATCACTTCTATGGTAACCTTGCCAAAAATGGAAAACTTCAGCCTATTCATGAGAAGACATCCAAGTTAAAAGACATTCTACAAAATAACTATCAAGGTCATGAAAGACAAAGAAAGACTGAGGAGCCATCAGAGGGGACAATGAATAAATGCAACGTACAGCCTGGATTGGATCCTGAAACAGACAAAGGACATTAAGGGGAAAATTAGTGAAATTTATTATGAATCAAGTCTGTGTGTGGTTAATAGTCTTTGCCAATGCTATTTTTCTGGTTTTGTTCATTGTAGAATGGTTGCGGGATTGTGAAAAACTGAGGAAGTTGGGAGAAAGGCATTTGTGAACTCCACTACCCTTTTGTGCTTGTATTTCAAAAGAACAATGAAAAAGAACATGGAGAGAAAGGGCACGGTTTTCAATACTCTATTTTGCAGTCGCTGTGTTGAGCCACGCTAATGTGTTTGCATCTCACCGCTCCACTTGGCACAAAACATCACATGCTGGGAAATTTTGGAGATGAATCAATCTAGTTCCCATGGCATACTGACCTCATTTCCCTACTTTCCAATCTCATATGAGTTAATATACCTTAAAGAATTATAGCAGAATCGACCATATTGAAGTTGTATGTGAAATGTTTTATTAAAATGGAATCATGAAGTATAAGAGGGAAATAAATCAGTATTTAACATTCAGTATAGAACTGCAGTGGCCAAAACAATCTTGGAAAAGAACAATTTGGAAGACTCACACTTCCTGATTTCAAAACTTACTACAAAGTGACAGTAATCAAAACAGTGTGATACTGGCATAAGGGCAGATGTAAAGACCAAAGGACTAGAATAGGGAGCCAGAAATAAACCTAAACATATGTGGTCAATTGATTTCAACAAGAGTGCCAAGACCATTAAATGGGAAAAGGATGGTCTTTTCAACAAATGGTACTGAGAAAACTGGATATCTACATGCAAAAGAATGAAGTTAGGTCCTTATGTTATACCACAAACAAAATTAACTAAAATAAATCAAAGACCTAAGCTTAAGAGCTAAAGCTATAACACTATTGGATAAGCATAGGGAAAAATCTTCACAACATTGGATTTGGCAATAATTTCTTGGATATGACACCAAAAGCATAGGCAACAAAGGAAAAACTGGACTTCATTAAAACTAAAAAGTTTTGTGCACCAGAGGACATTTTCAAAGAGTGAAAAGACAGCCCAAAGGATAGGAGATAGCCCACAAGTAATATATTTGATAAAAGATTAATATCCAGAACATAGAAATAACTCCTACAACACAATAGCAAAAGAAATGGGGGAGGTAGGGAAAGGGGAAGGTCATATATAGGCATATTTCTCCAAAGAAGATATATATACCTAGACAATAAGCACATGAAAATATACAACAATGTTAGTGCAAATCAAAACCACAATGAGATACCACTTCACGCCCATTAGGATACCTATTATTTAAAAATCAAAAAACCCCAAAGTGGAAAATAAGGGTTGTCAAGGTTTTGGGGAAACTGGAAACTTCAGTTATTGCTGGTGGAATTGTCAAATGGTGCAGCCAGTGTGGAAAACAGTTTGGCAGCCCCTCAAAATGAAATTATTGTATGATCCAGCCATTCCACTCTTTTTGTATATACCCAAAGAAATCAAAGCAGGGACTCAAACAGATACTTGTACACCAATATTCAGAGCAACATTATCCACAATAGTGAAAAGGTAAAAACAATCCAAGTGTCCATCAACAGATGATAAACAAAATGTGCTCTATACATATAATGGGATATTATTCAATCATAAAAAGGGCTGAAATTCTGATACATGCTACAACATGGATGAATCTTGGAAACGTGCTAAATAAAATGAGCCAAACACAAAAGGGCAAATACTGTATGATTTCTCTTGCATGAGGTACCTAGAATAAGCAAGCTGATAGAGATAGAAAGTAAAATAGAGGTCTCCAGGGGCTGGAAGAAGGAGGTAATGGGGAATTGTTTAATGGGCACAGAGTTTCTGGGAAGATGAAAAGTTCTGGAAATGGATGGTGCTGATGGTTCACAACATTATGAATGCACTTAATGCCACCAGATTGTATGCTTGAAAATGTTTAAAATGGTAAATTTTATGTGACAGATCATATATATATATATATATATATATATATATATATATATATATATTTAAACTGAGCCATCCTGCCACCTGTTGGCAGCTTAGTAGCTGCTCAGGCCAGGAATCCAACCGGCAACCCTGTTGCTCAGAGCTCACACTCTTGTGCGAGCTCTTAATTAACTGAGCCACTCAGCTGGCCCTTGATACATATATTTTTAACTCAATAAAGCATTTGATTTGAATTATATATGTATAATTATAGTAATTAACAATTATAAGTAGACAGTTTTGTACTTTACCTACACCCCCCAAAGTATATATATTGTAGTTGTCCAAAAAACATTTTGAGGAACTTAGCATTGAGAAAATGAGGGATCTCCTAGGTATAGTCTGTCAGAGAGAGAGAGAGAGAGAGAGAGAGAGAGAGAGAGAGAAAGAGAGAGAATACCAGATTTGAAATAGAAAAAAAGAAAAGAGGGTGTTAGCTTCTTCATATTGAAAGTTCATCCTTTTTGTTCATACTAGGAAAAAAAAAAAAAAGAACACAGCCATGAGATACTTTGGGAATGCTGCAGACAGATCAGGAAACAAAAAGGAAGGAAAGCATACTTTACCAATATCAAAAATGAAGGAGGGGGGCTGGCTAAGTGGCTCAGTTGGTTAAGAGCTTGCTCAAGAGTGCAAGCTGAGCTCTGAGCAACAGCAGTACGATGCCCAGCCTGAGCTGAGCTGCCACTGAGCTACCAACAGGTGGCAGGATGGCTCAGCTAAAAAAAAAAAACTGAAGAAGGGGATATCACCACAGATGCTTCAGACATTAAAAGACAAATAAAGGAATATAATGAACAACTTTATCCCAATAAACTTTACAAGTTAGATTAAAAGAGTTTCTTGAAAAACACAACTTACCAAATGAATACAAAAAGAAATAAAAAGTCTGAATAGAGCCAGCCAAGTGGCGCAGTGGTTAAGCGCTGGCTTGGGAAACCAGTAGCCCCGGTTCAGGTCCCACATATGAGGGCCAGTGACACTGTCCTCACAAAAAAAAAAGAAAAGTCTGAATAACTCTTATTTTTAAAGTTGAATTGATGATCAAAACCCTTCCTAATGAACTAAAAATAAAAACATAAGAAATAAACTGCAGGTCCACATAGTTTCCCTTCAGAATTCTATCAAACATTTAAGGAAGAAATAATACTAAACTTGCACAAACTCCTTTTGAAAGTAGAAACTGATACCGACTCATTTTATAAAGCCGATACAACCCTGCCAAAACCTTGACAGAGACACTACAAGATAATTGGAGAACAACATCTCTCATGATGTAAACATCCTTCACTAAATAGTAGCAAGTCGAAAGCAGCAATACTACATCATGTTCAGGTGGGTTTCTTCCAGGTAAGCAAGGTTCCTTAACATTTGAAAATCAATTGATGTTATTTGTCACATTGATAGAATAAAGGAGAACAACGATGTGATCATACCAATAAATGCAAAAAAAAAAATGCCTCTTATAAAATTCAATAACCATTCAATTAAAAACAAAAATGTCTTTGCAAACTCAGGCTAGAAGGGAACTCCTTATTGAAAGGCATCTAGGAAAAACCTAAAGATAATACCATACTTCATGGTGAAATACTGAATACTTTCCCCTGATTGTGAACAAGGCTAAGATGTTCACATTCACTATTTCTGTTCAATGTTATACTGAGGTCCTAGCCAACATTAAAAGCTAAGGAAAAGATATAAAACTCACACATATTACAAAGGCTGCAATAAAACCATCCCCGTTTTAAAAAGCATTAAAATTCACAATATACTAAGGAAGTATTTTAAGAAAAGACATGTAAACCTCTACAGTAAAAACTGTAACACATTACTGCCAAGACTTAAGCTGCAATTTAACGACTGCTATTTATTAAAATACTTTGTAAGGAGGTTCTGTTGGAAGTATTTTAATGCTTTGATGAAGCATCCCTTAAGCTGGACAAAAGCCTTACACAGGTCCTGGAAAGATTTGCACTACTCGTCAGCCCTGTCACAGCTGGTAAAAATTTCATAACAGAAAAGTAAATCTGCCATTAATACGTATTTTGCTCATCCTACCTGCGTTATATTGCATACCCGTCGCGTAGCACACTGTCATGCCAAGTGTCATGCCGGGGCTCAGCTCCCAGCAGGTGAACACAGGGTCTGGGGAGGCCGAAAAGGAACAACAGAACCACAGATAGGGGGTTCATACCACTGTATTCTCAAAGGCGGCCGGTGGAGACACGAAAAGCAAACATCCGCCAATACCCCAACAAGGGGTCTTCCTGCACCACAGTCTCACTGGTGGCCGGATGAGACAGAGGAAGTAGAGTCTGTACAACCCCTGACATCCACAACACCCGCACTTGCTAACACAGCTGGAGCAGTTATATGCAAAACAACGGTGGCTAATGGCCAACGTCACAGCTGATAGCAATCAGTCACAGCTGACGGCTGACCATCCAATAACTGAGCCAGCACCCTCCCAGGTGAGGCCAAGAGCCTGGAAACTGCTCTCCTGGCCTTCCATCCCAACACACACTATGTACAACATTCCAGAAAAGGGAGGGAAGCATGATGGAAAACCCAAGCGATTCATCTTGTTGATTTCCCACTGATGCTTGCTTAGCATATACTATGTACACTTGGAGGAAAGGGAAGGACCACGTTTACCTGAAAGCCACTCCAGGAGTAGCCCATTATATCTAGTGGAAGGAGAACCGTTACTCTTGCCCTGACAAGCAAATGATGGATAAAACGTGAGTGCTCATCTGCTGCTGTAAGAGGTAGGTACATGGAAAGAGCCCAAATCCACCTGTTCTCTTCCTCTTCTCTCTCCTCCTTTCATCCCTTCAGAGGTTTCTTTTTTTAAGTTTTGTTAAGCTTAATTCTCACCAGTAAAGCATAAGTAAAAAGTCACTGGGAGAATTTCTAAACCTTTGGTTTATTTTACAGACAATGGCAAAGAGATTTTTTTTCCTTCCATTCATCAATTCCAAGTTACAAATGAGATCAGAGAAACAGTTTAATGATGTCACCATTTTATTTGCCCCCAGAAAAAAACTAGTAGACTCTGGTAGGCAGAATGTCCCCTTCCCAAAGATGTCCTCATTTGAATCCCCCAAACCTGTGACTATGTTATATTATGTGACAAGGGAGAATGAAGGCTGCAGCTGGAATTGTTCGCCAATCAACTGACGTCTAGATAGGGACAGGATCACAGGTCATCCAGGTGGACCCTATGCAATCACAAAGCTCCTTATAAGTGGAAGAGGACAGGTGGTGTCAGAGTGACTCATGAAAAGACTCATACCTGGCCATTGCTGGCTCTGAAGGAGGTAGGAGGCCACCAGCTAGGAATTCAGGCAGCCTGGTGAATGTGTAAAAGGTAAGAAAACAGATTCCTCGAAGGCCTTGAAGGGACACAGCCCTGCTGACACCTTCATTTTAGCTCATTGGGACCCATTATAAACTTAGGTCCTCCTGGGCTATAAAATAATAAATCTGTGTTGGTTTTCAAGCCACTAAATTGGTAGTAATTTGTTAAACTAGGAAACGAGCACAGGATCTTTACTGTTAAGTCACGTAATTGAGTACTTTGGACACGAGGTGGCACTAGACGACTAGCTTTATCAAAGAATCCCTTTCAATTTTGTGAGATTAATGTATTACTAAAGGCAATGACGCAATTTTCTTCTAACAAAAACCAATTGTAATCATCTTGTCCCATTTGCATCGAGGTTTTCTTCAATATTGTTGGTAAGTCCCTTAAACTGTCCTTGATGAATTTTTAATTTGATTTCTGGTAATGTTTATTTTTTTGTTTGCTTTTTAAAAAAAAATCCATAGTGATGAACTGTACATGAATAGAGGCCACTGGAATATGTGTCAGAATCGTAAGCACTTTTTTTGTTCCCAGTGCCTTACAATACTGACATCAGCCCATAGCAGGTGCCCAATAAATAATAGTTAAATGAAACAATATCCCATGTCCAATTTGCCCAGATAAATTGTTTGTCAAGTCTTTTCTGACGTTAACCTAAAGAAGCTGTAACTTGAAGGAAATCTTTTGGTCCAAGAATTTTTAGATTAGCATTATTGAGAGAGCATTCATTTACTCAAATGTACTTACAATGCATTCTTTGTGCTATTGTAGAAATGAAAGTCTTTTGTTGTTCTATAGAGCCTGCCCTGGCCTCCCCCAGGTGTGTCCACTTCTGACACCAACACCCCCAGGCTTCCTAGTCTCCTTCCAGTGTGTGCTGATGACTTTGAACACGGGACCAAAAGTGAACAGCCTTGGGAGGCAGGGTTTCTAGGTACTCGGTTCATTTCACTGTGCCTGCCCGTGTCCTTGGGTGCTTTGCGCCTACGGTTCCCTCTGCCCTAGGGCACTGGGCCCTCTCCCTTCCCTTGTCCAACTCTCCACAAGTCAAAGTGAGAAAGTGTTCTCTTTGGAGAGTTTTTGCCAGTGTACCTTATCCCCAAACACCCTGTACATTCTGATTCCTCTCTATTCTTGTAGTAATGTGCTTTATAATACATAGTGTGTTCCCTTTTCACATATTTTATAGTTAGTTGTGTGAAGTGGCACCAGATTATAATTTTCCTGTGAAAAGAATTGTATTTTATTCTTTCCTATATCCTTAATGCCCAGCCAGTACCGGGAACAAACTAAATGCTTCTGGAAGGAAGAGGAGGGAGACAGGAGAGTGTCCCATCATTGGGCTCAGATTACAGATGGGTGAAAATAACTGTTGCTGATTTCTCTTTTTTTTTTTTTTTTTTACAGGTGATTTCATCTATTTATTTTATTTTATTTTTGCTGAGCCATCCTGCCACCTGTTGGCAGCTCAGCGGCTGCTCAGCGTGGGTAGGGAATCCAACCAGCAACTCTGTTGCTCAGAGCTCACACTCTTGAGCGAGCTCTTAACCAACTGAGCCACTTGGCCGGCCGGCTCTGTTGCTGATTTCTTAATATTTATGTATAGGTGTGTGCACATATGTTTAACCCAGAAGTAATCAGGATTACATTCATTATTTTAGTATAATTTCCTTTTACAAACTCTTAGCATAGTAAATATAATGAGACCTAAAATCAGTGCTGTCTTTCCTCTTTTACAAATATAAGGAAAGAATTTGAATGCAAATTGTAATGTTTTTCTTCAAAGAGGAAGGATTTGCCACTCCTTAATTTGATAAAGCTCTTTATGCTTCAAATACGGACTCGGGCTTCAAATATTAATAAACCTCAGAAAGCAGGAATCAAATCCTCAACCCTTCATGAATTAATTATCACAACTTGAAAACTCCAATTTTACAAAGCAAATCATTAAGAGGAAAATGGCTTTTCCAAATCATGTCTTCCTTTTGGTATTAATTCATATGATTAAATAAAATTTTATGTATGTTAAACTCAGTATTAATACTATAACATAGTTTCCTGTTTCTTATTGTATAATTTCAACTATATATTTTTTGCATTCAAAATAATGACTATACTTATTTTTAATAAACATTTATTTTATCAAAGTGCTACATTTGAATAGTATAAAAGATCAAATATTGCTTAAAGTAAATTTTTACAAAACAGCTGTCCATCCTCCTCACCTTCCTACTCCCATTATCGACCAAGTAACGAATTTTAATTTTTTTTAGTTATTTTTTCTGATTTTACTTTCTTATTTCTAAATCATATATGTATATACTGCTATCCCTTGACTCATCTGAATAGACTTAACCATTGATTTCCAATTCTAAAAAATAAGGATTTTACATCATTTATATCCCCTCTTTCCCTTCCACCATCTTCTCAATAAAATTATATCTCAAGCACCTGTTAAATCTATATTCAGTGCTTTCATAATTTTGATTATGTATATATAGTATGTAGTTTACTTTTGAGCCAAGTAGCATGATTATAACATCCTTTCTTATATACCTTGTTTTCTTTCTGGAGTTAAAAATTGCCTCATTTTAAAACATTTTCTTAATTTTCTTTGAACATCTGACTAAATAGCCCCACATCCTCAACAGCACTGTAAAATAAAGTTTTGTACAAAACATGTTAGATAATTGAGGAATTGTGTCTCCATCTCCCCACCCCCTCCGGTCCCAGGCAGCCCTCCCAGTGCCTCCATCCTCCTATCTGGATGGCTCCTTTGTGGGCCTGTCAGTCCTCTGTTGTGTGGGGACATCCATTTGCTATCACCAGGGAAATTCTCTTTGTCTCTATTGGATCCTGTTTCCTCCATTCCATGTATCCCAATATCCTCCTAATTTGAGCCTTTTTGTGTGAGCTTGCACACATATTCTGAAACAGCCTTCTAAGAATCGTGATTGGGAAGTAGATTTAGAATTCTTGGTTTAAAAAAAATAATAATTTTCCCTTGGAAAATTGGAAGGTCTAGCTTCGTTATGTGAAGGTCTACCTCCCATTTGGGAAATATGAAGCCATTCTTATTCACAATCTTCTATTCATTATTTGTCTCACCCCTGTACCCTTCACTCTCACCAGATGCTTTTAGAATCTTCCCTTTATATCCAATGTTTAAAGTGTCAAGATAATAAGCCTTTTGTTGTTGTTTTGTTGTTTGCTGGGTTTTTTGTTTTGTTTTAAAGATTTTATTGGGGAATTGGGGAAGGGGAACAGACAAGTTGCTGTCCTTTTGTTCTTCAGTCCAGTTGTGGAAGATATTGCTTCACTGGCCCATGTTGGTATCATCATTGCACTCTTCCTGGATGAGGCAGTCGCTCGCCAGCCTCTGGATGGCTGCTCACAGCAGCTCTTGGCAACTCACACTGGCTGCCAGCCACTCACTGTAGCCTATGGCAGCCCACTGCAGCCCTGCTGCAGCCTACACCTTCTTCGCTGGCTACTCACAGCAGCCCAGCTCCAGGTGGAGCTGTTGTTCACCATCTTAGCTGTAGAGGGCAATGTGACTGACACTCATATGTGTTATCCGAACTGGGGCCCTGCTGCTCAGAGCTGGTGTCCCAAGCCAGCTCTTAACCAACACGCCACTCGGCCAGCCCTTGTTTTTGTTTTTTTGCTTTTTGTCTTTTATTCATTAGGCTCCATACCCAAAGGGCCGTTTTGAGAAGGTCATCCTTGTTGCAGCATAGTGCAGTAGTTCCTCTTTATTGTTGAAGAGTATTCCATTGTGTTGATTTTGTTTTGTCATTCGCCAGTTGACTAGACATTCAGGTTATTTACACTTTGGTAAAATTATAAACATATGTTTGTTATTTTAATATTTTAGTTTGAACTCTGTGTTTCACATGAGAGAGTTCTTCCCAAATGTATCATGCTCTCTGGCAGCCTGCTTATATTTAGTAATTCCAGAAAAAGTTATTTGGAAGCTGTATACGTGTGCAGTGGGAGATGGCGAAGTGGGGGCTTCATGGTCCTTTTTGGGGGAAAGCCTCATGTCAGTGTTTTTCATCCTTTTTCTCTTGGTCTAGTGGAGTTTTCCAGAGAAAGTTCTTCAGTGTTTTGACTGGAGGGAATAATCAGCTTCCAGTGTTCCATGCATAAGAGGAAAGACAAGGCTGAGATGTCATCAATTTTAGGACATAAGCTTTTACTTGATCCCCCTTGTTTTCAGTGGGAGGTCTTTGCCTCCATCGACTGTGCCTTATGTCCCTGAATAGAGAGACGCTCTGTTTTATTCTCTTCTGCTGAGGTAGCCACAGACTGGAGGAGGAAATCTGGAGATGCTTTTTATTTTATTTTATTTTATTTCTTTTTTCTTTTTTTTTTTTTTTGAGGGCAATGTCACTGGCCCTCATATGTGGGACCCGAACCAGGGTCGCTGGCTTCCCAAGCCAGTGCTTAACTATTGGAGATGCTTTTTATTTTTTATTTTTTTATTTTTTGAGGGCAGTGTCACTGGCCCTCACATGTGGGACCGAACTGGGGCCGCTGGCTTCCCAAGCCAGCACTTAACCGCTGCGCCACTCGGCCGGCCCTTGGACATACTTTTTTTTTTTTTTTTTGAGGGCAGTGTCACTGGCCCCCATATGTGGGACCCGAACCAGGGCCGCTGGCTTCCCAAACCAGTGCTTAACCACTGCGCCACTTGGCCAGCCCTGGACATACTTTTTAAATAGACTTCCAAACAATCTCTTTATTTTTAGCTCTACAATTATCTGCTCCTCCTTCCCCATTTCCACAGCTATCTGGTGCCAATTTCTGAGTCTTTGGGATTCTCCAGGTTACCTCTCTGCTTTGACCCTGGCCACTGTGGGATTAGCGCTCATGGATCCACTAATCCATCTACCATTTCCCATGTACTTTGCAGCGTCCAAAATTTTGCTGCTATTGTTCTCATTATGGGTTTGTGCTTCTATAAAAATCCTTTTACTCTTCATTTTCATAAGATTTTCATCGGGAACAGATGAAAACCAGCCATCTTTAGTGAGATTCAATTTAATTCTTTAATGAAAAAGAAAACTTTCAATTCCCAATAATTTATGTAGATACCTCACTCTCAAAGAAGTGTACCCTAATTCAGCACCTTTTAAATGTACGCTGTATGTAGTGACTTCCTTCCAAGAGGACAGATGGAAAGGCCTGGAGGAGGAATCACTTCATAGTGAGAAACCTGACAAGCACTACCTTAGCCAGGTGACCAAGGTAAACATCAACAGTGATAAATCATGTTCATAGTGCATAGCCTTAGTGGTCCACTCCCAAACACCCATAACCCCAGTCTAATCATGAGAAAAACATCAGACAAATTCAATTGAGGGACAATCTATAAGACCTGATCAGTACTTCTCAAAACCGTCAAGGTCATCAAAAACAAGTAAAGTCTGGAGAACTGTCACAGCAAGGAAGAGCCTAAGGACATATGATGAATAAAGGTTATATGGTGTTTTGGATGAGATCCTGGAGCAGAACATGAACATCAGGCCAAAAGTAAGGAAATCTGAATACTGTATGGACTTCAGTTAATAGTAATGTATCAGTATTAGTTCATTAATTGTGACAAATGTACCACAGGAATGGGGAAACTGGGTGTGGAGTATGTGGGAACTCTCTCTTTTCTTCACAATGTTTTTATAAATCTAAAATTATTCTTTTTAAAAGTTTATTAACAATAAAAATAAATAGATCCTTTTCATTTATCCTTTGGCTATTTATTGACACCTTCATGCCAAAAGAAATGTGCCAGAAATGATCCTTTTACAATTTGGCTCATTTCTACCTTACAATAAAACTATCAGCAATCTGTTCTAATTCATATATTAGAATAGTTTGTTCATTCTTTTTTTCCAAATATTTATTGAGCATATCCTATGTTCCAGGAAAACACTTGGTGCTGGGGCTACAGAGATTAATAAAACATGATTCCTGTTCTACAAAAAATTCACATTCTGGGAACGTTTCTTGTGTTCCACTTCTCTAGAAACACACCAGCTACGATGAATGTGTTTTGTTCTTCATATTAGAGAACAAAGAAAATAACAGCTGATATTTTTCTCTAACTTTTAAAAGCTTTTTAGATGATACATGGAATCCATTAAAACTGCATTATCAGTTAAGAAATGTGCGGGAACGATTAGCTAAAAACCTGGTAGAAAAGGGCGTATTGACAACAGAGAAACAGAACTTCCTACTTTTTGACATGACGACACATCCCCTCACCACCAACAACATTAAGCAGCGCCTCATCAAGAAGGTCCAGGAAGCTGTTCTGGACAAATGGGTGAATGACCCTCACCGCATGGACAAGCGCTTGCTGGCCCTCATTTACCTAGCTCACGCCTCAGATGTGCTGGAGAACGCTTTCGCTCCCCTCCTGGACGAGCAGTACGATTTAGCCACCAAGAGAGTGCGGCAGCTGCTGGACTTAGACCCTGAGGTGGAATGTCTGAAGGCCAACACCAACGAGGTGCTGTGGGCGGTGGTGGCAGCGTTCACCAAGTAACCGCCCAGAAGGAAGCATCCTCTCTCCCGTGTAAACCGGGAGCTTTTCTTCTCTCGACTTCTGGTTCTCTGCATTTGGGCTTTCCCACACTATAATTAATTGGCTTTTGTTTTATGGAGTGATAGGTGGCTTGTGTGTGTGTGTGTGTGTGTGTGTGTGTGTGTGTGTGTGTGTGTGTGTGTGTATCTAGGAATCTGCTGGTATGTGAGATTTCTATTTAGGTTTAGTGAAAAAGTTGTATTGCTATTGTCATGTCATTCCTTCTTGGGTTCAAGAGAGTTGCCATTCTCACTGTAATATATTAGGTTCTGGAATTCTATTATGTTTATTTTCAAACTACCTCCAGTTCCAAACATACGTCATTAGTATCTCCTCAGTCTAAAATTTTCCTCAAGTACAAATTATTCTATATTCTTCAAAAATTGACACCGAAATAATACACACACACAAAGTATTTAACTCACCAAAAGCAAAGAGCTGTATTTATGAGGTATTTTATGGTAGAGCTCAGTTGAAGATACATACCTTAAAAGTATTTTTTCCTGGCATTATGCTAAGGCAGACAGAGAAAGAAAAATACTGTATGATATCACTTATATGTGGAATCTTGAAAAAGCCAAACTCGTAGAATCAGAGAGTAGAATGGTGGTTGCCAGGAATTGGGGGTTGGGGGAAATGGGGAGATGTGGGTCAAATAGTACAAACTTCCAGTTATAAGATGAATAAATTCTGGGGACCCAGTGTACAGCATGGTGATTAGTTAATAATACTGTATGATTACTGAGAGGAGATCTCGAATGTTCTCAGTACAAAAAGAAATAGTAATTATGTAACATGATGGAGGCATTAGCTAAATGCTACAGTGGTAATAAATATGTATTATATAAATGTATCAAATAACATGTCATACACCTTAAAATGTCAATTATATCTCAATATATTTATATATAGGAATATATATATATATATATATATATATATATATATATGAATATATGTCAATTATATCTCAATGAAGCTGGAAAAAAATTTGCTTTCCACAATCTTGTATTTGGATATTTTCACTCTTAAATCATAGGTAAATTGCTCCACAAAGATGTTGTGTTGATATACAGCCCATTTATGCTGTATATAGTGTGAACGTCACATGAATTGCTCCTCAAACTGGTGTTACCATAGCTTCGTAATAAATCTTGGTAACTGTGAGGACCAGTCCTTCCTCAAAATTGTGTTGGTGATTCTGAGCCCTTTGCTCTTGCGTATGAATTTTAGAAACACCTTATCAAGTTTCCTGAAATATCCTGTTGGGATTTTGATTGGTATGACATTAACTACACAGATTTATTTGAGGGAACTGACATCTTTACGACATTCTTTCCATCTAGGAACATGGCGTAACTTTCTGGGGTAAATTAAATATGGGCACAAATTCTTTGCAGCAACTTCTGTCAAGAGATGGGGTCTATTTTCCAACCTCTTAAATCTGGGGTGGCTTTGTTCTTTGCTTTACTCAATAGAGTGTGGCAGAAGTGACATTTTGCAAGTTCCAGAGTTTGGGACAGATAAAGTGATATTGTTTCCGCCTTCATTCTTTTGGAATGCTGCCTCGAGACCACCATAGCATAATGAAGCCCAGGATAAAAGAGCATATGGAAAGAGAAACCCAGCTGTCTCAGCTAAGTTCAGCAACCAGCCAGCCGTCCTGCCAGCTGAATACAGCTGCGTGTATGAGCCTAAATGAAAGCAGCAAAGAAATGCTCCACCAACCCAAAGAATTATGTGACATGACAAAGTCTTAGTGATTTAGGACATTCAGTTCTGAGGAGTTTTATTGCATAAGAAAGACTGGTTGCAAGAGAAAATGGTACCTAAAAATGAGGTGTTCCATAATAAAAACCCAAAACATGTGACATGGCCTTGGGGCTGGGTGGTGGATAGAGGATGGAAGGGTAGCAAGGAGACTTAGGGGAGGCTGGAAAAGCAGTGTAGGAACCACTCTTGAAGTCTGGAAGGATGGTAAACCATGTGTTTTGCTAGAGAAACAAATTGGCAAAACTGTTGTCAACACCACATGAAGCAGAGCTGCCTGGCCAATCCATAGAATCGTGAGAAATAGCTGAATTATTGTTGCATTTAAGACAATAAGTTTTGGGGTGGTTTTATATAATAGATAAGTAGAACACTAATGAACTTGTGAATCTGACTGTTATTGACTGAATTGTGTCCCCTCAAAAATGTTCATGTTGAACCCCTAACTCTCAATACATCTGTATTTGGATATAGGGCCTTTAGGGAAGTAAGTAAGATTAAATGAGGTTATAGACTGGGGCCATAATCTGATAAAACTGGTGTCTTTATAAAAAGAAGAGACACCAGAGATCAAATAACATGTCTGTAGATATTCTTAGACTTTTTTTTTATACAGTTACTATTATCAGAAAAGGATGATGTCATTTCAAATGATTACAGCTCGTTGTTTTTTTTTCCTGAGCTAAGTCAGCAACACTTATTTGTGATATTGTTTTCATTTAATTTTGGAATTGGTATCACATATTTCAAGAAATAATGAAAAGGGCCGGCTGAGTGGCTCAGTTGGTTAAGAGCTCACTCAAGAGTGCAAGCTGAGCTCTGAGCAACAGCAGTTCGATGCCCAGCCCTAGCTGAGCTGCTGCTGAGCTGCCAACAGGTGGCAGGATGGCTCAGCTGAAAAAAAAAAAAAGAAATAATAGAAGGTAGATAGTGAAATGTCCTGCTATATCTTCATTCTTTGTTTATTACTGTGGTGAATACAATATTGACTGATACAGATATTGGCGATGTCCCTACCTTTAAGCTGCCTTTGATTAAAATGTTTCTAAATTTTGTCATTAAAATTTTGATGTTCTCTATAGGTTTTTGAGAGAGATACTTAATTCATCAGGTTAAGGAAATTATCTTCTTTAAGTTGCTGAGAGCTTTTTTTTTTTTAAAGATTTTATTGGGGAATTGGCGGAGGGGAGCAGCGTTGGGGAATCGGGGAAGGGGAACAGACAAGTTGCTGTCTTTTTGTTCTTCAGTTTAGTTGCGGAGGATGTTGCTTCACTGTTGGTATCGTCATTGCGCTCTTCCTGGATGAGGCAGATCGGTCGCTGGCCTCTGGATGTCGCTCACCGCGGCTATTGGCAGCTCACGCTTGGCTGCCAGCCACTCACGCTGGCTGCCGGCCACTCACTGTAGCCTATGGCAGCCCACTGCAGCAGGGGCTGCAGCCCACACCATCACCGGGGCTTGCACAGCCCAGCTCCAGGTGGAGATATTGTTAGCTGTAGAGGGCAGTGTCACTGGCCCTCATGTGGGATCCGAACCGGGGCCGCTGGCATCCCAAAACCAGCGCTTAACCAATGCGCCACTCGGCCGGCCCATGAGAGCTATTTTTTTTTACCGTGAATAAGAATGGATTTTTATCCTTTTTTCTTTTTTGGCCTTTTAATTAATTAATTAATTAATTTATTTATTTATTTTTCAGAGGGCAGTATCACTGGCCCTCACATGTGGGATCCAAACTGGGGCTGCTGGCATCCCAAGCCAGCTCCCAACGACCGTGCCACTCGGCTGGCCCTTTGGCCTTTTAATTCTGAGGTATACCTTACATACCATGAAATGTACAGATCATGTGTTTATTTTAGTGAGCTTTGATCTGCATATGCCCATGTAACCCACGCCTCTCTTAAGATTCAGACTATTCTCATCACCCTAGAACCAGGGTCAGCAATCTGCGGCTTGTTGGGTACCTTCCGTCTCAAAAATTTGCCAACCCCTGGAAGAGCCATATCCCTCACAACAATTTAAAAATTATTCAAGAGCCACAAATTATTTTTACATAATCACCATTATGTGAATAATATCCTTTAAAAAATTTTTTTGGGGGGTTGGCCAAGTAGCGTGGTGGTTAAGCACTGGAGTGGGAAGCCAACGCCCCGGTTTGGGTCCCACATATGAGGGTCAGTACGCTGCCCTCTACAGCTAACTACAGCTCCACCTGGAGCTGGGCTGTGCGAGCCCCGGCGACGGTGTAGGCTGCAGCCCCTGCTGCAGTGGGCTGCCATAGGCTACAGTGAGTGGCTGGCAGCCAGCGTGAGCTGCCAATAGCCCCAATGAGCGACACCCAGAGGCCGGCGACCGATCTGCCTCATCCGGGAAGAGTGCAATGACGATACCAACGTGGGCCAGTGAAGCAACGTCCTCCACAACTAGACTGAAGAACAAAAAGACAGCAACTTGTCTGTTCCCCTTCCCCGATTCCTGAATGCTGTTCACGCTGTTCCCCTCCCCCAATTCCCCAATAAAATCTTAAAAAAAAAAAAAAAAGCATAAAATTTTTTCATTTTTCTTTTTAGCTGAGCCATCCTGACACCTGTTGGCAGCTCAGTGGCAGCTCAGCTCAGCCTGGGCATCGAACTGCTGTTGCTCAGAGCTCAGCTTGCACTCTTTTTTTTTTTTTTTTTTTAAAGATTTTATTGGGGATTTGGTGGAGGGGATTTGGTGGAGGGGAACAGCGTTGGGGAATCGGGGAAGGGGAACAGACAAGTTGCTGTCTTCTTGTTCTTCAGTTTAGTTGCAGAGGATGTTGCTTCACTGTTGGTATCGTCATTGCGCTCTTCCCGGATGAGGCAGATCGGTCGCTGGCCTCTGGATGTCGCTCATCGCGGCTATTGGCAGCTCACGCTTGGCTGCCAGCCGCTCACGCTGGTTGCGGGCCACTTACTGTAGCCTATGGCAGCCCACTGCAGCAGGAGCTGCAGCCCACACCATCACCGGGGCTCGCACAGCCCAGCTCCAGGTGGAGCTGTTAGCTGTAGAGGGCAGTGTCACTGGCCCTCATGTGGGATCCGAACCGGGGCCGCTGGCATCCCAAAACCAGCGCTTAACCAATGCGCCACTCGGCCGGCCCTCAGCTTGCACTCTTGAGTGAGCTCTTAACCAACTGAGCCACTCGGCCGGCCCTAAGAATTTTATAAATAAAACTATGATAGTTTTATTTTCATTTTCAATTTTACTTCAGAGCCACATGTACGTACCCGAAGAGCGATATGTGGTTCGTGAGCTGCAGTTTGCTGACCCCTAGAACATTCACTTGTGTTCCTTCCAAGTAATCTGCTTCCCCACCAACCAGAGACAACCAACCGTTTGATTTTTCACAGTAGGTTAAGTCATCAGTAGTTTGTTTCTTTCTTTTTCTTTTCTCTCTTTTCTTCTGAGTAGTATTCCATTATATCAACATACTGAAATTTCCTTAACAATTTTCTTGTTGAGGGACCATTTGGATTGTTTCCAGATTTGAGTTACGTGAATAAAGCAGCTATGGACATATTATGGAATCCATGTTATGGGATGTGGAGGTCTGTTCTCCGGGGCCAGTCCACTTCTCCAGGGGAGAAACCTCTGATTTCTGCCTACTCAGTACATGCCTTGCTGCAGGCATTCTCGGAGACAGTGTGAGTTGGGCTGGGGACAGGAAAAATAATAGCCATCTTCCTTCTTGATCATCATACACAAAGAAGGCAAAAGGACAAACCCTGATAATAGACCCAGACTTCCCAATTATCTTTTCATGCCTCATTTAAAAATATAAACATCATCAAGGATCACAGTCAGCTGTTTTGCCATCAGCCCTATTTCTCAGTCTTGTCCCCCAGTGTATGTCCAATCTTTGGTCCCAAAGTCCTCTAGGGTTCTATCAGGCAAATAATCTTCCTTTCTGACCCACTTTTCCTCTGGGAGCCCTCTAAGCTATGAGTTTCTGTGCCTTTCTAAATCAATTGGCACTCATGTAGCTAGCTTTCATCAACTGATGGCCCTGCTACCTTTTATCTCATCATTTGAGCTTACATATTTTTCATTCATTAACTATAACTATAGAGAAGTCAAAAAAATCAACATGTGTGGATCAGTTGTTCGTAATGAAAAATATGTGGGCACAATAAGATCTTTTTGCAAAGGATCAAAAGCATCTTAAGAGTGTGGTCAAATCAAAGAGAAATATTTCACAATAATGTAAGAAAGCAACATTCTATATGAAATCATATATGATGAGTTATTAATTCTGGCTTTATCACCTGCTAGCTATATGATTTGGGACAAAGTAGGTGATCTCTCAGAGCCTCAGTTTCCTCTTCTCTAAAATAGGATTAATAAAATCTTAATTGGGCCAGTCGAGTTGCTCAGTTGGTTAAGAGCTCAATCAAGAGTGTGAGCTCTGAGCAACAGGGTTGCCAGTTCAATTCCTGGCCTGAGCTGAGCTGCCAACAGGTAGCAGGATGGCTTAGCTAAAAAAAACAAAAACAAAAACAAAACCTTAATTATTAAGAGTTGTGTGTATATACAATATGCTCACTAAATGTAAGTTCTATTTTTGCTTTGAAATGAATAAGCAAAAGATGAAAATTAGTGAAATGTTCATCAAGATTGGTCTTTATTAAAAGCAAATTTGAAGAGTAGGTTGGTGACCATTTTACTTATTGACATGTTACTTTCTACGGCATCCATTGCAAAGGAAAGAACATTGTTAATGGGTCTTAGTCTCGCTGTTATCCAATTAAGACTTGTCTTTAAAACCCATATTGTTTCTTTCTCTTCCTCAAGCATTTTTGCCTTTCTTCTTTCTGCCTCATAAGTCTTACCTGTTTGAAAAGAAGACAGGTGAAGTGTTTCAGCCATGGTCCCAGCAGGAAGCTGACTTCACCTCTCCTTGTTCCAAAGAAGGGACTTTAATAAGGAATTCCTTCAGAGGTATAAATAAGGGAACAGACAAAGGATACTGAGGCACCCAGAGGCAAGCAGTAGCATGTAGCCATTACCACACCGAGGGCAAGAGGGATAAGGGGGAGGAATAGAATTACTGGAGCCCAAGAGAACTGAAAAGTAGAGAAGGGGCCATCCCATTTCTAGCTGTGGAGGGATGCAACAACTATCTGAGACTTAGCAAAACAAAGGAAGAGAGGAAGAAATAACCCAACATACTTTTTTTTTTTTAATTGGAGAACAGTGTGTTTTCCAGGACCCATCGGCTCCAAGTCAAGTAGTTGTTTCAATCTAGTTGTGGAGGGCTCAGTTCAGTGGTCCATGTGGGGATTGAACTGGCAACCTTGGTGTTATGAGTACTACGCTCTAACCAACTAAGCTAACCAGCTGCCTCCCAACGTACCTTTTTTCCACCTTCAGATCACCTTGGCTACTGGAAGCCATGGTTAAGGGCACCTGAGAGATGCAAGCCTGTAGTGGTCAGCCTCCCAGGGGCCCAGAGCAGGGTAGAGAGAACAAAAGAAGAATGATCAGCACATGAAGATTTTAAGAAATACCTGTTGCATTACTTGGAGGAGGGGGGGATCAAAATGTGTGAAAAGTCTAAATATTCTCAATGATATAAAGTGGCTGAAACAGAAAATTGCAAGTCATCTTGTGAAAAGAAATACTTCTTCACTTTCCCTTTGATGCCTGTCATAAGGAGAAATAGATGCAGGCATTTCCAATTAGCAAAGGAGATTTTCATGTCACATATTTCATGCCTTAAGGTGACTCCTAATTTATCACCTCAGTGATGGAACCAACTGTCACTCAGGGGAAAAGAATAGGAACAAAACAGTCAGCTCTGAGTTAGTGGAACTGACCATGCTAAGGCATCAAGGACTTTTTCCGAAGTGTGCATGGGTGTATTTCCAGGAAAGCTTTGAGCCTCCTCATGGATGTCTCTGAGGATTTGTTTAAAAATTCAAATCCCACAGATTTATTTATTGTATACTGAGAAATCTACTTACAGCCTTCAGCTGTAAGTTCTAGATGACACTTAGTTTAGCATGATCCCGGAAGTGAGACTGTATTCCTTGCATTTTACTTACAGTCAAATCGTATGTTTGTCAAGCTTGCAAGTAAGTTTTTCTGGGAAGATCTGTTGTTTCCACAAATACTCCAAATCTATGCCTTCCTTTGCCTTTCTAAATCAATTAGCACCCCTCTGTCTAGTTTTCATCAACTGATGGCCCTTCTACCTTTTATCTCGTCATTTGGGCTTACATATTTTCATTCATTAGCTATCATTATAGAGTTTTCTCAAAAGAGAGGAAAGGTAAACTAGTGTGATTAACTGTTTTCCATTTTAAGAACCATGGCTGAATAGAAATATATTGGAAAGGAAGCTGGGTGAAGGATGACAGAGCTATAAAAAGCTTTTTCAAAATAGAGATAGGAATTGATGTCAAAGATACCTTACGAGAATCTTGTTGGCTGGCCCGATGGTACTTTAGGTGAGAGACTTTGGGATGTAAAAAATAAAAAATAAGACCATCTTTCCCCTGAATTTAATGATTTTTCCCTGAACAGGATTGGTCTCGTCATCCTCAGCTGGGACCTCATTCTCTTATTGAGACTACCATGATATTTATTCGGGATTTTTACATGATGGTGGGAGAATATTCTTGAGCCTGCCAAGATGATTACAGGCAGCCCCCTGGCTAAAATAATTGGTGCTCCATCCTGGGAGTGGTGCATTAATGTAAAGAAATTGCTGCCAGTTTGGGCAAATATTATATAGCTGTGGGGTATAAGGAAGGGGTCTCAAACTCAATGCCTATTGGGAGCCAAACTGGTATGAGGTGGGTAAGTAGTGCTGAACCAAAGAAGTTAATGCTTTATATCCAAAGGGGGCAGCCTTTACTCAACTCTATTTTTTTTTTAGATAAAAAATTACAATTTGTAGAAGTTGGCAACAAATTCAAAACATTTTAAAACACTGTGTGGGATGAACATATGTTTTGAGGGTGTATTTCGCCCAAGGGCTGCCGGTTTGGGATCTCTGGTGTAAAGTCGTCGTTCCCAAGCCTGGCTGCAGATCAGAATCGTCTGTGGAGCTTAAAAAACACAGATGCCCAGTCTCCTCCCAAACTTGCTGAATCTCATCTTGGCTGACACACAGCCAAGTCTGAGAACCACGAGAACAAAGAATTGGCTGATGGAATAGCATTTACCACTCTTAAAATGACAAAATTAAAAAATGATGACAATGAAAGAAATAAGAGAGAAATGGGAGAGCAACCATGATGAAAGCTTACATAGGAATACCTTTAAACATGTCCTCGCATGTTTCAAATTTCGTTTTTCTGATCTTTTTACAGAGCCATGCCTTTCAATACAGTAGCCTCTAGCCACCTGTGGCTACTTCAGTTTAAATTAATTAAAATTAAATCAAGTGTAAAATTCAGTTCCCTACTCACACTAGCCACATTTCAAGTGCTCAGTAGCCACATGTGGCTTGTGGCTCCTGTGTTGGACTGTGCAGACACAGGATATTTCCACCATTGCAGGAGGTTCTGTTGGACAGCCAATATGTGAAAATCAAGAGAACTCTGCAGATCTTCCAAGCCATTCATGAGGGACTCTGCTATTTCATGGGAGTGATAATTAGTACAGAATAAAACATTCCTGAATTGGCCACACGGGTCTATGCCCTTATAGAGAGTGACGTTCAACCTAATGCCAATTAATTCGTAGATATGATGCTTTTTTTTTTTTTAATATTTTATTGGGGAATTGGAGGAGGGGAAGAGTGTTTGGGAATCGGGGAAGGGGAACAGACAAGTTGCTGTCTTTTTTGTTCTTCAGTCTAGTTGTGGAGACATAGCTTCACTGGCCCATGTTGGTATTATCATTGCACTCTTCATAGGTAAGGCAGATCGGTTGCCAGCCATTGGACAGCTGCTCACGGCGGCTCACGAAAGCTCATGCCCGATGCTGGCCAGTCCCACTGCAGCCTATGCCGTCCGTCCGTCGCCGGCGACTCACAGCAGCCTAGCTCCAGGTTGAGCTGTTGTTCACCATCTTAGCTGTAGAGGGCACAGCATCACTGGCCCTTCATGTGGGATCTGAACTGAGGCCCTGCTGCTCAGAGCTGGCGTCTTGAGCCAGATCCTAATCAATGCACCACTCAGCCTGCCTAATATGATGATTTTTTCAAAGACAAAAGTATTCATGCAATCACTGGACAAATATTTCTCCAGTTTTTTCTATGCACCAAGCACTCTGTGTTTTCAAATTACTCATGGAACTGAGTAGGATTTAAAAAATTAGCTCAAGCAGTTTTCAAGAGTTATCCTCTCAGATCTATATATGTTACCTTTAGTTTTCAGTCGACTTTTCCCGTTTTGATTGTATGGCATTCCGTTTAACGCAATAGTTATCATTGGATTGAAACATGTGATTTGGTACATGTAATGTAGCTTAATGGTTAAAAATAAGAAAAGGCAACAATAGCTAACAGCAAAGAAGTTTTCTCTTTGCTGAAAAGTGGTGATGAGTTTTGACCTGACCGTGACTACTCATGTCACTACCAGTGTGACACCATCTAACCAGAACAGCAGTCTGCACAGCCATTCAACCCAGCCAATGCTCACTTCTTACTCCTATTCAAATGACATACAGTGGGATAAAAATCCAGAGAGAAAAATAAGACAGAAAGAACCCTAAGGTTAAGGGGTTTAGGCCTGGGGGTTAAGTGCCTTTTTAAAAATTTGCATAAAAATCTGAACTCTTGGGAATCAGTATATTCCAAAATAAAAAGTAGACTTTTAGGTACAAAAAGTCATAAAATAATTTAGGAGAAACCTTTCTTGGATAATGTTAAGAATTATTTAATATAAGGCAGCCTTAAGAAGAGCCTGATTAAGGTAAGACCAAGCTGAGTGATAAATAATGGGTGGGTACAAGGTGGGAATAAAAGGGACCCTGCGGCAGATGGAGTGGCTCGAAGCTTAGAAATCTCTTCTCTAGTCATGAGCAGTTAACGAATTCCTCAGGGATACACGAATGGGATCTTTAAATGGTCCAACAAATTAACTTATGTTTTGTCTGTAGTATACATCTGATTGAGTATTTTACAGTCTCCATGTGGCTCTTAGGAAATAAGAAAGGCTGGGACTGCTTCTAGAATGCAGTAACTATTAATACTTGAGTTCTTTTTTTTTTAAGACTTTATTGGGGAATTGGGAGAGGGTAACAGCATTGGGGAATCAGGGAAGGGGAACAGACAAGTTGCTGTCCTTTTGTTCTTCAGTCTAGTAGTAGATAATACTTGAGTTCTTAACTTTGTAGTGGCTACATGTCTCTGTAGTATTAAGGAGTCATTACTAAGGGACTTAATTCTGGGAGTTTTGCTGTTGAATGTCCTTTTAGGATTAGAAACCCTGGTTATCAAACCTTATCTCATAGCATGAACTACCACCACCTTTATGAAAATGTCAGCCAGGCCTATTGGTTCACCATCAATGAATGGCTGGCACAAAATAAGTACCGCAGTGACTTGAGTCTCTCTCTTTCATACACACACACACACACACACACACACACACACACACACACACCCCTGTATTTATAATTCATATGACATGTCAGGTTCTGTGTTAGGTGATGGGAGCAAAAGATCAATAAAACACAGAACTTACTCTTGAGGAACTCATATTCTAGAAGGTGAATAAATAATTTGATGTTATGAAAGTAATCACAAAGATACAAAATTGAGGGAATGACAGAAATCCATATAAGAGAAGATTGTTTAGGGATTGCATATAAGTCCCTTTTTATTTGATGTTGACTTTACAACAAACAGCCACAGTGGTAAGAGCATCCTGGTGTGCTGTAAGATCCAAAGCTGCACTGTGAATGTTTTCATCTTGGTCATCATCCTGTGTTGAAATAGCCTCTAAAATTCTTCTTCCAGACTGAACCCAGCTGAAGGAAGAATCTGAAATGAGGCCAAGAATAGAACAAAGTAGTGCATGGGAAATAGATTTTTAAAACCTACAAATGTCTGGGATATGAAACCCCAGATAGATGAGTCTATTATTTTGACCAGCAAAAGAGGGTGCTATTGGGCCATTTGGAGTGTCACATGGCAAAGGAGAGCCTGGCTGAATGTCAGGGATAGAGCGATAGACTTGTCTTTCAAATTAGCAAGTGTGGAGCTGACTAGCTAATTGTGAGGAGCACGGATCTGGAACAGCAAAAAATGCAACTAGATCCATTAAAGGAAGTTTACACAAGTGTAATTACTTAGAGCAATAGAAGCGAAAGTTTGGGTTTGGGCTAAAATTGCTCAGTGACTTTATATTAGGTAGAACTGGCCCTGAGTAAGCAGTCACCTTTGTATCGACATTATAGCCATCAGCTATAATTGCAAAATATTATGAATGGGTGTAATGAGTGTAAATAAGTCTTTAATTTCTGAAAGGGTCCTAAGATGTCAGGTCGTGTTTTCTCTGGGTGGAAGGCAAGAGCTGTTGCCGAAACGGTTCATTCCCTGAGTGGCCTTGTCCCTGCTCCAGTTCGAAGATGAAGAGGTCTCAAAGGCAGAATTCATCCTCCATCCGTAGTACTAGGGTTTCCACATCCCCAAAACTACTCAAGACATGTGGGCCTTATTTTAGTTATTTCACTGTCCAACAGTCAGCTAGCATGCCCTGGAAACACAGTCAAGCCAGGTCTGTTCTGCTTGGTGGGTGCACTAACTGCACTAGCAATTTTTGAATATTTTGAATACTAACCCTGATATACCAAGGGTGCCAAAAAAGCATATACACATGGACACTTTGGTCAATGTTGCTCAAGCAGTAGTTGGCCGTAATTGGAAGTATCTGGACGCTGCTGGTGATCACTTTGAGCACCCCTTATAATTGCAGAAGTCAAATGTGACTTGTTTTGTTGATGAATATCTTTTGTTATCAGTATATATTGAGTACTACAATTTTAATAGTTTTCCTTTCTTAAAATGTGTATGCATTTTTTGGGTACCCTCTGTATTAACAAAAAGTAGATAAGTACATGATGCAGAAGAATAAAATGAGGCAACTGATTTTAATAGACACACTCAAATTTATACTTTGAAAGTGGAGAACTTAAAAATAGTCTTCTGGGATGAGTCCTCTTAAGAACATTTTAAAACAACGTTAACATTTTTCCCTTCGGATATTTCTGGAAGGAAAATATTCATTTGGATGTATAAATTATGGCCTGATTGTTAAGAAATTATTGGTGGTATTTAAATTCGTGCTTGTGTGTTAGATCTCATATTAGATCGTGGTCAGATCACATTATTAAACAACGAGTACCTTTCTTTTGAGCTGTGTCCCCCCCACAACCCATTGAGATGGAAAATAGATCACACAACGTGACAATGTTAAGTTGCATCTAAATACAAGCAGTATAAGGAAACAAAATACCGGAATAGCTGAAAACATGTAATTTTATATCTTTGTGCAAGGGACAGACATATTTGTGGCTAATGAAAAAAAATGTAAGCAGCTGCACTAATTCACTCCATAAGGTCAGGTCTCTGCCATGTCAGACAAAAATGTACCATGAGGACATGCACTCATCTTACTATTTGGGAAAGCAAGCATAGACCCCACTTAGGTTAAGAGAGAGACAAGAAGAGGGCTATTCAAAATGCTGGTAATGAGGCTCCCTAAACTTCCACCCTTGGTATTTATTTACCTTTGTGGTAATGTTCTGAAAACTGCTTGTGCAGGGACCAGACATGTATTAAATGACAGGATCTATTCAAGTAATGAGCCTAGATCTATGTAAAACTGAATAGTCATGCAGTGCTGACAATTTTAAAAACACTTTCTCAACACACTATCCCAGTGTGGGACCCAGGATATTTTTCACCCTCTTTTTATAGACGAAGAATCTATGACTCAAGCAGGTTGAGGGATCTGGCTCATGGCCACACATTCACTGTGAAGCTGAGGACACACCCAGGTCCCTCAGCTCTTACTGGTTCTACGTTGTTCTTCAGTGGTGAGCACAGACTTGGAGGATGGAGAAGTCCAACCTCAGGGCCCATTGGGTAACAGGCTGGTTCTATGATTGGTCTGTGGCCATCATGGCAACCCATGGGGCCACCCTTTGGTAAGAGAGAGTCCCACTTATACATCTGAGCCTATTACCTACTTAATTCTGCTGCACAATCAAGATTTAGGGCCCTCTTGGTAAGTGCCCTCATTCCTAGTTCGTTGCCTGGCACATACAAGGCACCATGTAGATGTTTGAATGAAGACCCTGACGTGTGCCCGGGCACACGAGAGCTGGCCCAGCTACTCAGCACACCCATTGGTGTGGGCAGCAATTACAGTCTTCAGCTGGTAACATTCCATTGGTAGACCTGCTTTGTGGCAATCTCCTTTCTAGTACACAAGGGCAGGAAGGAGGCTTGTTTCCCTATTTCACCAGATGAGAGTAATTTTGACCTGTCTAATCACTGCCTGAGTACTGCCAGCCACGTGGAAGATGAAGGACGTCCATTGTGTAAGTTTTCATTCATTCAGAAATTTGGTTTTGTGTAGTCACTCCCAAAAGTCTTATTGTAAGTATGAGATGAGAGCTCAAGACATTGCCAGGAAGTTGTTTCATTTTATAGGAGAGCCCACATAGGGGACTGTGGGAGTGTCTGCAGCACCCACTTCTGCCAACCTAACTCAGCAAGAAATGCCTGCTTCAGGGAAAGAGCTCACGGTGTCAGGGACAACTCTCCATCCATCACATCAGACTTCTCTTTTTCCTTTGCTACCCGGCATGGCTACCTACCTAGTCCCAGACCATTTGATAAAACAGGCCTGTACCATTTACCCAGCTTCACCTCATCCAAGTAGAAAATCACACAGGCCAAATTCCAAGTTGCTGAGAAAGCTTTGATGGTCTTTCTGAAGCTTCAATATAGTACCCCCACACCACCTTTTATGTAGCATAGATAACTTGTAAAAAATTATTTTAGTTATGGAGGCATTACCACTTGTATCTTCAAATTGTAATGTTCTTAGCAATTGCTACTGACATACAAGTATTATTTGCGCCTTCCCTCATAGGTCACTCTTCCTCCTCCTCCTCCTTTATTTTATTATTATTTTTTTTAATCAACCAATGGAACTCTGCTGTGGGTAGATGGGACATGGAAAGTACTTTCAAGGATTGTTAGAAAATGAACAAGTGGAGGGCAAAATTGTGCTTTAAAAAAAAAAAAATTTCCCACCGTGCTCATCTTATTATCTGGGGCAGTAGTGTTCCTTTAGGGAGCCTTGACTTTTAATTAATAGAAAACGTATACACCTCTGCCAAGGCCCTGGGTGCGTATATGGATCCACTGTGGGAATACCCCCAAACATCAGCGTCATTTGAGCGTTATAAAGCACAGAACCACAAACACAAAACAGGACACCCAGTGCATTGTAAAAGCCAGACACCCCTGCCTTCTGACAGTGGGCAGAGGGAGGTGTGGCTTTCGTGTGTGCAGCCCACTTCAACTTCAGCTCCCGCAGCTGTTGCTTGTCTATATTTATAATTGTACTAGAAAGCTGCTAAGCTAGGTGACTTCTAACATTTCTCTCTTTCTCTAGGAAGCTGTCCCATAGCTCAGGAGCAGGGAAAGCCAAAGGTTATTTCTTTTTTTTTTTTGAGGGCTGTGTCACTGGCCCTTATATGTGGGACCCGAACCGGGGCCGCTGACTTCCCAAGCCAGCTCTTAACCACCGCACCACTCAGCCGGCCCACCAAACGTTATTTCTTGACAGAGCCAAGAAAGAGCTGCGGCAAAGTGGTGCTGTCTACCTTGGTCTTGGTGGAGTTGTGTGGGGAGATGCCCATGGCATAGTGTGCTGAGCTCTGTCTGCGTGGGCATGGGACTGCCAAAGGGGCTGGGCCTGGCTTTGTGTATGTCAGAGGAAAACTACACAGGGCCCCCTCGTCCCCATGCAGAGTGTGAGATGTCTCTGTTTCCAGCAGTGGGAATTGAGAGTGTCAGGGCTGAGCACCTTTTCTGCAAGACTATTGATACCTCCCAATCGGGTTGGCATCTCGGCTGAGGCCGTTTATAACAAGCACCTTGTTTGGAGTTTGGAAGGCCTGTGAAGCTCTTTGTTTCTAGGGTACCTCTGAGGAGTTGCCCACACCTAGCAGAATTCCTCAGAGGCCCTGACAAAAAAGAAACTGTTTTGTGCCTTTTGTGGTTTTAGTTTACTGAACCATCTGACCTAGCCCACATTTGATCTGACTCTCCCTTCTAGTCCCATCCCCGTGGGCCATCCACTTACAGCATTTTCTTCCCCACCTTTCTGCTTAATGGCTGCCCTCACCTCCTTTCTCTTATCAGAGCCTGCCCTCACCTCCCCTCTCTGCTCAGAGGCTACCCTCACCTCCCCTCTCTGACCAGAGCCTGCCCTCACCCCCACCCCTTTGCTTAATGGCTGCCCTCTTCTCCCCCTCTGATCAGAGGCTGCCCTCACCCCCACCCCTTTGCTTAATGGCTGCCCTCTTCTCCCCCTCTGATCAGAGCCTGCCCTCACCTCCCCTCTCTGCTCAGAGGCTGCCCTCACCTCCCCTCTCCGATCAGAGCCTGCCCTCACCCCCACCCCTTTGCTTAATGGCTGCCCTCCCCTCCCCTCTATGATCAGAAGCTGCCCTTTCTTCTTCTTTCTGCTCAGTGACAATCTAGCTTCTCGGTTTTTGAGCTCAGCACCTCTCCCATTCATGCTGTCATGCTGACTCCCAGAGGCTCAGACCCTGAGGAGACTCTGAGTATATACCTTTCTCTGGTCCTGCTTACTCTCTTTGAATCCCATTAGAGCTGATCCTCATGAAGGCACGCAGTTACCCCTCAATTCTACTCTGATGCTTCTCCAGATACTTGCAACTGTTACATGCAGGCAAGAACAGAGGACTCGTGCCTCTTGGCTTGCTGTGCTCACCTGATACTGCCGCCCAGGTGGAGAGTAAAGCAAATACATACAATGACCAAAGGTATACAGTGGAAGCTGCCTAAGGCTGTGTGTAACCCTTGGACCAGGAATAACTAAAGTCAGGCTCTCCCTCCTTCTAGTAAGCTAGCAGTTTTGGGAAGGGTTGAGCCACTAGTGAGACAGAGGCTCATATTGGCAGTATTCCTTCCCAGGCCCCACCCGACTCTGGCAGACCCCTGGGGAGCTGCAGGTGGAGGTAGGATGGATATATATGGTGACAGTACGCTGAGCTTTCTTCCCTTTGGCAGAATGAGGTGGATAATTACTCATAGAGAGATGACTACTTTTCCCTGGGACTGAAACCAAAGTGACCAAGGACCCAGGGTCAGTGAGCTGGGATGTCAATGTAGAAAAGAAATGCCAAGAGGGGCTGAGGATCAGTTGACAAGGGGGCCATCATGGCAGGCAGTGCAGGGTAGCAGAATGGAGAAGAGAACGTGTTGTGAGTTGGGCCCCCACAGTGAGCAGATTCTGAGATGGAGATTTGTTTGTGATGAGTTGATCAGGGAATGTTGCTGGGATCAACACCTAGGGAAGGAGGAAGGGTGGGACTTTCTTCTGAGGAGGGAGGAGTTGGGCTGTGTTGAAGACGCAGCAGAGGCCACAGCCAACCCTGTGGGAAACTCGGAAGCTGGAGTAACTCTTCAGAGTTGTCCTGAGTGGGGGTAAGGAATCTGGATCATTATCTGCCTCAAGAAGGGGGTGTGCCCTTGATGGAGGCAGCTGTTTTTAGCAAAGGCAATTCCCAAAGAGGGCTGACAGCTGAGAACTCTCCCAGAAGGGGTCATAGCAAGCAGTGCATGGTAGGGTCATAGCAAGCAGTGCACTGAGCTGTGCAATTTGAGGCATTGCAGCCAGGGCACTCAGAAAAAGGAAATCTCCGGAAAGTCTGTGAAGACTTAACAAAGAGCTACAAGGATGGTGGAGGCTAGATCAAGAAATTGTCTACCGTCATCCATCACTCCTCCTAATCCCCACCCACCCCTTCTTTTCCTTGGTAATTGTGAAGGAGTGCTGTGGTTGGAATGAGAATGGCCCTACCAGGATTTTAGCCCATAAGGGACCAATAGAAAGGCCCCAACTCTTCTTCCAACTTTCAGGAAAAAACACAGATTGGCCCACCAAGCAGTTTTTGACTTTACAATATGCTGATACAGGAAGCCACTGCCTACTGCCCGGGTTCCTGACGTTGGCTTGGCCTATGTGCCCTCTTTCCAACTGTTAGCACAATAGGCCCCTTGGAGACTGACCACTTTTCAATTGTTTTGAGGGTCATTTTAGAATAAAGATGTGTCTGAATGAACTCAGGTGCAAGTATGTGGGCATAGAGAAAATAGCCATGCCCTATTTCATTCCCATGACTGAGAGCTTCTTCAAAGCAAACTCTTAACCTCAGGTGTGATCAGGGCCAAGGATAGACTGATAACTTATATTGCTCTTTAATAATGACCCCATTGATATCATCTAAGTTTCGATTGTGAGTGTGTGTGCGCATCACTGGAAAGCAATGCTTGCTCCTGGATATGAGGGGCCCGTTTCAGAATGTTTTCTCACTTGGCTTCTCCAGGATTCTTCCACCCATTCTGCCCTTGCATCCTCTCCCCAGTCACTGTAACTTATTAGTCTTCTGTTCATATCATTTGCTACTGAGTTTCTGATGATATATATCTCCTCCTTTCAACTTCCTAGGCTTTTTAAGTTTTATTTTTTCAAAATAGCACAAGTCATCATTTTGAAACAATAAGCATTTTGAATGATTTCATTGGCTATAGGTTTGGATTCTGAGTTAGGATTCAATGAGTTTACTTAAAAATGAATGTCATTTGTAGGTTTGATGGGTCTTAGAGACCAAGGATAGAGATTTCACAAGTGCCACACTAAAGTGGCTGACCAAGTTCATGTGCTCACTCGTGTCCAGTCTTTTCCTTGTCGTCCATTGATTTATGGAGAACTCAACAAGTTCATAGAGTGTGATAGAAAAGAAAACATTCTAGGGTACCTTTTTATCATGAAGGACTTAAAGTTGTTTTGCTTGTTTTGGATGACTTTGATCAGGTAATGGGAAGAAAGAAGAGTCCCCCCTCTTTGGGATGTGAGCCTAGTACAAAGTGCCCGTGCTCTCAGCATGAGAATAAAGCACGGAGCATGGAGCCTGGAACATGGCATAGAGCATGGAGCGTGGAGCATGGAACAAAGAGCATGGAGCGTGGAATGTGGAACGTGGAGCCTGGAGTATGGGTGCTAGAGCCTGGGGCATGGAGCTTGGAGCCTGGAGCCTGGAACATGGAGCCTGGAGCCTGGAGCATAGAGCGTGGAGCGTGGAGCGTGAGCTAAAGGGCCGGATTACTTGGGTTTGAGTCCTGGCTCTCCCACTAACTGATGGGAAGTGTACATAATCTAGGGATAATTGAGGATGGAATAAATCAAAGTCAAGTCATTTAAGATGGATTAAAATTTTAAGTGAAGTTTTTTTTTAATGTAGAAAATGAAGCTACAAATTATGAAAATAAAATTTTATCGTCTCCAATAGAACATAGATTATATCTGCAATGATGTGTTCATTGTTAGCATGAACACAAATAAATGTCATGTGGAGATTTTGGCATGATTTTTGAACTACAATGATAGGTGTAGTTCCAGCCTTCACTAAATGGATGATTTTATGGCCAAAATGTATTAGCAAACATACTGAAAAGTTTCATTCATTTTCCCCAAAGATCTCTCAAAATTCCTTGACATTTAAATCATTGTTTTTTGAAACCCACATCTTGTTGCCATCCTTGTTAATTTTTCTTCTCCAAATGTTAACTGTTTTACCTGGTTTTTCATGCATTTTTAGCAACACCTCAATACTTTCATCAACTTCATAGGCTCCTGCATCTTTTGCAAAAGTATTTCGTAATCAATTTGCATTTTTATTTTTATTACATTGTGTTCTTCTATTTTGAAATAGTTTTAGACTTGCAGAAAAATTGCAAAACCAGGACAGAGTTCCTATATACCCTTTATCCAGATTACCCTTAATATTAACAATTTACAGAACTAGGGAAAATGATCAAAACCAGGAAATCAACATGATTTTTAACTAAACTATAGATCTTATTTAAATTGCCCCAATTTTTCCTCTAATGTCCTTTTCTGCTTCAGGACCCATTCCAGGATCCCACTTTGCTATATCTCTTCCTTTTATATCTCCTCAATCTCCCCCAGTCTGTGAGGGACCTAGTCTTTCCTTGTCTTTCATGACCTTGACATTTTGAAAGAGTACTGGCCAAGTTAGCTATGTATGCACTGTCTCTTAATTTGAGGTGTTTCTGATGTTTTCTCATGATTAGATTGAGGTTACAGATTTTTGGCAGCATCTCAGAAGTGATGCATCCTTCTCTGTGTATCCTGCCTGGGTGTGTATGATGTTGATGGGTCCTACTACTGATGATGTTAGCTCTGCTCACCTTTTAAGATGGTGTCTGCCATGTTTCTCCACTGTAAACTTATTGTGTCTCCCTTTGATGTTAATAAATATCTTAAGAGATATTTGCAGAGTATGCAAATACTTATTTTTAAATATAGACATCTATTTCCTCAAATTCTCATTCTCTAATTTTAGCATCCTTAGAAGTATCTTGCATGCAAAAATTATTACTGTGGTGTTCGACAAATGGTCATTCTCTGTTCCTCTCATTCCTTCTACATTTATGAATTGGAATTTGGATTTGGAAGACTTAATACCAAAAAAGGAAAAATAAATAAAATACCTCGTTAATAGCTTTTACATTAACCACATGTTGAAATGTCAATTTTAAAATATATTGGGTTAGGCAAAATATATTATTAAAATTATCTTCCATTACTGGAGCATGAAGATGAAGTGGGAAAAGATCAAATGATACATACTTATTTAGAAATAAAGATGCTGATATGACCATTAAAAAAAAATTAGCTTCCCTTGTTTCTTTTTCCTTTTTGTAATGTGGCTGCTAGAAAACTCAAAATGACATATGTGACCACGTTGGTGGCTCATATTACATTTTTATAAGAGGGCTTCTCTAGGGACTCAGAAAATGAACTCTCATGCCTGTATCATAGGATGATTATGAGAATTAAATGAGAATGTTACATAAAGTCTTTGATATAATACCCAGTATACGTAAGTACTCAATAAAAATTGGCTATTATTACTGTTGTGAAAGGACAGTCATTCTTACGAACTCTTGACTTCTCAGGGGAGCTGATGTGTTTTCTTTAAGAACATCAGTCAATCAGGACTTCCGTAAGAAGAGGACAGCCTGCTGGAGACTGAGTTGCACGCTCAGACCTGGAAGGCTTGTGCTTTAGTTGAGAACCAGCAGAGAAAACCAAGGCTTGCTTATGGAAAACTGGGCTGGCTACTTATTGTCAACAGGAAACTGAAGATGAGAGGAGAGGGGAGAATGCACACTAATCCCTGAGAAGTGCAAAGATGTGTCTGCCCTGTGGGACAGATGCCTAAATAAAACGACTTTTGTGAATGATGGATGGGGGCTCCTACTAGGCCTTCAGTTATCAGTGATGGATTGTCTGCTTAAAAGGCATCTCATCATTCTGGATCAGTCCTGCAAGGAAGGCACCTGGTGCTCCCCCTTATTCTTGGGGCATAACTGATGAGTTTGCTTGACTGTGTGCCAGAATGTGCTTTTCCAAATATTAGCATTCCAGGTGTATTCTCTTTCTGATGGCAGTTAAGACACAGCCAAATCCCCTCGATCTAATGACTGCCAGTACTACAAAATTTCTCTAGGATCTGTTATTTCACCCTCGAAGTTATTTGAGCTACAGGAAAAAAAAAAAAATCATGGAGGGCCGGCTGAGTGGCGCGGTGGTTAAGAGCTGGCTTGGGGTGCCAGCGGTCCCGGTTCGGGTCCCACATATGAGGGCCATGACACTGCCCTCAAAAAAAAAAAAAATCATAGAATTATGAACACTCCAGATACGTCTATCTAAAGATACATGGATAATTACTGAAATAATTTTAGTTAACTACCTTATATAGGTAGTCTTTACCACATACTAGGCATTGTTCAAAGCGCTTCCCTTATAATATAATAACTCACATAATTTCACATCAACCCTATGAAGTAGATGCTATCGCAATCCCTATTTTCCTGATAAGAAAACAGAGGCACAGAGAGGTTAAGTTGCTTTCTCAAAATCACACAGCTAGTTAGTGGCAGAACTGGGATTCAAACCCAGATAGTCTGGCTCCAGAGTCCATACTAAGTCTGACTCATGCTGCCTCTTTATGGGAGCTGCCTCCTACCCAAACAGAAGGAGATAAATCAGTAATAGTTTTGTGTTTTGAGATTTTAAAGTTAAGGCCTGTGGATATTTTTGCACACCTTAATGAGTAATTGCTCCCCTTTTTACCAGTAGGCAGAACTCCACTTCCCAGAGGAGGAAATTAAGAGAATAGAATGAAGAACTGTCTGTGATTTGCTCAAAGCTCCATGTAGTTGTTTTTAAGAAGTACAATTGATTCATGAAGAGAATAGAAAATCTTCCACACTGGCTGTCCCATGACTCTAAAGAGTGAATTATTTTAGCTGGGTAGCTATTTCTCTCCAGTCCTTTGGCTCTCTGTGTTTGTGTGCTATCATTTGCTAAAGATATGACAGTGTGCTTTTTGCCTGGTTTTGCAGCTAGGAGACCTATGTATGTTTCCCCACCTCCCCCAGGAATGCAGCCAGAAAAAGTCATGGCATCCCGAAGCCATCTGGGAATGCTTCCAAGACCTCCAAATGGGGGCGCAGAGCCAGCTGCACATCCACCAACTTCAGACTTCACCTGGTTCAGACACATTGCAGGGAGGTGTGTCACCAAGAATGATTTATCTGGGATCTTAGCTGCCCAGGTTCTGGCAGGTGGTCATCTGGGAAGGACAGAGCTGAGATCCAGCTCTGAGTTCAATGTGTAAGGTTCAGAGCTGAGGTGCGGCTGCACTCTGCCACCACCAAGCTCTGTAAGGGTGGATACATCCCTTACTTTGACTGCTTCCACAGTCCTGCTGTCTGCCTGAGAAATGGGGATGATAGCACCCGGGCTTGCAGACATAGTGAGAGGTAGTGAGAGGTCTAGAAAAGAGGTTCTTGGCATGTTTTCATTATATTTATTTAGGCAATGGAATTGTATGAGTCAAGCAGGGTTCTATCAGAAAACAGTCCTATCAGGCACACTCAAACAGGAATAATTGAGGAGATTTTAATCCACAAAGGTGTGGAAAAGTTAAGTGAAACCAACAGGGGAGTGAAACATGCCAAAGCTAGCAGCTGGAGGAGGGGTAACTACCCCAGGACCAGAAGACACAAGAGGAAGGGGTACCTACAGAGAAGACCTGGCGAGAATGGGGGGTTAGAGAAGTCCCCTAATAGGAGATACGTAGGACCTTTGTAGAGGAACAGTCACTGTCAACCTGCTGCCCCAAGGAGGATCCAGGGGAAACACTTTTTTCTTGCTGTCTTGCCTCCAATCTCGGGTTGGTGGTATCCATTGATTAAACCCATCAGAAGTCAGAAGGCAGGGAGCACACAGGATGTCAGCCTCCTGAGGCATGGAGCACGGTAGAGAGTGATGGAAAGTACATCTGGCGGGCAACAGGGACTATCCAGCCAAGGAAACACACGTTAGCATGGTTTTTCGCTACTAAGGTTGGATACAGTGGTGTTTTAGAAGTCTCACACTATGAAAGTCAGAAATGCTTGTTATGGGGCCGGCCGAGTGGCGCGGTGGTTAATCGCTGACTTGGGAGGCCAGCGGCCCCGGGTTCGAGTCCCACATGTGAGGGCCAGTGACACTGCTCTCAAAAAAAAAAAAAAGAAAAAGAAAAAAGAAATGCTTGTTATGGACAACCAAACAGAAGAAATCAATAAAGAATGATTCATGCTATGTGTTACAAGAATAAAAAGCTGTTTTGGAACCTTCTTTTTTGCTGAATCAAGGAGTCCAGAAGCATTTCAAAGTAAGAGTATAATACTAAAATATAAATATTACTAACTTTTGCCAGTACCAGGCATTTAACTTAGTGGTATGTGTAAATTACTTCCCAGCATCATCAGCACAATCTTATTAAGTTATTGCTATTCATCCATTTATTTTAAATATATATATTTTCTGAGTGCCTCTTGTACCAGGCACTGTTTCAGGTCCTGAAGGTTACATTTCTTTTTTTTTTTTTTTTAAGATTTTATTGGGGAATTGGGGGAGGGGAACAGACAAGTTGCTGTCTTTTTGTTCTTCAGTCTAGTTATGGAGGACATCACCTCACTGGCCCATGTTGGTATCGTCATTGTGCTCTTCCCGGATGAGGTAGATCAGTCACCGGCCTCTGGATGGTCGCTCACCGAGGCTATTGGCAGCTCACGCTGGCTGCCGGCCACTCACTGTAGCCTAAGGCAGCCCACTGCAGCAGGGGCTGCAGCCTACACCATCACCGGGGCTCGCACAGCCCAGCTCCAGGTGGAGCTGTTTGTTGTTCACCATCTTAGCTGTAGAGGGCAGTGTCACTGGCCGTCATATGTGGGATCCGAACCGGGGCTGCTGGTGTCCCATACCAGCTCTCAACCAATGCACCACTCGGCCGGCCCCTGAAGGTTACATTTCTGAACCAGGTATATGAAGATTTTCTATCGTGACTTTTGCAATCTATCTAAAAAAGCGAACGTTAAATAATTTCAGAAAGGATTAATAGCAGTTGAGTAAATAGTGCCACGAAACAGGGCATCTACCCTAATCTAGAAAAAAGAGAAGGCTTCCTGGAGGAAGTGAGGTCTAAGCAGATTCCTGAAGAACAAGTAGGAATTGGATGAGGGGCAAATCAAGGGAGAAAAAGAGCCTCCAAGGCAGAGAAAACAAAATTTTCCAAATTCTGTGGCCTAGAAGAGCATGATGTCTTGGAGGAAGTGAGAGGTGGATACCATGGCTGGATTTGGCAGGCTACAGGTGAGGGTGAGAGGTAGACAGGGGCTGATCACATGGACCCAAGTAGCCAGGCTATAGACTCTGCATTTTATCCCAAGCATGATGATATTCATGCTTTGAAGGCTTTCAAGCCTGGGAATGTGAGATTTTTAAAAAGATGACCAGCTGAGCTATGGAGTATGAACCTGAGAACAGAGTACCAAGCTCGGTGCGTGGTGCATTTAGGAGGTTCTTGCAATAGTGTAGATCATGGTTGGGATCAGCAAACCTTCTCTATAAAGGACCAGAAAGTAAATAGTTTCTGCTTTGTGGGCCATATGGTTTCTGTGGCAACTCTCAACTCTGCCCTTGTAGTGCAAGCAGCCATAGACCATCTATAAATGAAGGTATGTGAATTTTTTTTTTTTTTTAGTGGAACCATCCTGCCACCTGTTGGCAGCTCAGTGGCTCCTCAGCTCATGCCGGGAATCCAACTGGCAACCCTGTTGCTCAGAGCTCACACTCTTGAGCGAGCTCTTAACCAACTGAGCCACTTGGCCAGCTCTGACCATCTATAAATGAAAGAGCATGGCTGTGTTCCAATAAAACTTGTTTGCCAACCTCTAGCATAGACGAAAAACAAAGGTAGCTCGGACCAGAGTGGTGGAGCCTACAGGTACTTGAGAAAGAATTGACAGAATGTACTTTTTAGAGAAGAGGAGTGAGGGCCACTGAGGCTTTTCATTTGGAAAACTGGGAGTATTAGTTCTCTATTTACTGGGATGGTTAACAATAGAGAAGTTTTGGGGAAAAAGAGCATAAATTCAGTTTGTACTTACATAGTGTGAGGTATCTGTGGGAAATCCCAGTGGAGAGACGCCACCTCCAAGAAGGAGGAGGAAGGTGGGTGCTGCTTTAGGAAAGATCTATTAATCTGGAAGTAGGAAGTTGAAGGAGCTCCTATCTCATAACTTTTTAAATTTTATCTGAGAATTAGAAAGCAAGGTCATCTTCAGGTAAAAAGAAGGTAAGACAAGGACAAGATGAGTCAGAAATTGAAACGTATTAGAAAAGGTGTGAAATACTTATTGTGTATGGAGGAGAGTGGGTTCACTAGAGAAATAGTAACTGGACATCATTTAGAGCTGGTTGAGATGGGTAACCAGGAATTAAACATTTACCCAGGTGCGTTTTTCTTTTTTTTCCATCAGTGCTTCAACTAACAGGTATTGGCTCGGGGAGGTCTAGATACAAGACAGTCTAGATAAGAAAGTGATGGAAATGATAGGCTATAAAATCAAAACATGGTGACCCTCAACACCATTCCTGACCTGGAGATGTAAGTTAATATTTGTTGTGACCAAATGAACTCTACTTGAGAGAGCTGCAGGGGAAGCTATGTTTTCAGTGGAGGGTGACAGGAAGGAATGTTTAGAGAAGAGGTTGACGAAATGGGGATACTGGTTCCTGGGTGGCTTGGGGGGTGGTGTGGAAGAAGACAACAGATTAGAGTGGAAATTTATGGGTCTGAGAGCACAGCAAATGACAAATACTCAAAAGGGAATAACAGTGGGAATAGACTAATGAGAAAGTAAAGATGGTGTTATCATTTACATCTCTAGTGTCTCTTAGAAGCTGCTGAAGACTCAAGCCTATCAGAACTCACTTGCGGTGTAGGAAATAGAAAGAGGATACAGTTAGTACTGCCAGGCCTGCCTCTGCTAATTGTCTGTGAAGTATTGACAGTTGTGCATAGCAGCATGTGTGTGGTCATTCATGGGGTAGCAGGTCAGGGCAGAGAGCTCAGCATTGCATCTTGGGGCATGGTCACCCCTGTGATCATTGGCAAAGCCTAGACTGGCCTTCAACAGTTGTGCTATTAATCACTAGTGCTACACTTCCCCCTGATGTGTCAGTGTCCAAACCTTCCAGATGTCTTCTGCATTCTGTGTGTTCTGCCAGAGAACCAGGGCCAGGACTAGGATGAAGCAAGAGTGATGCCTACAGCACAAAATTAGGGAGGTCCTCACTCTTAAGGTTAGCTTCAACCCTGAGTGAGCACACCACCCTGAGAGCAAGAGACCGAATTTGACATTTTGTACCTTAGGCATCTCTCTTACCTCACCCTGGTTTCAGCCCTGCAGCAAACTCTAATATGAAATGCTATCTATGGGACCATTCACTATGATTTTAGAGAAAGGTTTACAATTAAAATTCCAGGAAAAAAAAATCAGTTTTGGAGTAGATTGTTAGTACTTGTTAGAAAAAATATGCACGCACAGAGAAGCAAACTTTGGGAAATTGCTGTACGATGCTCTGCATTACAGCAAATCGGTGAACTTTTTTGATCTTTAACAGCACTTTCTTACAGATTCATGCTGGAGATACAATATTGATAAGCCCTATGACATTCTGACTGATGATACACATCTCAAAAGACTTTAATAAGAAAAACATCATTCTTTTAGGAGCATTTGGATTGATCATACAGAATTAATTTATAAGTCTGCTGCCTTTGTGGAATTTTTCTTTTACTCTGGCGTGAGATAGAGATATGTATGCATCCTTCAATGACAGGGGAACATGGATGCTTTTATTCTTTGAAGTCAGTCTCTCTAACCTATAACCCATAGTCCTGAGACACAGCATCTTGATTGTGAAAACCAGGCATTATACATTACGCAATAGGTAGAATTAGCATTTCCAAAATGATGGGCAGAAAGGGAGGCCAGCTGATCCTACAGGATCTTTCTCCACTGTTTTCCAAAGTATATTCTGCCTCCCCTCCAGAAACACTTCTGGGCAAGTCACCAAACCAAGTGGGCACGTTGATTTCTAAGGAGTCTCTTTTGGGCTCTAGAATTCTGAGATCTTGTCAACTTGTGTTGGGCTTCATTCTTTTGTTTCTTTTACTCTTTATTTCCAGGTGGTCTGAATGTCTAAGTTATAAAAGCAAATTATTTAAAAACAGTTTAGGTTGGGGGAAGCCAGTTAGCTCAGTTGGTTAGCGCACAGTGCTCATTACACCAAGGTTGCCAGTTCGATCCCCATATGGACCACTGAGTTGCACCCTCCACAACTAGAATGAAAGAACTACTTGACTTGGAGCTGATGGGTCCTGGAAAAACACACTGTTACCCAATTAAAAGAAAAATTATTTTAAAAAAAACAGTTTAAGTTATTTGCTTTGTTGGTAAGTATATCAACAAGCAGAAAAGATGATTCACTTTCCCTGGATTCAAGAGAAATTTTTAAGAAATAGAAAAAATGGGCATTTAAATATTCTTGAAAGTGTTCTATTAACCAGAACTGAAGAGAACCCCGTGACTTAAATAAAGACCAACCCAAGAGCATGATCTGTGGTGATTTTTTTTTAAGAAGCAGCATTACAAGGAACCCACTTAGATGAGCAATTAGATAGAAGGAGATTGCTACTAGCATTTGCTAAAACCAAACAAAAATAAGATGTTTTTATATATTTTCAAAAGAAAATGGCTGTGTTTTTAACCAATCTGGCTTTTCACATCCACCATGTCATTTCTTCACAGGTTCTGCTTTCTGTGGACTTCACTAACTTACTCATTGCTCTTGAACACAGCAGAGATGAAAAATACACTTGTGATGTTTGGCCCACAGATTCAACCGTCACACAAATCAGTTGTTGATGATGATTTATTGACTTCCTTATCAAACACCCTTGGTGATTCTTGCTGCATATTGAGGTGAAATGTAAATCATCTTATTCATGTACATTCTATGACAAACTGAAATCACCAGTCAAAGAGCTATTGCTCTTGCCTTCTCTCATTTAAAGAGACTTAAATTTTTTCAAAGTACTTTCACATCTGTGATCTCGCTGGAGACTCTAGGTCCTAATGAGACCTTTAGAGGAAGGTGTTATTATCCCCATTTTAGAGAAGCTTGCCTGAGGTTACTCTACCCTTTATTGTGTTAACTGTGATTGGCCATAGACCACAGCCTGGCTCTTTATTGCTTTTTTTTTTTTTTTTTTTTTGAGGGCAGTATCACTGGCCGTCATATGTGGGATCCGAACCGGGACCGCTGCATCCCAAGCCAGCTCTTAACCACCGTGCCACTTGGCAGGCCTTTTATTGCTTTTTTTAAGCTCGGTATCATTACCTGACTTTTATTTCTGTGTCCATTTTAGCTGTACCAGTAAAGACAGGTGCTAAGCTTACCAAGAGACAATGAGGAGTGAAGATGTAAAATTAGAAAAATAAAACAAAGAGAGCAGAAGAGATAGACTAGCAACATGTTTATTTTTATAATTGCTTTTTTGGAGATTATTAAATGAAGAGGCCTGGAAGTGGAAGTATCTGATGAAGGAGTAAAAATAGCATATGATTGACTTAGATGCCGTTTCATAAGTAAGCAGAGCAGAACAGAACAAGAATAGTCAGCAGGGGAGATGGGAGTTAGGAATGAGAATGTGTTGTGCACAAAACAAGGAGTTAGAAAGTTTCTTACCAAAATAGTCTACAAATTTAGAAACACGGTGATTTGACTGAATTGCAACAAGGTGGGATCGGGGAATTGGGGAAGACACAAGCTTCCCAACTTCTAGTGGGAGGATATCTTTTACAACTGGGCCAGTGCAATCTAGATCTAAGCCCCAAGAAGACCCTTGCATCCTGTCTCTTGTGTAAATTCAAAATAAAGACCCTGACTGGCCAACTATAAAACAAAACCTATGTGTAAATGGAACTAAAATAGCTTCCCTTTAGATATGCTGATTGCAAAGTACTGGTTATGCTCATCAAAGCTGAACCGCTCTTTCTTTCTTTCAGTAGCCTTCTTTTGCTGGTGCCTTAAGCATGTTGGGTAATTCAGCACTGGACAGAATTATTGACTCCTCTATATAAATTGTTAAAGTAAGCAATATTTGGTCTGCACTTGCTAGTGTATAATTCATTTTTTCTTGCCAAAAATTATATTAAAAATTACCCTGGAAACCAATGCTTTCATAATATAAATGGAAGGCTGAGTCAAAGATATAAAATAATGAATGTTTTAGTCACCTAGATAAATAGGAGCGATTGTATATTCTGCATGGGGGACCTCCCCACCTCCAGGAGGGTAATATACAACACTGAAATCAACAAATCACATTTGCATAAGTTCCAATGTCAGGTTTATGGATACACTGAAAGTCATCATTTTCAATATATACATAAGATGAAAAGTACTTAAACCTTTCCCAGAAACAAGTATTTTAAAACAGGATATACCAAATGTAAGTCCATTTCATGTATTGGCTAATAAAAGATTTGGTCAGAGACAAAATAAATGTTACAAAATTTTCATCAACGTTTGAAATAAAATCTGTCTCCACTATGACCAAATATCAGAACATGATGTAACCTGGGCTCCCTCTCATTTCTAAAGTCACTCTATTTCTGAGTTTCTACAGACAGACATGCTCTGTGGGCTCAAGTCACACTCACTGGGGTGCTGGTGAAAAATGTAGTATCGGAGCCCAGATACAGACTGGATAGGATGACCTCAATGGGTGGAGCCAGGGACTCTGAATTTTCAAATCTCCTGGGGATCCTTAAACACACTTGGAATTAAGATCCACTGAATTAATATTTTATATTCACTGTTTCTTATTTGTTCTTTTTAAGCCCTTTTTTGGCCAGGGGATGGCTCACTCCAATATAAGTTAATGAATGGAAGTTTTGGTGGCCAGGAATGCGCAGAAGAAAGAAAGCAGCGTAATTAGCTGGGTAAACAGGAAGCCAGCATCTGTTTTGGAGATTAAATGAAGGCACAGAAGGAGGAGAAAGGGAATCGAGCCAGTTGTTGACTAGGCTCTTCCCCCCTCTCCCACCCCCACCCTCAACATACTTGGAAGAGCAACTGAACAGAAAAGATGGAAAGCAATCTTTAAGATTTCATTTGAGTTGGCGATGAAACTTCTGATTTAGTTCTAGCTGCCTGATGGGTAGATTCTTCTTCAGAGAGGGGGAAAGCTCACAGGTAAACCAAATGACACTGCAGTCCGTGAGTCCAAGACTCATATAAAGTACGCTGCATCCATTTATCTATCACTCACACTGTCCCCCAGGATAATACTTTTTTTTTTCTTGGTTCATTATATTAATCTTCTATTGTCCCTAACTAAGCCTTAGATTTTCCATATCCAATATCTTCCTCCATATCATATATTTATGAGCAATAAATTAAAATGGCAACTTGGATAGAAGTACTCATCTGTGACTAAATATTTCACAAGGGGGCAGAAAGAATTTACATTTTGATCTTCAAACACTGGAAAATGAATGCCCTCAGTTGTGAGCTTTCCAAATTGGCAAGGCTGCAAGGGCAAAACAAAATTTCCATGCATTTGATTGACCCCTTGAGAGGTGAGCTATTATTAGCAGGCCAGAACTTGCCAAAAACTATCTGGAAAATATCAGATGAAAAGTGATTGAAACTAGAAGTACTTTAAGCAGAGCCATGTCCAAAAAGAGACAGAGAGGAAATAATATACAGAGAGTCCCAAAAAATGTATACACATTTTTTTTTTTTAGAGGGCAGTATCACTGGCCCTCATATGTGGGACCGAACCGGGGCCACTGGCTTCCCAGGCCAGCGCTTAACCACAATGCCACTCGGCCGGCCCTGTATACACATTTTAAGAAAGGAAAACTGTATTAAAATTGTAATAGTCAGTATATACCAATAACGAAAGATGAATACAAGTCACATTTGATTCTGCAATTAACAAGAGGTGCTCAAAGTGGTTACCACCAGCGTCCAGATACTTCTGATTACAGCGAACTAGTGCTTGAGCAACAAAACGTCCACTAGTATACATTTTTTGGCAACCCTGATATATATAACATATCATATATAGCTATATATTTAACAATTCATTTTAATTTAGCAAATATTTATTGAGTGGCTTTTGGGTTATCATGCTAGGTTTTGGGACACACAGATAATGATACCTAGCTAGGTTCTCTTACCTCCAGGAATTCACAAGCTGGGAAATGTATGAGAGGGAACACTGATTCCTACAACCTAATACAGCCTGACAAGGGTTATATTAGGAACTTGTGGAAAGTGCTACCATTGTAACAATTAATGGGAAAAGAGAAACCTGATGTTGGTGCCAGTTCCGGAGCAACCTTCCCAGAGGAGGTGACATTTAGCTCTGGAATTTCAGCAGACTCAGAAGGGTGAGGGAATGGAATTTACAGGTTAGGAGTACGTGGCTGGAATACAGGGGTTGAGTGTGAGTTGAGTAAGAAATAGCAGAGCTTTATGGTTTGAGTGATCAGTTTATTTACATATCCATTTATTCAACAAGCTGTCAGTGGGTGCTGAAGCAGGTAGGTGCTTGGTATAGAGGCTGAGGAGACCTGTACCTCCTCTTCATGGCTCATGTATTTGGGAGAGTAGTGGAAGATGGGACTGAGACTGTGAAAAAACAGAAACCACTAGTCCCGTTTGATTCTAGAAGGATTTTCTGTGGTGTCCCAATGATACCTTTCTAGGTACTAAGTGCCATTTCATTGAGTACCTCCTGAGTGCTGTGCTCAGTAGCTACGCTACTGCTCATCCTTACAACAATCCTGCATGGCAGGTATTTACAGATAGGAAGAGAAGCTCTGGGTGCCTGAGATTGCACAGCTTGTATAGTACTTGCTTGGTGCATACACCGATCTCAGTGGCCTGGTAATTACAAAAGCTGAAGAACAGCTGAATTTCAGTGGTTTCCCACCCTGACGTCTGCTGAAAATACCATCTTGAAATATCTTGGGACCACCATGGCGTCTGATGCTGCGGGTCGGCTCTGCAGAGTCTGTGCCGGTGATTTATGCCTCTTTGCTCTTCCGAGAACGGGACCAGAACTATTGCCTTGCTGGGCAAAGCTGCCGCAGATCCTTGCCCCACCCCATCCCCCCAAAGCAAAGATTTCCAATTATTGCTCTGCAGAAAATGTCAAAAGCATTATTCAACTATTCATTATCCCAGGTTTTGTAATTTTTCATATGTTTTTAGTCTTATCTGCTAGCACTTGAAAAAGACCAGCTTTTTCCTCTTAATTTGCAGAGCTGTGCAGTCTCCCTATTATGTTCTTATCACCCTCTCCCTGTGGTAGGCAGAATGACAAGGATGACAAAAAAAAGAACAAAAATATTTGAAGGCCTTCTTGAAAATCCACGGAAATGAAGGACCCGAAAAGCTTGAGGTTTCTGTTCCTCGAATGACCTGGAACAAGGCCAAGGGCGATTGGCATTAGTTATCACAATCCACTCCGCAGGGGCTCTTGGCGAGTTCTCACCAGGACCAAAACCACCACCCTAGGGCCAGGAAACTTGGTCTCTGACGCTGTCTCTCAGGGGCTTAACCGGGGGATTCGGCAGCTCTGAGGTGCCAAGAGGGAACCCCGAAATTCTCATATACCAGTGTTCAGTATAGTCTGGCATCCCAAGGACCAGAGGCCAAGGTGGCTTGGGGTGGATGGTTAAGCCTTCCCCATCTCCTTTGGCCTCCGCCCCATTCTTTTATAAAGCAAGTGACATTTTTCTCGCCGCGATGTAAAGTGCCCCTGCAAAGGCAACTTCAAGTCCCCTAGCTCGCTCTCCTCCACCTAGATGGCGCCCGAAGCTCCGCCATCTGGAAATTCTGAACTGCCATTTCCCTGGCTCCTTTCCTCTCCCGATTCTCAGGTTTAGGAAGCCAGCGCCCTGGGACTCCGGCTTCACCCCAGGGACGCGCTGCGGGCGGCGCGCCTGGCTCCGGGGGGGAACCCCCGCCCCCCTGGCCGTCCCTGCAGGGGAACCCCCGCCCCCCGTCCCTGTCACTCCGGGAAGGGAGTTCCCGCCCCTCGGATCCGCCAGGGGGAGGGAATCCCCGCCCATCCTGGAGGCTCCGGCTCCTCCGCGCCGCGCAGCTGGCAGAGCCGAGCCGGGAGCGGACTCCCAGCGCCCGTGGGTCGCGGCCCCGGGCAGAGAGACGCGGTGGGGCGGCGACTGTGGGGCTCGTGGGGCCCGGGCGCCGGGGAGCGCGCCTCCTGCGGCTGCGGGAGCTCCGTGCGCTGCAGCTCCGAGCAGGCGCGGCCCCGGCGGGGGCAGCAGCGGCGCGGGGTCTGGACGGGCGGCGCCTGGGTCCGAACGCGCCCGAAGCAGCGGGAGCCTCTCCGATCGCCCGCGTGCAGGTGAAGAGCCCACCCGGCTGCAGCCCGGACGCGGGGATGCGGGTGGGGTGGGGCGGCACCTCCGAGACCGCGTGCGCCCGGGAAAGTTTCCCGACCGAACCGGGTGCGGGGATCCCAGCCGCGGCTACACGGGGATCGGGGGTGCCGGAGCCGGCTCCCACGGTGCGCGCTGCAAACTCGCCTTGTGTCCTCCCGGGGGTGGGGAGGGCGCGGCGGCCGCGGGAAGAGGGCCCGGCGGAGCTGCGCGGGGACACCGGGACAAGCCGAGACGCACTGCAGGGCACGCTTAGCCCAGGACCGGGAGCCCCTGCTCCGCGGGTCCCCATCCCTGGGCCATCGCCGGGTCCTCCCCTCCAGGGCGGAGGCACTCAGGTGCGCCGTCTTCAGGTACTGCCTTGGCATCCATCTCCCGCGCTGCCTGATCCTTCGCCCTCCCCTGTCTCGGGGAGAGACGTGCGGGGCAGAGGAGTGGAGGAGGCACGGTGAGAGCAAGGGCATCTCTGGGCGCCGCTCTTGGCATCTGCCAGGGAGATGGAGAACGTGCTGATGGGGAAATCCTGCTCGCCCGCTTCAGTGGGGTTCCTCCTAAAACCTCTCTCTCTCTCTCTCTCTCTCTCTCTCTCTCTCTCTCTCTCTCTCTCTCTCTCTTCCTCTCTTCTCCCCACCCCCCAGTTTGCATTGACCTAAAATGTCATTTTAGGTCTTTGGGCTGCTTGTCTTCTCGCAATGCTGAATTGAGTAAGGGGGAGGGTCCAGGGCCCCTGGCTGGAGTTTGCCAGAAGTCTGTCCTCAGCTGCTCTGATCCCTGCAGAGACCTTGATAAGGGACACTGGAGTGTGAAGAGGACAAGGCCTGGCAGGGACTGGTCGCAGAGACTGGACTAGCAGGCACGAGGGCATTCCAGACCTGCAGACAGGAGGCGGAGTGTTGGGGGCAGGAAGGGCCTGCATCTGCCTCTGGCAGTTGGCGGCCTCTCGCCTCCCATAGAGGTAGGGTGCTTTGAGGGATAATGATGAGGCTGCTGCAGGTGGTCACTGAATGCCTGTAGAAAGTGGTACTCCGGATCTTTTAGCAAGAGGCCCCCGGGACCTTTAGTGCTGCTGGTCCTTCTTCAATGGGGTTTCCCACACTCGGTCTGCCTTGGACTTCGGTTCTAGGGCCCTGGTATTTCTACAGGGCCTGCTTTTCTGGCCTGTGGTTCCCTGTGGGGGGTCAAGTTGGTACAGGTATGGGAGGGCTGCATGTGAGAGCAGAATAGAATGTCTCAGAACACACTCTTGGCTGTTGGTAGTTGTTTTAGCTCCATCAATTCCTTCTCCCAATTAGAATGGGCCAAGAACTGCTGGTCCACTAAGAACAACATGGTGGTGTGAGTGTGTATGGCGGAGGCAGAAAGGGAGATGCAGGAGTAAGGGGATGGCAGGTGCTAGAAGAGGGAGAATCAGAACCATGTAACGTGTATTGGATGCACCTGCCTTATCATAGTTAATATGCTCCAGGAAAAATACTGAATTATACTTTAAATCCCTATCATTGAAATTGATTTTGCATGCACTTAAGGCAGTTTACTATTTAAGGAACCTTATGATAATTTCTCTATTCATTTCAACTAATTTATTTTTGGAGTACCTGTGGTTTGCTGTGCACAGGGGCTTAGAGGTTCCTGGGGACACACTAGATACGAGAGGCTCCCTCCTTGCTGTCAGAGTTTCAGTATATTAGGAGAAGTGAGATAAGCATACTGAGAGCTCCAATCCAAACCAGTGCACGTGTAGCATAATAAGCACTCTATAGTCATTGGATGAAGGAATGAAGGGATGATCGAAGGAATGAAGGGACGAATGAATGAATAAAGCACCTGAAGAGTAGTCCAAATAAAACATTTTAGGAGTAAGGGGAGAAAAATCACTTTTGAGTGAGGAGATCTGAAAGGCTTGTGGAGGAGAACTTAGAACAGATGCGTGCTGAGAGGTTGGTCCTTTGGAGGATGATGGAAGAAAAGGCTGAGCTAAGGTCTTGGAGGAACTTAGTTCTACAGCTGGCAGGGAACTATCTGAGATTTTTGAGCATGAGACTGACATGATCAGCTCTGTGCTTTAGGGAGATTAATCTGATCTCTTGCAGAAAGAATTGGGACTGGGGAGAGATGGGAGGTGAGGAACCTAGTGAGAAGGTTGTTGTAATAAACCGGAGGATGGAGGTCTGAGCTGGTGGGTGGCAGCAGGCTAGGAAGAAAGGAAAGGTTCATCAGACATGGACTCGAAGTATGGAAGCTGTTTAGATTTGGAGTGAAGAAGAAACAAAGACCACCTGCAGGTTAGGAACCCGAATACACAGTTGACTGGAATAGGGAGTTTGGAGTTGTAACATCCAGTAAACCAGAGACCTAAAGAAATCCTTTCAGAGTCCTCCCACATGTAATCACATCTAATCAGTCACCAATGGATTACTTCTCCTTGTAATTCTTCTTGTAAAACCTATTAATGGCTCCCAGGACTTCCCATGGGATACATTCCAAATCCTTTGAGCCTCCTCAAACTTCTTTCCTGCTATGTCCCCCAACACACACACACACACACACACACACACACACACCCCGCCTTCCTGGCTGATTGTATTCTAGGGTGTTGCCCCAACCCTGACTTGGAAGTTCCAGGCCTGGTGGGCTGGACAAGATAAAACAGGCCTAGGTCATGTGGGCCTAAGTGACTCAGACCATGGTGGGAGGGGGATGTCTCTGTTGGAAGGTGGCCCCCAGGTTCCTCTTACTATACCAATCACATGGGGAAACATTTCCAAGAAGACAAACCAACAAAAGGTCAGGACCAAATTCAAAGAGGCTGAATCTCTTTAACAGGGCAGACTTGGAGACGAGAGATTTTAATCTCCTCTGCCCTCAAGTGTCTCCTGCCCTCAAGTGTACCCACAGTACCAAGGAGATTGCCAGGTGGGCAAGCCCCTGAGGGAGGCAGGTGGACATGTGCAGGCAATAATTTCTGAGAAGGGCAGCATCCCAGGAGGATGATGGGAAAAGGCCATTGCCAGAGACTGAGAAAAGTCTGTAAAGGATGGTCTTGGGGGCCAGGTTACAAGGGATGAAGGACAGAGTGGTGCCAAGACAGGGGCAGTGGGCAGGATAGACACTGTATCCAGAAGTGTGCCAGTTAAAAATCATCAGGGAGCAATTGGAGGAGATGGTAGCGTTGTGGGAAGGTTTATTCAGGATAGGTCCCCAAATCCCCCTCCCAGGCATGTGTGGTAAACAAAAGAGGAGTGGGAAAGTGGGAGAGAATGGCGATGAGATAAGGAGAGTTTGGGAGGAAAGAGGCCGGAGCAGTTGTGGGAGAAGAAAAGCTGGCATCTGCCTTTCCTGGGCGATAGGAGGAAAGCAGAGGTTGGGCGAGGCGCTGGACGGAGCCTGCAATGCAGGGAAGACTTGGTCTTGGCAAGCAGGAGAGGCGCCCCTGAGATTGGGAGGGCACTGCACAAAGCTGGGGCTTGGGGGGGAAGGCGGAAGTGCTGCCGCCAGCCTGGCACCGGGCACCAGCTGAGGCAGCCAGGAGGGAAAGGAAGGATTCCAGAGTCAGGGACAGAGACTTGGGCTGGAACCCTGGCAGTGCAGAGCACTTCTCATGGGCCAGATCATTCAAAATTTTGGAGCCTCAGTTTCCTCATGTACAAAACTGCTATAACAATGACCTCACAGAGTTGTCTGTAGGAGGAGTACAAGGTGTGTATGCAAACCCCGTCATGACGGTGTCTGGTGCATAGTGGATGGGTGCTTCTGACATTGTGCTGAGAAACAAATAAGCCTCTTGCCAAAGTCAGTGAGAGCCCAGTTGAATGTAGAAGGCAGGACTTTTTTTTTTTAAAGATTTTATTGGGGAATTGGGGTAGGGGAACAGACAAGTTGCTGTCTTTTTGTTCTTCAGTCTAGTTGCGGAGGATGTTGCTTCACTGGCCCATGTTGGTATCGTCATTGCGCTCTTCCCGGGTGAGGCAGATCGGTCGCTGGCCTCTGGGTGTCGCTCACCGCGGCTATTGGCAGCTCACTCTGGCTGCCAGCCACTCACGCTGGCTGCCGGCCACTCACTGTAGCCTATGGCAGCCCACTGCAGCAGGGGTTGCAGCCTACTCCGTCACCAGGGCTCACACAGCCCAGCTCCAGTGGAGCTGTTGTTCACCATCTTAGCTGTAGAGGGCAGTGTCACTGACCCTCATATGTGGGATCCGAACCGGGGTCGCTGGCATCCCAAAACCAGCTCTTAACCAATATGCCACTTGGCCGACCCAAGGCAGGACTTTTTAGTGGACACAACTGAAGCTTTCTTTCAGCTTTATATGAAGAGCTCTGACTGCTCAGAGCAGCCTCACACCGTGTTCCCCTTTAAGGAATCTTTCAGGATGTCTGCCTTTTTATCTGCTGGCTTGTTTCAGTGGCTACATCTGCATTTCACTTCTCTCTCTTATTCAAAGGTCAAGTTGTCAGGGTTTAACGCTGAGAGATCCTGCCTCTGAGAGATCTTGCCTCGTTTCTCCTCTCCTCTGTGGTTTGGAGGGGTGGGGGGGTGATGCATTCACATTTGCTAATTCCTGTACTTGAGGAAGCTGAGGTCCAGAAAAGCAGAGAACTTGACTCATTCTAGTATAACTGGAACTAAAAGCTCAATCTACAGTTGCTTGATGTGGGAAACTGTTGTCTTTTAATGGCAATTATACAAGATCAGGTGGGTGAAGAAGAATTAAAAATCTGTGTACCCCATTGGTTTTATTAATGGACCTGTGATTAAACTTAGGAAGATTAAATGAATATTCTCACTAATTAGTGAAGACAAGAGGAAAAGGAGCCCTTAGCTTGATTTAGTAAGCACTCAATAGATGTGTGCCAAATTAAATGATATTGGGGGGAAATATACAGAATGGGGTTTTTTTGTTTTGTTTTGTTTTTAACAAAGGAAAGGTATAAAAATATGTTCTCAAACTATTCTTGATTTATTTTTCTCCTGGGTGGCCTACATCTAGATTCTGTTGTCCTTTGGGTTTAGGCATAAGTGGCATTTAAAAATTTTAAATTCTTGATCTTATAATAGGCATATTCTAGGAGTGGAAAAAAAAAATGGAATTGGGAAGCATATATTTCCTGTGGGTTCTGCAGTTCTGGGGAGAAGCAGGATTTGAAGCCAGGTAGGTCAGCTGATTCAGACTTGAATTGCCTGTGATCTAAGGAGCTCTGCATTCTATTTACAAATGTGTTCAAGAAAACACTGGGAGCATTTACAGTTTGAAAATTCAATAGTTGAAGAGGCCCTTTGTGGTCTGATAAGGTGGCTGAGCCGAGAGATGGCTTGTTAAGTCACCAAGTGTACGGAGAAGCCACATTTGTCTTTTAAGTCTCTCCAGCTCCGGGAAGAGGCCGACCCCTGGCTGTGGCCTCGCGGCGTCTTCTCCACCCTACATTGTCAGTTGGGCCAGAAAACAGCCCCCGTTCTGAGAGCTCCTGTCTTCTTGATGCATGTATTACCTATGTGAACACACTGAGTGAACAGAAAATCAGAAACTTAAGAATTAACTCTCTTTATGAAGCTATCTCATGAAACCAGGTAGTGTTGAACATCTGGCCAATTCAGTTATTCTTGGATTCTTTGTTTTTAGGTTTTAAAGTGTTTCTGTCACTCATAAAGCACTCTAGGACAGATGCAGAGGTTTTGGAGAAGTGGAGCTCGGGGAACTGGCTTTACAGCAAGGAGGACTAATTTTGCACACACTACTGTCACAAGCTTTAGATGAAATCATAGGGAGGAGATGGGGCAGTGTTGTCTGAAGCAGCCTGAAATGCCTAGCGATCCACATGAGGATAAAAAAAAATCGCAGACTCTTACGGTTTTGCAAGGAGCATGATTCAATCCCTTACTTCAGGTTGAAGTAAATTTAGTTCATTGCAGATAGGATCTGTGGTGTTTGAAAAGCGTCCTGAGGAAGGACCTCCATGGTATATGTAGCCCTTCATGGAATGATCGATGCCTCAGGCTGGGGCTTTTGACGTTTTTTAGCAGGAATGGAAATGGATTTGAACGGAGCTAGGCATGGTCTCCTTTTATCAACACGTGGACACCTCTAGTATTTGGTTTTGCATGCGCTAGACTTTAACTCAGCTACTCCAACCCGGTCATCTCAGTTAAAACACACAGATCCTGTTGTCCTGGCCTCCAAAGAGCGCTCATAGTGCTTTCCTGAAAATCAAGACACACTAATACAATACAGAAAAGGATCCCTATCCTGAGAATGTCGTGCCGTGGAAATCCAGACTCAGCTCCTGGTGGAGGCCTGCCTGCTGAGGGAATAGCAGTTGTGCTTGGAGGAGGAGAAAGGTCATTTTGGATCATGGTGGACTCATGGTAGAGGGTGGGGGCACTGGGCTGCCCCACAGGGGTGTACTCTAGGCATCCAGAGGAAGGTGGTAGAGAAGAGACGGTGCCCGCCTGGAAGCTTTGCTCTCCTGGGGCCTTGTCTGGCTACAGTGACTCCTAACGAGTTCTTACCATACCTAGGGAAAACAGAATAAACACCGGTTCTTCTGTGTGTTTCACCAAAGGCCAGCACTTGGCAGATGCCTGTCTAATGGGAACTTGCTTGTCCTGCGTATAGGGCCTCCGGTTGTATGTAACTGCGATATTCCACACGACTCTCTCTCTGGAGAATAGAAAGGTACGTGTGTCTCGGGTTAGCCAGTCCATCTTGGGTTGGTGCATGCAAGTTTCAGCACCCAGTAATGCCCCTCATCCCCCTGAAGATCATGAAACTGGTTCCTGACAGTAGTTATATTGACATGTAAGTGAACAAATACGGTAATTACAAAGTCTCTTCCAGTGTTTGCACATTTCTTTTTTTTTTTTTTGCATTTACGAAGATGAGAATGGAGCCAAGTTTAGTAAAGCAAGATGTCAGTAAACTCTTTACATTTTTGTGCGCTGGCCAATGGACACTTATAAAATGTCTGATTTCAGCTGTGTTTCAGTTGGGTTCTACACCCCCTACCTTTGGCAAAGTGTATTTTATAGAGATTTGGGTAAAACTAGATTGTGCTATATGGGTCTCTTGGTGAAGAATATTAAATTCCAAGGCTAAAGCAGCCATGCAAATATTATTACAAAATCACTCTGCATACAAAATTGGCATTGCTTTCCTCTGCAGTTTTCCACTGCCCACTCTCCACCCCTATCCTGCCCTGGTCATCATTATTCCCAATGTCATTAGGCAAAAAGTAGAGACAGCTGTCCCCAGAAAATGTGCTCCTTGTGTCCTCATCAGCATGGATTCTCATGAGAGAGCAAGCAATGAGATGGTGTGAGGAGAGGAAGGTACCGTACAGGATTGCATTAACCCCTCTCTGGACCTACTGCTCGCCTTTAAAAACCTGAGCAGATGTAAGGCTTATTCATTTCTTTATTGGTGACTTCTGAGGAGCAGCATTCAGCAATTTTGGCACCTGAGCAGCCTCCCCACTTCTGGTCCCTCACCTACTCAGCTGCCTGAGCACTATCTTTAATCTTGAGGGTCTTCAAAAATGATCAGCCTTTCCCCCGTCCTCTTCAGGATTCACCACAAAGTCCATCCAGCACACGGGTAAAAATTAAGTGTTTGAGTGTTCCCTATTTGGCAGGCACTGTTCTAGACACTTTGCATATATTGACTCCTTTAATTCTCATAATCATCCAATGAAGTGCATGCTGTTATTACCCCCATATTCATTTTCCTTAACAAATTACCACAAACTTGATGGCTTAAAGCAACAGAAATTTATTTTCTCATAGTTCTGAAGGTCAGAAGTCTGAAATCAAGGTGTTGGCAGGGCCATGCTCCCCGCGGGGGTGGGGGGTGGGGGTGGCAGGGGCAGGGGTCCGGGTATTGGGGAGAAACCTGCCTTTTCTAGCTTCTGGTAACTGTGGACATTCCTTGTGGCTGTTCTATTCTGAGCTCTGTCTCTTCCTTCCCTTGCCTTCTCCTCTGTATATTCGTGTTTTCTCTTATATCTCTGTGTGTCTCTGTTTTGTGTGTCTTTTATAAGGACTTGTCATTGAATTTAGAGCTACCTAGATAATCTAGGATGATCTTACCTCAAGATTTTCTTTTTTCTTTAAATTGGGGAATTGGGGGAGGGGAACAGTGTTGGGGAATCGGGGAAGGGGAACAGACAAGTTGCTGTCTTTTTGTTCTTTAGTCTAGTTGCAGAGGACGTTGCTTCACTGGCCCATGTTGGTATCGTCATTGTGCTCTTCCCGGATGAAGCAGATCGGTCGCCGGCCTCCGGATCGTCGCTTACTGTGGCTATTGGCAGTTTACACCAGCTGCCAGCCGCCCACACTGGCTGCCAGCCACTCACTGTAGCCTATGGCAGCCCACTGTAGCAGGGGCTGCAGCCTACACCGTCGCGGGGGTTCGCACAGCCCAGCTCCAGGTGGAGCTGTTGTTAGCTGTAGAGGGCAGTGTCACTGGCCCTCATATGTGGGAACCGAACCGGAGCGGCTTGCATCCCCAAACCAGCTCTTAACCAATGTGCCACTTGGCCGGCCATCAAGATTCTTAATTATATCTGTTAAGACCCTTTTGCCAAATAAGGTCACATTCACAGGTCGTGAACATACCTTTTTGGGGACCACCATTCAACCTACTACGTCCCCTTTTGCAGATGAAGAAATGGTGGTGCAGTGTGGCTAAGCAAATTCTCCAAAGTTAGGAAGCTGGTGGAGCTGGGATTGGAATAGAGCAGCCTGGCTCTAGGGCTGCAGTCTTGTCCACTACTGTCTACGGCCTCTCAAGAAATGTGCTCAGTGTTTATGGTATTAATGGATGGCAGGATGGGTGGGTAGAAGTGGATAAAAATGTGCTGATAACCATAACTGGATAACATTCTCCTTCTCATGTCCTGAAAATAACAACAATTAATATTCTTTGTTTTATGATGTTGCCCCAGGACTTGACCTTGGGTCTTCTTTAGCTATTCTCCCTCTTGGTGAAATCTCACCTCCCTCAAGGCTTCCCCTACCGTCTACATGCTGTTGCCTCCCAAATTTCTGTCTCTAGCCTTCATCTCTCCACTGAGTTCCAGACTCATATGCACCAGTTCCAACTTGGCATCTCCATATGTGTGTAACAGGCATCTCAGACCTAGCAATATCAAAATGGTATTCTTGATATTTCTCCCTCAAACTTGTTCTTTCTTCCTCCTGTTTCAGTAAATGGCACCACCATCCACCCAATGGTTCATTGAAAAAAAACCTAGAAACCACCCTTCATTCTTCCTCTTTTCTTATTCCCAGCAACTAAATCTATAAGTCCTCTTGGCCCTTCCTCCAGTATGTACCCCCCTTCTCCCCACTTCCATGGCAGCCACCCTAGTTGAAGTCACCGCTGTCTTGTCCCTGGACCCCTGCTGCAGTAGTCTTCTAATCGGTTGTCCAGAGAACACTCTTGATCCCTAGTCCTTTCTCCTCAGAGAACCTAGAGGTATCTTTCTAAAAGACAAATGAAGTCATGTCACTCCCAACCTTAAAACTGGGCAATTTTTGTTGCCTTTTGAATATGATCCAGGTCCTTTGGCCCTTACCCACGTCTCCAGTGACTTCCTCTGTTACCACTCATTGCATTCACCCTCTGTGCCCAGACACATCGTCGTTCTTCCCATTCTGAAACATACCAAGCTCTATGCCACAGTAGGACCTCACCTTTGCGTGGAAGCTTCTTCCCCCAGACCTTCGTAGGCCTTCTACTCTACCACCATGTAATCTAAAATGGTCACCCCAGGTACTCTATCACATTACTTCTGTTTCAGATACAGTTTGTTTGTTTGTTTGTTTTATTGGGGAACAGTGTATTTTTTCCAGGACCCGTCAGCTCCAAGTCAAGTAGTTGTTTCAATCTAGTTGTGGAGAGGGCGCATCTATCTCAGTGGCTCATGTGGGGATCGAACCAGGAACCGTGGTGTTATGAGCACTGCACTCTAACCAACTGAGCTAACTGACCACCCCTCAAATAACAGTTTTGATTTGTGTATTGTTTGTCTCAGCTGTTGGAATGTAAGCTCCATCAAAACAGGGACCTTGTCTTGTTCATAGTTTCTCCAGTGCCTAGTCTACAGTAGGCATTCAATAAGTAGTTGTTGAAGAAATTGAGCTCTTACTACATTCCAGATGGTGATCTTAGTTATCCTTATTTTTCAGATGATGAAAAGTAGGCTCAGAAAGTTTAAATTAGGGTCGGCTGAGTGGCGTGGTGGTTAAGTGCTGGCTTGGGAAGCCAGCAGCCCCAGTTTGGGTCCCACATCTGAGGGCCAGTAACATTGCCCTCAAAAAAAAAAAAAAAGAAAGAAAGAAAGTTTAAATTACTTGCCTGAGGTTGCACATCTCTTAAGAGTTGGAGCAAGATTTTGAACCCAGTCTCTCTGACTCATAAGCCTGTGTTCTTAACCATTATTCCATACAGAATCCCCGAGAAGCAGAAACTGCCCAGAATCCCTGAAGTCCCTACAGAGCTCTGAGTTTTCTAATTCATTTTCCTGCTCATAAACCCAGGACACAGACTGTTAAAACACAGTGAAGAAATATACTTACTTAGATTCTGAATGTACTATTTCTTTGAAAAGTTGGCCCTGGGGCGTAAGCTTGAGAAGTTAAGAAGTTCATTTCTGTTTTTTCTTCACTTGGGCATTTCGGCTCAAGATTTTTTCTGATCCAGCTGGCAACTTCATGGTTTAAGCTCTTGAATCTTTAAAGGAGAGACAGAGATGCATGCCCATGTTGCCTTCTTATATGCAAAGATGGAATTTATTTGAATTCATAAGAAGCCCTGAGGTCTTCTTCCTCCTGGTTTTCCTTACACACCAACATCTTTCTGTAGTTCGATCTTTTCTGCCTCCACATCTCTCTCTTTCCAGTTGGTAGAACCCTAGAGTGAGAACATGGATCCCATTTTTAGATGGGTTGGTAGCAAGACCTTCTTCATTGGGTCTTTCTCAAAGACCAGTCCATTTTTCTGTCACCAGTTTTGAGCCAGTGATGGAAGACACCAGAATACAGGTTCTTTCCAGGTGTGGGGTTCAAAGGCCCTTTGGCCAAGGTTACAGGCTCGGGAGAATGAGAAAGCAGCTATTCGTTTCCGTCCCTGTGGTTGGACCTCTATTTAAAAATAAGTTCCATCTTGAGAGTTACACCAGTATCCTGAGAAGTCAACATCAGACAAAAGACTACTATTTCAGGCAACCAGTAATTGAGAATCGCCAAGACCCACAAATGTAGGTTGGGCTTTTATTTGCAGAAAGGATGATAATGACTGATTAGTGTATCTGGCAAGCATAACAGCTTTCCTGCATGAAGGCAGAACTCTGGCCATTTGATACGTCATGCTCTTTGCCTCTGCTCTCATGAGTGGGGTTTGCTATGGTAACCAGAACTGTACCTGGAGGGTTGTGCATGTAAAGTGTCACTCATTGGCAGTCTCCTTTATTTTTAGCATAAACCAACGAGGAGCTGCTCATGGTTCCTGCTAATAGGCAGGTAGGTAGTCACAGTGGAGCCCAGGTGGAATTGGGTGTGCTGTTCTTATGTGCAATATCGCAACCCACCATAGTTCTCTTTATTGCATCAAGAAGAGCATCTGAGAAAAAAAAAAAAGAGCTTCTGGGTTTCCATTGGTTAAAATCCACGCTGGAATCCACACACTAGGATAGTTGGGCTGATTATTTTTTATAGCTCTTTCTCACGTGCTATTCTCCATCTTCATTTTGACACAGCATGTAAACTTGGCTGACAATGATGGTCCTGCAGGTAGTAAGTAGGTAGCTTCCCATAAAACCATTGAAAACTATGAAAGCTCAGCACATGTTTGAAAGGGGTAGTCTGATCAGTTACGCTCAGTTTTCTCTTAGAGCTTTTCCTTTATCCTCATTGCCTGCAAACCAACTTTTTTTTTCCTTTTTCATTCCACTAATAGTTATGTAGCACATGTCACATTGGGAAAAGACACAAGCACACACAAATACATATATATATATATATATATATATATATATATATATATATATATATATATATATATTTCAGTGAGTGGGGAATAACAATAAAATCTTGATTGCCTTGAACTATCAATTGTATCAAATTGTTTACCTATCTTTTGGAACAGGGGGTATGGGGGGGAAACAATGGAAAAAGCATTGCTTCAAGAGCATGGTGAGGCTCCTGAACCCTACTTTTGTTAGGGACTTGGACCTGGCTAAGAACCCCCTTGGCATATTGGCTGATAGGTGTACCTAGGCCTGAGTGAATGTGGGTCATGTAACACAGTGCTGTGGGTTTGGCTGGGAATGTGAACTGCAGTCCAGAAAGACCTCAGAGCCACTCCTTGAGTTGATGTCAGCTGTGGGTCAGAAACACTAGACTGGAAGGTTCTTCCAGGCAGAGACTATATCCTATTCGATTCTATGATTCAAGCCCCTTTGTGCGGTGCCTGGACCATAGTGGATCCTTCATGAAGGCCTTTTACAGGAATGAAACTAGTGTCAGACCAGCATGTCTGGGTGGCAGAGAAGAGCCTAACCTATACTTCAGGTAAGATCCCACTGAATGACTAATGGTCACCTCAAATGTTAATGTCTAAAACCAAGTTCCTGATTCCCACCACTGCCACTTCCCGAAGCTTTGTCTCTGGTTAGTCCTTCAAAATATACCCAGAATCTGATCATTGCGTATCACCTCTCCCCTCATCCAAGCAATCCTCATCTCTCAACTGGACTATTTTAGGAATCACTCAATTGCTATCACTCCCCCTTTCCCTCCATAGTCTATTCTCAGCAGAGCAGCCAGAATGAATCTAGTAAAATGGAAATCAGATCGTGTTACTTCTCCATTCCAACTTTCCCAGTAGCTTCCCATCTCACTCAGAGTAAAGCCGTCCTCATTACACAGCCTACCTACCAGGCCCTGGCGTTCTCCCCCATCCCCTTGCCCTTGTCTCTTTGACTTGATCTCTATTCTCTGTCTCTCGGCTCAAGCCATACTGACATCTTCTGCCTCCGGCCATTGCACCTACAGTTTCCTCTGCCTGGCATGTTCTTTCATGTAGCCGAGTCGCTGCCTCACTGTCTTCAGGTCTCGATTCAAATGTCACCTTCATTGAAGATTTCCGTGCCACCCTACTCCAGCCTGAAGTATCCCCCATCTCAGCTTTATTTTCTCCTTAGCACATTGTCAGTTTTCAGAACATATCTATATTTTACTGAGGTAATTTGCTTTTCTGTATGCCCTTCTCCACTATAATGTAAAATCTGAGGGTTGTTTTTTTGGTTTTTTTTGCGGGGGGGGGGCTTCTATTTGATTCACCCTTGAATCTGCAAAACATAGACAATGCTTGGCATACAGTAGGCACTCAGAAAATATTTGATGAGAATGAATTAGAATCGCTGGTATTTTTAATTTAAATGCTGATGCCTCAGGGATGTGATGTAATTGGTTGGAGGTACAGCCCAAACACTGGTGTTTTTTGAACGCTCCCCAGGTGGTTCTCACATGGAGCCTGGGTTGCAAACCACTGTGTAGTTGCTTTTCTTTCTCGGGATTTTCCCTTGGTGGCATATGTTGTTGCATTCTTAGAAAATCCATTAGTCTCAAAACTTAAATTGTAGTGGATGATTTTAATGAAATTTGTGCGGTGTGTGATAGCATATTAGGGTTTTCATCAGAGCATCTTGTTAGAGTGAATATAATGGACATTCATTCCTGCGTGACCTTGGCTGAACTTTGATGGGGAGGCACAGACTCCATATTGCCAAGTCAAGTGTTTTGTTAATTTCCCAGTTGAGCATAAGGCTTTTTTCTCTTTCTATTTGAAAAGTAAGAGAGGATTTGGATCCAGCTTAACTTCTTTCATCTACATGGGTAATACAGTTTATTCCACACCCTCCACCCAGAATGCCCACCTACCTATCCGTCCCTTAAGACCCAGACACAGCCTCATTCCCTTTGAAAAGTGTTTCCCCCACCTTCCAGCTGGCAGTCTCTTGGAATGTCTGGCACACACGCTGCCTGGCACATTCACTTGGCATCCAGCACATGCTGCTTTGGTTGCTGAACCTTTTGCTAGAAGTGTTTTTTTTTGTTTTTTTTTTTTTTTGTTTTTTTTTTTTGAGGGCAGTGTCACTGGCCCTCACATGTGGGACCCAACCGGGGTCGCTGGCTTCCGAAGCCAGCGCTTAACCACCGCGCCACTCCGCTGGCTGGCCCTCTTTTTTTTTTTTGATCCCCACCCAGACTAGACTGTAAACTGTCGCAGGACACTTGGCCATTACTTTCACCTCTTTGTGTCCCCAGCAGCAGGCAGTAAACAGATGTTGATGAATTGCTTAAACTATTCTTGTTGAATGTATTAGCAGCTTCTAAGGAGCTTTGTCTGTAGGAAGGTGTGTCACTAGTAGCATAATTAGGGATTATACCCTTCATAAATACCCTGGCATTTTTCATGCTGCCTTATTGTTGATCTATATCTTTCTCATTTTATGATTTTTTTTAAATGCAAGTGAATACATAGATTGTGAGATTTAAAAACCCAAGATTTCAATACCCTATATTCAAGAAAGCTCAGATACAATCATATTTGGCTTTTTTTGTCCAAATCAGATTCAAGGAAATAAGATTTAAACTGCCTTTTAGGGCTGCTAGGAGGAAGCTCTGAGACAGTGCAAAGTGGGTCCACCTTGTAGGACCTCTTCCTCTCTACTTGAAATAGCGGCCTTTCTATTCTAGTCTCATTATCAAGCCAGCATTCTTCATTTCAACAGCCTGGGAGATCATGGTAACCTGATACACTAGAGTGGGAGGAAGGTTTAGAAACTAAGTTCTTAACACCTTTGTGGCCTTTTGAAGCCCTAGGCTTGGGGGAAAAGTGATGTCATGGTGAGACAGGAAATGTTATAAAGCTGTAAAATGTCATAAACCTATTTCCATCTGGTGGTAGGTGTATAAGACACAAGCAAAGAAAAGCTCATTGTGTTTTTATCCAATGGGAATACGATTATAGACTAGTACATCATGTGAAAGCTGTTGACACAGCATATCTGGACTTTTCAGCAAGGTGTTTGGATGGTCCCTGGGGGTATCTTTGTGGGCAAGATGGAGAAATGGGGACTGGACAGTATCAACGTGTGATAATTTGTAGCTGACTGGCTAAATGCCTTGATAAAGGGCTGATGGATTGGTGTCCATCCAGAAGGTTCTAGGAGTGAGAGTCAGACACAGTTCTGCCATTGGATTTATCCTGCCCCTGTACAGTGTTTTTATCAACTTGAATAAAAATGTGGATGACATGTTTATCCCGTTTGCTCATGACCCAGATCTAGGAAGCACAGTGACCTCATTTCACTCCAGAATCAGAATCAAAATAGACTTACAGGATGGGCCAAGTCTTCCAGGAGTCAGCCAAGGGGCTTACAGGTCAGTCCCACACTTTTATACCTGAAAACACCAATCACATTTATTACAAGATCGTCAGGAACCTGCTTTAACAGCCATCTTTGTATAAAAAAAAAAAAATAGAAAGTTCATTTGACTCTATGATCAGTGTGTATCTACCCTGTGATGTAATTTAAATAAAGGTGAATCCCAGATGTCAGAGGCCCCCAAACAGAGTGTTGACCTTCTGTACTAGTCCCACACATCTAGGTATTTTGTGACACATGGTATCAAGTAACATACCCTGAGGCAAGGGTCCAAGATGAGGGAATTAGTGGGAGAGATGTGCAGGAAGGACAATATAATAGCTGCCTTCCAAGTCCATCATCTTCCAGCCTGTACCCCTATAGACCATCATTTCATCTGCTCCTTTGCCAATATTTCCCTAATCTTCTTTTCCTTTGCTCTCCCCACTGTCCAAAATCCCCAAATAAGTTCATCCACCTGCACTTTCTGCCCCTTTGTCTTGATGGCTAAGCATTTCTGTGAAAGAGAAAAAAACACCCTTCTATTTGGATTGGTGCCCTGTGGAACTGGCCTCTAGCCTCATCAGTGCCATAGACTGGCAGACAGGACCCCAGTCTGCTTCCCTGCTTCCCCTGCCATGACCCCTCCTCATCCCCCCCCATCCCCCACCCCCAGTGCCTGTTCTGACTCTTCTCTTCCCTTTCAAGCTTCTACCTCACAACTTCCTCTCTCCCTCCAAGCTGGGGGCCTTAACGTTTTCTTCACAGAGAGAATCAGTGGACACCCCTCAGTCCTGCTTTCTTCCTTACAAACTATTTCCACATCCACTCTTTTTTTTTTTAAGCTGAGCCATCCTGCCACCTGTTGGCAGCTCAACGGCAACTCAGCTCGGGTTGGCATCGAACTGCCGTTGCTCAGAGCCACATCCACTCTTTCCTTCCTGCCTCTGAAAAGATGTCCTTCCTTTAATCAAACATTTTCTTCCCAGGTTCAGTTTAACAAATCATACTTGATCCGTCTGTTCTCTCCACTTTTTACTTCTTCCAGTCTTTTCTAACTTCTCCCTGGCTATAAAAAGTTCCTCTCCACCACCAGCAAATGTCAATCCTCTTTAATTAAGACCCCTTTGCCTTTATATCCTTAACAACTCAATTACCTGAAACCTTGATCGTATTGGCTGTTTTCACTAATCATTCATTAATTCCTCAATGGACTGTGTGGTCTGATTTCCATTCCTGGCTCTCCATTGGAATGCCTTCGCCATGATCTCAATGGGCCTCTAGTTCTAAATCCAGTGGAAACTTTTCAGTCCTTAATTCAGTTGACATTGCTGCCCAGTTCCTTCTTTATGAAATACCATCCTCTGGCTTCCCGACACCACTGCTCTCCTGGTTTTCTACCTCTTTAACTAGTACTTGGTTTTAATCTTCTCTCTGAGCTCTCCATCCACGGAGCCCTTCAATTTATTTTTGCAACAACCTTTGTCTCCCTCTACTCTTTTTGATTGGGTTTTATACTTTGTCTCTTAAACATCCATGTTCTTATTTTTCACCTGGGCAGTATCGGCTGCATGTCAACTTCAGCCCCCACTTATGTACTGAATATTCCAGAATCTGTGCCTTTAACCCCAACCCTCCTCCTGAGCTCCCTCCCATGGCCAGTGTCTACCTACCATCTCCATCTGGGCGGCTGTGCTGCTCCAAAACAACACATCCCAGTCTGAGCTCACCTTCCTCTCACAGGGGCAGAGGAGCTGCCCCTTCTCCTCTGCTTCCTGTCTTGGTGAATGGCAACCCCTCAAAAACCCCCGCCCCACCACCACCCAAACAAGAAATTCATGTGGTTCTGTATGCCTGCACACGGAGGGATTTACCACTACAATCCATTGGATGACCAAATAAAGCACTTCAATGGCTTTCTGTTCAGGACAGCTAAGACTTACTTGCATTTCTGTCCCAGAAGCCAGAAAAAGAGCCAAAGAGCCATTGAAATTACCGGAAAGAAATATGGCTCCACGCGGGGAAATTTTTTCTAACTGATATAGTCTCAAAGTGGCAGGGACTCCCTTGAGAAGGTGTAAGTTTCCCTTCACTGCAGGCATCACGCAGAGGCTGGAGTACCGGGCGTTGCAAGATGGAGCTGGGTGCCTTCTAATGCCTTTGCCAACTCTGAGACTTAATTCAACAGCTAATTAAGTCCCTCCTGTATACTTAGTCCACATCACCTCGTTTATGCTTCCTAATAGATGATTAGTCCAGTTTTATGGATGAGAAACCAGAAGCTCAGAGGGTCAAGTAATTTTTCTCAGGTAATCCAGCGGGGTAGTCAGGGTTAGGGCCAGGTCTCCAAAGCAGACCTGATGTCCCCGAAGCCCACCGTTTTTGGAACACCACTGCCTTCTAGTTGGCATTGGAGACAGGATTTTCAGTTCAATAGTGTGTAGTCAGCTAGATACCCTCATTGGCACATTAGACGTTAGAGGATAAGAGAAAGGATCAATTCTTTGATTTAGAGCTTAACTAAGTTTGGAGTTTAAGTTCTTCTTAACAACGTCCCCATATTTATTTGCCAAGTACTCTTCCCCTTTATTATTATAACAAACAGCCCTAATAACCAAATGCAATTTTCTTCCTAGGCTATCACTTCCCTTTCCCAGAGGCTTGGAAAGGAAGCACTGAGAAAGGGTTAACTCTTTCATTTACTTAAAACTGCTTTTAATGAAATGCAGGTCCCAGCTTCAGAGGTTCTGGATTGGGCTAAAATAGGAGCCTGCTGTGTGACAGATGCTGAAGGGGGCAAGCCTGGGGATTCTTTTACAAACTTGAAAGAAAGGGAGAGGATTGGCTGAAGTATAGAAAGAATATGTAAGCAAATATTTACCTCATTTCCATTTTTTGCCTTTAATACATTGTCCTGGAAGGAACCAGAGATCTGATTAAAACTGCAGAAAAGCATCAACACGGGAAGCAGTCAGTCTAGGACAGTTTCTGAGGTGGGGGGGGAGTGGGGGGAAGGGTCCAAGGGGACAGTTGAGTCAAGGACCTGAAATTCAAGCTGTAGAGATTCGACTGGAAGATAACCGGTGAGAGGTTGTTTTTATAGCCCTTGTTAGTTCCCAGAACTCTAAGGAACTTACTGTGAAGTGTATGATTACTTCTCCATCTTCACCTGATCCTATCCTTATTGTTTGAATCCTCAGAAAGCATTCTTAGCCTGTGGGCTTGAGAGTTAGGCAAGGTTTGAGGAATTAAAATCCAGCAATCATTCTCAAGCCCCAAGTTAGATAGAATAACCAGCTCCTCAATCAGCCCTTTTTTGCAGAGAGATTTTTCAGAGTAGCAAAAATGTAAGTGTTGTCATTGCAAAAGGTACGAACCAGGATGGGAAGGGAAGATAGAGTGAAAAGAGGAACAGACCAGCAGCCAGCACTTGGTTCAAGTCCACCACTTGATACCACCACTGTCTAGCTTTGGTAGCTGACATCTTTAGGTCCTAGTTTCTTCACACTTCGAATGAAGTAATTGTGTTTAATGATTCTTAAAGTTGCTTTTATCTCTAAAGGAAGAAAATATCCTGACACTCAGGTGTAGCTCAATAATCCACACATTGCCTGTTGCTTAAGAATGGATCATCCCATTTCTGCCTCTCACTACTTAAGACCATTGATGTCTGCAGTGCCTTGGACCTCATGTTCTGCGCTAAATGAATAAATCCCTCTAAGCTACCCATAAGAAATACCCTGTTTCTGTTGGGAATAAATTCTATGAATATTAAAAGACCTGCAAGACATGAAAAATTTAGTTTCCCTTCTATTGACAATTATTTCTTCTGTGCACTGTTAAAGATCATCAATTTTAATCTCATATTTTATAAATGAACAAATCTAGGCCCAGAGAGGTGAGGCGGCTTTCTAAGGGTCACACAGCAAAGACACTCCTGCAGGGTTTTTCCCCACTTCCCAAAATGGCAAGATGCAGGTACTTGGCAATCAGTGTCTATTTTTTTTTTGTAGTTTTCCAAGAGAGTTATTTTTAAACAGGAGGCTGCTTCACCTTGGGATATTTTTTAAGGTAAAAACAAAAATAAGCAAGTGCACTAGATTTGTCCTTTTAAGTCAATTTAAAAAGTGTGCCTTCTCTGTGCTGTTACAATTGGCAGGCCGGCATCTTGCAGACAGACTGTTCTAGTCTACTAGGTTAGTTGTTATCCCAAACGCAAATCTGACTCACGGGTGAGATCATGAGAAATCTGGACTATTTTCCTTGATGACTTTTTCTTTCCTATTCCAATTTTCTTTTGTGGTATTTGGCTCTGTATGATACCCATGCTGGGGAACAGAATCTTGCACGGGTTGTTCCTAGGATGGTCTCTGCTGTCGTATGAATCACAAGACAGCCCAAGCAGGTTTGGCCATGAACTGTATGGCTTTGGTGTGGAAACTTAGGGGTGTGTGTGTGTGTGTGTGTGTGCACGCGTGTGTGTGCATATGTGCGTGCATATGCTGGCCTTATAGCAAAGTAAGAAGATTTCTGTTTACTGGGATTTTAGGGATTGTGGTTAGGCCCTCTTTCTCATCAAATGGATTATTTTCATTCAACACATGTTTATGTAATATCTATCTTTTGCTACATACTGGAAATATAATGGAGACTCCTCCATCTGGAGGAGGTTACCTATAATTGAATAAGTAACTATTACCTAGTCTCTGTATTAAGGTAATGTTAGCTGCTATAACAATTAAACCCCTAGGCTTTAGTGGCTTAATATAACACAAAATTATTTTTCTCTGACCTAAAAGCCTAGTGCAAGAATTCTTGGCCAGTAGGTAGCTCTCCTCCACGTGGTAATTTAGGGCTCTAGGCTCCTTCCATCTTGTGTCCCTATAGTTTCCTAGGGTTGCAGTGTACTCTGCCTCCAACTGCTGGAAAGGGAAGGAAGGTACATTTACTTCTGAAATTCCTTGGATTGAAAGTGGCCACATCACTTTTCACATTTCCTCAGGGAGAACTAATCACATAGCCCGGGGGTAACAGGGACTGGGAAATGTAGGCCATGATGAGTCCACACCAGGGAAGGGGATATGTGGAATTTTGGTGTTTGGCTGGCCATCTCTGCTATATTCTGTTAAGTACCTTTTTTTGGTAGTGGGGCAAGGCGATTAGGATACAACACAGGTACAGAAGAGAGGTACCTAATCTGGATTTGGGGGGTGAGGGAGTCAACACTTATTCTTTCCTTTCCCACCCTTCCTCTTGAGCTCAATTTCAGTTGTCCAACATACCACTCTCTCTCTCTCTCTCTCTCTCTCTCTCTCTCTCTCTCTCTGTCTCTCTCTCTCTCACCACTGCACATGCCCTTTCCTCTCCCTAGCACTTTTCTCCCCCCTCCCCTTGCCCTTCCACTGGTTAAGTCAGTATTCCATCAGGTACAGACTCGCAAGGCATTTATCCCAAGAAGCCTTTCTTGGAACCACAAATCCAGTTTGCGTGTATGTGTTTTGGCCTTGTATGAAGGCAAAGCAAGAAGGTTTTTATTTATTGGGATTTGATTGCCCACAGGAATGTCCTGCTGCTAATCAAATAGAAGTTTACTTCTATTTGGCATAAACTTCAGGGGATCAAGGCATCTTTAGGAAGAAGAGGGAGGTAAGGAAGAGAGTAGATGATGGTGGGGTGAGGCAGGGACCTTTATAACCTTCAAATGGCTTGGAGGTGAGAGCTGCAGCAAGTTGGAGGTGGAAGGGCAGCGTGAAGCTACCAAGCCACTTCAGTTCAGAAAACTACACTTCTGGCAGTGGGTTTTGGGAGTTGTTTCTCAGGGTTCACTGCTAAAGAATAAATTAGAAGATTTTCCAAGTGCTGGTTAAGGAGTGGGACACCCCAAGCCAGGGCAGGGGCTCTCTGTGGGGCAGCATCCTCTCTGACCCGGAGGAGGAAATGGTTGTGCAGCCAGTCTCAATCTCCACGACAAGGCCAGAGGGAGTGTAACCATCACGGAATGCAGCTTCCTGTTCCAGCAGGCCCAGGCCCTTACAAAGGAACACGGGGCTTTAATTTTGGGGATATAAGAAATGAGTGTGTTTCTCCTGAAGCTGAACTTATCTCCTTGTTCGAAAAATGTTGTCTTACTAATTATTTTTAATGATCTCAAGGAAAAGCGCCTTTTGCGATTATCTTGACAAGTTCATACACGCCAGGAGCCCGCTGATCCTGCATTTATGAGACGATGACTGCTTTTACTGTTTAGGTTACCATTAGAGTGACCTAAAAATAAACCAGTGAGCTGGGTGCTCAGAAAAAAAGCTTGGCAGCAGGGTTTAGGAAGGATTAACTTCACTGGTTCTCCACAGAATGATGTCGATTTCTCTGTTCTTCACACTGGCAGGAAGCCTTTTTCTGAAGCCAAAGGGGGAGTGGGGGAAGACGGGGCTGAGATAATCTCCTATGGCAGAATAATCCTAGGTACAGAAACTGAAGGTATAGAACCCAAGGTTGAGGTTGGTTGAGCAGCCCTTCAGGAACCCTCAGACTCAGCCCCTCAAGGGGGTCCTCTCTGTTCCTTATGATTTGTCAGCCCAAGTGCAGATATTCACCCATTCACTATGTATAGAACACCTGCCATGCACTAGGGATGCAGGGGTGAGCTAGGCACGCAGACCCCAATGCCACATGGTACTCACCTTTTAGGACAGGGGAGGACAGACGCGAAACAAGTAAAATAATGAATATGCAACATAACTTCAGGAGCCAAATGCTTCTAGAAGACAAAGCAGGTTTAGGGGCTACAGAAGCATGGAGGAGGCTTAGAGAGTTTGGGCAGGGAAGGCTGGTCTGAGGCAGTGACATTGGAGCAGAGGCCTGAGAAATGAGGAGTCATCCAGGCAGTGATCTGAGGGAAGGGCAAAGGGGGATCAGGAACAGCAAGTACAGGGACCCTGAGGGAGAAAAGCCAGCAGGACCAGTGACATGGAGTGGAGCATGCCTGTGGTAGGACAGCAGCAGTCCCACCCCAGCGCCAGCTTACCCCAGGAAGGACCTTCACAGACCTAACAGATCGCCAGGAGGCAGGAGGTGATGGAGGTGAGGCTCCTTTAGAGCAGCTTGACTCCTGCTTTGGAAGGTAAGGGGCGTCTGTAGAGAGAGTGCAGATGGCTTCTTTTCATCGCTATGGTCTAATACATGCAGGTATGTAGGCCTAGTTTCCAGTCTTGACGGGAATTTGCTTTTCGGTGAAAAGGAAGGAATTGATGTACGCAGACACCCTTGTGGTTTGGAGAAAGCTATTTGGAAGTTGGTGGAGTATTAAACAATTCGTTTCTGTTCCTTGGAACACTGGTGTTACCCTCTGCCAGCCAAGCACTCTGCCTTGTGAGAGGGTTCTGACATTGAGCAAAGAACTTTGGGCCTAATTGGCCCATTGTCCAGCGACTTTGACATTGCCTGGAAAACTCCTCAGATCTGTCTAGTTAACAGCAGCTCTGTTGCTAATAAACCCTTTGAAATCTGCTGCTGCTGTTGGGTTTTTATGACACATTTGCATGTCAAGATCATTTGGGTTTTGGAGTTTAGGTCTCCTGCTGTTCCTAATGTCATAAATGGTTAGAAATAACCTGGGAGGGGATTAGGTTCCAGGGTTGCCAGTCGATGAGCTTTAAAAACATCAATCTTATTTGCAGGCAAATAAGGCTAATGATAGACTAGGGAAACCAAAATAATTCAAAATCTGCAGTGAGTGCCTTGTTTTTTCCAAAGGGCCTGCTTGTTAATGAAGTGCAGTAGAGAATGAAGGATAAGAGGCAAACAGGTAGAAAAAGCATCCCAGGACTTTGTTGTTGATGTTGTTTTTCAAAAAGATAAAAATAAAAACAGGCCAACGGAGGCAAGGGAACAATGTTGGGAACCCCCGCCCCTCTTTGTGCTGCTGGGGCTGGACCGCAGAGCATGGGCAGGCCTGTGGGTCACCGAGGGAAGCAAACTTCTACCACAGGGGTGATTTTGCCCCAGCGGACATTTGGCAAAGTTTAGAGACATTTTTGGTTGTCACTGGTGGTGCTGGGGGTATTTAGTGAGTAGAGGTCAGGGACGCTGCTAAACATGCGATGATGCCCAGGACAGCCCCACCACAAAGGATTACCCACCCCAAATGTCCGCAGTGCCCAGGCTGAGCACTTCTGCCTACCTGTGCCTCTTGGTTCTGTTCTGTGCACCCTCCAGCTGTGGCGTGGCCCCTGCCGCCCTTCCCTAGGTGTTATTTCATCTCCAAGTGAAGGCCTGGAAGGGGCCTAATCTAAGTTGCACAGGTGCCTGTAGGACTTCAGACAGACTGAGTGACTCCCCTCAGCTCACATGGATTTTAGTAACAGAGGTAGGATTAATGTACAGGAAGAACCTTTAGGGGTTTTTTGCAAGAGGAGTGGTTGCTGGCTTTTTACATTCCACTCTTGGATTATCAGTTCATTGCTTCATGCAGTAACTGCTTGTTGAGTGTGACATTCCTCGCGCTCTGCTACCATCTATCCTCTGGGTAAACAGGAAGGTGCCTCAAATGGGCAGTACAATTATAATGATAGTAATAGTAATGCTGAGAATATTACTGAGGCCTTTAGCTGGGCCAGGACTTACTAACTCCTTTAATAAATCCTTCATCTCATTAAATCCTCCCCACAACCCTGCAAGCAAGTACTATTATTGGGTTGTCGGAAAAGTCATGAGGTATTTTTTCTATGTTTTTCGTTGCAAAAATGTGTCGTGACTTTTCCGACAACTCAATATTATTCCCTTTTCACAGGTGACAAAACTGACAGGCTCATGTCACTTAGCAGGTATCTGAGTTAGAAATTTGAGCCTCGTCCTACCAGATTCCATGCTGGATCTCCTAGCCACTGAGCTCTCCTTTTTTTCTACATGATGATGAGAAATAAATTGTTACTGTAGTTAGGAGACGCTTTAGAGTTTAGGCCAAACCCCAAGGAGAAGAAATGTGGATATATTCTTCTGGATTATATTACCCAGGTCATCAGTAAGGTTTTTGCTAATTTTTTAGTTGCTATTTTTAGATTTTCCAGGCATATCAGGATTTTTATTTTTTTTTAACTTCCTTAAATACTTATTTCCATTTACTGTTTTAGGGAAGTGACTAAATACCAGGGTTCCTGCTAAAGCAGATGCTAAAACAAGGATTTGGGTGCAGGAAGCTCATTTAGGTACAGGAATCCTGGTGAAGAATGGGGAGATGAGGGAGGAAAGGAAGACAGCTGACAATGGGTCTGGTAATGAGGTTACTGCTGTGACAATTGTGGCTCAGTCCCTCTGTGGGTCTCTTGGAGAACATACCTCAGAATTGCCCCACCAAGACAAGTGAATGCCAGGTTATTCATCCTCCAACTCCCACTCTTACTCCTTCCAGGAGTGCAGCTTGCTTCTGGGGGCTTGAACACACTGGCTCTTCCCTCAGGCACAGAGAGAAGAAGCCCAGAGTAAGTTTGGGAACTGTGCAACGACCTCCTGGGAGTGGGGGGTGGGGGGGTGGGGCTGTGGCCACAGCTGCTACAGTACAATTCCTGTCCTCAAGGAACTTGCCCTGCTATGGGCAGGGAAATTAGCAGAATTCACAGTACAGTGGGATAATGGGAGGATGAGCACAAGAAATGGAGAATGGCAAAAAATTGAGAACTCCATTCAGGGAAATCAGGGAAGGCTTTCCAGAGGGGTTGACACTGAAGGGCTGACAACATAGTAAACAGAGTTCGCTGTCACCAGGATCTTCCTTATTCTCATTGCTAGGACACGGTGCTGCCTGACCTTTGTTGTCTGAGAGCTTTGAGTTCTCCTTTCCCTGTGTGCTGTCATGCCAGGATGCTCTTGTGGTCAGCAGCAGGCTTATGAGCCTGGCACTCTGTGCTCCCAGCAGCAGCCGGAGCCTCTAATCCATCGTCCTTGAAGTTATGTAGCAAAGAGGCACATCACGAGAGCTGGCCCTTCTTCAGATCTCGATAGCAGTTGTTACTGGTGTGAAATCTTAGAGGAGTGGCCCACTTGGCTGAGCCTGTTTTCTGACAGACACACAGAGGGCAGACACCCGTGGCCTACACTAATGCTTCTCAATGCAAAATTCAAGAAGCAAAAAGGATGCATGTAGTTAGTTCCCTTGGAGAGCTTGTTGAAACACAGATTCCCAGGCCCCGCCTCCAGAGGGCCTGATTCTGAAGTGGTGGGATCGCGTCAGAGACCTCATCCTCTGCGGATGCTGCCTGGCCACATGGGGTAGCAAGGTTCTAGGACCTTTCATCCAACTGTCTCCTGGATGTTTTCACCAAGATCAATGCTCTTCAGCCTCGGCACTATTGACATTTGGGACTGGATAATTCTTTGTTATTTGTGGGCACTGCCCTGTGCATTGTAGGATGTTTAGCAGCATTCTTGGGTCTCTGCCCACTAAATGCCAGTAGCACCTCACAGTAGTGACAACCATAAATGTCTTCAAACATTCCCAAATGACCCCTGGAAGGCAAATCACCCCAGCCTGAGATCCACTGACCGAGCTGTTTTAGAACATTGCTTTTCAGACTTCAATGCATATGTGAGTCAGTGGGGGATTTGCTAAAATGCAGATTCTAATTCAGTAGGTCTGTGGAGGGGCTGGGAAGTCTGTATTTCTATTGGGCTCTTGGGTATGTTGATACTACTGGCTAAGCGACCACACTGAGTAACAATGGTCCACACTCCAGTGAGTGGGGAGCTTTGACTGAACCCAAAGGCTCAAAGGTGTCCCCTTGAGGTAACTTTGAATGGTCCCTCTAGTTCGCTTCTATTCCCCCAGGTTGATTAAAGCTGTAGCTGCTGCTTTTCCCTTCCCCACCCGCACCCCCTCTGGGACCTCTGTCCTGCTTGTCCAAGGAGGTGTTGGGCTTCCTCTGTGAGTGACAGCAGATCTGAATGATACATACATGGATCTCTCTAGAGCATTCTCCATTCCCAAAGAGCCCATTTGGCACTTTTGAGTCTTTTATTCTTTTAACTTGAGTTTTAAAAGGAGAAAAGAGGAGGAGGGAGCCTGCCCTATGAAAGGTAAGAAGAGAACGTGTACCGACCTGAACTTCTAAGAGGCTTACAGGAGGTAGTCTCCGGGGGCTAGGGTTTAGGGGATGGTCCTCAGGGCCAAAGAGGAATCCTCAGTTATGGGACAGGAAGGCCTAAGGCAGATGTGGCTGGGAGTGGGGGGAGCCATTCCCTTTAAGTACCACTGAACCCAGGAATTATTCTGGTAATGAACTCTATTGTAGACTTTTAGAAATGCCGGTCACCTTGCCCATTGTTATTTTTAGCCATTGTCTGTTTCCTATTGTACCAACAGCAAAAATTCTTAAGAGACCTTTTCTCCATGCTTTAGTGAAAAGGTCTGAGATACTGTGGGAAAAGAAGAATGGATGCTGTACAGGGAAAGTCACCCAAAGAAGTCATCCCAGTTCAGGAAAAGGAGAAGGGCAGCAGGGAACTGCCATCCTGGCCTCTAAATCGGGGTGGCCAGGGCGCCTGCTGGGACATCTCAGGTGGGAACACCAGCTCTTTTCCACAACAGCTCTCTTACCTGTGGCCGCTAGTTCTGGAGGACTGTGAGAACAGGACTGTGCTCTCCCTTCAGTACAGACTGTGTTGAGGGTAAGGGTGGGGATCTCCCCACTGAGTGTTTCTATGGGAAAATGCATTCTGAGCTCGAAAATGCAAACTGCTACATTGGTGACTCTCTCTGGCTGGGTGTGGGATGTTAGGTTAGATGAGCCCGACCCAGAACAACAGGATGAGACCCTTGGATTTTCAGCAGGAAGGTTGTGTGCACAAGGTGAGTTGCAGAAAGATTTGTATGGACTAGAGGGGAGGGAGATTAGTTAGCGCTCTGACTGAATGTTTATGCACCCCCCCTCACCCCACCCCATCCTATGTTGAAAGCCTCACCCTTAATGTGGTGGTATTTGGAGATGGGGGCCTTTGGAAGGTAGGTAGGTCATAGAGATGCAGCCCTCAAGGTGGGATTGGTGCCCTTATAAAAAATGAGATGAGAAGATCTCTCTCTCTCTCTCTCTCTCTCTCTCTCTCTCTCTGTCTCCCCCGCACCTCTTTCTGCTACGTGAGGACATTACCATGAAGAGAGTCCTCACCAGCAATCAAGTCTGCTGGTACCTTGATTTTGGACTTGCCAGTCTTCAGAACTGTGAAAAATAAACACCTGTTGTATAAGGCACCCAGTCTATGGTATTTTTGTTCTAGCAGCCCAGGCTAAGACAGTCAAGAAGATGACTTAGACCAACAGGATTATTCCAAATGCTATCTGTGAAATGCAGGTGCTGGTCAGTGCTGGGGTTTCTATCAGTCTGGTGAGAAACGAGGAAAATAAGGTCAATACAGTGAGTTTTTCTTAAAGCTAAATATATTCATTTTAAAAACAGATTTATGCTACACTTATGGCCTTCCTACTTTGGAAGAGGAACTGTCTTATTGTTAAATTATGGTGTTTCTCGGGGCTGCTGGTTAGCTCAGGTGGTTAGAGTGCAGGCTTTTAACACCAGGGTTGCTGGTTCAATCCCCACAAGGGCCAATGAGCTGCGCCCTCCACAACTAGATTGAAGACAACGATTTGTCTTGGAGCTCAGCTGCACCCTCTACAATGAGATTGAAAACAATGACTTGACTTGGAGCTGATGGGTCCTGGAAAAAACACACTGTTCCCCTTTGGAGTTTTTAAAAAATTATGGTGTTTCTCAATAATATGTATTTATTTAGTATCTTTATTGGCAAAAACAGTTAGAAATACTTTAGTTCCAAAAATAATTTGTAAAATATTTATTGGCCTATGAAATCCAGATGTCTAGAAGCCACTGAATTGGGCAATTATAAAAGTGAAGGTGGGAGATCATAGCTGTCTGGACTAGGGTGGTGGTCATAGGAGGGGGGAACGGAAGAAGTAGGATGAGAGAGAACCTTGTGGCTGACTGGCTGCCTCTGAATCGGGTGACTTAGAGAGTAATGATGGGACCGTTTAGGGAAATGCAGAGGTCGCAGAGGGAAGGATCTTGGAGACAGGAGACGTTTGGGAGTCATAATAATAAAACATGAATGGCTACAATTTGTTGAGGGCACAGTACTGTGAGCTTCATTTCCAATATTTCATTCAATCAATGCAACAGCCTGTCGAAGCTGGTGCTATTGTTGCCTCGAGGCAAAGAGGGAGCTCAAGTAACACTGTCTTCTGTCAGAGCTGAAGGCATGGAGGATTCATATTTGAGACTTTGGGAGCCTAAAGCCCAAAAAAGCACCAAGTCACTGATCTGTGGTGCACCACCATCTGTGTAAGACCTGCCATCTCTGTGAGAATCCTAGTTGTGATGATGGTTTCATGAATATATACATATGTTAAAAGTTACCCAACTGTGTGCTTTAAATATGTGAGGTTTATTATATGTCAGTTATAGCTCAATCATGTTCTTTCTACAAACCCAAATACATGGGAAAGGTGGTCAATAGGCATTGCCCCAAGGCCCACGCGTGTTGCAGGTTGGATTCCCTGCGAAGCCAACTCTGAGTGGTAATACCACGGAGGAAGCTTCTGAGACATATGTCATGATCAGAGCCCATGAGGGAAGGGTGGGAAGTGGTTCTGGACTGCAATGTGGCCTCGGCCAAGGACTCAGACAATCCCCAGGAGCCCTGGACTAGGATGGCCCTCAAGAGTTGCCCTGAGTCAAGGTCAGGGAGCTGGGCCTCTATGCTGCACTTTGGAAGCAGCAGCAGAGGTAATTCCCTCAGAGAGCAGGCAGCTGAGGGCTGTGTGCTGATGGCACTTCTCCAAATGGAGGCTTCAGTCCTGCGTCACAGCACCCCCTGTAGTCTCGGTGTCTTACATTGTGCTTCTTTGTGTGTGGTAAGGTTCATTCTTTTTTTTTTTTAAAGATTTTATTGGGGAATTGAGGGAGGGGAACAGTGTTGGGGAATCGGGCAAGGGGAACAGACAAGTTGCTGTCCTTTCTTCAGTCTAGTTGTGGAGGACGTTGCTTCACTGGCCCATGTTGGTATCGTCATTGCGCTCTTCCCAGATGAGGCAGATCAGTCGCCGGCCTCTGGCTGGTCGCTCACAGCAGCTATTGGCCGCTCATGCTGGCTTCCGGCCACTCACTGTAGCCTATGGCAGCCCACTGCAGCAGGGGCTTCAGCTATGCCATCCCCGGGGACTCACAGCAGCCCAGCTCCATGTGGAGCTGATGTTCACCATCTTAGCTGTAGAGGGCAGTGCCACTGACCCTCATGTGTGTGATCCGAACCGGGGCCGCTGGCGTCCCAGCCAGCTCTTAACCAATGCGACACTCGGCCGGCCCTTAAATTGTGTTTCTTATTTTTGCTTTTAGATTATATCAAAGGGAGAATTAACTAGGGTCTTGTCTCATTAGGTAACTCTTCTTTTTTTAGACACTTGGTGATGCCAAGAATATTTTACCCTGCCAGATTGTTTGAGGGGAAGAGAAGTGGACAAGATGGTGGCCTCTGGTTACAAAGCCACCTTTCATTGATCTATCCAAGGAGAAGGGCCCTCTTGTCTTGTGTGGGAGACATACTTACCAGAGGATTATCTTCCTGCTAAAATGACTTTACAGGTACTTCTTATTTTCTTTGCACTTGACCGAAAGATTCATGCTGGATTGGCACAGATTCCAAGTTTTCTTGTGGAAAGCAAAATATTTTTACACTTTTGCAAAGCAGCTTATGCTTCAAGACACTTCCAGTAGCTTATGCTTTCAAAAGTTTCCCTATTGAAAACAGGAGTTTGAAAAGTGGGTTGAGGCAGCTGTTCTTTCATCTGGAGAGATGTGTGTCTGAGAAGGTCACTGAGATTTGTCACAGGTGTCTTGTGGGGTGTTGTGGCCTGATAAGATACTTGTGTATTGTGTAGTACTGTCTTGCATTGCACTGAATTGTACTTTTTTTTTTTTGTAACAAGCACTTAAGTAGTGTTTACTATGTGCCAGGCATTGTTCCCATGCTTTATAAGTATTAGCCCATATCATTTACTCTCTCTAGCATTCTTATGAAGGAGTACCTTTTTACGGATGAGGAAACAGGGATTTTTTGACCTCCGGCTAATGAGATGTAAATTTGGAAAATCATGTACTTATATCTACATATTTATTTTTCATCTACTTCCTCTCAGAAAGGAATTTCAGGTTTTAAAACGTTCCTCTTTTTATTAACTCTCTTAGATCCTATAGTACTGAGACACTATCAGCTAAGGACTGTTAAACTCACATTCAAGGATTCTGTAGAATGCCTACACTTATATAAATATACAGTCTGCAGGATTTTATCAAATCCTGAAAGAACATCACTCCCAAATGTTCAGCTCTTAAGGCTTTAAATGCATCTTCCACAGCATCTTGCTTAGATAGCTGACATGGAATTATTCTCTATTTGTGATGTGTTTTTCATTCATTCATTCACAGTTGGAATAGATGTCTTAGAAAAGCTGAATGGAGGGTGGGCCTGGAGGGGACAAGACCCTCCGCGGGCCACCTGTCACCAGAATGCGTCTGGATCCTAGGGGACAAGTCTGATGGAGACTCTAGCTCCCCTTGCAGCTAAGACTCTTGTCAGATAGAAGGAGTAGAGCACGTATTGGAAATCTGCTATATTATTATATATTATGTATAACATGTATTATTGTTACATATCGCAAACCTTTGCTTTGCAGACAATGTAACAGAAAGGCTTCCCCTCATCCATGTAATTAGAGAGGAAATCAGAATAGTGCAGAGTCCAAATAAAACCTCCAGGCTGGGGCCCACCGAGTGGCATGTTGGTTAGGAGTTGGCTTGGGATGCCAGCTCTGAGCAGCAGGGCCCTGGTTCGGATCCCACCTGAGGGCCAGTGATGCTGCGCCCTCTACAGCTAAGATGGTGAACAGCAGCTCCACCTGGAGCTAGGCTGCTGTGAGGCAACGGCGTAGGCTGCAGTGGGGCTGTAGTGAGCCACCGTCCAATGACCAGTGAGCAACTGCCTCACCTGGGAAGAGCGCAGTGATCACAATACCAACATGGGCTAGTGAAGCAACGTCCTCCACAACGAGACTGAAGAACAAAAGGGCAGAACTTGTCTGTGCCCTTCCCCTAATTCCCCAATAAAATCTTTAAAAAACAAACAAACAAACAAACAAACAAACAAACAAACGAAAAACCTCCCAGGCCAACTGCTAACAGAAGGTAGAGTGAGACGGCTGTGGATTCACCCTCCTGAGGACTGGGAGGAACTTTGCACTTTGAAAACCTATTTTTAAAAATATTTCTCATACATGTCAGCCTCAGGAAGATTAGTCTTCCTGTGCTGCCTGGAATCGATCTGCATATTGTCCTGTTTCTGTGGCTATTAGACCCTGGTGATGAACACATGCAGGCAGCCAGGAGCAAGCCGGTGGCCATGCGGCCAGGGCCTGCCAGGCGTCTTGTCTGGACATGCGAGCTTCATTTCTTTGCTGCTCTCTGGAAACACATGCTGCCTGCTGGCTTGTCCTTGAAATCCCTGACCAGCCGCCAGGCCTTGCTGGGTTTGTAAATACCTCCTGTTATAGGTGCAGGGAGCCTGTGCCCAGTCTGGCAGCTTGTCTCCTGCAGTTTGGAGAGATTCACCATAGCAACTGGTCTAGCCTGTGCTTCTCTCGCCAGCCTTGGCTTCTTAGATCATAGTCGATGTCTATTTGGGGGATTGGCCAACTCAGAACTCCTACCCAGGATTCCCCCAGTTTTCTTGCCCTCAAGGTCAAAACCTGCAGAATGATTAGCACCATACACATAAACGGTTCTGCCTTTTCCATGAATGGACACCATTGCCAGATTATCACTAAGTGCTTCTGAATATGGAGCCACTGCTTGTATGGAAAATTACTCGTTTCCTTCCTTTAACCTATGATAAACATCAAAGGTTTAAGACTGTTGGTTGAGCAATACTTACATCTATTTATCTTCAATGAACTTTTAATTCTGGAGTAATTTTAGATGAACAGAAAAACTGCCAAGAGAGTTAAGAGTTCCTTCACCCTGCTATTAACATCTTCCATAACCATGGTGCATTTCTCAGAACTGAAACCAACAGGGCACATTTCTGTGAACTAAACTCCGCATTTTATTCGGATTTCTCTAATGTTTTTTTGTGCCAGGATGCGATCTAGGATACCACAGTGCATTTAGGAACATCTCTGATTAATATCAGAGTATCTTAGCTGAGGGCATTAAAAAAGCAAGACTTACAGGGAGTAAGTACATTTTTCTCTCTAATAACAGCTAAAACTTGACGGTCATCTGTCATCTCGGGTTGTAAACAGCTGATGGTATTGACTCATTTGATATCATAGCTTCCACAGATTTTTCACAGGACTTATTGTCCAGGTTGGGTTTGAATCCAGGGACTGCTATTTACAGGCATACCTCAGAGATATTTTGGGTTCGGTTCCAGGACACCGCAATAAAGCAAGTCACAATCTTTTTTGCTTGTGGAGGGTCTTGCCTTCAATTGGTAAAAATGCAACATCTGGGAAGGGCAATAGGGAGTAGCACAATAAAATGAGGTATGCTTGTGTTAGTTTTGTGGCCTCAAGAAACTAAAACTCTCTGGGCTTCAAGTTCCTCATATATAGATTCTATATACATATATATGTGTAATATAATATATAATGTATATGTAATATACGTATATTATATATGTGTGTCTATCTACCTGCCTATCAACACTTGCTTTTCCTCACTTTATTGGATCACAAAAATGCTATGTGGAAAATTTTCTAAGTTCTTTTCCAAAGTTAGTTCTTATTATAAAAACTTTACCTTAAACTGTGTTTCATTTGACATTTAAAAAAGATATTAGTACGTTGATTTTAGCAACTGTTTGAATGAAGGAGTATATATTTTCTTCAGTTTTCCTTTCCTGATCATTTTGACTTCCTTAAACCCGAATCCTTGTTTCCTGGCCCGAGGACAGTGTGGACCAGCTTAAGTTATTTGGCATTTAGATATCCATCTTCCTGTAACCTTAGCCCAGGGCACCTTATCTCATGTCCATTCAGTAATTAGTCACATCACAGCCCTGTGCCCTTCTTGTGACTCTTCTCTGTTGCTGTCAGGGTGTGTGATGCTTTTGGCGACTATAGAAACTCCATTTAAAAAATCCAGCTCCCCCGAGCTACAGTTTCTCCCAAGAAGGCACTAGTAAATTTAAAAGATGCTGGAGAGGTGCTTACTCCAACTAAATATATTATAGTAGCATAGTTTAGATTCCTTTACCAGGGCAGAAAATGCAGAGTATAGGACCAAAGAAAGGGTATAATTTTTTTTGGGACACCGCATTCTTTCTTCTCCCTAAAACCCATAGAGATAATTATATGATTGGAAAATTAGACCCCACAGGAAAGTTTGAAGAAACTGGGACTGGTTAAACCAGAGGAGGTGAAAGAGGGGTAGAAACGATGGGCTGACGCAGCTGTTCAGCATTTCCTATAGGACAGAAGAGGAGGGGGAGTGCTACTCAGAGGGGTGTAGGGTAGACTTGGCAGTGAGAGGGGGTCAGCGTTCGAATGGGATGCGCTCATGTCTGTGGTCACTTTTAAATTGTAGTATACCAGGCCAATGCTAATAAGTACTGTGTCCACAGTGTGGGAAGACTGCCCCTGGGAGGGTCTTGGTGCCCTAGTGACAGCTTTGGGTTTCCTGAAGCCTGGCTTCCCATAAAGGTGCTCGATTGGGAGAGATGGAACTCCTATTCAAAACAAGGCTTTATTACCACAAATAAGCCACTAACTGATACTCAACTTTGTATTTACATAAGGTGTGTAATTTTAAAGGTTGAGAAATGTAAAACTAAGAGCTAATTGGGTAACTTCCTTCCCCATTTAAAATTCTTATTAAGCGTTTAATTAAATTCTGTTTATTTTTTTTCTCCTCCCTGGTTAAATTGAGCTGGCACATTTTCAATCATTAGGCCGTGCGTGTGTGCGTGCGTACACAACATGTGTACATGGTTCAGACATTTTGGGATTTCAGAGCAACTAAGCCTCCAAAGCCCCACAGGTGGATTTCACACAGGCGGAGACATTTTCACCACAAGCTGCCTTACTCCTGTGCATCCTTCACACCTGCTTTTCCTCCTCCTGGCTTCCTATCTGAAGTAGAAAGACCCGGTCTGCTCTTGCATGAGTGTGCGCATGAGCTGCGGGAAGCCAGTGATATTCTCCCTCCCTCCAAGTCAGATGGGAGGCCTTTCTCTTTCTCTGGACGTGACCAGTGCTCAGACTTGATCTCTATGAGGTGATCTCCTGCCTGACCCTACCATCTGGTGTTTGCGAGCAATTTGCATTGACCCTTGAGTTTGCTCATTACACACCCTCTTTGGCAGCTCTGTAGCTCCTGCAACTTTTACCATTTTGCTTAGGGTACAGGTTGCTTTCAACAGAGCCTGAAGGTACAAAATCTCAGATCAGAATGTCAGAGGGGGAAAAAAAAAAGATTTTGAAAGAAGGTCATAAGATTTTCATGCTCATTTAAAGTGATTTGTCTACAGTCTTGGAGGGTAGAACGTGGAACCATATTCTTTGAAGATTTTTTTTTTCTAATAACACTTGTTAGGTTGCTTTTAAATAAAATATACAAGAAAGTATAAAGAAAACAAAAAAGTGACTGATAACTTGACCATTCAGGTAATTTCTTTTAGTATTTAATTAATGGAAAACATGTGCATGCTTACAAAATTCAAACAGTGCAGAATGATTTTAAAAAAATGAATCTGAAAGCCTGTATACAGGGATATACACATATTTACCAAGAAGAAGAATAAAACACAAGAAGTTCTGTACTTGGCTGTTTTCCACTCCACATGTCTTGCAGATAATTTGATATCAGCACAAAAAAATTTCCTTCACCTTTTGTGTCATCTGCAAAGCAGTCCATTGTATGGACATAGGATCATTTATTTAAGCAGTCCTCTATTGAGATAACACTGCTTGTTTTTAATTTTTTATTGCAGTGAGTCTGCAGTAGGCATCATTGAACATCCAGTTTCTTCCAGGTATATCTGTTGGATAAATTAATACAGATAGTAGGATTACTGAAACAAAGTAACCATACATTATAAATTTGATAGACACTGTCATATTGTTCCTTAGAAAGGTTGCACATATTTATACTCCCAACAACTATGCAAAAGGGCCATTTTCTATGTACATGCACCAATATTTTAAAATTTTTTGACCCAGGTGGAAATTATTTTGCTCTGAGCTCGAATTTGGAATTCAGCTGTTTCTTTTTCCCCCAAATGCAAAGTCAATTGTCCCAACACTGCTTATCAAACACTCTCTATTTTCCTGATAAATCTGCAATGCTATCCTCATTATATCTTTATGCTAATGAAGCTCAAACATACATTTCTCAGGTTGAGCTCCATCCTCATGGGGCAGCCACCTGCATACTGCCAGCTCTTCTTGGATGTCTGATAGGCATTTCGAGCAATAGGTAGATATGATAATAGAGTCCTTGATTTTCTACTATTACTGCAAACCTGCCTCTGCTGATCTTCTCTTAGTTAACAGCACCATCATGTACTCAGTAAGTCAGACCAAAACACTAGTCATAATCCTTGATTATTTTTCCCCTCCTTCACTTCTAACCCATCAGCAAACTGGCACTATGTCAAAATTGTACCCCACATCAGACCACTTGTGAACATTTCCACTAACACCTAGTTGATGCCAACATTCCCTCTTGGTTAGGCCATAGCTGGGGAAAACTAGGACTGCATTTCCATTCTTGCCTTTATAGAGTCCTCTCTACATAGTAGCCAAGGCAATTTTTAAAAAATGCTAATCAGATTACATCTGCAGACTAAAACCCTCTAAATGGCTTTCCATTGCAATTAGATTAAAAACCCAGATTCCTCACCACCCCCCTGCAAGGTTTATATAATCTGGCCCCTGCTTATCTTTCTCTCTTCCTGTTATCTACCATCTTCTTTCTGTCTGTCTCTTGAACACGTGAAGCTCCTTCCGACCTCAGCGTTTTTGCTTTTGCTTTTCTGTTTGCCTGGAATGGGCTTCTCCTAGATCATCTTTGTTTGTTGTGGCTAGTTCCTTAGGTCTCAATTCAAATGTCACCCTCATTACTCTATCTCATTGTCTTGCTTGATTTTCCCTGCCACACTTATCACCATATGAATTTTTTTCTTTTTATTTATTATTATTAGTTACAGATGTACAAAACAATGCAATAGTTATCCTTTTCACCCCTTACAAAGTGACTCCCCTCTCCCTTACTCCCACCCCCGATATCATACATATTGGAATTCCATTGATTCCATTCCCACACTATACTCCACATCCCATGACTATATGTGTTAAATTATAGTTAACATCTAATATTATTCAGTGGCAGCTTCAGATATACAGTGCAGTGGTCAGGCCACTACACCGTCCATGAAGTGGTCTCCCTGACAAGACATGAGTCCATTTGGCCCCCTAAAATATATTTACAACATTATTGATTATATTCCCCAAACTGTTTCGTCTATCCCTGCAGCAATATTGTAGGTACCAGTTTATGTTGCCTCGTCCCGAATTTTTTTATTTAGTTATTTAAAGTTTAGAAGTTTTGTCTGTTCTGTTGGGAACTGATTTTTCAACATCTTGATCAGTGCCTGGCACAAAGTAGGCACTTGAGCCTATTTCTGCAATTTTACTTTGCACCATTGCCCTGTCTTTTGTTCTCCATTGCTAAGTTGTTTTAATTACTGTAGCTTCATAATAAGTTTTAGTGCTTGTAAGACCAGGCTTTCTCTGCCCTAACTTCTTTTCACTCCTTCCTCTTTCATAATTTTCCTAGCTGTTATATGTTTATTTTTCCAGAGGAACTTTCTAAAAGTACTTCTTGTTGGCATTTTAATTGGATTCACATTGGATTTCTAGATTTATTTGGAGGGAAAATATCAATGCAACTTTTTGTCTTAAAGCAAGGTAGGTCTTTCTCTTAACTTAAAAATGTCTTCCAGTCCCTCAATAGTTAAAAAACCAACAACCCTCTAATACATAGAATTTAGAATGTACACAAAAGTACTGAGAATAGTAAAATTAGCCTTCCTATACCCATCCAACAGCCTCTACCACTGTCAATTCATGGCCATGCCTGCCTATCCACACCCACTCCTCCCCCATGTTATTTCCAAACAAATTCCTGACATCATTATTTCATCTGTAAATGTTTCAGTGTGTATTTCTAAATGATAAAGAATTCTTTTAAAAAATATATAGCTATAATACCATTATTATACTAAAAAAACCTACCAATATTGTTTTATCAGTAATTTTAAAGTTATCCTCTAAGAGGTCAGACATGTTTCTTATTGAATATCAGTTTATATTTATATGTGTGTGTATATATATATATATATATATTTTATTGAATCAGTATATCAATATATTGATGTCAATATATCAAAGTTCTAAAAATCTTTTTAAATTTCTATTGAAAACGGAGATATTGGTTCCCACTGTATTTTTCAAACTGTTATTTATATATACAGAGGGTGCCCAAAAAATGTATACACATTTTAAGAAAGGAAAAAAAAACTATTAAAATTGAAATACATAGAATGACACTAGCATTCATTTGATTAATGCTATCTTTTGAGCGAATGTCATACCACACATTGCTACTGTAATTCAATTCAACTTTGAAAAACAATAGGGATAACATCTCTTAAAATGTGTATATTTTTTTGGTACCCCTGGTATATTGAAACTAACAATTTTCATATATTAATTTTGTAGTCTGTCACCTTACTGACTTTTCTTATGGTTTCTAGACTCTGCTAGTCTTCTCATGCCTGTGGTTTCCAGGTTCTGGAACCTGTGCTGTGAGGGCCTAAACTCTCATGTACAGGGTTGTGGAGTTGATGCACTGAGGCTAAAGGGGACCCAAGCAGGTTGTGAGATCTCAGAGCATCATTTGGGAATTCATTTGAGTCATAAAAATGGACAAAATCATACGTTCACACTTGCAAATGCACAAGATGTTCGTCAGCCAGTCCAAGCTAAGTCTCTGATTTTCAAGAAAGACTTCCTTCCGAGTATAGGAGATCACAGCAAGATTAGATTAGACTAAAGGTTTCCAGGAGGTGAGGGATTGAGTGTGGCAAAGACACACAGGAGCACACTCAGCCATGGAACCGCACGCCCACGAGTTCTTATTGGAATCCTCCCTGCTAGGTGTGTTTCGGAACTCAGCTTTGTTTGGATGTGTAGATAGCTCAAAAAATGCAAACAACCTGTTATATACCATTTCCACTGGGGTCTGGAGTAGCACCGGTAATCAAATGAATTGATATTTCGGCAGGAAAATATCTGAAGATGATAAGGGTAGGATGAAGAAATAGACTCCAAATGGCCTCAAGATGGTTCAGATCAGGCAAAGTTTTTCTACCAAATGCCCTACAAAACAAACTCAGTTGTCAAAGCTCTTTGGATTGGAAATTGAAATTGGAACTGGGACCCCTATAAGCACAGGCTCTGGTGAGACTAAAAAGTCCCCTAGGGAGGCGGTAAAGAGATAAGCAGGGGTAGCCTCTGCTCATGGGATTGGCTGTCATTGCATTAGTTAGTTGACCTCCAAGGTCCCACGTTCTGAGAGTCTTCAGTTACACACAGAGCATGCCAGAACCTTAGGCTTGCTGACATTCCACGCTTTTTAATGCCCCTTATCCTCCTCGCCCACCCCAACCTCCATCCCCACCCCTTGTGGCAAAATCTTGTGGCAAAACCCAAATGATTGGGTACTGAGCTCCTGGCTCACTTTTCCCGACCAGGGAGTAGGGTGGGTGCTGGATGTACTGAGCAGGCCGCAGGCACTGAGCGCCTTGATGCCGAGGAGTTCACTAGCAGGCTGGCTTCCCCCTCATGGAAGCTGAGGGGAAGGACTCTGAGGTAGTGATTACCTTCCAGGACCTCTCCTCTCCTTTCTCCTCAATGAAGACTGAATGAGTATACTGCAACGTTGGCTTAATATTTGCGCTACTTGAGGGAATGAGGTTTCCTCTGAGCAGAGCAGGGATATAGTTAGCTGGGTCACAGCAAGCAAAGCTACTCTCTCAGCAGTTTCTGTTGTGTTTACAGGCCTCCCTGGGATAATTAGCATTTCCGGTTACTCAGGCAGCAGCCCTGAAAGCAGCAGAGCTGCTGCTCTGTATACGGGGACTGGCTGGGGCTTGGGAGCTGAATGGCCCAGCATCTGTGGGATTCAGGGTGAACTTGTCCAGACCCATTTCTGAATGCACCCACATCCTGCCATAAGGTACATTGCTGTACAAGCGAAACTGTGGGTCACGCCAGCCAGCCTTTCCCATATAGGTGGCGTGGTCTAATAAAACAAGCTAAAGAAAATGGTGTGAAATTTAGTCCTGCACCCCCACCCCTTCTGAGTGGATTCTGCTGAACTCTGTCCCGGTCGATTGTATTCCTGAGAGGAGTTCCTCCGAGATTCTCCTCCCTGTACCTAGAGAAGGTTATGAAATCGTCTCTGGCACACTGCTCTCTGGGCCAGGGAGACTTCTGGAAGGTTATGAGGCTCCCCTTGTGTGTCCAGTTCACCTTCATCTCTTTCAGAAGAGGGCAAAAAGTACCATGCTGTTTTTCTGCTCTGATAGTGCTGAGGCATCTCTTTGTGGGGTCTTGGCTTCAAAGTCCATCCTTAGAAAAGAGAATAGGAAATTCCTGAGCTATTTAGGTGCTGGCAGAGTCATCAGGACACCACTCAGGTCGTTTGAAACATTGTCTGCGGCCTCACGCTTAGTTATCCTCTGACTTTTGGGAAGTGCCAAGTCTCAGAGAGATAACTCTGGTAAAAATATCATTTGGGATCAAAAATGAGTTCAGCTCCTATGTGCAAATTCCTGAGGTAGTTGCAGTGAAGTAAGACGCTGTCAAAGCGTTTATGGGCTTCTAGCTGCCAAGAGCAGTCCAGGCTGGGTTGTGTTTCAGCTGCGTTCCAAATGACCCTGGCAACTTCCTTAAGGTCATGATGCTTTAGTTTGCTCATCTGTTAAATGGAAATAACTCATGGAGTTGTTGACCATCTTGCAAAGCACCTGACACACTGCCCGGTGCTTGGAAGGTGCTAGTAGATGCTCAGTGTGTGCTCAGTAAAATGCTGCCTGTCATGATAGTGGTGGCGTGGTACTTGTGTATTGCTTTCTTAGGGCTGCCATAACAAATTACCATAAACTGGGTGACTTAAAACAACAGATATTTATTTTCTCCCAGTTCTGGAGGCCAGATGTCCCGAATCAAAGTGTTGGCAGGGCTGTGCTGCCTCAGAAAGCCTTGGGGGAGAATCTTTGCTACTTGCACCTCTGGCGACTGCATGTGCTCTTGGCTGGGGCAGCACCACTTCAGCCTCTGCCTCGTGGTCATATTGTTTCCTCCCCTTATCTGTGTCTTCTCCTCTGTGGTTTAGTCTCATCTCTCTCTGCCCCTCATTTGTAAGGATATGTGTGACTTCATTAGGGCACACCTGGATAATCCAGGTTATGTGCCTTTTCTCAAATCCTTAATCACATCTGCAAAGACCCGGTGTTTTACCAAATAAGGTGTCATTCACAGGTTTCTGGGATTAGGATGGGGACATATCTTCGGGGGGCCTCTGTCGAGCCCACTACACTCAGGAAATGCTGCCTGTGGTGGTGATGATGATGGTAACAGTGACTGCGCAAATCAGTAAAGAAGTGCATGCAAGTCTAGGGGTTTGTGGGGAGTAGTCGCGGTAGCGCCAGAGAGGGGACTGGGCTCTGGCCTGACTCAGTTTCCTACTGTTCACTGCATTTTGGACAGCCCTCTGTGTCCATAGCTCTGACACCCGCATGGCCTGCTGCCCCAGGTTTGTTAGGCCCTGGGGCCAGCTCACGTCAGCCAGGGCCCCAAGGCCTTGAGCCAGTCCCAGCCCAGCCGCCCGCCTCCCTCATGAGGGGTGTGGACCTTCTGTGAGGTTATCTCCAGCAGGCCCATTTTCTACAGCCAGGCCCAGCCAGAGCCTGTCGCTGGCCACTGTACAGGATCTGGCTGCTACCCAGGCCATCAGAGGAAGTGCTGCCTGTGTCCAGGCTCGGGAGGCAGCATGACCCCCAGGCCACCACATCGGATCGCACTCCTTCCCTCCGGGAATGCTGCTGTCCCTCAGGCCCCTGCTTGGCTTAGTTTTGACAGCTTGTTTGTTCCTTAATTTCAGGAGGGCAAAAGGCAGCTTCTGGATCTGTCAGGGAAGTTGGTGTATGAGAGAAGGCCTCGGGTGACGGGATCCACATGACGGGCCTGCTGCGCGAGGCTTCCAGGCCCTCTGGCTGCTCCAGTGGGGGAGTTGAATCTGGAGGTGGGTGTCGGGGGAGAGTGAGGAAAGCATTTTTTCTTTTCTGTCTCCTTCATTAATGAAGCTTTGGGGCTGGCCCTTCTCTTAGCACCCCCAGCAGGGAGCTCAGAATGAATCATGGTGGTCTGGGTACATTCAAGGCTGCTGGGACCAGCCTAAAGCCAGGAGTTCCTTTCTTAGCAAAGTTCATATGGAACTGGAGAGAAATTGCTGTCTTTCACTCTCTCATTCCCCCCCCACACATCAATGAAGTAACAGGAGTTAGGAGACCTGGAGGCTACTCCCACTTTTGCCCTCATGGTCAGAAAACATTGAGGATGTTGCTTAAATGCTGAGTTTCATATTCCTCTTGAAAAATGAGCAATGAGAAAACTAACTCCAGCCTGCTGCCCAGGTTCATGAGAGGAGCAAACAGGATCTTGCCAGTGAAGGCCCTTTTGGAAATGGATCGTAACTACATCATTGCATCAGATTGAATATTGTTGTTAAAGAAAATAACATCATGTGGGCAACTCCTAAGCAATGCTTTTGTCATAATGGTAACATTGAAAATGTCAAAAACAGAAACCATGCTTGTAGAATATTAACAGCCAGACATGACATAGGGCATCTTGGCTTGACATGTACACTAAAGGGCAGGAGTTTGATCTTCTGTGTCTTCTGGTATTTTCAAATCTATACTACCCAGCATGTAGGAGCTGCCCATGAATGCTGAATGACTCGGCGGTCACCTTGTTCCTCCTGCTATTTTACCTGTGAGGAGAAAAGAAAGCCACAGAGATGAAATGAGACTGGACATTCCAGCCACACGTGCTGGTGGCCCTTAAGCACACATTGCTCTTCCATGCTCCTGCACAGGCTGTGCCTTCAAGCTATATTGCCTTTGTTTTATTTTATTTTATTTTTGCACACGTTAGATTCCACTCATTCTTCAGAATCCAGCTTGAATGCTGAGTCCCCAGCGAAGCATTTTCTGGCCTCTGAGGCCAAGTTGGTGCCTTCCTTATTCCTAAGCATTCACGCAGGACCAGGCCAGGGTGAGGAGAGTGAGGCACTCACCTCCCACACAAAATCTAAGAGCACCAAAATACCCAGTCATCAAGATAAATGATATTTTCGTGCAGTATTTAAAAAAATAAATAATAAATATAATGCAAAAAAGTCTACCTTGAACTAAATGTCAACATTTGGAAATAAAGATAAAGTCAGACACTGCTTTACACGACTCAGCCTCAGTCACCTCACCTGTCCCTGCAGTGTCCAGACATCTTTGTTTGAAAGTTTGACATTTTGTTCATTATGTATTTTTGCACTACTCAGTTGTATTGGTCTTGAATTGCCCCTTCAATGTTGTCCTGGAGGGCTTAGTGACTCCCTTTTTAGCATACATGACCTAAGGTCCTCATGTCTTTGCAGTGTCCCTCCCACTAGATCATGAGCTCTTTGAGGGCAGGAATAGTGTCTTTGGGTGTAATAGAGACCTGATTGGACTTTTTTGGTTATCCTTTGCTTTCAGCGGCCTCCCATCTTGAGATCCTGTCCCAGACTTCAAAAGCATTTGGTAAAGGGTGTGTGGTTTACTGAATATTTTATGGGAAAGATGGAGGAGCATAAATGTTATTAAAATCCTTCCTTAGACATCTTTTCATTCTCTTTTCTAGAGTTATTCTCTCTTGCCAAATGTCTTCCCTATCCTTGTCCTTCTCTTCATTTCCACATTCCTGAGCAAAAAAAAAAAAAAAGCCCAATCACTATTATGCTGTAAGACTTCCTGCTGAGTAGTGGTGGTGATGGGAAAAATGGGAAGATGGTCTTATTAATCATACTGCCCCACAGATACCATGCCAGGCACCTAGAAGGGCTCAAGGAGTGACTAATGAATGAGTAAGCAAATGAATGAATGAATGAATGAATGAATGAATGAATGAATGAACAAAGCCCAGGTGCAGGAAAGGGAATTTTACTAGGATAGGAGTTCTTTCACACCCCTCTTTTTTTTTTTTTTTTTTAAAGATTTTTATTGGGGAATTGGGGGAGGGGAACAGCATAGGGGAATCAGGGAAGGGGAACAGACAAGTTGCTGTCCTTTTGTTCTTCAGTCTAGTTGTGGAGGACATTGCTTCATTGGCCCATGTTGGTATCATCATTGCGCTCTTCCTGGGTGAGGCAGATTGGTTGCTGGCCTCTGAACAGCCACTCACAGCAGCTCTTGGCAGCTCACATAGGCTGCCAGACGCTCTCACTGGCTGCCAGCCACTCACTGTAGCCTATTGCAGCCCACTGCAGCAGAGGCTGCAGCTATGCTGTCCTGGGGACTCACAGCAGCCCAGCTCCAGGTGGAGCTGTTGTTCAGAATCTTAGCTGTAGAGGGCAGTGTCACTGGCCCTTATATGTGGGATCCAAACCCCAGCCGCTGGTGTCCCAAGCCAAGTTTAACCAATGGGCCACTCGTCTGGCCCTTTCACACTCCTCTTAATTGAGCCTGAGAGACCCTTTTCAAGAAACTTGAGGGACTTTGGTAGTTGCCACGACTCTCTCACTGCTTTCTTTCAACAGTGGGTAAATTTCTCTATGAAGTATCTTAGCTTCAGCCTCTCTCTTCCTTATCTGTTCCCAGCTCTGGGCTCCTCTTACCCACCAGCACTGACCACACAGACAACTATAAGTACCCTGAGTCAGCCTGCATCTTATGTTGAAAGAGGTCTTTATCAGCTCAGCTCTCAAAGGCTATAGTGATTCTGCTTGCTGATCTGAAGTGTCCAGGGTCATCTTACCATCCTTGGCCCCAGGCCACAGAGCCTTGAACCTCCTGTCAGAGGTTACAGAACAGAACTGGATGTTACAATTTGATTGTGCTCATAGGGACATAACTGGCCTGGGGCTCAGGGAAACAGGTCCTTTACTAAGCATAACATGGGCATTGTAAATGTTTTCAGACAATAGAAGTAATTCACTATAGAAAACTAAAAAAAAGCAGAAAAAGAAAATTAAAAAAATCACTTGGAAGGCCAGCCGAGTGGCACGGTGGTTAAGCGCTGGCTTGGGAAGCCAGCGGCCCCAGTTCGGTCCCACATGTGAGGGCCAGTGACACTGCTCTCAAAAAGAAAAAAAGAAAAAAATCACCTGGAATCTTGCCCCCAGAAGTAACCACTGTTTCCTTGCGTTCTCTTCAGATTTTCTGCTGTTTCTCTTCAGATTTTCTTCTGTTTCTCTTTGCAGGAAATGGTGATCTTCAAAGTGGGGACAGTGGGAAAGAGCCTGCTATCTGTTCTGTTTCCTGATCTATTCCTCTGGCACTGACCCTGTGGGGCAGGGTAGGGGTGGGGTGGGGGAAAGGAGCATTGGCATGAAGCCCCTGCTAACTTCCCTTTGGATGACGGAAGGCCTCTGAGTCAAGGAGCCTGAAGTCCTTTGAACCCCGTCAGGGTGCTCTGGACCTTGCCTATTAGCTCTGGGTTTACAGTCCAGGAAGCAAGTCTTTACTTCCTTCCCCGTTTTTGTAGCTTGCGTCTCACCAGCAGGAGCTGCCCGTGTGCGTCGGGGAACACAGATTTCATTAGGCTGTGGCTCTGCTTCGGTAACATTGAAAGGAAGGGGCTGGGTTGGGACCAGCAGTGAGGGACTGCCAAGTGCTAACCGTTTTACAAACGTAATTTCATTTACTCCTCCCAACAACATGGGCAGGCCATGTGGGTTATTACCATCTCTGTATGATAAAGGAGGAACCCAAGGCACAGGAGGTTATGCAGGTGGCCCAGGGCCACTCAAGGACCACCTGCAGAGACAGATGGCAGCCCTGGGTCATCTGCCTCCAAGCCCAAGCTGCTTGCCATCTCATTCTTCCTCCCCACCATGGTTTGTGCCAGGGCTGGGATGGTAGGAGGATTTATCTTTGCTTGGAGTATTTTCTATTGTCTCAGCAGAGAAGAACTGCTCCTGAATATCGACTCACTTTGGGCTTTGGTATTGTGTTGTATGTACGTTTGCATTTATTCACTCAACAGATATTTGTAAGTGCCTAGTGTGCCCCAAGTGCTGGGCAGCCATTAGGGATGAGAAGTAAAATAATGTGAAGTTTGTGCCTTTGGTGAGTTTATATTCTGGTAAGGGAGACAGTCAAGTCAATACCCTGAAGTTCGGTAGGAGCAGTGTTAGAGAAGGCTGGGGCTGGAGAGACAAGCTTTTAAATCCAAAGCAGACTTAGGAGGTGGGGTGGTGGTTAGAGATGTCTTCCCAGAGGAAGCCATTTTTGAGCTGAATTTTGAGCGGTTGATGCATAACACAGCATGAAGTGTTCGGGAAACCACACGTGGTTCCTTTAGGCCAAAATTGAGAGTGAAGAGTGAGGGGTGAAGGACATACCTGGTGGGTTCAGAAGTGCCAGATTAGAAAGGAGAGTTGGGTGACAGATTAACAAATCTCAATGTAATCCCCCAAATTTGGGCATTCATAGAAGGATTTTGAGGGTCAGCTTCGTGCTTTAGAAAAACCGTACTTTCGCTTCTGAGTGGAGGCCAGTGGAAGGGGGCAGACTGGAGACAACAGATTGTTGCAGTGGGGAAGTGATTTTGCCCCAATGAGAGTGGGGCAAAGGTAGTGGATTGAATTGGAAGGGACGAAATGTGAGATAGACGGGGAGGAAGACTGAGCAAAGAGGTGGTGAGTGAGAGGAGACGGAGAAGGCAAAGATAATGTCTGATTTCAGGCTCAGGCCAGAGTGACTGATGGGGCCTTTCAGGAGATAGGAGGAAACAGAAGAAGAGGTGGAGGCCATGTTGGGAAAGGAAAGTGCTGGTTGGAGGAGGATGAATTTGAGAGGCCCATGAGTTAAACAGATGGTTTCCCATGGTTGAAATGTAGGATTTGAGGACCTTACTTGATCCCCCTCTCCCTGTTCGTTTCCTATGTTCCTGTTCTCTTTTATCTCCACCCTCAGCCTCTAGCTGTCAGTCCTTTTGTTGAGGTGGCCTCTGGCCTCATTCCTCTGTGCACTGTATTCAAGTCAGAGTGGCTGCCTTCCCTGTAAAGCTCTGACAAGATCCCCAACATCCTTGCGAAGGTGAGTTTTACATTCGTTCCATGAGCTTTCCCCAACAAAAATAAATAAATAAATAAATAAATAAATAAATAAATAAATAAATAAATACAATTTAAGCTGTTAAATATCAGTCTCACACTGAGGGTAAGATGAAGCCATTGTTTGGCCAAGGAGGAGAGAAGGGAAAGAGGAGAGAAGGGAAAGAGGATGGGACATGAGCACATGATCAACTCCTCCTAGTTGGCCAGGATATTCCCACATTCCAGCTATGGAAGCCCCACATCCCAGCACTGGAGCTGTCACATCCCAGGAAACCCTACAGACCTGGGTAAACCAGGAGAGTTGATCACCTTAGGTTGGGTGAGGAAAAGGGAGAGGATCTTTTCGCAGTGTTAGGAGCTAGTCATGCTCTCAGGTTGGCTCCCGTCCCCCAGGAGGGTTCCAGGGCCACAGGCGCCCTGTCCCTCTGGACCTGGGATACGATAGCCAGGTCACACACAGGCTGCCTCCGAGACCGGTGTGCTGCTTTTGCCAGAGCCACCTGCCACCTGATCCCTGCGACCCCAGTCCCTGGGATGAGTATACAGTAGATCCTCTATAAATATTTGTCCAGTGACTGAAGCCTGGATTATATATGGAAAAGGCACAGAATTGAGCATAGGTGCTTCCTCTTGACCAGTTAATGGCAGTCCTTCAGTATACAAAAAGGTGTCTTTCTGCTCACATTCCCTTCTGAAGCCTCAAAGATGAAAGCCTTCTTCCTGTTTTATTTTGAAAAACCCGTACCTGTTCTAATCTCCCCAAGCCCTAACTCTGCCCAGACCACCACTGCCCGAGGCAGCTTTGATGTCACATATTTGCATCTGGGAACGAAACTCTCACCCTCTCTCACATTTGGAAGCCATGGGGATAATGAGCAGATGTTTTTCTAATAACGAGAAGATGTGCAGGCACTGACACATAAGAATAGTTTCCAGTCTGTAAGTTAATTAGCAAGCCAGGGAGCCCAGATAAATAAAGCTTTCTGTTTCCTTTCCTGGAGTCTAAAATATCTGATCTGGAGGTTCCCTCCCTCCTTTCCCCTCTCTGAGCATCAGGATTTGAGGGGAAGCAATTAAGTGCCTGGTAATTTCGCGTGGCTTCCAAGCAGCCGCATGGCCGGTGTTCCTACAGAAACGCCAGCTCGTACACATCCAGTCAGCTCTCAGTTCCTTGCTGGCTAATGATCTCTCTGACCACCCTAGCCTTGGTTTATATGTTCTTCAGTTGGCTTTCTCATGAGCTTTATCACAGCGTTACTGGGAGTAGCTAGAGGGGAAGAGTCATGGAGTCCTATATGCCATGACCTCTGGTAATGGCCTTTTGTGGTCTGAGTCTTCAAGCAATCCCACAAAGGAGGCATCCTTGTTACCTCTATTGTACAGATGGGAAAAATAAATCTTAGACAAGTCAAGCTGTCAAGTGGGGAAATGCATTTAAAGTCAAGTTTATCTAAGGGCAGAGCCCAAGGCCTTCACCAATGAATGAACCTTAGAGTTCAGCAAACTCAAATTGTTCCTTATTTTAAAGGCACCTGTCTTGTCCGTTCAGGCTGCCATAACAAAACACAGTAGACTAGGCGGCTTACACAACATTTATTCCTCACAGCTCTGGAGGCTGGGAATTCGGCAGATTGGGTGCCTGGTGAGGGCTGTCTTCCTGGTTCGTCCTCTCCTTATGTTTTTACATGGCCTTTGGTGAATGAGAAGAGTAAAAAGAGACCTCATGCCTCTTCCTCTTTTTATAAGGACATTCATTCTGATGAGTGCCTACCCTTGTGACCTAACCTAACTCTACCTTCCAAAGGCCTCATCTCCAAATACCATCCCGTTGGGGGTTACGGCTTCAACATATGTATTTTGAGGGGCACAGACATTCCAGCCCATGCAGTGTCTAAGCAAAACCCTTGCTTGAATAGGGACTTCCCATTGACACATGTTGACTGATGATAAATCTAGGAGCTGACTAGCCTCCCAACTCTCAGATTCCACTTTTTCCCCTCTAGTTCATTAGCCATCTCTTTTCTCCCCTTCTTCTACTCTTCAAAATTCTGCCCAAATGATCTTCTCTCTTCTCTTTTCAAAGCGTTGTTTCCAAACAGATTGGCCAGTCTTCTTGAGAAGGCCCCAGAGATTATCTCAAGATTTATTCCAGCCAGAAGATACTGTGTTTCTCTGTGAAAATATAATACTCAGAATTTGAGGCTTGGAGTTCAATGAGCATGACCCCTGTTTGATGGCATGTTTGCGAGGATCAGTGGCTGTCGCTAACCATGCTTAGAAACAAGAGACATGTGTTTTTAATAGAATTGCAAGTTTTATGCCTTGTTAAAAATACCAACATGGATGCTGGCTGGAGGAATAAGGCAGGATGTCAAAAAGCAGCTATGAATTCTCAGTCTGCTGGGGCAGAGAGGATCTGAGGAAGGTGGCCTGTGCTCTCATCTCACATTTGCTTTATTTCGGATGGGTGGCCCTCCCTGTTCTCTTCTGGAAATGACCGCTGGCTGCCAGCTGGTCTTCTAAGCCTCACCCATAAGTGGGATCGTACGTGGGATCGCAATGAGCTTTGTCCTTTTTGAATGGGAAGACAAAGTACTCGTGTTTATTTCCAGAGAAGCTTTTGCCGTAATTGTGAAGAGCATCCATTGGATCTTGTGGAAAGCCTAAATTACAGGGTTCTTTAAAAGAAAAGACCTTATTACTTAAAGAAATACTTTCTGAATGCCAGGACCAGGGGAAAAGGCCTGATCCCCTGCCGATAGGATAGCCGGCAGTCCTCATATTCCCCAAAGCTCCCATCCCTAAAGGGATGCCTTCAAGTCTTTCTTTAACTTTAGTTTTCAACACAAGTTTGTTTGGTTTTGTTCTGATTGTAAAAGAAATATTTGTATAAAAATGAAGTAAATTTTCATCAGTAATTTCACTACCCATAGATACTGGTTCATTTTAAAGACATTTCTTTTCTATGTTTGTAGATATGTAAATAGAATATTTACAAAACTGAGCGCATACTCTACAGTTTTGAATACCGCTTTCCCCCACCTAATGGCACATTGTGTGCTTTCTTCCCATTTCATTAAAGACCCTTCAAATGTGTTTTTTAAATGAATGCATAATATTCTATCCAGTGGATACAACACAGTTGATTGAACCAGGGCTCTTTTTCTCAAATGTTTTGACTGCAGATTTTTCCTATTATAGAAAACACTGCCATGTTCTTACCCTCTACTCTTAATTACATGAACTGTTTCTTTTGTTTGAAGTATCATTGTGTTTTTCCTCACATTAAATGATGGATGTGTTGTAGCAGTGTAAATCAAATTACCTTTTGAATGCAGAAGAACTCCCCTCACCCCAATTAAGAACTCATGTATTCTTTTGTAAAGAGGGCCAGATTTTAAAAATAAAATAGAGAGTGAGAATGGGGGAGAGAATGTTCGAGAGGATGTTCATATGTGACTTCATTGTGTGGGCTAAAAATATACATTAACGAGTTTACAATCTACTCCCAAGGAAGTCTGTTTTACACACAAGAAAGAACTAGAAAATAATGTATGAAAGAATATAACAAGGTGTCAAACTATAGAGAGGATGAATATGTACTAAGGAGAGAGAGTAAAAGAAGAGAATAGCCTGGCATTTCCTGGCACCTTTAAAGACTTCTGGAGAGAGAGGCAATTTGAGGTTGGTCTTAAAGAGTATCTGGGATTTAAAAGATAAAAAGCTACCTTGTACTGAGCCCTTACAATGTGCTTGGGACTTTATACATATTACCTACTTTATTCCTTACAATGGCCTTACCAATTTATTGTTAAAGTAATTGGACCCTTGTTAAAAAAAAATATATAGTACAATAAGATTATAGATTTATATAGTATAAGATTGGAAATATTTGCAAGTACAATATGATTTAAATAGACAATGGACAATACATGGGTTTGGTTTTTTTTTATTTTTAAGATTTTATTGGGGAATTGGGGGAGGGGAACAGCGTTGGGGAATCAGGGAAGGAGAACAGACAAGTTGCTGTCCTTTTGTTCTTTAGTTTCGTTGTGGAGGATGTTGCTTCACTGGCCCATGTTGGTATCATCATTGTGCTCTTCCCCGAGTGAGGCAATCACTCCCTGGCCATTGGATGGCCGCTCACGGCAGCTCATGACGGCTCACGAAAGTTCATGCCAGCTGCCGGCCAGCCCCACTGCAGCTTACCCCGTGGTCAGCGACTCACAGCAGTCCAGCTCCAGATCGTGCTGTTGTTCACCATCCTAGCTGTAGAGGGCGCAGCGTCACTGGCCCTCATGTGGGATCCGAACCGGGGCCCTGCTGCTCAGAGCTGGCGTCCCAAACCAACTCCTAACCAATGTGCCACTCGGCCAGCCCAATACATGTTTTAAAAACAGGTGAAATCAGGGCAAAGGGAAAATATGGACAGGAATAATATACACTTTATGAAGGAAGGATTCTCTGCATGTTTTGTTCACTGATGGAGCCCACAAAACTAGATTAATGACTACAAATAGTAGGTGTTTGATAAATGTTTGTTAAATTAATGAATGAATGAAAGAGATGGGCAAGATGCTTGCCATATGGTCCTGCTTACATTTCTAGTGGTCAGATGCAGTTTGGGCTCTGAGCTTGCTTGTGGACAAAGCATGTAGGGTAACATGTTCAGAAATGACCTCAATTTAAAGAACAGGTTTAGCAAGCAGTGGGACAGGATTTGACCAGGCTGTGACTGGGGAAAGTAGGGTATCTATTCCAAAGAGCAGGCCTGCAATGGGCCATAGCTAGAAAGGATGTCTGGTGAGTGGGAGTCACAGAGATGCATATTTGGCAGGTAGATGTGGGGGGAGTGACGAGGAGCCTCCCGACTTGGGCAGAGGGCATAGTAGGAAGCTATCAGAGAGCCTGGGCAGAAGAAAGATTTATTTAAAAGCAAAATAATCCCATAATTTCCCCCCCAGATCTAAACCCTCAGTTATCGACTGGATCATGTTCCCCCAAATTCACATGCTGGTGTCCTCACCCCTAAGGTGACTACTTGGAAATAGGGTCTTTAAAGAGGTTATTAAGATTAAATAAGGTGGGCCGGCCGAGTGGCTCAGTTGGTTAATAGCTTGCTCAAGAGTGTGAGCTGAGCTCTGAGCAACGGCGGTTTGATGCCCAGCCCGAGCTGAGTTGCTGTTGAGCTGCCAACAGGTGGCAGGATGGCTCAGCTGGAAAAAAAAAATGGTTAAAAAAGATTAAATAAGGTAGTAAGGGTGGGACCCTAATCTGATAGGACTGGTGTTCTCCTAAGTAGAGGAAAGGACACCAGAGATCTCTCTTTCCAAGAATGCACAGATAAAAGGCCATGTGAGGACACAGTGAGAAGGTGGCTGTCTACAAGCCAAGATGTCTTCCTTTAACTTGGACTTCCAGAACTGTGAGAATATCCATTTCTGTTGTTTAAGCCACGCTGTCTGGTATTTTGTTTTGGCAGCCTGAGCTGACTAATACACCCTCCAACCTGGAAAAGGTGAATACTACAAAAGTGAACTTTAGTTCCAGAAGCCTAAAACATCACAGAGTTTTTCGGTTTTAGAAGAGAATTGAAACATCATCAATTTGTCTTCACAGACTTAAGAGCTGTCTCACCCACTACCTTGGTAGTAACAGTGGCTCACAGTAGCCCTTGTTCTCAGAGGGATGTAATGATACCAGGATGGAGTGTCAGGGAAGGGTATGCTCATATATTTTGAACCGACTGAGTTCAGTCTCTTCAATTTTGGTCTGGCATTTTTCACTATAACTTTTGCAATCTATTTATCTAAGTCCCTGGTCCCCCATGGCCCCTCCCTAACCCACTCTAGGCACAGATATAACTCACCCACAATTATAAATTAAAATTGCATATCATGGGATAGATGGTAGGGGGACAGCTGCAGTCATTGCATACCCCTTATTTACAGCATCTGGTCCCAACCATAAATGGCCCATGGGAAAGCATGGTCTTGGGGGAGGGGCCACGTGGCAGGAGGCTGGGCTGTGTTTTTCTTTAGCTGTTCTGGGCTTGCATAATGTTTATTGTTTCTCAACTAACTTCTGCAGCCCCTGAATCTATTTTTAAGGCAAAACTGATGCTTCTGTTTTGTCATAACAGGAAACACTATCTCTGAAAATCATTATTTGTAAAGTTGGGCTGCCGTGTACAGGGTATGCATTGATCAAGTCAGGGGAGCAAGAGTCACTCCCCTAGAATTTTGCAGTATGGTAGGCCTGAGTCAGGGCTTTCACCCTGGCATCAGGTCAAGGCCATTTGGGGGTCACCTAAAGCACAGGTCTAGTCGCTGGCGACTCACGGCAGCCCAGCTCCAGGTCGAGCCGTTGTTCACCATCTTAGCTGTAGAGGGCACAGCATCACTGGCCATCATGTGGGATCCAAACCAGGGCCCTGCTGCTCAGAGCTTTCATCCTAAACCAGCTCTTAATCAACGTGCCACTCGGACAGCCTGACAGTTCTTTTCTTTCCTAGATGTTTTTGTCTTCCCTTTTAATGAAGCCAGGGTACCACACCTGTGCCAAGCTACTGTGGGTTTATGCACTCCTGAACTTTTCACAGGATTCTCACTGTAGACCCTATGTTTGAAAAAATCAGTCAAGCAATCAATCAATCAGATAAACAAACCCAGGATGTAAATATGACAGAACAGAAATTATTAATAGGATATGTTCCTGTGTTCCCGGGCTTTCTTCCATTTGCCCTCCCTCCCTACTCAGGAGGGTTTTGGCTCAGTTCCTTCCCCTGGTCCACCCTGTGGGTTGGGCCCTGCCTGCCTGAATGGTTCTCCTAGGTTTCTTTGTAAGGGCAAAGGCCAGGTTGGTCATGGATAGGTTTTCTTGTCTGGGGGTGCAAGCCTGGGGCAGGGCACCACACCTTGAATGAGTAGAAAACACATGTTTATAAAAAGCACCCCTGCATACCTCTGTTCCATCAAACTTCCTCCAGTACCTTTTCCAAAGCCATAAAGAAAGTCAAATCAAAACATTTCTTTAAACACTAGTTGAAAATGAGCCACCCTGGGAGAGTGTGTGCAAGGAAACAGCTGCTCTCTCCTTGAGTTCTGTTTCTATCTGGGGAAGGAGATTTTTGGGCAAATCTTGAAGAGACAAGTGCAGTAGCAGCATGTGAAGGAAATGGTTTAGGGGTGAGAGGGAGATTTCAGGAAACATAGCTATGGCCTACGAAATTCCTCCATAGTGTTTGGAAAATGCATGTAAATAACATGAACTGTGTTTCACTATATATATTGAATCATTATGTTGTACACCTGAAACTAATATAATGTTACAATATATAGCAATTGCGTCCCAATTTTTTTTAAAAAAGAACGTGAACTATTTGGATTTCTCCTTTTGTTGCTGGAATGTATTTCTATGATCACAGTACCACTCTGAGACTGTCATATGGGTGCTGGTTTTATATGTTTGATGTGCATTACACTAATGAACTGTATGGAGATACGTTTATATAAATCAATGTAGCATGGTGGTTCAGAACATGGATTTTGGAGTTGGCTAGACTTCTCTCCAAATTCCAGCTCTACAGCTTACTTACTGGTCATGTTGAGCTTGTTTTTAAACTTCTTTGAGCCCCGGTTGCCTTATATATAAAGAATAGAGCTTTAGAGTGTACTTCATCTGTGTGTTGTGGTGATTAAAGGAGATAACTCATTTTCAAAGCTAGGCGAGTATCTGGTGTGTAGTACCTCATCATCATTGTTGGCCATCAAAAGCACATGTTGCAACAATTTCCAACAATGCCTTGTGAAAATAACTACTGTTTGAGGAGATCTTCTGTCTGCTGAGTCTCTCTGGGGTGCCTCTGAGCTTTTGTATTCAAGCTGAGGTCAGAGTGCAGAGGTCATCTGCAAATGCCAGGGTCCATGCAGGAAAGCCATGGGTAAGCAGATATGGGTAGAGGGATCTGGATTTGCCTTTTTTTGCTAAAACAGGAAGCAGCAAGGTTCATCCCTTGTAGCTTTGAACCAGAATATGCGATCCAACCTAATTAAAGGGCAGAGGGTCCACATGCACACTACTAGCCCAGAAAGTGCACTATACCCCGAGGTAGTGTGTGTGTGTGTGTGTGTGTGTGTGTGTGTGTGTGTGTGTGTCGGAATGGGAGCAGGAGATAAAAATCAAGGAGAGGTTCTTTCTGCTCTTGCCTGGAGTGCACTTTTCCTTGAGCTTTTGGAGAGAGACCCCAAAGCAGAAGCAAGCCTGCGCTTGACGATGCACACATGCCTTAAACCAAGAGTTGTTTGAAGGATGGTGCAGAGGCTACGCACAAACCCGGGGGTGTGCAAGGGAAGCATTTCCCTGGGGTTGTCAGCCTCTTCCCTGATGCTGTAGGTACAGGGAAGGAGGGAATCATTCCTGGACTGTGACCCAAGGACCTGGTTTTTGACTGCAGTCTGTGCTGACATCTTTGGCCTTGAATAAGCCACATGTCATCTTCAAGCCCCTGAGTCCTCGTCTGTCAAATGAGCTGGTGGGACACTGAGTTTTCGGGCCACATTGAGCTTCAGGACGCCAGGTGCATCCCTAATTTGCAATGACCCATGGTTACAGAAGATACCATGGGGTATCTCCAGCTGACTCACAGGCTTTCCTTGGTGGATTGGAACTAACTCTCCAGTCCATAGCCCAAACCCTGGCTGCAGCTCTCAAAGGCACCAGCCTAAGAAGGGGGAGAGATTTGCCCTTTGTATCCTTTAGAAAAAGAATAACAAATAGACAACACTTGGAACCTTTGCATCTTGAAGTTAATGATTAACTTGGGTTCTTCAGAAATTGAACATGGTGACTTCAAGGAGAAAAGTGGGCAGCGAGCCGAGGCCAAGGCTGCGAGTGATCAGAAGTGTGGCATCTGTTCCAGAGTGCCGGTCCCTGACTTGTCTTGGACACGATGAGGCCCAAGGGATTTGCAGGATCAGTCTGAGAACCCAGAGCCCTGAGCAGCACTTGCTGTTGCCTGTGGAGTGGGGCTTATGCACAGATAACCCTGGTTATCTATTGCTGCAGTGCAATCCATTCCACATTTAGTGGCTTAAGAGAACAGTCATTTTATTGTTTCTGATTCTTTGGGCCGGAATTTGGGCAGAATTTAGCTGGGCAGTTTTCTGCTCCATGTAGCATTGACTGTAATCCCTCAGTGGGGTTCAGTGGCTGGACTGGTCCCCAGGGTCCCAGAAAGCTTCACCCTCATGCACTTCCCTTGGCAGTGAAGAGCCGGGAGGCTGGGTTCAGCTGGAGCACCGGGATAGCTGGGCCCCTCTCTGTCTTGCTCTGTTATAGTCCCAGCGCTTCTTCCTCTCCGTCTCGTCTCTCCAAGTGTCTCTTTCGCCAGGTCGCCAGATTTTTTACCTGAAGGCTCTGGCTTGAGAAAGGAGGCAGAAATTGCTAATCCTCTTAAAGACTAAGACCAGAACAGGCACAGCCATATTCTGCCATATCCCATTGATTGAGCAGTCATGGAACGGCTTAGATTCAAAGAGATGGAGGAAGAGACTTGACCTCTCAATAGGGATGCGGCATGTGTGCACAGGAAGGGAAAGAACTGAAGTGCCTATCTTTGGGAATAAGCTACTACAAGGCCCCTTAGGCAGAACTGGAAGGATTTGGAGCCCAGGGTCACATCAGGAGGGCCTTTGTGGTTGCAAGAGCATCAGCCTTACTGTCCCTCAAGATCAAACCTCCTTTTGGCTCTAGAAGTGAGAGGTTCTGGCTCTAAAGAACCATCTTTGCTTCTTACATCCAGGAAACCATCCTGACTTGATGAGCTGGGCATGTCCAGCTCCAGAATTCCACACCCATCCTAAGTTTACCCCATTCTCTCTCAGGGAGGGTGAAATGATTTTTAGCACAAGCGCTAACTCTGATGGACTCTTAGTGGCTTCCTAGAGCACAGTGTTGAGATGAATTCTGAGACCACATTAAGGCTATGATGTAATTGATCATGTCTGCCTTGGGCATTGAATAGAGGAGTGGCATCTCTTGTGCCCCATAGATTTATTCTGTTCATGGGTCTGACCATGCATGCTCTTACCAGAAGGGAGGTAGGTGTATTGATTAGTCTCTTAAGTTTGCCGTGTGCCTTCCCACCGGCCCCCATTTGCAGAAATCATTGCCTGCAACTTGCCTAGCTTTCTAGCCCTGCCTCCGCCACTAAGCTTTACTGGACCTCCCTAGTTTCTGGACTTCTATAAATTTAGGCTGAGAGAGTTTCCATCATTAGATACTGCCATGCATTGTCAATTATCTGTTCATCTGTATACTAGTTATTCCTAATTAGGCTATTCAATAATTGAAGTCAGGTTTAGGTTCTTAGACTCCTTAGTATCCTTCCTTCCTGATGGTAGTGACTTAAGACAAGCATCAGAAGAGGATTTGAATAGAGTGCTGAATCTATATTACCCTGCCAACAGGCATTGGAGGTGGAAATGGGTTATACCCACAGGCTTGGCTCAGTGGGTTTTGCTGGGAGAGTTTACCTGGATCAAGGGTGGCCAGCCAGGGTCAAAGTGGAGCTCCTGGTCAGCTCAGGCAGAGGCTGTTGGGAGGTCTGTGTTGCTGCACAAGTAATTCCTGACAGTGTGTCCATGGGTTCCACATGTGTCTAGGCTCCCATGGTGCTTGTTTAAACTATCAGTCTGAAAATGCTTAATTAAGTCAATGTTCTGATAGGTGGAGGGGAGAGAGAAGTAGTGTGATGGACGGGGAAGGAGAACCTTTCAGAGGTCTTGTGGGAATGGGACCTGGTGATTAATTAAGCATCTCTGTTTTTCAAACTCATGCCTCCCAAGGAAAGAGTTTGTTCCTTCTTCCCTCTGGAGGGTTAGTGCTCATTGGCACTTGTACTTTATTTGGAGCTCAAAACTGCGAAAGTAGATTTGGCAGGATCCCTTTGAGTTGTGTATTGCTCTGTCTGGGGTCATCTGTCTAGGTATATAACATCCTTGAAGAAAAATGTGAAGAAGCAGACATCATAATTTATGGTACTCTATTTCTAATAAAGCACCTACTTCTGTGGAACCTGGGTTGATCCATGGGTGGGTAGGTGGGGGATAAAAAAGTCAATATCCAATTTTGGGCAGGGCTCTTAGACACCTGTTTCCTGTCTGTTCCTCGCAGGTCTCGATAGTAGAGAAGACTTTATAACATTTCTTCAAGATTAGATTGGTTCTTCCCTGGACATGGACACACACACACACACACCCCTGACATACCTGGGAAGGTCATAGCCCTACAGATGCCCCATAGGTGAGTCACACAGCAAATTCTGTGGTCCCCTAGCATCCCCGCTGAGTCATCTGATTATATCCAAATATAATCAGGTTATATTTTATGATCATTAAGATACGGAGGCAATTAATGTACTCATACTATATCGGAAGCTGGGTGAGATCGTAAAGTGTATTCAGAAGCATCAAAGGCGTCAAAGGAAGATGAAAGTAATGTGCAGTCTAGTCATGATATCGCCTGAGTTTCATTGTATTGTTTTTCTGATAGTTGGTCATCCAAATATTGTCTACTAGAAACGCCACTTCGTGAATCCATTTTAGCAATCACTAAGAATACCCAGTAACAACTATGATTTGTTGAGTGTTCTCTTGATCCCAGATGTGACTCATGCTATATGTACCCATGATCTCATGTCATCTTTCTCGATTCATGGGAGCTTCTGACGCCACCATTAAGAAAGAAACATCATAAAATGGATGCTCCCTTCATCTCCTTGTTTTGTTGGTTTGCCTGGCTTTAATAAAGTCATTCCTGAAAAGGAAGATTCTTGGCTATGGTGCAGCCTGAGTTACCTGATCATCCTATGTTCTGTCCTCCCAGCTCGGGCAAAACTCTGCAGGACATGTGGTGAAGGCCATTCTTCCTTTGTTCTTCATTCTGGCCCCCAAACCCACGACCTCACATTAGATTGAGGACCACCTGGATATGGATTTGGCCATTTCCCCAAACTAGTTTCCTCGCTCGCTTCCACTCAATTTGGACATCGTGGTAGATAGAACTAATACCTCTCTTTTCTCTTTGGAAGAAGATGTACTTTGCACTGCTTGGAAGGAATCAGTTGTTAATTTATAGTTACTGAATGCTGATTCACATTTAACCATCTGTTTCACAATGTTCCTGGGGTTTGTTTTAATTATGTATGGTAAGAGAGGCAGACACAGAAATGACTGTCGTGATGGAAGTTAATATGTGCAGATCCCTGGAAACAGGAGGCACAGCACACAGCGCAGGGCCATGTGGGGAGGCACTAGGGTTGGTCCGAAGGCAGAAGCAGAGCAAAGGGAAAGGATGAGTAGAAGACTTTATTGTGTTTTTTGCGGAGAAGAATGGGTGAGACAGGGTAAGCAGTCTTAGGACTGGCTACTTTGCATAATTTCAAGGGCTCCAAGGTATAGGGACTGCCTCCATTGTCTGGGTCAACTGCAGTGATTAGGTTCTAGGGTGATGAGAGCATGGGGAGGCATGTGAGACAGCTCTTAAAGGAGGTCATTGGGGTGTGAACTCTGCATTGGTTAGTTTGCATGTGAAAGGGATGATTTGCAGGCAGGTGGTTTGCTGTCTCTAAGATCCAACTAGCCCTGGGATGGACAGTTGCTCCCAAGTCAGCAAGCTCGAGATGCCAGAGCATCAAGACTACAGGAAATTAGAAAATATCGTTAATGCACCATCCTTTAAACTATTTACTCGAGACAATACACATGTATTGAGTGCTGGCTGTGTATCTGTCCTCTGCGCTTCTAGAGCTAGGGCGGTACTCGAGCTCATTGTGGACCTGTGATGGGCCCTCAGTTCATATTGGTTACATAAGTGCTGAATGAATGCTCCATGCGTGTGCCTGGAGTAGGGCCTAAAACGCTGCCTCTGCTCACAAGGAATATACAGTCTAGTTGGAGAAAGAAACACATAAATATATTTATTGTAACAAGATAATTGCCATACTGAAAGCTACAATTATCTCCAAACCTACTCCCCCTAGAGTCCCTGCTGCCAGAGAATGACCTCATGGTGGACCTGGACATTTAAGCCAGAGCTTGAGTGATCCTTGCTCTTCCCTGTCCCCACTTCCTTACTCCTTCGCCCCCAGCCATCAAGTTCTGATCATTCTACCTTCAAAAGCTATCACTAAGTGTGTCCCTTCTTCTTCACATCAATTGACTGCAAAGAGAGACGCCATGTGGCTTCACTGAAGGAAAACCTCTGCTTTGCAGCTTTCCCACAAGCCCCTCCTAGAGGTCTGGTTACAGTCAGAGCGGGAGGCACCCCCCCACCCCCCACCCCCCGTTGTCCTCTGTTACCAGAACCCTGAATGCTAATTCACAGCAGCTGTGCACCAGACTATGGTAGGCCTCTGGGGGAGGGGAGGGTGGGGACAGTGTGGGAGGGGCGCCTGGCGGGGTAAGGCGGGAGCCCTAGAGTATCCCTTTTAAGATGCTCTTGTCCCTAGAAACCGCTGTCTCTGGCAGGGGCCTGAAGCCAGCACAAGGCCAGAGACAATTTTGAGGTAGACAGTGAGTTCCGGGCCCTTCTCATCTCCTCCTCCTGTGTCTCTTCCCCTCCAGATCCCGCCTTCCCCGCCCCCTGAGGGGCCCTCCCAAGGGACCTGGTCACGTCCGACTGTTCGGTCAGCTTCTCTGTATAACTCAGTCACATTAGTGGAATTTAAAGGTCACTCCTCCCGATGGTATTCGTGCTTTAAAAAAGCCTGGGAAGTAGGGCACAATACATAGTATAAAGGATGACTTTCTAGTGGGGACGGTGAGTTAGGAATCAGTTGATTCGCAGAGGACATCCGTGTGTGTCCCGGAGCAGTCATAACTTATTCCTCCCCTTCCCCAGCCTGGGGTGTGGAGAACCAACAGACACAAGGGCCGGGGGAAGGAGGCTCCAGTTCAGCTTCCAGGGTGTGTCTGCAAGCTCTGATTTGAGGCTGGGAAGCTAGACGGAAGGTGTATTAGTCTGATACCCACCATAGGCTGGAAGGCTTAGACAACAGAAATTAATTTTCTCATAGTTCTGGAAGCTGGGAGCTCAAGATCATTGTCAGCAGGTTTGGTTTCTCCTGAGGCCTCTCTCCTTGGCTTGCAGTTCACTTTCTGCTTTCTGTGTCCCCACGTGGTCTTTCCCCTGTGCCTACATGCTGCTGGTGTCTCTTTGTATATCCAAATTTCTTCTTAAAAGGATGCCGGGCATATTGGATAGGGTCCACCCTCGTGGCCTCATTTACACTAAATCCCTCCTTAAAGGCCTTGTCTACTCAATGCCTTTTGACACCTTTCCTATGTTTGCAGAATTTCCCATCCCATGATTCCGCTCATCTTTAGGGTAGAAGGCAGAAACTTGCTTTCCCAGCATATTCTCAGGTGCCAGGAGGTAGGTAGGTTTTCAACATATGAATTTGGGGAGGGCACAGGTCAGCTCATACCAGAAAGATGGCACCGTGGTAGGAACCTCGAACTGCCATTCTCAAAAATGTTCAGGTGGCCAAGAATTTGTAAGTTAGTGCTGTCCATTCGCTAAAATATTAAATTGTCGGATTCCATTATATGAACTAAAAGCAACTTTACTAGCAGGAAATAGGGTGCTGGGTAAGTGTGCAATCTGAAATCCCAGAGAATAAAACAGGCACAGGGAAGGAGGAATTGTTGAACTAAGCAGACTAGCAGTTTTGAGTTTTTGCTATAACATTTGCTTACTTGCTCAATTATTTTTTCATCTACTATACTTGCTGACAAAACAGTAGCAGGTGCCAGAGCTTTAAAAACTTCCTGAGTAAAACCTTGAAACTGACAAAATTCCATGTGCTAAATAAATTTTTTATATGTATTAGGAAAAACTCACTATTATTTGGATTTAGCAAAGGCAACATCACCCATATTCTAGAGGAACATTGAAAATCACTATGGGAAGACATATTCCTGTGTGTCTTCTCTAATTAATTAGTCTGAAGACTTAGAGAACAAATACTTTTTTAATGATCGCTGAAAGAAAGGTGATTTGAGAGGCAAACCATTTTGCAGTCTGGCTTCTTCCATTTTTTCATTTACTTAACATAATTGAGCACCTTCAGTAATGCTTATACCAATATTCTTGCTTAAATTCAATATGACAGGTGGATGGGGTATCTGCATAACACTTGGCTAGACAGTAGTGATATAGAAACGAATGAGATTCCATCCCTGTCTTGAGGATCTCAGTTATCAGTGAAAAATTTTGGTTGAAAGCAACAGAATCCATTCTAGCTGGTTTCAGCTAGTCATTTATGAAAGAGGCTCCAGCAGAGGCAGAACTGACTTGGAAGCAAAGCACCCAATCCACATGGTGCCCTGCTCCTGTGGAGACACTTACCCCTATTGGTGCATGAGCACCAATGCTTGACATCTCAGCTTCTGATGTCTCTGAAAATTGGATGTCTGCAGCTGCCTTTACCAAAATGGATTCCAGAAGGCAACCACGGCTTCATGCCCCTTATGTCTTCTTGGCAGAGTCCAGGTCACGTGCCTGTACCCTAGCTGGCAAGGGAAGCTGGGAAAGCAAATTGCTGCCCTCTACCCTAAAGATGAGTGGAATCATGAAATGGGAAATTCTGCAAACATAAGAACGGTGTCCAAAAGGCATTGGGTAGACAAAAAGTATGGCAGGTGTCCATTTTAAGCTCCCAGTCTAATGGAGGAAACAGAAGTATATTCAAAAATTAGTAGCACAATTGCTATAATCAAGCCATGCTTATGGCATGTGGGAGATCAGAAAAGGTATTTTTAACAGCCTGGAGTGATCAGGGAAGGCTTCCTGGAGGAGGTGATTGGTGACTTAGGCAAAAGAGGGGCAGCTCAGAGATAAATAAGAACAAGGGCCCTCACTGTCTGATTTTAAGCCATGCCTCCACAGTGAGTGTGCCAGATTTTAAAAATGGAAATGGAGGAAGCAAAAAGAAAAGACATGGCCAGCCGAGTGGCGCATTGGTTAAGAGCTGGTTTTGGGATGCCAGCGGCCCCAGTTCAGATCCCACATATGAGGGCCAGTGACGCTGCCCTCTACAGCTAACAACAGTGCCACCTGGAGCTGGGCTGTGCGGGCCCTGGGACGGTATAGGCTGCAGCCCCTGCTGCACTGGGCTGCCATAGGCTACAGTGAGTGGCTGGCAGCCAGTGTGAGCTGCCAATAGCCGTGGTGAGCGACCATCCAGAGGCCGGCGACCCATCTGCCTCATCCGGGAAGAACGCAATGATAATATCAACATGGGCCAGTGAAACAATGTCCTCCACAGCTAGACTGAAGAACAAAAAGACAGCAACTTGTCTGTTCCCCTTCCCCGATTCCCCAACGCTGTTCTCCTCCCCAATACCCCAATTAAAAAAAAAAAAAAGAAAAGGCAGATTGAAATCGGAATGCATTAGCAGCAGACTCACATGAGGGCTGGCTGGAAAATGCTAAGGGCATCCTGTGTGGGGCTGTCTGCATAATCGACTTGGCTTGTGTCCTTTTCTCTCCTGACTCTGTTCCCTTCCGATGTCCTAGGAGGTTATGGCTTCCAGTAGGAAATACACTGTGTATTTTCAGAGGGGCTTTTGGGAAATACAAAGCCTGGCTTCAAAGCAGTGACTCTTTATTTCTTTTAAAAAAAAATGTTATGATGAAACTAATAAGGAAAGTAGAACGTGGAAAGTACAAGTCCCCTTGATAACTACCATGTTTATATTTATATATTATCTTTTTAAAAATCTCAAATGTAAATCTCAAATCACACCTGCTTTGTAATTTTCCCCCCACTTTCTATGTCTTAGATTTTTTTAAAATGTGAGTCTTAGCAGCAGTACCTTAATGGTGTATCTGATCAGTAAATATTTATGAATAACGAGGAGGCTAAGAATGAGGATTTTTTGTTGTTGTTGTTTTTAGCTGAGCCATCCTGCCACCTGTTGGCAGCTCAGCAGCAGCTCAGCTCGGGCTGGGCATCGAACTGCTGTTGCTCAGAGCTCAGCTCGCACTCTTGAGCGAGCTCTTAACCAACTGAGCCACTCGGCCGGCCCTAGCATGAGGATATTTTTAAGACAGGTTGGTTTTAGGGAGTTGGGATACCAGGCCCTACATTCCCCTAAATTTGTTTCTCTTTTGCATTTTCCCATCTCAGTAAAAGGTGTCACTTGGTAATCGCATTGGTGCAGAAACCTAGCCACCAGCCTTTGTTCCTCCCTCTCTCACCCCAGGACCTTCCCCCAGCAAGTCCTGTGGGTTCTCTTCCCTCACATTCATCTTGAATTTGTCTCCTCCTCCCCAGGCACTCTGCCCCATCCCCAAGCAAGGCACCTTCATCTCATGCCTGGACCGAAGCTTGCTGACCAGCACTCTGCTTCTGGGATTGGTCTTCTCCAACCCCTCTTCTTGCTGTGGTCAAATAATATTTCAGAATGGAAGTATCTGTCTGTTGCCTAAAACTTCCCAGGGCTAGCTTCCCATTGCTTTTAGATAAAATCCAACGCCTTGCACGTGGCAGCCCCGGACTGCACCGCACACCGTTCTCCCCTCCCCCATCAGCCACAGGGGTCATTCTCCAAGCACACCCTTAGGTTCCTGATTCGGGACCCTGGCCCACCACCTGGAGAGGTAGCGTGTCCCTGCCCCCACGCCCTCCCACCCTCTCTCCTAGGGAGCCGCTTTCTTCTTACCTTTTAGGCCTCGGCTGAAATGGCAGTTCTTCCAAGTGCATTTCCCAGATTTTCTGTCTGAATAGTGCTCTCCCCAGCCTGGTATTTTTGTATTACAGCTCCCTGTTTATTTCTCTTCTGGCACTTAACACAACAATCTCTATATTTTCTGGGTCTATTTATCATCTATCTGTCCTAGAATCTAAGTTCTGAGGAGGCAGGGTTCTTATCTGCCTAGTACAGTCTGTATCCATAACATCTGGCCCAAAAGTGCTCAGTAAATATTTCCTGAGAACCTTTAAGCCCTCTGCCACCAGCCTTCTCCCTGCTCCACCTTTGAGGAGTGCTCTTTCTGTTCCCGGGAGGTTACCACAGACCCTCCCACTCGCCATCCCCAACCCATTGCCTGCAGCAGGCACTGGGGGATTCCCAGGCTCTGTGCCCCTGCCACCCCATGCTCAGCTGGCAGCCAAATACATTGGATGACCCACATTTCACCCTCCCTCCAATGCTGTCTCCCACTGCAAATACGCAAGTCTGCACTCCTTGAAGCTGGGCTCTTGCTATAAGATTAACCAGGAAACAGTCGTAGACCACCTATGGACATTTGCTGTAATTCGAAGGAAATCTAAGATTCTCTCTCTGCCCCTAAGTCAGGGTTTCTCAACCTCAGCACTACTGACATTTTGGGCAGGATATGGCTTTGGGAGTGGGGAGGGGGCTGTCCTGGGTGTCTTAGGATACTCAGCAGCATCTCTGGCCTCTATCCACTAGATGCCAGTAACATAACAACCCCTCCTGCCACACACACACAAACACACACACAAACACACACACACACACACACACACACACACACACACACACACACTTGTGACAACCAAACTTGTCTGCAGATATTGCCGAATGTCCCTCAGGGACAATATCCCTTCCCCTTTTGCGAGCCACCCCCCTGAGGGTGGCTTTGTCCAGTACACAGGATAGACATAAAGAATTCTAAGGAAGAGTGCACATTAGGCTGAATACAAAACGCATGAGCTGGTGCAGGTCACCTAACAGCCGGGGTGTTGGCGGGCTCCTGTTTGGGGCCGTTCCTTGGCAGGTGCTAATGGGGCAGGGGGGCAGACATGGTAGGTGGGAGGACATGATAGTGGACCTGATACAAAGCTTATTTATAGTGCCTGTCGAGCCCAGGAAACCTCAAGAGATTTACATGCTTCTTGGTTGCAAAAATTAGTTTTCTTTAACAAATGCAATGTCCATGAAATTAAAATTCATTTATAAAATGGCAGGATTATTGGGAGGATTAAGTGAGATAGTGCATGCAGCAGACTCAGCCTCCAACTCATTGCTGTTTTTATGAATTATTGACTCATTTCTCTGTCCCGTGGTGCTTATACTACAGTTCTTCTACGATGCACAGCTTCTGTGGCCTTTTAACTTTATATCTCCTTGGATGCTCACCATCACTCTGCACAGTAGGTGGCATGATGCCCATATTATAGAGGGAAAAGTGAGGTTTGGAAAGGTTTAGTGTCTTGTCAGGATTGTAAAGCCTGTAGAGGATGGGGGACAGTATTCAAACTCTGATTGTTCTGTTTTCAGGGACTGCTTTTCCCACGACACTGGAAGGTAAGTGAGATTAGGAACTTGAGGTCTGTCCCAGGTTTTTTCGTCCATCCATTGACTTAAGAACCACCTTTTTTCACCGCAGCATTGGTTTTTTGTTTTGTTTTGTTTTGTTTTGTTTTGTTTTTGTTTTTTTCGTGAGGGCAGTGTCACTGGCCCTCACATGGGGGACCCGAACCCGGGCCGCTGGCCTCCAAAGCCAGCGCTCAACCACCGCGCCACTCAGCCGGCCCCCAGCATTGTTTTTACAAAACAGGTATGTCTGTTTTCAATATATGGCTTCTCCACCCGAAGCAATTATACATTCTAAGAGGACCAAGAGTGTGTCTTGTAACTCTTTCGATCTCCAGTGTCACACACAGAGTTGGTCCTTAATCAATATTTGCAGCTTGATTTTTCTGAACTCCTATGTACTTCTAGCAAGATTTAGTTGAGGAGTGAAAAGACTTCATGCCTCTTAAGGAATGGAAATTTGTATTGTACAAGTTAGCTCCAGGGATGAATGATTTCTTGTTGGCCTCTGGTTTTAGACACCATAAGGAGCAGCTGTTACTTGAGCAATGTTGTCACTTTGTACACACGTCCCTCCCTCTTTTTGTAGGACCCAACTGTCCTCCTATGAGTCGTGGGCACACGTGATTCTTACATAGAGTGTGTTCTCTGTTCAATTGGGCCACAGGAAGGGTCACCCTCCCCTCTGTCACAGGAGGACAATTCAGCCAAGGAAGAAAAAACTACTCCATGAAGCTAAGCCATCAATAGCATGCGTGCGTGCGTGTGTGTGTGTGTGTGTGTGTGCATGCGTGTGTGCATGTGTGTGTGTGCTGTGTGTGTTGTGTGTGTGTGTGTGAGAGAATGGGTTACGGTGGTATAGAAATCCTTATCTGGTAAATGGCTGAGGGGTCCTCCCCATACAACAGACCTCGGGGGTCAGTATTTTCATGGATAGACTGGAATGAGTCTCAAAATGAGAAAGTTACCAGCTTTATCATGGGATGGACCATGGAATTATTTACATTTCATAACATTTTAAAACCTGAGGGTGGCCTGGTTATGTGGGTTGCATTGATCCATTCTTGTTCTCAAAAGGAAAAGAAGCTTAGGTTAAAGAAACAATGGGGTGGATATTTGGATGGTGATTCTCATGATCACGCCTATTGCTGGATATGCCTAAATAAAATCGTTGATTTTGAGGCCTTCAAACACTGTTGTGTCTTCTCAAGGTTGTGTGTCCCATAATAGGTCTAGACTGAATTCCTTTGCTGTATTTCCAGTGGAGGCGAAAACACCGCTCCAGCCTGTTTGAGCTCCCAGGTATCATCAAGCTTAAAATGCTTGCTGTGGGCCGGCCGAGTGGTGCATTGGTTAAGCGCTGGTTTGGGGATGCCAGCGGCTCCGGTTCGGATCCCACAGGAGGGCCAGTGACACTGCCCTCTACAGCTAACAACAGCTCCACCACCTGGAGCTGGGCTGTGCGAGCCCCGGTGATGGTGTAGGCTGCAGCCCCTGCTGCAGTGGGCTGGCATAGGCTACAGTGAGTGGCCCGCAGCCAGCGGGAGCGGCTGGCAGCCAAGCATGAGCTGCCAATCCGCGGTGAGCGACATCCAGAGGCCAGCGACCGATCTGCCTCATCCGGGAAGAGCGCAATGATGATACCAACAGTGAAGCAACATCCTCCGCAACTAAACTGAAGAACAAAAAGACAGCAACTTGTCTGTTCCCCTTCCCCGATTCCCCAACGCTGTTCCCCTCCGACAATTCCCCAATAAAATCTTTAAAAAAAAAAAAAAATGCTTGCTGTGGCCTTTGACTTGCAGGTGGTTAATTTATATCGACCTCCCTTGTTCCCAGCCTGCAGGTTGAATATTCAGAGGCTTTTAAAGAGCCTTTTCAGAGAGACTAGTGTTTTTGTTTTAAATTTCCAAATCTAGGAAATGACTGTGGGTTGGGCATGCCAGTTTAGAGGCCCAGAACTAATGGAGCCCCCATATTTGCCAGGTAATAGGTGCTCACTTAGCATTGGTTTTATTTATTTTGTTAATGCAAAATACACATAATATAAAATTACAATTCAGCGGCATTTAGTACATTCATAAAGTTGCATAGCCATCACCCCTGTCTCGTTCCAAAACATTTTCTTTTCTTTTTTCTTTTTTTTAAAGATTTATTGGGGAATTGGGGGAAGGGAACAGCGTTGGGGAATCGGGGAAGCGGAACAGACAAGCTGCTGTCCTTTTGTTCTTCAGTCTAGTTGTGGAGAATGTCGCTTCACTGGCCCATGTTGGTATCACCAGTGTGCTCTTCCCAGCTGAGGCAGTCGTTTGCTGACCATTGGACGGCTCGCTCACGCCTGCTCACGGCAGCTCACAAAAGCACAGACCAGCTTCTGGCTGGCCCCACTGCAGCCTATGCCATCGCTGGAGACTCATGGCAGCCCAGCTCCAGGTTGAGCTGTTGTTCACCGTCTTAGCTGTAGAGGGCAGTGTCACTGGCCCTATTGTGGGATCTGAACCAGGGCCCTGCTGCTCAGAGCTGGTGTCCCAAGCCAACTCTTAACCACTCAGCCAGCCCCCAAAACATTTTCATCACCTCTCTGAAGGAGATTCTGTACCCATTAAGGAGCCACTCCCCATTTACCCCACCCCCCAGCCCCTGACAACCACTAATCTGCTCTTTGTGTGTGGGTTTAACTCTTCTGGGTATTTCATATCAACAGAATTGTTCGGTATGTAGCCTTTTGTATCTGGCTTCTTCCACTTAGCATAATAGTTTTCAGGTTCACTCCTGTTGTAGCATTATCAGAACCTCATTCCTTTTAAAGCTGAACAATATTCCATGGCATGAATATACCACATATTATTTACCCATTCATGTGTTGATGGACATTTGAGGTGTTTCCATCTTTTGGTTGTTGGAATAGTGAAGCTATGAACATTCATGTACAAGTATTTGTTTGAATGCTTTATTGGGTTCTTTTTTGGTATATGCTCAGAAGTGGAATTGCTCAGTTATATGGTAATTCTGTGTTTAACTTTTTGAGGAACACCAGCATTGGTTTTGGTGGTTTAGCTCCTGGTCCTCTATTAGGACCATTAGAGGGGTTTTGCTAGAATCGTGAAATCAGAGCATTAGAAAGGGCCTTAAAGATATTTTAATCCTCTCACCCATCTCAGGAAGTCTGTCTATAGCGAACCTTATAGAAGCCCCTCCATTCTCTGTGTGCAGAATGCTAGAGCAGAGGGACGTCCTGCCTCCCAAGCATGGCCTGTCCACTTTTGGCCAGTGCCACCTGTTGGCTTGCCCTAGTTCTGCCCTATAGAGAAATTCTTTTTACCTGAAACCCATAGACTCTCGGGGTTTATCCGTACATGAGCTTCAGTATGGAGAAGCTGGGGAAGGGTTTGTTACTGGCATTACTCTTTAAGGGGTTCCTGAACCACTGTTCTGGAGTGACCTAATGAGGCCATCTCTCCCTTCTACCTATGAGCCTTCAGATGTTTGCTTGATTGGCAGCTGCCCTCTGCTCGCCTCTGGTATCCAGATGCAAAGACCAGCAAAAGCTGACACCCACCTGTGAGAGGATAGAGCCCGGCTGGAAGACTGTGCAAAATCAGGTGGGAGGCTGAAGAGCATGGCAAGTCCCTCCCATGGGCCCCACTGCCTGTGACCTTGGCCACCTATGGTTTACTGCAGATGCTGAAAGAATTTGCTATCTAAGAGACTGTTTTGTTTGGAGAGAAGGTCATTTCTAAAAAAGCTGAGAAAGTCCTTGAAAGGTACACAGTTTTCAACATTGGCAGGATGGGGGAAATATCACAACCAGCTCCTTTTTTAACTAAACTTTTTATTGAGGTATAATGTACATACAGAAAATTACACAATCCTAAAACAGTACATTCTATATGATTCCGTTTATATGAAATCTAATTACAAGCAAAACATATCTGTGGTATTAGAAGTAGGGACATTGGTTACCTTTAGGTGGGTAGTGCCTGGATGAGAGCACAGGGGTGCTGATTATGTTCCAATTCTTGATTGGGAACAACTCTTTCTGATTTAACAGAACCTCAAATAGTATTTAATATGTACCAAACTGAGAATACAAAAATCCCGGGGTTAATAGGGTTCAGACTGCTAAGCCTCTTGATTGTAGAAAGGTTTGGGGCATGCCCTTGCTTTCTGTCTTCCTGGCATCTTGTCCCCCCTTTCTTGCTTTGGAGCACGCCCTTTCTCACTCTCAGTCCATGCGCCTCGGGTGGTCTGCCCCACTGCCTGGCTCCAGCAGCAGGCGCTTAGTGCCGGGGCTGGTTAAATGAAGGGAGCATGATCTAAGTCAGACAATGAGAGTCTACTTGCTAGAACCACTGAGAAAGAGGCACATCCTCTCAGCTAGGGTTGCTAAGCTGTTGGGACATAAGCTTCGGCTGCTGGTGGCCATCCTTGCTACCATGTGCGGAGTGCCAACTGGAAATGAAGCCAGAAGACAGAAAGTCAGAATTCCTGGTGACAGTACATACGGATCCAGCCATCTTGAGACCTATGTTCATTCCCCATGGAGTTTTCATTTATATGTGTCGATAAATTTCCTTTTCTGTTCTGTTCTTCAGGTTGAATTTCTTCTATTCCTTTCCTCCAAGTGTTCTACTGATTGAAACAGATTTATTTCTCCATCAGTCAGGACCATTACATATACTTGTCCAAATCTGACTCCTTTCAATGGAGCACTCAGTCTCTGTGCGAGCACCCTTGGGTATAGTGGCCGCTCCAAATTGTGTGGGGTGAGAGCAGAGAGATACAGACTTTAGATGTATGTGTTGGCATAGCTCACATACTGTTTTTGCCTCATGTGTTTATTTGGGATGGCATGGGAACACTTCGTGCTGTCACTGGCTTACTGCTTCCTTCCATTCTCCTGGTACTTGGCTGTGATGCCTTTTTCTATCTATCAGACAAAAATAGAAGATATAACAGCACATTGCTAGATGGGAGCTTACCAGCCTGCTGGAAATAACCAAGAAGGGCCCAATAATGACCTTCTATTATCAACTTATGTAAACTTTGTATTTAAAAATATCCCAGGGCCGGCCGAGTGGTGCATTGGTTAAGCGCTGTTTTGGGGATGCCAGCGGCCCCGGTTCGGATCCCACTTGAGGGCCAGTGACACTGCCCTCTACAGCTAACAGCTCCACCTGGAGCTGGGCTGTGCGAGCCCTGGTGACGGTGTGGGCTGCAGCCCCTGCTGCAGTGGGCTGCCATAGGCTACAGTGAGTGGCCCGCAGCCAGCGGGAGCGGCTGGCAGCCAAGCGTGAGCTGCCAATAGCCGCGGTGAGCGACATCCAGAGGCCAGCTACGGATCTGCCTCATCCGGGAAGAGAGCAATGACGATACCAACAGTGAAGCAACATCCTCCGCAACTAAACTGAAGAACAAAAAGACAGCAACTTGTCTGTTCCCCTTCCCCGATTCCCCAACGCTGTTCCCCTCCGCCAATTCCCCAATAAAATCTTTTTAAAAAAAAAAAAAATCCCAAATTATAAAGTACACAAAGGATATCTAAGGTGGCAGTTTTAGGAATAAAATTGTTAAGGTGGTACTAATCCGGGATGGGGGGCAGGGCGAGGGAAAAGAGAGGGACGGGGGGTGGGGGGTGGCGGGGGGGGGTCATGGTGCTAGAAGAATTGACTAAATAAGAATCATCTAAAATGGAGGTGATTCTAACAGTATCTTGTATTTTGCTATAGGTATAGATTTTCAGCTATCCATTGGATGGAAAATATTCTTCAGTAAAACATTTACTGATGATAATTTTATAAGTAAACAAAAGATTATCATAAAAATAATCACTAGGCTTCATTGCTTTTGGCTTCTCTTCCTGTCTCTGCTCACGTCCACACAGAGCTAGTGGATACCTTGGTATCGCATGGGAGTCTGTTTCAGTGTGTGACTGTGAATAGCCATTCAATAAATGTCTGCTGACTTGACCTAATTTAATGCAGGACTTTTGCACAGAATCCCACAAGTTTACCAGCAGCCATATTACCTCGTTTCAACTTGAAGTTCAAACAGTTTTTTACTCATTTGCTCATACTGATGTGAATAACTACACTATAAAAGAGAAGAGACTTTTACAAAAGCCACAGGAAAACTATATTTTAGATCTTAAAATTGCTTGTGGGACTAGAACCACATAGTCTCATGTCACTGAATAAGAGTTTAGAGATGACCCCTCCTTCAGTCACCTCATTTTATTGGTAAGAGGCAACGACTTGTTTAGTCAGTGGCAGAATAGGGCTAGGCCCCTCGTGCCCCTCCCCAGAAGGTTTGTCTACTTACACTCTGGGGCTGGGAGAGACTCGGCAGTTTCATGGAAATTCAGGTTGGAAGAGAGGGGATAGAATCAAAGGAAAGTCCTGATGCAGTGCCGAATTCACACAATTTTGCATCCTTTGTGTGTCTTCATATCCTCTGATAGATGCTAAGCAAGGACAGGAATAGCCACGGGTCACTTTATAATTTCATTTTTAGCACTAGTTACAAATTCCTCCTGCCATTATGTGGCTTATAGGCGTGGCTAAAATAATGCAAATGTGACTCTTTAGGCTTCATTTCTTTTCTTTCCCTTCCTCTGGTGGGGAGGCCTGTGAGCAGTGGTTTCCAGAAGTAAAATATACCAATAATTTATAGCTGGATAAATCTGCTTTTGAACTATCCTATAACTACTAGTATTAAAATTAGCACTTAGGAAGAGTGTTTTACAGACCAGGTGCTCTGCTGGATGCATATGGATTGTTTTGCTTAATTCTCACAAAAACCCTAGACATTAATATCGACCCATTTTTCTGATGAGGAAACTGAGGCTCAGAGAGGTTAAGTAACTTGCTCAGGGTCACCTAGTCCTGCCTGACCCCTAAGCACAAGCTTCATTCACGCTGGAAGACTCCAGACCTGAAGAACAGCAGTGAAAATGATATTTTGGGAATTTTAGAGAGATTGAAAGATATGAAATTCATGATGTATTTATAGATCCCAGGGTTTTCCCCAAAATCATTTCATTTCAGAGATCTAAGCAATCACAGTCCACCCTACCCTGCATGGGGCCCTCAGCTTTAACCTCACATGTTCTCACATCTGTATCCCCTGATAACAGAAATTCTTGACCTGCCGTAAATGAAAATCTTGATTATCCTCAGAGAGACATTTGGGCAGACATATGTCCTTGGTGGGCTGCGCTTTTGATGCTGTTGGGGGTGGGGGACGGGGGCAAGTGCCGAATTTTTCAGCTCAGGGAGCACAGCTCATTCCAAGCTGGCTTCTGAAGGCTGCTGGCGGATTCCTGGGGAGAGGGTGCCACCGTAGCTCCTAGCTCCGGCTTTCCTCACAATCTTGTTCTGCACTTTCTAAAAATATTCCTGACAAACAGCAAGTGGGCATTTGGGCCACACTGCTCCCAACCGCTGCTGCCATTTCAAATGGAAGGCTGCTCCTTCAGGCCTGTTCGTCTAGTTTATATGGCTGGGACAGATCCGGCCGGTTCACAGAGCTGCACAACAAGCCTACTCACCACGGGCCTTTAAAAAACAATAAAGCACAGTTTTGCCTCTTTGAGCAAGTGTTGCCTGTTCATGGGCTCATGAGAAATGAAGTGAAATGAAGTAAAAGCGTCCTCGGGAAGAACCCAGCTGCAGCTCTTGCCTCAGTATTATTTACAGGAGGGAGCGCCATCGTTTCAGAAGAGTAGGCGCTTCTAAAGTTACAGAAGACTAAGGGGAAAAGATTTTTTTTTTTAATTTACAATTTTAATGTAAACTGCTGCGACTTGTTTGGAAGGCATGTTCACAGTCTGTATGAAGAGTCTCAAAGTGTGTGTCCTGTAATCCGGTAATTCCTTTTCTATAAATACATCTTGAAGAATTCCTTGGAAATAGAAAGAACTTTTTAGTCATCAGAGCATCATTTATGTTAGCAAAAAAAAATAAAAAAAATGAGCCAAAACCTAAATTTTCAACATAGAATTAGTAAAATCAATGGTGGTGATCTGTTTGTTACAGTATTACACAGTTATTACAATGTCAGTCTTTGAAGAATTACATGATAGACTAAAATAGTTATGATATAAGTGAAAAGATAAGCTTCAAAATTGCATATAGAGGGCCTGCTGAGTGGCACAGTGATTAAGCGCTGGCTTAGGAAGCCAGCGGCCCGGCTTCGGGTCCCACATATGAGGGCCAGTGTCACTGCCCTCAAAAAAACAAAACAAACAAATAAAAAACTGCATATAGAGTATGACCTCAATTAGGTCCAAAATACTGTCCATGCATGCATACCCAGACACCTCGGAAAAAAGACTGAAGAAATAATTTAAATTAATGTTGTCTCTGATTAGTGAGATTGTGGAAGACTTTATTTTCTTTTTGTATTTCTCTATTCTCTCTCTCTCTCTCTCTCTCTCTCTCTCTCTGCCATGAAAATTCAGTCAAGATTCAGGATTTATTTAATTTTTTTAAAGAAAGGCTCTTAGAATTTTCTTAGAGGTCTTGTACATAGGTGTCCATAGGTCCATAGTGAATTTGAATGGAGACCTGCAAAGTCAAGACAGGTCTGAATTTTCATCTGTAAAGAAGAGGTTGGGGGCCGGCCGAGTGGCACAGTGGTTAAGCGCTGGCTTGGGAAGCCAGCGGCCCCGGTTCGGTCCCACATATGAGGGTCAGTGACACTGCCCTCAAAAAAAAAAAAAAAAAAAGAAGAGGTTGGTTGCCAGCGACATGAAAGAGAAAGCTGAATTTGGAGTCAGAATACTGGAGTTTTCACCCAAACGTCCGTCTCTTTCTGAGAGCTTTGGGGAAACCATTATGTACTCCAAGTTCTCCTCATTGCCATCTCTTGGGAGAAGACTGGACCTGCCAGTGGCAGCCCTGGCGCTGACATAGGCAAGACTATGAAGCAGGGTGATGCTGGTGTCTGCTTCCGTGGTGTGTGCTCTCTCTTGCAGGGCCCCACCCCTATGCCCAGCCTCACACTGTCTGTAACTGTCCCCTAGGGAAAGCTGCACTTTGGAAAGGATCTGGTTCATTCCTTCAAATGCATATTTATTAAATGCATGGTGTATTGACCAGTAAATGCTTAACCTATGACCCTGTCTATGGATGGTTACATTTTCATAGGGAAAATGGAACAAGCTGTAAATTGAAGGACAGCGCTCTCTACAGCATACTGCAGAGTGGGGGGCTCTGACCTGTGTGGGAGAGCTCAAGGGAGCCCACTGTGCTCCCCAGGCCCAGGGCATTCAGCCTTCTGCTGGTGAAAAGGAAGTCATTCGTCCTCCCTAAGCCTTCATGGATTCTTCATCCAAGGGTAGAAATAATAGTACTTGCTTCGCAGGGTTATTGTGCAAAGTGAAACCACGTAAGTGAAATGAGCCTTGGTAGAGTGTGAAGCAGAGGTTTCCCACTGGAGGAACGTGGGCTGAAGCTCGTGGCAGACGGTTTTGTTGGTCTGCCTAGTGGTTATTTATTTGTTTAAATATCGAACTTGTTTTCACTATTGAAAAATCAAAAGATTTCACATTTTAAAGTATGATTTATTTATTTATTTTTTAAACTTCTCTGGGCCCTAGCGTTCTGGCATGGCACCAATCTGCTAGAGCTCAGTAGTGGCTGGTCATTGTCACAAGATCTGGGGCCTAAGCACCCACCACGCCCCAGCACTTACTCCCATCCCTCCATGACAGGAGAAGGGAGTGATGATGGAAGGCTGGGGCTGCAAAGGCAGAATTTCCCACCCTGAGTCTCTGCTTGTGTGACTTTGGCCAAACCAGTACATTTGCAAAGCCTCAGTTTGCAGGACTTCTGTTTCTCTATCCATTAAGTGGGCAAATATTTGTACCTTCTCAGAGGATGTGGTAAGGAATTAAGTGAAAAAAATTCATGTAAATGCTTTGTGCTTTGTGCACATGGGTGTTTGATCAGTTACCTGATTGGCCTCTGAAGGCATTTGACTTCACTTGTGCTGGAAGATGTGGATCAAATTATATTCTATCTATCTATCTATCTATCTATCTATCTATCTATCTATCTATCTAGTAATTTCTCTGCTATATGTTATTTGGTAGTTCTGGATTTAAAAAGTGGGCTTCTAATCAAATTTAGAAACTCTTCCAAATATCCTTTTATTAGCCAGTCCATCCTTCTTTCTGGAGGATGTTATAAGAGTAATTCATACTCTTTGCTCTTGGTGAGTTTTGTCATGCCATCCATTGATCTTGACCTCCAGTGAGATCAAAATATAACATTTTCATTTTTGACTATATTCTACTGCTAATTGTTACCTGTCTTTGCTCTTCAACTACTAGAGTGTGAATTCAGTCCTAGTTTTCTGTTCTAAATCCTGCAGCATTCCTAGCATACTGCAGATAATAAATTTCTCATGGGTTTGCTAGCTGAAGTTATTGCTTTTCTGAAGGTAGGCCCAGTAGCATCCAGGTTCTTATAGGACCAATCTTTCACAATAGTGACGTCACTTCCCTTCATCCATCCATCTGCCCAAACCTATTTATTCATCTATCCATCCCCAGCAACCACTCATGGGGTGTCAGCTCTCTGTCACATTCTCAGCTAGGAGGTTGGGGCCTTGGATACTAAAGAAATGGAGGGATCACACACTATGGAGGAAAAATGAAAGGCCGGGCACATATGATGTGTAATTTGCTACTTTGCATCTGAGAGGCTGGTGGGTGAGAGAATGAAATCAATATCTCTAAGCTCAGGTAATTGGCTCAGGTGACATCTAATGTGTAGTTTTTCTGGCCTAGTCTTTCTATTTTTTCCCCCCTTTTAGTTGTGCCTATTTTAGAACCCTAAGCACAAGCCACATCTTACTAACGTGTTAACAGTATTATTCAGGGCTGGCCTGCAGAGTCCATGGAATTGGTTTGTCTGGAACATTCTGTGATACGAGTTCGTAGGAGGGATTTTTTTGTGTGTCATAAATGAACCATAAAACGCAGTCCTTTCGAGGGCTATGGCTTTGTTGGTGGCTTAACTCTGCTCTAAAATAGTTTCCATTTCTAAATCACACTTGTGTACAGAAAATTATATCAGTTCCCTGAGATTTGGGCAGAACTGTTGTTTGGCTTCTTTCAAAACCAGGGCAGGACTTGCCACACCCATGTTTACGGGCCACTAATGAAGGAGGACAGGAGTGGGCCCGCCACGTCCTTATTAGGCAAAAATGTCCTTTCTATCGCAGCTGGTATCCAAGAGAGGGTCTTAATTAACTTTAAAAATAAAAAAGAAAGTGACTTGCTTATAGAGTGCTTTTTGATATTGATATGATACAAATAATCATATAATTTTTTTCTTTTCCAATATTATCTTGATGCTAATTCCAGGGTGGGGCTGGAGGGGGGGTAGATTTTTCCTTTTGTTATTTGAATAGGAAAAAAATCTTATTGAAAAACACTTTCTTCTCTTTTTTTTTCATTAATATATATAATTATTGAGGCTAAGAATATATTCAAATTCTTTCAGAGGGCTTTAGGGAACTTACTAAGAAGTTTAATAGTGCTGAAAAATTCTCCTCCTGGTAGGATAAGAAGTTCCATGTTGATGAGAGTCGTTCCTGCTCCTTACTCCCTCTCTGGCAGGACACTCCCAGTCTGCATGGCAAGGGTCTCACAAGGTCACTAGGGAGACAAGGGAGAGGGAAGGAGGGAATACTCGGGTAGCTTTGTTGCCCTTGTCCTCACCTCATCATGCAAATGAACAAACAGATATTGAGTGTCCCTTGGATGCCCATTACCTTGGGTCTCTCTAGTACTTGTGCTAAGTACCATTTTTTAATGTTTAATTTTTAAGTAACATTTTTCATATTAATTATGTCATGTTTATTGTAGGAAAATGAGAAAATATGGATGGACCAAAAAGGGGATAAAGATCAATAATCCCATCATCCAGATAAAAACACTATTAATGCTTCTGTGTGTGTGTGTGTGTGTGTGTGTGTGTGTGTGTGTGTGTGTAGAGATAGAGATGGAGATGGAGCTAGAGATACAAAGAGAGAAAAAGAGACTTTCATCTCTGCCTGTTTTGTTTATTATTTTATTTCCAGCATCCAGAATAGTGTGACATTAAGTAGCTGTTTAATAAATATTTGCTGAAAAAAATAAGTGGATTCAAGATCTTAGAAGTCTCTTCCACCAGAAGCTCTCACATACCACTTGTAGAGACATCCTTTTTGTTATTATAATTATTATTATTATTAGTAGTAGTAGTAGTGGTTTCAGGTATATAAAACCACATAGTAAGTAGACATCTATATATCTCATGAAGTGATAACTCCAATAAGCCTATTACTTGTCTGACACGGTACATACTTATTACAATATTATTGATTATATTCCCTATGTTGTAGTTTATATCTCATGAGTATTTTGTTTTAATTATAGTTGACATTCAATATTATTTTATATTGGTTTCAGGTATAAAGCGTAGTGGTTAGACATTTATGAAATGATCCCCCTGATAAGGAGAGACATCCTTTTTTGAGGTCTCCCTAAACGTGCGTCCAAAACCACCTTCACTCCCTCTTTCACTGTGCACAGCCCCCATTACCTCCCCACACTACCACACCCCTTAGAGCCTTGTCCAATCCTGGAGAAGCATGCCTTTTAGCCTTCTTGTTTTGGTATCTTCTCCTCTTGGGAAGAGAGGGGTTCTTGAAGGGCAGCTTTCTTCTCTGTCAATTTATACTACATCTCCACGTCCTGTCTTAGTGAAAATGAAAATATTTAGTGTTCGGGCCAGCCGAGTGGCTCAGTTGGTTAAGAACTCTCTCAAGAATGCAAGTTGAGCTCTGAGTAACAGCAGTTCGATGCCCAGCCCAAGCTGAGCTGCTGCTGAGCTGCCAACAGGTGGCAGGATGGCTTAGCTAAAAATAAAAAATAAAATAAATTTAAAAATAAAATAAAATAGAAAATATTCAGTGTTCATTATGTATTTTTGCAGTAAGGTGTTCCCTAGTCCATGTAAACGAGTGTTTTGGGTTTTTTTTTTCCCTAATGCAAGAACTAAAAGGTCTGTTCTATGAAGCAGCATGTTACATTTCAGCAATATTTGCCTAAATTGTGCCTTTTACAATTACCAAAATCTGGGAGGAAAAACACAACAAAAAAACAAAAACCCGGGAAACTTGATCCACAAAGCCAAGTGAGGGCCTCCATTACAGAAAGCCACTGCACAGACTGTCCTTTAGTGCAACGTGAGCCACCAAATATAGGTCTAAATCGGACTGTGGGGCTCTAGCTGGTTGGTTCTGCTTTGGAAGTCAGGAAGAGTGGTTGGATTCCAGGCATCCTGGGCAGGAGCTCCTGCCAATTTTCAAAGAAATAAGAGAATAGTTTTGGCTTTGAGCAAGACACATGCCTAGGTGTAGCCAGGGCAAGGCGGTTATGGCTTTGTCTTCATGGCCTCAGAAACTTGAAGCCGTCTTGAGTAGCTTCCTGAACAGATGAGATATAGACCAGCAAGGGCAAACCAGTATCAACTCAGGAGTCAATGCATTTTCTTGAATTGTCTGGAGAATTGTTTTGAGAAGATTCTGTGGCTTTGTTGAGGATCTGTGGGAAAGAGATATGTGATCCATTAACAATGCCTGTCATGAATTTGGGAATGGAAAGGGGACAGCTATGCCAGCTGCTTGTCATCCTTGGTATAGACAACAGATTGTGCTCAAAAATGGTATTTTCTATTATCACCCATGAAAAAGTGTGCTATAAAGGGCCCTGTGACGAGAGAGACCATAAGAGTTTTTATCAAGTCAGGATACTTTTGAGGGTGAATGTGTTGCTATTATCCTAGGGCAACAGCAGTAAATAAGGACCCATGAAACTTTGTTCATTGCAAACAACCCTTAAAATGGAAAGCGGTCCTTTGGTACGTCCTCACCTTGAGTTTCAGGGGCCGTTGGGCAGGATCTCTCTTTCTGCTGTGATCAGCAATATTTCCAAGGAGCCCTTTGATTGAGGCATTTTATCTGAACTCCTCAACATGACAATGAATGACCCAAGCATCTGCCCACTTTTGTGCTTAGCACACTATGCAGAGGGCCTCGCAGTGAGAACTCTGTGGGGTGGTGACTTTTCTGCCAATGCGGACAGTCTTCCAGGGCATGTTCAATGCTGGTTTTTGCTCCTCCCTGATGGCAGAACCATCAAATCCATCTACTCGTTTTGTTTTTCAAAATGGCGTGGTTGCCTTCCCACTCTCTGTGGTGTAAATGGCCACGCAACTTGGCTTCAGGGGGATAGCTTTTCAAAAACCCAACCTCATAAGCTTTCACCTGTGATCTGCTGGCCATGATTGTCTACCATGTGCTTATGCCAGGGCCCATAGGCCAGGAGTGAATGACTGGAGAAGGCCATTTACTGGGCATGAAAGAGTTGGGATTCCGTAAGTATGTCATAGTTTTTTTCTTTATGAAACTCTGAATCTACTTTTCTTCCCAAAAAGGTCCCCCCATTCTTCAGGTTACCATGAGTGCACTCAGGCTTTGTAGGACTGAAGTCACAAATTAAAACTGATGCAATGGGCGGCTGACTCTTGACTGCAGAGACTCCTTCTTGGAAATGTGGAAATGTCTGGTTGGGTGTTTTCCTCATAAGCTTGTTGACCTTACTCAGACAAGCCACCTGGGAGTGCTAGCCCGATGTCCCAGACTGAGCATCAAGATATTAGATCTGACCAATAATGTTCTTGGCCTGCCACAAAGTGATAATTATTTGTTTTGTAAGTGGTGATATTTAGTTTAGTTGCCAATATGAAATGAGAATGTTGGAGTCAGAAGACTTGGATTCTAGTCCTGACTTTCCACAAATTATCTGTGTGAGTATAGACATGTCACTTTCCCTCGCTACACCCCATTTTTCATCTATAAATTGGGTGGGTGGATGAGATCAGTGGCTTATTATAATGGAGGCCCTCCACTTGGTTTTATGGATCAAGTTTCACTACTGTTTGTTTTTTTCCATCATTGTTTTAGAAATGATGCTTTTTCTTTTTCAAAACACAACATAGAGAACTGAAGCTGCTCTGAATGAAGCCAAAATAAGGCCCAGACAAAGCAGAGCTCATGAAGCGTTCCTCACTACTGACTCCCGCACTCAGGCGCCTCTTCAGGGTCTTCCTAACTGCCACCCATAGGAGACTCTGTGATGCTTCTCTCCTGACGCTTGCCTTCTGGCCATCCTTCTGGGTAGGCTGTTCCCTGCATGTAGGCATTCCTGGCAGTGGGTGGGTAGGAAAATTAAAAGGAGATGAAATTTAAATCTCTCCAGTTTGCTGCTTGTCAGCAGCTCTGATCACACGCTTGTTTGGGGCGGAGGTTGAAACCAAAGACACAGAAGAGGTTTTAGGTTATCCGTGCTTTGCAATTCCAAGGTTAGGTTTTCTGTGCATTGCAGTTCTGGGCTTGATGTACTGGTGTAAGGCAGAAGCCAGTCTGGTGTGAATGGACTGTCCTCATTTGTATCTCCAGCACTGCCTCTGGGACGATGGTTCCCAGGCCTGGAATAGCACTTAGGATAACCCTGAACTTGGGGTATACTGGTGCCTTGTCAGCATTTAGTAAAATGAGCAGCCCTCGGCAGGCAAGCAAGATGGAAGTGACTTCTTTGACTCTCTATTTCATATAGGGTCCTTCATTTATATTTCATTCTTAAATGCATGCAATAACTCTGTGCGATAGCGTTTACTGTTTCGAAGTTGTTTCCTTGCTTATCCAACTCCTGCAGGAACGAACTGAATGTGCCTTGATTTGCAAGAATGGTGTTTTTATGTGCATTTCTTGGCCCAGATCAGTGACACATAGTGGGCTCACTGACTGTTTGTTTCCTAGGAGGATAGGTGAATGAATGAGGAAATGAAGCTCTTAGGGTTAAGCAATTGGGTTAGCAGTAAACCTGGGGTAGACATTTGTCACCTCACGCCCCCACTGAGTCAGGAGTGAAGAAGGCGCTAGGTTGTGATTCCAATGTCTCCAGTTTCAGTCCCCTGTGCCCTCCCCTATGGTCCTGGTCTCTGGGCGGCCCTGCAGGCTTTTCCCACCCCCAGCACTGCCCCTGTCCCTGGTTCTGCCTTCTCCCAAAGGCTCTCAGCGGGCATCAGGAGATAAGTGTTCCATAGAAAATTGGCATCCTGCTCTGATATTTATCTTTGGGACTGCAGGTTTTTCTGCACAGTGGTTCCCAAATCTGTTAAAGACAGACTCCTGGGCCGTACCCCAGGTCTACTGAATCAGGATTTCTGGAGACGGATGGATGGATCCCTGCCTGTGCAGACGATGTTTAAAGTAACACATCCTGCCTTCCTATCCAACCTGGACTTTAGCTAAGAGCCCCCAGAGGAACTGACCATCAGGGTCACATGGGCCGTTTTGCCCTCTCCAGCCCCTGCCATGCCAAATCTCACTGCGACACTTTGGGTCATGGTTTTCCCCCACTTGGAAAAGTTTTTGCCTCGTCTGCCTTTGTTTCCATTGCAGGTGCCTTTGGAGCCCAGCTTACGCCCCAAGTCCCTTCTTTGCCCCGAGTAGCTCACCCTTGCTTTCTCCTTTTCTGAACTCTGCTAGCTCCTGTGGCAGAGCCCTACAGATTCACCCTTATTTCCATGATTCAGTAAGTAGTTGGTGAGCAGTTGTGTTGTGCCAAGCACTCATCTAGATGTGGGAACACTACAGTGGACTAAACAGACACAGGCCATGACCCCATGGAGCCCACATGCTAGTTGTGGAGACAGGTACGTTTATAACATAAGGTAAGGTCTGCTAGTGTCAGGTGCTAGGAGGCACCCAAAGGGACAAGGAGCTGGATAACTAGGGGTGCCATCCTAGGTAGGGTATTTGGGAAGGCCCAAGTGAGTGACGTGCAGTGGGGATCCATGTGGATCCAAGGCACAGGGTGTTTCTGGCAGAGGGAAAGTAAGTGCAAAGAGCCTGAGGCAAGGGCGTTTTTGCTGAATTCAGGAAAAAGCAAGGAGGTCACTCTTCCTAGCACCTAGAGGGCTGCTCGGTACTAGGTTGACACTCAGTTAATACCCGAGTGACTGTGGCTGGAGTGAAGATGAGGGGGAGAGACAATCAAGAATAGGGTTATATACGTAACACTTTGAAAGCCACCATCAGGACTTCATTTTTTTTTTGAGGGCAGTGTCACTGGCCCTCATATGTGGGACCCGAACCGGGGGCCACTGGCTTCCCAAACCAGCGCTCAACCACTGCGCCACTCGGCCGGCCCAGGACTTCATATTTTATTCTAAGTATGATAGATGCTATGTGGTGCCTTGAGTAGAAGAGGACTATGATCAAATGTATGTTTCTCCAGTGTGGAGAATAAACTACTCGTATGACGGGTTAGGGCAGACAGGAAGACTAGTTAGGAGGCTCTTGCAGAGGTCTAGGGCTAGGGGACATGAACTTAGGTGACATCAATGCAGATAATGAGAAGAAATTGGCCTCAGGATGCATCCTGAGAGTAGAGACTATGGATTTTGGGATGGGAAGTCAAGTCTGAATTCTAAAACTTTTTGCATCAGCAACTGAGTAGAAAGATGATGCTAAACCCAGGTCTTTGCTAATTTTCTGCTTGTCAGCTTCCTTGCCATCTACTAAAGCACACCTGTAGCTGGGGCCTGGGTCCCAGGTGGCTCTGCATTAAATAATGGTGTCCACAAGCAGCCAGCACTGCTAATTAACACAGTGCCTTAATTCCATTCTGTGGCTTCAGCAGCCTGGGAGGTGGTTTGCATGTTCTCATTGCAGGGAATTTTTGTGAGGGTGGCCCCCTGTATCACTTGGTTGTCATCAGGGAGTTAAGGTGCTGCCGCCTCTGCTTCTGTAGGAGTTGGGCTGGAGGAGGAGGTGGGAACAGAACCCAGAAGTTCAGCAGCCCAATTCCTCTCTTTCCAAGTTTATATATCTTTGGGGGAGGGGCCCTTCCTGCACCCCGCACACCCTGGAGCTTCTCTGCCTTTGCAAAGGTTCATCTTGTTTTCTCTTGAGCGTTTCTCTTACTTTCTGTCTTCACTCATCAAAACACCACCCCTTCCTCAAAGCCGATTCCAAATGCTATTTCTTCCATGGAGCTTTTTCTGAGGCCCCAGCCAGAGGCGGTTTCTGCCTCCTCTGAACTCAATAGTGGTTTATGCCTTGTGTATGACATCATCTTCTCCAGGGTTTTTACCCCATCCTCTGAGCCAGAATGCCCACAGTGAAGTGATGGGCCTTAATTACCTTTGAGTCCCTCCCCTCCAAGGCCCAGCATGTCTCTTGAACCCAGTAGACATTTGCTAAATATTATTCAAATTGAAATTGACTTCCTTTGTGACTGATATTTTCAGCAGCTGTAGGACACTTGATTTTTAAAGGAGATTTAGGTTAGGAATCAAACACTCAAATGTCTAAGATATGTCAGAAAGAGAGCATGAGTAAATGAAGTGGGACAAGCATAAGAAAATTTCTGATAGAGACACCATTCTCAGAAAGATTTCACTTTCTTTGTAACCCTTTATAAGATGATATGAGGTAATGGCTGCAGGTCTCTGTTGGGAGGCAGTGGGGCATGGTGGAGCCTTGGGTGATAAGAGAGCGTGGTCCATCCATTCATCTCAAGTTGGCAACCAAGTCTTAGGTTCAGATAGTCCTTGCCACAGTATTCCTGGATAATCTGATTTGTCAAGAGAAGCTGCAAATTCAGCCTTTTTGCATGGAAAATTCTGATTTCTACATGTTGGCAAATGATTTCTTTTTTTTTTTTTTCCCCGTAGCCAGTACCCGCTGGGAGGGCCTGACTACCAGTTTAGCATCTCTGGTTTACATGTTAGGCTTTCTTCCCTACAGGGAAATAAGTAAATTTATTTTAAAATCTCCAGGAGAGCTAGCTGCTTTTTGGTAAAAGGAGGATGTTTACATCTTGCGTTTATTCTCTAGCATTTGCTTTCCATTGTCCTGCTTCCATCCGAGTAGGAACCCCAGAGTTACTATTATTAATTTGTGCCTGAATCCCAGCTTCATGTGGCATAAGCGCTTCTGTAGCTTTCCTTGAACTCTGTGTAACGAGCTTTTTATTTTCCTCCAGGAGTGGTTTAAATGGAGGCTGCAGTCTTCTGCAAAGCATAATTGGTTTTAAATTGTAGGTTTAATAATAATGATGTTGGGCTTAATGTAATGCCTTTCAGCCCCTGCTGGCAGCACTTGGCAACCAGTCACTCATTGATCTGCACACTCTCCTGAGGAGGGGACAGCTGTTAGGGACCTGAGTCCCCCCCCCACCCCATCCTGATGTGACCATAAGAATGAAGGGGTCAAACGCCTCCTGTAACCATGGGCCACTGAAGGAGAGAGAGGCGGATGGACATCCCTTCGTGCCCAGGCATGGAGGGTCCAAGGCTGGTTCTTTAAAGCTCTTGGTGTCTTTTCCCTCTTTTATCACCTTTGGGTCCCACAGCTTATTAGGAATTCTGTTGGAAGACCAGCAGAGTAACTCAAATCCCATAATTTGGCTTCTGTGTTGAAGATTTAATTGAAAGGAAGTATTAATTTAATTGGCTGCCATCAGGATTCTGGCTTCTTTTTGTATTTTCAGTAACTTTCTCTTGTATTTTCTTACCGTGGCCAATAGAGCATGTCTTGAAATGATTAAACCTTGTAGTTTGGGTCTCTCTAAGTGAAAAAAGCTCTGGTTCAGAAGTCAGAGAGCCTAGATTCTGATTACGACTCTTTCCAGAATGAGCTATATAAACTTAAATGTGAGATTCACCTCTCATGGCCTCATTGCGTTACTGGATAGGTGACTAGGTTAAATTACAGAACCACAAAAGTCCCTTCCAGTGTTTTCAATGGATGACTTAAGTGTTTCTGTGAAATGACACCAAACTCCCCCTTCAACAAAATTTGGTGTGTTTCAGAAGTCAATAAAAATACCAATCTACATATGTTATACAACAGACTAACTGAGGCTTGGACAAGTGAGGGCTTGTTCAGCGAAAACTCAGTATTTATGTTATAAAAAGCTCAGAGAAGGATGTTGGTGTTGTGTGATGTGGGGCATCCTGCTTGAAAATTACAGACAGGACAGTCAATGACAGGGTAGCAGTAACCACAGCCGGCTGATGACCGCCCTTTGGAGGCTTCCCAGGGTCCACCCTATGGACAAACCACAGATGTTCAGATCTTGTGGTCTCGTTCACCATCGATGACAAGCAGCTCCTCATTTGTGTTGGGTTCTGAACTGCCGTGGCTTCGACCAGCGTTTCTGGATGGTATTTTGTTTTTGTTGTAGATGGGAGCAAATTATAACGTAGGAAGAATAGCCAGGGGTGAAATCGGAAACATGAAGCCTGAAAAAGTTTCCCTGGACTTGGAAATCTGTCATGGCCATTCTGACCAGTGTTTTGGAGAAAGTGATGCTTGCAGAGTTTGAAGGTTGCACATATAGGGCACCCTATTTTGTATACATGTCGCCTATAGAAACCTGATCAGATAGCTGTATTCTTGCTTCCCTCTCTTTTCCTTGGAGCACACTTTGTTCCTGGAGGCTCCGAGTTCAGGTATAGATTTTAACTATCTATATCTCATTCTGGTTTGTTTTTAATCTTTAGGTGGCATATTGTATTTTTTTTACAGGGGAAAATGGACAACAGAAATGAACAGGTTTTGTTCTCTCAAAACAAACATTCTTAAAAAGGACTGAACCTAACGTGAATGATAGATTCATTGGGAAGGGAAACTGTGCTCCCCCCCTTATCCAGAAACAATTTGCCTGTCTCTCTGTGAAATGGAATAATAGCTTCTAAGTGGCTGATATTAGCAGCTAATGAAGGTAGCCTGACCTGGCTGTGCATTGATGGAGAAGGGAGAGGGAGGGCGGGCAGAGGAAGCTGCAATGAAAATGGTGTGTATTTACTGTGCTAAGGAGTTAGCCATAAACATCTGTCCATATTGACTCTAGTTCCAAGAATTAGGGTCCAAATTTTGGGGTCTGGGTATTGGCTACAGAAGACTGACATGTAATTTGCTGTAATTCAAACTCGAGATGAGTCCAGGACTCTGTAGGTATGGACACAGACAAGGCTAGTCCTGATGGGGAAAGGCAAGGGTGGCACTCACACAAGATGGATTGGGGGCGGCCGTGCAGGGCCAGGCGGCCGGGTTCTCCAGGACCTGGCGTGTGTCTGTGTGTGCCTGGGCAGAGCCCAAGGTCATGTGCTTCCCGTTGACGTAGCCGTGAGAGTGAGGCCTGGAGCGAAGATGGGGTTGAGAAAATTTCTGAGTTTTTCTGAAGGCCAGTGTATGCTCTGAGAAAGAGACAAAGGACCGTTTGTGATTCTCTCATCACCACATCGCCAGCACCGACCAACCAATATTATTGTTCTTTACTATTTGGTGGATTATTAAATAAAAGGAAGGGAGAGAGGCACTTGGGAAGACCTCACACCAGTACTGACCTGCCGTTCCTTCGGGGCCCACAAGAAGTCCTGTGGCCACTGCAGGGCTTATGGCCCGGTCAGCCTTGGGGACACTCTACTACAGACCTCTTCGGCATACTTGAAGCAGAAAAATAATTTATTGTAAATATATTGTGCATTTTATGGAGCCAATGGGGAGCTGAAGATAGGAAGGGAGGAATCAAGGTAGATTACAGGACGACGGCCAGGGTCACTCTCAGGGATGGTCTGGGGGGACACTGGCCAGCTCAGCATGCAGGGTACTGCCCAGTACATCGTCTTGCTGCTGTGGCCTGTCAGTGCTGCCCCCAATGTGGAGGCACTTCTACACTGCTCCTCATCTACACGTTCTCCCTCAAGACCCAAAGTCCAGGGTGAGAGCGCCCATCCCTCCAGCCATTCAAGAATTTGGGAGCTCGTGGGAGGCGGGGCACAGCCTTACACGTGGAAAAGACCCTCTCCAAACCTGGAGCAGATTGGCCATGCTGGGTGGCCAAGCCAAAGACACAGTGCCCCCTGAGGGCAGGAGTTGGAAGAACCCTCAGTGCAGTGAATAATCCTGTTATTAGCAAATATGAAGGAAGAAACAAAAACACCACTGCATACATTTGAGAATTTTATTTTTTGTGTCAAGTCAGAGTCCACACGGACCAGAAGGTTACAGGGTATTCAGAATATGTTAATGGAAGTTCCCAGGGGCTATGACAGCTGATTGGCAGATGTGACTCTCCGCACATTCTCAAAGAAAAGTCTCCAAGTGGAAGGGAACTGCCTCCAAAAAAGACGGTAGTTTTGTCATGGGCTCAACCCAAGTCCGAACACTGGCACACGTTTCTGAGTCCAAGCTGTGATATCACCCAGCCTTATGCCCCATAAAGTGCTCCTGCTTCTGAGGGTGAACTATTGTTTCTATTGCACCTTTAATTCTAGCCCCTGTCTGCCTCCCTAATTCATTCACATGTCTGGTCCCTTCTGCCCATAGCAGTGACTGCCCAGGCCAGGGGCTCATCTCTTTTGTGCATCTTGTCCACCAGTCTGCTGGCAGCTCTGTCCAGAAGCCCTCTGGGTTCTCAGGCGCCTCCCTCAGGGGGTGACTCCTCCTGCTGTCGACCACACTAGGATTCTAAACTTTCCCAGAGCCTGGGCCTTAACACATTTGCCTTTTAAGGCTTCTCTGAGCCTGCCACTTAGCAGGGTCCAACAAATTTTGTTCCATCAATAAATGATTCAAGCACCTTGGAAGGTTACCTGCCTTCAACCATACCTGACCACCACTGGGAAGAGCGACACCTGAAAGTCTTTCTTTTTTTGTCTTTATTTAATTAATTTATTTATTTATTTTAAGATTTTTTTTTTATTGGGGAATTGGGGAGGGAACCAGCACTGGGGAATCGGGGGAGGGGAACAGACAAGTTGCTGTCCTTTTGTTCTTCAGTCTAGTTGTGGAGGATGTTGCTTCACTGGCCCATGTTGGTATCGTCATTGCGCTCTTCCCGGATGAGGCAGATCGTTCGGCGGCCTCTGGATGGTCACTCACCGCGGCTATTGGCAGCTCACGCTGGCTGCCGGCTATTCACATTGGCTGCTGGCCATTCACTGTAGCCCATGGCAGCCCACTGCAGCAGGGGCTGCAGCCTACACCGTCGCCAGGGCTTGCACAGCCCAGCTCTAGGTGGAGCTGTTGTTAGCTGTAGAGGGCAGTGTCACTGGCCCTCATATGTGGGATCCGAACTGGGGCCACTGGCGTCCCAAACCAGCTCTTAACCAATGTTCCACTCGGCTGGCCCTGAAAGTCTTTCTAGTAGAGGTGGAGTTGGGGTCGGGCAGCCCTTCAGCCCAGGGAGGTGCTGAGTGAGGGTAATCCCAGAGCTTGGCAGATCCACGGAGCCTGGAAATAGACCACAGGGGAGAGGGCCCAGGCTCTGGCCTGGAGGTGCAGCACACCTGGGCATGGCATCCGTGTGGTTACATGGCCCCTGGCTGGGGAGGTCTAACAGGGGAGGAGAGATATGATTCAAGGGTGATGAAAAGATTTAACCTTCCTCACACATGGGCCCAGCACAGGTCTACCTGATACAATCTCATAATCATGTATCATCTTCAAGTTGACTCTCCCAAAATGTGTTCCTTGGAAGAATCTGCCTTTTTCCTTCCCTCCCTCATCTCCACCTAACTCTTCCATCTTCTCTCCAAAAGCACCAGGGTAGAGAAGGCACCCCAGGTGGGTAAATATGTCCATTTCTGAATCCACCCATTTCTTTCTGAAGTATGCAAAGTGTGTGGTCTCTGCCTTAGGAGAAAAGTGGCAGAGTAATAAAGTGTCAGAGAAAGAATTCTGCTTTTCCCCAACAGCCTCCCACCTCTTCCTCCTTCGTGTTCCCTGGTTACAGTATGTTCCTGGTCCTGCCTGACTGTGTACCCCACTCCTTCCTCCTCCACCTCAGTTTTCAACAGCTTCTCACCCTCTCTGTGCCATTAGCTCTGCCCCAGTTCTAACCCCATTAGTAAGAATTTTACAACCTAAGATGGGTGAGCCCCCATGCCAGCACTTGTAATTAATCATCATCCCTCACCTCCCTTTGTCTGTGCCCACCCACACCCCCACCTTCTTACTCTATCATCCCATTGTTGTTATTTCTGGGTGCCTGGGAGGGAACAGTATGAGCTAGCTGCTGCAGAACCAACGTGTATTGGGGACCACCCTACTCATGTGTTTTAAAAAGGATGAGTTTGAACAGCTGTTAGTGCACACACCCAGGCTCTTTGAGGAGGCTTCAGCGGGGAGTGAAGCTTCTCCTGAATAAAAAATCAGCTCTTTATTCCTTCATCCAAAACTTTGATTTAGCCTGATTTGCTGGCCCTCTCGTCTGAAGGCCAACATGTGGTCCATGGAAACTTGTTAGGTGCTTCTAAAAAGGAGGGAGGGAGGGAGAGAATAGTTTGGGAAAATACCATTAAGCAAGCCTAAAATCTGTTTACGGAGGGACTTCACAGAAGCATTAATGGGCTTTGTTTGCTGAGGACAGAGGGCATGTCTTTGTGGTTTATTCCATGCCTAAAAATAAAAGATGACCAAAAGTGAGTAAATGCAGCATTAACTTCAAAAGTGAGTAAATGCAGCATTAACTTCAAATGCAGCATTATGGTTATGGCACCTTCCAACTTCAAGACTCTACATTTGCAGAGCATCTCCCAGCAGAGGTTTGAAGACATCCTGTTGTAGGTGAGGCACATGGGAGGAGAGATGGGGAGAGTTTTTCTTGGCTATTATTTCATCTTAAGGAAGCCGACCGGAAGGGGTGGAAGGTTGCCCTTAATGGATACAGTAGCCATTGGGTTGGTGGCTCTTACGTTGAACTCAGGCATCATTGCATTAAAACATATGATTACTGAGCATCTAGAGTGATGTAGTCACTGTAATTCTTAAGAAATATGCAGACAACAAGCTAGGTGCTTGAACAATAGTGAACCAAACACAGTTCCTAGTATGCATAACCTCAGGAGTTTCCATGATTGAACAAGCCTGGAGGAACAATCAGAGAACAATACAAGGCAGTACATGATTGTGAGTCAAGGAGGACGGTGTCCACAGAAAGCACTAAGAACAGTGAAAATAAGAGCAAATTGGACTTGCCTAGGGTTATCATTAAGACATTTGGGAGAGGGTGGGACCGGAGGCCGGATGTTTAAGAATGGGATGGATATGGATTGTAGAGCAATAGAAAGCCCAAGGGGAAAAGGGGGAGACATGTCTAAAAGTCCAGAGTTTGGTGTAGTCTTAGACATGTTAGGTTGGAAGATACGGCATAGCCTCCCACTACAGGTGTCCTAAAGATAGTTGGAAATATTTTGTTGAAGTTTCCATGAGACGTCGCAGAAGGAAAACGAGAGAGCTAAGGGCTCAAAACTGCCTCCAGTACTTCTTCCATTCAATCACAACCTAGGGACGGGTTGGGGCAGTAGAGGAATGTTGGGGTCTGTAGCTCTGGGAAAGGTGAACGGTTGTGTTTGTGGATAAATTGGAATTTACAATGGGAGAGTATGAAGCAGACATTAAAGGATCAGATGGAGGAGCCAAAGAGACCTTATAGAAACTGCCCGAATCGGAGTCTCTGGGATTCTGGATATCTTGGTTGTAAACAGGCACCTGATGTGTTTCTATGTACATGATGCCTTGAAGACCATTTCTCTTCGCTGACCAAATTTCAGGCCAATCAGTTACATGTTATAGGAGAAACCCATTTAAATATTAATAGCCCACCAAGTCATGCATTCTGGCTTCATATGCAGTTTCTCACTTTCTGGAGGTGGTTGAAATTGTTAACTCACTCAGGATTTTTCATGGTACCAACGGTTCAGAGCAGTTGTGTTGAGGCACCGTGGCCGATTAATATTCAGAAAAGCTTCTGGATATCTATCATCACAAGTTGATGATGTTCAGTTTTTAAAGTCATGAGCAAAATAACAGAATAAACTCTACTTACATACATTTAAAGACCAGGTTGACTCTGCAGCAGTCTGACCACATTCTCTTGATTGTATGTTGGGGTAAGATGTGAGCTGAAGGCCCTACTGTGAGTGTGCTGGGGACCAGGGCTAGACTGGGGACCTGACACTTGGAAATCACTGGCACAATGTTCAGATAAGGTGTGTAGAGCCCAAGAAGCACAGGCCATGGGCCAGAGTCAGAGGTCAACACCAGCAGGCACAGGGACCGAGATAGGGTGCTGGGGGTCGGGAAGGCACATAATTCAGCAAGACTAATTCGTGTGTGTGTGTGTGTGTGTGTGTGTGTGTGTTGTAAAATATATGAGGCATAAAATGTACCATTTTAAAGTACAATTGAGTGGCATTAAGTACATTCATAATGTTATGCAACTATCAACCATCACCACTATCTAATTCCAGAACTTTTTCATCATCTCAAAAGGAAACCCCATACCCATTAGGCAGTCCCTCCCTATTCCCTTCCCCTCCAACCCCTGGCAACTATTCATTGACTCTCTGTCTCTATAGATTTACCAATTCCATAGTTCATATCAATGGACTCATGTAATATATGGCCTTTTGTAACCAACTTCTTTTACTTAGCATTATGATTTTAAGGTTCATCCATGCATGTCATTCCTTTTTGTGGTTGAATAATATTCCCTTCATCAGTTGATGTGTCCATTGTTTGATGTGTGGATTGTTTCCACCTGTTGGCTCTTGTGAACCGAGCTGCTGCTATGAACATTTGTGCACACGTTCTTTACACACCCACTTTCAATTCTTTAGGATATATACCTATGAGTGGCATTGCTGGGTCATATATAGTAACTCTATGTTTAACTTCTTGAGGAATTGCCAAGCTTTTCCACAGTAACTGCACCATTTTACATGCCCCCCAGCAATATAAGAGGGTTCCAGTTTCTTCATATTCTCACCAGCATTTGTTTGACCAAGGCTAATTCTTACTGTAAGAGTTTCACAACCACGTGCATCTTTGAGGGCCATGTGCTGCCCCCAGTGAGTCAACCTTGAAGAGTTTTCAAGGCCCAGCTCACTGTGATGTTGGCCTGACAACCACAATGATAGTGATTGTCATGGAGAGGACAGCTTCAGCCAAATGACTCATGTTCAGTTGCCCAGGCTAAATTCAGGATCTCATCACTTAGAAGGGATCTGCCTTCCTGCACAGCCTCTCCCTCTGATGCCCGAGGAGGCCTTTCCCTCCCTTTCGTATGACTGTTCGACACTTGAACTCGTGCACAGTTGTGTATGAACTTCAATAGAAGCCACGTGTCATGGCGGTTGTTGAGTACAGCTGGCTGAGTGTAATCGTTGGCCACAAATCAAAGCTCATTAGATGGAAGCAGTAAATAACATCAGGATCGGGGAGGGAGGAGAGTTTCAAGCAAGTGCTGAATCTGAGAGATAATCCAGTCTGCTCTTTGTAGTGTCCTTCCCACGTGGAGTGTTCTGTTCAGCTGTTTAAGCTTGGCCTTACATTTATAGGCATTTTTCAGCCCTCCCACCCTTCTACCACACACTTCCCCTCAGCAATGAGCAAACTGGGAATAATTTGACTCGAAATCAAGGTGGAGCTCAGTAGAGCGGGTAATTAAGAATGTGGTTTTTTAAAGCACTTAGGGGGTTATGAGAAATCAGAAATGTCTTTTTCGTGTGAATAAAGCTAGTGGTTTGTGAGGGCAGTGACTGAGACGTCATTATCTGTGTTCTTGGAAGCTGAGGGGCTTTGAGAACAGCCCTCAGTAACTATTAGTGTCAGGATAAACCTCGCTAGCGTCAGCATGACCCTGGCCCCTCCCACAGAGCGCCTCCATGCCAGCCTGCTGCAGCCTCTGCTACCAGCTGTCAGGCTGACCTGCTTCCTAAGGAACGCAGGCCCCGGGCTCCCAGGCCAGTTCCAGCATGCGGCACACCATCCACTTCAGCCACAGAGCTCTGCCTTAACGGCGATGTGGTCTCTTGCTTAGAGCAGACCAAAAGGACATAAAGAAACTCACCAACCTATCAACAACTACCACCAACCACAAAGGAGAATGATGTTCATGGGCCATATTGAAGGGAAAAAGAACTAAGAGGGGTAGATCCACCTTGGCACATTCTTCAGATGAATTTTAATGACCCCTGTGTGCTCTTAAATATCATTCAAAACTAGGAATGTGGAAACTCTGAGGAGACTGAAAGGAAGTGACATCAGCAAGAAATCAGAATAGGAAGCCACAGACCGTCGTGTCCCCAAGGAAGACATCGGCCCAGTCCCTGGGTGAGAAATCCCGTTAGGAGGGTCCTGCAACCCAGGTGAGCATGAAAGCAGCCACATCAAAACTGTCACCTGACTACAAGTTGGAAGTGGCCAACTACGTGCAATGAATCTTCAAAGAATTTGAAAATAAAGGAAAGAAAGTAGTCCACTGAAAATAAAGGAAAGAAGTCAGATCAACGTGTAATGGTTCACAGTGGACACCTCATGTGAGTGAAGGACAGCCTGGCCGTGGAATACTAAAGAGAGAAGCACTGAGAAGATAAGCTGCAGAAGAGCAAGGAGAGCGCCTGCTGTCCACTCCTTCAGCGCTTCTGCCAATGATGACCCAAGTGTCAGAGCCCTGGAGAGGAGGCCACTCCTGCCCCTTCCATGGCAGATGCTCGCCCTGTTTCCCAAAATACCCATGGCCACACTCCCCTCCATTTGGGAGTTTCAGCCTTTAACCTTTCACCCAAAAGCTAAAATTGGGAAAGAGGACTTTTTACTGCTTTCAGTGACACATTTTGAAGATGGTAATTTAAATTATAATGAAGATAAAAAGCAATTTCCTGACCACCACTGCTCTCTCCCTTTTCCCTCTGCCTCCCACCCCTCTCTCTGAAAAATGCAACTTGAGAAAATATGACCCTGCGGAAGAGTGGATGTGAGAAAGCTGTGTAGCCTGAGCTGAAAAGCAATTAGCTGTCCCCGAGCCGGCTCCGAGCAGGCAGAGGCACGTCCCTGAGGCAGGAAGACATCACCATGATTTAGTTCTGTGTTGGGTGGCTTGCTGACAGCAGGCTGTGTGTCCTGGGGCCCCAAGACTGAGGTCACCCTTTTGCCCAGCTGGGCCTTATCTTCACAGTGACCAAAGGGTCAGTGAGTGAGACAGAGAAGGCCTCTGCAGGCTATGACTCTGAATATGTATCCAGCCATGAGCTGTTGGTCAGGTTTCAAAATGGTAAATTAAGATTATGCCTGCTTGGTTTCTTTGCTGGCACTTCTTTATGTTTCAAAACAACCAAACATCTTCATAGTACTATATCTCATAATGTGAAACTCAGATGTCTACATCTGAAAGATGCTAATAAATAAGTATAAAAAAGAGTTCCATGGCCAGATAACGTTTTAAAAGCTCTGGTTGAAGCCTTAAACGAGTTGCAACAAACAGTACAGGACTTGTCAGAGACCTCCACGGGAATGGTGATTTGAGAAGAGTATGTCATAGACCGCAGTTCTCAGATGTGTCTGATCATGGAAGCCCTTTTCAGTAGGGTGGCTCTTAAAAGTGTCATTCAGTGGAACAACGTTGGCTGCTCTATGCCTGTTCCTCAGATCAATGGCCTTCATCGTCTCTGTTGATCTTTCACACTAGATGACCCGGTACCTTGTATTCATTTCTCTTCTACTTGCTGGTGTTTCCAATTGACCCATTTTGACCATGTTTTATAGACGATCCACCTGCTTGAAGTAAGAGGGGGATTATTTAAAGGTTTCAGGGGGCCTTAGATCATCTGCTGTTTTAACGATGAGGAAAGAGAGAGATGAGGCAGTCACCCGTGACCCCATTACTGGCCGTCCGTGTGAGGTCTGGCAGTGTCGCTGCGCCTGAGTGCTAGCTCAGTGCCCTTCTGCAGGCCCCCCACTGTTCCATGCATGATCTCCTTTGAGCCTAAGGATATGGCTCCTGGCTTGTCCCCCAGTTTGTTCTTGATCCATACTTCTTGAGAGGATTTACCCAGGTTCCTTATGCCAACTATTGTTTAGCCATTTTCACATTCTCCAATTTTGAGTATAGCAGTTCTTTGCCAGATATTTTTTGGCAGCATATTTGAAGGCAGAGTGATAAATTGAGAACAACCAGATCCACTCCTTTGGAACACCTTCCTGACTAACCCACCTTTTCTCCTGTGAGGTCAGCTCTTGCTTCCAGAGTTGTCATCGCATCTGGAGGCTTGCCCCAGCCAGTGGCAAGAGGATAGGTAGTGCCAACAGCATGGAACCAGGACCTGAAGTTAGGACTGTCCACCAGGTAGGCAAGGTTTCACATCAAAGGGGACCAGTGACAGCCCGCTGTGGTTCAGGCGGACAGTTGGCACCAGGGCCTCTGAAGGCTGGTGGAACTCAGTGAAGGGAGGGCTGACGAGCAGCTTGAAACACATCACAGCCATTGGTACAAGAGACAGAGTTATATTCCAGATGCTAAAATGCATTTTAGAACTAGCAAGAGATAAATGAGGCTTCAGTGGTTAGAACTGGGAGTGTGATCATGACTTAAGCAGCGAGGAGGATAAATCGATGCCGTGTCTCAGGGTATGCCACTGAACAGCTCTCCCATCTTTCCTGCCAAATGTCACAATTGCACTGAAAATTATGGGTGGCGTTGAGAAGGGACAAGGGTGAAGGACTGGAGGAATCACATGGGCTCGCCTGTAGGGAAAAGGGAGAGGCAGAGACTGAGAACCAACTGCTCTCCCCATTGTGACACTTGCAGAACTTGTACTTACCTTCACTTCCACAGATTCTCTAAAGGGGGGACAATGTCTGTTTTGTTCACCTGTATGTCACACAGTGCTGCCCCGGAGGTGCTTGGTAACTATTTTCTGGATGGATGAATGAATGAATGGCAACTATTTAACAGTAGTGGTGATGGAATTAGGTCTGCACTGGAGGCAATGCTCAGGAGCTGCGCCCAGGCCTTCATTGCTGGGGCGATGCAGCTGGTGAGCCCCACTCTGACACAAAGATTGTCCAGACCTCACAGGCTTGTCTGGTGTTTGAGTCAGTGTTGACCAGACAGCCTGGATGTGGCATGAAGCTGAACTAATCTGGAGAGAAGCAAACACAGTTGGATCCAAGGCTGCAAGTCTGTTTCTATTTTGGACAATTTATCCAGCAAACATTTAGCAGGCTGTTTCACCTCCCTGAGAATAAAAGGGAAGTTTTGGATAGGAACCCGAGGGCCAGAGTTGGGGCCAGCAGTGACATTTCTAAAGTCCCCAACAAATGTTTTCCAACTACCAATTACAATTGGGAGTTTTGCTGTGAGAAACAAACATCAGATCAGACATGAAAAAGTGCAGAGCCTCCAAGGTAAAAATGGGCCGGGGCGGGAAATCAATAACAACTTAATTTTGAATAGAGCCAGGTTTCCACCCAAGATGGGTGTTTATCTTTTTATTTTTAAATTGTTCCTCCTGATACTTTAAAATCCTGTTGTGTTCTGATTCACTGAAGAGTTGGAAGAAGTCAATTAATTTTTAATGCAAAATGCAGAGTTTGGATGTGCCTGAGTGGGTTTGGAGAGTGGCAGGATTCCAGGCCGAGCTGAGTCTACAGTCATAGGACGCAGGCTGTGGGGAGGCACTTAGCTCATCAATAACGTCTTGATTCTCGTTGATGAAAACTTTCAGACAAAATGCTAATACCTTTCAAGGGACCAGGCCTGGATTTTGGTTTGCTCCCTGTGCTCAGTGAAAGTCTCTTAGGAGTCCCCCAGTCGAGTTTTTGTGCCTCATGCGTCCTGGTCGGTCATTTCACCAAGCCTCCTGTGCTCTGGCAGACTGAGGCGGGCTCCTCTTTCCTGAAAGATGAAAAGCATGTCACTGAAAATATTAGTCAGGCTCGAGGAAAAGCTTTGTGAGTTCTGCATAATCACAAAGAAAGAAAGTAGGTCACATTTGGAGCCTGTTCTGTTTGTGAAAGAAAAAGAAAAGAGGCTGAAGAAAGTGTCAGATCATTTAGTCTTATCACCACTTCTTAAGCCAAACCAATTTGTGTCAGAGTCTCCGAGTCTGACAGCATCCCTGCACTCTTGGGTTTCCCACAGATTTGAAGAAACCCTCCCCAGGTGGGCTCATGGAGGAGCTTGGGCCAACAGGGAGCTGATGGGGCCCATGGATGGGTCTCTCATGTATGCTTCAGAGAGTTTGACTTGCCGCTGAATGGCAGGCATTTGGACTGGAAGAGAGAATTTGGCGGGCTTCTCTGGGGTTGGGAAACCCATCCTGAGTAGTTGCAGTCTCAGGTAACACCATGGCAATCCCAGTGCCCAGTTCACTGGCTGCTGTTGGGTTAGGATTTGTAAACAGGACTAGAATACTCAGCAAGCCCAGAGGCACTTCATGTCACTAGCTCCCCTGGTCTGTAGGGCTGTGGAAATTCTGGGACCAGGCCAGATTCCTGGAGAGAGGCTCCAATAGCAATGGCCCCCCCCGAACCGCTTGATACAAACTGAACCTAGTGGCTTAAAGAGCTCTGCACACTTGTGTTCGGAGGAGTGCTTTGTGTGCAAAGTGCCAGTCCAGCGCAGCTTCTCTGCTATAGCTCCAGCTTTCTTAGATTCTCAATGTTAGGGAAAAAAAAAAAAAAAAAGTCATGCCATGGATGGCCTGAGCTCTGGGTCTTATCTTCTGTCTTTTCACTGTCTTTTTTATTTATAGTTTATATTTTTAAAGTGAACCTTATTTTTTGCAGAGTTGTAAAATCTGCATTTTTTGTTTTTTGGGTTTTTTTATACGGAAGAGTGTGGTTATTAGAGAAGCTTGCTGTTAAAGGAAATACTGCAGTGATGCAATTTGTAAAGGGAAGAATTCTTTGGTTGTGCAAATAAGCTCAATTTAATAGAACTGCTTGGGGATGAGCTTTGAGTCTATTGTATTAGCTGTTCATAAGTTGGGAACCTTCGTGGCAATAGGTAAAGTTCTGTCACTCTGTTTGACAAAAGAGGAAATAGAGAGCAATGTAGGGATTGTCTGTTCATGTAACATTTAGAAGTCTTGATGGGGACTTCAGTCTCTGTGTGGAGGCTGCAGTATATTTTGGTGCTTATCTTGTGGATAGCTATTTTGCCTCTCAAGGTTTCTTATCAGCATCTTTAGTAACATTGAGTCATGGCAGACTGTGCAGGGGGCATTAAGTTTATTACAGTCTGTTGCCTCCCAGGTGGATGGGGGTGTGTTGGCAGTTCCCAGGACCACCAGAGTAGATGCAGACTTGCGTTGCCTAAGAGGCAGAGGATGTGGAGGTAAGATAGGGTCTGGCAGATCTGCTGTTGGATTGGCCAGCCTCCATGGACAGGAAGTCAAGAAGGAGGCGAGTACAGGTCGTGGAGCCAGGTCCGAAACTGAAAACTATTACATCATTTCCTCACCAGCAAAAGCGAGGGCTGTGGTAGACCAAAAAGATAGGAGTATTTCATGAGGCCAAGGTCAGCTGCCTGCCAAGTCCAAGGACAGTTGAAGCAAGAGCGTAGATGGGTGTAGTGGAAAGGCCTGGCTCTTCCATTCACTTCTGCCTGAACTTTGCATCCCTGGCCCTCCGCTGCTTCCATCTCTTAAACCACATGGTGAGATTGGATGAATAGCTTTCCAACTTACTGTTTCTTAAGCACTGGAACCCTTTCTTGAAACAAGATTTTGATATGAAAGCCCAATATGCCAATCAAATAAAGGTGGGCATGCTCCAGTCAGCTCTGGGGGGAAGGAGCATGGTTGGGTACCTGAATCCCAAATGCTTGGCACTGTCCTATGTATCATCGTGGTTCCTTAGCCTCCTAGGAACAGCATGAAAAGATACTGGATGTGATAAAGTTTTAGAATTCCTTCTAGCTCAGAAGGTTGCTCAATGAGGTAATGGAATCAGTGCTGACTTTTTTCTAAAGCTGCTCATGGTTTCCCAAACACTTCTTTCCGCCTGGAGGGCGGCCCCTCCTATTTTTAGAAGGGTCCCATCTGCATAGGGTAAGGCCTCTGTCAATCACAGGCCAATCAGAAGCTTCTGCAGGCCAGCTGAGTAACCAGAGCCAGGAGGCCCTCGACCAGAATTGGACTATACTGTGGACACACACGTTGTCCACTGTCTGCTCAAGGAGATGCTATGGAGGGTTAGACAGCCCTTCCAGTCCCAGCCCTCTCATCTTCCTGGGAGTCAGGAGAATTTGGAGGCAACAGGTGGGTCTTGAAATTCATGATCTGTGGGACTAAGAAGTGAAAGTGGTTGTGAAGCAACATCAGCAATAATGCCACAGTCACCCCACATTCAAAATCTCCTGTACAGGGCCAGGAGAGTGGTTCAGTTGGTTAAGAGTTGGCTTACAGTGTGTGCTCTGAGCAACAGGGCCGCCAGTTTGATTCCCACATGGGCCAATGAACGCTCCGCCCTAGCTGAGCTGTCACTGAGCTGCCAGCAGATGGCAGGATGGCTCAGCTGGTGTAACAACAAGATTGCCTGTTCAATGGTGGGCTCTGCTCACCTGCAACTAAAGATTGAACTCTTTGCACCTTGAGCTGAGCTGCCGCCTGGATGGCTCAAAGGATAGAGCATGCGTTCTTAACAGCAAGGCTGCTGGCTCGACTCCAGCATGGGATGGTGGCTACGCCCACCCGCAACTAAGATTGAACATAGCACCTTGAGCTTAGAGGCCACGAGCTGCTGTTGGGAAGCCAGATGGTGACTGGCGCCCTCCACAACGAAGACTGAAGAACAACAACTTGGCTGGTCCCCTCCCCCAATTCTCCAATACTGTTCCCCTCTCCCAATTCCCCAATAAAATCTTCAAAAAAAAAAAAAAAAGTCTCCTGTACAGGGAATATGTCGTAAGTAGGGAAAAACACGGTGGAATCTTAACTTTCTGCAGAGACTAGAAACTAGTTCCGAAACCAAGTCAAACTGCAGTTAGTAGCCCCCTTTTCTTTACTCAAAAAGGCTGTCATAAATTTATTTATTCATGAGACAATGAAAGCTCGAGTTCTATTCAAACTATACTATTAGAAATTCAGGGTGCCAGAAGCATTCAATATAATTGAGATAAAAACCCTGATGTTCAATATTAATACCTGGATTGTTGTCCCAGCTCGGTCCTTGCTGTGTGACTTTGGGCAAATCACTTGGGCTTTTGGTGCCTGGGTGTATGTCTATTAAATTGATTTCTTTTTTGTTTGTTTTTTTTCAGCTGAGCCATCCTGCCACCTTTTGGCATCTCAACAGCAGCTCAGCTCAGGCCGGGAATCGAACCGGCGACCCTGTTGCTCAGACCTCACACTCCTGAGCAAGCTCTTAACCAACTGAACCACTCAGCTGGCTCTTGAGATTTCACAAAGATGTGAAAGTGTTGAGAGTGGTCACCCTGCTGATATGAATACCCATAGGGGTGGTGTTGTCTCATCTACAGAGCCTGGGGTACCCTGGGATGAGATTCCTGCCATCCCCAGTGGTCATTGCTCCTTTGTTAAATCATCAGTAACAGCTTTGCCTGCAGGGCAGAGGTCCAGAAATCAACTCCACCTGGCTGCTGAGCTTGTTGTGTGCTGAGTGTGGGCTCTTTCTACGTGGAGCCTGGCTTCAGCTCACCTGTTTTCATTACCTGGAGTTCTGCCTGCCTGGGGGTAGGTGAGTAGTTTGGGATTTAGCACCACCCTATGCAGAGATTAAAAACCTGCAAGGCCAAGGCAGGAGATTAGCAAAGAGGAAGAAGAGGAGGGGGTGAATCAGGCAGCTCAGAAGGAAAAGGACCTGTTCCTTTTGCCGGAAGGTTAGTTATTGTACAAAGAATACATGTTCACTGTAGAAACAAATATAGGTAAAGTAAAAGAAGATAAAAACTACTTGTTAGTCTTACCACCCAGAATTAAAACGTTCATATTTTAGCTGCTTTACTTTCTGATGTTTTACACACGCACGCGTGCGCACGCGCGTGCGTGCACACACACACACACACACACACACACACACACACATTTTCCAGCAAATAAATAGACATTTAAATGAAAAGACTATCATACTTAGTGGTGTGCTGGTGAATGTTTAACAAATGGCTAGGGGAAAGGCCATCCTGGTTTGTATCATTTGCCGATTTCCATGGTGTAAATGTTCCCACCATAGCTGATTTCAAACTACCAAAGTGATGTCAACAACTTGCATGGGCTGGCCGTGTGGCGCAGTGGTTAAGCGCTGGCTTAGGAAGCCAGCGGCCCCGGTTCGGTCCCACATATGAGGGTCAGTGACACTGCCCTCAAAAAAAAAAAAAACCCAACTTGCAGAATACCTGAAAGTGTACCAGTCAGCTTTTGGGAGCTGGCAAGAGCCAACTCCAGCACACCATTAACCAAGTCCCTTACTCTCACTGGCCTTTCTCTCTCCCAATACAGTCTTTACGCCTACACTTTTGAAAAGTTGTCTTTGTCAGATTTCTTTTTGACTCAAAATTGTTTTCCTTTTGGAATTTAGAGCTGGATCATAACCTATTCCATTGATTGAAAATGTTGCCCTCTCGTTCGAATTTGCCCATTTCTCATGTTCCATAGATCTTTATATGAGTAGGGAGTAGATCCACTTTATTAAGTGGCAGGAATAGAAACGTCATTGAAAAAAAAAAAAAGGACAGATTAATGTGATCAAGCAAAAGAAAGCGTGGTGGCCTGGAACTGATTCTACAGCCCATTATCCCAGGGCAGATTTGACTTAATAGAGGCAATTTTCTCCTTTGCAGCTCCTTCTCCTTGGCCCAGCCAGCTCAGTTCTGTAGTTGTCACTCATTTCCCTTGGCTTTTCTGATGGAAATTGGCCCTCCTCCTGTCTGTCTGATGAGAATTGGGCTGCAACTGTTTGGCCCATGAATAACCTCCTAATCACATCCATGTTTTCCTTGTTGAATAGGAGCTTTGGGAAACCGCAGGGCGAAGAAGGAGTGGAGGGCTGTGCTCACAAAGCAGCAGTGTGTGTGCAGCCCTCTCCTGCTTGGCTCTGGGCAATGCGCTGCCCTTCCTAAGCTGGTGGGCTACACACCTGTGGCAGGAGTCAGCTAGGTGGTAAAAGTAGGAGCCAAGGGCTTCCCACACTGGGAGTTTGAACCACCTTAAAAGAGACTGAGGAGCCGGCCGAGTGGCGCGGTGGTTAAGCGCTGGCTTGGGAAGCCAGAGGTTCGGGTCCCACCTATGAGGGCCAGTGACACTGCCCTCAAAAAAAAAAAAAGAGTGAGCTTCTGATAGCAAACCTGGCCCTCCCAGACCCAGCGAGTGTAGACAGGGAGCTTCTGACCCAGACTTCAGAGGTGTGGGGAGCAGGGTGCTGTGGGTGGGCATAGGGGAGGTGGGAGTCCATTGTCACAGTAAAAAGGAAAGGCTTGGCCTTTCCCTATACTCGTGTTGCCCGTGTGAACAGAGGAAGCTAAGAAGTCTGGTTTGGATCCCCGACAAGAGGGTCAAATCCAGATGCCAGGAGTATAAGAGGCAAAGGACAGAGCCGATGTGATTACAGGGCCTCTCTGTGAGGCAAGCCCCAGGTCTCTCCAATCCCTTCTGTTATTTTTGACTCCTCTTCTCTCTCCCCCTCCCACACCAACCTGCTTCCAAGTAATCACACAGACTTGTCAATTCTGCTTTGGAAATGACCCCAAAAGCTACCCCATTCCCTTGTCCCCACTGCCCTGGTCCAGGCAGTTATGTCACACCAGAGCTATCAGGACAGTCTTCCAAGAAACCTCCCTGCTGTCTAGTCTCTTTCAATCTGTATCCCTATGTACACGCCATTTTTTTTAATCAGCAAAGTAATATATTTTAATAAGCATTTAAAAAAATCCATAAATGTAAAAGTTAAAAAACCTCTCATGCCCTTACTTCCCTGAGATGAAATCAGTTATTTTTGTGAATATCCTTCAAAGAGATTGTTTTCATTCTTAAACACAATTAAGATTCAATTGAAACTACTTTGTAACTATTTCTTCAGTGTTGTGGTGACCGGTTTCCCATATGGATTCTTTTCTAAAATGAAATCCCAAATCTGGCTCTATCACTCCCTGGCTTAAATAACTGAGTAAATAAAACTACCACCAACCACCAACTCAAACCCATTGCCTACGTGAGAAAGGTCAAATTCCTCGGAACTGGAGGGCAGACCACATATAATCTGCTCTTCACACTGGTCTCCCCGAAGCCCCCAACACCACCTTCACACACCCTCTGGCATCCTTTTCCCATTGAATGAACACACTACCCATGTGTTTACTCTGAGAATTACATATGAATTGGCTTAGGTAAATGACTCCCACCTCCTGCATTTCCCACTTCATGAATTCTTTCATTCTTTAAGGTTTATCTTAAGTTATTTATGTGTCTGTTTTCCCAAGGAAAATTGGAAATCTCTTGAGGGCAGAAACAGAGCTTACTCAGTTTGTATTTTTAGCAACTTGTGGTTATGCCTGGCCCAAGGTAGCAGGCACTTAGTAAATATTTATGGAATGAATTGGCCTCGATTTGGTATGTCCATTTTCATCCCCTTGCCAGTTTCATGTGTTTGTTTTTATTGGTGTCCATGATTAATCCATATTATATTTTCTTTTCCTCCTTTATATGTTTTGGTCTTACTGTACTGAAATAAGAGCTCCTGGCTTATAGCCATTCACTAGTTATGTCTTCACTGGTGGACTGAAGATGTTGTTAGTTTCTAGTGGCTTTGCTGTATGTACTATTTAGAATCCTTGAGAAACGGGCTCACTTTTTCAGTCAACAGCCCAGAGTCAGGCCTCCAGGCTTCTTCTGAAGAGTTGATTAATAGGTTAATGGAAATGTTTGAAACAGGAGCAGTCAGCATGAGTAGGAAGTTTCCAGAATGGGAACTCCACCCTCAAAATCAGGGGGCTTGCTCATTATTCACTGGAGGGGAAGGTGGTAGGAAAAGTCAAGTGCATGAAGGTAGACTGGAGTTAGTTGCCCAGAGCTCTGCCTCATGGGCTGTGAGATTCTGCTCCTTAGAGATGCCTGAGGGACCCTGGCCTCTGCCTGTGCCTGTGTTCCAAAAGAAAAATGCAGAAGGCAGTTCAACCACCATGTGCTGTTTCTTGTGGTTCTGAGGACACTTAAATATGAAGGTTTTGCCCCAGAGAGGAGTAAATTTATTTTCACTTTTGATACTTCATCAACAAACTTTAAACTAGAATTATTTTTACTCAAACTCATAAAAAAGGGAAAGCTGGTCAATTCCGTTCCTACTATGGGTACTATCCATAGAGAAATAAAGATAAGCAAATTTCTGCCCTCTCGGTTAGAAATAAAGGCAGGTATATCCACCTTTATTGCTGCTAATCTCAGAAGTTTAAATGTGCATGTCTGTCTTCACATTCCCTTTTAACAGAGGCTCTAAGCAGAAAACCACATCTATAACAGGTTGTTTTCTGGATGCAAGTAATAAAAATCCAACCCAACTGGCTTCTACAGAAAGAGTGTTCAATGGTTCCACAGTGCCCAGAATGTCATTGAGGTTCCAGCTTCATTTCCTCTCCCATGCTGCCATCCTCAGCATTAAGCTTCATCTCAGGCGGGTATCAAGATGGCAGCAGCAATTTTAAACATCCAATTGTAGATGAAATCCAGAGGAATAAGAGGGGCCATCACTTTTTGGTACTTTCTCTTCAAAGTAAGGCAAGGTTTTCCAGAAGATGCCTAGAAAGCTTCACCTCATGGCTCGCTGACCAGTGTTGGGTTACCTGTCCCTCCCTGCCGGCAAGGGAAGGATGTCCCCATTGGTCAGTTAGGCTCATCTGTAGAGCCGAGGCACCTATTATGTAGAAGAGGATGGATAGATCCCTGACAAAAATCAAGTCTGTTAGGGAGTAAGAAAGAGTGAATGGATGCTGAGTAGACAGTCAACAGTGTCCTCTACAAGTCAAAATAAGCCATAGAATTTGCCAACTCTATACTCTAGTGATGTCCAAACAGTTTTTAGCTACTTAACTTTGTTCAAATAAAATCTCACCCAGACAAGTAAACAAACCTGATCAAAGCAGAGCAGCTGTGGTTGTAAACCTACAGGAGGCTGTGGTCCTAGGGTCATGGTTTGACAATCACGGGTAGAGTACTTGTGTTATGTCAAAAATTTTTCTATTCCTTGTTGCCTTTCATCACATGACACAGCTGTATTATGTGGGACAGGGCGCCAGCTGGCCAGAGAGGACCAGTACTAGCAGAGTCCAGCCATGCAAGGCCATTCAAGGAAGGCATCCGGCCTGGGAGTAGCAGATTTGGGCACAGGAGACCAGAGGCGGAGATCGCAGGTGCCTAGGAAGGAGTTCCTCTGAGCGAGGTGGCAGGCTCAGATCCCAGAGCTGACTCATTCACTCTTTGCCTGCACAGTATGGGGTCCCCTGGCCCAGGGATGAAATTTACATCCAGAAGGAAGGGAAAGGCCTGTGGAAGCAGGGACAAGATGCTGGGTAGCATTACTTCACAGAGGGCAGACAAGGGATGCAGCTCGAAGGCTCGAAAAGCTTCCTTTTTGGATGAGGTGCTTGTAGAGTTGCAGTATAAAATACAGGACACCTAGTTAAACTTGAATATCAGATAAACAATGAATAAAATTTTAGTGTAAGTATATCCCAAATAATGCATGGGACATACATGTAATAAGACATACTATTAATATAATATTTGGGATACACTTATACTAAAACATTACTTGTTGTTTATCTGAAATTCATATTTAACTGGGCACTATGTATTATTGTTTGTTAAATCTAACAACCCTACGTGGGAAATGAGGGGCTTCCTGAAACGTTAGGATGTTAGAGCTGCCTTTCTTTCCAGGGTCTCCATTCTAAGTCAAGGAGTAGCCAGCACCTCTCACATCACCCTCACCAACAGCTTCTAAGTCCCTGTTACTTCCTTGTTCCCTGAAATGCTTGTTTAAAAATGCAGATATCAGGCCAGCCGAGTGGCGCGGTCGTTAAGAGCTCACTTGGGACGCCAGCAGCCCCGGTTCGGATCCCACATATGAGGGCCAGTGACACTGCCCTCTTAAAAAAAAAAAAATGCAGATATCTGAATGACCTCCAGTGATTCTAGGGCTGAGCTCACCTTGGGGAGAATGCTTCAGATTTAAGTTCCTGAGGGTAGGAACGTCACTTTGTTTATTGCACTCAGTAAATATTTGTTGAATGAATGAGTGACTGAATGAATGTTTCCTCCCTAAAGAATCCTCCTGGGCTTACCCAGTGTTTATGTTGTAGATCCCAGGAACCCCAGAAGCACAGGCGTCTCTCTTTCCCTTTCTTTTCTGGCCATGAGACTCGTGGGAAAGGACCTGAGTGGAAGGCGTAATGGAGAGGCCTGGGGAGCAGTGGGAAGGAAAGCTAATGACAAGACAGAGCAGAAGAGAGCAGGGCCAGCTGCTGGAGCCCGCCAGGCAGAGTGCAAGAGCATGGCGTGGGGAGCAAGGCCAAGTTTTTAATCACCTCCTCAGGCGGAGAGACTTGCGATTTCAAGTTGAGAACAGGTCTGCAGTTCTTTTCACAGGATTCCTTTAGAGTCTGACTTGGCACAGCCTCCGTGCCCAGCTTCCCAGGGGGATGATCCTGAACCTGGAGTCATCCGACCATGGTGCTTAAAGCCTGTTGGAAATGCTGCAGCGGAACTTGGTGGGTGGCAGGTAATGGCCCTTTTGCTCATCCCGGTAATTCCCCAGATCAGCAGGGGACTGGAAGCGTCTTTTTCCCACAGCACCTGTCTCTACAGGCTTAGCCACATAAAGACTCTACTTCTGTCCTAAAACTTTAAACCCATAATGCACCCAACTGTCTACATTTCCCCCCATAGAGATGCGCCCCAGTGCCTACATTATCTCCAATACAGAGACCTCGAAAGGTTTTTTTGTTTGTTTTTTTAATCCTGTTTCCTGGCAAGAGGCTTTGCCTCATTGGTAAGAGCCTGCTTCCCATCTGAAGTGAATTTTTGCTGAGTGACGTCATGAACACCTAATTCTCTGACTGTCGACTGAATTGCAGGTCCCCTCTCTACCTGTTCCCCCATCTGTGTCACTGTGAGGGGCACTGCCATGGGACCACAGGGCTCTGGCAAATGCTACAGCTGTCTCGAATTTCAGAGCCAAACTCTACAGCTGTCTGGAATTTCAGCAGCATAAGGCCCCTCAGCAAGGCTCCAGGCCCAGAGTGGTAAGGAGAACATGGACTCCCCCCTGGCTTTTCCTTTGTGACTTTGGTTCAGTTCCTCCTGTCCTGCCTCAATCACGCTCTCACGTGCACCATCCTGAGCGGATCAAAGCTGTGTTGCAGAGTGCCTGCCTTGCCACCGCTCTGTGGTCCCCTGTAGTTTTGTTAAATTTGGAAGGTGTCCTTGGTCCTTGGGAGGCAATGGTGAGACCTCTCCCCACAACCCTGCACTTAGAAATACAGAAGACATGTTTCTTTGTTGAGAATTAAACTAGTAAATACATCATACACAGTTCAATAGCCTGCCTGAGGAAAACCCAAGTAATAAAATTGTTTATAAAAATGTATCGAATCCAAAACTCGAACCATAGTCATCTTGGGGAGGATGGACTAAACTGTGATTGTGCCTATAATTCAGAGACTAGTAATCAACACTTACTGATGTGTGCAGTTTGGTCAAAGGGGTATGACTAGAAGGGGGGTAGATTGAGCAGAGAATAGGAAAAAAAAACAACCCAGGAGCCATACGTCAGTGATGCCTGTTCAGTGTTGTTTAGTGGAGGGGAGTCTTGGCTAAGTGGGCAGTTTCCTTTGTGAAGCCCAGGCTGGCGTAGGGGACAGAGTGCCTTAGCTGGGGGCCCTCTTGTGCTCACCTGGTGGTTCTCCTTGTTTTGAAGTCTGCCTTCCTCTGCGTCCTGCCTGCAGGCAAAGCAGGCATTGGTCAGGTCGATGCGAACATCCTGCCCACTTAATAACTGTATTTCCAATTGAAAATTAATGAATAAGCTTTCTTGCTGGTAACAGTATGGCTGCCCTGGAGAGGTAGATGCTACTGTGTAGACAGAATTTACGTTTCTGAGCTGGGAGCCTGAAGACATGGATGGTGGGAAGTCAACCAAGGCCAAGGTCCCCTTGTGGTATCTCCAGGCCTACCAGTCGCCTTCCCCACCTACATACACCTTTTACCTATGCATAGCCCCTTTCCCCCCGCCCCCGCCACATTAACACTGACGCGGCAACAGCAGGATCTTAAAAGATAGTGGATCCAACCTCATTTCTCCAGACCTCTTTCTAAGGTCATCACAGCAGTGCCCCGAGTTGAACCTCCATTTAATGATTTCCAGCCTAGTTCCTTTCCATTTCTGCCACTTCTCATCTTATTTTCTCTATCTTTATTTCTCTCCCACCCCTTTGAAAACCAAGATGGCGCATGAGTAGCTCTGGGGGACTGTTGAGAGTGAGAGAGGACTGGTCTATCACACTCCTTCACAATCTTTCCTTCTCCTTAATTCTGATTTCCTGCCTGGACGAGGTCAAATGAGGATTCTTTTTTTCTCTCACTCCCATGCACTTTGACTTGCCTTCTCATGACCATTGTCTGAGTCCTTTCCCACAGCAAGTCCTGGGAAAAGGGGATGCTTCTCACAGAGGCACACGGGCTGAACCTTTGTGCTCTGTGATCTTTTGGTTTCCTCTGAGGATATTCTCTCCACACCAGGCCCTCCAGCCCTGGATCCTGCCTGCAGTCTGGAGGAGAGGGCATGGAGACCAGTGTCTGCACAATTTAGGCCCTTGCCAAATTGGAGAGTCTGTGGGGCCTCAGTGGAAACACCGGATTTCCTATTGAACCCTACCCCCCAAGGCAAGTTCATTCCCCTCTCTTGAAATCTTGTTTCTTTCTGCTGCTCCAAAGAGCTTTTATTCAGTAAGATATATTTCTTCTTGTCTTTTGGAAGAACTGAATGTAAAACTAGTCCAGGGGCCCTCTTCCTCCCTTTGTCTTGGCAGATACTCAAAATCTGATAAAGCAATTTGGCCCATCTCTTCTGCAGTTTAAAACTTCCATGTGTTGTGTGTATGCTTCTCAATGAGGCTAGTGACTCCATCCCTGACTTGCCAACTCAGCCCCAAAGTCCAGGAAAGTACTGGAACTAGAGGAAACTTAGCAGAACCACCCCATGTGGCAGATAAGGAAACTGAGGCTCAAAAATGCTGAATGAGTTGCCTGAGGACCTACAGGGAGCTAGTGGTAGATAGAGTATGTTACTAGCTATTATAAATATTTGAGTCATTGTTAATTAATGATGAGGTTAGATCCTATGCAGTCACATGTTAAGAATTTAAATATAGTAAGTAGATTATTTACCCCGAAGCCTAAACACCAGAAGCAATTGTTCTGAAAGGAATAATTATAAAATACTGTAAAATAACTATTTAAAAAAATAACTCCAGTGTAATTGAAGAAGAACTCATTATAATACATGCTATGTATTGATGGCAATCGATAGGGTTGTGGATGGCCAGTTGGTGGCATCATGGCTGCCCAATCCATGCAAAAGGAACAGGAAGGTCACATGAAAATGGGCAACCACAGTGACCTCCTGATTACTTGCTGCTAACGCAGAAGCTGTGATGATCTCAGTCAGTTGGCAACCATTTCAAAGTATTGATTGCCGTTTCACAAATATATACATTACCTCACAAATGCCCTGTTTCCCCAATCATTATGCTCTTTTAGAATTGAGATACCTAAAGCCCAGAAACATATTAATCCAGAACTGACCAAATCTTGAGTAAATGATCTTAAAACTGCCTATATGCGAACTTGTTTCAGTGTTTGAAGCCACAGTAAATATATTTTAGAAGTAGGTAGGGAACAGAAATAATTTATATTCATGTTAGTGTTCTGGTCCCCAATTGTTTTCTTGCACTCGTCTTGAGAAAAGGCATTCATTAGGTTTCATGAATTTCTGCAATTTCTACTCATTTCCATGTTTTGTTATTTGGATAAATAGTCCATGATTTAGGACATACAATGTCTTCAAGTATTAGATTCCCAAAATAGCTTCCAGGTCATTCTTTTTCATTACATTCAGATTTTCTTCTCTTCAAGGGTCATCAGACCCAGAAGCTGAAGGATCTTGGTCCTCTCTTAATGTGCATTTCTCTCACGTGTAAAATGGAAGGCTGAAGGTGGCAACCCGCGAAGTCTGCTCTAGTTCCTCACCTTCTGGAATTTATATGGGAACATATCTCATCCCCTAAAACCCCAGCATAGGTCTTGGAAAGCCTTACTTTCCAGAATCATGTGCCCCCATCCCTTCCACCCCACCCCCAAACCCAGACCAAGGTACCATTCATGGCCCTTTGCACAGTTTAGTGAATGCTCTTTCTCCAGTGGGCCACAGACTCCACAGGGCTGTTCATCATTTCTTTCCTAGCGTAGCACAGTGCCTGGCACAATCCACCCTTGTTGCCTGAGATAAAGACTAGCTCAAATTCTTCTCCTGGGTCAGGCCGAGTGGCGCTTTGGTTAAGAGCTGGCTTGGGATGCCAGTGCCCTGGTTCGGATCCCACATATGAGGGCCAGTGACACTGCCCCCTACAGCTAAGATGGTGAACAACAGCTCCACCTGGAGCTGGGCTGTGTGAGTCCCCAGGACGGCATAGCTGCAGCCCCTGCTGCAGTGGGCTGCCATAGGCACAGTGAGCGGCCGTCCAGAGGCTGGCGACCGATGGGCATTACCGGAGAAGAGTGCAATGATGATACCAACATGGGCCAATGAAGCAATGTCCTCCACAACTAGACTGAAGAACAAAAGGACAGCAACTTGTCTGTTCTCTTTCCCTGGTTCCCCAGTACTGTTCTCCTCCCCTAATCCCCCAATAAAATCTTTAAAAAAAAAATTTTTTTTTTCTTCTGTCTCATATGTATAGCCATCCAGCTGGTCTAGAGTCAGCCATGTAGATAGTTAAAAATTAGCTAGTACTTTACTCCTCCAAAACATAAGCCGACCTAAAAGAGTCACAGTCATTTGTATCTGCAGTGTTTTTCAATCATTTGCGGTGTTCGCCTATAACTCTGAGACTGCACAATGGTCTAGTAAACCATTGGATGAATTAATGTGTGCTTTCAGCTATTTCAGGGGCAGAAACAGGTCCTGTATCTTTTGTTTGTTGTTTTTGGTGCCCCCAAATCAAGGTAGGAACTCAGTAATATCTGCTAATTAACAAAGTAGCAGGGCTGACGTTGAAACAATTAGGATAATATTCTGAACCTTGAACCTGAGGGTCAAGAGTGAATTAAAGCAATGTATTAATTAGGGATTTTGTTCACCTATAACAGAATGTCTAATTAACAGTGCTTAAACAAGGTAAGCGTCTGTTTTTCTCTCATATAATAAGAAATCTGGAGGTAGAGTGTCTAGGGTTGGTACAGCTGCTCAAGGATGTCAGGCCATTGCCTTATGGTTTGTTACAAGATGGCTGCTAAAACTCCAGCCATCACATATGCATTTTAAGGAAGAAAAAAAACAAAGCATAGAAAAAGAAACTTTCTGGTAGCCCTACCCAATAACTTCATGGGCCAAAATTGTATGTTATAGCCACCCCTTTCTGAAGGAGCACCAAGAGACATTGTTTCTTGTCTGGGTGCTTGATCCTCAAACAGACAGGTTTCTGTTAGTAAGGAAGAAAAGAAAAGGGATATTGTGTAGGCAGCTAGCCACAGTTCCCTCTTGGTTACTCAGACATACCCTTCTTGCATGGGATAAACTCCCCATTCCCAAGGAGAAGGTACCCAAGCCCCACCCAGTTGGCATATCAAGGTGAGAGTCCTGTATCTCTGGGAAAGGATCCATGGTCCTCTCCATCAGTTCTGGATATAACTCCTTGTGACCAAGCCCCGACACTTCTAACATGCAATCTTGGGAAAGGTATAGCATAACTACAATAAAAACTTCCATTTATAAAAGGAGGAGTGGAAAACACAGCAGTCACTGCCTTGGGCACGAATGACAGGAGCCCAGCCTCAGTCCTGTGGCAGGAACGCCTGCTGGTCGCTCCCCGTGACCCTTGCCTCTCTCTGGGAGGCTATTCCTGTTTCATTGTCTTCCATGGCCACTTCTGTGGTAGGCATGGGAAGGACCCCTTTCCAGGGGCCATACCCTATTTCTTGATGATGCGAATGGCCAGGGGGAGGGAGGGAGAGGAAGAGTTGTGAGATTGCTACTGGGATTTAACCATTCCAGACTGTGGCAAACCAGATTTGGATATTTGGGCGATATAATTCCCCCACAAACTGAGTAGGCTTCTGGTCAACCCCTGATGATTTGTTTCCTTTCCTTTCTAGCTTATGAGCTCTGCCCATCTCCATAAATTTTCACTTAACACATGCTGCTTAATGTGTGCTGCTGGAATAGTTGAAACAATGGCTTCCAGGAAGTAATCACACTTTGTAAGCAGAAGGCTAACAACCTCTGTCTGGTAGGTCACCACCTACCCTCTTCTGATAAAGCTGGTTTTCTTAGCCCTGCAAGGGTCTGGAATGTGGGCCTCTCAGGCAACTTAGATTGCAGGCTGAATGTCCAGAGTGCCTTCCTTAGAAAAGTGATATTTCTTTCATCTCCCTTGTCAGTTGAGTTGAGGAGCTCTAGAGTTTGCTGAGAGTGACACGTCACCTACCGATATTCTAAAATGTTCCCATCATCTTCTCTAACACCACAGCCTTAGTCAACACGTCAGTAACTTCCCAAAGCACAACAGTTGGCAGTTTAAACACATATTTTATGTCACATAGCTAGGATCACTCCAGTCTACAGTGTCCAAACCCTTGGCATCTGCCTCCCTCCCCTTGATCATCCAATTCCACGTTTTAGGTTCTGTTACTTTTAATTCCCCCATTTCTAGGTACTACATTATGTTACTTGTTTGGAATTTAATTAAGGTAAATGGTTGGATTTTGAAAAATGCAAATAACAATGATTAAACAACATGAAGATTTATTTTTCCTTTCATTTCTGCTCTTCTCTCAGGGAATGCTGATATAAGTCTTACCCAACAATTCCCACTTTCATCTCATTGGCCAGAACTATGTTGTATACTATTTATACCCCCAAGAGAGGCTGGGTTGTTTTTTTTTTAATACATCACCATGCCAAACAAAATAAAGGAAGAAAGAGAATGGACATCAGATAGACAGTCACCAGCTTCTGACATAAGCTGTCTGTCTATTTAATTTATTTATCATAACCTGGCCCTTGGTGGACCTGGAGCAGGGATGACCAGGCAGGGGGCCGGCCTGGATAAGTCAGGTATGAGTTTAGAAGGGTGAGATTTTCAGAGGCAGGCAGGTAACATGCTGATGTATAGAGGAACACGGCCCAGTCCAGTGGGTCTGGGTAATAGTCCTGACTGTGAGACCATGAACAAATTAATTAGCCTCTCTGATTCTGTTATTTATCTGAGCTTTTAAAAGGGGGATACTAACAATATCTTCCTACAGTATTGCTGTGGCAATTAAATAAGGTAATCCATGGATAGTGCTCATTTAGAGCAGTGTCTAGTACGTAGTTATGATCAGAAAATGTTAGCCATTAGCCAATGTTGGTAAAATGGGGTCAGATATCCTTGGTTTTTTAATTATTATTATTATTAGTTTAAGGTGTACAAAACAATGTCATAGTTAGACATTTACACCCCTCACAAAGTGATAGCCACCCTCCCCCCCCCCCAACCTACTACCCGTCTCAGGTGTCCTTGTTTCATAAGGTGGTTGTGAGGATCAGGGCAAAAAACGAGACAACAGGAAGCATCCAGGCCCAGTGGGCATTTCCTCCACTCCCTCTTTCAGTAGTGGCTACACCCATCCCCTCTCATCCTCAGGCAGCTGAGCAGGCTCTCCCCTCAGGGTTATTTTCACTTTCCCACAGATATTCTCTGTCCTCAACCTCTCACTTTATTCAGGCTTCTCAGAAGGGCCTTTCCTAATCCCCTCCTATCTCTATCACTTGCTAGCCTCTGACACTACTGTAATTGTCTTCATGGTACTAATTACCACCTGACATTGTAGTATTTTACATTTACTAATTCGCCGTCATTTCATGAGTTTTTGTAGGAATGTTGTCAAAATTGGTGTTCCTTTAAAATGTGAGCATTTTCAGAAAGTCCAAAGAGGAACCCAGTCCAGAAGGTAGGAAGACGAGAAGGTTCAAGAACTTGGAACTTAGCAGAGGGCAGAATAGAAGGATGACAAGAATCGAGGATGATTTGCAAGAGGGACTTTGTACAAGATAGCCCACGATGAATCTGACTTTATGGCAAGCTCTGGATAAACCCTAGGACCCTTTATACTCTCTGCCTGTTTAGGGTTTAGCTTCTGGATTTTGGGTGACTCTGGGCAGATGATTTGTTTCGCTTAGTTCAGTGTTTCTCAGTCTTTTTCATTATTGTCCCCATCTCCTCACCCTAGAGAAAAAAATTAATTTAAATTCACTTTAACACAAGAAATTAAATACTAAGGATTAGATTTTTTTCAGGTTAGATTAAGCTTTGGGGTGGGGGTAGCACTAACTATTATAATATCTAAGATTTCTTTTTTGGACCTATACCCCCAAGCCAGTTTTCATCCCCTTGTGAGTGATATCGCCTTGTTGTAAATGTATGTCTTAGCTAAAGGGGTATCCAAGAAAGTTGGTTGATTCTAAAGATAGTATAAATAAATTACCTCAGTAACAGAAGTATTTATTTCGAATGCTAAGGCTGTCACCTTCAGGCTACTCAAAATTAATTTAAGTTATCATGGCTATTTGCTTGAAATGAGTCTCTAATTGGAGAATTATATGATAGACAAAAGTGAGCTGGACCATGCAGTGGAACTCTATGTCCACAAATTCTGCTCACTGTTGATATAGATTGATTTTCAGGAGGAGAAACTTTTAGACCTTTGCACGGATCAGCCATGAAGGGATGTTGGGATTTGTAACCTTTTGCAGGTTTCTGTTCTTTGTCATCTCCAGGTCAACTTTTTGTTCACTGGAATGTTTCACTGGATGTTGTGGAAGAACCACACTTTTCATAGGATTGCAAAATTTTGTATCTCTTCTTATACCCTGATACATCTCAGGTTATTGCAGTGGATTAGAATGCCTCTATTTCCGTTGTTTATAGACTATCCCAGGAAAAGGACTCGATAGAATGGGGGCTGGAGGGATTACTAGAAAATTCCCAATTATAGATATGGAATTGAAAAGTTGTGTACCCCCTGAACATCAAAATAAGACTAAATGTCTTTGAAGGTGTCTGTACACTTAAAATAATTTTTCCTTTTCTGAAAACTCTTTCCCTGCTCTTACCACATTCAGGGTCAGAGGGAGGGTTCCTGGCAGCTATGTTGATATCTCATGACCCCAGCCCCTTGGCAATAACTGATTGGATGACATATGGACAACTGCTCCAAGCTATGCCAATCAGCTTTGTTCACCTCCAATGTATCATTTAACAACCTTTGAGTGACCAAGTACAGAAAACAACTCAAGATAAAGTTTACTTTCATTTAAAAGTAGTTAAGTTTTAAAAATGTGGTGTATTGTAAATACTGATAATGGTTTTTCATTATCATTATGAAGGGGAGGGTAGCCCTGTCCTTGATGGCTGAAACTAAGACCTGTATTGCTATGGGAAACTAGACTGCTCTCTCTCCCCATTCTTGTACCTCTGCCTTCTACTGATCAATTTCCTTTTATTTCTTGGCAGGATGGCTTTCTTTGCTACTCAGTTAACACAGCAGGTAGAATATTGCCATCCAGAATCCCTAGTTCAAAAATTATCATTGAGACTAGACCCTTCCTTTCTAGGTCCTATTGCTCAGTTCTCAGAAAGAACTCTGTTCCAGCTTGCACAAGATTCCTAGCTTTGGATCCATTGCCAGGGATGGGAGCTTATAGTACATGAACATGGCTGGGAGTGTACGTTTGTCAATTCTGTTAAGTGGGTTGTCATAGACTTATTACACACTAGTTTCCATTGATTTATGCATCTCCCCACTAGACTAATTTCTTCAGGGCAAAGATTTTGCCTTTCTGACCATATATTCCCAGTGTCGAGTTCAAGGCCTGATTCTTTTTTTTTTGAGGGCAGTGTCACTGGCCCTCATATGTGGGATGGAACTGGGGCTGTCAAGGCCTGGTTTCTTAATTGATGTTCAATAAATACATATTGAATGAATACAAGTTGACAACAGGAGAAAAAAATCTCTATTACTCTTAAGTTTGGTTTGCTACAATCAGACTTATTTTGGACAATATACTCTTTAAATATTTACTGTTTTCATATGTATGGAACCATCGGAACTGTGACTAACACCTTGAATCAAGACCATTAAAATTTTGTTTAAAATCATTGAGGGTCTGCAAGATGGCCGGCACTGTGTGGGGTAAGGAGTATATTGATGAATACGGCTGTATTTGAGGATCTCTCTGTGGTGTTTGAGAGGACTTAGAGATCGCTTAGCTTAACTTTCTCATTTTACAAATGAGGAAAAGGAAACTCATAAAAGTTGCTGGGCCTCATGGAAAATATTTTGATTTATTCATAAGATTTTAATAATGTCTATGTGAAGTTACTTTTCAGTGAAAGGTGTTACTTACTTTGGCCAAAGAGAACATTTCAATTTTTGTACATTTATGGATTATCTTTTCTTTCATCTTGCATTTCTTTTCAATAGGCATGTGAGTATGTAGATAATATTTGCTATGCTTTTGATTTATTTGGAACCCATTAATAGCTGGCTCTCAAGTTCTTTGGAAAATCAAAATTTACTATACTGGACATTTCTTTATGGTTACTGAGTAATAAGGTTATTTATTATTGACATGGCTTCTGACACCTCTCCCATTTATTATGATTTCTTGTTAAATCATTTCCTGAGAAGGCTAAGAATGTTTTCCATCTTCAATGGCACAGTTTATATTGACTTTCTCTGGGCAAAAATGAAGTTCAAAAAGAGAATGAAAGGGGTCATTTTTCTACATTTACAGGGGATGGAGGTGAAAATTTTCTTTGGTAGAGAAGAAGAATTGGTGATGAAATTCAATTAACCTTTCATTGAAGGGAACAATTACGTGCCAGGCACTGTGCAAAAATCTGCGGGGGGCAAGGCTTGCCACCAGCTTTTGCAGGGTAGACACGTTCGCTGCAGCTAGTGTGCAGGTTGTGAGTTCATCACATGAGTGTACAGGCTCTATGCAGTGTGTTATAGGACATGCCAGGGAGGGCCCAACGTCTTCTCACCCAAAAGCTTGGAGACACATTTCCCTGGAGGAGAAGGCTTTGGACTTAGCCTAAAAGTCGGTTGGTGTCAACCGTTTTCCAAAGGAAAAGTAGAGAGGAGATTAAGAGCTGTAGGATGCCAAGGGACATGATTCCCTCTGGATCTACATGATAAAGATGGGATCCATGGCTAAGCTTAGAACTGGTGTCGTCCTAGGGCAGAGCCTGTGTCTGTGCTGGTGATTGGCTTTTTCTCCTCTTGGTAACATTGTCAGAACACAGTTCTGGAATGGAGAGCCTGCCTGTGTATACAGTTGGGCGGATTAAGGCAGATGGACATAGATTTTAACTTCCTAGGAGTGTAAGCTCTTAAGTATATCGAGAAGTGCTCCACAACCTTCCAACTAGTCTTGTTACATAGCCTCCTGGTTGGATGGGAGCTTGTCCTGGTAAAAGTCTTCTCCTTTCTCTGCTGATCAGGGAAACTTCCTGGAGAAGGTCAGCTCATTGCAGAGATTTCTGTCTGAGGGAGCGGTGTGTGTGTGTGTGTGTGTGTGTGTGTGTGTGTGTGTGTGTGTGTTTCTGTCTGTGTGTGTGCCTGTGTGTACAAGGTGGAGAGAGCTAAGTTGGGGAATGGGAAGAGGCATTAGGTTTCTGGCTCAACAAAGCAAACATCACCCTTCTGTAATACAGGAGGCTGTGTGTTCTGTGTCAGAAATCTCACGGTTGTGACAGCAATATTTTGTTTTTTCCTCTTACAGGTGCAAATGAATCCAGGGGCGGTCATGCTGTCACTGCTGGAGGAATAGCCCATTCCCAGGACATCTGCATGGGCCCTGCTATGATATGAGCCAAGCAAAGACTTGCCAGATACTTCCTTCCTATTTTCTTCCTCCCCTCATTGAGCACGCCAGGCGTAAGGATTGTCCCACTGCTCTAATTGTGTCCCATCCTCCTCTTGCCAAGGCAGAGAGCCCAGTCTTGAGCAGGCATTCCTAGTCTGAGCAGGCATTGCTAGCCTGAACATGAACGCAGGCAAAGCTGATGACAGCCAGGGTTCCCAAGGGACATGGGACCCCGTGGGGTCCAGCCCCCAGGAGCAGATCCTCTCATGATGTTGGTGTCCAGAAGTGAGCACCATGCCCATCACCCAGGACAATGCCGTGCTGCACCTGCCCCTCCTCTGCCAGTGGCTGGAGAACAGCCTACGGGAGGGCGGGGAGGGCCCGGAGCAGCGGCTCTGCCAGGCGGCCATCCAAAAGCTGCAGGAGTACATCCAGCTGAACTTTGCTGTGGATGAGGGTGCCGTCCCACCTGACCACAGCCCCCCAGGGATGGAGATCTGTACTGTGTACCTCACCAAGGAGATGGGGGACACGGAGACTGTGGGCCTCAGCTTTGGGAACATCCCTGTTTTTGGGGACTATGGAGAAAAGCGCAGAGGGGGCAAGAAGAGGAAAACCCACCCAGGCCCTGTGCTGGATGTGGGCTGCATCTGGGTGACAGAGCTGAGGAAGAACAGTCCGGCAGGGAAGAGTGGCAAGGTCCGACTGCGCGACGAGATCCTCTCCCTGAATGGACAGCTGATGGTCGGAGTTGACGTCAGTGGAGCCAGGTGAGTGTGTGTGTGGGGGTGCCGGCTGGCACGGGGGCTGAACACGGGACCCCTGTGGCTCACTTATGTCTAATGCTCAGATCTGTGGCTGCAGATGGTGAGGAGTCTTACTAACATCTATCCCATAAAGGGAAAATGCACTGTTGAAGTTGAAGTTTTGTGGCATTTATATTTTTCTTTTGTGTCATTCTCTCTTAGAGGACTCAGACTCAGAGTATGTCCTTTTCTCCTAAAACTTAGGTAGAAAGAAAAGAAATAGTACATGACCCAAGAGTATGAGAAATGCCACATTGAATTAAACCTCCACTCAACCCAGCATTTCACCTGCAATCAGAACACCAAAGATTGGGGCCTGTGTTCCATCTTCTGCCTGTCCAGTGTCACCTTAGTCATAGACTCACAATCCAGAAGTCCCTTGAGATGCTTAAAAGTGTCTTCAGACTCTCATTCTCACCCCAACCCCTGCCCAGTTTCCATCCTGGAAGATCCACTTGGATCTATCTGAATGAGCATACTTGTGTTTTCTATCTATATGGCCACCCATAATGGTAGCAAGTTATGATTGGACTATTTTGTTGTTTCCCGGATAAATCTGGGTTCCCAAGACCCCCCCTCAGCTTTAATGATTTACGAGGAGGAATCGCAGAACTCAGACAAGCTGCTATACTCAGTGTTACAGTTTATTACAGTGAAAGGATACAGATTCAAGTCAGCAAAGGTGAAAGGTGCGCAGAGCGGAGTCCAGGAGAGACGAGGTGCAGGCTTCCAGTTGCCCCCTCCCAATGGAGTTGTGCAGGAGCACTCAGTTCTCTCAGCAATTATGTGTGACAGCATATAGGAAGTACTGTCAACCAAGGAAGCGCACTCAAGCCCTGGTGGCCAGAGTTGTTATTGTAAGTCGGTAACCTAGGCATGGAATTCCTGTGTAGCTGACCTCAGTTTCTCAGTGTCCAGTTTTTCCAGATGTCAGACTAATACCACATGGCCCAAGGCCCCCACCATAAGTCATATTGTTAGCACAAACTATCTGGTGTGATCCAAGGCCCCAGGTACACAAAACACTCTTATCAGGCATGGTATTCCAAAGACCTAGTGGTTACCTTCCTGGAGCCAGTCAAGGGCCAGTCCTTTCTCTAGAATGTACAGGGTCGAATCCCTCAAGCCTGCTGAGCTAATCCTTAACTACACACCAGGGTTTTTAGTAATGGGTATATAAGAAAGAGACAAGAGGGCCGGCCGAGTGGCGCATTGGTTAAGCACTGGTTTTGGGATGCCAGCGGCCCCGGTTCAGATCCCACATGAGGGCCAGTGACCCTGCCCTCTACAGCTAACAACAGCTCCACCTGGAGCTGGGCTGTGCGAGCCCCGGTGATGGTGTGGGCTGCAGCCCCTGCTGCAGTGGGCTGCATAGGCTACAGTGAGTGGCCCGCAGCCAGCGTGAGTGGCTGGCAGCCAAGCATGAGCTGCCAATAGCCGCGGTGAGCGACATCCAGAGGCCAGCGACCGATCTGCCTCATCCAGGAAGAGTGCAATGACGATACCAACAGTGAAGCAACATCCTCCGCAACTAAACTGAAGAACAAAGAGACAGCAACTTGTCTGTTCCCCTTCCCCGATTCCCCAACGCTGTTCCCCTCCACCAATTCCCCAATAAAATCTTAAAAAAAAAAAAAAGAGACAAGAGAAGTTTGAAGATGTTCTGAGATGCATAACTTTTGTTAAGCCTTCGAGGGCTTCTGTGAGAAGGGTTCCTATATCCTAGAAGGAGAGAATCATGGAAACAAGGCTACCTTGAGAATCATGGTAACCTTTTGATGTAGGAGACATCTAAACCAAGGAGTCCCTGAAGGGAGGAATCAGAGCAGAAATACGTTGAGTTTCATTTTCTCCTTCCCTTGAGTCTCCTACCAGAGCTTTCCATTGGCAGAATCCAGCCAGAAGCCAGTGGCAAGGGAACCCATTGATATAGTCCATAGGTGTCAACCTCCTGGGGCAGAGGGCAGGGTGGAAAATGGTGGAGAGTGGATATGAAGGGTCAACAAGAAGCCATCAGTCGCATACAATGTGATCCAAGTTTCAATGAGCCAGTGCACGGAAAGGACAGCACAGGGCTGGTTGGCAGGCATGAGGACTTACTCAGTAGGCACTGTCACCAGTGTTTCTTTTGGGTTGCCTCTTCAACTGAAGAGATGTTCTTAGCTAAGAGCTGGTTGCCTGGCAGTGACTGGGAGAAGCTGCCCATTTTCCAGGAGGGATGTTGAAGAGAAGTTATTTTACTTGGGATTAGAGATTTTTCTTAGAAAAGGAGCAGTGCTCAATGCCACAGCACTCAAGGGGCTATAAGGTGTTAAGAAGGTGACTCCAGTCCCCAGTGGCTGGCTTCTTAGGGTTAAATGTGGGCATCACCATGGATCTTCAGGAAGTCCTCCCAAAGCTGTTCCTAAGGGCCCCCACCATTTGCAGCTGTCTGATTTGAAGGGAGCTGATGTGGAGAAGTACAACAGAAGGAAGATCAGAGAGGGGACATCCAGTAGGAAAGCACGGTCATCAGGAATTCCAGCTCTGGATCCAACCAGTGTTACCTCTTCAGGCACCCCCATTTAAAAGCTGGTTGACCTGGGAAAAATTATCACTCTTAGTTTCATACTCACTCCTGTGATATGGTAATGATAACCATTGATACCAATGACTAAATGATGAAGTAATTCATATAAAGGACTTGGCACTGCATCTAATAAACAGTGCTCAATAAATGTTAGCATTGTAATGACTATAAGTGTTTAGGAAGACTGGGAATTTCTTATCCAAGAGGTAGCTAGAGTCCTTACAACCTTGGAGAAGTTCTTTCCATACTGGATAAACTTTCTTGTATCTGTTCAGGAAGCTCTTCCCTTATCCTGCTTAAGGCTATGGAGTCTTTAAAAGGCAAAATTGGGGCCAGCCGAGTGGCACATTGGTTAAGAGCTGTCTTGGGATGCCAGCGGCCCCGGTTCGGATCCCACATATGAGGACCAGTGACACTGCCCTCTATAGCTAAGATGGTGAACAACAGCTCCACCTGGAGCTGGGCTGCTGTGAGTCCCTAGGACTGCATAGCTGCAGCCCCTGCTGCAGTGGGCTGCCATAGGCTACAGAGAGTGGCCGGCAGCCAGCATGAACAGCCGACAGCCGGTGTGAGCAGCCAAGAGCCTCTGTGAGCAGCCGTCCAGAGTCCAGAGGCCAGCAACCGATCTGCCTCACCCAAGAAGAGCACAATGACAATACCAACATGGACCAGGGAAGCAATGTCTTCCACAACTAGACTGAAGAACAAAAGGACAGTAACTTGTCTGTTCCCCTCCCCCAATTCCCCAATAAAAAATCTTTAAAAAAAAAGGCAAAATTATCTGTCTCACACTTTGAAAGACTATCCAACCATGGAATGAGATTGTTTTCCAGCTACCAAGAGAGGATTCCTTGGCAATTTTAATTTACCTGTTGGAGGGAGTGATAGGATGATACCCATTTTTGCTAAGAAAGAAGATGCAGAGAAATAGAAAGGTGATAGGCCCAGGGTCAGGAGAGAAAGTAGAGCACAAAACTAGACTCTTTAATGGAAGCTCCAAGAAGGGTGTGATGGAGGAAGCATTGGACTGAGTCTGGGATTCCAGGTTCTCTGCACAAGTCTACCAGCAACTAGCTTTGTGACCTTGGGTAAGTGTACCAGGATGGTGGAGAGAAGGCAGGAGGGGGGTTAGCTGCAGCTGCCTCTGCTAGCACATTAGGGGTGAATCTGTGAAACATTTCATTTGATCTATCTGTGTTGGTGTTACGGTTCCAGAAGCTCAAAGAGATGAAGCAGTGTTTCAGTGATGATGCCACAGTGATAACTGGCATTACTGAGGCTCAGCCTCTCTTCTGGCTGCCTGATCCAGTGCCCCACTCCTCTCTGTGGTCAGGAAGAGATATTTGGATGGATGTGGACAGTTGGCATCTGGACTGAAATAGCTGAAGCTGAGGATCTTGGGGAATGGAAATCGGAGAAAAGGTCAAGGAACAGGTCTGTGGGGTCACTGATTGTTATACCTGGGTGTTCTAAAGTGTGCCCGGGACTGTGTCAGTCATGTACGGTGAGACATGCAGACACGGAAATGACTATCATGACAGAAGAAGTTTACACTCACAGATACCTAAAAACAGGAAGGCACAGCACCTCACGCAGGACCATGTGGAGAAGCACCAGTGTCAGACAGGAGGCAGAGGGGGAAGTGGGGAAAGCTTGGCCCAAAGCCTTTATTGGGGTTTTTAGGTAGTTGGAATAATTTGGGCAGGCTCTGAGTTATAGGGTGGTCTCTAGTTGTCCAGTACCTGGCCCAGGGTGATTCATATTGGCTTGGTGTGTGAGAGTTTGATAAAGGAAATAGTTGTGGGGGTGGACTCTGGATTGGTTGATCTGCATATCAAAGGCACACTCTCAGGGAAGTCATTTGCTATCTCAAGGGATTAGCTAGCCATGGGAGGGGCAGTCTTTCTGGAATCAAGGCTTTAAATCAAGAATCAAAGCCCTAGAGCATCAAGAATACAGAAAATAAGGGAATACAGTCAATGGACTGGGCATCTGGAAATTTTCCACAGCATAGACATAAATCTTGCAAGCATAACTTTTTTACTAGTGAGCATTCCTGACTCTGAAATTCCCTTCTCTGACGGTGCAGTCATGTGTGTATGCAGAATGATGGAGAGCCCAGTGAAGGAAGGTCTACCAGGGAGCCACTGAGAGGTGGGGGTGGGAAATGAAGGCCAAGACCCACTGCTTGGTTTTCAAGAGAGCATGGAAGTGAATCAAGTAATGAGGCAAAGACTCCCGGACTCCTGGGCTCCCAATGCTCATAACACCCTAGAAATTAACAAGACAGAAGGGAGTGAGACTAGCCCTGTTTTCCAAGGTTCACTCTCTAGTTCTCTGGCATAATTATAGGTACCATTTATTGAGCAGTTGCTACCATAGTGGACATTCTGCCATCCACTATCTCATTTAACACCTACCAGAACTAGAAATAACAGCCATAGGTGAGAAACCTTGGCCACAGAGATGCCATGTAACTTGCCTAAGGTTACCTAAGTAAGAGACAGAACCAGATTTAAACTCAGGTGTGTCTGCCACCACAGTCTGTGCCCCTAACTCATGGGCTATCCTACCTCAAATCTTACCCAGAGCTGTACTTTGGTCCTTGTCACGTGGTCTAGTGCTTAATTTCTTTCTTTCTTTTTTTTTTTTTTAAAGATTTTTTGGGGGAATTGGAGGAGGAACAGCATTGAGGAATCAGGGAAGGGGAACAGACAAGTTGCTGTCCTTTGGTTCTTCAGTCTAGTTGTGGAGGACGTCGCTTCACTGGCCCATGTTGGTATTATGATCATTGTGCTCTTCCCGGGTGAGGCAGATGGGTCACTGGCCATTGGACAGCCGCTCCCGGTGGCTCACTGTAGCTCACAGCAGCCTACGCCATCACCGGCGACTCACGGCAGCCCAGCTCTAGGCCAAGCTGTTGTTCACCATCTTAGCTGTAGAGGGTGCAGCATCACTGGACCACGTGGTATTGGAACCGGCAGCCCTATTGCTCAGAACTCGCGCTCCCAAGCCAACTCTTAACCAACGAGCCACTTGGCCGGCCCTGGTTCTTAATTTCTTGGATGGTTCCCAGCTTCACAAAATACCTCCTCATTATAATCATAGACACCAGGGAAGAAAATGAGTAGAACAAACTATAAGTCTTCCACCTACTCAAACTGACGAAGGAAACAAAAGCTCCCACCTCATCTTACAAAAGGATACCCAATTTTAATATAGAATCCCCTTTGCAAACTTAACATCTAGCCAGAACTAGGCCTAGAGGCACTTTGAGATTAGGTATCAAGGAGTTTAAAGTGTTTTAAATGTTCTCAAGATGTAAACTATAACTATTGCACCTGAAACTAATTTTAAAAATAATAATAATAAAATTAATTAATTAATTAATTAAAAAGGAAAAAAAAAGATGTTCCTTTTCACTCTTTGTAACTAACAGTTTCCTTCAACACTAAATTTTTGCACATACCTATGTAGGTTTAGTCCTAAAAAGTGAAGAGTAGGAATTAGAGTTCTGTAGAGACCCCAGTGTACCTCTCTGTTTGTCAGCCAACAGCCTCCTCGATGATCATGTATTCACCCTTGTAAGCAACAGATTTCAGGGGTCCACATACTAACTTCCCACCCAGCCCGCTAACATGATATACATCATCCACACTATTATTTGCAATTATACTATGAGGCAGTCTTTTGGGCAATTCATTCTGTTCCTTTTCTTGAGTTTGATTTTGAATTCAAAACTACCTTATATGATGTTATGGGTTGAATTGCGTCACTCCAAAATGCTTATATAGAAGTCCTAATCCCTAGTCCTTCAGAAGGTCACCTTATTTGGAAATAAGGCCATTGCAGATATAATTATTTAAGATGACGTCATATGGGAGTAGGGCTGGCCCCTAATCTAGTATTGCTAGTGTCCTTATAATAAGGGCAAAGACATGCACATAAGAAGTCCACATGCAGACAGGGTTTCTGCTACCAAAAGCCAAAAACCTGCGAGAAGCTAGGGTCAAGGCCAGGGGTATATCTTTCCCTGTCACCACAGAGGGAGCCTATCTCTACCAACACTTTGACCTCAGACTTTTAGCCTCCAGAAATGTGAGACAATACGTTTCTGTTACATAAGCCACTCAGTTTCAGTTTATGGTACTTTATTTTGGCAGCCCTGGGAAACAATACATGTGATATTTGGATCCTGTCACCTATGGCTAGTCAGTTTTTCAATCAGTTTCATCCCGGACAAGAGTTACTCTGGAAACGTTAGAGCACCGTGGATGTTTTTGGAAGAGGACACTGAAAATCATGTGTGTGTTAACTGTAGGAGGAGCAGGTGCCAAATATGGACGATGAGGTCATGGTCTGCTTATTTTAAAAATGAGCTTAGGTTCAGTTTGGAGAGTTCCTCCCTGGGGAAACAACAGAATTCAAAACCATGGGTTTGACACCCTTCTACACCCCAGAACCAGTTCCAAAGCTAAGCCTGTGAAAGTCCCAAAATTAAATACCCCTGTAATTTTGCCTTCTCACGGGCTGAGACTCCTGAGGTCTTCAATTAGCATCTAGGCTCCCCCAGGAGCTCTGCGAGTGGTAATGGCATGGTCCTGGAGTAAACTTCTAAGGAACTTTTTGGGACGGGGAGGGATATTAGTTATGTTTGATATCACATGCTCCCTCTTGCAGGGACATCTGGTAACACACGGAGTAAAATTTTTGTTTGTAAGCTCTATCGCACCAACTCTGGGGAAGATGGGATTTTCTAGAATGTTCCATTTACTTCTGTTTGGTGCAGGGAGAACTGGGAAGGTTTTTTTAGATTCTTTCCTACAAATGCTTTATAACCTCAGTCCTCCCTCCCTCCCTCCCTCCCTCAGCTAGCTTTCTATAAGTAAACCAGATCTGTTCCCTGGGGACAGATTGTTTCAAATTAGTAACAAAATGTGGAATTAATTAAAACAACCCACACACAAAAAACAAGTAGCCTTTTCTGAAAAGTAAAAGGGCCCGTGTTTCCCTTAAAATGCATTTTTCAGGAGGTGACCCTTGACTGGACTTCCTTGTACATTAATAAACTTGAGCATAGTGCAGCGAACATGAGCCCTGGAGAGGTGTGTCTGGCTTCCAGACCCGCTTATTGGCTGTGTGCCTGGGCAAGTTACCTCAGCCACAGGAGGCTGATGCTGTTTCCCCAATAAGGTCCTCTCGTGGATGAGATAAGGCGATTTATATAATGTACTGAATAGGCATCTGTCACGTGATAGATGTTCAGTCAAAGGTAGCTTTTAACAACCCTGCTAGGTCGGCCTCAGGCAACCTGAACCCAGGGCTCAGCATGCAACTGAGAAAAGGCCTTTGAGTCTGAGGGACAGAGAAGAGCCTCAAACTCTGGCAATTCACGCAGCAGGAGAGGAAACAATCTTCAACCCAGAAACCAGGGTGATATTCCATTATTGAGCAACCGGCGTGGTATGGGTACTCGCCAACTAGAAAGAAGGCTGGCGCATGAGAACGGGTGCTGGGCTGTCAGGAGGGCCTGGGGATCTCCGGGCATTTGACCAGCTGGTACAGAAGCATTGCATCCTAGGCGGACTAGCTGCATGTCAGCCCTGGTCAGGAGTAACCTTCAGCACGCGCTTTAAATTGTGTGTAAAATTAAATTTAGGGTCGTTACAAGCTTAGACGCTGGTTACCCATGGCAACCTTGAGTTCTCTGTAGGTTATAGCCGATTTTAAACAGAGTGTCAAGAGGCTGCTAGAAGGTGTTACTTGGAGAAATGACTGCAGACTGCAATGTAGGAGATCAAAGCAAGGAAGACTCGCCAATTATAGCTTTATAATATAGTCTCTGGGGCCATTTAGTTCGAGGGTCCTGCCAACCCAAATGGCACCCAGCGTTCTATTCAGGATGGTAGGTATAGTAAGAGATGGTCATCATGATGACCTAGAGACATTCAGGAAAGGCTCAATTGTGTTCAGTGTGCTGTTTAACGAGCCAGAGAAGCATGTAATACACTTTAGAAAGATTTCCATTACAGAAGGTTAAAAGGAAAACAAGTTTCAGCGTTTAAAATTCAATTATCTGGAAAACTGGTCATGTGGAATAACCCGTTCCCCAAGGATGCCATGCAAATGAAGCATGGCAGGACCTTACGTTTGTGCCCACTTCCTTCTCCTCAGCCTGCTTTCCCCGCATACTATCTGATTCCATGACTTGGTTTCTGGAAGGTATCCCAGAGTTCATCCAAATCCTATTTTTCTCATTGTACTGAGGGAGGAAACTGAGGCTCCAGCAGGTGGTTTCCGGGGCTGTCAAGTGTCTTCTGAAGGGATGAGCAAGGACTAGAATTCAGCATCTGACTCAAATTCTCAAACTTTTTCTACAACACTACAAACCAATGAAATTAGGATTGTTTTGTTTTTTTGCTTTGGTTTGGTTTTTTTTTTTTTTTTTACAGCTTACTGTTGATAGTAAAAATAAACAGAAAATCAAGTTTTTCTACATAGTCTTACATAATTTTCTGTATTCATTCTCTAAATGAATGGTGATGACATCTAGAACCTTCCTTCTTAACAGGAGTTTAACTTAAAAATATAAATGATGGCCGTTGTTATGGACAGTGGCAGCTTGCTTTCTCCTCAGCTCTTCACAGGCTTTCTGGGCTAGGCTGTGGAAAACCTTCCGCCGACGCCTGCCACCTTGTGGTTGAAGTCAAGCACAGTGTGAGAACATGCTGGGAGTTTTAGTCAAGTTTATTTATTATCCTTTAGGCTGTGTGGATTTCTCAACTGTGCTGTCAGAATGATGTTTTCGGCCTTTAGAGCTCTGTCTAGGATGGCAACATGTGAGCCATCTCTGAGCAGAAAGTGACTCAGGCACCATTCCCTTCCTCTGTGTGCTTGGTGTCTTCATGCTTCCTCCAGGAGATGCCCCATCCCAGTGTCCCCCATGGCATCTCCTCCTAATACTCACAGCCCTCAGGTCTCCTGACAGGTAGATGAGTAGCTGATCTGATAAACCCACTGTGCTAAGTAAGGTCTTTGTGATGGATGGTGGAGTCCAACTCACGCCTTCTAGAAGCAGAGAGCCTTAAGGAAGGTACGAGTAGCAGAGCAATATCAAATACTACGCCAGCCCAGGGAGTGAATTCTTTCAGAAACCTGGCAACTTTGGCACACACTCAATGACAGCCTACAGGTAGTGTCCAAAGCCACTTTTAGAGCTTTTCAGGGTCCGCTTGTTCTTACGAGGGAAGAGATTTCATAAAAGGATCTTAAAGAGGTTGACGTTGCAGAGCTCCATCCAGAGATGCTCTTTAATTTCATCCCAGGGACCTACCTCTCCTCTGGTTCCCCCCATCAAAGCTACTGCTGGTGATGACTGGCTGTGGAAAATGGAAACCCAAATATCCCACTTAAGACACTCACTTTGAAACTTTTAGCATTGCTTTTGGGAATTGTCATCATTGTCATTGTAAATCATAAAGAGAAAAAAGAAAAACACATCTTAGTGTGATGATAGTTTCTGACTTGACTTCATATCCTTCTTTCTGTGGGCCATTTTCAGGATCTTGACTTCTATTTCATTTTTTATGTCCAGGTATGAAATAAGTGCTAAGCACTTTGATGCCCTCAAATGACTCCCGAGTTTTTCTTTTCCACAAGGTCATTGAATTCCAAGTTTCAGCACCTGTTTCTGCCCTCACCCCTCAGTCTTTTTTTTTTTTTTTAAAGATTTTATTGGGGAATTGGGAAAGGGAGCAGTGTTGGGGAATTAGGGAAGGGAACATTGTGTTTTTCCAGGACCCATCAGCTCCAAGTCAAATTGTTGTCCTTCAACCTTAGTTATGGAAGGCACAGCTCAGCTCCAAGTCCAGCCACCGTTTTCAGTCTAGTTGCGGGGAGTCGAACTGGCAACCTTGTTGTTAACAGCACACGCTCTAACCAACTGAGCCATCTTGCCACCCATTGGCAGCTCAGCCCCAGCTCAGCGGCAGCTCAGCCTGGATGCAGCTCACTGGCCTGCATCATGTGGGAATTGAATGGGCGAGTTCAGAGCTTGCACTCTTAACCAACTGAGCCACCCAGCCGTCCCCTCTCTCAGCCTTTTAAAGCAGAAGCAGGTGGGCCGGTTGAGTGGCGCAGTGGTTAAGCTCTGGCTTGGGAAGCCAGCGGCCCCGATTTGGGTCCCACATATGAGGGCCAGTGACTCTGCCCTCAAAAAAAATAAAATAAAATAAATAAAGCAGAAGCAGGTAACTATACAGCCTGGCCTATCTGTTCCCATTAACCTGTTGGCTAAGCATAGAGGTAAAAAGGCATGAATTCCTGTCTTTTGGTATTTGACTATGGGTTCCTGCCTCCTCCTGGAGGGGAATAAAATCTGATATTTTTCAGGACCCAAGTGTAATTTATAATAAAACATGGGTTTTAAACAGTTATAGAGATTTCTTCACTGGACTCTTCTTTGCAACATGATCTTTTTCCAAAGATTTTGAGGATGTGAGTTTAAGTTTTAAGTTTTCCTATATTTAAAGTGGTCATGGAAATGTGACTACTAGTGGCTTTTTGGGTGACTAGACTTACCAATGTCAAAATGTTTAGAGCAACACCCAAAAATGTGAGCATCCAGGTTCTTTGTATCTCCCAGGCACAAAATCCTGGATACAGGGCATCAGCGATGGTCTGATAACTGATACATCACACCAATACCTCAGGGCTCTTTCTTCACCAGAGAAAGGATGATTCTATCATTTACAAAATCTTTTGGACTTAAATTTAGCTATTGTGTTTTGGAGAGGGGAAGGCTGTTTCGGAAGCTGAGGTGCATGTTTGCTCAGCCCTTTAGGCTGGACTTGAAGGTTAGTGCTTTTAAATGGAGCTGGGATTAAGAAACTTTTGATCATTTTCACAAATGTCCCTGAAGGAGGCCTGAGCTATTATGGGGTGAGAAGAGGGTGGATGTCCGTTTTGAAAATTTAAGCTCTATGAAGTACAGGTCTCTGTCACATTGAGTGGCAAGTCTTGAGGTTTTTTCCGTCTGACTCAAGGGGTTTTTTTAGTCCAGATATCCATTCCTGTGGAGTCCTTGTGTGACCCAGCAGAACGGGCAGAGGACTTAAATGGCAATCTCTGGAAATGGTTCATGTTTAGAAAGTTTGTTGTCCAAGTAGGATGCCCAAGAAGATCCATGGGGTAAGGGGAAAGAATGTAATATAACAAGACATATTTTTTGTCTTAAAAATTATGAAATTGAGCTTAACTAATATTTTAAATATGGATTGATAATGGCATCCTTATGCATTCTGTATATCAGAGCATCCCGTGTCCTGTGTGACATGTGACGTGTCCTGAGGGACAACAGGGTGATCTGTTACTGGTTAATTCACTTTTGACTTATTTTAAGGAACTGTACTTCATGTAGGCTCACTCAGTGAAGTAGGTTTATGGATTAAATTATTTCGTTTTAACTAAATTAACTTTTATCAACTGGACAAACTAAAATTCATGGGGGGCAGAGGATTAACATAGTATTGTATTATAGTATATATAAATTATATATTACTCTATAATATATTATATGATATATTGTATATTAATATGTTATATATTATATTTATAATTATATAAATTATATATGTAATCTCCTTTTTTCCCTCAAGAATTTTAGTTCATTTGTTCATTGGTAAAGGTTAATTATATATGCTATATAATCAATATAAAATAACTATATTATTATTATTATTTTTTTTTTTTTTTGAGGGCAGTGTCACTGGTCCTCATATGTGGGACGCGAACTGGGGCCGCTGGCTTCCCAAGCCAGCACCTAACCACTGCACCACTTGGCCGGCCCTTAACTATATTATTAATAATATAGTTAATGCAGGTATAAGGAAACCATAAGAAAATGGCTGAATTGACCTTTTTCTTACCACTGGTATGCATTAAGACACTTCATGAGGTAAGATGATGACAATCTATTCAGATTGACAAGAAATCAGACCGGAAAATATAATTTGAAGCTACAAAGAGATTATGTGAATTTCCAGCCTTTATCACTAAGGAAAAGTCTCACAGTAAGCATAGATTGTGCCTTGAGATAATACTTAATGATGGCAAAGCCATCATAATTAGCAAGACATTTAAAATCCAAATTTCCACAACATGAATACAAATAGTTTTAAATGTTTTATCTGTGTTTAAAACTATGCACTACTAAATATAGTGCAGAATTTTACTAAACTGAATATTTAAGAGCCTATTTGGAAATTTTTTTACTTATTTGCTTAAGGCAAAACGTCACATCCCATTAGGAAAACATTCATTCTTCCTGATGCAATAATAAAAAAAAATAGCTAAAATAATACATGGAAAACAATATAGCTACCAAGTAAAATGCCTGAGTTTGTCAACAAATTCCGTTGGAAGATGCACACAAACATTGCTGAAGTTTTAGAGAAACAGCATGCAGTGTGGGAGGTTTGCTATGAAGTTGGAGGCAAGTACTGCTGTTTCTCGCATGTTCCAAATAAGGGTACAGCAGGTCCTGGAATAATGTTGTTTCCTTCAAAATCATTTCATTATAACACTGATGAGATATCATAGCAATTGACTCTTATATCAATTAGTGGATGGTAAAACTGGTTTTGTTATACATTGTTTCACTTGAAGTCCCAGAACCTATGGATGATATTAGCTGAGGACTTAACTATATTTATTTGATTCTGTTTCTATAATGAAAGAGATTAACTACTTATTTGTGAGTCACTAAAGCAAAGAGATACCCAAAAAGATATAAGAAGGTATATTTTTGGTAGACTAATTGAACTTGATGACTATGGTTTATTTCTTCTACAAAAAGGACCAGTATTTCAAATTTGCCCACCTTATCTATAAAAACAAGTGACCTGCTTTCTGGAAGTCACACACGAAAACACAACACATATAACCTGTCTCTCCAAGGTAAAGATGACATAACAACAAATAAGAAAGTAAGTATTATTTGAAAGAAATTCATGCTATGAAAAGAGCATTTTCAGGATTTTTGGAAATGTTCCCATACTTGCATGACTTTTTTTTTTTTTAACAAAAGTACTGTTTGCCAACAAAAAGATCCATACGCATATTTGAATTCTTGAGAACAAGATTTTCTATATTTTAAATCTTCCAAAGAATTTTAGAGAACTTATAGTAAAAACTATTAAAAGACAGCACCTTTCAATGACTTTGCAAGAAAAAGTCAACCAAGTTGAAACTTAATACAAAGTTTCTATCAAAACCTTGCACAAGTGGTGGGTAGCTTTGGAAAATGAATATCATGATTAAGTGCTGCTACTGATGTACTTCTTCCATTTGGATCTACCTATCCTTGTGAGATATCTTTAGCTATGGCAACCCTTAAAACCAACATCCATTTATTCTGAACTGCAAACCGTACTTATGAATTATCCCATCCCAAAATGTTAAACCAAGTTTTTAAAAACCTTGAAGTCTATTTAACTACATAGCTTTTCCTAAAAATAATACTTACTTTACATTATTTTTTTAGTAAATGTGAAAAAAGATTTTAAAATATTAAGCACTTCAGGGTTAAGTGTATCTATTTAAAATACCTTTTTCATATGTGCTTTATAATGCATATACTGTATTACTACACTGGCACATGTATCCATTAAATAAATGCACATGTAATGGAGGTGCATGCTCATTTTTTCTTCTCTTTTACTGAGAGGAATGAGAAATTAATATTTCTAGAGTATTCATCACATAGGTACAGAGGTTAGCTTTGTCTCTCTCACTAAGGGAATGTCTCATTTGAGATTTGTGGAATTGAGATGTTTCTCATCAACCCTGTGCCCCCTACTGGCTATCCGGAGGGCTGGTGTGCTCTGGCTCTGCAGGCTGGACCTTCTTCCTAAGCTATTTGGGTTCCCCCTCACTTGTTTTCTAGGTGAGTCCCGAGTTCCTACGATGGTGTGTCCTGGCCAGCCGCCCCATCAAGCACAGGCTCCCCTCCTCTCACTCCTGTTGCTAACTGCCGGCTCTCGGGACCATTTTGCGAGCTCTGTTTGGCTCATTATTCTTCCGCTTATTCATTCCAGAGCAACATATTTATAAAGCTATTAGTTAATTCTTCAGGCACCCAGTCCCAACTTGCACACTAATCTTTATTTCAGTGGCAGCATTAAAACAACATTGAAATGGCATTTTAAAGGAAAGAATGACTTGCAGGTCCACTACACAAATTCTCAATCTAATTTTTCAATGTTAAGATCAAATCAGTGACCATGCAACCCACTATACTAACACAACAGATTTAATTTGTCTATTTCCATCTCATCGATGTTCATCTGCAGTATGTATTTTTAGACTACCTTTCTTAACAATTACTTTTATTGGAGAGGAATGCATGCACGTGGCAAAGCACTTGAATAGGACAGAAGAACAGTGAGCCTCAATTTAGACCATATTCTGTAGTCACTGCCACCAGCTGCACTCCAGGGACCCACTCTGCTACCAGCTTGGGGGTATCTTTCTAAGAATTCTCTAAACATACGTTAAGTTCTCTGTGTTATTTCTCTTTTACACAGATAGAGGCACACTATTCTGCATCTTTACCTTTTTTTCACTTAAAAACCTATCGTAGAGATTGTTTCAAATCAGAAGAACATGTCACACTTATTCTTTTTAACAGCTGTATAATATTCCATTGAGGATTCTAATATAATTTATTTGGTTGCCAATGAAGGTACATTTTCATTGTAGACTTTTTTTGCTGTAACAATTCTATAATATATTTTATGTTCACATGTCTTTGTATATGATACATAAATGGACAGGTACAATTATGTGAAGGATAAAACCCTAGAAGTGGAATTCTCAAATCACGTGTTAAATTTTTTACTCATATTGCAAATTGCTTCACCCAAGAAGTTACACACTAGTTTGTATCCCCACTGACAGTACATCAAAGTGCTGTTTTTTTCACAACTTCACCAATGCCAAGGAATACTTTTAAAATATTGACTCATATGACATGCAGAATTCTGAATTATGTTTCACTTAACACGTTCAAACATGTTCCACCTTATTAGATAGTCTTGATAGGCATAATCATCAATGATACTTGAGATAAACATGCTCACTCTTTCTGTCGTTCCCAGTTTTGTAATACTACATTTAAAAAGGCTTGTGAGGGCCGGCCAAGTGGCGCATTGGTTAAGCGCTGGTTTTGGGATGCCAGCGGCCCGGGTTCGGATCCCACATGAGGGCCAGTGACACTGCCCTCTACAGATAACAACAGCTCCACCTGGAGCTGGGCTGTGCGAGCCCCGGTGATGGTGTGGGCTGCAGCTCCTGCTGCAGTGGGCTGCCATAGGCTACAGTGAGTGGCCCGCAGCCAGCGTGAGCGGCTGGCAGCCAGCGTGAGCTGCCAATAGCCGCGATGAACGACATCCAGAGGCCAGCGACCGATCTGCCTCATCCGGGAAGAGCACAATGACGATACCAACAGTGAAGCAACATCCTCCACAACTAAACTGAAGAACAAGAAGACGGCAACTTGTCTGTTCCCCTTCCCCGATTCCCCAACGCTGTTCCCCTCCGCCAATTCCCCAATAAAATCTTTAAAAAAAAAAAAAAAAGGCTTGTGACCATGACTTTTTTTCCTTTTGAATCATGCTCTCAGGACAGATTTCCTGGGATGAAGGTACCATGTCAAAGGACATTTTGCCAAGTTGCTTTCCAGAAATGGTTTTACAAAATTACACTCGCACCAAAGATGTATGAGTACCAGTGTACCCAGGACCATTTCAGGGTAGGGTATATAATTTAAAATTATGTTTAATCAATAGAAATAGGACTCACCTTTATGGTTTTAATTTGCATCTATTTGGTCAGGAAGTTTGACCATTTCCCCTACTTTTTTTTTTTCTTATTTTACTTTACCTGTTGTCTAAATCAATCTATTCATGTCTTTTATCCACTATCTGTTAGGGGTCCTAATCTTCAGCACTGGAATATGCATGCAGATGTTATAGATCTCAATATTTTGCCCTATGTAGTTAAAATCTTCCTTAATCTTTTAATAAATTGTTGTTATTACTGTAAAGAAGTTTGCACTGTTTCTGTGGGTGAGTTTGTGGTTTTTGCCTTTATAATGGTCTTTCCACTGCTTCAGATATTAGGACATTGCCATCTTCTCAGACCTGAAACGCTCTTCTACCAGTTTTCATGATTCTATTTTAATTTATCTTTATAAGTTAAAATTGTTAATTTAGTTGGCATTTATTTTGATGTAGAGGAAAATTTATATCTAATATTTTTTCTATAAATTGCTGTGTAATTCTCTAAATACCATTTATTAATAACTAATTTTCCTTAATTAATTTGTGAGGCTTTATTTATTGTGATACACCCACACACTCATTCTTTATATACATATGTTTCTATTTCTGGGTGTTCTATTTTTGCTCTTCTATATGTCTATTTTTATACTTATCACATAGTATTTTTTTTTTTTTTGAGGGCAGTGTCACAGATATGTGGGACCCGAACTGGGGCCGCTGGCTTCCCAAGCCAGTGCTTAACCACCACGCCACTCAGCCGGCCCTCACATAGTATTTTGATCATGTTGTAACATTTGGTAGTGCTATCTCTTTCTTCCATCTCAGTGTTGAAATATCTTCTAATGTTATTTGAAATTCTTACCTATTAATTTTTCCAAATATCATGAGTCGTTTCAAAGGCCATCACAGGGGCGAGCAGTCTTGTCCAGCACAGTCCATCCTTCAAGGCCCAGTTCAAATCCCCCTTCATGAAGTCTTTCCTCTCCTGAGAACAGTTCTGACCTGTACACACACACACAATCTATTTTCATGGACGTAGTAGGCAGGATTCTACGATGGTACCCAGTGTTCCACCTGCTCCCACATTGAACACGCCCTCATAACTGCAGGGCTGTGAATTCGGTTGATGTTCCTTACTCCCATGATCAGGATATGTCGTAATGTTACCACAGACTCAGAAGGGTCCACTTGCCTGCACGCATCCAAGCCAAAAGAAAGCACAAGCAGGAGTTTCTAGCAAAGAAAGTAAAGGTTTATTTAAGGAGCTGGCACCAAGTCTGGAGACAGAGGTGAGCTATGTAGTGCTCTCAAAAACCTGGCTCCCGGATGGCCTCTAGTGGCTACATTATATAAGGGAAAAATCATTAATCCTGGTTACTGTGGGAGTTAGGTAGGGTCCTGGGCTGAATGGGGCTACAGCAGGGAGCTGCTGATCATGGATGGCTTTAGGTCCTGGTGTCAGTCATAACATTGTTCCATCTGCTTTCCAGGGGTTGTGGTCCTTGGGACTGTTCTGCTCTCCTGAGTCTGGAGCTGAAACGTAACTGAGGCCAAGGTGTTAGCTTTGTTTTATTAAACCCTTACTCATTGTTTGAGGTTTAGTTATGATAGCCTAGTCATGGTTGATAGACCTGGAGCTTTATTCTTAAATGAATTTGGTGTTCATGAGAACCTAATGTCCTAAGGGCTTAATGATTAAAAAGAGTGGACATGCAGTATAAGTGCAGGTGGGAGGAACTGGGGAATGAATGCAAGTGAGATATAGGTTTATGGGGCTAAACGAAGCTGGCTTGGATTAAAGCAGAATGCGTGCTGAGGAAATGGAGTTCACATGCACTTACACTAAAACACCCTTGACTTTAAGAAAGGAAAATTATCTGGGTGGGCCTGACCTAATCAGATGAGCCCTTTAAAGGCAGAGGTGTTTTTTCTGGCTGGTAGCAGAAGAGGCAGTCAGGGAGACATGCCCCAGCTGACCTGGAGGAAAGCAAATATCCAGGCTGTGAACCGGTGGTGGAAAGATGCAACATCTAGGAGTTGAGAGCAGTCTCTAGTTGACATCTAGCAGGAAAATGGGGAGCTTAGTCCTAAAACTGCAAAGAACTGAGCTCTACCAACAATGAGTGAGCTTGCAAGAGGTCCGCCAGCCCCAGCCAACACCTTGATGGCAATCTCACGAAGCGCTGAGCAAAGCCCCACTCTGTGGTGCTGTACACCTGACCTGCAGAACTGCGAGCTAGTAAATGGGTGTTGCTCCAAAGCCTCTACATTTGTGGTCATTTGTTACACAGCAGTGGAAAAGTCATACAGTATCAACACACAATTTAGTACTTTAATCATTCTCAGATCATTTACTAATCATTTCACATGTGTAAATCTTGTCTGCCTCGGTCAGATTATAACCCTCCTGAGAACAAGACCAAATCTTTCTTGTGAACCAGCTACATAGCTACCTTGACCTTGGGGCTATACTGGGGTCAGGGTAGGGTTAATGCTTAACAGCCAGGTTTACAATAACACTAGACTGCCTTGGCTTAAGTCTTGGCTCAACCTCTCTAAGCCTTGGTTCCCTCATCTTAAATGGGAATCAAATGAACTACTGAGAGATACACAACCACTGTTATCAGTAGTTACTTCTGAAAGTGGGACATAATAACAGAATTGTGAAGATTTAATAAGATAGTGCTTATCAAGCTCTTAGTAGAGTACATGGTGCATGGTAAACTCTATAAATATTAGCTTATTATTAGAAAAACAGACTCTTGGAAGTCCCACAGTTCTGTAAGTTCTATATGTGCAAAATTTGTACCACATGACCCTGGCCCTACCTCCCATCTGTCCCTCCACCCTCTAGACTTGACTGTAATCAGTTTTGTCTCCTGGGAATTTGGAATTGGGCCAGTGAGAGACCAGGCTGCTTGGCTGTTTGAGATGAGCTGAAAGGGCAGAGTCAGGTCAGGATTCATGTCCAGAGAGAGCCAGATCCACATGCCTGGCGTTACAGAAGGGCAGACATCAGGAGGAAGCAGTCCCTTTAGAGGAACACAGAGTGGACATTCAGGGAAGGGCAGGGCTGAGTGGCAATGTCCCCAGAGAGACAGGGATGGCACAGGAGCATCCAGGAGCTCATGGGCCTGCAGTTCCCAACACCAGTTCCAATGGTGCCTAACTAGGCTTATTTCCATGAGATTACTATGTCCTTGCAAACAAATAAGCTCTGGCTGAAAGGTTGCTGGTGGGTGACAAATCAGAGAGGTTCTAATAAGTCCTGGGACACCAAATTTGAGAGAGTGCTGACTCTGCCTAAATGCAAACGAGTGCAAAAGAAAATTAAATTGCGTTTCTCTGGTCTTTTTCAACTGTCAACACAGTTGGATTCCCAGTGACCTCTGGAGGGCACTATTCAGTTACGTTTATCCTATAGTAGGGCACACTCTAGAGAGAGCTGCAAAGAAAAGGGTATTTGAAATAAATAATAGTTACTATACTGAGTACCCTACAACATCCTAGCCATCGTGCTAGTTGCTTTACTTCCATTATGCCTCAATCACAATTCTTCCCAGTAGCTGTAGGTTATTCTCTAGTATGTCACTTGTTGCTACAGGTGTTAACAAAATGAAAACTCTCTTTTGATGAAGGTATGTCTCATGGGGACAGAAACCAGTTCAAGTTCAGCCAGCCCTTCTCTACTTTATGTACTTGGACATAGTTTACATTTTTATGGGCATGTACTCCTTTTTAATTGGAAAAAAACCAAACAGAATTACATATGGCACCACTGTAAAATGGGGGGAAATATTTGGTTAACATGGGTATAAATACCTGTTTTCCTCTTCTCTCCTAGTGGTGAGGTATTTCCTGTCTCATACAGTTACCTCCGACTCCCAATAATATGTTGGTTTCAAACCCGGCTGATGGCTGCTAGGCAGTGGGAGCTGTAAGGGGACGAGTTATTGCTTTTCTCTAGCTGGTTCAATGCCACCACGTTGAGAGAGTCGAAGTGAGCTTCCAGACGTTTTCAGGGCCTTCTGGGAAGTCTGAAAACAACTACTGGCCCATCTACATGTATTTTTTTTTTTTACAAGACATTTGAAAAACCTATTCATTTGATGTTATCAATGTCAGTAAAATTTTTATCAAATATTATCCATAAGAGCCGTGTGCATTACATACTCGTATGCTCCTTTGATTTAATTCTTACAACAATCTTATGACATTAAAGGTAAGTAGTATTAGCTCCGTTTAGAGACGAGGAAATTTAGGCTGAGAAAGATTAGTAAACTCACCTGCTAAGGCACAGAGTCTGGAATTGAGCCCAGGTTTACTTGCCTCCAAGACCTGAGTTCTTTTTGCTGTTAGTTCATACCCACATCACAAATAGCATGTCTGTCCCAATAGAGAGCACCTCCGCCCCAAATAGACAGCATATCCATATCCTGTCATTATTAATTACAGCAATAATTCTGTAAGCAGCATCCTGACCAGGGCACATTAAGCTTCTTATTCATGATATCAGACTTCCACCCCTCTCCACTGTGGAAGGGAAGAATCGAAAATCAGGAAATCCACTTCTAGACAGTTTCTTTTTCTTTTTTTCTGAAGGCAGTGTCACTGGCCCTCATATGTGGGACCCGAACCGGGGTCACTGGCGTCCCAAGCCAGTGCTTAACCACCGCACTACTCGGCCGGCCCTAGACAGTTTCTTAATCTTTCTACTTTTTTATTCATGTAAGGATATCTGTTGACCATCTACTGTGTTTTAGGTCTGGCTCTACATATTAGGGAAATACTGCTGTACAAGATGTACAATGTCTTGATTTTATGGGGTTTGCATGCATGCCTTGGAAAACTTCCTTACCCTTGGGGTAGCGTAATATGATTAATAATAAATGAAGTAATTTTAAAGTAATAGTTTTTGTTTTATAATAGCTTTATTGAGATATAATTCACATACAATAAAATTCACCCTTTCAAATGTACAGTTTAGTGGTTTTGTATATATTCACCGAGTTGAATATCACTAATATCTTCTTTTAGGATATTTTCATCCTTCCGAGAAAGAAGTCCCATACCCATTACCAGCCCTTCTTCTAGCCCCTAGCAATCACTAATCTACTTTCTGTCTATAGAGATTTACTTATTCTGGACATTTCAATATGTGGTCTTTTGTAGCTGGATTCTCTCACTTAACATAATGCTTTCAATGTTCATCTATGTTGCAGCATGTTTCAGAATTTCAGTCCTTTATATCACCAAATAGTATTCCATAATATGGATACACAGAATTTGTTTACCCATCTATCAAATTGATGGACATTTGGGCCATTTCCACTTTTTGACTATTACAAGTAATGCTGCTGCAAACATTGGTGTACAAGTTTTTCTGTAGACATATGTTTTCAGTTCTCTTGGCTATATGCCTAAGAATAGAATTAATTGATGATGGTCATATGGTAACTATATGTAATGTTTTTGAGGAACTGCCATACTTTGTTCCCAAAGGGCTATACCATTTTACTTTTCCACCAACAATGTACGAGGGATCCAATTTCTCTACGTTCTCACCAACACATGTTATTATCTGTCTTTATTCTTAAGGCCATCCTAGTGGGTGTGAAGTGGTATTTTATTGTGGTTTTGATTTGTATTCCCTGATGACTAATGATGTTGAGCACCTTTCCATGTGCTTTTGGCTATTTGTATATCTTTGGGGAAATGTCTATTTAAATCCATTGCCCATTTAAAAAATTATACCAGTTGCCCTTATTTGTTGTTGTTGAGTTGTAAGAGAACTTTATGTATTAATACAACCCTTATTGAATATATGATTTGTGAATATTTTCTCCGGCAGCTAGAGATGTTAAACAATTGTCATTGATTGTTTTCAACAAATGACCTAGGGATTGTGCTGTTCTTGCAGAGACAGCTCTGAATCAAGTAAAATTAAGGCAGCTCTGAATCAAGTAAAATTAAGGCAGGAGCTTTTCAAATAACTGCCAGACAGGACAAATACTGATAGTTCTCTGGGAATAGGGCTTTTGAAGACCTCCAAACATGTTCCTACCCAGTGGCATCTAGGCTGCCTGTTTTCCACAGCTGCCACAGTTGTGAGGTGGTTGGTTTTCAAAGCTGTGTGGCACTGAGGAGAAAGGGATGGTAATAGTGTAAGTTAAAATGCCCACACAGCTCACTGTACTCGCTGAGATTGTCATTTTCCTTGAATAAGTGCTTTTTAGACTATTTTAAGCCTTTAGTTCATTTCCAGAATTCTGAATGTACAGTTGCTTTTGATTAATTTTTCCAGTGTTCTTATTGCTTTTATAAAGGAATGGATTTTTTTGGAGGTCCTTATTCTATCATTCCAGAGTGCTTCTCTCAATAAACTTTTTTTCTGAAGTATAACATGCATAAAGAAAAAGGCACAAATCACAAGAGTTCAGCAAGTGAGTTTTTATATTAACCATCACCCAAATCAATCAACAGAACTTTACTAGCAGCACAGAGACCTCCCTCATACTCCTTACCAGTTATTAACTGTCCCTTTTAACCAAAGTAAAGTGGCATTAATCATCATAAGATAACTTTCCTGTCCAATACCATTGTGGTTTTTTCCAACTCTCTGCTTGACTATAATTATTCAATTCCAACCCCTCCCAATCACTCCATTAATACATTTAATGGCATATTTCTTTATTTTACTTTTTAAATTTATTGTTTTTATTTTCAGCTGTTTTTTATTAATTGGCTTACCTGGGGTACCCACTAATTTCTGTCAAGCTCCTCCTGCCTCCCAATATTCTTCTATCATCACAGCCATTCTCCCATCACTAAACAAGGCCCTGGAGTATTGGCTGTAATTCTCCTCTGTCCTTTTTTCCAAGACTTGAAGGCACCCTTGATCATCAACATAAACATAGAAAGCTGGAATCTCTTCAGGATAAAATTAGGTGGATTTTGATAGGATTTTTGTACAATATCTAAACATCCCGATTTGTAAAGATAGAGGAATAGTTTCTGAGAGGCCTTTGGGAGAAGCAATATTCTTCCATGCAAATTCATTTGCTTTTCCTGACCAAGCCTTCTCCAGCTGATTCAGAGTCATTGTGGCATCCTAATTCAGACACAGAGTTTACATTCTGGAGTTGAGCAACGGTGGTTCGATGCCAGCCCAAGCTGAGTTGCTGTTGAGCTGCCAACAGGTGGCAGGATGGCTCAGCTAAAAAAATAAAAAATTAAAAATTAAAAATTAAACTAGATAAATTTAAAAATTAGGATTACCATATGACCCAATAATTCCATGTCTAAGGTATATACACAAAGGTATCAAAAACAGGGATTCAAACATATATATTTGTACATCAATGTTTATAGCAGAATTATTTATAATAGCCAGAAGTGGAAACAGCCCATATGTCCCTTGATGGATGAATGCATAAACAAAATGTGATATATACATGCAACGGAATAATATTCAGCCTTAAAAATTGTATTAGTTTGCTAGGACATCCAAGTGCCACAAATCGGATGGTTTAAAGAAGAGAAATTGATTTTCTCACAATTCTGGAGGCAAGAATTTATTGCCATGAGAAGGAAACACCTGAAAAAGGCTTCCCCTGCCCTTCTCTCGGGGTCTCCAGGTCTGGGGAAGAATGTGCTCAGTTGGAGCAACTGCTCCCACCCTCCTTCAACCCCCATTGCCAGCTAACCACCAATTGCCAGGTTTGAAGATGTGGCATAGGGCATGCTTATACTCTCCATTTTTAACTTATATGCATACGCTTTTTTTTTTTTTTTGAGGGCAGTGTCACTGGCCCTCATATGTGGGACCCGAACCGGGGCCTCTGGCTTCCCAAGCCAGATCTTAACCACCACGCCACTTGGCTGGCCCAATATGCGTACCTTTTTAGTCAAAGAAAATAATAAGAGTTTCTGCTTAAAAAGGGTTCCTGGAGTTTAACACAGCTGACTTTTTTGACAGGAAAACATCAGCTTATAGATGAAGGGCAAAAAGTGTCTTAAATTTCTGGACACCCTCCAAAAATTTTTTTGGACTAAGCAACAGAAATAGAAGGCAGAGAAATGGCTCTAAGCTGTGACCTAATGGTGACAGCATTGTGCACATCTTTCTGTGCCCTAGATTATTTTGTGGTACTCATCCTGGTGATATTTTCATTTTGATATTTCAGACATAAAAGGTGGCAGGTGACCTCAGCTTGTGGAGAAAAAGGAAAAGTTTTGTGACTGGGAAATATATATCTTTAAGAGATTTATTTAATTGTTATTAGTTGCCCTAAGTAAGGAGTGATCAAAAAGAAAGAAACCAGAACTCTTCAGGAATAATTGCTTTTCAGAAATGTCAGCTGGTATTTTCTAACATTTTTTTTTAGATTTTTTTGGGGGGGAATTGGGGAAGGGGAACAGCCAAGTTGTTGTCCTTCAATCTTAGTTGTGGAGGGCGCAGCTAGCTCAGCTCCAAGTCCAGTCGCCATCTGGCCGCTGGTCGGCAGCTTGTGGCCACTCAGCTCAAGGTGCCATGTTCAATCTTAGTTGTGGATGGGCATAGCCCACCATCCCATATGGGAGTCCAACTGGCAACTTTTTTGTTAGGAGCACATGCTCTCACCTGCTGAGCCATCCTGGCACCTGTTGTCAGCTCAGTGGCAGCTCAGCTCAGGCGCAGCTCACTGGCCCATGTGGGAATCTAACCGGCAGCCCTGTTGCTCAGAGCTCGCACTCTTAACCAACTGAGCCACTGGACCGGCCCAGGTATTTTCTAACTTTAATAGTCCAGTCAGGTGGACTCAAGTCTCTCTGAGACAAAGAAAGAACATAGTGTGTGTTTTGAGTTAGAGTAAGACAGTTCAGATCATGTCTAGGTGTGACTCCTCCCAGTGGACACAATCCAAAGACAGTGCAGGAGAATCGTGGTCACCTAAGCCTGGGCGTTATTGATCTGATTATTGTAATGTGAGACCATTACAAGGTCTTAGCCCTCTAATAGCTTCTACACCTTTCTTCTTTGTGATGAGCTGCTCTCTAGTGAATATTTTTAGAAGTTTACCTTTGAGCCTCAAGGATCTTGCCTTCCTGACCAAGAAGGTCAGAATTCGTCTAGAGACAGTTACGGGAACTATTGATAGCTCCTCTTCAGTGATTTCTAAAGCTGATGTTTAACATTTCATCAATTGCATGGGAAAAACCAGAACTTCATGGTCTTGGGTTGGGTTGGCATCTCTCACTAGCACAGCCCATCACACATAATGAAAGCACCATAAATGTTTGCTGAATAAAATAAATGTTCCTTCTTAAAATGAAAGTCTTCTATGACTGGTCCTGAACCAGTCCCATTATTCCTGGCAGAAGCATCAGTCATTGAGAATGTAGTCTTAAACCCCGGTGGGTCCAAATTTGGAATTTCCATAATTGTCCATCTAAAAATAAGTAGGCATATTATATGTTTTGTGCTTTTTCCCTTGCTGTGTTTGCAAAAAGTCAGTGTGTGTTGGTGTTCCCAATTTACCAGTCTGATTTATATGTTTTGAAATAGATTGAAATGGATCCTTACAAAAAATAGCATGCTGATGGTATTTGTGTGAGGTTGTTTCAGTCTTTTCTCAATAAACAAATAGTAATTTTATTGGTTTTGCACAAAAACAAATAAACAAACATGAATTTGCAAATTTTCACAACTCAATCTAAACCCTCCTTTATCTTAAAATCTCTCCTATCAAGATGGTGCTCTAATAACGGTAGAGGTGTAGGCAAAAGCTTTTATGATCACCTCTGGAAATTCTGTTTAAAAAAGGGATATTATCTATCCAGGATTATTGACATAAATCATGGATATTAATTTACTTTGAAAGAAGAGGAAAGGTATACTTAAGTAAATTCTCAATAATAAGAAGAAGCTCTATTGTAATAGTAATAATGTATATGGTAATTGAATCTGCATTGAATTTTCAAACAGAATTCACATGCCTGGATCTCTCCCCTCAATATTCGGACTCATTGTGTCTTTGGTAAACTAGTCCAGAGCACTCATTTTGCAGATGAGAAGGTTCATGCCTCCAGGTGAAAGGATTCCTCCCTCTAGGTCCCAGAAATTGATGGCGAAGCCTCCGGACTCTCGGGCCTTCTTCTCAGGGAACAGCAAACTCCTGCCTGTCAGCTGAGGATTGATTTTACATTTTTAAAGGTTGTAAAGAGAAGGAGACAGAGACCATATGTGGCCCGCAAAGCCTGAAATACTTGCTCTCTAGTCCTCTACCAAAAAGGTTTGCTGACCGTCACTGCCCTATATCATGTTGGAGATAAAATGTTCACAGCCTTACTCTGTGGCCTGTGCCCTGAGAACCTGAGTGTGAGGTGGAGGCTGTGGTGGGTTTGTTTTGGGTTGACTGAACTAAGCTAGAGTTGTACTTCCCAAAAGTCTTCCTTGCACAGCTCTGGGTTAGTGTGGGCCGCGGGAGGCCCTGTGCCTGAGATTTGGAGTGTGGAAGGGAAGCAACAGTTGGATTTGTGTGTGTGTGTGTGTGTGTGCGCGCGCGCGCGCGTGTGCTCAGAAAGTCACTACAGGGCATCATTCTCTGATAATTCACCTTTTTGGAGTGGCACAGCAGCCAGGCCTGCCATGTCCCATCTCCTTCTGGGTCTCTCCGCCCTCAGTTCCCTGGATGCCAGGACCACCCGTGTGTTCAGCTCCAGGGTGAAGGAAGCCAGCTCCTGCTGCAGCTCAGCAAAATCATGCACACTGGAGGCTGAGGTGGGACACGATCCCTGTCCCTTCTCCTGGGTTCCAGCTCACCCTTCCACATGTCCGTGATCCTTGGCTCTTCCCAACTTCTGTATTTCCTTCCTGCTTGCCTGCCCTCCTGACTTTCGGGCCCTGCCCCAGACAGAAAAGCAACAGCCTTCTGTAAACTGTTTAATCATTTAACTGGCTCCCACAGGACATCTTCAATCTGTAAGAAAGTAGTATTAAAAATAATATTTTGTGTTTCCATACTTTATGGGCCCCAGGCTCCTTTAAACTGTGGAAACCAGTGGAGCTAGGAATGCTACCCAGAGAGATTTGTGTATACGTGTGGCTCAAATAGCACAGTCTCACTTCCATAGGATCAGCATCTAGAAGACTTTGATCTGAATCCCACTTTTCTACCTTGAAAAAGAAAATTACCCAAAATTCAGACAGGTAAACACTTATGCAAATATGAGTTTTTAAAAACTTATCTGGAGCCATTACTCTCTGAAATTCAATTAAACAGAATAAAGGCCAACAAGTCATCTCTAGTTTCTTCACAGGTCCATGGTTTTCAGAGGTGGTGTTTCATTGATTTAGTAGTCTGCTGTCAATATAAATTTGGCTTTAAGACCTCCCTCCACCTTCAAGTTATAGCCAAGGCATCTAGCCCAGCGACTATAATTCCATATAATTCCAGATGTGGGCATTCCCAGGAGATCATGTCTGTGAACACACCCTTAACGGCTTGCTTAGTTGAACCCCAAACCATTTGTTCCCATGAAAGCCTCTTTCCTTCCTCTTCCAACCAATCTCTAAGAGGATGGAAGGTAAAGCACAGCCTCTGCCTCCTCCAGCCTCCCTCTTGGCTTATCAGCAGTCTCCCTGTTGCCTTGCCAGGTCATGTGACCTGGGAGACCCTAGGAGCTCTCACTGGAACTCTCTCTAGGAAGACTAGGGTCCCAGCTCTAGCCAGAAGGCTCTCTCATGCTCCTCCTGCATTATTGCCAACAGCAGAAAAACAGGAAAAGGTCATCATTTTTAAGTTCCTTCGATTTGCTTTTAATTCCTTTACTCCCACTGAGGTCATCTTTGAAGACTAGCTCTGTTTACAGTGGGCACTGAATCTTAATTATCATCACAGTTCTCCTTGAAGAAGACTTCAGAGTTCAGAGCAAACAGCAAGACAAATGTTTGCTTTGGTGATCTTTCATCATTTTATCCTTAGTAATGACTATAGAAGAGAAAGGAGTTTGCTCGTAAGGAATAAATATTCTCACAAAGGGAAAATGTAGTCAAACAAAACAGATTTTAAGAATTCATTGGTGGTGTTACTGAGTAAATAATTGGAAAATCTTTGAATTAATGTTGATGCTCAAAATCATGAGCACATTTAAGATTTAATATTCAGATCTTCTACTCAAAAGACAGGGCTAACAGAACCTGAGATTTTAGGTGGCAGGGAGGAATATAATTTTTCTTTTCAAGAAGCTCATTATATTCTGAAAGTTTCTTTGATTGAAAGAAAAACTTGAAAGTTGAATTACAATGGACCTTGAAAATGCCATGGCTATTTATAGTCCCTCTCCCCACGAATGCATCTGAAGAGTAGTCATTTTCATTACATTCTTGAAGCTTCATTTTGGGTTGTTTTTTTTTTTTAAGTTTGTATTTGTTACCAAAATGAAAAAAATATTTTAAATGATAGAAGCAGCATATACTCAATTCAGTAAAGTATACAGGAAAAAATCAGCTCACCTGTAATCACCCAGAGGTAATTACTACTAATATTGGGTGTATTTTTCTCCTGAATTTGTGTGCTCACTGCCGCGCGCACATGTACACTACAACAAGAGTTGTTTGGTTGGGCTACACCTGTCTAAGATCATAACCCAAATGAGACCTGATTCTGCCACTTATGAAATGTGTAACCTTGGGCAATTCTTAACCCCACCAAGCCAAGGTTTCCCGAACTGTAAAATGGAGAAAGAGAAGAACAACCTCTAACTTAGAAGGTGACAGGAGAGTAAATGAGAATATGCATATAAAGGCTTATCACAGTGTCTGACACACAGCAAGTCATCAACAAATGTGAGTCATTATTAGTTTGTAACTCTCTTGTCACTTCAAGACCATGTAACTCAACAAACCTTTTGGTAGCTTTGAAAAACTATCAGTTCTCATCCATTTCATCCTTGTCTTAGTGGGGATTTGCATGTATTTGAGCTCTTCTACAGTTAGATTCCTGAACCTGCAATTAGAGTCATTGTTAATAATAATGTTTATGCATATTGCAGTGGTATGCCAGCACTCTCCACGTGCCAGCTTATTTATAGCTCACAACAGCTCTGCAAGGTAGCTGTCATCATCCCCAGCTATGGATGAGAGAATCCAGGCTGGCAAAGAGCCGAGACCCAAACCCAAGCCTCCTTCTTCCCACTGGGCTGCTCACCCTCACACAGCCCAGTCCCAGATCCCAGCACTTCCTCCTGGAAGTATGGGGATGAGCCTGAAAGCAGCTTCCTGGTCAGGATCCCGTTGATTTCTAATAGAGCAATAACTGTCTGCTAGACAAGGAGGGCACCCTGTCCCAAACAAGAAAAGACTAAAGGAGTCCCTCACCACCAAACAAGTAATGGAGGAAATGTTAAAGGACTTCTTTAGGAAAAAGAAGAAAAAAAAGATAAAAAACATGAAAAATAAAATGGCAGTAACTACGTATCTATCAACAATTACCTTAAATGTAAATAGATTAAATGCTCCAATCAAAAGACATAGGGTGAGGGCTGGTCGAGTGGCTTGGTGGTTGAGCGCTGGCTTGGGAGGCTGGCGGCTCCGGTATGGGTCCCACATGTGAGGGCCGGTGACACTGCCCTCAAAAAAAAAAAAAAAAAAAAAACAATAAAAATCATCTATCATCTTTATTTATTTATTTTTTTAATTTTATTTTTTTTTAGATGGCAGTGTCACTGGTCCTCATACGTGGGATCCAAACCAGGGCTGCTGGCATCCCAAGCCAGCTCTTAACCACCGCACCACTTGGCCGGCCCATCTATCATCTTTAAAAAAAAAAAAAAAAAAAAGACATAGGGTGACTGAATGGATAAGAAAACAAGACCCTTACATATGCTGCCTACAAAAGACTCTCACTTCAGATCAAAAGACACACACAGGCTGAAAGCAAAGGGTTGGAAAAAGATATTTCATGAAAATAGAAATGAAAAAAAAAAAGCTGTGGTAACAATACTTATACCAGACAAAATAAACTTTAAAACAAAGCCTATAACAAGAGACAAAGAAGGACCCAGTAATTCCATTTCTGGGTATTTATCCAAAGGAACTCAAAACAATAATTCAAAAAGATATATGCATCCCTATATTCACTACAGCATTATTTACAATCGCCAAGGTATGGAAGCTACCTCAACTAAATATCCATCAATAGATGAATGGATAAAGAAAAGGTGATATATATACACAATGAAATATTACCCACAAAAAAACAATGAAATCTTGCCATCTGCAACAACATAAGTGGACCTAGAGGGTATTATGCTAAGTGAAATAAGTCAGACAGAAAGACAAATACCATATGATTTCACTTATATGTAGAATCTAAAAAACAAAATTAACAAAACAGAAACAAACTCATAAATACAGAGAACATTTTGATGTTTGCCAGATGGGAGGGGGTTTGGGTGGTGAGTGAAAAAGGAGAAGGGATTAAGAAGTACAAATGGTAGTTGCAAAATGGTTATAGGGTTGTAAAGTGCAGCGTACAGAATATAGTCAATAATATTGTAATCACTATGTATGGTGTCAGATGGGTACTAGATATATCAGGGTGATTGTTTTGTAAGTTATGTAAATGTCTAATCATTATGTTGTACACCTGAAACTAATATAGTGTTGTGTGTCAACTGTTATTGAAAAATAAAAAAATATTAAAAAAAGAAAGAAGGGTACCCTGGACCGGAAGTCAGAAAACCTAGATCCCTACAAGTTCCTACATCCTTCTCATTGCATTTTCTTTCTTTATGGAGTGAGTATAGTAATTATATATCTTACGTTTCTCATGGGGAATGAAGTGATAGATAAAAGTGATGATAATACTAATAACATGATGGAAGTTTTAAATAGCTATGACATTACTTAACCTCTCTACCACCATGGCTGTTTTTAATGATGTTCTTTGTGACTCTGGTCATTCAACATGGTTCTTTTTTCACACCCTTGATACATTAACAACTTTCTTGATCTCACTAATGTCCTTCCTTCCTTTCTAACCAGCCCACCCAGGGACCATCCCAGTCTTGTCAGATCTTGCCAGCTATCTTGGTTCCCTCTCTAAGTCTTACCTAAAGTCTCTCACTTGCAATCCTAGTTACTCCCTGTGAAAATTGAAAGTAATTGCAGGGTTCATTCCCCTTCACGCCCTTTCCCCAGGCATACATTTATAAATGGGTTAAACTCTCCACTGCCTGGGGTGGTATTAGGTGTGCCCTTTGTAGGACACCATTTGTAAACAGCATGGCTGAGTTGGGCCCTGGGACCTGGAGAAGTTTGGAGCTTTATCTGGTCCTTTGCGTTTTCCAATTAGGACTTTCTCCAGCTGATGGAGAGCAGTGGAGGACCAGATCAGAACTGGGGTTGGAGTTGCTTTACTGGAAGGATTTTCTGGGGTTGGAGAACATAGGGCAATCAGGAAGAGGAATCTGATCCTTAAGGTCAGTTTGGAAGAATTGGGGGATACTTACTAGCCATTCAATATTTCCTTAATATGACTCACTGGCCTGTAAAGAGGAGATGTTTTGATAGATCATCGACAGGGCAAGTCAAAGTGAAGCACTCAATTGAATAACTGCTTGTGAAGAGAAGAAGGGTCAAAGTGGTTGAACTTAATGAGGCAAAGAGTGATTGTGGGAAGAGAATTATAAACCAAGTGAGAAAGTTGGGCAGTGGTGAGGGACTTCAAGTGAGCTATAAAGATGATTAAAAACCCATCTTGTAAGAAGACATCGATCAGAGTGAGACATAGCACAAATGATATTTTTAAGAGTTCCAAGATTTAACAGTTTGCATATGTTTTGTTTTCTGTATAATTATTTACCTGAATGTAGAAGAGTGTAGATGTAATTTTTATAAAAACTGAGTAGCGAGTACAAACTAGGGTTTATCTACCAAATAAAAAAAGCCCATGCAATATCTACACATACTTTAAAAGTATTCACTTTTCACCTAAAATTCTAATTTAACTGGGTCTCCTATATTTTATCTGGCAACCTTGGTACAAACCTGTGGAAGGAAGGGCACCAGCCTGTGGTAGATGTGGGCCTCTGGGGAAAGGAGGAGTCGCTGTAATACTATCCAGCTGTAACTCTCCTTAGAGTCTATGAAAGGCCTTCTGGGGATCATAGCACTCACTGTTATAAAGCCAGCTGGCAGGGCTGAGGGGTGGGCCAGGCTGAGATGGGCAGTGGCTGCAATGGATTTAAATTCATCCTGGCCAAGTCCCAGTTCTCAGGGGTAGGTCAATGTGAAGACCTCTGTGGGCTGGAATTAGTACCTTTGGTCCAGGGAACAGGGCAGCGGGGAGATGGAGCAGGAGTGTGAGTACATGATACAGGACAGAGAGGCAGAGACAAGAACATGGATGTATAATACTCTGGTAGTATGTCCTTGAAGAGAAAACATGCAATCATATGCAGTGGTCAGGAATACATGTTAATGGGATTAAGGTGGGGTAGGTTACCATGAAAGCAAGTCCTTCACTCCTGCTATATACATACAGCAAGTATTAGCAAGCAGGCACAGAAATAGTCTGACAGCCTGCTTTTCTCAGTTTGGTGACATCTCTACTGCTTGTGCTTATAGACTCTAATGAGCCCTTTTCCAGGACACAACAGTACTCTATGGGAAGAATCACCTGACTTTATTGTACAGAATCCTCCATTAACTGGGAGGCTCCCCAACCTCTGGAGTTCCACAGCTGAAGCATCAGCCAGAGGTGTTGGGAAGCTGGCTTCCCTGAATTCTTGCAGCTCAGCAGGCAAGGACAGAGGTGCCTATAAAAACCTTTCTAACCATACTTATCTTAAAAATCTCTCATTCCACAGATGAAAGAAAAAAAAAAATTTCTGACCTCAGTTTTGGTAACTACCGAACCTTACTGCACATTGAGATAGTGATATTGTAAACATTTGCTGCAGCTGCCTCTCCGCTGCAGCCTGTGGACTCTCGTAAGTGTCCTTCAAATATTAGCACACGGCCTCTCGAGTGCAGATTATGGTTGTCATCACTTGATAGTCTCTACAAAAATATTTTAAAATAAATTTCAGGCAATATGAAGCATGGCTAGGGACTTTCCAGGCAAGGGGACAGACATCCGCAAAGCTCATGAGTGAATTCACAGGTAAGCTTTTCCCAGTTGGGGTGAGTTACGCCCATGTAAGCAGACCTTGAGGAACTTCAGTGTCAGGAATTCTTTCACATTAAGGTCCAACTTGGGGAGTGGCTTGGCATCTTTCTCCATCAGTGAAACAGGAATAGTAATAGGGTCTGCCACATGGGATTTGGAGAGGAAGGTGACAATAGCTTGGCCTGATGCCTGGTCCATAGTAAATGTCCAATAAACATTAGCTGTGATTGCTTTTACTGTTATTGTTGTTGTTAATATCAAGGTAGTAATAGTTGCTTTTCCAGTGCCTAAACTGATTCCTGGTTCATAGTAGACATTCAAGAAGCAGATGCAGGAATGAATACATTTGGAAGTCTCCTGATTTGTATTCATTCATTCAACAAATATTCATTGGGCACCCATGTGTGCCATGCACAATGCTAGGCCCTGGAAATAAAATAGTAAATGAGGCCACATGACCTTACCCTCAAAGAGTTCATAGCCTAGAAAAGTAGACAAGTGAATGAGCAGTGAGGATGCTACTGAAGCACCAAGGGTATATTGTAGGGGAGGCTGAGGGTGGGATCCCTGGAGAAGGTGACGGGTAAGCTGATTCCAGTGAGAAGAGTACGAATCAGCCAGGTGAAGGTGGTTAAAGTGGGAACGACAGTCTTGCTAAGATGTATTCAGGGGCCCAAAGCAAGAGAAAACCTATCTTGTTCTCACAGTTCTACGCAGGTAATTTAGTTCAGGATATCTCTGGAGATGCTTAGAGAAGACTGGAGACTACAATTAAGTTTTCAATTTTCGGGCCAGCCGAATGGCACATTGGTTAAGAGCTGGTTTGGGGATGCCAGCGGCCCCAGTTCGGATCCCACAGATGAAGGCCAGTGACACTGCTCTCCACAGCTAACAACAGCTCCACCTGGAGTTGGGCTGTGCGAGCCCCAGCAACGGTGTAGGCTCCAGCCCCTGCTGCAGTTGGCTGCCATAGGCTACAGTGAGTGGCCGGCAGCCAGCGTGAGCTGCCAATAGCCACGGTGGGCGACCATCCAGAGGCCTGCGACCGATCTGCCTCATCCGGGAGGAGCGCAATGACGATACCAACATGGGCCAGTGAAGCAACGTCCTCTGCAACTAGACTGAAGAACAAAAAGACAGCAACTTGTCTGTTCCCCTTCCCCGATTCCCCAGTGCTGTTCCCCTCCCCCAATTCCCCAATAAAATCTTTTAAAAAAACAAAAAAAAGTTTTCAGTTTTCTCATGTACAAGTACACAAATATCTGTCATGTATTCTGACTGTAAAAGATGGAAGTGGAAGCAGATGTTGCCACTAAGTCTGAAGAAAGAGAGATGATCTCTCTCTCTCTCTCTCTCTCTCTCTCTCTCTTTCTCTCTCCTAGTTTGTATTAATGACATTAATTGTCATTAAGGCTACACACAGGAACATAGGCTTTTATTCTTGGGTTTCCAGTTCTGGCAGCTGATCGTACTGAACTTGTTGAGGCTTCGAATAGTAACTGCACTTCCTTTTTTGCTTCCACCATGTGTTTCAATTAGCATTCTGGAAGAGAGCTAATTTTGACAGGGCTCCAGGTTGTATGAGGTTGTTGCAGGGGTGAGTAGTGGACAAAGTACGAGACATTGAACAAATTCTTTCATGGGTTTCTGGCTATTTTGCTGTATTAGTCTTTGGAGTGGGGGTTCGATTCAGGTGAACATTAGCAGAGGGACAGCAAGTCCCTGGGGAGGAGTGACCAGTGAGGAGGAGCTGGCCTCTATCTAAGTCCTTCAGCTCTCCTAGGACCAACTTTGACATCAATTTCGTTGGGCTCAGGTTCCCAGCAGTAGATTGGGTTTATTTCAGAATTCCTTACACCAGGCATGGATAGTTGAAGGTTCTGGTTATAGGTTAATTAACTCCCATCCAAACCCCTGCCATGACTACACTATGCCTGCAAGTCAGGTGTTTACCAGCAAAATATCGTAGGACTCCTACATTCATGTGCCCATTTATGCATATGTTTACTAAAGAAGGGTTTAATTTACTGAATATCTACCATAAGCACAGTACTGTAAAAGATAAGGAAAGGGAAGAGAATGGGAAAATTTATTTTTAATAAATTTTTAATGGCTTACAGCAGGGTTTCTCAACTTCAGCACTGTTGCTACTGACATTTTGGACTAGATAACGTTTGTTGTGGGGGTCTGTCATGCACTTTGTAGGGTATATTGCTGGCCTCTACCCACTGGATGCTGGTAGCACCCCTCCCCATTGTGGTGACTCTCAAAAATATCTCCAGACCTTGCCAAATGCCCCTTGGGAATCAAAAGCTAGTGGTTGAGAATAACTGGCTTACAATATCAGGCATCATCCTAGACACTTCCTCTACATTTTCTCATTTAATCTCCCCTTTCCAATAAGCCCTTATGGAATATGGTTTGCTTATGAGAGTCGGAAACAATAAATGACTTACGGAGAGTCCTGTGGGTAATAATTATGGGATTTGCACTTTAAATCTAGGTCTTTCTTCTTCTGCTACATCCCCAGACTACCATTCAATACACTCAGTCCCAACCCCAGAGGAACTTAAGCTCTAGCTGGAGAGATATCACGGGAGCCGAGTACGTTACAGTTGTGTTCATGAAGAATAGGTGATGTGAGCACGTGGAAGAGAGCTAAGTGGATGAGGGAGGTCAGGAAACACATGCTGCAGAGATCAGCATGTTCTTTGACTATTTCTGGGTAAACATTCTGGGACAGTAATTTTGTATTGATGAGTGACCAGAGGTAAGATTGCGACAGGTAGCATTTAAGAGCAAGTGCTATTTCCAGAGGGAATCTGAGTTCCAGCACCTCTACTTACTAGTTGTATGTCCATGAGCTAATTAGGTAATCATTTGGACCAGTTTTGTTGCCTGGAAAATGGGTTGATAATAATAGTAAACAGTCTTAAGATGGTAATCAGGATATAGTGAGTTAATATGTAAATCTCTTAGAACAAGACCCAGCTTCCAGTTAGTGCTCAATAGATGCTTGCTATTTACTACTTGATTCTGTCTGATTTCAAATTGAGTTTAGAATCTATACTATAAATAATGGAAGCTTTTGAATCAAGGCCCACAGGTACTGCAACTCCCCTTCCTGTGTTCATGGCAAGGTCCTAAAGTGGTATCTTTGGGTCAAAAGCCAGTCTCTGGTTCCATGAAATGTTCTTAGAGTACCAGTGTCAAATGGTTCCACCCCTCCGTGAGAGTTTTGGGTTTGAAGCATCAAAGACATCTTTCCCACAGAGTCAAAGGGGGAAAGAGGCTGCCTGGCCATCTGTTGAGACATTCATTCACTCATCCATGCATTCAGTCATCATTTACTGACTACCTTTTTTATTCTGGGCATCATTTTTGTATTAATTACATCTAGAACACCAATAAGCCAACACTCTGCCCATGCTAAAAGTTTATTGGATAGAATTGTCATTTAGTTTTAAGACAATTCGAAGTTATTTTTGTGGCTGGGGTTAAAATCCTGAGGTTTTTTTCCCGTGCTTTGCTTGGTACCACTGCTGGCCTTTGTATTTCAAGAGATCTGCTAGGCCCTGGATGTGGCTAGGGATCTTCTCCTGGGAATTCCCTCTTTCTTCCTCTCTCCAGCTTTCTATAGCTACATAAGGTTTAGATCTGTTAGCAAACACTTGGCTAATTATGCCCCTCTCTGTTTATAGACTCGGGATAAATTGTCCTAATGGGAAAATATGTGCCCTTTGGAGTAATTTGCATCAAGGCTTTTAATTTTTTGTTTGTGTGTGGTTCGTTTGCCTTCTAAAAATCATTTTGATGTCTGCTTCACTCATGAATCATCTATTGTTGATATACAACAGCACCCAATAAACCCCTTTACAAATCTCTTCTTGATCTAAAAGTAGTTGACTTGGGAAAATATGTGACCCATCCCTATGCTTTCCCATGGAAGCCGAATTAAGGAAATGGTTGGATTTTTAAGACTCTTAGGGGACATCTGATAAGAGGCCCATAGAAATGACCCACCATAGTCTTGACCACGAGCATGCTGGAAAAACTCAGTTCAACTCAGATAGTCTTAAAGCATCACAGTCATAATGTATTTGTATTCATTCAACAGTCATGAAAGACCTACTATAGCAAGGTTAGACTATTGGTGAATAGCCAAGTCTTTCTAATTAATAAAATACAGGTAAACCTTGATTGGGTTCTTCAGCTTTGTGGGAGATAGCAATGCACCCTGCCAGTCGGAAGGCAAAGTCAGTCCTTTCCCACCCTTCCTGCAATGTTGGGAAAAAACGATTGCATCCCCCAGGTGATGTAAATCTGTGGAAGGATTGGTTTTTAATCATTTGGGGCCAAGAAGCATAAATGCTTCTTTTTGCAATGTTTTTCCCTTCCCAAGAGCTAAAAATATTTAATGATGAGAGGCAGTGGTGTAATGGTTAGCTAAGAACACCCTTTTGAATCAGACTAAATGGGTTCGAACTGGGACTCCAACATTTACCGGCTGTGTTACTTAACCTCGTTGTGACTCAGTTTCCTTGTGTTAGAATAAGGCTAATTTTTCCCTCTTCACAGGACTACTGCAAAAAATTAATGAGAAATAATCTACGTAAAGTAGTCAGCACAGTGCCCAACATAATTACAGTAGGAGCTTAACAATTCATAGTTATTATTATCGTCAACTAATATTTGTGTACCCACTAAACAAAAAGCAATGCTGTCTATACACAGAAACCATATAAAAGAGCAAGTCTATAAAATATGCTTATTTATTCAACGTCTAAAGTTTAACATATTCTTAGACATACCTATCCCAACAAACAAAGAGGTCCAGTGAGATGTGGGCATATGCTTGTGGGGCAGTCTTACATTCTCATGTCACTTTGTTTGTGAATTAGGGAACATGGACACTCAGGATCTTTGCTCCCACATTCAATGGCGAAATGAGGAACACTGTGGCCCTAGAAGGGAGTGAAAGAAATTCGCTAGCCTGGCTTCTGCCTAAACATGTAAGATTATCATTTAGGATGAAATCAGATGGGTGAAGAGCTCACTCACAGTGATATCAGTGTCAAGTCAGTTAACATCCCATCCAGCAAGTCTCCTTTATGTCCAACCCAAATTTAAATTTTGCTTTTGTGTCTCTTACCTCTTCTGTCTTCTGTAGGGATATAGAACAGCTGGTCGGCATCCTCTTTATAATAACCCTTCAAATGGGAGACTGTTACGTTTGCCTTTAGGCACTTTTTCACTAGACTAAACAACTCCAAATCCTTTAACCTTCCTTCATAGGTTCTATTTTCTGTCTCTTTAATCATTTAGGTTCTCCTTTGGAACCTTTCCAGTGTCTCCACATCTCCCTTAAAATAAGGGTCCTCAGACTGGACATACCACCCTAATAAGAGTCGGTCTGCTGCCAAATTCCCTATTATGGGGGAGGGAGAAATGCAGAGAGGCACTTCCCTTTCATGTCAAACTCCCACCCATCTGAATTCATCCCAGTATTGTGTAGCCTATTTCTTATCAGTACGACACACAGATTCATATTAACTGTATGGTCTGCTGTGATCCTCACGTCTTTGTAACTTTTTCTCAAATCTAGATATTAAATCTTTTTGTGCCCGTCATTTTAATCATCACCCCTCAGAATACTGCTTTTGTAATTAGCCACCATGCTGAACTCTAAACTGTTTTTAATGAACCATTTCCTTCATGTGTTGAATCTACTTTGGATTCTCGTAACATATCAACAGTTCCCGTCAAATTAATATTATCTGTAGACTATGGGTGTGCACATAGCAATTTTAAGTATTATTTAAACCAGACCCAGTATAAAATTGGAGGCCACATTTTAAGCACCCCTTTTTTTACTGAGCTATTTGATCTCTTTTCCAGTCAGCAGTGAAACCCTGGTGAGGGAAAAGACAGACCAGATCATATCTTTGTGGCCTGCTGATGAGAATGTCATATGCATTTAAAACTTTCCTGAAATTAAGATCTTATACAGATGTGGTTAAATTTTAATTTCCAGCACATACACACCCGAAACTGGGCTTCAGCAACAAAATTGGTGGAGGAAGGGGGAGTATTTATTTGCATTCTACTTAAAATCATGCATTTACTTTAAACAGCACTGGTTTACACAACATGAATTACCTATCAGATTGAAGGAGTAGAAGATTAGAAGTAAAGCATTAAGAAACTGTCAGTGGAGCAAGCAATGAGAAAGGAAGAAAAGGAGCACTTCAGAAATTATTATTAGAAAATTATCCAATTTGAACTTAACTCCCATAAAAGTTATCAGATGCCAGAGGCCTCATAAAAGTATGTTAATGAAACTGCTAAGACTACCACCTCATGGCAGGACAGAGGGAAAGGGAAGTGGGGAGGAGCTAACATGCACTGAGACCCTCATAATATTTGTAAGGAACACTTTTTTATTAGAAAGTTCTGAAACGCTTGGCTTTTTCTAACGCCATCAGCCTAACTTGCTTTGCCCCAGGAATTGCAGTATTTTGAGGATTGGCTTGCAAAGCTTGTTCTCACTGAGCACATGAAGTGTTCTTCTAAAGTCCACTTGTCAGTGTTGGTTGCAATACGCACACCTCCTTGAGATCCACTTTATCCTGGGGTCTGGTTTCCTTCCAGTACTTCCAGAGGAGGAATGTCACCACCTGACATTACTGACTGTTTCTCCATGTGCTCTTGTGCCAACCTGCATGAAGCAACTGAGGGTAATTCCAGGACTGGTGATTATGACGATTATTTGCTGTGTGCTCTGTGGGCTGCTTTTGAGAGAGGGTAGATGTCTAGGCTGGTCTTGACATAGGTTTGCTCCTCCCAGGCTTGACGTACCCATTCCAGTGGCAGTAATGGTACTGGGAACTGACGCCTTCTTTTGCCTCCTCCTTTATAATTAATTGAATTTCACCAGATCTTGCAAAGCTGGTTTACTTCCAGGGGCTCCTGGAGCCCAGGAGGAGAACCACAGCTTTAGAGGCATTGGGGTGAGGGATGGGACAAGGCAAGATTCTGGTATGAACCCCAAGGAGTGGGGTGAGTGTGTGTGCTTGTCTGCAGGTCCCCAGAGGCACAGGACTTCAGTTTGTGCCTCCATTTGTCCCATTGAACCCACCTCTAGTTCCCCGCTGGGAGCTCCAACCGAGAGCTCTCTCTCCAAGCCAGGTGAAAATGCTTTTTGAGCAGAAGTCCCTTAATGCTTTGAGGTTTGGCACAGCAATGCTTTTACTTTTCAACAAGTGTTAAAGTGGAAAAATGGAATAAAACACAATTGAAGTTTTGAAAAGCAACCTCATCACTCAGTGTAAGGTGGGGTGATACCTCCACTCTCTGCCTGCTCCCCCCCCCCCCCAGTTTTAAGAAAAGCAAACACCCTTTTCCTGTCTTATTTGTCTTCCCATTAATTTAAGACGGGAAGCCCTCAATGGGTGTGATGTAAACAATTCAGCCTCATGGGCCGGGCTTCCTCATCAGTTTGCAGCTGGAGAGATGGCTGCGTGCGGCCCAAACCCATTCATGAGCCTCTCCCGGGGATGACTTGTTGACTGAACCCCCAGAAGACGGGAGGGGCGCAGGAGCGGGAGAAGGTATAAAGGAAATGCTTCAGTGGTGCAGTCACCGGCGATTGTAATTCAGCAGTGGTCAATTTGGTTACTCCGACAGAAAGGGATTTCTGGAAAGTTTCCTGACATCCTGCCCGGTGTGTTGGTGGTGATTCTAGTTTGGAGCTCCCCCCCCCCCATCCCCAGTAAGAACCCATGCTGCTGCTGATTATGAAACGGAGCAGTTATGAAATGAATTGATGTTGGGGGTGGGGGGAGGGTTGGAGCTTCTTGCGGCGGCTGGAGGGAGAACTTGGGAGCCGGCGAGGGTATCAGGAGGGAGGACGCTTTCTCCTTCCAACGTGCCCCCAGGTACCTCCGGAAGCTCCTGGGCGCTTTGATGTAAACCAAGTGTGTGCAGCGGCCCACCCCCCAGGCCCTCCCCGGGGCGGTTTCCGTCTCCCCGCGAGGGGAGTGACCGGGGAAGGGGTTCTGGAATGCTGTGGAGTTTTGACAAGGGAGCCGGGGAGTGACGCGCCGAGCTGGGATTCTGTTACAGGCGTTGCCTAGCCTCCCCTTACCGGGGCTGCAGGAGGGAGGAGGGCTGCTCCCCCAGACATGCCGCGGGCCGAGAGGAGCGCGCGGGCACTCCTGCAGGGACCGTGCCCAGAGGCGCGCCGGGGAGCCGCAGCAGGTGATTAGGCTCAGGCTCGCCCGGGGCGGGAGGATTACCCCAGCCGGCTGCTCCCGACCGAGCCCCCGCGGACGGCCCGGGCCGAGGACACCCCCGATGGGGACTTCCAACCTGGAGGTAGGAATCTGCCCACGGCACGAAACCCTCGGGCTCTCCCCATCCCATCTGGGGTGGGGTGCAGATGGAGAAAATGAGCCACAGCCTCAGAGAAAGGCAGCAGCAGCTTCCCAGGGGCCCCGCTGTAATCTCACAGATCACTTGGGTGACTTGTTTTTGACTTGGATTTGCGTGTTTATAGAGATGGTTTGTGTTCCTTGGGAGGAGCAACCGAACTGGAACTGGTTTGTCAAGTACTGGACGGAAGGAGGCGCCCCGAGTGTGGGATGCGCCGGGTGGGAGGCACCGGGGACAAGTCGGCAGGGGCTCCAGACCCAGGGTTCTTCAATATATCGTGTGTAAGAGGTGCTGTTGAAGCCCAAGAAGGGAACGTGGGGTGGGGGACGCGGGTCTAGCAACCCAGGCGTCTGTTACGCCGCCCTTATCCTGTGCTTCTCTGGCTCTTCCTAGCAGGGGAGCGAATCTGGGGGAGAGCAAAGCTGTGGCTTCCACCAGCTGGAGCAGCTTATGACCCCTCACGAGGTCGCGCTCCCCTTTGGGAACGGATCTTTGCCTCAGACTCCCACGCAGTCTTGCTTGGACAACTCCCCCACCACTGATGCACAAAATGTTTTGTTTGTAGTATCCACAAATCAAAGATATTGGACATGAAGGATGTTTGGAGAGGGAATGACGTTTTCTGTCATGTTGCTACTCTCTAGGAGGCAAGTTTACAAATGCCAGGAGTGAAATTAAGTCACTGCTATCTCATGACATGGGAGTAAGGAGGAGAAAACTGCAGCTGTCATCTTGGGAACCATTTCTTGGGGAAAAGATTCTGTGATGGTAAACAACAAACACTTTTTCATAAAAATAGGTCAGGCTGAGTTTGTCAAAAGAGGGATGACATAAACTGTAATACAATTGAAGCGTCTTTGAATACACAGAAAATGTAGTGCTTTCAGACTTTGCACTTCTAAATTCATTTTGCAGATTAATTGAAAAGTAAGGTATAAGGGTATGGTCTTAGCCCCAATTGTTACTCCGGCCATAAAATACTCCCTGACCTGTAGATTCTCCTTCTCCCTCTCCCTCCCCTCCCCTCTCTGTGCTGCAATGTTAATGAAGTTGAAACTGTACAGGACCCACCCACAGTTAATTGCTTTCAGGATCTCTCCTCAAACCCACTGTCCCTATGGTGCAACCATGAGGACTTATGGGCATGTGTGCTTTGGGAAAGGATGTCTGTGTCAGGTTCCAAAGGAAAGAAAAAAGTTCTCAGAATGGGCCACACACAGCAGAAACAAATAGGATGGACCAGGGAAAGTTTTGACTGGGGAAACCCATGTGCACTCAGGATTTCGGGCTTGCTCAACTCTTTTAGCCTTGAGCTCTGTGAGCCTGCACTGCTGGGCTTAGGTGAAGAGATATAGTCAACCTCTCCCTAATCTAAAGTAAAAGGAAGACAGCTTAAAGAGCAGCAAAGTTTCCCCAAACTGCCTTTCCACTTACCTTCTCACGATAAGTTGCCTGACACCACACCTGGCCCAGAGCTTCCTTTAATCCTCTATTCCAACGGATCTGTGTACCTCCAAGCAGGTCACAATTAGGAACCGTTTCCTTGAAGGGGAATAGTGACTCATTCTGGCCTGTTTCCTGGGACATCGAGTCTTCCTCTCACCTGCTCTGCCATGTGCTCAGCTCTGCTCTTTTTATTTTTATATTTTCATGCAGGAGTCAAACCCGGCAACCTTGCTGTTAAAAGCGCATGCTCTATCCACTGAGCTATCTGGGCGGCAGCTCAGCTCAAGGTGCCGGGTCAGTTCCAGCCACTGGTGGGCATAGCCCACCATTGAACAGACAGCCTTGTTGTTAGGAACACGTGCTCTCACCAGCTGAGCCATCCTGCCACATGTTGACAGCTCAGCTTGGGCGCAGCTTGGGCGAAGCTCACTGGCCCATGTGGGAATTGAACCAGCGACCCATGTGGGAATTGAACCCCGACCCTGTTGCTCAGAGCACGTGCTCTTAAGCAAACTGTTAACCAACTGAGCTACTCAGCCGGCCCAGCCCTGCTGTTTTTAAAACTTATTTTTAATTAGTTGGCATACAATATTATATTAGCTTCAGGAGTGCAACATAGTAATTAGATATTTACCTTACAAAGTGATGACCAGGATAAGTCTAGTACCCACCTGGCACTATACATAGTTATTACGATAGTATTGACTATATTCCCTATGCTGTACTTCACATCCTCAGGACTGTTTTTATAACTGGAAGTTGTACTTTTTTTCTTTTTCCCATTTGAGTAGGTTTTTCTTTTCTTTTTTTTTTAAAAATTATTGGTGTGACAAAGGTTAGTGAAATTATATCGGTTTCAGGTGTATAATACATCTATCTATATAGGTTTCATGTGTATAATACGTCATTTATATATTACATTTTGTACTCACCACCCAGAGTCAGTTCTCCTTCTATCACCATATATTTGACTCCTTTTACCCTGTTCTACCACACCCCCCACACACACCCCACACCCCCACACCCCCCCACACCCGTAGTTATACTATTTAATCCCTTTCACCTTTTCCCCGCCCATCCCCCACCCCCTCCCATCTGGTGACCATCAGTTCTCTGTATCTATGAGTTTGTGTCTGTTTTTGTTTGTTTGTGTTATTTTGTTGTTTAGGTTCCACCTATAAGTGAGATCATATGGTATTTGTGTTTCTGAGTCTGATTTACTTCACTGAGCATAATATGCTGAAGGTCCATCCATCCGTGTTGTGGTAAATCAGCGCTGCCTTCCTCAGCAACCCTGCTGTTTCCCAGTGGGCTCCCCAAGTACCTTTGCGGCCTTCTCAAAGAGAGTTCCCCAGGAGAGAAGAGAGTTCCCCAGGACACTACTCGGGAACTTCTTCCTGATCCTTGTTTGGGTTCTCATTGTGGAATCTGATTCACAGCCTGAGCTTCCCTTCCTTCTGTATCAAAACTACATATGAGGTACATAACTCAAAAAAAGTCAAATATTTCCACAAGGCTTAGAACTAGAAAGAGAAGTCACTCGCTCCACCCCTCACCAACCTGAGGCAACCACTTGCAAATCTTCGTAGTATTTCTAGACAGCCAGTGCGTATTCCTCCACCTGGTTCTTCTCGCTCACTAAGCCCTGTGG